>OZ012675.1:7124280-9524280 GCA_963942505.1 Lordithon lunulatus
TAATCGAGTTTAGGGGGCGCGGGTGGCCGCGGCCCCCGCCGGCAATCGGCGATTGGCGGGGCGCGCGCGTGTTGCGTCACCGCGGCGCTGCATATATATAAGGGGGCACCCGCGACGTGATCCGTGCACATCAAATTTTCGTTTTTCGGTGACACTTGTGTGAGATAGAAGGAAAAAGGGAAAACACGAGGCGACAGTTGTAGGCGACGAATATACACTTGGCTTTATTTTTCGGGGGGGCTGCTACGTGACGAGGACACCGCACTTTTCCGAGAAAAACCTTGCGGCGAGATGTAAGTTTATTTTAAAAGTTCCTAGAATTTTGATCTACTCCACTAACCCCACTTGAACACGTTTTTTTTTCTCTACAACTGTCATTGGGTTATTTAAAGACAGATGAAATTTATGTGTAATTATTTTTTCCTATATACAAATTTTCAGTATCAACATTTTTTTTGTTGAAGAAACATGCCAGAAATGGACACACATTAAAACAAATTATTATTAACACAAATACAGAGGGAGATTTAAGGATGTAACGTTACAGACAATATTATATGTTTTATAATAAATTGCATAAAATTAAATTAGTGATTTTTAAATATTGTAACATTCTTACATGATTATATATTTATTTAGCTTTAAAAGTATCTGCAATTTGTTTATTTTCTGAAATCAATATCATCATAAATGAATAAATTGCGAAAATGTTTGTTATCTGAAAATTATGCTTTTTTTTTAGAAAAATCGTAATAAATCAAATTTTTGTACTAAATAAATTTAGTTGGCATTTTTATATAGCCCATTTATATAGCTTTAAAATAAATCACATTTTGATTATTTCCCAAAATTATTAACACGAATACAGAGGGAGATTTAAGGATGTAACGTTACATACAATATTATATGTTTTATAATAAATTGCATAAAATTAAATTAGTTATTTTTAAATATTTTAACATTCTTACATGATTATATATTTATTTAGCTTCAACAGTAGCTGCAATTTGTTTATTTTCTAAAATCAATAGCATCATAAATACATAAATTGCGAACACGTTTGATATCTGAAAATTATGTTTTTTTTTATAAAAATCGTAATAAATCAAATTTTTGCATTAAATAAATTTAATTGACATTTTTATATAGCTCATTTATATAGCTTTAAAATAAATCGTATTTTGATTATTTCCCAAAATTATTAACACGAATACAGAGGGAGATTTAAGGATGTAACGTTACAGACAATATTATATGTTTTATAATAAATTGCATAAAATTAAATTAGTGATTTTTAAATATTGTAACATTCTTACATGATTATATATTTATTTAGCTTCAAAAGTAGCTGCAATTTGTTTATTTTCTGAAATCAATAACATCATAAATGAATAAATTGCAAAAACGTTTGATATCTGAAAATTATGTTTTTTTTTTTAGAAAAATCGTAATAAATCAAATTTTTGTACTAAATAAATTTAGTTGGCATTTTTATATAGCCCATTTATATAGCTTTAAAATAAATCACATTTTGATTATTTCCCAAAATTATTAACACGAATACAGAGGGAGATTTAAGGATGTAACGTTAAAGACAATATTATATGTTTTATAATAAATTGCATAAAATTAAATTAGTGATTTTTAAATATTGTAATATTCTTACATGATTATATATTTATTTAGCTTCAAAAGTAGCTGCAATTTGTTTATTTTCTGAAATCAATAGCATCATAAATGCATAAATTGCGAAAACGTTTGATATCTGAAAATTATGTTTGTTTTTTAGAAAAATCGTAATAAACCAAATTTTTGTACTAAATAAATTTAGTTGACATTTTTATATAGCTCATTTATATAGCTTTAAAATAAATCACATTTTGATTATTTCCCAAAATTATTAACACGAATACAGAGGGAGATTTAAGGATGTAACGTTACAGACAATATTATATGTTTTATAATAAATTGAATAAAATTAAATTAGTGATTTTTAAATATTGTAACATTCTTACATGATTATATATTTATTTAGCTTCAAAAGTACCTGCAATTTGTTTATTTTCTGAAATCAATATCATCATAAATGAATAAATTGCGAAAACGTTTGTTATCTGAAAATTATGTTTTTTTTTTTAGAAAAATCGTAATAAATCAAATTTTTGTACTAAATAAATTTAGTTGGCATTTTTATATAGCCCATTTATATAGCTTTAAAATAAATCACATTTTGATTATTTTCCAAAATTATTAACACGAATACAGAGGGAGATTTAAGGATGTAACGTTACACACAATATTATATGTTTTATAATAAATTACATAAAATTAAATTAGTGATTTTTAAATATTGTAATATTCTTACATGATTATATATTTATTTAGCTTTAAAAGTAGCTGCAATTTGTTTATTTTCTGAAATCAATAGCATCTTAAATGAATAAATTGCGAAAACGTTTGTTATCTGAAAATTATGTAATTTTTTTAGAAAAATCGTAATAAATCAAATTTTTGTACTAAATAAATTTAGTTGACATTTTTATATAGCTCATTTATATAGCTTTAAAATAAATCACATTTTGATTATTTCCCAAAATTATTAACACGAATACAGAGGGAGATTTAAGGATGTAACGTTACAGACAATATTATATGTTTTATAATAAATTGCATAAAATTAAATTAGTGATTTTTAAATATTGTAACATTCTTACATGATTATATATTTATTTAGCTTCAAAAGTAGCTGCAATTTTTTTATTTTCTGAAATCAATAGCATCATAAATGTATAAATTGCGAAAACGTTTCATATCTGAAAATTATGTTTTTTTTTAGAAAAATCGTAATAAATCAAATTTTTGTACTAAATAAATTTAGTTGACATTTTTATATAGCTCATTTATATAGCATTAGAATAAATCACATTTTGATTATTTCCCAAAATTATTAACACGAAACAGCTTGAAAAAAAAAACCCTCAATAAAACGCTTCCGCGTTGCGTTCAACAGATAAAAACCGGCCATTGTGCAACACACCAAAGTCCGATTACGAATTTTTATTACCCGGAACGCCACGCCGTCTCCGGCCGCCGAGGTTTCCCGGAACGCTTGCGTCAGAACGGCGGCGCACCGCTTTTTTTTTCTGCCGACGCCGCCACTTTCATTCAAACCCCGCAACAGCGTGGGATAAGGCGAGATGACTTTTTTTTGTGTTGCTTGTAAGTGTTTCTGGCGATGCCAGCTATAAAATATTTCCAGTTTCCGGCATGACGCACTCGCAATCGGCCAATTTCTTTGACCCACAGACCTTGATAGTTTGAGTTTTTTTGTTTTTTTTGGAATTATTGGCGATAACGGGACGAAAATAAGTGTATTGGTAATTTATGGTTGGTTTAATTGATTTGTGTGCGTTTTATTATCAAGCCAACAGTTTTATCATTCTAGAAATACTCGTTTCGTTGAAATATTTTGTAATATTTTGAGATTTTTGCCTTAAAAATATCAATTAATCAATTATTCTAATATTTGACTAATTCCTTGCAGTTTTAGTGTCAAAATGATGTATAATTTATTTGTATTGTTTCATTAATAGCCTTATTAATTAAGCAAAATAAACAAATTATACATCATTTTGACACTAAAACTGCAAGGAATCAGAGTAATTCTATAAAATTTAAAATATTAGAATGTGAAGAAATATTCTGAAAATATTTCCGTAACAAAATATCATCCCGATATATCTTTCAATAAGAATCTTCTTGATAAGTCCAATGTGCTGACAAATTAGCGATTAACAATAATTTTCATCTTTACTGATGCATATCTTTGGAAATCATGAAGATATCTGAATGTACTATCAATATCTGAACTCCTGATATATATTTCAATGAGAAACACCTAGATAACTCATTATTTTCCAATGCGGTGACTAGTTATATGAGAGAAATAGTGAATAACAATAATGTTCAACTTTACTGATGCATATCTTTGAAAATCATGAAGATATCTGATTGTACTATCAATATCTGAATTCCTGATATATTTTTCAATGAGAAACACCTAGATAACTCATTATTTTCCAATGAGGTGACTAGTTATATCAGGGAAATAGTGAATAACAATAATTTTCAACTTTACTGATGCATATCTTCGAAAATCATAAAGATATCTGATTGTACTATCAATATCTGAACTCCTGATATATATTTCAATGAGAAACACCTAGATAACTCATTATTTTCCAATGCGGTGACTAGTTATATCAGAGAAATAATGAATAACAATAATTTTCAACTTTACTGATGCATATCTTTGGAAATCATGAAGATATCTGAATGTACTATCAATATCTGAATTCCTGATATATTTTTCAATGAGAAACACCTAGATAACTCATTATTTTCCAATGCGGTGACTAGTTATATCAGAGAAATAGCAAATAATAATCATTTTCAACTTTACTAATGCATATCTTTGAAAATCATGAAGATAACTAATTGCATGTCATTTGCGTAAGAAATATAATTTTCTTCACGACAATTTTACATTTGCAAATATTTATTTTAGTTGCAATTTTACATTTGCAACAATTTATTTTGGTTCTAAATGTAAAATTGTCGTACTATGCAAACTTTTTTAATCATAAATTTTTTTAACATGTTTTAAGAAATAGTTTCATGGTAGTTTACATGAAAATATTTCTTAAAACATGTTTATGATTAAAAAAGTTTGCACAGTACGACAATTTCTGTGACAATAATGTCATTAAAATAAAGTTGTTACAAATACAAAATGATAATAGTATGCAAATTTAACTAGGAAATTTTTTTTTTTTGCTAAAACTTTGAGGCAGTTTTTTTTAATTATTAAAAAATTACAATTTTATTAATTCGTGTCAGGTTAACAGTCGTTTCCGTAACAAACATATATATATATATATATATATATATATATATATAAATAAATAAAATTTAAAAAATTAAATAATATCCGTCAAGAGGTTTTTGATAAATTCATAAATATTCGCATGTACAGCTATAAATCAAAAAATAACTAAAACGAAACTTGTGATTCAATAACGAAGAAACTAGTGAAGATATAATTTTGTTTAATGAATTTCTGGATAGCATCAGGATTTAGTAATAAAATAATCAAAAATTTAAAAAATCCCTGTAGAGGTTTTTGATAAATTCACAAATATTCGTACATACAGCTATAAATCTACAAACAACAATAAGGAATTTTGAGATGAAATAACGTAAAAACTAGTGCAGCAATATTTTTTTTGAATGAATTTCTGGGTAGCATTAGGAATTGCTAATAAAATAATCAAAATTTAAAAAATATCCGCCAAGACGTTTTTTGAGAAATTCGTAAATATTCGCATGTACAGCTATAAATCAAAAAATAACTATAACGAAACTTGTGATTCAATAACGAAGAAACTAGTGAAGATATAATTTTGTTTAATGAATTTCTGGATAGCATCAGGCTTTGGTAATAAAATAATCAAAAGTTTAAAAAATCCCTGCAGAGGTTTTTGATAAATTCACAAATATTCATACATACAGCTATAAATCTACAAACAACAATAAGGAATTTTGAGATGAAATAACGTAAAAACTAGTGCAGCAATAATTTTTTTTGAATGAATTTCTGGGTAGCATTAGGAATTGCTAATAAAATAATCAAAATTTAAAAAATATCCGCCAAGAGTTTTTTTGAGAAATTCGTAAATATTCGCATGTACAGCTATAAATTAAAAAATAACTATAACGAAACTTGTGATTCAATAACGAAGAAACTAGTGAAGATATAATTTTGTTTAATGAATTTCTGGATAGCATCAGGCTTTGGTAATAAAATAATCAAAAGTTTAAAAAATCCCTGTAGAGGTTTTTGATAAATTCACAAATATTCGTACATACAGCTATAAATCTACAAACAACAATAAGGAATTTTGAGATGAAATAACGTAAAAACTAGTGTAGCAATAATTTTTTTGAATGAATTTCTGGGTAGCACTAGGAATTGGTAATAAAATAATCAAAATTTAAAAAATATCCGTCAAGAGATTTTTTGAGAAATTCGTAAATATTCGCATGTACAGCTATAAATAAAAAAATAACTATAACAAAACTTGTGATTCAATAACGAAGAAACTAGTGAAGATATAATTTAGTTTAATGAATTTCTGGATAGCATCAGGCTTTGATAATAAAATAATCAAAAATTTAAAAAATCCCTGCAGAGGTTTTTGATAAATCCACAAATATTCATACATACATCTATAAATCTACAAACAACAATAAGAAATTTTGAGATTTTATAGTGAACTGGCATCAACATATTCGCTATCCAAGTTTTTTGTTTTAATTTAAATTTTCTACCGTTTAGAGCAATTAACAAGCCTCATTACGAACATAACTAATCCATTTAAGGTCACAATACGAAATTAATTTAAAACCTCGGTTGGGGGGTGCGGATGCGGCCGGCATTTTTAATTAACTCCAGCGCGGCAAAAAAAAAACTGCGTTGGCGGTGGCGGCGGGAGGTTTGCCACGTCGCCGCCTGCATTCAACAATGAATGCACTTCCTCACGTGGCAGCCAAAAATTCCACAGTACGGTAGGTCGGCGGAAACCATAAACATAAAAGCCGCCCTTAAAACTCCTGATAAGACGGCCATTTTTTTATCGGCTGCCACGTGGCATGATATGACTGATAGCTCTGTATGTGTGTCTAGTATCCGGTATCTAGTGCTATATCTCCCTCTTTATATGTCTCTGTCTGCTGTGTGAATGTCTAGTATGTAAAATAAATGTGTGAGCAGGTTCCAACGGGATACGCTAACGTACAATCTTGTCTTGATTTGATCACACACACACACATGCCGCATTCTTGCGTCATGGCGTTCATTCATAAATTTCTGGGGAGAGCGATAAGCGCGACGGTTATGACGCAATGCCACAATTGAGCGGAATTACATCATCAATCAAATTCATTTAATTGATAACATATTCAATAATTATCTGTTAATAGCTATAAGGAGTAATTAAATGTAAATGTTACAATTTAAAATTATCTACCCCAAAAATCGTGCATGGCTATAATAATGCATTTCCATTGATTATTTTATTAGCAATTTCTAATGCTACCCAGAAATTCATTCAAAAAAATTATTGCTGCACTAGTTTGTACGTTATTTCATCTCAAAATTCCTTATTGTTGTTTGTAGATTTATAGCTGTATGTACGAATATTTGTGAATTTATCAAAAACCTCTGCAGGGATTTTTTAAACTTCTGATTATTTTATCACCAAAGCCTGATGCTATCCAGAAATTCATTAAACAAAATTATATCTTTACAAGTTTCTTCGTTATTGAATCACAAGTTTCGTTATAGTTATTTTTTGATTTATAGCTGTACATGCGAATATTTACGAATTTCTCAAAAAACCTCTTGGCGGATATTTTTTAAATTTTGATTATTTTATTAGCAATTCCTAATGCTACTCAGAAATTCATTCAAACAAATTATTGCTGCACTAGTTTTTACGTTATTTCATCTCAAAATTCCTTATTGTTGTTGTAGATCTATAACTGTATGTACGAATATTTGTGAATTTATCAAAAACCTCTGCAGGGATTTTTTAAATTTTTGATTATTTTATTACCAAAGCATGATGCTATCCAGAAATTTATTAAACAAAATTATATCTTTACTAGTTTCTTCGTTATTGAATCACAAGTTTCGTTATAGTTATTTTTTGATTTATAGCTGTACATGCGAATATTTACGAATTTCTCAAAAAACCTCTTGGCGGATATTTTTTAAATTTTGATTATTTTATTAGCAATTCCTAATGCTACTCAGAAATTCATTCAAACAAATTATTGCTGCACTAGTTTTTACGTTATTTCATCTCAAAATTCCTTATTGTTGTATGTAGATGTATAGCTGTATGTATGAATATTTGTGGATTTATCAAAAACTTCTGCTGGGATTTTTTAAATTTTTGATTATTTTATTACCAAAGCCTGATGCTATCCAGTAATTCATTAAACAAAATTATATCTTCACTAGTTTCTTCGTTATTGAATCACAAGTTTCGTTATAGTTATTTTTTGATTTATAGCTGTACATGCGAATATTTACGAATTTCTCAAAAAACCTCTTGGCGGATATTTTTTAAATTTTGATTATTTTATTAGCAATTCCTAATGCTACTCAGAAATTCATTCAAACAAATTATTGCTGCACTAGTTTTTACGTTATTTCATCTCAAAATTCCTTATTGTTGTATGTAGATGTATAGCTGTATGTATGAATATTTGTGGATTTATCAAAAACTTCTGCTGGGATTTTTTAAATTTTTGATTATTTTATTACCAAAGCCTGATGCTATCCAGTAATTCATTAAACAAAATTATATCTTCACTAGTTTCTTCGTTATTGAATCACAAGTTTCGTTATAGTTATTTTTTGATTTATAGCTGTACATGCGAATATTTACGAATTTCTCAAAAAACCTCTTGACGGATATTTTTTAAATTTTGATTATTTTATTAGCAATTCCTAATGCTACACAGAAATTCATTCAAAAAAATTACTGCTGCACTAGTTTGTACGTTATTTCATCTCAAATTTCCTTTTTGTTGTTTGTAGATTTATAGCTGTATGTACGAATATTTGTGAATTTATCAAAAACCTCTGCAGGGATTTTTTAAATTTTTGATTATTTTATTACCAAAGCCTGATGCTATCCAGAAATTCATTAAACAAAATTATATCTTTACTAGTTTCTTGGTTATTGAATCACAAGTTTCGTTATAGTTATTTTTTGATTTATAGCTGTACATGCGAATATTTACGAATTTCTCAAAAAACCTCTTGATGAATATTTTTTAAATTTTGATTATTTTATTAGCAATTCCTAATGCTACCCAGAAATTCATTCAAAAAAATTATTGCTGCACTAGTTTTTACGTTATTTCATCTCAAAATTCCTTATTGTTGTTTGTAGATTTATAGCTGTATATACGAATATTTGTGAATTTATCAAAAACCTCTGCAGGGATTTTTTTAAACTTTTGTTTATTTTATTACCAAAGCCTGATACTATCCAGAAATTCATTAAACAAAATTATATCTTTACTAGTTTCTTCGTTATTGAATCACAAGTTTCGTTATAGTTATTTTTTAATTTATAGCTGTTCATGCGAATATTTACGAATTTCTCAAAAAACCTCTTGACGGATATTTTTTAAATTTTGATTATTTTATTAGCAATTCCTAATGCTACCCAGAAATTCATTCAAAAAAATTATTGCTGCACTAGTTTTTACGTTATTTCATCTCAAAATTCCTTATTGTTGTTTGTAGATTTATAGCTGTATGTACGAATATTTGTGAATTTATCAAAAATCTCTGCAGGGATTTTTTAAACTTTTGATTATTTTATTACCAAAGCCTGATGCTATCCAGTAATTCATTAAACAAAATTATATCTTTACTAGTTTCTTCGTTATTGAATCACAAGTTTCGTTATAGTTATTTTTTGATTTATAGCTGTACATGCGAATATTTACGAATTTCTCAAAAAAACCTCTTGACGGATATTTTTTAAATTTTGATTATTTGATTAGGAATTCCTAATGCTACCGAGAAATTCATTCAAAAAAATTATTACCGCACTAGTTTTTACGTTATTTCATCTTAAAATTCATTATTGTTGTTTGTAGATTTATAGCTGTATGTACGAATATTTGTGGATTTATCAAAAACCTCTGCAAGGATTTTTTAAACTTTTGATTATTTTATTACCGAAGCCTGATGCTATCCAGAAATTCATTAAACAAAATTATATCTTTACTAGTTTCTTCGTTATTGAATCACAAGTTTCGTTATAGTTATTTATTGATTTATAGCTGTACATGTGAATATTTACGAATTTCTCAAAAAACCTCTTGGCGGATATTTTTTAAATTTTGATTATTTGATTAACAATTCTTAATGCTACCCATAAATTCATTCAAAAAAATTATTATTGCACTAGTTTTTACGTTATTTCATCTCAAAATTCTTTATTGTTGTTTGTAGATTTATAGCTGTATGTACGAATATTTGTGAATTTATCAAAAACCTCTGCAGGGATTTTTTAAATTTTTGATTATTTTATTACCAAAGCCTGATGCTATCCAGAAATTCATTAAACAAAATTATATCTTTACTAGTTTCTTGGTTATTGAATCACAAGTTTCGTTATAGTTATTTTTTGATTTATAGCTGTACATGCGAATATTTACGAATTTCTCAAAAAACCTCTTGATGAATATTTTTTAAATTTTGATTATTTTATTAGCAATTCCTAATGCTACCCATAAATTCATTCAAAAAAATTATTACCGCACTAGTTTTTACGTTATTTCATCTCAAAATTCCTTATTGTTGTTTGTAGATTTATAGCTGTATGTACGAATATTTGTGAATTTATCAAAAACCTCTGCAAGGATTCTTTAAATTTTTGATTATTTTATTACCAAAGCCTGATGCTATCCAGAAATTCATTAAACAAAATTATATCTTCACTAGTTTCTTCGTTATTGAATCACAAGTTTCGTTATAGTTATTTTTTAATTTATAGCTGTACATACGAATATTTACGAATTTCTCAAAAAACCACTTGGTGGATATTTTTTAAATTTTGATTATTTTATTACCAATTCCTAATGCTACTCAGAAATTCATTCAAAAAAGTTATTACCGCACTAGTTTTTACGTTATTTCATCTCAAAATTCCTTATTGTTGTTTGTAGATTTATAGCTGTATGTATGAATATTAGTGAATTTATCAAAAACCTCTGCAGGGATTTTTTAAACTTTTGATTATTTTATTAGCAAAACCTGATGCTATCCAGAAATTCATTAAAAAAAAATAATATCTTTATTAGTTTCTTCGTTATTGAATCAAAAGTTTCGTTATAGTTATTTTTTGATTTATAGCTGTACATGCGAATATTTACGAATTTCTCAAAAAACCTCTTGGCGGATATTTTTTAAATTTTTATTATTTTATTAGCAATTCCTAATGCTACCCAGAAATTCATTCAAAAAAATTATTACCGCACTAGTTTTTACGTTATTTCATCTCAAAATTCCTTATTGTTGTTTGTAGATTTATAGCTGTATGTACGAATATTTGTGAATTTATCAAAAACCTCTGCAGGGATTTTTTAAACTTTTGATTATTTTATTAGCAAAACCTGATGCTATCCAGAAATTCATTAAAAAAAATAATATCTTTATTAGTTTCTTCGTTATTGAATCAAAAGTTTCGTTATAGTTATTTTTTAATTTATAGCTGTACATGTGAATATTTACGAATTTCTCAAAAAACCTCTTGACGGATATTTTTTAAATTTTGATTATTTTATTAGCAATTCCTAATGCTACACAGAAATTCATTCAAAAAAATTACTGCTGCACTAGTTTGTACGTTATTTCATCTCAAATTTCCTTTTTGTTGTTTGTAGATTTATAGCTGTATGTACGAATATTTGTGAATTTATCAAAAACCTCTGCAGGGATTTTTTAAATTTTTGATTATTTTATTACCAAAGCCTGATGCTATCCAGTAATTCATTAAACAAAATTATATCTTCACTAGTTTCTTCGTTATTGAATCACAAGTTTCGTTATAGTTATTTTTTGATTTATAGCTGTACATGCGAATATTTACGAATTTCTCAAAAAACCTCTTGATGAATATTTTTTAAATTTTGATTATTTTATTAGCAATTCCTAATGCTACCCAGAAATTCATTCAAAAAAATTATTGCTGCACTAGTTTTTACGTTATTTCATCTCAAAATTCCTTATTGTTGTTTGTAGATTTATAGCTGTATATACGAATATTTGTGAATTTATCAAAAACCTCTGCAGGGATTTTTTTAAACTTTTGTTTATTTTATTACCAAAGCCTGATACTATCCAGAAATTCATTAAACAAAATTATATCTTTACTAGTTTCTTCGTTATTGAATCACAAGTTTCGTTATAGTTATTTTTTAATTTATAGCTGTTCATGCGAATATTTACGAATTTCTCAAAAAACCTCTTGACGGATATTTTTTAAATTTTGATTATTTTATTAGCAATTCCTAATGCTACCCAGAAATTCATTCAAAAAAATTATTGCTGCACTAGTTTTTACGTTATTTCATCTCAAAATTCCTTATTGTTGTTTGTAGATTTATAGCTGTATGTACGAATATTTGTGAATTTATCAAAAATCTCTGCAGGGATTTTTTAAACTTTTGATTATTTTATTACCAAAGCCTGATGCTATCCAGTAATTCATTAAACAAAATTATATCTTTACTAGTTTCTTCGTTATTGAATCACAAGTTTCGTTATAGTTATTTTTTGATTTATAGCTGTACATGCGAATATTTACGAATTTCTCAAAAAAACCTCTTGACGGATATTTTTTAAATTTTGATTATTTGATTAGGAATTCCTAATGCTACCGAGAAATTCATTCAAAAAAATTATTACCGCACTAGTTTTTACGTTATTTCATCTTAAAATTCATTATTGTTGTTTGTAGATTTATAGCTGTATGTACGAATATTTGTGGATTTATCAAAAACCTCTGCAAGGATTTTTTAAACTTTTGATTATTTTATTACCGAAGCCTGATGCTATCCAGAAATTCATTAAACAAAATTATATCTTTACTAGTTTCTTCGTTATTGAATCACAAGTTTCGTTATAGTTATTTATTGATTTATAGCTGTACATGTGAATATTTACGAATTTCTCAAAAAACCTCTTGGCGGATATTTTTTAAATTTTGATTATTTGATTAACAATTCTTAATGCTACCCATAAATTCATTCAAAAAAATTATTATTGCACTAGTTTTTACGTTATTTCATCTCAAAATTCTTTATTGTTGTTTGTAGATTTATAGCTGTATGTACGAATATTTGTGAATTTATCAAAAACCTCTGCAGGGATTTTTTAAATTTTTGATTATTTTATTACCAAAGCCTGATGCTATCCAGAAATTCATTAAACAAAATTATATCTTTACTAGTTTCTTGGTTATTGAATCACAAGTTTCGTTATAGTTATTTTTTGATTTATAGCTGTACATGCGAATATTTACGAATTTCTCAAAAAACCTCTTGATGAATATTTTTTAAATTTTGATTATTTTATTAGCAATTCCTAATGCTACCCATAAATTCATTCAAAAAAATTATTACCGCACTAGTTTTTACGTTATTTCATCTCAAAATTCCTTATTGTTGTTTGTAGATTTATAGCTGTATGTACGAATATTTGTGAATTTATCAAAAACCTCTGCAAGGATTCTTTAAATTTTTGATTATTTTATTACCAAAGCCTGATGCTATCCAGAAATTCATTAAACAAAATTATATCTTCACTAGTTTCTTCGTTATTGAATCACAAGTTTCGTTATAGTTATTTTTTAATTTATAGCTGTACATACGAATATTTACGAATTTCTCAAAAAACCACTTGGTGGATATTTTTTAAATTTTGATTATTTTATTACCAATTCCTAATGCTACTCAGAAATTCATTCAAAAAAGTTATTACCGCACTAGTTTTTACGTTATTTCATCTCAAAATTCCTTATTGTTGTTTGTAGATTTATAGCTGTATGTATGAATATTAGTGAATTTATCAAAAACCTCTGCAGGGATTTTTTAAACTTTTGATTATTTTATTAGCAAAACCTGATGCTATCCAGAAATTCATTAAAAAAAAATAATATCTTTATTAGTTTCTTCGTTATTGAATCAAAAGTTTCGTTATAGTTATTTTTTGATTTATAGCTGTACATGCGAATATTTACGAATTTCTCAAAAAACCTCTTGGCGGATATTTTTTAAATTTTTATTATTTTATTAGCAATTCCTAATGCTACCCAGAAATTCATTCAAAAAAATTATTACCGCACTAGTTTTTACGTTATTTCATCTCAAAATTCCTTATTGTTGTTTGTAGATTTATAGCTGTATGTACGAATATTTGTGAATTTATCAAAAACCTCTGCAGGGATTTTTTAAACTTTTGATTATTTTATTAGCAAAACCTGATGCTATCCAGAAATTCATTAAAAAAAATAATATCTTTATTAGTTTCTTCGTTATTGAATCAAAAGTTTCGTTATAGTTATTTTTTAATTTATAGCTGTACATGTGAATATTTACGAATTTCTCAAAAAACCTCTTGACGGATATTTTTTAAATTTTGATTATTTTATTAGCAATTCCTAATGCTACACAGAAATTAATTCAAAAAAAATATTGCTGCACTAGTTTGTACGTTATTTCATCTCAAAATTCCTTATTGTTGTTTGTAGATTTATAGCTGTATGTATGAATATTTGTGAATTTATCAAAAACATCTGCAAGGATTTTTTAAACTTTTGATTATTTTATTACCAAAGCCTGATGCTATCCAGAAATTCATTAAACAAAATTATATCTTTACTAGTTTCTTCGTTATTGAATCACAAGTTTCGTTATAGTTATTTTTTGATTTATAGCTGTTCATGCGAATATTTACGAATTTCTCAAAAAAACCTCTTGGCGGATATTTTTTAAATTTTGATTATTTTATTAGCAATTCCTAATGCTACCCAGAAATTCATTCAAAAAAATTATTGCTCCACTAGTTTTTACGTTATTTCATCTCAAAATTCCTTATTGTTGTTTGTAGATTTATAGCTGTATGTATGAATATTTGTGAATTTATCAAAAACATCTGCAAGGATTTTTTAAACTTTTGATTATTTTATTACCAAAGCCTGATGCTATCCAGAAATTCATTAAACAAAATTATATCTTCACTAGTTTCTTCGTTATTGAATCACAAGTTTCGTTATAGTTATTTTTTAATTTATAGCTGTACATACGAATATTTACGAATTTCTCAAAAAACCACTTGGTGGATATTTTTTAAATTTTGATTATTTTATTACCAATTCCTAATGCTACTCAGAAATTCATTCAAAAAAGTTATTACCGCACTAGTTTTTACGTTATTTCATCTCAAAATTCCTTATTGTTGTTTGTAGATTTATAGCTGTATGTATGAATATTAGTGAATTTATCAAAAACCTCTGCAGGGATTTTTTAAACTTTTGATTATTTTATTAGCAAAACCTGATGCTATCCAGAAATTCATTAAAAAAAAATAATATCTTTATTAGTTTCTTCGTTATTGAATCAAAAGTTTCGTTATAGTTATTTTTTGATTTATAGCTGTACATGCGAATATTTACGAATTTCTCAAAAAACCTCTTGGCGGATATTTTTTAAATTTTTATTATTTTATTAGCAATTCCTAATGCTACCCAGAAATTCATTCAAAAAAATTATTACCGCACTAGTTTTTACGTTATTTCATCTCAAAATTCCTTATTGTTGTTTGTAGATTTATAGCTGTATGTACGAATATTTGTGAATTTATCAAAAACCTCTGCAGGGATTTTTTAAACTTTTGATTATTTTATTAGCAAAACCTGATGCTATCCAGAAATTCATTAAAAAAAATAATATCTTTATTAGTTTCTTCGTTATTGAATCAAAAGTTTCGTTATAGTTATTTTTTAATTTATAGCTGTACATGTGAATATTTACGAATTTCTCAAAAAACCTCTTGACGGATATTTTTTAAATTTTGATTATTTTATTAGCAATTCCTAATGCTACACAGAAATTAATTCAAAAAAAATATTGCTGCACTAGTTTGTACGTTATTTCATCTCAAAATTCCTTATTGTTGTTTGTAGATTTATAGCTGTATGTATGAATATTTGTGAATTTATCAAAAACATCTGCAAGGATTTTTTAAACTTTTGATTATTTTATTACCAAAGCCTGATGCTATCCAGAAATTCATTAAACAAAATTATATCTTTACTAGTTTCTTCGTTATTGAATCACAAGTTTCGTTATAGTTATTTTTTGATTTATAGCTGTTCATGCGAATATTTACGAATTTCTCAAAAAAACCTCTTGGCGGATATTTTTTAAATTTTGATTATTTTATTAGCAATTCCTAATGCTACCCAGAAATTCATTCAAAAAAATTATTGCTCCACTAGTTTTTACGTTATTTCATCTCAAAATTCCTTATTGTTGTTTGTAGATTTATAGCTGTATGTATGAATATTTGTGAATTTATCAAAAACATCTGCAAGGATTTTTTAAACTTTTGATTATTTTATTACCAAAGCCTGATGCTATCCAGAAATTCATTAAACAAAATTATATCTTCACTAGTTTCTTCGTTATTGAATCACAAGTTTCGTTATAGTTATTTTTTAATTTATAGCTGTACATACGAATATTTACGAATTTCTCAAAAAACCACTTGGTGGATATTTTTTAAATTTTGATTATTTTATTACCAATTCCTAATGCTACTCAGAAATTCATTCAAAAAAGTTATTACCGCACTAGTTTTTACGTTATTTCATCTCAAAATTCCTTATTGTTGTTTGTAGATTTATAGCTGTATGTATGAATATTAGTGAATTTATCAAAAACCTCTGCAGGGATTTTTTAAACTTTTGATTATTTTATTAGCAAAACCTGATGCTATCCAGAAATTCATTAAAAAAAAATAATATCTTTATTAGTTTCTTCGTTATTGAATCAAAAGTTTCGTTATAGTTATTTTTTGATTTATAGCTGTACATGCGAATATTTACGAATTTCTCAAAAAACCTCTTGGCGGATATTTTTTAAATTTTTATTATTTTATTAGCAATTCCTAATGCTACCCAGAAATTCATTCAAAAAAATTATTACCGCACTAGTTTTTACGTTATTTCATCTCAAAATTCCTTATTGTTGTTTGTAGATTTATAGCTGTATGTACGAATATTTGTGAATTTATCAAAAACCTCTGCAGGGATTTTTTAAACTTTTGATTATTTTATTAGCAAAACCTGATGCTATCCAGAAATTCATTAAAAAAAATAATATCTTTATTAGTTTCTTCGTTATTGAATCAAAAGTTTCGTTATAGTTATTTTTTAATTTATAGCTGTACATGTGAATATTTACGAATTTCTCAAAAAACCTCTTGACGGATATTTTTTAAATTTTGATTATTTTATTAGCAATTCCTAATGCTACACAGAAATTAATTCAAAAAAAATATTGCTGCACTAGTTTGTACGTTATTTCATCTCAAAATTCCTTATTGTTGTTTGTAGATTTATAGCTGTATGTATGAATATTTGTGAATTTATCAAAAACATCTGCAAGGATTTTTTAAACTTTTGATTATTTTATTACCAAAGCCTGATGCTATCCAGAAATTCATTAAACAAAATTATATCTTTACTAGTTTCTTCGTTATTGAATCACAAGTTTCGTTATAGTTATTTTTTGATTTATAGCTGTTCATGCGAATATTTACGAATTTCTCAAAAAAACCTCTTGGCGGATATTTTTTAAATTTTGATTATTTTATTAGCAATTCCTAATGCTACCCAGAAATTCATTCAAAAAAATTATTGCTCCACTAGTTTTTACGTTATTTCATCTCAAAATTCCTTATTGTTGTTTGTAGATTTATAGCTGTATGTATGAATATTTGTGAATTTATCAAAAACATCTGCAAGGATTTTTTAAACTTTTGATTATTTTATTACCAAAGCCTGATGCTATCCAGAAATTCATTAAACAAAATTATATCTTTACTAGTTTCTTCGTTATTGAATCACAAGTTTCGTTATAGTTATTTTTTGATTTATAGCTGTACATGCGAATATTTACGAATTTCTCAAAAAACCTCTTGGCGGATATTTTTTAAATTTTGATTATTTTATTAGCAATTCCTAATGCTACCCAGAAATTCATTCAAAAAATTATTACCGCACTAGTTTTCACGTTATTTCATCTCAAAATTTCCTTATTGTTGTTTGTAGATTTATAACTGTATGTATGAATATTTGTGAATTTATCAAAAACCTCTGCAAGGATTTTTTGTAACTTTTGATTATTTTATCACCAAAGCCTGATGCTATCCAGAAATTCATTAAACAAAATTATATCTTTACTAGTTTCTTCGTTATTGAAACACAAGTTTCGTTATAGTTATTTTTTAATTTATAGCTGTACATGCAAATATTTACAAATTTCTCAAAAAACCTCTTGACGGATATTTTTTAAATTTTGATTATTTTATTAGCAATTCCTAATGCTACACAGAAATTCATTCAAAAAATTATTACCGCACTAGTTTTTACGTTATTTCATCTCAAAATTCCTTATTGTTGTTTGTAGATTTATAGCTGTATGTATGAATATTTGTGGATTCATCAAAAACCTCTGCAGGGATTTTTTAAATTTTTGATTATTTTATTACCAAATCCTGATGCTATCCAGAAATTCATTAAACAAAATTATATCTTTACAAGTTTCTTCGTTATTGAATCACAAGTTTCGTTATAGTTATTTTTTGATTTATAGCTGTATATGCGAATATTTACGAATTTCTCATAAAACCTCTTGGCGGATATTTTTTAAATTTTGATAATTTTATTAGCAATTCCTAATGCTACCCAATAATTCATTCAAAAAAATTATTCCTGCACTAGTTTTTACGTTATTTCATCTCAAAATTCCTTATTGTTGTTTGTAGATGTATAGCTGTATGTATGAATATTTGTGAATTTATCAAAAACCTCTGCAGGGATTTTTTAAACTTTTGATTATTTTATTACCAAAGCCTGATGCTATCCAGAAATTCATTAAACAAAATTATATCTTTACTAGTTTCTTCGTTATTGAATTACAAGTTTCGTTATAGTTATTTTTTAATTTATAGCTGTACATGCGAATATTTACGAATTTCTCAAAAAAACACTTGGTGGATATTTTTTAAATTTTGATTATTTTATTAGCAATTCCTAATGCTACCCAGAAATTCATTCAAAAAAATTATTGCTGCACTAGTTTTTACGTTATTTCATCTCAAAATTCCTTATTGTTGTTTGTAGATTTATAGCTGTATGTACGAATATTTGTGAATTTATCATTTACATCTTAAACTTGTCACAGGTTGAAGAGCTTGTCGCTATTCCTTCTGGCAGTGTCTCTGCAAGTCTGCCACTGTCGGCGACTGGCAGAGCAACTGGACAACGACATCAGCATGAACCCGAATGACATAGACTTTGGCAAGCGAGTGATGGACTGGGTCAGGATAATTGTACCCCCGATGTCTGTCGAAAAAAGCGCTGGCTCCACATTTGAGTTGGAGTGCGAGGCGATGGGCTCACCAACACCCACAATTCGATGGCTGAAGGGCAACACCGAAATTGGATACACTGATGTAAGTAACAACATCCCAAATATTTGTGTTTAGGTTGAAAATACCAGAATTGACTAACTAGATCCTGACAGGTTGAAAATATCGTCAGGATCGAACTTAAATCTGAACAATATCAACAACTAAGAAGACTAACTTTATCTGTGATGATTGCAGGATGATAGTATCGCGAATAACATGATCAACGACAGTCCGTCCACCGGTATGGCGAAGGTCCGCAGTCGGTTGGTCGTCCGCTCTGCTCTCTCCGTCCACAAGGGTTATTACCATTGCGTCGCTGAGAGCGGATCACAGGTGGCGTCGGCGATGAGCGAGGTGATGATTACCTCACGACTCAGTCCAGAGCGCAACTTCAGCAAACTGCTCACTGAGGAACTCATCAAGCTCAAAAACCAACCCCGGATCACCCTGTTCGATATCATCTATATGGATAATATTGGTATGTTCATTTATAGTGTCAATCGTTACCACTAATCCATACTACTATCGTCAACATCATCTATATTTACGCAAAGATGTCATTGTTGTGATGTCTAATTCATGTTGTTGTTTTATGGCATCGATATGATGTTGTGATGTTTAGATGTTTCTGCGACAAAATGCAAAATCTTCTCCTTTTCAAAATAATTCAAATGTGACTTACCACATTTTCACAAGCTCATAAATACAAAACTATTGTTATGATGTGCAAATGACGTCACAAATGGCCGCTTTTGCGGTACCGCTTTTCTAGGAAACCAGGACTTAAATGATGACATTTATTGTTTCGTCCTGACGTTTATATAATGTCAGATTGACTTTTGTTTTGACGTCACGTTTGATGTTGACGATGACGACTTGTAATATCTACTGACTATTAATGACAGCTACGTATGTTTACACCACATTCTTTTGTTTAAAGGCAGCGACATTGTTCTGCCGTGCAAAGTGAGCGGCAACCCCAAGCCGACCATCCTGTGGCTCGACCCATCCGAACAAGTGATTGACAACGATCCTAGGTTTACAGTGTTGCCTGATGGGCAGTTGAGGATAAGGAACATCCGTTGGAATGATATGGGGCCGTACAGCTGTGTTGCAAGGAACGGGTTTGGACAGGACAACATTACCACCTTCCTCTACCCCATGTTGGTAAGACTTGCAGTCACTAAAATGAATGATGATTGATTAGTATGCATCATTATTATGACAAATAACTGCCATATCAGTATTAAATAACTGTCACATATGTCATAATTGTCAAATAAATGTCATATCAGTTACAAATAAGTGTCACATGTGTCATAAGTACAAAAAACTGCCATGTCAGTTTCAAATAACTGTCACATGTGTCTAACAACTGTCATATCCGTTACAAATAACTGTCAAATGTATCATAAGTGACAAATAATTGTCATTCCTAATTCAAATAACTGTCACATGTGTCATAAGTGTCAAATAGCTGTCATATCAGTTTCAAATAACTGTTACATGTGTCATAAGTGTCAAATAGCTGTCATATCAGTTTCAAATAACTGTTACATGTGTCATAAGTGTCAAATAGCTGTCATATCAGTTTCAAATAACTGTTACATGTGACATAAGTGTCAACTAATTGTAATATCGATTGTTCCGCCCTGATGTGAATGTTATGTCATATTTAAGTTTATAAGTAGTGTATTTTGACACAATTTATATGTAATTTATATTTTGTCTGTTTCTATAGGCTGAAAAGTAATGATCGATCAGCTGCTGCTCGATTACCACGGAGAAGTCCCTCAACCCTCTAGTCACAATGGCAACTTTTAAGGCCCCTAGGTTATTACGTAAGGTCGAACTTAATCCAGTTCCACTGCGTTCAGTATTATATAAATGTAAATGTTTCGGTATTAAGGATGACGATCTCATCTCCACCCCCGTTTCCCACTATCCCCCACTAGCTACCCGACCGTGTTGTTTTTGTTTTGTACTGGACTAATTTATTTTATATTTATAATTGTTTGTACTGTACTTGTGTGTCTTTGTTAACGTACTTAAAGAAAAAAAATGTATACCACACAAGCAAAATATATAATAATAATTGAAGAATAATTTTATGGTTTTTCTTTTTAAACTCAAGCAGCTTAGTTGTCTAGTGGTTAGAGACGTTGTTCGACTCGTACTGAGGAGCATTGGGAAGCTGAGTTCAAACCGCATCGGGGCGAATTTCCGCGGAATATTTTTTCAGAGGGTTTCCATGAAGTTAAAAAAAATACACTCATTTGAGCTCCCTGTACTGGCATAATAACCTCATAGCTGATAGCTCTAAAAAGGTAGAACTTTTTGGTTTAAATTCTTATTTAAATTTAAGAAGCGCGAGGAGAAAATGATAGGTGCATATATATTTACATAGTAGTTATATCTCATTTTGTAGCTAATTAAGCTAGTAATACATAAGCGTTATTAGAATTTTCATAAATAATAGCTACGATTTTTTGCAATTTTTTAAATAGCCCACACAAGTTTGAGATGTTACTTTTGTACGCTTTTTATTATTCTGATCTTAATAATTTAGCTATATAACCATTTTATATTTCATTTTGTAGCTAATTTAGCTAGTAACACACAACCGTTATTAGAATTTTCCAAAATAATAACTACGATTTTTTGCAATTTTTTAAATAGCCCACACAAGTTTGAGATGTTACTTTTGTACGCTTTTTGTTATTCTGATCTTAATAATTTAGATATATAAACATTTTATATCTCATTTTGTAGCTAATTTAGCTAGTAACACACAACCGTTATTAGAATTTTCCAATATAATAACTACGATTTTTTGCAATTTTTTAAATAGCCCACACAAGTTTGAGATGTTACTTTTGTACGCTTTTTATTATTCTGATCTTAATAATTTAGCTATATAAACATTTTATATCTCATTTTGTAGCTAATTTAGCTAGTAACAGATAACCGTTATTAGAATTTTCCAAAATAATAACTACGATTTATTGCAATTTTTTAAATAGCCCACACAAGTTTGAGATGTTACTTTTGTACGCTTTTTATTATTATGATCTTACTAATTTAGCTATATAAACATTTTATATCTCATTTTGTAGCTAATTTAGCTAGTAACACACAACCGTTATTAGAATTTTCCAAAATAATAACTACGATTTTTTGCAATTTTTTAAATAGCCCACACAAGTTTGAGATGTTACTTTTGTACGCTTTTTATTATTATGATCTTAATAATTTAGCTATATAAACATTTTATATCTCATTTTGTAGCTAATTTAGCTAGTAACAGATAACGGTTATTAGAATTTTCCAATATAATAACTACGATTTTTTGCAATTTTTTAAATAGCCGACACAAGTTTGAGATGTTACTTTTGTACGCTTTTTATTATTATGATCTTAATAATTTAGCCATATAAACATTTTATATCTCATTTTGTAGCTAATTTAGCTAGTAACACACAACCGTTATTAGAATTTTCCAAAATAATAACTACGATTTTTTGCAATTTTTTAAATAGCCCACACAAGTTTGAGATGTTACTTTTGTACGCTTTTTGTTATTCTGATCTTAATAATTTAGCTATATAAACATTTTATATCTCATTTTGCAGCTAATTTAGCTAGTAACACACAACCGTTATTAGAATTTTCCAAAATAATAACTACGATTTTTTGCAATTTTTTAAATAGCCCACACAAGTTTGAGATGTTACTTTTGTACGCTTTTTATTATTATGATCTTAATAATTTAGCTACATAAACATTTTATATCTCATTTTGTAGCTAATTAAGCTAGTAATACATAAGCGTTATTAGAATTTTCATAAATAATAGCTACGATTTTTTGCAATTTTTTAAATAGCCCATACAAGTTTGAGATGTTACTTTTGTACGCTTTTTATTATTATGATCTTAATAATTTAGCTATATAAACATTTTATATCTCATTTTGTAGCTAATTTAGCTAGTAACACACAACCGTTATTAGAATTTTCCAATATAATAACTACGATTTTTTGCAATTTTTTAAATAGCCCACACAAGTTTGAGATGTTACTTTTGTATGCTTTTTATTATTATGATCTTAATAATTTAGCTATATAAACATTTTATATCTCATTTTGTAGCTAATTTAGCTAGTAACAGATAACCGTTATTAGAATTTTCAAAAATAATAACTACGATTTTTTGCAATTTTTTAAATAGCCCACACAAGTTTGAGATGTTACTTTTGTACGCTTTTTGTTATTCTGATCTTAATAATTTAGCTATATAAACATTTTATATCTCATTTTGTAGCTAATTTAGCTAGTAACACATAACCGTTATTAGAATTTTCCAAAATAATAACTACGATTTTTTGCTAAATTTTTTAAATAGCCCACACAAGTTTGGATGTTACTTTTGTACGCTTTTTGTTATTCTGATCTTAATAATTTAGCTATATAAACATTTTATATCTCATTTTGTAGCTAATTTAGCTAGTAACACAAAACCGATATTAGAATTTTCAAAAATAATAACTACGATTTTTTGCAATTTTTTAAATAGCCCACACAAGTTTGAGATGTTACTTTTGTACGCTTTTTGTGATTCTGATCTTAATAATTTAGCTATATAAACATTTTATATCTCATTTTGTAGCTAATTTAGCTAGTAACACACAACCGTTATTAGAATTTTCCAAAATAATAACTACGATTTTTTGCAATTTTTTAAATAGCCCACACCTGTTTGAGATGTTACTTTTGTACGCTTTTTATTATTATGATCTTAATAATTTAGCTATATAAACATTTTATATCTCATTTTGTAGCTAATTTAGCTAGTAACACACAACCGTTATTAGAATTTTCCAATATAATAACTACGATTTATTCCAATTTTTTAAATAGCCCACACTAGTTTGAGATGTTACTTTTGTACGCTTTTTATTATTCTGATCTTAATAATTTAGCTATATAACCATTTTATATCTCATTTTGTAGCTAATTTAGCTAGTAACACACAACCGTTATTAGAATTTTCCAATACAATAACTACGATTTTTTGCAATTTTTTAAATAGCTCACACAAGTTTGAGATGTTACTTTTGTACGCTTTTTATTATTCTGATAATAATTTAGCTATATAACCATTTTATATCTCTTTTTGTAGCTAATTTAGCTACTAACACACAACCGTTATTAGAATTTTCCAAAATAATAACTACGATTTTTTGCAATTTTTTAAATAGCCCACACAAGTTTGACATGTTACTTTTGTACGCTTTTTATTATTCTGATCTTAATAATTTAGCTATATAAACATTTTATATCTCATTTTATAGCTAATTTAGCTAGTAACACACAACCGTTATTAGAATTTTCCAATATAATAACTACGATTTTTTGCAATTTTTTAAATAGCCCACACAAGTTTGAGATGTTACTTTTGTACGCTTTTCATTATTCTGATCTTAATAATTTAGCTATATAAACATTTTATATCTCATTTTGTAGCTAATTTAGCTAGTAACAGATAACCGTTATTAGAATTTTCAAAAATAATAACTACGATTTTTTGCAATTTTTTAAATAGCCCACACAAGTTTGAGATGTTACTTTTGTACGCTTTTTATTATTCTGATCTTAATAATATCGCTATATCAACATTTTATATCTCATTTTGTAGCTAATTTAGCTAGTAACACATAACTGTTATTAGAATTTTCCAAAATAATAACTACGATTTTTTGCAATTTTTTAAATAGCCCACACAAGTTTGAGATGTTACTTTTGTACGCTTTTTATTATTCTGATCTTAATAATTTAGCTATATAAACATTTTATATCTCATTTTGTAGCTAATTTAGCTAGTAACAGATAACCGTTATTAGAATTTTCCAAAATAATAACTACGATTTTTTGCAATTTTTTAAATAGCCCACACATGTTTGAGATGTTACTTTTGTACGCTTTTTATTATTATGATCTTAATAATTTAGCTATATAAACATTTTATATCTCATTTTGTAGCTAATTTAGCTAGTAACACACAACCGTTATTAGAATTTTCCAAAATAATAACTACGATTTTTTGCAATTTTTTAAATAGCCCACACAAGTTTGACATGTTACTTTTGTACGCTTTTTATTATTCTGATCTTAATAATTTAGCTATATAAACATTTTATATCTCATTTTATAGCTAATTTAGCTAGTAACACACAACCGTTATTAGAATTTTCCAATATAATAACTACGATTTTTTGCAATTTTTTAAATAGCCCACACAAGTTTGAGATGTTACTTTTGTACGCTTTTCATTATTCTGATCTTAATAATTTAGCTATATAAACATTTTATATCTCATTTTGTAGCTAATTTAGCTAGTAACAGATAACCGTTATTAGAATTTTCAAAAATAATAACTACGATTTTTTGCAATTTTTTAAATAGCCCACACAAGTTTGAGATGTTACTTTTGTACGCTTTTTATTATTCTGATCTTAATAATCTCGCTATATCAACATTTTATATCTCATTTTGTAGCTAATTTAGCTAGTAACACATAACTGTTATTAGAATTTTCCAAAATAATAACTACGATTTTTTGCAATTTTTTAAATAGCCCACACAAGTTTGAGATGTTACTTTTGTACGCTTTTTATTATTCTGATCTTAATAATTTAGCTATATAAACATTTTATATCTCATTTTGTAGCTAATTTAGCTAGTAACAGATAACCGTTATTAGAATTTTCCAAAATAATAACTACGATTTTTTGCAATTTTTTAAATAGCCCACACAAGTTTGAGATGTTACTTTTGTACGCTTTTTACTATTCTGATCTTAATAATTTAGCTATATAAACATTTTATATCTCATTTTGTAGCTAATTTAGCTAGTAACAGATAACCGTTATTAGAATTTTCCAAAATAATAACTACGATTTTTTGCAATTTTTTAAATAGCCCACACAAGTTTGAGATGTTACTTTTGTACGCTTTTTATTATTCTGATCTTAATAATTTAGCTATATAAACATTTTATATCTCATTTTGTAGCTAATTTAGCTAGTAACACACAACCGTTATTAGAATTTTCCAATATAATAACTACGATTTTTTGCAATTTTTTAAATAGCCCACACAAGGTTGAGATGTTACTTTTGTACGCTTTTTATTATTCTGATCTTAATAATTTAGCTATATAAACATTTTATATCTCATTTTGTAGCTAATTTAGCTAGTAACACATAACCGTTATTAGAATTTTCCAAAATAATAACTACGATTTATTCCAATTTTTTAAATAGCCCACACTCGTTTGAGATGTTACTTTTGTACGCTTTTTATTATTCTGATCTTAATAATTAAGCTATATAAACATTTTATATCTCATTTTGTAGCTAATTTAGCTAGTAACAGATAACCGTTATTAGAATTTTCCAAAATAATAACTACGATTTTTTGCAATTTTTTAAATAGCCCACACATGTTTGAGATGTTACTTTTGTACGCTTTTTATTATTATGATCTTAATAATTTAGCTATATAAACATTTTATATCTCATTTTGTAGCTAATTTAGCTAGTAACACACAACCGTTATTAGAATTTTCCAATATAATAACTACGATTTTTTGCAATTTTTTAAATAGCCCACACAAGGTTGAGATGTTACTTTTGTATGCTTTTTATTATTATGATCTTAATAATTTAGCTATATAAACATTTTATATCTCAGTTTGTAGCTAATTTAGCTCGTAACTCACAACCGTTATTAGAATTTTCCAATATAATAACTACGATTTTTTGCAATTTTTTAAATAGCCCACACAAGTTTGAGATGTTACTTTTGTACGCTTTTTATTATTATGATCTTAATAATTTAGCTATATAAACATTTTATATCTCATTTTGTAGCTAATTTAGCTAGTAACACATAACCGTTATTAGAATTTTCAAAAATAATAACTACGATTTATTCCAATTTTTTAAATAGCCCACACATGTTTGAGATGTTACTTTTGTACGCTTTTTATTATTCTGATCTTAATAATTTAGCTATATAAACATTTTATATCTCATTTTGTAGCTAATTTAGCTAGTAACACATAACCGTTATTAGAATTTTCCAAAATAATAACTACGATTTATTCCAATTTTTTAAATAGCCCACACTCGTTTGAGATGTTACTTTTGTACGCTTTTTATTATTCTGATCTTAATAATTAAGCTATATAAACATTTTATATCTCATTTTGTAGCTAATTTAGCTAGTAACAGATAACCGTTATTAGAATTTTCCAAAATAATAACTACGATTTTTTGCAATTTTTTAAATAGCCCACACATGTTTGAGATGTTACTTTTGTACGCTTTTTATTATTATGATCTTAATAATTTAGCTATATAAACATTTTATATCTCATTTTGTAGCTAATTTAGCTAGTAACACACAACCGTTATTAGAATTTTCCAATATAATAACTACGATTTTTTGCAATTTTTTAAATAGCCCACACAAGGTTGAGATGTTACTTTTGTATGCTTTTTATTATTATGATCTTAATAATTTAGCTATATAAACATTTTATATCTCAGTTTGTAGCTAATTTAGCTCGTAACTCACAACCGTTATTAGAATTTTCCAATATAATAACTACGATTTTTTGCAATTTTTTAAATAGCCCACACAAGTTTGAGATGTTACTTTTGTACGCTTTTTATTATTATGATCTTAATAATTTAGCTATATAAACATTTTATATCTCATTTTGTAGCTAATTTAGCTAGTAACACATAACCGTTATTAGAATTTTCAAAAATAATAACTACGATTTATTCCAATTTTTTAAATAGCCCACACATGTTTGAGATGTTACTTTTGTACGCTTTTTATTATTATGATCTTAATAATTTAGCTATATAAACATTTTATATCTCATTTTGTAGCTAATTTAGCTAGTAACACACAACCGTTATTAGAATTTTCCAATATAATAACTACGATTTTTTGCAATTTTTTAAATAGCCCACACAAGGTTGAGATGTTACTTTTGTACGCTTTTTATTATTATGATCTTAATAATTTAGCTATATAAACATTTTATATCTCAGTTTGTAGCTAATTTAGCTCGTAACTCACAACCGTTATTAGAATTTTCCAAAATAATAACTACGATTTATTGCAATTTTTTAAATAGCCCACACTAGTTTGAGATGTTACTTTTGTACGCTTTTTATTATTATGATCTTAATAATTTAGCTATATAAACATTTTATATCTCATTTTGTAGCAGCTAATTTAGCTAGTAACACACAACCGTTATTAGAATTTTTTCCAAAATAATAACTACGATTTTTTGCAATTTTTTAAATAGCCCACACAAGTTTGAGATGTTACTTTTGTACGCTTTTTATTATTCTGATCTTAATAATTTAGCTATATAACCATTTTATATCTCATTTTGTAGCTAATTTAGCTAGTAACACACAACCGTTATTAGAATTTTCCAAAATAATAACTACGATTTATTGCAATTTTTTAAATAGCCCACACTAGTTTGAGATGTTACTTTTGTACGCTTTTTATTATTATGATCTTAATAATTTAGCTATATAACCATTTTATATCTCATTTTGTAGCTAATTTAGCTAGTAACACATAACCGTTATTAGAATTTTCCAATATAATAACTACGATTTTTTGCAATTTTTTAAATAGCGCACACTAGTTTGAGATGTTACTTTTGTACGCTTTTTATTATTCTGATCTTAATAATTTAGCTATATAAACATTTTATATCTCATTTTGCAGCTAATTTAGCTAGTAACACACAACCGTTAATAGAATTTTCCAAATTAATAATTACGATGTTTTGCAATTTTTTAAATAGCCCACACAAGTTTCAGATGTTACTTTTGTACGCTTTTTATTATTATGATCTTAATAATTTAGATATATAAACATTTTATATCTCATTTTGTAGCTAATTTAGCTAGTAATACACAACCGTTATTAGAATTTTCCAATATAATAATTACGATTTTTTGCAATTTTTTAAATAGCCCACACAAGTTTGAGATGTTACTTTTGTACGCTTTTTATTATTCTGATCTTAATAATTTAGCTATATAAACATTTTATATCTCATTTTGTAGCTAATTTAGCTAGTAACTCACAACCGTTATTAGAATTTTCCAATATAATAACTACGATTTTTTGCATTTTTTTAAATAGCCCACACAAGGTTGAGATGTTACTTTTGTATGCTTTTTATTATTATGATCTTAATAATTTAGCTATATAAACATTTTATATCTCAGTTTGTAGCTAATTTAGCTCGTAACTCACAACCGTTATTAGAATTTTCCAATATAATAACTACGATTTTTTGCAATTTTTTAAATAGCCCACACAAGTTTGAGATGTTACTTTTGTACGCTTTTTATTATTATGATCTTAATAATTTAGCTATATAAACATTTTATATCTCATTTTGTAGCTAATTTAGCTAGTAACACATAACCGTTATTAGAATTTTCAAAAATAATAACTACGATTTATTCCAATTTTTTAAATAGCCCACACATGTTTGAGATGTTACTTTTGTACGCTTTTTATTATTATGATCTTAATAATTTAGCTATATAAACATTTTATATCTCATTTTGTAGCTAATTTAGCTAGTAACACACAACCGTTATTAGAATTTTCCAATATAATAACTACGATTTTTTGCAATTTTTTAAATAGCCCACACAAGGTTGAGATGTTACTTTTGTACGCTTTTTATTATTATGATCTTAATAATTTAGCTATATAAACATTTTATATCTCAGTTTGTAGCTAATTTAGCTCGTAACTCACAACCGTTATTAGAATTTTCCAAAATAATAACTACGATTTATTGCAATTTTTTAAATAGCCCACACTAGTTTGAGATGTTACTTTTGTACGCTTTTTATTATTATGATCTTAATAATTTAGCTATATAAACATTTTATATCTCATTTTGTAGCAGCTAATTTAGCTAGTAACACACAACCGTTATTAGAATTTTTTCCAAAATAATAACTACGATTTTTTGCAATTTTTTAAATAGCCCACACAAGTTTGAGATGTTACTTTTGTACGCTTTTTATTATTCTGATCTTAATAATTTAGCTATATAACCATTTTATATCTCATTTTGTAGCTAATTTAGCTAGTAACACACAACCGTTATTAGAATTTTCCAAAATAATAACTACGATTTATTGCAATTTTTTAAATAGCCCACACTAGTTTGAGATGTTACTTTTGTACGCTTTTTATTATTATGATCTTAATAATTTAGCTATATAACCATTTTATATCTCATTTTGTAGCTAATTTAGCTAGTAACACATAACCGTTATTAGAATTTTCCAATATAATAACTACGATTTTTTGCAATTTTTTAAATAGCGCACACTAGTTTGAGATGTTACTTTTGTACGCTTTTTATTATTCTGATCTTAATAATTTAGCTATATAAACATTTTATATCTCATTTTGCAGCTAATTTAGCTAGTAACACACAACCGTTAATAGAATTTTCCAAATTAATAATTACGATGTTTTGCAATTTTTTAAATAGCCCACACAAGTTTCAGATGTTACTTTTGTACGCTTTTTATTATTATGATCTTAATAATTTAGATATATAAACATTTTATATCTCATTTTGTAGCTAATTTAGCTAGTAATACACAACCGTTATTAGAATTTTCCAATATAATAATTACGATTTTTTGCAATTTTTTAAATAGCCCACACAAGTTTGAGATGTTACTTTTGTACGCTTTTTATTATTCTGATCTTAATAATTTAGCTATATAAACATTTTATATCTCATTTTGCAGCTAATTTAGCTAGTAACACACAACCGTTAATAGAATTTTCCAAATTAATAATTACGATGTTTTGCAATTTTTTAAATAGCCCACACAAGTTTCAGATGTTACTTTTGTACGCTTTTTATTATTATGATCTTAATAATTTAGATATATAAACATTTTATATCTCATTTTGTAGCTAATTTAGCTAGTAATACACAACCGTTATTAGAATTTTCCAATATAATAATTACGATTTTTTGCAATTTTTTAAATAGCCCACACAAGTTTGAGATGTTACTTTTGTACGCTTTTTATTATTCTGATCTTAATAATTTAGCTATATAAACATTTTATATCTCATTTTGTAGCTAATTTAGCTAGTAACTCACAACCGTTATTAGAATTTTCCAATATAATAACTACGATTTTTTGCAATTTTTTAAATAGCCCACACAAGTTTGAGATGTTACTTTTGTACGCTTTTTATTATTCTGATCTTAATAATTTAGCTATATGAACATTTTATATCTGATTTTGTAGCTAAATTAGCTAGTAACACATAACCGTTATTAGAATTTTCAAAAATAATAACTACGATTTTTTGCAATTTTTTAAATAGCCCACACAAGTTTGAGATGTTACTTTTGTACGCTTTTTATTATTATGATCTTAATAATTTAGATATATAAACATTTTATATCTCATTTTGTAGCTAATTTAGCTAGTAATACACAACCGTTATTAGAATTTTCCAATATAATAATTACGATTTTTTGCAATTTTTTAAATAGCCCACACAAGTTTGAGATGTTACTTTTGTACGCTTTTTGTTATTCTGATCTTAATAATTTAGCTATATAAACATTTTATATCTCATTTTGTAGCTAATTTAGCTAGTAACACACAACCGTTATTAGAATTTTCCAAAATAATAACTACGATTTTTTGCAATTTTTTAAATAGCCCACACAAGTTTGAGATGTTACTTTTGTACGCTTTTTATTATTCTGATCTTACTAATTTAGCTATATAAACATTTTATATCTCATTTTGTAGCTAATTTAGCTAGTAACAGATAACCGTTAGTAGAATTTTCCAAAATAATAACTACGATTTATTGCAATTTTTTAAATAGCCCACACAAGTTTGAGATGTTACTTTTGTACGCTTTTTATTATTCTGATCTTAATAATTTAGCTATATAAACATTTTATATCTCATTTTGTAGGTAATTTAGCTAGTAACACACAACCGTTATTAGTATTTTCAAATATAATAACTACGATTTTTTGCAATTTTTTAAATAGGCCATACAAGTTTGAGATGTTACTTTTGTACGCTTTTTATTATTCTGATCTTAATAATTTAGCTATATAACCATTTTATATCTCATTTTGTAGCTAATTTAGCTAGTAACACACAACCGGTATTAGAATTTTCCAAAATAATAACTACGATTTTTTGCAATTTTTTAAATAGCCCACACAAGTTTGAGATGTTACTTTTGTACGCTTTTCATTATTCTGATCTTAATAATTTAGCTATATAAACATTTTATATCTCATTTTGCAGCTAATTTAGCTAGTAACACACAACCGTTATTAGAATTTTCCAAATTAATAATTACGATGTTTTGCAATTTTTTAAATAGCCCACACAAGTTTCAGATGTTACTTTTGTACGCTTTTTATTATTATGATCTTAATAATTTAGCTATATAAACATTTTATATCTCATTTTGTAGCTAATTTAGCTAGTAACACATAACCGTTATTAGAATTTTCAAAAATAATAACTACGATTTATTGCAATTTTTTATATAGCCCACACTAGTTTGAGATGTTACTTTTGTACGCTTTTTATTATTCTGATCTTAATAATTTAGCTATATAAACATTTTATATCTCATTTTATAGCTAATTTAGCTAGTAACACACAACCGTTATTAGAATTTTCCAATATAATAACTACGATTTTTTGCAATTTTTTAAATAGCCCACACAAGTTTGAGATGTTACTTTTGTACGCTTTTCATTATTCTGATCTTAATAATTTAGCTATATAAACATTTTATATCTCATTTTGTAGGTAATTTAGCTCGTAACTCACAACCGTTATTAGAATTTTCCAATATAATAACTACGATTTTTTGCAATTTTTTAAATAGCCAACACATGTTTGAGATGTTACTTTTGTACGCTTTTTGTTATTCTGATCTTAATAATTTAGCTATATAAACATTTTATATCTCATTTTGTAGCTAATTTAGCTAGTAACACACAACCGTTATTAGAATTTTCAAGTATAATAACTACGATTTTTTGCAATTTTTTAAATAGCCCATACAAGTTTGAGATGTTACTTTTGTACGCTTTTTATTATTCTGATCTTAATAATTTAGCTATATAAACATTTTATATCTCATTTTGTAGCTAATTTAGCTCGTAACTCACAACCGTTATTAGAATTTTCCAATATAATAACTACGATTTTTTGCAATTTTTTAAATAGCCAACACATGTTTGAGATGTTACTTTTGTACGCTTTTTGTTATTCTGATCTTAATAATTTAGCTATATAAACATTTTATATCTCATTTTGTAGCTAATTTAGCTAGTAACACACAACCGTTATTAGAATTTTCCAAAATAATAACTACGATTTTTTGCAATTTTTTAAATAGCCCACACATGTTTGAGATGTTACTTTTGTACGCTTTTTATTATTATGATCTTAATAATTTAGCTATATAAACATTTTATATCTCATTTTGTAGCTAATTTAGCTAGTAACACACAACCGTTATTAGAATTTTCAAAAATAATAACTACGATTTTTTGCAATTTTTTAAATAGCCCACACAAGTTTGAGATGTTACTTTTGTACGCTTTTTATTATTATGATCTTAATAATTTAGCTATATAAACATTTTATATCTCATTTTGTAGCTAATTTAGCTCGTAACTCACAACCGTTATTAGAATTTTCCAATATAATAACTACGATTTTTTGCAATTTTTTAAATAGCCACACAAGTTTGAGATGTTACTTTTGTACGCTTTTTGTTATTCTGATCTTAATAATTTAGCTATATAAACATTTTATATCTCATTTTGTAGCTAATTTAGCTAGTAACACATAACCGTTATTAGAATTTTCCAAAATAATAACTACGATTTATTGCAATTTTTTATATAGCCCACACTAGTTTGAGATGTTACTTTTGTACGCTTTTTATTATTCTGATCTTAATAATTTAGCTATATAAACATTTTATATCTCATTTTGTAGCTAATTTAGCTAGTAACACACAACCGTTATTAGAATTTTCCAAAATAATAACTACGATTTTTTGCAATTTTTTAAATAGCCCACACATGTTTGAGATGTTACTTTTGTACGCTTTTTGTTATTCTGATCTTAATAATTTAGCTATATAAACATTTTATATCTCATTTTGTAGCTAATTTAGCTAGTAACACACAACCGTTATTAGAATTTTCAAGTATAATAACTACGATTTTTTGCAATTTTTTAAATAGCCCATACAAGTTTGAGATGTTACTTTTGTACGCTTTTTGTTATTCTGATCTTAATAATTTAGCTATATAAACATTTTATATCTCATTTTGTAGCTAATTTAGCTAGTAACACACAACCGTTATTAGAATTTTCAAATATAATAACTACGATTTTTTGCAATTTTTTAAATAGGCCATACAAGTTTGAGATGTTACTTTTGTACGCTTTTTATTATTCGGATCTTAATAATTTAGCTATATAAACATTTTATATCTCAGTTTTTAGCTAATTTAGCTAGTAACAGATAACCGTTATTAGAATTTTCCAAAATAATAACTACGATTTTTTGCAATTTTTTAAATAGCCCACACAAATTTGAGATGTTACTTTTGTACGCTTTTTGTTATTCTGATCTTAATAATTTAGCTATATAAACATTTTATATCTCATTTTGTAGCTAATTTAGCTAGTAACACACAACCGTTATTAGAATTTTCAAATATAATAACTACGATTTTTTTGCGATTTTTTAAATAGGCCATACAAGTTTGAGATGTTACTTTTGTACGCTTTTTATTATTCTGATCTTAATAATTTAGCTATATAAACATTTTATATCTCATTTTGTAGCTAATTTAGCTAGTAACACACAACCGTTATTAGAATTTTCCAAAATAATAACTACGATTTTTTGCAATTTTTTAAATAGCCCACACAAGTTTGAGATGTTACTTTTGTACGCTTTTTATTATTCTGATCTTAATAATTTAGCTATATAACCATTTTATATTTCATTTTGTAGCTAATTTAGCTAGTAACACACAACCGTTATTAGAATTTTCCAATATAATAACTACGATTTTTTGCAATTTTTTAAATAGCCCACACAAGTTTGAGATGTTACTTTTGTACGCTTTTTATTATTATGATCTTAATAATTTAGCTATATAAACATTTTATATCTCATTTTGTAGCTAATTTAGCTAGTAACACATAACCGTTATTAGAATTTTCAAAAATAATAACTACGATTTTTTGCAATTTTTTAGATAGCCCACACAAGTTTGAGATGTTACTTTTGTACGCTTTTTATTATTATGATCTTAATAATTTAGCTATATAAACATTTTATATCTCAGTTTGTAGCTAATTTAGCTCGTAACTCACAACCGTTATTAGAATTTTCCAATATAATAACTACGATTTTTTGCAATTTTTTAAATAGCCAACACATGTTTGAGATGTTACTTTTGTACGCTTTTTGTTATTCTGATCTTAGTAATTTAGCTATATAAACATTTTATATCTCATTTTGTAGCTAATTTAGCTAGTAACACATAACCGTTATTAGAATTTTTCAATATAATAAATACGATTTTTTGCAATTTTTTAAATAGCCCACACAAGTTTGAGATGTTACTTTTGTACGCTTTTTATTATTCTGATCTTAATAATTTAGCTATATAAACATTTTATATCTCATTTTGCAGCTAATTTAGCTAGTAACACACAACCGTTATTAGAATTTTCCAAAATAATAATTACGATTTTTTGCAATTTTTTAAATAGCCCACAGAAGTTTGAGATGTTACTTTTGTACGCTTTTCATTATTCTGATCTTAATAATTTAGCTATATAAACATTTTATATCTCATTTTGTAGCTAATTTAGCTAGTAACACACAACCGTTATTAGAATTTTCCAATATAATAACTACGATTTTTTGCAATTTTTTAAATAGCCCACACTAGTGTGAGATGTTACTTTTGTACGCTTTTTATTATTCTGATCTTAATAATTTAGCTATATAAACATTTTATATCTCATTTTGTAGCTAATTTAGCTAGTAACACACAACCGTTATTAGAATTTTCCAATATAATAACTACGATTTTTTGCAATTTTTTAAATAGCCCACACTAGTGTGAGATGTTACTTTTGTACGCTTTTTATTATTCTGATCTTAATAATTTAGCTATATAAACATTTTATATCTCATTTTGTAGCTAATTTAGCTAGTAACAGATAAACGTTATTAGAATTTTCCAAAATAATAACTACGATTTTTTGCAATTTTTTAAATAGCCCACACAAGTTTGAGATGTTACTTTTGTACGCTTTTTATTATTCTGATCTTAATAATTTAGCTATATAACCATTTTATATTTCATTTTGTAGCTAATTTAGCTAGTAACACACAACCGTTATTAGAATTTTCCAATATAATAATTACGATTTTTTGCATTTTTTTAAATAGCCCACACAAGTTTGAGATGTTACTTTTGTACGCTTTTTGTTATTCTGATCTTAATAATTTAGCTATATAAACATTTTATATCTCATTTTGTAGCTAATTTAGCTAGTAACACATAACCGTTATTAGAATTTTTCAATATAATAAATACGATTTTTTGCAATTTTTTAAATAGCCCACACAAGTTTGAGATGTTACTTTTGTACGCTTTTTGTTATTCTGATCTTAATAATTTAGCTATATAAACATTTTATATCTCATTTTGTAGCTAATTTAGCTAGTAACAGATAACCGTTATTAGAATTTTCCAAAATAATAACTACGATTTATTGCAATTTTTTAAATAGCCCACACTAGTTTGAGATGTTACTTTTGTACGCTTTTTGTTATTCTGATCTTAATAATTTAGCTATATAAACATTTTATATCTCATTTTGTAGCTAGACATGTCATCATTTACTACACGAGTAAAATTCCCGGATTTTGAAATTTCCCGTTCTTTCTAGCGAGCATCATACGAACTTGTAAACTGTAAAAAAAAATGAAAACCAATTCAACTAAACTCACCATTTGGGATTATTGCTATGAAATATCAACAACCCAAAACTACTAACAATTATTATAATTTATTTAATAATGACTAGATATACACATCTCATTTTCCATCGCATCCACCCCCTCCCGTCACACCATATCTCCACCACAGATACTCCACCAAAAAATAAGAAACGGCTGCAACATTCATTAAGAGAAACCAATTTCAGCGGCAAACGAGCACACCCCCCAATAGAAGGGGCATGGTCTGCCACCGCAATACTGTAAACACATTTTTTTTTGTTATGCGTGTGTCTCCTCCAGTTGTTTGAAGCGCTTGTAGAAAAAAAAAAGAAAACGGAAAAAATTGGCACGGGTATATCAATTGTACTATGCGAGAGCAGGTTTTTTTTTAGTAGTTCACGGTTATATCCAGCGTCTGCAGGATCTCCGTGCAGATGTATTTGACTATCTGATGGCAACCGGCGTCGGCGAGGAGGGCGTCCAGAAATTCCACGCCGTGCTCCTCTTTCAGCATAAAGCAGTAACGTTTTGCTGCGAGCATAAGAAATATAAATGTAATAAACCTAGAATTAAACTTATAGAAATTAAGCGAAACTGGTCAAAGCTGAATGAAACTGATAGAAGCTGACAGAATGTGATACTAGAACTAATAGGAGGTGATACTAATGCTAATGCTAACTGAAACTGACTAAAAATGATGGTAACTAACTTACAACTAAACAGAAATTAATCAAAACTGTTTAAAGTTGAGTCAAACTGATAGAAGCTGTCAGAAATAATGAAATGTGATACTAGTACTAATAGGAGGTGATACTAATGCGAATGCTAACTGAAACTGACTAAAATTGATGGTAACTAACTTACAACTAAACAGAAATTAATCAAAACTGTTTAAAGTTGAGTCAAACTGATAGAAGCTGTCAGAAATGATGGAATGTGATACTAGTACTAATAGGAGGTGATACTAATGCGAATGCTAACTGAAACTGACTAAAATTGATGGTAACTAACTTACAACTAAACAGAAATTAATCAAAACTGTTTAAAGTTGAGTCAAACTGATAGAAGCTGTCAGAAATGATGGAATGTGATACTAGTACCAATAGGAAGTGATACTAATGCGAATGCTAACTGAAACTGACTAAAATTGATGGTAACTAACTTACAACTAAACAGAAATTAATCAAAACTGTTTAAAGTTGAGTCAAACTGATAGAAGCTGTCAGAAATAATGAAATGTGATACTAGTACTAATAGGAGGTGATACTAATGCGAATGCTAACTGAAACTGACTAAAATTGATGGTAACTAACTTACAACTAAACAGAAATTAATCAAAACTGTTTAAAGTTGAGTCAAACTGATAGAAGCTGTCAGAAATGATGGAATGTGATACTAGTACTAATAGGAGGTGATACTAATGCTAATGCTAACTGAAACTGACTAAAATTGATGGTAACTAACTTACAACTAAACAGAAATTAATCAAAACTGTTTAAAGTTGAGTCAAACTGATAGAAGCTGTCAGAAATGATGGAATGTGATACTAGTACCAATAGGAAGTGATACTAATGCGAATGCTAACTGAAACTGACTAAAATTGATGGTAACTAACTTACAACTAAACAGAAATTAATCAAAACTGTTTAAAGTTGAGTCAAACTGATAGAAGCTGTCAGAAATGAAGGAATGTGATACTAGTACTAATAGGAGGTGATACTAATGCGAATGCTAACTGAAACTGACTAAAATTGATGGTAACTAACTTACAACTAAACAGAAATTAATCAAAACTGTTTAAAGTTGAGTCAAACTGATAGAAGCTGTCAGAAATGATGGAATGTGATACTAGTACTAATAGGAGGTGATACTAATGCTAATGCTAACTGAAACTGACTAAAATTGATGGTAACTAACTTACAACTAAACAGAAATTAATCAAAACTGTTTAAAGTTGAGTCAAACTGATAGAAGCTGTCAGAAATGATGGAATGTGATACTAGTACTAATAGGAGGTGATACTAATGCTAATGCTAACTGAAACTGACTAAAATTGATGGTAACTAACTTACAACTAAACAGAAATTAATCAAAACTGTTTAAAGTTGAGTCAAACTGATAGAAGCTGTCAGAAATGATGGAATGTGATACTAGTACTAATAGGAGGTGATACTAATGCTAATGCTAACTGAAACTGACTAAAATTGATGGTAACTAACTTACAACTAAACAGAAATTAATCAAAACTGTTTAAAGTTGAGTCAAACTGATAGAAGCTGTCAGAAATGATGGAATGTGATACTAGTACCAATAGGAGGTGCTACTAATGCTAATGCTAACTGAAACTGACTAAAATTGATGGTAACTAACTTACAACTAAACAGAAATTAATCAAAACTGTTTAAAGTTGAGTCAAACTGATAGAAGCTGTCGGAAATGATGGAATGTGATACTAGTACCAATAGGAGGTGATACTAATGCTAATGCTAACTGAAACTGACTAAAATTGATGGCAACTAACTTACAGCTAAACAGAAATTAATCAAAACTGTTTAAAGTTGAGTCAAACTGATAGAAGCTGTCAGAAATGATGGAATGTGATACTAGTACTAATAGGAGGTGATACTAATGCTAATGCTAACTGAAACTGACTAAAATTGATGGCAACTAACTTACAGCTAAACAGAAATTAATCAAAACTGTTTAAAGTTGAGTCAAACTGATAGAAGCTGTCAGAAATGATGGAATGTGATACTAGTACCAATAGGAGGTGATACTAATGCGAACCAAAACTGTCAATGAAGAATTCTTACGATTTTTAGTGCAGACATGATGTACAGCCCACACAGCCCAAAGTTGCACGCGATAATCAACCTCAGTTTTCAGCAACGGGAAGAACGGGCGGAAGCTGCGATAGGCAACCATTTCGTTATCCGGTACCCCCCAGCCAGTCACAGCCTCCTCCAATTCCGTGAGCATTTTCTCCCGGAGGTGCTCCTTAATGGTCCAACTCGCGTCCCCATCAGAAGCCAAATGAGCTACAATACCAGCCGCGAAGTAGCTGACATCTATATGCTGATATTTCAGCAATGAAAACAGCTCACCCATTAAAGAGTCTAACATTAGGTTGCCCCGCAAGGTTTCAACCTCCGCGATGTTGTTGAGCAAACCGAGCACTTTAGTTTCAACAGCGGAATCATTCCGGAACACTTTCAACACGTCCAGGAACAACTCGGCGCCGCCGTTGCCTAGAAAGACCGAACACGTGGCAGCGCTTTCGTCCGTTAAGTTCCACAGCGCGCTCAGCGTGAATTTCATTGTAATGTCCGAGTGCTTAGCATCCACGCGCGTGCGCACCATCGCCAACAGTTTGCGCATGTACATGGGCCTAGCGCCCAACTCTGAGGTTTCTGCGGTTGAGATCTTCGCAGCTAAAATACTACAAATTGCCACCGACATCCGGTTCATGTTGATCTCATCAAACGCGCACAACGAGTCCAGCACCAGTTGCGCGCAACGAAACCGATCGAAACTCACCTCCTGCAGGATCCGATCACTACACAACGTTAGCAACCCGTTCTTCTGCAACTGGTACTCCTCAGGGTATCGCGACATCGCGTTCAGAGTCAAGTCAACAGCCCGCGACAACAGTTTCGGATGTATACTCTTACTAATCTCACCGCGCGTTAAATTATACAAACAAGCCGTTGCCGCCATTTGCACGCCGAATTTTGTGGGGTGTGCATCCATCGCGGGTAGTACCAGCTCGAAGACATCCGAGCGCCCTTTCGTAAAACTACCCGTCAACTGAAACAAATGGTAGAGCGCCTTCTGCACATACAAATCCCTATCGTAGTGCTTCCGTAGCGCGTTCTTAATTTGCTGCTCATTCCCCAGCCCAGCAATCTCGTATGGAGGCTCCGTAATGGGCTCACTCAAAAAAATCTCAAAAGCCACCGGATTCAGTACGATCCCCAAATATTTCAGCTTGGTATGCGTGTCCAAAAACGCCTCCAGTGTGTTCTTCGGAATCAAATCACGCCAGCCTGAAATATCCAGGTAAACCAAATGCGGCAGCTTCTCAGGACTCTCCAAAATATCGCAAATCGCAACATTCTGAATATTATCAAACTTCTCATGTATCAAACTAATGTCCAGGTGACGCAACGAGTCCAGCTCGATTATCGTCTCAGTCATGGAGTTGATCAAACGTAAATCCTACATCAACAAAAAAATTACTCTAGTGATGCCGCAAATAGTAATTGTATTTGACTTACACTGGCCGTTAGGCTGACCAGACGGTCCTTGATGTGGAATAGTGGCTTAACACACTGCACGCATGTCCCCGAAATATCGATACTCTCCAGGTACTGCAGGTCCTCGCACACCATCTGCAATGTCTGTTGGTTGAACTCGGTGAACGCGACGTTGAGGGATTTGAGGTTTTTCAGGCTGGTCAGTTGCACCATCAGGCTGTGGCGCGACATGTCGATGAATGTGCAGCGGGAGATGTTGAGGTGTGTCAAATTGGCAACGCTGTATTCGTTTAAACAATCTAAACCAAAATTAGACAGAAATAGGCTAAATAAGACAAAACACGAGGCAAAACTGAGGCCAAATGAATCAAAATAAGACAAACTGAGGCCTCAAATTTTCAGAATGATTTTCTAAAAATATGTTGAATTACCGAAAAAGTTCTAGTCTTCAAGAAGTCGTCGGAAGAAAAACAATCTCAAAAATAAATGTTTGAAGATGATAGATTTCTCTGAACACCAGAATTAAAGTTCTAGTCTTCAAGAAGTCTTCGGAAGAAGAACAATCTCAAAAATAAATTTTTGAAGATGATTGATTTCTCTGAACACCAGAATTAAAGTTCTAGTCTTCAAGAAGTCTTCGGAAGAAAAACAATCTCAAAAATAAATTTTTCAAGATAATAGATTTCTCTGAACACCAGAATTAAAGTTCTAGTCTTCAAGAAGTTCTCGGAAGAAAAACATTCTCAAAAATAAATTTTTGAAGATAATTGATTTCTCTGAACACCAGAATTAAAGTTCTAGTCTTCAAGAAGTCTTCAGAAGAAAAACAATCTCAAAAATAAATTTTTGAAGGTGATAGATTTCTCTGAACACCAGAATTAAAGTTCTAGTCTTCAAGAAGTCTTCGGATGAAAAACAATCTCAAAAATAAATTTTTGAAGATGATAGATTTCTCTGAACACCAGAATTAAAGTTCTAGTCTTCAAGAAGTCTTCGGAAGAAAAACAATCTCAAAAATAAATTTTTGAAGATGATAGATTTCTCTGAACACCAGAATTAAAGTTTTAGTCTCCGAGAAGTCTTCGAAAGAAAAACAATCCCAAAAATATATTTTTGAAGATAATTGATTTCTCTGAACACCAGAATTAAAGTTCTAGTCTTCAAGAAGTTTTCGGAAGAAAAACAATTTCAAAAATAAATTTTTGAAGATGATAGATTTCTCTGAACACCAGAATTAAGGTTCTAGTCTTCAAGAAGTCTTCGGAAGAAAAACAATCTCAAAAATAAAATTTTGAAGATGATAGATTTCTCTGAACACCAGAATTAAAGTTCTAGTCTTCAAAAAGTCTTCGGAAGAAAAACAATTTCAAAAATAAATTTTTGAAGATGATAGATTTCTCTGAACACCAGAATTAAAGTTCTAGTCTTCAAGAAGTCTTAGGAAGAAAAACAATCTCAAAAATAAATTTTTGAAGAAGATAGATTTCTCTGAACACCAGAATTAAAGTTCTAGTCTTCAAGAAGTTTTCGGAAGAAAAACAATTTCAAAAATAAATTTTTGAAGATGATAGATTTCTCTGAACACCAGAATTAAAGTTCTAGTCGTCAAGAAGTCTTCGGAAGAAAAACAATCTCAAAAATAAATTTTTGAAGATGATAGATTTCTCTGAACACCAGAATTAAAGTTCTAGTCTTCAAGAAGTCTTCGGAAGAAAAACAATCTCAAAAATAAATTTTTGAAGATGATAGATTTCTCTGAACACCAGAATTAAAGTTCTAGTCGTCAAGAAGTCTTCGGAAGAAAAACAATCTCAAAAATAAATTTTTGAAGATGATTGATTTCTCTGAAGACCAGAATTAAAGTTCTAGTCTTCAAGAAGTCTTCGGAAGAAAAACAATCTCAAAAATAAATTTTTGAAGATGATAGATTTCTCTGAACACCAGAATTAAAGTTTTAGTCTTCAAGAAGTCTTCGAAAGAAAAACAATCCCAAAAATATATTTTTGAAGATAATTGATTTCTCTGAACACCAGAATTAAAGTTCTAGTCTTCAAGAAGTCTTCGGATGAAAAACAATCTCAAAAATAAATTTTTGAAGATGATAGATTTCTCTGAACACCAGAATTAAAGTTCTAGTCTTCAAGAAGTCTTCGGAAGAAAAACAATCTCAAAAATAAATTTTTGAAGATGATAGATTTCTCTGAACACCAGAATTAAAGTTCTAGTCTTCAAGAAGTTCTCGGAAGAAAAACATTCTCAAAAATAAATTTTTGAAGATGATAGATTTCTCTGAACACCAGAATTAAAGTTCTAGTCTTCAAGAAGTCTTCGGAAGAAAAACAATCTCAAAAATAAATTTTTGAAGATGATAGATTTCTCTGAACACCAGAATTAAAGTTCTAGTCTTCAAGAAGTCTTCGGAAGAAAAACAATCTCAAAAATAAATTTTTGAAGATGATAGATTTCTCTGAACACCAGAATTAAAGTTTTAGTCTTCAAGAAGTCTTCGAAAGAAAAACAATCCCAAAAATATATTTTTGAAGATAATTGATTTCTCTGAACACCAGAATTAAAGTTCTAGTCTTCAAGAAGTTTTCGGAAGAAAAACAATTTCAAAAATAAATTTTTGAAGATGATAGATTTCTCTGAACACCAGAATTAAGGTTCTAGTCTTCAAGAAGTCTTCGGAAGAAAAACAATCTCAAAAATAAAATTTTGAAGATGATAGATTTCTCTGAACACCAGAATTAAAGTTCTAGTCTTCAAGAAATCTTCGGAAGAAAAACAATCTCAAAAATAAATTTTTGAAGATGATAGATTTCTCTGAACACCAGAATTAAAGTTCTAGTCTTCAAGAAGTCTTCGGAAGAAAAACAATCTCAAAAATAAATTTTTGAAGATGATTGATTTCTCTGAACACCAGAATTAAAGTTCTAGTCTTCAAGAAGTTCTCGGAAGAAAAACATTCTCAAAAATAAATTTTTGAAGATGATAGATTTCTCTGAACACCAGAATTAAAGTTCTAGTCTTCAAGAAGTCTTCGGAAGAAAAACAATCTCAAAAATAAATTTTTGAAGATGATAGATTTCTCTGAACACCAGAATTAAAGTTCTAGTCTTCAAGAAGTCTTCGGAAGAAAAACAATCTCAAAAATAAATTTTTGAAGATGATAGATTTCTCTGAACACCAGAATTAAAGTTTTAGTCTTCAAGAAGTCTTCGAAAGAAAAACAATCCCAAAAATATATTTTTGAAGATAATTGATTTCTCTGAACACCAGAATTAAAGTTCTAGTCTTCAAGAAGTTTTCGGAAGAAAAACAATTTCAAAAATAAATTTTTGAAGATGATAGATTTCTCTGAACACCAGAATTAAGGTTCTAGTCTTCAAGAAGTCTTCGGAAGAAAAACAATCTCAAAAATAAAATTTTGAAGATGATAGATTTCTCTGAACACCAGAATTAAAGTTCTAGTCTTCAAGAAATCTTCGGAAGAAAAACAATCTCAAAAATAAATTTTTGAAGATGATAGATTTCTCTGAACACCAGAATTAAAGTTCTAGTCTTCAAGAAGTCTTCGGAAGAAAAACAATCTCAAAAATAAATTTTTGAAGATGATTGATTTCTCTGAACACCAGAATTAAAGTTCTAGTCTTCAAGAAGTTCTCGGAAGAAAAACATTCTCAAAAATAAATTTTTGAAGATGATAGATTTCTCTGAACACCAGAATTAAAGTTCTAGTCTTCAAGAAGTCTTCGGAAGAAAAACAATCTCAAAAATAAATTTTTGAAGATGATAGATTTCTCTGAACACCAGAATTAAAGTTCTAGTCGTCAAGAAGTCTTCGGAAGAAAAACAATCTCAAAAATAAATTTTTGAAGATGATTGATTTCTCTGAAGACCAGAATTAAAGTTCTAGTCTTCAAGAAGTCTTCGGAAGAAAAACAATCTCAAAAATAAATTTTTGAAGATGATAGATTTCTCTGAACACCAGAATTAAAGTTTTAGTCTTCAAGAAGTCTTCGAAAGAAAAACAATCCCAAAAATATATTTTTGAAGATAATTGATTTCTCTGAACACCAGAATTAAAGTTCTAGTCTTCAAGAAGTCTTCGGATGAAAAACAATCTCAAAAATAAATTTTTGAAGATGATAGATTTCTCTGAACACCAGAATTAAAGTTCTAGTCTTCAAGAAGTCTTCGGAAGAAAAACAATCTCAAAAATAAATTTTTGAAGATGATAGATTTCTCTGAACACCAGAATTAAAGTTCTAGTCTTCAAGAAGTTCTCGGAAGAAAAACATTCTCAAAAATAAATTTTTGAAGATGATAGATTTCTCTGAACACCAGAATTAAAGTTCTAGTCTTCAAGAAGTCTTCGGAAGAAAAACAATCTCAAAAATAAATTTTTGAAGATGATAGATTTCTCTGAACACCAGAATTAAAGTTCTAGTCTTCAAGAAGTCTTCGGAAGAAAAACAATCTCAAAAATAAATTTTTGAAGATGATAGATTTCTCTGAACACCAGAATTAAAGTTTTAGTCTTCAAGAAGTCTTCGAAAGAAAAACAATCCCAAAAATATATTTTTGAAGATAATTGATTTCTCTGAACACCAGAATTAAAGTTCTAGTCTTCAAGAAGTTTTCGGAAGAAAAACAATTTCAAAAATAAATTTTTGAAGATGATAGATTTCTCTGAACACCAGAATTAAGGTTCTAGTCTTCAAGAAGTCTTCGGAAGAAAAACAATCTCAAAAATAAAATTTTGAAGATGATAGATTTCTCTGAACACCAGAATTAAAGTTCTAGTCTTCAAGAAATCTTCGGAAGAAAAACAATCTCAAAAATAAATTTTTGAAGATGATAGATTTCTCTGAACACCAGAATTAAAGTTCTAGTCTTCAAGAAGTCTTCGGAAGAAAAACAATCTCAAAAATAAATTTTTGAAGATGATTGATTTCTCTGAACACCAGAATTAAAGTTCTAGTCTTCAAGAAGTTCTCGGAAGAAAAACATTCTCAAAAATAAATTTTTGAAGATGATAGATTTCTCTGAACACCAGAATTAAAGTTCTAGTCTTCAAGAAGTCTTCGGAAGAAAAACAATCTCAAAAATAAATTTTTGAAGATGATAGATTTCTCTGAACACCAGAATTAAAGTTTTAGTCTTCAAGAAGTCTTCGAAAGAAAAACAATCCCAAAAATATATTTTTGAAGATAATTGATTTCTCTGAACACCAGAATTAAAGTTCTAGTCTTCAAGAAGTTTTCGGAAGAAAAACAATTTCAAAAATAAATTTTTGAAGATGATAGATTTCTCTGAACACCAGAATTAAGGTTCTAGTCTTCAAGAAGTCTTCGGAAGAAAAACAATCTCAAAAATAAAATTTTGAAGATGATAGATTTCTCTGAACACCAGAATTAAAGTTCTAGTCTTCAAGAAATCTTCGGAAGAAAAACAATCTCAAAAATAAATTTTTGAAGATGATAGATTTCTCTGAACACCAGAATTAAAGTTCTAGTCTTCAAGAAGTCTTCGGAAGAAAAACAATCTCAAAAATAAATTTTTGAAGATGATTGATTTCTCTGAACACCAGAATTAAAGTTCTAGTCTTCAAGAAGTTCTCGGAAGAAAAACATTCTCAAAAATAAATTTTTGAAGATGATAGATTTCTCTGAACACCAGAATTAAAGTTCTAGTCTTCAAGAAGTCTTCGGAAGAAAAACAATCTCAAAAATAAATTTTTGAAGATGATAGATTTCTCTGAACACCAGAATTAAAGTTCTAGTCTTCAAGAAGTCTTCGGAAGAAAAACAATCTCAAAAATAAATTTTTGAAGATGATAGATTTCTCTGAACACCAGAATTAAAGTTTTAGTCTTCAAGAAGTCTTCGAAAGAAAAACAATCCCAAAAATATATTTTTGAAGATAATTGATTTCTCTGAACACCAGAATTAAAGTTCTAGTCTTCAAGAAGTTTTCGGAAGAAAAACAATTTCAAAAATAAATTTTTGAAGATGATAGATTTCTCTGAACACCAGAATTAAGGTTCTAGTCTTCAAGAAGTCTTCGGAAGAAAAACAATCTCAAAAATAAAATTTTGAAGATGATAGATTTCTCTGAACACCAGAATTAAAGTTCTAGTCTTCAAGAAATCTTCGGAAGAAAAACAATCTCAAAAATAAATTTTTGAAGATGATAGATTTCTCTGAACACCAGAATTAAAGTTCTAGTCTTCAAGAAGTCTTCGGAAGAAAAACAATCTCAAAAATAAATTTTTGAAGATGATTGATTTCTCTGAACACCAGAATTAAAGTTCTAGTCTTCAAGAAGTTCTCGGAAGAAAAACATTCTCAAAAATAAATTTTTGAAGATGATAGATTTCTCTGAACACCAGAATTAAAGTTCTAGTCTTCAAGAAGTCTTCGGAAGAAAAACAATCTCAAAAATAAATTTTTGAAGATGATAGATTTCTCTGAACACCAGAATTAAAGTTCTAGTCTTCAAGAAGTCTTCGGAAGAAAAACAATCTCAAAAATAAATTTTTGAAGATGATAGATTTCTCTGAACACCAGAATTAAAGTTTTAGTCTTCAAGAAGTCTTCGAAAGAAAAACAATCCCAAAAATATATTTTTGAAGATAATTGATTTCTCTGAACACCAGAATTAAAGTTCTAGTCTTCAAGAAGTTTTCGGAAGAAAAACAATTTCAAAAATAAATTTTTGAAGATGATAGATTTCTCTGAACACCAGAATTAAGGTTCTAGTCTTCAAGAAGTCTTCGGAAGAAAAACAATCTCAAAAATAAAATTTTGAAGATGATAGATTTCTCTGAACACCAGAATTAAAGTTCTAGTCTTCAAGAAATCTTCGGAAGAAAAACAATCTCAAAAATAAATTTTTGAAGATGATAGATTTCTCTGAACACCAGAATTAAAGTTCTAGTCTTCAAGAAGTCTTCGGAAGAAAAACAATCTCAAAAATAAATTTTTGAAGATGATAGATTTCTCTGAACACCAGAATTAAGGTTCTAGTCCTCAAGAAGTCTTCGGAAGAAAAACAATCTCAAAAATAAATTTTTGAAGATGATAGATTTCTCTGAACACCAGAATTAATGTTCTAGTCTTCAAGAAGTCTTCGGAAGAAAACCAATCTCAAAAATAAATTTTTGAAGATGATTGATTTCTCTGAACACCAGAATTAAAGTTCTAGTCTTCAAGAAGTCTTCGGAAGAAAAACAATCTCAAAAATAAATTTTTGAAAATGATAGATTTCTCTGAACACCAGAATTAAAGTTCTAGTCTGCAAGAAGTCTTCGGAAGAAAAACAATTTCAAAAATAAATTTTTGAAGATGATAGATTTTTCTGAACACCAGAATTAAAGTTCTAGTCTTCAAGAAGTCTTCGGAAGAAAAACAATCTCAAAAATAAATTATTGAAGATGATTGATTTTTCTGAACACCAGAATTAAAGTTCTAGTCTTCAAGAAGTTTTCGAAAGAAAAACAATCTCAAAAATAAATTTTTGAAGATGATAAGAGTTGTCTGAACACCAGAATTTTTTCCAAGGATTTGCTCATGATAAGCGCATTATTTAAAAACTAAAGTTTTTTCTTATGACCAGAAACTTTTCCAACGCTAGTGACTGCTTTGGAAAAGTATCTGGTATCACTAGGAAATACTTGGAAAAAAACTGGTGTTCAGAGAACTCTATCAAAATTTATTTTTGAGATTGTTTTTCTTCCGAAGACTTCTTGAAGACTAGAACTTTAATTCTGGTGTTCAGAGAAATCTATCATCTTCAATTTTTGAAGATGATAGATTGTATTTTTGAGATTAGTTTTTCTTCCGAACATTTTTTTTTAATGAGAAGGTCTCAAATTCAGAAACAGTGTAGGAATTCGTTGTAGCCAAATATAGATGTAATGGGTTGCAGCCCAAATCAGTTATTTATGTCTCACCTAAAATTTTGCAGACAGATACATTCTGCAGGTTGACACACTGCAGCTTGTTGAGCTTGTGCTGCTTGAGCATTTTCAGGCCTTCGAAACTGACCTTGGAGTCCTTAATCTTGACGTTGCGCAACCGAGTATTCTGTCCCCGGAACAGCTGGATGGTGCAATCGTCCAGCAGCTCCTTCTCATTAAACTGCAATTGGAAGAATTTAGAGTCAGTTACTAGAATAATATCCCTAATAATAAATGTTAAATGTAGTCAGGTAATGAAAATAGAAATGAAAATGGAAATGGAAATAAAAATAGAAATGAAAATGGAAATGAAAATGGAAATGAAAATGGAAATGAAAATGGAAATGAAAATGGAAATGAAAATGACAAAATAAGACAAATTCATTCACATGAGGGAAAGTGAAGAAATGTTAGGAAAAAAGAAGCAAAATGAGACTAAAGCTGCTTTCGTTTAGCTACTCCGAAATGATTGTCTTGTGTTCGTTGTGCCGTGCGAACTGCTCCTGGAACGTACAATTTTACCACGTCCCTTATGCAGCTGGTAGTGCTAAAAGAGCTTTTTAAATCGGCAAATATAAATTAAGCAAAATGAGGCAAACTGGGGCCAAATGGAAAAAATGACAATTAAAATGGCAAAATTTGACTAATTAAGACAAAAAGAGACTAAAAGAGCAAAATATAGGGAAACTGAAGAAAAAATGAGATGATACAACAAACCGAACTAAGAAAACATGATGCAAAATGAGACAAAATCAAGCTAAATGAAGCAAAATGGCATAAAATGAGACAAATTAAGACAACATTAGGCAAAATTAGACAAACATAGGCATACTGAAGTTAAATAAGATAAAATTAGACAAAATAGAACAAAATTAGGTAAAATGAAGCAAAAAGAGGAGAAATAAGACAAAATGAGGCATAATGAAACTGAAACATACAAATACAAAATAAGACAAAGTGAGGTAAATGACCCGAAATGCAGCAAAATGAGACCCAATAAATAAGCAAAATGAGACAAATTAACACAAATGAGACAAAATCAGTGTAAATCGTAATATACGTTTTGCTTTAGATATTAATGTTGTTTATTATTTTATTATTTTTTATTATTTTGTTGTTAATTATTGTTACAATGTACTATTTTTTTATATTGATTTTATTTTGTTGTAATGTAATTGGGTTTACCTGTTGGGCAATAAACATTATTATTATAAATGAGGCAAAATTAGGAAGGCAAACTGAGGTTAAATAAGACAAAACAAGATGAACTGAGGCAAACTGAGACTAGAAGAAGCAAAATAAGCCAACTGTGGCGAAATAAAACCAAATAAAGCAAAATGAAGATGACAAAATAAGACCCAATGAGGCAAACTGAGGCAAAATAATACAAAACGAGACAAAACGAAACGAAATGCGGCAAAATGAGACACAGTAAGACAAAATGAGGTATAAATAAGCAAGCTGAGGCTAAATAAAACAAGCTTAGACAAAATAAGACGAAATGAAGCAATAATAGACAAAATAAGACAAAATGAGGCAAAATGAGCCATATGAGACGAAATGCGGGAAGATGAGGAGGGAATAAGGCAACAAATGAGGCAAAATCAGACTAAATTAGACAAAATTAGGCACAATTAGGCAACCTGAGGCTAAATAAGACACAATTAGACAAAACAAAACGGAATGAAGAGGAAAAATAGGGAAACTGAAGAAGAAATAAGATAAAACAAACCAAACTAAGAGAAAATGAAGCAAATTGAGGCAGACTGAGGCGAAATAAGACAAAAAAAAAGCAAAATGAAACCGACAAAATGAGGCGAAATATGAAAAATGTGGCAAAATGAAACAAACTGAGGAATAAAAATACAAAATAAGACAAAATAGCAAATAACCCGAAATGCAGCAAAATGAGGCAAAATGAGACTAAATGCAACAAAATAACACAAAAATAGGCAGAAATCGGCAATAGACTCAATAAATAAGCAAAATAGGTCAAAATGAGACAAATTAAAACAAAATGAGGCAAAAACAGTCTAACTGAGACAAAAATAGGCAGAAATAAGCAAACTGAGGATAAGTAAGACAAAACAAAATGAAATAAGTCAAAATGGGACTACTAAATGAAGCAAATACAAAATAAGACAAAATGAGGCAAATAATCCGAAATGCGGGAAAACGAGGCACAATAAAACGAAATGCGACAAAATGAGATACAATAAATAAGCAAAATAGGACAAAATGAGGCAATATTAGGTAGAAATAGACAAACTGAGACTAAATAAGACACAATTAGTCAAAACAAGATGCAATGGTACAAAATGAGAACAAATGAAGCAGAATGAGGCCAACTGAGATGAAATAAGATAAAATGAGGCAAATTTAAAATGAGGGAAAATAATACAAAGTGATACAAATGAGGCAAAACGAAACGAATTGCGGCAAATAAGACAAAATGAGGAAATAATAGGCAAGCTGAGGCTAAATAAGATACTATTACACAAAATGACATTAAATGAAGTAAAATGAGGCAGAATCAGGAAAACTGAGGAAATAATGAGACAGTGAAACGAAATTCGGCAAAATAAATAAGCAAAATGGAACAAATGAGGCAATATTAGGTAGAAATAGGCAAGCTGAGACTAAATAAGAGAAAATTAAACAAAATAAGACAAAATTAGACAAATTGAAAATAACAAAATAAAACAGAATGAGGCAAACTGAGACTATATAAGATAAAATGAGGCAAATTGAAAATGATAAAATAAAACAAAATGAGGCAAACTTAGGTAATATAATACAGAGTGAGGCAAATGAGACGAAATGCGTAAAAATTAGGCAAAACGAAACGAAATACGGCAAATAAGACACAATGAGGCAGAAATAGGCAGGCTGAGGCTAAATAAGACACAATTAGATAAAATGACAGTTAATGAAGTAAAATGCGGCAGCATGAGGCAAACTGAGGCGAAATAAGACAAAATTATGCAAAATTAAAATGACCAAAATAATACAAAATGAGGTAAAACGAAACACAATAAGACAAAAAGAGGCAGACATTGGCGAGCTGAGGATAAATAAGACAAAATAAGATGAAATGGCGCTAAATGAGGCATATGAGACGAAATGCGAAAAAAAATGAGGCAAAGTAAGGCAACAAATGAGGCAATATAAGACAAAAAATGAGGCAAAATCAGACTAAATGAGAAAAAATTAGGGACACATATGCAAACTGAGGATAAATAAGACAAAATTAGGACTAAACAAAACGAAATGAGGCTAAATGAGACTAAATGAAGCAAACTGACAAAATAAGACAAAATGGGATGAAATGCGAAAAAATGATGAAACGAAGTGCGGCAAAATGAGACACGATCAGACAAATTGAGACAGATATAAGCAAGCTGAGGCTTAACAAGACAAAATTAGACAAAACAAGACGAAATGAGGCTAAATGAGGGTAAATGAAGCAGAATGACGCAAACTGAGGCAGAATAAGACAACATCAGGCAAACTGAAATTGATGCAAACTGAGGCAAAATAATACAAAATAAGAGAAAATGCGGAAAAAATTAGGCAAAATGAAACGCAACACAGACACAAAAGATAACATGAGAAAAAAATAGGCAAGATGAGGCTAAATAACCCGAAATGCGGGAAAATGAGACACAGTGAAACGAAACGCGGCAAACTGAGGCATAAAAATGCAAAGTAAGACAAAATGAGGCAAATAACCCGAAATGGGGGAAATGAGAAAAAATGAAACGAAATTCGGCAAAATGAGACACAATAAATAAGCAAAATGGTACAAATGAGGCAATATTAGGTAGAAATAGGCAAACTGAGACTAAATAAGACAAAATTAGACAAAACAAGATGAAATGGTGCAAAATGAGACCAAATGAACCAGAATGAGGCAAACTGAGACGAAATAATACAAAATGATGCAAAATTGTAATGACAAAATGAGGCTAACTGAAAATAACAAAATGAGGCAAAGTGAAGCAACACGAAACGAAATGCAGAAAAATGAGGCACAATAAGACAAAATGGGGCAGAAATAAGACAAAATTAGGCACAATGACAGTAAATTAAGTAAAATGAGGCAAACTGAGACGAAATAAGACAGAATGATGCAAAATTGTAATGACAAATTAAGACAAAATAAGGCAAACTGAGGCAAAATTATACAAAATTAGGTAAATGAGACGAAATGCGTAAATTGAGGTAAAACGAAAGACAATAAGTCGAAAAGTAAGCTGAGACTAATACAAAATAAAATTAAATGACACTAAATGAGGCATAAGTGACGAAATTCGAAAAAATGAGGCACAATAAGACAACAGATAAGGCAAAATCTGACTAAATGAGACACAATTAGGCACAAATAGGCAAACTGAGGCTAAATAACACTAAATTAGGCTAAATAAAATTAAATGAGACTAAATGAAGCAAAATGACGCAAACTGAGGCAAAATTATACAAAATGAGACGAAATGCAGAAAAATGAGGCAAGATGAAACGAAGTGCGGCAAAATGAGACAGAATAAGACACATTGAGGCAGAAATAGGCAAGCTGAGGATAAATAAGACAAAATTGAACAAAATGCCAGTAAATGAAGCAAAATGAGGCAAACTGAGGCTAAATAATACAAAATTAGACAAAATAAGACACGTTAAATGAGGCAAATGAGACGAAATACGAAAAACTGGGGCCAAATACGACAAAAAATGAGGCACAATCAGACTAAATGAGGCAAAATTAGGCATCAATAAGCAATTTGAGGGTAAATAAGACAAAATTAGACAAAACAAGACGAAATGGCAAACTGAGGCGAAATAAGACAAAATGAGGCAAACTGAGGCAAAATTAATATGACAAAATTAGACGAAATGCGAATAATATGCGAATAATAAGGATAAGAATAAGGATAAGAATAAGGATAAGAATAAGGATAAGAATAAGGATAAGAATAAGGATAAGAATAAGGATAAGAATAAGGATAAGAATAAGAATAAGGATAAGAATAAGGATAAGGATAAGAATAAGGATAAGAATAAGAATAAGAATAAGAATAAGAATAAGGATAAGAATAAGGATAAGAATAAGGATAAGAATAAGGATAAGAATAAGGATAAGAATAAGGATAAGAATAAGGATAAGAATAAGGATAAGAATAAGGATAAGAATAAGGATAAGAATAAGGATAAGAATAAGGATAAGAATAAGGATAAGAATAAGGATAAGAATAAGGATAAGAATAAGGATAAGAATAAGGATAAGAATAAGGATAAGAATAAGGATAAGAATAAGGATAAGAATAAAGATAAGAATAAGGATAAGAATAAGGATAAGAATAAGGATAAGAATAAGGATAAGAATAAGAATAAGGATAAGAATAAGGATAAGAATAAGGATAAGAATAAGGATAAGGATAAGAATAAGGATAAGAATAAGGATAAGAATAAGGATAAGAATAAGGATAAGAATAAGGATAAGAATAAGGATAAGAATAAGGATAAGAATAAGGATAAGAATAAGGATAAGAATAAGGATAAGAATAAGGATAAGAATAAAGATAAGAATAAGGATAAGAATAAGGATAAGAATAAGGATAAGAATAAGGATAAGAATAAGGATAAGAATAAGGATAAGAATAAGAATAAGGATAAGAATAAGGATAAGAATAAGGATAAGAATAAGGATAAGAATAAGGATAAGAATAAGGATAAGAATAAGGATAAGAATAAGGATAAGAATAAGGATAAGAATAAGGATAAGAATAAGGATAAGAATAAGGATAAGAATAAGGATAAGAATAAGAATAAGGATAAGAATAAGGATAAGAATAAGGATAAGAATAAGGATAAGAATAAGGATAAGAATAAGGATAAGAATAAGGATAAGAATAAGGATAAGAATAAGGATAAGAATAAGGATAAGAATAAGGATAAGAATAAGGATAAGAATAAGAATAAGGATAAGAATAAGGATAAGGATAAGGATAAGAATAAGGATAAGAATAAGGATAAGAATAAGAATAAGGATAAGAATAAGGATAAGAATAAGGATAAGAATAAGGATAAGAATAAGGATAAGAATAAGGATAAGAATAAGAATAAGGATAAGAATAAGGATAAGGATAAGAATAAGGATAAGAATAAGGATAAGAATAAGAATAAGAATAAGGATAAGAATAAGGATAAGAATAAGGATAAGAATAAGGATAAGAATAAGGATAAGAATAAGGATAAGAATAAGGATAAGAATAAGCATAAGAATAAGCATAAGAATAAGGATAAGAATAAGGATAAGAATAAGGATAAGAATAAGGATAAGAATAAGGATAAGAATAAGGATAAGAATAAGGATAAGAATAAGGATAAGAATAAGGATAAGAATAAGGATAAGAATAAGGATAAGAATAAGGATAAGAATAAGGATAAGAATAAGGATAAGAATAAGGATAAGAATAAGGATAAGAATAAGGATAAGAATAAGGATATGAATAAGGATAAGAATAAGGATATGAATAAGGATAAGAATAAGGATAAGAATAAGGATAAGAATAAGGATAAGAATAAGGATAAGAATAAAGATAAGAATAAGGATAAGAATAAAGATAAGAATAAGGATAAGAATAAGGATAAGAATAAGGATAAAAATAAGGATAAGAATAAGGATAGGAATAAGGATAAGAATAAGGATATGGATGCCCCTGTTACCTCATTTATTCTCCATTTGTCTTAATTCATCTTATTTTACCTCAGTGTGCCTCATTTAGCATAATTTTGTCTTATTTTGCCAGAATGAGGATAACAACATGGATAAGAATAAAAAATAAGGATTATTTATATTCATAAAGATATAAGAAGATTATAATAATAATAAAAGAATAATTAATTTTGACCTATTTTGCCTGATTTTGTCTCATGTTGCCTCGTTTTGCTTCTTTTTGTGTTATTTTGTCTCTGTTTGCCTAATTTTGTCTTATTGTATCTCATTTAATTTGTCTTATTTCCTTTCATTTTGCCCCATTTTGTCTCATTGTGTCTCCTTTTGTCTTAAATTGGTCATATTTTGTCTTAAATTAGTCTTATTTTGCCATTTTCGTTTTGCCTCATTTAGTCTCATTTAGCCTGAATTTGTCTTATTTTACATCATCTAATTTTATCTCATTTTGTCATAATGACAGGAACGTTGATAATATAAGGATCAAAATAAAAATAAGGATGATATTCTCATCCTTACTTTTATCTTGATCCCATTTGAGTACACAAATATTATATAATATTATTTTGTCTTATTTCGTCTTATTTGGCCATTTTATGTAGCCTCAATTTGCTTAATCTTGTCTCCTTTTGTTTCAATTTGCATAGTTTGGTCTTATTTCGTGTTGTTTTGTTATTAAAAACAAAATAAGACAAATTAACAAATGGAGAAAAAATAAAACTAAATTATGTGGAATGAGACTAAATGAGGCAAAATGAGAGCCAAAATAGAAAAACTGAGGCTAAATGAGACAAAATTATCTCAATTAGCCTCACTTTTTCTAAGTTGTCTCATTTAGTCTCATTTCACACAATTTAGTCTAATTTTTCCTGCATTTGTTAATTTGACTTATTTTGTTATTTTCATTTTCATTCTCATTACCATACATTTAATATGCGACCACTATTAATAATAATAATAATCTAAACGGGTCTAACCCTTGAAAATACAATAAAATACAACATATATACATAGATTACATGACTAAAGGATAAGGATAAGATTTATTTTGCTCCATATTGTCTCATTGGGCCTCATTTTGTTTTATTTTGCCTCATGTTACCTCATTTATTCTCACTGTGCCTCATTTTGTCTCATTTATTCTCATTGTACCTCATTTAGTCTCATTTGAATTTTGCCTTATTTTGTCTTTTCTTGTCTTATTTTGTGTCATGTGGCACATTTAATCTTATTTCATCTTATTTAGCCTGTTCGCTTCATTATTTGCTGATTTAGTTTAATTTTGCCAATTTCATTTTGCCTCATTGTGCTTTATGTTGCCTAAATTAGGCTCATTTTGTCTCATATGTCTTATTTTGCCTCATTTAGCTTAATTTGAATCTAATCCTTCTTTTGTCTCATTGGTCCTCATTATGTCTTATTTTGTCTTATCTTGTCTATATAACTGTTCTGTTATAATTCATCTTATTATGATATGTTATCACTTGAGAAATTGACAAAAAAAACTCAACAATTACCTTCAAGAGGAAATATTGAAGGAATGACAATAAATAGAAGATATATTTTCAAGTTTTATAACATAATATACTTGAGTGTACTGTAAAATATTTTAGAATTTTCCATTGCCCTAAACTAGTTCCACATAATTGTGCCCTAAATAACTAACTACTATCACATTTGGGTATTATATTTGATCTGTTACGACTTATTGCATGATTTCTCAACCCTTGATTGGTATCTGTTATCATTTGTTCTGAATTGGGCCTTGAGAAATCTAACATGTTTTGTATTTACCTTCAACAGCAATTTCTCCGACAGCTCGGTGAACAAATAAATATCCGGATCCCGAAAGCTAATCGTCTTGGCGTCATCGCAGCCCCCTTCCCACAAGTCGGAGCACGGCTGGAAGATATCCGTGTGATGGTCGCAGATACACTCCAGACAGAGCTCCTGCAGGGACATCGGGGTGTCGAACATGTTGCACTTGCCCCTCGGGCGGCTTCCACCCCGTCTTCGACGCCTCGCTGCACGCGCGGCTCACGTTCGTCCGCGCCACATACCTTCACAAAACTAGGACGCGAGTTTCTCACCAAAAATAAAAATATTCCCTGACAGATGTCAGCTGGTCGGGGCTGCGCGTGTACTGACAGCTGTCAAACCTGCACGAACCATATAGAAAATACATGAACTATCGATTGCGCTATAATCGTTTATTGATTAATAGATATTAGAATGTTGCAATAATTTCTACTTTACGTCAGCTCAAGCTTATATCTTATATTACTCCTTTCCGTTCTTTGGTTTTCCGTTTGTGCGTCAACCAATCGCGCGCCTTGGTTGGGTCAGCTGTCAATGATGATTGGCTGACGCATGAACGTTTCTAGTAATATTCAAACGTTTTTTAAAAATTAGTTTTGAATTATCAATTTAATATTGTGTTAACCAATATTTATATTGTAATAATTATACCAGTTGTATAATTAATATTTAAAAGAAAATCAATGTTATGATTTTAGACAGTTGACAGCACTTGTGTTGTGATTATCAACCCGCACGTGCATTAGGTGTTTGTTTTGTGATTTGTGCGGAGAAAAGGATTTAAAGAAAGGTATGTAATCTTTTACTAATATACGTAGTTTATCCTAATAAATATTTAAAGACAATACAAACAAGAAAGACAAAAAGCGTTTTTAAATAATAAAGTCGTATCAAAAAATGTTTTATTTCCTCCCGATTGTGGTGGGCGTCCCCGTCGAATTAGTTAGTGCGAATAACAAAAGCAACATCTGTAATAAACTGGCTTCAGCCCAGTTCAGCTAAAACTGAGTCCAAATCGGTTTGCAGCGACTGTGTCATTTCCTTTTGTAGGTTAAGGTCATCCTGAAGCCGCTCTGCATTGGCTTTGAGCATGAAGTTGGTTTTCTTGAGGGCGGACAGGCGGTTTTCGTGCCGCCTCGTTCGTGCCACCAGGTTCTCCTTTTTCTTCTCCACAGGAGCATCTTCAGATTCACTCTGGGATCTTTCCGATTCGCTTTCAGTGTCACTAGATTCTGTTTCACTTTCACTTGATTCCACATCTGAATCATCTGCTTCCTCGTCTTCATCCTCCTCCTCCTCATCACTATCTGATTCTTTCATTAATGCGGCCATTTTATCAACCTGTAAGTTAAAACAAATCATTAATGATCTAGTTACAGTGTTACGACAATAATTAGATAGACACACATTTTGAAGGATTGAAGTAGATATTTTGAAAATATAGACAATTTGTGAGAGATTAGCATAGATATCTTGAAGATAAACACACTTTCTGAGTGACTGCAGAAGATATGTTGAAAATAAACCCATTTTTTGAGTAAATAAAGTAGATATCTTGAATATAAAGATACTTTTTGGGAGATTAGCATAGTTATCTTGAAGATAAACACATTTTCAAAGTTACTGCAGTTGATATCTTGAAGATATGGACACCTTATGAGGGGTTAGCATAGATATCTTAAATATAAACACACTATTCAAATGATTAAAGTAGACATCTTGAATACAAAAACACTTTATGAGAGATTTTCATAGATATCTTGAAGATAAACACACATTTTGAAGGATTGAAGTAGATATCTTGAAAATATAGACACTTTGCGAGAGATTAGTATATATATCTTGAAGGTAAACACATTTTCTGAGTGACTGCAGAAGATATGTTGAATATAAACCTACTTTTTGAGCAAATGAAGTAGATATCTTTAATATAAAGATACTTTTTGGGAGATTAGCATAGTTATCTTGAAGATAAACACATTTTCAAAGTTACTGCAGTTGATATCTTGAAGATATGGACACCTTATGAGGGATTAGCATAGATATCTTAAATATAAACTCGCTATTCGATTGATTAAAGTTGATATCTTGAATAGAAAAACACGTTATGTGAGATTTTTTTAGATATCTTGAAGATAAACACATATTTTGAAGAATTTAATTAGATATCTTGAAAATATAGATACTTTGTGAGAGATTAGCATAGATATCTTGAAGATCAACACACTTTCTGAGTGACTGTAGAAGATATGTTGAATATAAACCCACTTTTTGAGTAAATAAAGTAGATATCTTGAATATAAAGATACTTTTTGAGAGATTAGCATAGTTATCTTGAAGATAAACAGACTTTCAAAATTACTGCAGTTTATATCTTGAAGATATGGACACCTTATGAGGGATTAGCATAGATATCTTAAATATAAACACACTATTAGAGTGATTCAAGTAGATATCTTGAATAGAAAAACACTTTATGAGAGATTTTCATTGATATCTTGAAGATAAACACACATTTTGAAGGACTGAAGTAGATATCTTGAAAATATAGACACTTTGTGGGAGATTACCATAGATATCTTGAAGATAAACACACTTTCTGAGTGACTGCAGAAGATATGTTGAATATTAACCCATTTTTTGAGTAAATAAAGTAGATATCTTGAAGATAAACACACATTTTAAAGGATTGAATAGATATCTTGAAAATATAGACACTTTGTGAGAGATTAGCATAGTTATCTTGAAGATAAACAGTCTTTCAGAGTTACTGCAGTTGATATCTTGAAGATATGGACACCTTATGAGGGGTTAGCATAGATATCTTAAATATAAACACACTATTCGAGTGATTAAAGTAGATATCTTGAATAGAAAACACTTTATGAGATATTTTCATAGATATCTTGAAGATAAACAGACATTTTGAAGGATTTAAGTATATATCTTGAAAATATAGACACTTTGTGAGAGATTAGCATAGTTATCTTGAAGATAAACAGTCTTTCAGAGTTACTGCAGTTGATATCTTGAAGATATGGACACCTTATGAGGGATTAGCATAGATATCTTAAATATAAACACACGATTCGAGTGATTAAAGTAGATATCTTGAATAGAAAACACTTTATGAGATATTTTCATAGATATCTTGAAGATAAACATACATTTTGAAGGATTTAAGTATATATCTTGAAAATATAGACACTTTGTGAGAGATTAGCATAGTTATCTTGAAGATAAACACACTTTCAGAGTTACTGCAGTTGATATCTTGAAGATATGGACACCTTATGAGGGATTAGCATAGATATCTTAAATATAAACACACTATTCGAGTGATTAAAGTAGATATCTTGAATAGAAAACACTTTATGAGATATTTTCATAGATATCTTGAAGATAAACATACATTTGAAGGATTTAAGTATATATCTTGAAAATATAGACACTTTGTGAGAGATTAGCATAGTTATCTTGAAGATAAACAGTCTTTCAGAGTTACTGCAGTTGATATCTTGAAGATATGGACACCTTATGAGGGGTTAGCATAGATATCTTAAATATAAACACACTATTAGAGTGATTAAAGTAGATATCTTGAATAGAAAACACTTTATGAGATATTTTCATAGATATCTTGAAGATAAACATACATTTTGAAGGATTTAAGTATATATCTTGAAAATATAGACACTTTGTGAGAGATTAGCATAGTTATCTTGAAGATAAACAGTCTTTCAGAGTTACTGCAGTTGATATCTTGAAGATATGGACACCTTATGAGGGGTTAGCATAGATATCTTAAATATAAACACATTATTCGAGTGATTAAAGTAGATATCTTGAATAGAAAACACTTTATGAGATATTTTCATAGATATCTTGAAGATAAACATACATTTTGAAGGATTTAAGTATATATCTTGAAAATATAGACACTTTGTGAGAGATTAGCATAGTTATCTTGAAGATAAACAGTCTTTCAGAGTTACTGCAGTTGATATCTTGAAGATATGGACACCTTATGAGGGGTTAGCATAGATATCTTAAATATAAACACACTATTCGAGTGATTAAAGTAGATATCTTGAATAGAAAACACTTTATGAGATATTTTCATTGATATCTTGAAGATAAACATACATTTTGAAGGATTTAAGTATATATCTTGAAAATATAGACACTTTGTGAGAGATTAGCATAGTTATCTTGAAGATAAACACATTTTCAAAGTTACTGCAGTTGATATCTTGAAGATATGGACACCTTATGAGGGGTTAGCATAGATATCTTAAATATAAACACACTATTCGAGTGATTAAAGTAGATATCTTGAATAGAAAACACTTTATGAGATATTTTCATAGATATCTTGAAGATAAACATACATTTTGAAGGATTTAAGTATATATCTTGAAAATATAGACACTTTGTGAGAGATTAGCATAGTTATCTTGAAGATAAACAGTCTTTCAGAGTTACTACAGTTGATATCTTGAAGATATGGACACCTTATGAGGGATTAGCATAGATATCTTAAATATAAACACACTACTACAGTGATTAAAGTAGATATCTTGAATAGAAAACACTTTATGAGATATTTTCATAGATATCTTGAAGATAAACATACATTTTGAAGGATTTAAGTATATATCTTGAAAATATAGACACTTTGTGAGAGATTAGCATAGTTATCTTGAAGATAAACAGTCTTTCAGAGTTACTGCAGTTGATATCTTGAAGATATGGACACCTTATGAGGGGTTAGCATAGATATCTTAAATATAAACACACTATTCGAGTGATTAAAGTAGATATCTTGAATAGAAAACACTTTATGAGATATTTTCATAGATATCTTGAAGATAAACATACATTTTGAAGGATTTAAGTATATATCTTGAAAATATAGACACTTTGTGAGAGATTAGCATAGTTATCTTGAAGATAAACACATTTTCAAAGTTACTGCAGTTGATATCTTGAAGATATGGACACCTTATGAGGGGTTAGCATAGATATCTTAAATATAAACACACTATTCGAGTGATTAAAGTAGATATCTTGAATAGAAAACACTTTATGAGATATTTTCATTGATATCTTGAAGATAAACATACATTTTGAAGGATTTAAGTATATATCTTGAAAATATAGACACTTTGTGAGAGATTAGCATAGTTATCTTGAAGATAAACACATTTTCAAAGTTACTGCAGTTGATATCTTGAAGATATGGACACCTTATGAGGGGTTAGCATAGATATCTTAAATATAAACACACTATTCGAGTGATTAAAGTAGATATCTTGAATAGAAAACACTTTATGAGATATTTTCATAGATATCTTGAAGATAAACATACATTTTGAAGGATTTAAGTATATATCTTGAAAATATAGGCACTTTGTGAGAGATTAGCATAGTTATCTTGAAGATAAACACATTTTCAAAGTTACTGCAGTTGATATCTTGAAGATATGGACACCTTATGAGGGGTTAGCATAGATATCTTAAATATAAACACACTATTCGAGTGATTAAAGTAGATATCTTGAATAGAAAACACTTTATGAGATATTTTCATAGATATCTTGAAGATAAACATACATTTTGAAGGATTTAAGTATATATCTTGAAAATATAGACACTTTGTGAGAGATTAGCATAGTTATCTTGAAGATAAACACATTTTCAAAGTTACTGCAGTTGATATCTTGAAGATATGGACACCTTATGAGGGGTTAGCATAGATATCTTAAATATAAACACACTATTCGAGTGATTAAAGTAGATATCTTGAATAGAAAACACTTTATGAGAGATTTTCATTGATATCTTGAAGATAAACATACATTTTGAAGGATTTAAGTATATATCTTGAAAATATAGACACTTGGTGAGAGATTAGCATAGTTATCTTGAAGATAAACAGTCTTTCAGAGTTACTGCAGTTGATATCTTGAAGATATGGACACCTTATGAGGGGTTAGCATAGATATCTTAAATATAAACACACTATTCGAGTGATTAAAGTAGATATCTTGAATAGAAAACACTTTATGAGATATTTTCATAGATATCTTGAAGATAAACATACATTTTGAAGGATTTAAGTATATATCTTGAAAATATAGACACTTTGTGAGAGATTAGCATAGTTATCTTGAAGATAAACAGTCTTTCAGAGATACTGCAGTTGATATCTTGAAGATATAGACACCTTATGAGGGGTTAGCATAGATATCTTAAATATAAACACACTATTAGAGTGATTCAAGTAGATATCTTGAATAGAAAAACACTTTATGAGAGATTTTCATTGATATCTTGAAGATAAACACACATTTTGAAGGACTGAAGTAGATATCTTGAAAATATAGACACTTTGTGGGAGATTAGCATAGATATCTTAAAGATAAACACACTTTTTGAGTGACTGTAGAAGATATGTTGAATATAAATCCATTTTTTGAGTAAATGAAATAGATATCTTGAATATAAAGATACTTTTTGTGAGATTAGCATAGTTATCTTGAATATAAACACACTTTTAGAGTTAACGCAGTGGATATCTTGAAGATATGGACACCTTATGAGGGATTAGCATAGATATCTTAAATATAAACACACTATTCGAGTGACTTATGTAGATGTCTTGAATAGAAAAACACTTTATGATAGATTTTCATAGATATCATAAGATATACACACATTTTGAAGGATTGAAGTAGTTATCTTGAAAATATAGACACTTTATGAGAGATTAGCATAGATATATTGAAGATAAACACACTTTCTGAGTGACTGCAGAAGATATGTTGAATATAAACCCATTTTTTGAGTATATGAAGTAGATATCTTGAATATATAGATACTTTTTGAGAGATTAGCATGGTTATCTTGAAGATAAACAGTCTTTCAGAGTTACTGCAGTTTATATCTTGAAGATATGTACACCTTATGAGGGATTAGCATAGATATCTTAAATATAAACACACTATTCGAGTGACTAAAGTAGATGTCTTGAATAGAAAAACACTTTATGATAGATTTTCATAGATATCTTGAAGATAAACACACTTTTTGAAGGATTGAAGTAGTTATCTTGTAAATATAGAGACTTTGTGAGAGATTAGCATAGATATCGTCACTTTCTGAGTGACTGTAGAAGATATGTTGAATATAAACTCACTTTTTGAGTAAATGAAGTAGATATCTTGAATATAAATATACTTTTTGGGAGATTAGCTTAGTTATCTTGAAGATAAACATACTTTTAGAGTTACTGCAGTTGATATCTTGAATAACTATGCCTATGTATGCCACTGACCTCTTTTTGAAGCGTTTTGTACTTCTTTTTCTCCTCACGAATCGACCTCTGATTCTTCTTCATAATCTCCTTGAGCGCTATCCGCTCCTTCTTAGCGTTATCCACCTTATTCTTGCAATTCCTCAACTTGTTGTCCAACAACTTGACCTCACGCTGTTCCCGCTTAGCCCGTTTCTCCTCGGACTCCTCGCCATCGCTATCCGAGCCCATATCATCATCATTCTCCATGCCCTCCTCAAAAGGCATCTGACTGTCCCTTCTATCCGAAACGGAGAAACGTTTACCTAAAGAATTGCCAATTTAGAATTAGTTACATTTGCGGTGGTAACTATTTCATTAATGTTACCACAGAGGAACTCTTGCAGCTGTTTCTCCAACTCGATGTTCTTCCGCTGCATATCCTCCAGCTCGATTTTGTTCTTGTCCAGCTCGCGTGCTGTCAGTGTGAACTTCTTCTCTAAATCTTCGTTTGTTTTACGCGATTCGGCCACCTCCGCTTTCAGTGTGATTATAAGCTAAAGCAAAAAACAAAAACATCAAATCAATTTTATTTAAATTCAGGTCTTAATGAAGAGTCAAACTACTATTGTATTTCATTGTGATTCATCTTCTTCATTGAACATGAGTTAAACTACTATTGTATTTCATGTGATTCATCTCCTTCATTGAATATGAGTCAAACTACTATTGTATTTCATGTGATTCATCTTCTTCATTGAACATGAGTTAAACTACTATTGTATTTCATGTGATTCATCTCCTTCATTGAATATGAGTCAAACTACTATTGTAATTCATGTGATTCATCTCCTTCATTGAATATGAGTCGAACTACTATTGTATTTCATGTGATTCTTCTCCTTCATTGAACATGAATCAAACTACTATTGTATTTCATGTGATTCATCTCCTTCATTAAATATGAATCAAACTACTATTATATTTCATGTGATTTATCTCCTTTATGGAATATGAATCAAACTACTAGTGTATATCATGTGATTCATCTCCTTCATTAAATATGAATCAAACTACTATTGTAATTCATGTGATTCACCTCCTTCATTAAATACCAGTCAAACTACTATTGTAATTCATGTGATTCATCTCCTTCATTGAATATGAGTCAAACTACTATTGTAATTCATGTGATTCATCTCCTTCATTGAATATGAGTCAAACTACTATTGTAATTCATGTGATTCATCTCCTTCATTGAACATGAATCAAACTAGCGACTTACCTTTTCGTCCGGTTCACGTTTTTTGTCATGCTCCTTCTCGGATTTGGCGACGCCTCGTTCAATCTCCAGCTCGGTTTCAAGGTTTGATATTTTCGACAGCAGCCGCTTGTTTTCCCTGATGTACTGCTCTTTATTGCGCATCTCCATCGCGAACAGCTGCTTGGTGCTTTGGAGGTCATCGCGCACTTTGTCGATGTCATCCATTTCATCCTCGATTTCCACCGCGAGGTCCTCTTGCATCTGGACAGTTACAAAGATATTAGTACCTTAAAAAAAATCAGCTTCCAGTTCAGATTAGAGGTGTCGTACTGAGCATTGGGGGGTTTCTATCAAATGTTCTCTTTCTCATTCAACTTCTGAGTAGCTTGTAACTTACATGCGCCAGTTCGTGGTTGCTGGTGCTGTTGTTGATGGCGGTGGCGCCGACTGGTGGAATGCTGGCCATCGAAACGGACTTCTGGATTTGCTCCTCAATGGTGAGTTGTCGCCTGAACTTGCGCAGGCCGTCCAAGTTGGGCTTGCTGCGGTCGTTGGTCTTCACCCGGTTGAGCTTGATGCCCTGCTTGATCTCGTTGAGGAGGACATTGTGCGCCGTCGCTTTCTCGCTCTCGTACAGGAATTGTCCTTTGGCCTTGACGGCCTGAAGCAGCGGCTTGGAGCGGTCGTTGCATTCCACGTGCTTGAGCTTCGAGCCGCTCTCAATGCCTTTGAGCAGGGCTGTCCAGTCGGGGCGGGTTTTAGGACGCGACCTGGGGAAATTATAATGAGGCTGTGTTCAATTGTTTTACCACCAGTGTGGTTTGTTCTTGTTATCTTACCTAAGCGAATCGAGTTGCGCCTGTTGCTTATCGTTGAGCTGCGCCGCGTTGGGTGGCTTGGGCATGGCGGGCGCCGGGGGTGGCATCGGCGGCGCCATCGGAACTCCCCTTTTCTAATCGGACACAACATGCAAAAACAAAACGCGGCGCTGTCATTACGTAAAAAAAGGCGTCGCAATTAGATTTGACCGTCTGCCAGCCGGCGAGGCGGCGCAATAACCCCCCTACCTTTTCGTCGTCGATGCGGTCCTTTGTGGCGGTTTTCTTGAGCACCTGCCGGTAGTCGGGGGTGTCCTTTTTGGGCGGCGGCGGCAGCTCCTTCATCTTCTCCACCTTGACGCTGTTCAGCTTCGGGATGATGATCTTGCTGTCGTCCTTTACGATTGGTTTCGGCGACTTCTCCTTGGCTTTGACCGATTTCAGGGTGGGCCGCGGGAAATTCGTTTCTTTGCCATCGCCGTTTTCCGCCGGCTTTTCCGGCCGCGTTATGGACACTTTTCTTAGTTGTGGAATTGCAACTGAAAGGTTTTTTCTTTTCAAATTTCCGTTCTGCCGAGTATTATATATATATTGTGGAGGAGAAATTGGATAAGAGAAATTGGGAAGAGATATAGTGAATGAGAAATTGTGAAGAGATATAGTGAATGAGAAATTATGGAGGAGAAATTGTGATTGAAAAATTTTGATTGAAAAATTGTTATTGAGAAATTGTTATTGTGAAATTGTAATTGAGAAATTGTAATTGAGAAATTGTGATTGAGAAATTGTGATTGAGAAATTATGATTAGAAAATTATGGATGGGAAATTGTGGATGAGAAATAGTGGAAACAAAATAATGACTAGGAAATTGCTACAGAGAAATTATGGAAGAAAAATAGTAAATGAGAAATTATGAAGAGATATAGTGAATGAGAAATTATGGAGGAGAAATTGTGATTGAAAAATTTTGATTGAAAAATTGTTATTGAGAAATTGTTATTGTGAAATTGTAATTGAGAAATTGTAATTGAGAAATTGTGATTGAGAAATTGTGATTGAGAAATTATGATTAGAAAATTATGGATGGGAAATTGTGGATGAGAAATAGTGGAAACATAATAATAACTAGGAAATTGCTACAGAGAAATTATGGAAGAAAAATAGTGAATGAGAAATTGTGAAGAGATATAGTGAATGAGAAATTATGGAGGAGAAATTGTGATTGAAAAATTTTGATCGAAAAATTGTTATTGAGAAATTGTGATTGTGAAATTCTAATTGAGAAATTGTAATTGAGAAATTGTGATTGAGAAATTGTGATTGAGAAATTGTGATTGAGAAATTATGATTAGAAAATTATGGATGGGAAATTGTGGATGAGAAATAGTGGAAACATAATAATAACTAGGAAATTGCTACAAAGAAATTATGGAAGAAAAATAGTGAATGAGAAATTGTGAAGAGATATAGTGAATGAGAAATTATGGAGGAGAAATTGTGATTGAAAAATTGTTATTGAGAAATTGTGATTGTGAAATTGTAATTGAGAAATTGTAATTGAGAAATTGTGATTGAGAAATTGTGATTGAGAAATTGTGATTGAGAAATTATGATTAGAAAATTATGGATGGGAAATTGTGGATGAGAAATAGTGGAAACATAATAATAACTAGGAAATTGCTACAGAGAAATTATGGAAGAAAAATAGTGAATGAGAAATTGTGAAGAGATATAGTGAATGAGACATTATGTAGGAGAAATTGTGATTGAAAAATTTTGATTGAAAAATTGTTATTGAGAAATTATTATTGAGAAATTGTGATTGTGAAATTGTAATTGAGAAATTGTGATTGAGAAATTGTGATTGAGAAATTATGATTAGAAAATTATGGATGGGAAATTGTGGATGAGAAATAGTGGAAACAAAATAATGACTAGGAAATTGCTACAAAGAAATTATGGAAGAAAAATAGTGAATGAGAAATTGTGAAGAGATATAGTGAATGAGAAATTATGGAGGAGAAATTGTGATTGAAAAATTTTGATCGAAAAATTGTTATTGAGAAATTGTGATTGTGAAATTGTAATTGAGAAATTGTGATTGAGAAATTGTGATTGAGAAATTATGATTAGAAAATTATCAATGGGGAATTGTGGATGAGAAATAGTGGAAACATAATAATAACTAGGAAATTGCTACAGAGAAATTATGGAAGAAAAATAGTAAATGAGAAATTATGAAGAGATATAGTGAATGAGAAATTATGGAGGAGAAATTGTGATTGAAAAATTTTGATTGAAAAATTGTTATTGAGAAATTGTGATTGTGAAATTGTAATTGAGAAATTGTAATTGAGAAATTGTGATTGAGAAATTGTGATTGAGAAATTATGATTAGAAAATTATCAATGGGGAATTGTGGATGAGAAATAGTGGAAACATAATAATAACTAGGAAATTGCTACAGAGAAATTATGGAAGAAAAATAGTGAATGAGAAATTGTGAAGAGATATAGTGAATGAGAAATTATGGAGGAGAAATTGTGATTGAAAAATTTTGATTAAAAAATTGTTATTGAGAAATTGTTATTATGAAATTGTAATTGAGAAATTGTAATTGAGAAATTGTGATTGAGAAATTGTGATTGAGAAATTATGATTAGAAAATTATGGATGGGAAATTGTGGATGAGAAATAGTGGAAACAAAATAATGACTAGGAAATTGCTACAGAGAAATTATGGAAGAAAAATAGTGAATGAGAAATTGTGAAGAGATATAGTGAATGAGAAATTATGGAGGAGAAATTGTGATTGAAAAATTTTGATCGAAAAATTGTTATTGAGAAATTGTGATTGTGAAATTGTAATTGAGAAATTGTAATTGAGAAATTGTGATTGAGAAATTGTGATTGAGAAATTATGATTAGAAAATTATCAATGGGGAATTGTGGATGAGAAATAGTGGAAATATAATAATAACTAGGAAATTGCTACAGAGAAATTATGGAAGAAAAATAGTGAATGAGAAATTGTGAAGAGATATAGTGAATGAGAAATTATGGAGGAGAAATTGTGATTGAAAAATTTTGATTAAAGAATTGTTATTGAGAAATTGTTATTATGAAATTGTAATTGAGAAATTGTAATTGAGAAATTGTGATTGAGAAATTGTGATTGAGAAATTATGATTAGAAAATTATGGATGGGAAATTGTGGATGAGAAATAGTGGAAACAAAATAATGACTAGGAAATTGCTACAGAGAAATTATGGAAGAAAAATAGTGAATGAGAAATTGTGAAGAGATATAGTGAATGAGAAATTATGGAGAAATTGTGATTGAAAAATTTTGATTAAAAAATTGTTATTGAGAAATTGTTATTATGAAATTGTAATTGAGAAATTGTAATTGAGAAATTGTGATTGAGAAATTGTGATTGAGAAATTATGATTAGAAAATTATCAATGGGGAATTGTGGATGAGAAATAGTGGAAACATAATAATAACTAGGAAATTGCTACAGAGAAATTAAGGAAGAAAAATAGTGAATGAGAAATTGTGAAGAGATATAGTGAATGAGAAATTATGGAGGAGAAATTGTGATTGAAAAATTTTGATCGAAAAATTGTTATTGAGAAATTGTGATTGTGAAATTGTAATTGAAAAATTGTAATTGAGACATTGTGATTGAGAAATTGTGATTGAGAAATTATGATTAGAAAATTATCAATGGGAAATTGTGGATGAGAAATAGTGGAAACATAATAATAACTAGGAAATTGCGACAGAGAAATTATGGAAGAAAAATAGTGAATGAGAAATTATGAAGAGATATAGTGAATGAGAAATTATGGAGGAGAAATTGTGATTGAAAAATTTTGATCGAAAAATTGTTATTGAGAAATTGTGATTGTGAAATTGTAATTGAGAAATTGTAATTGAGAAATTGTGATTGAGAAATTGTGATTGAGAAATTATGATTAGAAAATTATGGATGGGAAATTGTGGATGAGAAATAGTGGAAACAAAATAATGACTAGGAAATTGCTACAGAGAAATTATGGAAGAAAAATAGTGAATGAGAAATTGTGAAGAGATATAGTGAATGAGAAATTATGGAGGAGAAATTGTGATTGAAAAATTTTGATTGAAAAATTGTTATTGAGAAATTGTTATTGTGAAATTGTAATTGAGAAATTGTAATTGAGAAATTGTGATTGAGAAATTGTGATTGAGAAATTATGATTAGAAAATTATGGATGGGAAATTGTGGATGAGAAATAGTGGAAACATAATAATAACTAGGAAATTGCTACAGAGAAATTATGGAAGAAAAATAGTGAATGAGAAATTGTGAAGAGATATAGTGAATGAGAAATTATGGAGGAGAAATTGTGATTGAAAAATTTTGATCGAAAAATTGTTATTGAGAAATTGTGATTGTGAAATTGTAATTGAGAAATTGTGATTGAAAAATTGTGATTGAGAAATTATGATTAGAAAATTATGGATGGGAAATTGTGGATGAGAAATAGTGGAAACATAATAATAACTAGGAAATTGCTACAGAGAAATTATGGAAGAAAAATAGTGAATGAGAAATTGTGAAGAGATATAGTGAATGAGAAATTATGGAGGAGAAATTGTGAATGAAAAATTTTGATTGAAAAATTATTATTGAGAAATTGTGATTGTGAAATTGTAATTGAGAAATTGTAATTGAGAAATTGTGATTGAGAAATTGTGATTGAGAAATTATGATTAGAAAATTATGGATGGGAAATTGTGGATGAGAAATAGTGGAAACATAATAATAACTAGGAAATTGCTACAGAGAAATTATGGAAGAAAAATAGTGAATGAGAAATTGTGAAGAGATATAGTGAATGAGAAATTATGGAGGAGAAATTGTGATTGAAAAATTTTGATTGAAAAATTGTTATTGAGAAATTGTGATTGTGAAATTGTAATTGAGAAATTGTAATTGAGAAATTGTGATTGAGAAATTGTGATTGAGAAATTGTGATTGAGAAATTGTGATTGAGAAATTATGATTAGAAAATTATGGATGGGAAATTGTGGATGAGAAATAGTGGAAACAAAATAATGACTAGGAAATTGCTACAGAGAAATTATGGAAGAAAAATAGTAAATGAGAAATTATGAAGAGATATAGTGAATGAGAAATTATGGAGGAGAAATTGTGATTGAAAAATTTTGATTGAAAAATTATTATTGAGAAATTGTGATTGTGAAATTGTAATTGAGAAATTGTAATTGAGAAATTGTGATTGAGAAATTGTGATTGAGAAATTATGATTAGAAAATTATGGATGGGAAATTGTGGATGAGAAATAGTGGAAACAAAATAATGACTAGGAAATTGCTACAGAGAAATGATGGAAGAAAAATTGTGGAAAATATATAGAGGCAAAGATGTAGTGGATGAGAAATTATGGATGAGCAATTGTGGATGGAAAATAGTGGAGTGGAAGTAATACAAATGAAATAGTGCATGAGTAATAATGGAAAGAAAATTGTGGATAGGTAACAGTGAAAAGGAATTTGGTGCAAATAAATTGTGAAAGAGAAATTGTGGAAAATAAATAGAGGAAAGAATATGGTGATAAGAAATTATAGATGAGCAGTTGTGGATAGGAAATAGTGGAGTGGAAATGGAAATGCGAAATAGTTACATAGGAAATAGTGCAGAGGTAATAATGCAAATGAAATTGTGGATAGGAAATAGTGGATGAGAAGTAACGAACAGGAAATTGCGGGAAGGAAATTGGTACAAAGCAATTATCGAAGAAAAATTATGGATGTGAAATTGTGGAGGAGTAATTAAGGAAATGATATAGTGGATGAGAAATTACGAATGAAAAATTGTGGATGCGAAATAGTGAAAACGAAATAATGAATAAAAAATTGGTGCAGAGAAATTGTAGAAGAAAAATTGTGGAAGAGAAATTGTAGAAGAAAAATTGTGGAAGAGACATTTTGGATGAGAAATTGTGGAAAATAAATAGAGGAAAATATATGGTGATGAAAAATTATGGATGAACAATAGTGGATGGGAAACAGTGGAGTGGAAATAATACAAATGAAATAGTGGATGAGAAATAATGGAAAGAAAATAGTGGATTGGTAATAGTGGAAAGGAATTTGGTGCAGATATAGTGTGGATGAGAAATTTTGGATGAGAAATTGTGGAAGAAAAATTGAACACAAGATATAGTGGTTGAGATATTATCGGTGATAAAAAGTGGATGCGAAATAGTTAAATAGGAAATAGTGGAGAGGTAATAATGGAAATGGAAATTGTGGAAAGGAAATAGTGGATGGGAAATAATGAAATGGAAATTGTGGAAAGGACATTGGTACAGAGTAATTACCGAATAATAATTATGGATGGAAAATTGTAGAGGAGTAATTAAGGAAAAGATATAGTGGATGAGAAATTGTGGATGAAAAATTTTGGATGAGAAATAGTGGAAACGAAATAATGAATAGGAAATTGGTGTGGAGAAATTTTGCAAGTATCGGCTGAAAGTTGGGCAAGTATCGGCCGAAAGTTGGGCAAGTATCGACCGACAGTTAGCCAACTATCGGACGACAGTTGGCAAAGTATCGTACGTCTCAGTTTCTAGATGTACCCTCAGTATAAATGTGTTTATATATACCTCAAAATCGATAAGAATATGTGCTTAAATGAATTTTATATAGTACTTGTCCTCAGTTTAAACAGCAAAATAAAAATATTTACCCAGAGTTGCAAGTAAATCAATTTTTGAAGTAAACGCCTCAGTTTCAAGGTGTGCCCTCAGTATAAATTAGTTTGTATATACCTCAAAATCGATACGAATATCTGCTTAAATGCATTTTATATAGTACTTATCCTCAGTTTAAACAGCAATATAAAAATGTTTACCAAAGTTGCAAGTGAATCAATTGTTGAAGTACACGCCTCAGTTTCAAGGTGTGCCCTCAGTATAAATTAGTTTGTATATACCTCAAAATCGATCGAATATCTGCTTAAATGCATTTTATATAGAACTTGTCCTCAGTTTAAACAGCAAAATAAAAATATTTTCCCAGAGTTGCAAGTGAATCAATTTTTGAAGTAAACGCCTCAGTTTCAAGGTGTACCCTCAGTATAAATTAGTTTGTATATACCTCAAAATCGATTAGAATATCTGTTTAAATGCATTTTATATAGTACTTATCCTCAGTTTATACAGCAAAATAAAAATATTTACCAGAGTTGCAAGTGAATCAATTTTTGAAGTACATACCTCAGTTTGAAGGTGTACCCTCAGTATAAATTAGTTTGTATATACCTCAAAATCGATAAGAATATCTGCTTAAATGAATTTTATATAGTACTTGTCCTCAGTTTAAACAGCAAAATAAAAATATTTACCCAGAGTTGCAAGTGAATCAATTTTTGAAGTAAACGCCTCAGTTTCAAGGTGTGCCCTCAGTATAAATTAGTTATATACCTCAAAATCAATTATAATATCTGCTTAAATGAATTTTATATAGAACTTATCCTCAGTTTAAACAGCAAAATAAAAATGTTTACTAGAGTTGCAAGTGAATCATTTTTTGAAGTAAACGCCTCAGTTTCAAGGTGTGCCCTCAGTATAAATTAGTTTGTATATACCTCAAAATCGATCAAATATCTGCTTAAATGCATTTTATATAGAACTTATCCTGAGTTTAAACAGCAAAATAAAAATGTTTACCATAATTGCAAGTGAATCAATTTTTGAAGTAAACGCCTCAGTTTCAAGGTGTGTCCTCAGTACAAATTAGTTTGTATATACCTCAAAATCGATTATAATATCTGCTTAAATGAATTTTATATAGTACTTGTCCTCAGTTTAAACAGCAAAATAAAAATGTTTACTATAGTTGCAAGTGAATCAATTTTTGAAATAAACGCCTCAGTTTCAAGGTGTACCCTCAGTAAAAATTAGTTTTTATATACCTCAAAATCAATTTTATCTGCTTAAATGCATTTTATATAGAACTTGTCCTCAGTTTAAACAGCAAAATAAAAATGTTTACTAGAGTTGCAAGTGAATCATTTTTTGAAGTAAACGCCTCATTTTCATGGTGTGCCCTAAGTAAAAATTAGTTTATATATATATATATATATATATATATATATATATATATATATATATATATATACCTCAAAAGAAGAAAAATGTTGCAAGAGAAATTATGGATGAGAAATTGTGAAAAATAAATAGAGGAAAAGATATAGTGGATGAGAAATAATGGATAGAATATAGTGGATAGGTAATAGTGGCAAGGAATTTGGTGCAGATAAATTGTGGAAGAAAAATTGAGTACTTCTGGATGGGAAATTGTGGAAGAAAAATTGAACAAAAGATATAGTGGTTGAGAAATTATGGATGATAAAAAGTGGATGTGAAATATGTAAATAGGAAATAGTGGAGAGGTAATAATGCAAATGAAATTGTGGAAACGAAGTAGTGGATGGGAAATAACGAGAAGTAAAATGTGGAAAGGAAATTGTTACAGAGCAATTATCGAAGAAAAAATATGGATGGGAAATTGTGGAGGAGTAATTGAGGAGAAGATATAGTGGATGAGAAATTACGGATGAGAAATTGTGGATGAGAAATAGTGGAAACGAAATAATGAATAGGAAATTGGTGCCGAGAAATTGTAGAAGAAAAATTGGTGCGGAGAAATTGTAGAAGAAAAATTGTGGAAGAGAAATTATGGATTTGAAATTGTGGAAAATAAATAGAAGAAAAGATATGGTGATGAGAAATTATGGCTGAGAAATTGTGGATGGGTAGTAGTGTCGCGGATAGGGGGGTGTAAACTCTAAGAGCTTTGGTATCGGTATTTATTGATATATATCTACCCGCAACGTGGGCCTTAAATACTATTACAATAATCAACTAGACTTACCCGGGCATCGAAATGGATGAGAAATAATGGAAAGAAAATAGTGGATAGGTAATAGTGGCAAGGAATTTGGTGCTGATAAATTGTGGATGAGAAATTATAGATGGGAAATTGTGGAAGAAAAATTGTAGACAAGGTATAGTGGTTGAGAAATTATGGATGATAAAAAGTGGATGCGAAAAAGTTACATAGGAAATAGTGGAGAGGTAATAATGCAAATGAAATTGTGGAAAGGAAATAGTGGATGGGAAATAACGAAAAGAAAATTGTGTAAAGGAAATTGGTACAGAGCAATTATCAAAGAGATTATGGATGGAAAATTGTGGAAGTGTAATTAAGGAAAATATATAGTGGATGAGAAATTACGGTTGAGAAATTGTGCATGAGAAATTACGGAAGAGAAATTGTGCATGAGAAATTACGGAAGAGAAATTGTGGATGAGAAATGTGGAAACGAAATAATGAATAGGAAATTGGTGCGGTGAAATTGTAGAAGAAATATTGTGGAAAAGAAATTATGGATGAGAAATTGTGGAAAATAAATAGAGGAAAAGATATGGTGATGAGGAATTGTGGATGGGAAATAGTGGAGTGGAAATAATACAAATGAAATAGTGGATGAGAAATAATGGACAGAAAATAGTGGATAGGTAATAGTGGAAAGGAATTTGTTGCAGATAAATTGTGGAAGAGAAATTTTACAAAAGATATGGTGGTTGCGAAATGGTGGGTGGGAAATAGTGGAGTGGAAATAATACAAATGAGATAGTGAATGAGAAATAATAGAAAGAAAATATTGGATAATGGTAATAGTGAGAGAGAAATTAAACAAAAGATATAGTGGTTGAAAAATTATGGATGATAATAAGTGGATGCAAAATAGTTACATAGGAAATAGTGGAGAGGTAATAATGCATCTATACATCTACATCTATGCATCTATACATCTATACATCTATGCATCTATACATCTATACATCTATACATCTATACATCTATACATCTATACATCTATACATCTATACATCTATACATCTATACATCTATACATCTATACATCTATACATCTATACATCTATACATCTATACATCTATACATCTATACATCTATACATCTATACATCTATACATCTATACATCTATACATCTATACATCTATACATCTATACATCTATACATCTATACATCTATACATCTATACATCTATACATCTATACATCTATACATCTATACATCTATACATCTATACATCTATACATCTATACATCTATACATCTATACATCTATACATCTATACATCTATACATCTATACATCTATACATCTATACATCTATACATCTATACATCTATACATCTATACATCTATACATCTATACATCTATACATCTATACATCTATACATCTATACATCTATACATCTATACATCTATACATCTATACATCTATACATCTATACATCTATACATCTATACATCTATACATCTATACATCTATACATCTATACATCTATACATCTATACATCTATACATCTATACATCTATACATCTATACATCTATACATCTATACATCTATACATCTATACATCTATACATCTATACATCTATACATCTATACATCTATACATCTATACATCTATACATCTATACATCTATACATCTATACATCTATACATCTATACATCTATACATCTATACATCTATACATCTATACATCTATACATCTATACATCTATACATCTATACATCTATACATCTATACATCTATACATCTATACATCTATACATCTATACATCTATACATCTATACATCTATACATCTATACATCTATACATCTATACATCTATACATCTATACATCTATACATCTATACATCTATACATCTATACATCTATACATCTATACATCTATACATCTATACATCTATACATCTATACATCTATACATCTATACATCTATACATCTATACATCTATACATCTATACATCTATACATCTATACATCTATACATCTATACATCTATACATCTATACATCTATACATCTATACATCTATACATCTATACATCTATACATCTATACATCTATACATCTATACATCTATACATCTATACATCTATACATCTATACATCTATACATCTATACATCTATACATCTATACATCTATACATCTATACATCTATACATCTATACATCTATACATCTATACATCTATACATCTATACATCTATACATCTATACATCTATACATCTATACATCTATACATCTATACATCTATACATCTATACATCTATACATCTATACATCTATACATCTATACATCTATACATCTATACATCTATACATCTATACATCTATACATCTATACATCTATACATCTATACATCTATACATCTATACATCTATACATCTATACATCTATACATCTATACATCTATACATCTATACATCTATACATCTATACATCTATACATCTATACATCTATACATCTATACATCTATACATCTATACATCTATACATCTATACATCTATACATCTATACATCTATACATCTTTACATCTATACATCTATAAATGTATACATCTTTACATCTATACATCTTTACATCTTTACATCTTTACATCTATACATCTACCAACCAAACTATACCCGTCCACTATTTCAAATGACTTGAACTATAGACTACATTATTTCTTAAATATTTTTACGAATCAGGCGTAAATTAATAAATGAAATTTATTAAATCATATAAAGTAATGGATAACAGTGTAGTGTAGAGTTCAAGTCATTTGAAGCAGTGGACGGGCATAGTATGGTTGGTAGGGGCCACCCACCCGCCCCACCTTTGCTCGCATAGATTTTTCATAGGATAAACACTCTTCTTGGATAGATGTCAATAATATGAAACATCTATATCCAATGAAAAGACTATGCGAGCGAAGGTGGGGTGGGCGGGTGGCCCATACCAACCTGACTATGCCCGTCCACTGTTTCAAATGACTTGAACTCTACACTACACTGTTATCCATTACTTTATATGATTTAATAAATTTCATTTATTAATTTACGCCTGATTCGTAAAAATATTTAAGAAACAATGTAGTGTATAGTTCAAGTCATTTGAAATAGTGGACGGGTATAGTTTGGTTGGTAGGGGCCACCCGCCCACCCCACCTTTGCTCGCTTAGTTTTTCCATAGGATAACACTCTTCTTGGAATAGTTTACACAATATAAAACGACTGTATCCATTGAAAAAAGTATGCAAGCGAAGGTGGGTACTTTTTTCAATGGATACAGACGTTTTATATTGTGTAAACATTCCGAAGAAGAGTGTTATCCTATGGGAAAACTATGCGAGCAAAGGTGGGGTGGGACGGCCCTCACCAACCAAACTATGCCCGTCCACTATTTCAAATGACTTGAACTATGCATTACATTATTTTTCACAATATTTTTTATAATTAGTCTCAAACTAATAAATGACTTTAATTTAATAATAGAAAATAACGGATAATACATCTATATATAGTGAAGGACTTTTTGCCGCTGTACATGGATGATGATAATAATGATGTAATTGGACATAATGAACATCTCACGCGCTATCGACTACCACCCTACCCTCCGTGGCGCAGTTGGTAGCCCGACGGGCGCGATAGTATTTTAGTTACTTACAACTACTAGCCGAATCATCATCATCCTCCTCATGCCGACTAGCCCTCTTGGTCTTCGCCTCCTCCGGATCTAAAATACTGTCCCTTTTCCGCATGATCCCCCATGGCGTTTCCGTGTCCTTGTTGGGCTCGGCGGCCTCCTTGATCCACGGCGGTTTGTAGCCTTTGACGGTGGTGGCGGCGCCCTTCGGCTCGGAGCCGCCGCTGGCCGGTTTCTTCCCGGCTGGCATCTCCTGCTGGCTGCTGCTGTTGCTGCTGCTGCTGCTGCAAAAAGTGGTTCTGTAGAGCAAGGTCGCGTGCGCGAAAATAGATTTGAAACGCACTCTCCCGATTCACGCAATAAATCGCTCGTTTGGCAGTAAATGGGCGCTAATTGTGCCGAAAATAGCTGGTGGAGAGTGCGTGGGTGGCCAAAAGGTGCCAAGCAGCAAGTGTGTCTGCGGCTTCGATAATTCAGGCAATTGCAGCCGGGTACATTCTATCGCGACGCAGGCACGGGTTTGTTGCAGAAACTTGGCAGCTGGAGAATAAACACTGTTTGGAAAAACTAACTATTTTTTTTTTGTATGAAACATACATGCACTTGAGAATGACATGCAAGGGTGGAACTAGATTTGTACCTCTACCGCCTCTAGGATCTGTGCACTATATATATAAGGACAATTTATCATAAGGACTGCCTTTATGATAAATTGTCCTTGTAGAAAACTATAATAAGCTGTTGCAATAATGTTTGAAAGAAGACATAAATAGTAAAATGAAAGTGTTTTTTTTTTCACTTGACACTAGTTTTACTATTTATTTTTCTTTAGAGAGAAATATTAGAAGGATATTGGGTATGCAAGATGCGAAATAGAAAGAATAACAGATGGCGGAGGAATTAGCGGGCAAGGACAAAAATGTGAATAAAACAAATAAAATTTATTGAAACTGCAGTCTGAATGTGTATAAAACTGTTATAATATTAATATCTTGGCAAATATACAAGACATACAACTCATTACACTGATGTCATATAATTGTATAAGCATAAAACGCGGCCAAAACTTCTGAACCTCGATGGCATTCAACGAAAATAAAATTGAAGCGATGAGCAAGTGTTTCGCTTTTTTTTTTTGATCGCGTTTTGTTTTCGAAAACCCCGAAATAACTACGATTGCACTATTTTAAACCCAGCTGTGAGTCGGCGTGTTTACCAACAACTAACTCGCCTCATTACCATGACGAAATTGTAACGAAAACAGCTGATTCATATTATGAATTGATGAGTATTTCTCTAAAAGAACATTGAGTAAGTTTTATGATACTGTTTTTTTGGAAACAGTTTGAATTTTAAGGTTTACCTACTCTTTTTAAATGAAAAAATTATTGAAAAATGTTGTATATTTTTTATATCGCAACATTTCGCAAACAAATTCTCCAGGAACATAATCAAGCTCTTCAGGCACATTTGTGGCACAGTGTTGTGTAGTGTGGTATATTGTAATGTAGTATAATGTAATGTAGTGTAGTGTAATGTAGTATAATGTAGTGTAATGTAGTGTGATGTAGTGTAATGTAGTGTAATGTAGTGTAATGTAGTGTAATGTAGTGTAATGTAGTGTAATGTAGTGTAATGTAATGCACAGTAATGTAATGTAATGTCATAATGCCATGTCATAATGTCATGTCATACTGTCATGTCATAATGTCATGTCATAATGTCATGTCATACTGTCATGTCATAATGTCATGTCATAATGTCATGTCATAATGTCATGTCTTAATGTCCTGTGATAATGTCATGTCATAATGTCATGTCATAATGTCATGTCATAATGTCATGTCATAATGTCATGTCATAATGTCATGTCATAATGTCATGTCATAATGTCATGTCATAATGTCATGTCATAATGTCATGTCATAATGTCATGTCATAATGTCATGTCATAATGTCATGTCATAATGTCATGTCATAATGTCATGTCATAATGTCATGTCATAATGTCATGTCATAATGTCAAGTCATAATGTCATGATTTTTTATTATAGACATCAATATGTTATGCGAGTCACAGTAGTAAAATCATTATAACTTAAGTTACAAACATTAAAAACATTTGATATTGCTCGTAATTGTTCAAAATATGTTTATCTACAACCATACAATGTTTCAAATTTATAAAATTATAATTGAATTTTTGACGATTTTTTATTGTAGACATCAATATGTTATGCGAGTCACAGTAGTAAAATCATTATAACACAAGTTACAAACATTAGAAACATTTGATATTGCTCGTAATTGTTCAAAATATGTTTATCTACAACCATACAATGTTTCAAATTTATAAAAATATAATTGAATTTTTGGCGATTTTTTATTGTAGACATCAATATGTTATACGAGTCACAGTAGTAAAATCATTATAACTCAAGTTACAAACATTAAAAACATTTGATATTGCTCGTAATTGTTCAAAATATGTTTATCTACAACCATACAATGTTTCAAATTTATAAAAATATAATTGAATTTTTGGCAATTTTTTATTGTAGACATCAATATGTTATGCGAGTCACAGTAGTAAAATCATTATAACTCAAGTTACAAACATTAAAAACATTTGATATTGCTCGTAATTGTTCAAAATATGTTTATCTACAACCTTACAATGTTTCAAATTTATAAAATTATAATTGAATTTTTAACGATTTTTTATTGTAGACATCAATATGTTATACGAGTCACAGTAGTAAAATCATTATAACTCAAGTTACAAACATTAAAAACATTTGATATTGCTCGTAGTTGTTCAAAATATGTTTATCTACAACCTTACAATGTTTCAAATTTATAAAATTATAATTGAATTTTTGACGATTTTTTATTGTAGACATCAATATGTTATGCGAGTCACAGTAGTAAAATCATTGTAACTTAAGTTACAAACATTAGAAACATTTGATATTGCTCGTAATTGTTCAAAATATGTTTATCTACAACCATACAATGTTTCAAATTTATAAAATTATAATTGAATTTTTGGCGATTTTTTATTGTAGACATCAATATGTTATGCGAGTCACAGTAGTAAAATCATTATAACTTAAGTTACAAACTTTAATAACATTTGATATTGCTCGTAGTTGTTCAAAATATGTTTATCTACAACCTTACAATGTTTCAAATTTATAAAATTATAATTGAATTTTTGACGATTTTTTATTGTAGACATCAATATGTTATGCGAGTCACAGTAGTAAAATCATTATAACTTAAGTTACAAACATTAGAAACATTTGATATTGCTTGTAATTGTTCAAAATATGTTTATCTACAACCTTACAATGTTTCAAATTTATAAAATTATAATTGAATTTTTGACGATTTTTTATTGTAGACATTAATATGTTACGTTAGTCACAGTAGTAAAATCATTGTAACTTAAGTTACAAACATTAAAAACATTTGATATTGCTTGTAATTGTTCAAAATATGTTTATCTACAACCTTACAATGTTTCAAATTTATAAAATTATAATTGAATTTTTGACGATTTTTTATTGTAGACATCAATATGTTATGCGAGTCACAGTAGTAAAATCATTATAACTTAAGTTACAAACATTAGAAACATTTGATATTGCTTGTAATTGTTCAAAATATGTTTATCTACAACCTTACAATGTTTCAAATTTATAAAATTATAATTGAATTTTTGACGATTTTTTATTGTAGACATCAATATGTTATACGAGTCACAGTAGTAAAATCATTATAACACAAGTTACAAACATTAGAAACATTTGATATTGCTCGTAATTGTTCAAATAATGTTTATCTAAAACCATACAATGTTTCAAATTTATAAAATTATAATTGAATTTTTGACGATTTTTTATTGTAGACATCAATATGTTATGCGAGTCACAGTAGTAAAATCATTATAACACAAGTTACAAACATTAGAAACATTTGATATTGCTCGTAATTGTTCAAAATATGTTTATCTACAACCTTACAATGTTTCAAATTTATAAAATTATAATTGAATTTTTGGCGATATTTTATTGTAGACATCAATATGTTATGCGAGTCACAGTAGTAAAATCATTATAACTCAAGTTACAAACATTAAACATATTTGATATTGCTCGTAATTGTTCAAAATATGTTTATCTACAACCTTACAAATTTATAAAATTATAATTGAATTTTTGACGATTTTTTATTGTAGACATCAATATGTTATGCGAGTCACAGTAGTAAAATCATTATAACTTAAGTTACAAACATTAATAACATTTGATATTGCTCGTAGTTGTTCAAAATATGTTTATCTACAACCTTACAATGTTTCAAATTTATAAAATAATAATTGAATTTTTGACGATTTTTTATTGTAGACATCAATATGTTAAGCGAGTCACAATAGTAAAATCATTATAACTTATGTTACAAACAGTAATAACATTTGATATTGCTCGTAATTGTTCAAAATATGTTTATCTACAACCTTACAATGTTTCAAATTTATAAAATTATAATTGAATTTTTGACGATTTTTTTATTGTAGACATCAATATGTTATGCGAGTCACATTAGTAAAATCATTATAACTTAAGTTACAAACATTAGTAACATTTGATATTGCTCGTAATAGTTCAAAATATGTTTATCTACAACCTTACAATGTTTCAAATTTATAAAATTATAATTGAATTTTTGACGATTTTTTATTGTAGACATCAATATGTTATGCGAGTCACAGTAGTAACATTATTATAACTTAAGTTACAAACATTAAAAACATTTGATATTGCTCGTAGTTGTTCAAAATATGTTTATCTACAACCTTACAATGTTCCAAATTTATAAAATTATAATTGAATTTTTGTCGATTTTTTATTGTGGACATCAATATGTTATGTGAGTCACTGTAGTAAAATCATTATAACTTAAGTTACAAACATTAGAATCATTTGATATTGCTCGTACTTGTTCAAAATTTGTTTATCTACAACCTTACAATGTTTAAAATTTATAAAATTATAATTGAATTTTTGACGATTTTTTATTGTAGACATCAATATGTTATGCGAGTCATAGTGGTAAAATCATTATAACTTAAGTTACAAACATTAAAAAGATTTGATATTGCTTTTAATTGTTCAAAATATGTTTATCTACAACCATACAATGTTTCAAATTTATAAAATTATAATTGAATTTTTGGCGATTTTTTATTGTAGACATCAATATGTTATGCGAGTCACAGACATGTCATGCTATGTCATGTCATGTAATTGTGATGTAACTGTGATGTACCACAATAAATATTATTATTATTTTTATTTAAAAAAAGACATGCTTAAATAAATAAATGTAATAGAGTTTAACAAAAAAAATGGTTTCACGCGATATGCGTACGACGCCTGCCAAAAATATTCGTTATTGACCTCTAAAACCTACATATATTCGATTACTGCAGCAAACCTTCATAATTTCAGCGTGTATTTTTAATACATACTGTTTTCCAGAATAACTGAAGTTTGTGATCACACAAGTAACTCCCACACGTTATTTTAATAGAAATTAATCGAACGTGAATCATATTGCGAAACGTTGTAAAGAAAATAGGTCAGAAGTCATCAGTTTATGGTAAAAAATCAATTATAACTTTGAAACATGGTATGGTTGTAGATAAACATATTTTGAACAATTACGAGCAATATCAAATGTTTTTAATGTTTGTAACTTGAGTTATAATGATTTTACTACTGTGACTCACATAACATATTAATGTCTACAATAAAAAATCGTCAAAAATTCAATTATAATTTTATAAATTTGAAACATTGTATGTTTGTAGATAAACATATTTTGAACAACTACGAGCAATATCAAATATTTTTAATGTTTGTAACTTGAGTTATAATGATTTTACTACAGTGACTCACATAACATATTGATGTCTACAATAAAAAATCGCCAAAAATTCAATTATAATTTTATAAATTTGAAATATTGTATGTTTGTAGATAAACATATTTTGAACAATTACGAGCAATATCAAATGTTTTTAATGTTTGTAACTGGAGTTAAAATGATTTTACTACTGTGACTCACATAACATATTGATGTCTACAATAAAAATATCGTCAAAAATTCAATTATAATTTTATAAATTTGAAACATTGTATGATTGTAGATAAACATATTTTGAACAATTACGAGCAATATCAAATGTTTTTAATGTTTGTAACTTGAGTTATAATGATTTTACTACTGTGACTCACATAACATATTGATGTCTATAATAAAAAATCGTCAAAAATTCAATTATAATTTTATAAATTTGAAACATTGTACGGTTGTAGATAAACATATTTTAAACAATTACGAGCAATATCAAATGTTTTTAATGTTTGTAACTTGAGTTATAATGATTTTACAACTGTGACTCACATAACATATTGATGTCTACAATAAAAAATCGTCAAAAATTCAATTATAATTTTATAAATTTGAAACATTGTATGGTTTTAGATAAACATTATTTGAACAATTACGAGCAATATCAAATGTTTCTAATGTTTGTAACTTCAGTTGTAATGATTTTACTACAGTGACCCGCATAACATATTGATGTCTACAATAAAAAATCGTCAAAAATTCAATTATAATTTTATAAATTTGAAACATTGTATGGTTGTAGATAAACATATTTTAAACAATTATGAGCAATATCAATTTTTTTTAATGTTTGTAACTTGAGTTATAATGATTTTACTACTGTGACTCACATAACATATTGCTGTCTACAATAAAAAATCGCCAAAACTTCAATTATAATTTTATAAATTTGAAACATTGTATGGTTGTAGATAAACATATTTTAAACAATTATGAGCAATATCAATTTTTTTTAATGTTTGTAACTTGAGTTATAATGATTTTACTACTGTGACTCACATAACATATTGATGTCTATAATAAAAAATCGTCAAAAATTCAATTATATTTTTATAAATTTGAAACATTGTATGGTTTTAGATAAACATTATTTGAACAATTACGAGCAATATCAAATGTTTCTAATGTTTGTAACTTCAGTTGTAATGATTTTACTACAGTGACCCGCATAACATATTGATGTCTACAATAAAAAATCGTCAAAAATTCAATTATAATTTTATAAATTTGAAACATTGTATGGTTGTAGAGAAACATATTTTGAACAATTACGAGCAATATCAAATGTTTTTAATGTTTGTAACTTAAGTTATAATGATTTTACTACTGTGACTCACATAACATATTGATGTCTATAATAAAAAATCGCCAAAAATTCAATTATAATTTTATAAATTTGAAACATTGTATGGTTGTAGATAAACATATTTTGAACAACTGCAAGCAATATCAAATGTTTCTAATGTTTGTAACTTCAGTTGTAATGATTTTACTACAGTGACCCGCATAACATATTGATGTCTGCAATAAAAAATCGTCAAAAATTCAATTATAATTTTATAAATTTGAAACATTGTATGGTTGTAGATAAACATATTTTGAACAATTACGAGCAATATCAAATGTTTTTAATGTTTGTAACTTGAGTTATAATGATTTTACTACTGTGACTCACATAACATATTAATGTCTACAATAAAAAATCGCCAAAAATTCAATTATAATTTTATAAATTTGAAACATTGTACGGTTGTAGATAAACATATTTTAAACAATTACGAGCAATATCAAATGTTTTTAATGTTTGTAACTTAAGTTATAATGATTTTACTACTGTGACTCACATAACATATTGATGTCTACAATAAAAAATCGCCAAAAATTCAATTATAATTTTATAAATTTGAAACATTGTAAGGTTGTAGATAAACATATTTTGAACAATTACGAGCGATATAAAATGTTTTTAATGTTTGTAACTTAAGTTATAATGATTTTACTACTGTGACTCGTATAACATATTGATGTCTACAATAAAAAATCGTCAAAAATTCAATTATATTTTTATAAATTTGAAACATTGTATGGTTTTAGATAAACATTATTTGAACAATTACGAGCAATATCAAATGTTTCTAATGTTTGTAACTTCAGTTGTAATGATTTTACTACAGTGACCCGCATAACATATTGATGTCTACAATAAAAAATCGTCAAAAATTCAATTATAATTTTATAAATTTGAAACATTGTATGGTTGTAGATAAACATATTTTGAACAACTGCAAGCAATATCAAATGTTTCTAATGTTTGTAACTTCAGTTGTAATGATTTTACTACAGTGACCCGCATAACATATTGATGTCTACAATAAAAAATCGTCAAAAATTCAATTATAATTTTATAAATTTGAAACATTGTATGGTTGTAATTAAACATATTTTGAACAATTACGAGCAATATCAAATGTTTTTAATGTTTGTAACTTGAGTTACAATGATTTTACTACTGTGACTCACATAACATATTGATGTCTACAATAAAAAATCGCCAAAAATTCAATTATAATTTTATAAATTTGAAACATTGTACGGTTGTAGATAAACATATTTTAAACAATTACGAGCAATATCAAATGTTTTTAATGTTTGTAACTTGAGTTATAATGATTTTACTATTGTGACTCACATAACATATTCATGTCTACAATAAAAAATCGCCAAAAATTCAATTATAATTTTATAAATTTGAAACATTGTAAGGTTGTAAATAAACATATTTTAAACAATTACGAGCAATATCAAATGTTTTTAATGTTTGTAACTTGAGTTATAATGATTTTACTACTGTGACTCGCATAACATATTGATGTCTACAATAAAAAATCGCCAAAAATTCAATTATAATTTTATAAATTTGAAACATTGTATGGTTGTAGATAAACATATTTTGAACAATTACGAGCAATATCAAATTTTTTTAATGTTTGTAACTTGAGTTATAATGATTTTACTACTGTGACTCGCATAACATATTGATGTCTACAATAAAAAATCGCCAAAAATTCAATTATAATTTTATAAATTTGAAACATTGTATGGTTGTAGATAAACATATTTTGAACAATTACGAGCAATATCAAGTTTTTTTAATGTTTGTAACTTGAGTTATAATGATTTTACTACTGTGACTCACATAACATATTAATGTCTACAATAAAAAATCACCAAAAATTCAATTCTAATTTTATAAATTTGAAACATTGTATGGTTGTAGAGAAACATATTTTGAACAATTACGAGCAATATCAAATGTTTTTAATGTTTGTAACTTAAGTTATAATGATTTTACTAAACATATATAGCTATTTCATGCAGCGCCCACTCACATACACGCACATATATAAGAAAATACTTACCAAATGTATCACTGTATATATAAAAATAATCACAACCCCTCGTGCTCCAGTAATTCAACCACCCACCACAACTGACATTTATTTATTTATTTATTTATTTACGAGTTAAATCGAGCCCCCCGTGTGTGTCCGCCTCGACAAACTATGCTATGTTTTCGGCTCGGGACTTCGACGTGGAGTAGCTATTTCTATTTGCGGACGCGTGACGTCGCGACGCCCAAACTATTCACGATTTGTGCGTCCGCCGCAGAGCTAACTAGCCGCGATAGAAAGTCCGTGCGCACATTTTTTTTTTCGCCCTCGGCTTCTTGCGGCCGATTCGCGCGAGGCGCGGTTTATTTCGGGCGTCGCGGCGCTCTCTAGGCCGCCCGTGCGTCGGTTTATTTGTTTTGCATTATTTTCGAGGCGGTTTCGCGACGCCGCACACATTCCAACCGGATTCTTCTATTCTTTTTGATTTCTTTTACCAGATGGAGTAGCATGGGTGTTTGTGATTTCGGTATTTTTGGATGGTATTGGTATGTGAGGATTATACAGGATGATTGGGGTTCAAATTAATTTGACCGAAAACTTATCCTAATATTATAATAATAATGTACCTATTAAAGCAAAAAATCATTTTTTTTACTGAAAACTTGAACTTTTTTCAGGTTTACTTGTATTGTAAGTAATAAACAATAGATTTACTTCATTACTCACGCCTGTGAATTATAGTACATTTTTATGCAGGACCATCATGCATGGATTTGAATGCCACATACTAATAATACCATCATTACTAATTTTATGTGTACCATGAAAACTTATTATTACTCACTAGTATGAGTAATGAAACTTGGATGACTCATACCTGTTACATATAGTACCTTTTTATACTATACCATGCAGTTTGTGTTGCCTGTTTAATTGAGTTTGACGTCAAAAGATCTGCAACTCAACTGACATGGTAGGACTGCATAAAATATTATTATTACTCACTAGTATGAGTAATGAAACTTGGATGACTCATACCTGTGACATATAGTACCTTTTTATACTATACCATGCAGTTTGTGTTGCCTGTTTAATTGAGTTTGACATCAAAAGATATGCAACTTAACCGGCATGGTAGTACTGCATAAAATATTATTATTACTCACTAGTATGAGTAATGAAACTTGGATGACTCATACCTGTGATATATAGTACCTTTTTATACTATACCATGCAGTTTGTGTTGCCTGTTTAATTGAGTTTGACGTCAAAAGATATGCAACTCAACTGACATGGTAGTACTGCATAAAATATTATTATTACTCACTAGTATGAGTAATGACACTTGGATGACTCATACCTGTGATATATAGTAATTTTTAATACTATACCATGCATTTTGGGTTGCCCCTTTCTTTGAACTTTTTTTAAATAAAAAACTGTTTTTTGTTGGTATACATAATTTTAAATTTATTGTACTGGTTGATGCACATAAGCCACCTCGTGTAAGAAATGATCCCAGGTACTAATCTCCTCAAAAAGTGCATCCCCAGGACACTCAGTGCCGTTGCGAACTTGCCGATGTCCGTGCAGAATGTAATCCGGCCTGATGTAGCCACATTGCACCCCATAATCTATAAGGTTCCGCACCGCCTCTATTTGTTGTGGTGGAGGTAGTTCAGCTAAAAAACAAAATGCAGGATGTAAATTATTTAAGTTACAGCACGTGATTAGTTTTGATTTACTTCTCCAGTCTCCAATCAGACAAATTCCTATGCTTTGCGTGTTGTAGACGGGGGCGTGCGCCCCCACATGTGACCACCCGCGCCCCTCGTAGATTTTACCGTCACCACCCGACCCAAAACTGTACCCGATGTCGTTCCAACCATTACCAATCTAAACAAGAATCATTATTAGTTGAAACTCTAAATCTTATTTCATTACTCATACCCGTGAGTAATGGAATTAAATTACATACGAGACGAATATTATAAAAAATAACTTTCTGTGGTAATTTTAGTGTTTGTAGTGCAATAACTCGAGTTTTTTTTTTAAATAGTGCCACTAAAATTTTACGGGATGTTTAGAAATAATATAATATAATATAATATAATATAATATAATATAATATAATATAATATAATATAATATAATATAATATAATATAATATTATATAATATAATATAATATAATATAATATAATATAATATACTATACTATACTATACTATACTATACTATACTATACTATACTATACTATACTATACTATACTATACTATACTATACTATACTATACTATACTATACTATACTATACTATACTATACTATACTATACTATACTATACTATACTATACTATACTATACTATACTATACTATACTATACTATACTATACTATACTATACTATACTATACTATACTATACTATACTATACTATACTATACTATACTATACTATACTATACTATACTATACTATACTATACTATACTATACTATACTATACTATACTATACTATACTATACTATACTATACTATACTATACTATACTATACTATACTATACTATACTATACTTTATAATAAATAAGTTTTAAAATTACCAAAAATATATACATTATTAAAATTTCCTCACCTGGTGCATGTCTTGCATAGTCTGCATAGCTGTAACGCATTCTGCTGGCGTGTGACATGCTGGTGGAATATAGCTGTGGTGGATTATGACGTATGGTACAGGGTTGTGCATGGGGTCCACTAGCTTGGGTGGTTTGGCTGCCCAATTTTGTCTGCTTACAATTTCTAAACGGTTGCCATCTGAATAAAGAAATTGTATTAAAAAAATTCTGATAACAGCCCTTGTGATTTGTATCATAAAACACTTTTATGAATTTAAAGCTGTATAACTAGCTAACTAGTTACACCAGAGTGTTATAAGTTACAAATTCTCATAAATCATTTAATTCTGTATAAGAAACGTCTTTTAGTGAAATATTTTTCAGATTATTGTGATCACAGTCCTTGTGATTTGAATCATAAAACACTTTTATGAATTTATAGCTGTATAACTAACTAACTAGTTACTCCAGAGTCTTATATGTTACAAATTCTGATAAATCATTTAATTCTGTATAAGAAACGTCTTTTAGTGAAATATTTTTCAGATTATTGTGATCACAGCCCTTGTGATTTGAATCATAAAACACTTTTATGAATTTATAGCTGTATAACTAGCTAACTAGTTACGTCAAAGTGTTATAAGTTACAAATTCTGATAAATCATTTAATTCTGTATAAGAAACGTCTTTTAGTGAAATATTTTTCAGATTATTGTGATCACAGCCCTTGTGATTTGAATCATAAAACACTTTTATGAATTTAAAGCTGTATAACTAGCTAACTAGTTACCCCAGAGTGTTATAAGTTACAAATTCTGATAAATCATTTAATTCTATATAAGAAACGTGTTTTAGTGAAATATTTTTCAGATTATTGTGATCACAGCCCTTGTGATTTGAATCATAAAACACTTTTATGAATTTAAAGCTGTATAACTAGCTAACTAGTTACCCCAGAGTGTTATAAGTTAAAAATTCTGATAAATCATTTAATTCTGGATAAGAAACGTCTTTTAGTGAAATATTTTTCAGATTATTGTGATCACAGCCCTTGTGATTTGAATCATAAAACACTTTTATGAATTTAAAGCTGTATAACTAGCTAACTAGTTACGCCAGAGTGTTATAAGTTACAAATTCTGATAAATCATTAAATTCTATATAAGAAACGTTTTTTAGTGAAATATTTTTCAGATTATTGTGTTCACAGCCCTTGTGATTTGAATCATAAAACACTTTTATGAATTTAAAGCTGTATAACTAGCTAACTAGTTACCCCAGAGTGTTATAAGTTACAAATTCTGATAAATCATTTAATTCTATATAAGAAACGTGTTTTAGTGAAATATTTTTCAGATTATTGTGATCACAGCCCTTGTGATTTGAATCATAAAACACTTTTATGAATTTAAAGCTGTATAACTAGCTAACTAGTTACCCCAAAGTGTTATAAGTTAAAAATTCTGATAAATCATTTAATTCTGTATAAGAAACGTGTTTTAGTGAAATATTTTTCAGATTATTGTGATCACAGCCCTTGCGATTTGAATCATAAAACACTTTAATGAATTTAAAGTTGTATAACTAGCTAGCTAGTTACGCCAGAGTGTTATAAGTTACAAATTCTGATAAATCATTTAATTCTGGATAAGAAACGTCTTTTAGTGAAATATTTTTCAGATTATTGTGATCACAGCCCTTATGATTTGAATCATAAAACACTTTTATGAATTTAAAGCTGTATAACTAACTAACTAGTTACGCCAGAGTGTTATAAGTTAGAAATTCTGATAAATCATTTAATTCTGTATAAGAAACGTCTTTTAGTGAAATATTTTTCACATTATTGTGATCACAGCCCTTGTGATTTGAATTATAAAACACTTTTATGAATTTAAAGCTGTATAACTAGCTAACTAGTTACCCCAAAGTGTTATAAGTTAAAAATTCTGATAAATCATTTAATTCTGTATAAGAAACGTGTTTTAGTGAAATATTTTTCAGATTATTGTGATCACAGCCCTTGTGATTTGAATCATAAAACACTTTTATGAATTTAAAGCTGTATAACTAGCTAACTAGTTACCCCAGAGTGTTATAAGTTACAAATTCTGATAAATCATTTAATTCTGTATAAGAAACGTCTTTTAGTGAAATATTTTTCAGATTATTGTGATCACAGCCCTTGTGATTTGAATCATAAAACACTTTTATGAATTTAAAGCTGTATAACTAGGTAACTAGTTACCCCAGAGTGTTATAAGTTACAAATCTTGATAAATCATTTAATTCTGTATAAGAAACGTCTTTTAGTGAAATATTTTTCAGATTATTGTGATCACAGCCCTTGTGATTTGAATCATAAAACACTTTTATGAATTTAAAGCTGTATAACTAGCTAACTAGTTACCCCAAAGTGTTATAAGTTAAAAATTCTGATAAATCATTTAATTCTGTATAAGAAACGTGTTTTAGTGAAATATTTTTCAGATTATTGTGATCACAGCCCTTGTGATTTGAATCATAAAACACTTTTATGAATTTAAAGCTGTATAACTAGCTAACTAGTTACCCCAGAGTGTTATAAGTTACAAATTCTGATAAATCATTTAATTCTGTATAAGAAACGTCTTTTAGTGAAATATTTTTCAGATTATTGTGATCACAGCCCTTGTGATTTGAATCATAAAACACTTTTATGAATTTAAAGCTGTATAACTAGCTAACTAGTTACGCCAGAGTGTTATAAGTTACAAATTCTGATAAATCATTAAATTCTATATAAGAAACGTTTTTTAGTGAAATATTTTTCAGATTATTGTGTTCACAGCCCTTGTGATTTGAATCATAAAACACTTTTATGAATTTAAAGCTGTATAACTAGCTAACTAGTTACCCCAGAGTGTTATAAGTTACAAATTCTGATAAATCATTTAATTCTATATAAGAAACGTGTTTTAGTGAAATATTTTTCAGATTATTGTGATCACAGCCCTTGTGATTTGAATCATAAAACACTTTTATGAATTTAAAGCTGTATAACTAGCTAACTAGTTACCCCAGAGTGTTATAAGTTACAAATTCTGATAAATAATTTAATTCTATATAAAAAACGTCTTTTAGTGAAATATTTTTCAGATTATTGTGATCACAGCCCTTGTGATTAGAATCATAAAACACTTTTATGAATTTAAAGCTGTATAACTAGCTAACTAGTTACCCCAGAGTGTTATAAGTTACAAATTCTGATAAATCATTTAATTCTATATAAGAAACGTCTTTTAGTGAAATATTTTTCAGATTATTGTGATCACAGCCCTTGTGATGTGAATCATAAAATACTTTTATGAATTTAAAGCTGTATAACTAGCTAACTAGTTACCCCAGAGTGTTATAAGTTACAAATTCTGATAAATCATTTAATTCTGTATAAGAAACGTCTTTTAGTGAAATATTTTTCAGATTATTGTGATCACAGCCCTTGTGATTTGAATCATAAAACACTTTTATGAATTTAAAGCTGTATAACTAGCTAACTAGTTACACCAGAGTGTTATAACTTACAAATTCTGATAAATCATTTAATTCTGTATAAGAAACGTCTTTTAGTGAAATATTTTTCAGATTATTGTGATCACAGCCCTTGTGATTTGAATCATGAAACACTTTTATGAATTTAAAGCTGTATAACTAGCTAACTAGTTACACCAGAGTGTTATAACTTACAAATTCTGATAAATCATTTAATTCTGTATAAAAAACGTCTTTTAGTGAAATATTTTTCAGATTATTGTGATCACAGCCCTTGTGATTTGAATCATAAAACACTTTTATGAATTTAAAGCTGTATAACTAGCTAACTAGTTACCCCAGAGTGTTATAAGTTACAAATTCTGATAAATCATTTATTTCTGTATAAGAAACGTCTTTTAGTGAAATATTTTTCAGATTATTGTGATCACAGCCCTTGTGATTTGAATCATAAAACACTTTTATGAATTTAAAGCTGTATAACTAGCTAACTAGTTACCCCAGAGTGTTATAAGTTACAAATTCTGATAAATCATTTAATTCTATATAAGAAACGTCTTTTAGTGAAATATTTTTCAGATTATTGTGATCACAGCCCTTGTGATTTGAATCATAAAACACTTTTATGAATTTAAAGCTGTATAACTAGCTAACTAGTTACACCAGAGTGTTATAACTTACAAATTCTGATAAATCATTTAATTCTGTATAAGAAACGTCTTTTAGTGAAATATTTTTCAGATTATTGTGATCACAGCCCTTGTGATTTGAATCATGAAACACTTTTATGAATTTAAAGCTGTATAACTAGCTAACTAGTTACACCAGAGTGTTATAACTTACAAATTCTGATAAATCATTTAATTCTGTATAAAAAACGTCTTTTAGTGAAATATTTTTCAGATTATTGTGATCACAGCCCTTGTGATTTGAATCATAAAACACTTTTATGAATTTAAAGCTGTATAACTAGCTAACTAGTTACCCCAGAGTGTTATAAGTTACAAATTCTGATAAATCATTTATTTCTGTATAAGAAACGTCTTTTAGTGAAATATTTTTCAGATTATTGTGATCACAGCCCTTGTGATTTGAATCATAAAACACTTTTATGAATTTAAAGCTGTATAACTAGCTAACTAGTTACCCCAGAGTGTTATAAGTTACAAATTCTGATAAATCATTTAATTCTATATAAGAAACGTCTTTTAGTGAAATATTTTTCAGATTATTGTGATCACAGCCCTTGTGATTTGAATCATAAAACACTTTTATGAATTTAAAGCTGTATAACTAGCTAACTAGTTACACCAGAGTGTTATAACTTACAAATTCTGATAAATCATTTAATTCTGTATAAGAAACGTCTTTTAGTGAAATATTTTTCAGATTATTGTGATCACAGCCCTTGTGATTTGAATCATGAAACACTTTTATGAATTTAAAGCTGTATAACTAGCTAACTAGTTACACCAGAGTGTTATAACTTACAAATTCTGATAAATCATTTAATTCTGTATAAAAAACGTCTTTTAGTGAAATATTTTTCAGATTATTGTGATCACAGCCCTTGTGATTTGAATCATAAAACACTTTTATGAATTTAAAGCTGTATAACTAGCTAACTAGTTACCCCAGAGTGTTATAAGTTACAAATTCTGATAAATCATTTATTTCTGTATAAGAAACGTCTTTTAGTGAAATATTTTTCAGATTATTGTGATCACAGCCCTTGTGATTTGAATCATAAAACACTTTTATGAATTTAAAGCTGTATAACTAACTAGTTACCCCAGAGTGTTATAAGTTACAAATTCTGATAAATAATTTAATTCTATATAAAAAACGTCTTTTAGTGAAATATTTTTCAGATTATTGTGATCACAGCCCTTGTGATTTGAATCATAAAACACTTTTATGAATTTAAAGCTGTATAACTAGCTAACTAGTTACGCCAGAGTGTTATAAGTTACAAATTCTGATAAATCATTTAATTCTGTATAAGAAACGTCTTTTAGTGAAATATTTTTCAGATTATTGTGATCACAGCCCTTGTGATTTGAATCAGAAACACTTTTATGAATTTAAAGCTGTATAACTAGCTAGCTAGTTACACCAGAGTGTTATAAGTTACAAATTCTGATAAATCATTTAATTCTGTATTAGAAACGTCTTTTAGTGAAATATTTTTCAGATTATTGTGATCACAGCCCTTGTGATTTGAATCATAAAACACTTTTATGAATTTAAAGCTGTATAACTAGCTAACTAGTTACACCAGAGTGTTATAACTTACAAATTCTGATAAATCATTTAATTCTGTATAAAAAACGTCTTTTAGTGAAATATTTTTCAGATTATTGTGATCACAGCCCTTGTGATTTGAATCATAAAACACTTTTATGAATTTATAGCTGTATAACTAGCTAACTAGTTACACCAGAGTGTTATAAGTTACAAATTCTAATAAATTATTTAATTCTGTATAAGAAACGTCTTTTAGTGAAATATTTTTCAGATTATTGTGATCACAGCCCTTGTGATTTGAATCATAAAACACTTTTATGAATTTAAAGCTGTATAACCAGTTAACTAGTTACCCCAGAGTGTTATAAGTTAAAAATTCTGATAAATCATTTAATTCTGTATAAGAAACGTGTTTTAGTGAAATATTTTTCAGATTATTGTGATCACAGCCCTTGTGATTTGAATCATAAAACACTTTTATGAATTTATAACTGTATAACTAGCTAACTAGTTACACCAGAGTGTTATAAGTTACAAATTCTAATAAATTATTTAATTCTGTATAAGAAACGTCTTTTAGTGAAATATTTTTCAGATTATTGTGATCACAGCCCTTGTGATTTGAATCATAAAACACTTTTATGAATTTAAAGCTGTATAACTAGCTAACTAGTTACCCCAGAGTGTTATAAGTTACAAATTCTGATAAATAATTTAATTCTATATAAAAAACGTCTTTTAGTGAAATATTTTTCAGATTATTGTGATCACAGCCCTTGTGATTAGAATCATAAAACACTTTTATGAATTTAAAGCTGTATAACTAGCTAACTAGTTACCCCAGAGTGTTATAAGTTACAAATTCTGATAAATCATTTAATTCTATATAAGAAACGTCTTTTAGTGAAATATTTTTCAGATTATTGTGATCACAGCCCTTGTGATGTGAATCATAAAATACTTTTATGAATTTAAAGCTGTATAACTAGCTAACTAGTTACCCCAGAGTGTTATAAGTTACAAATTCTGATAAATCATTTAATTCTATATAAGAAACGTCTTTTAGTGAAATATTTTTCAGATTATTGTGATCACAGCCCTTGTGATGTGAATCATAAAATACTTTTATGAATTTAAAGCTGTATAACTAGCTAACTAGTTACCCCAGAGTGTTATAAGTTACAAATTCTGATAAATCATTTAATTCTATATAAGAAACGTCTTTTAGTGAAATATTTTTCAGATTATTGTGATCACAGCCCTTGTGATGTGAATCATAAAATACTTTTATGAATTTAAAGCTGTATAACTAGCTAACTAGTTACCCCAGAGTGTTATAAGTTACAAATTCTGATAAATCATTTAATTCTGTATAAAAAACGTCTTTTAGTGAAATATTTTTCAGATTATTGTGATCACAGCCCTTGTGATTTGAATCATAAAACACTTTTATGAATTTAAAGCTGTATAACTAGCTAACTAGTTACACCAGAGTGTTATAACTTACAAATTCTGATAAATCATTTAATTCTGTATAAGAAACGTCTTTTAGTGAAATATTTTTCAGATTATTGTGATCACAGCCCTTGTGATTTGAATCATGAAACACTTTTATGAATTTAAAGCTGTATAACTAGCTAACTAGTTACACCAGAGTGTTATAACTTACAAATTCTGATAAATCATTTAATTCTGTATAAAAAACGTCTTTTAGTGAAATATTTTTCAGATTATTGTGATCACAGCCCTTGTGATTTGAATCATAAAACACTTTTATGAATTTATAGCTGTATAACTAGCTAACTAGTTACACCAGAGTGTTATAAGTTACAAATTCTAATAAATTATTTAATTCTGTATAAGAAACGTCTTTTAGTGAAATATTTTTCAGATTATTGTGATCACAGCCCTTGTGATTTGAATCATAAAACACTTTTATGAATTTAAAGCTGTATAACTAGCTAACTAGTTACACCAGAGTGTTATAAGTTACAAATTCTAATAAATTATTTAATTCTGTATAAGAAACGTCTTTTAGTGAAATATTTTTCAGATTATTGTGATCACAGCCCTTGTGATTTGAATCATAAAACACTTTTATGAATTTATAGCTGTATAACTATCTAACTAGTTACACCAGAGTGTTATAAGTTACAAATTCTAATAAATTATTTAATTCTGTATAAGAAACGTCTTTTAGTGAAATATTTTTCAGATTATTGTGATCACAGCCCTTGTGATTTGAATCATAAAACACTTTTATGAATTTAAAGCTGTATAACTAGCTAACTAGTTACACCAGAGTGTTATAACTTACAAATTCTGATAAATAATTTAATTCTATATAAAAAACGTCTTTTAGTGAAATATTTTTCAGATTATTGTGATCACAGCCCGTGTGATTTGAATCATAAAACACTTTTATGAATTTAAAGCTGTATAACTAGCTAACTAGTTACCCCAGAGTGTTATAAGTTACAAATTCTGATAAATAATTTAATTCTATATAAAAAACGTCTTTTAGTGAAATATTTTTCAGATTATTGTGATCACAGCCCTTGTGATTTGAATCATAAAACACTTTTATGAATTTAAAGCTGTATAACTAGCTAACTAGTTACCCCAGAGTGTTATAAGTTACAAATTCTGATAAATCATTTAATTCTGTATAAGAAACGTGTTTTAGTGAAATATTTTTCAGATTATTGTGATCACAGCCCTTGTGATTTGAATCATAAAACACTTTTATGAATTTAAAGCTGTATAACTAGCTAACTAGTTACGCCAGAGTGTTATAAGTTACAAATTCTGATAAATCATTTAATTCTGTATAAGAAACGTGTTTTAGTGAAATATTTTTCAGATTATTGTGATCACAGCCCTTGTGATTTGAATCATAAAACACTTTTATGAATTTAAAGCTGTATAACTAGCTAACTAGTTACGCCAGAGTGTTATAAGTTAGAAATTCTGATAAATCATTTAATTCTGTATAAGAAACGTGTTTTAGTGAAATATTTTTCAGATTATTGTGATCACAGCCCTTGTGATTTGAATCATAAAACACTTTTATGAATTTAAAGCTGTATAACTAGCTAACTAGTTACCCCAAAGTGTTATAAGTTAAAAATTCTGATAAATCATTTAATTCTGTATACGAAACGTCTTTCAGTGAAATATTTTTCAGATTATTGTGATCACAGCCCTTGTGATTTGAATCATAAAACACTTTTATGAATTTAAAGCTGTATAACTAGCTAACTAGTTACACCAGAGTGTTATAAGTTACAAATTCTCATAAATAATTTAATTCTGTATAAGAAACGTCTTTTAGTGAAATATTTTTCAGATTATTGTGATCACAGCCCTTGTGATTTGAATCATAAAACACTTTTATGAATTTAAAGCTGTATAACTAGCTAACTAGTTACCCCAGAGTGTTATAAGTTACAAATTCTGATAAATAATTTAATTCTATATAAAAAACGTCTTTTAGTGAAATATTTTTCAGATTATTGTGATCACAGCCCGTGTGATTTGAATCATAAAACACTTTTATGAATTTAAAGCTGTATAAGTAGCTAACTAGTTACCCCAGAGTGTTATAAGTTACAAATTCTGATAAATAATTTAATTCTATATAAAAAACGTCTTTTAGTGAAATATTTTTCAGATTATTGTGATCACAGCCCTTGTGATTTGAATCATAAAACACTTTTATGAATTTAAAGCTGTATAACTAGCCAACTAGTTACTCCAGAGTGTTATAAGTTACAAATTCTGATAAATCATTTAATTCTGTATAAGAAACGTCTTTTAGTGAAATATTTTTCAGATTATTGTGATCATAGCTCATGTGATTTGAATAATAAAACACTTTTATCTATATTTAATTCGTTTGTTAGATAGTTTGATATTTATTTAGATTGAAAAACCGAATAGTGTAATTTAGTTTGACTTTGTATCCTCCTACAGTAATTATTTCCAATATTTGTGATGTAAATTACCTCCAGGCTTATAATGCATTCCGCGCGAAATCATAACAAGTCAATGTCATAGATAAAAAAAAATGTATATTGTGCATTAAATTTTGAATTCCGCACGTTCATTATTCACACATCGAGAGCGGCAAGGACCGAAGGTTATGCCATTATTAAAAATTATTATAATATAGAAAATATAATTGATGTAAACTGGACGTTACGCTTGGGGAAATCATATTTGATATATTACGCTTGGGAAAATCATAATCAAATATTTTTTCTGGTTGTAATTAGATAATTACAACCATTAGATATGGACGTCATTGAAAAAACCAATTGGTAAAATATGTTAGAAAAAATAGCTACTACAACTAACTTTTTGAAACAAGTTTGCTTGGCATGGTTATTTCAAAATATTGTCTATGTGGTTCCTTTTATATTTAGTATAGGTATAATTTTCAGATTCTATATACTAGCAGGATTATGATAGAAATAAAGTCAAATACACTAGCTAGTATTTGACTTTATTTCTATCATAATCCTGCGGGTATATGTGTTATGGTTATCAATATACGTCCATTTGCTGAAACTGGTGATGCACTCGAATTGTTGCGTCCTGAAAATATCCGATAAGGATGTACACGAAATAAATATTTCTCAAAAGTAGATAAGAGTTACTACAAAATATTTAAAAAAAATCGTTTTAACGAATTTATGACGTAGAATGAAATGCATTTATAATAAGTATAATAATAATGATAATAATTATAATGATAATAATGATAATAATAATAATAATGATAATAATGATAATAATGATAATAATGATAATAATGATAATAATGATAATAATGATAATAATGATAATAATGATAATAATGATAATAATGATAATAATGATAATAATGATAATAATGATAATAATGATAATAATGATAATAATGATAATAATGATAATAATGATAATAATGATAATGATAATAATGATAATAATGATAATAATGATAATAATGATAATAATGATAATAATGATAATAATGATAATAATGATAATAATGATAATAATGATAATAATGAAAATAATGATAATAATGATAATAATGATAACAATGATAATAATGATAATAATGATAATAATGATAATAATGATAATAATGATAATGATAATAATGATAATAATGATAATAATGATAATAATGCTAATAATGCTAATAATGCTAATAATGCTAATAATGCTAATAATGCTAATAATGCTAATAATGCTAATAATGATAATAATGATAATAATGATAATAATGATAATAATGATAATAATGATAATAATGATAATAATGATAATAATGATAATAATGATAATAATGATAATAATGATAATAATGATAATAATGATAATAATGATAATAATGATAATAATAATAATAATAATGTTAATAAAGAGGTTTATTTGTCTAATAGAACGAACATCAATTACAGGACAACAACAAATTATAATCCTATTTTTTTTTTTGGCGTTTAGAATAAACCAGATTATGATTTAAACAAAAAATAGATAACATTATGCTGAATGGTAAAACAATAAAGAATCACCAAAAATTAGTTAAATATATTAAAAAAAAAAAACTAACTTGCAACCATTAGTAGTCCAAACAGGGCACAAATAAGTTTCATCTCGCACTCGCGGCTTACACAGGCTTCTAAGGACACCGTCGCGTCCCGCACGGGTTTTTATATGCGTCCCTTATCGCGTTTCGATACCATTTTTTTTGTTGTTGTGCACTTGATCGGGATGATAATCGAACGATAGCAATTGGGGAAATAAACAGCGATTTTCCAGCGCGTCCGCGCACCGCCGCGCGTCTACTGAAAACGATAACTCATAGCTACTTGTTCACCGTTACGAAACAATGATTGGAAGAAATTTGGCGGTTCGCGTTTATTTTGAATTAGTCGCGCAAACGAGTTCTTTTTTTTTCGTTGGTGTTTTAAGGTCGCCTAACAAGATTAGGCAATCCTCGTCATATGCAAATTTAATTAATAGAATCTGTTGTTGGAGTTTATCATTAGCGTTGTATCAAACTAATTCAATTAATATTGTACAACGTATTTCTAAACAACCACCAACATCGTGTTTATATGCTAGATTATATTCTGTAGAATCAAGTAAGAAACATAACTAACATATTACTTTCGATTTTTTTGGTTTCATGCTCTTCATTATTTCATCCATGTATATGTTAAATACCGTAGGACTGAGCCCGCCTCCTTGTCTTAGTCCAGTGGTTGTCTTAAATGTTCTTGATGTTTGTCCCTTGTGTATTATTGCATTGGTGTTGTTGCTATATATGTTTTGTATTAATTCGACTGTCTTTCTTTCTGCACCTCTCTCTTCCAGGATTTTCCATAATTTATTTCTTGGTATCGTGTCGAATGCTTTTTCCAGGTCAATGAATCCTAGGTATGTGTTTTTACCCACAAATATTTTCCCAATTTCCGAGCCTGCGATAGGGCTTGTCGGAATGACATGCAGCTCCCACTACCTATTTGCTGCCCTTGCTTGTTGCATAGGACCCATGCCACCTCGTTGATACAATTGGCTGCGTACCCGTCTTCGTCGCAATTGGAGCAGGTTTTACTTCTGTCAGGGCCTGTGCAATCAGTGGCCATGTGTTTCAAAGCTTCAATATTTGTAGTACTTTGTGAGAGTTAGTCTTCTCTCCACGGAGCAGTTGCACTTGCACACCGCCCACACCGACCGGAAACGTGCGTTCAATTGTTCGTAATATTATTTATTTAATTTATGTAAGGGTGCGATGCCTAGGTGGTCGTAAATTGAGACATTTAAACTAAGACCGCGAAAAAGAGATCACTCTATAATCCAACAAACAACATTAAAACAAACTTTTTTGCGACATGCGGTTTGCGTAATTATGGTAAACTATCTCGATAATTGGCCGCATAATGACAAACAATAACGGTGGTTCCCCACTGTGATACATACAATTATTTGTTATTAGCATAGTTATCACATAATTCATTCAGTTTTATTTTTCGTGCAATTATAATTCGATCAGGAACTAATACAATAGTATGGCACTTGGATAATGTCTTAAATTATAATCGTAGTTATGTTGTAAAATTAACAAGTGCTCTTCAGGCTACTATTTATAGATAAAACAATAGAAGAGAGATTATTTTTTAAGTGGATCCTGCTCAACCAAATAATTATCAAGCTAGCAACAGCAACAAAAAATGTGATTAGGCTATTATTATTTAATCCAATGCCTATCTACCGTATTTTGATGTAAATAAGATATAATAATAATCCTCATATATAAAAATGAAGACAACACCTGAAGCCGACCGACCTATCACCACTGTCATCTGACTGTGCAGGTGTTCGAATCCCATCGAGGATGGTATTTTTTATATTCAACTTTTAATTGGAGTATTTATTATATGAACTTTTATCGACTGTAGCCTCAATAATTGAGGTAATTTAACGAATTATATGTTGTTATAAACATAGACAAATGGACAACATATAAATGTCTCAAAAATATCCTAAATCCAATCATTAAATACTTTTTTGAATTTTTTATGCAGATAACAGTATTCTTATATGAACGTTTATCGACTGTAGTCTCAATAATTGAGGTAATTTAACGAATTATATGTCGTTATAAACATAGATAAATGGGTAACATATAAATATCTCAAAAATATCCAAAATCCAATTATTAAATACTTTTTTGAATTTTTTATGCAGGTAACAGTATTCTTATATGAACGTTTATCGACTGTAGTCTCAATAATTGAGGTAATTTAACGAATTATATGTCGTTATAAACATAGATAAACGAGTAACATGTAAATGTCTCAAAAATATCCAAAATCCAATCATTAAATACTTTTTTGAATTTTTTATGCAGATAACAGTATTCTTATATGAACGTTTATCGACTGTAGTCTCAATAATTGAGGTAATTTAACGAATTATATGTCGTTATAAACATAGATAAATGGGTAACATATAAATATCTCAAAAATATCCAAAATCCAATTATTAAATACTTTTTTGAATTTTTTATGCAGGTAACAGTATTCTTATATGAACGTTTATCGACTGTAGTCTCAATAATTGAGGTAATTTAACGAATTATATGTCGTTATAAACATAGATAAACGGGTAACATATAAATGTCTAAAAAATATCCAAAATCCAATCATTAAATACTTTTTTGAATTTTTTACGCAGATAACAGTATTCTTATATGAACGTTTATCGACTGTAGCCTCAATAATTGAGATAATTTAACGAATTATATGTCGTTATAAACATAGATAAACGAGTAACATGTAAATGTCTCAAAAATATCCAAAATCCAATCATTAAATACTTTTTTGAATTTTTTATGCAGATAACAGTATTCTTATATGAACGTTTATCGACTGTAGTCTCAATAATTGAGGTAATTTAACGAATTATATGTCGTTATAAACATAGATGAACGAGTGACATGTAAATGTCTCAAAAGTATCCAAAATCCAATCATTAAATACTTTTTTGAATTTTTTATGCAAATAACAGTATTCTTATATGAACGTTTATTGACTGTAGCCTCAATAATTGAGGCAATTTAACGAATTATATGTTGTTATAAACATAGATAAACGGGTAACATATAAATGTCTCAAAAATATCCAAAATCCAATCATTAAATACTTTTTTGAATTTTTTATGCAGATAACAGTATTCTTATATGAACGTTTATCGACTGTAGTCTCAATAATTGAGGTAATTTAACGAATTATATGTCGTTATAAACATAGATAAATGGGTAACATATAAATATCTCAAAAATATCCAAAATCCAATTATTAAATACTTTTTTGAATTTTTTATGCAGGTAACAGTATTCTTATATGAACGTTTATCGACTGTAGTCTCAATAATTGAGGTAATTTAACGAATTATATGTCGTTATAAACATAGATAAACGAGTAACATGTAAATGTCTCTAAAATATCCAAAATCCAATCATTAAATACTTTTTTGAATTTTTTATGCAGATAACAGTATTCTTATATGAACGTTTATCGACTGTAGTCTCAATAATTGAGGTAATTTAACGAATTATATGTCGTTATAAACATAGATAAATGGGTAACATATAAATATCTCAAAAATATCCAAAATCCAATTATTAAATACTTTTTTGAATTTTTTATGCAGGTAACAGTATTCTTATATGAACGTTTATCGACTGTAGTCTCAATAATTGAGGTAATTTAACGAATTATATGTCGTTATAAACATAGATAAACGGGTAACATATAAATGTCTAAAAAATATCCAAAATCCAATCATTAAATACTTTTTTGAATTTTTTACGCAGATAACAGTATTCTTATATGAACGTTTATCGACTGTAGCCTCAATAATTGAGATAATTTAACGAATTATATGTCGTTATAAACATAGATAAACGAGTAACATGTAAATGTCTCAAAAATATCCAAAATCCAATCATTAAATACTTTTTTGAATTTTTTATGCAGATAACAGTATTCTTATATGAACGTTTATCGACTGTAGTCTCAATAATTGAGGTAATTTAACGAATTATATGTCGTTATAAACATAGATAAATGGGTAACATATAAATATCTCAAAAATATCCAAAATCCAATTATTAAATACTTTTTTGAATTTTTTATGCAGGTAACAGTATTCTTATATGAACGTTTATCGACTGTAGTCTCAATAATTGAGGTAATTTAACGAATTATATGTCGTTATAAACATAGATAAACGAGTAACATGTAAATGTCTCAAAAATATCCAAAATCCAATCATTAAATACTTTTTTGAATTTTTTATGCAGATAACAGTATTCTTATATGAACGTTTATCGACTGTAGTCTCAATAATTGAGGTAATTTAACGAATTATATGTCGTTATAAACATAGATAAACGGGTAACATATAAATGTCTAAAAAATATCCAAAATCCAATCATTAAATACTTTTTTGAATTTTTTACGCAGATAACAGTATTCTTATATGAACGTTTATCGACTGTAGCCTCAATAATTGAGATAATTTAACGAATTATATGTCGTTATAAACATAGATAAACGAGTAACATGTAAATGTCTCAAAAATATCCAAAATCCAATCATTAAATACTTTTTTGAATTTTTTATGCAGATAACAGTATTCTTATATGAACGTTTATCGACTGTAGTCTCAATAATTGAGGTAATTTAACGAATTATATGTCGTTATAAACATAGATAAATGGGTAACATATAAATATCTCAAAAATATCCAAAATCCAATTATTAAATACTTTTTTGAATTTTTTATGCAGGTAACAGTATTCTTATATGAACGTTTATCGACTGTAGTCTCAATAATTGAGGTAATTTAACGAATTATATGTCGTTATAAACATAGATAAACGAGTAACATGTAAATGTCTCAAAAATATCCAAAATCCAATCATTAAATACTTTTTTGAATTTTTTATGCAGATAACAGTATTCTTATATGAACGTTTATCGACTGTAGTCTCAATAATTGAGGTAATTTAACGAATTATATGTCGTTATAAACATAGATAAACGGGTAACATATAAATGTCTAAAAAATATCCAAAATCCAATCATTAAATACTTTTTTGAATTTTTTACGCAGATAACAGTATTCTTATATGAACGTTTATCGACTGTAGCCTCAATAATTGAGATAATTTAACGAATTATATGTCGTTATAAACATAGATAAACGAGTAACATGTAAATGTCTCAAAAATATCCAAAATCCAATCATTAAATACTTTTTTGAATTTTTTATGCAGATAACAGTATTCTTATATGAACGTTTATCGACTGTAGTCTCAATAATTGAGGTAATTTAACGAATTATATGTCGTTATAAACATAGATAAATGGGTAACATATAAATATCTCAAAAATATCCAAAATCCAATTATTAAATACTTTTTTGAATTTTTTATGCAGGTAACAGTATTCTTATATGAACGTTTATCGACTGTAGTCTCAATAATTGAGGTAATTTAACGAATTATATGTCGTTATAAACATAGATAAACGGGTAACATATAAATGTCTAAAAAATATCCAAAATCCAATCATTAAATACTTTTTTGAATTTTTTACGCAGATAACAGTATTCTTATATGAACGTTTATCGACTGTAGCCTCAATAATTGAGATAATTTAACGAATTATATGTCGTTATAAACATAGATAAACGAGTAACATGTAAATGTCTCAAAAATATCCAAAATCCAATCATTAAATACTTTTTTGAATTTTTTATGCAGATAACAGTATTCTTATATGAACGTTTATCGACTGTAGTCTCAATAATTGAGGTAATTTAACGAATTATATGTCGTTATAAACATAGATAAATGGGTAACATATAAATATCTCAAAAATATCCAAAATCCAATTATTAAATACTTTTTTGAATTTTTTATGCAGGTAACAGTATTCTTATATGAACGTTTATCGACTGTAGTCTCAATAATTGAGGTAATTTAACGAATTATATGTCGTTATAAACATAGATAAACGGGTAACATATAAATGTCTAAAAAATATCCAAAATCCAATCATTAAATACTTTTTTGAATTTTTTACGCAGATAACAGTATTCTTATATGAACGTTTATCGACTGTAGCCTCAATAATTGAGATAATTTAACGAATTATATGTCGTTATAAACATAGATAAACGAGTAACATGTAAATGTCTCAAAAATATCCAAAATCCAATCATTAAATACTTTTTTGAATTTTTTATGCAGATAACAGTATTCTTATATGAACGTTTATCGACTGTAGTCTCAATAATTGAGGTAATTTAACGAATTATATGTCGTTATAAACATAGATACACGGGTAACATATAAATATCTCAAAAATATCCAAAATCCTATCATTAAATACTTTTTTGAATTTTTTATGCAGGTAACAGTATTCTTATATGAACATTTATCGACTGTAGCCTCAATAATTGAGGTAATTTAACGAATTATATGTTGTTATAAACATAGATAAACGGGTAACATATAAATGTCTCAAAAATATCCAAAATCCTATCATTAAATACTTTTTTGAATTTTTTATGCAGGTAACAGTATTCTTATATGAACATTTATCGACTGTAGCCTCAATAATTGAGGTAATTTAACGAATTATATGTTGTTATAAACATAGATAAACGGGTAACATATAAATGTCTCAAAAATATCCAAAATCCTATCATTAAATACTTTTTTGAATTTTTTATGCAGGTAACAGTATTCTTATATGAACATTTATCGACTGTAGCCTCAATAATTGAGGTAATTTATCGAATTATATGTTGTTATAAACATAGATAAACGGGTAACATATAAATGTCTCAAAAATATCCAAAATCCTATCATTAAATACTTTTTTGAATTTTTTATGCAGGTAACAGTATTCTTATATGAACATTTATCGACTGTAGTCTCAATAATTGAGGTAATTTAACGAATTATATGTCGTTATAAACATAGATAAACGAGTAACATGTAAATGTCTCAAAAATATCCAAAATCCTATCATTAAATACTTTTTTGAATTTTTTATGCAGATAACAGTATTCTTATATGAACGTTTATCGACTGTAGCCTCAATAATTGAGGTAATTTAACGAATTATATGTCGTTATAAACATAGATAAACGAGTAACATGTAAATGTCTCAAAAATATCCAAAATCCTATCATTAAATACTTTTTTGAATTTTTTATGCAGATAACAGTATTCTTATATGAACGTTTATCGACTGTAGCCTCAATAATTGAGGTAATTTAACGAATTATATGTCGTTATAAACATAGATAAACGAGTAACATGTAAATGTCTCAAAAATATCCAAAATCCAATCATTAAATACTTTTTTGAATTTTTTATGCAGGTAACAGGATTCTTATATGAACGTTTATCGACTGTAGCCTCAATAATTGAGGTAATTTAACGAATTATATGTCGTTATAAACATAGATAAACGAGTAACATGTAAATGTCTCAAAAATATCCAAAATCCAATCATTAAATACTTTTTTGAATTTTTAATGCAGGTAACAGTATTCTTATATGAACTTTTATCGACTGTAGCCTCAATAATTGAAGTAATTTAACGAATTATATGTCGTTATAAACATAGATACACGGGTAACATATAAATATCTCAAAAATATCCAAAATCCAATCATTAAATACTTTTTTGATTTTTTTATGCAGATAACAGTATTCTTATATGAACGTTTATCGACTGTAGCCTCAATAATTGAGGTAATTTAACGAATTATATGTCGTTATAAACATAGATAAACGGGTAACATATAAATATCTCAAAAATATTCAAAATCCAATCATTAAATACTTTTTTGAATTTTTTATGCAGGTAACAGTATTCTTATATGAACATTTATCGACTGTAGTCTCAATAATTGAGGTAATTTAACGAATTATATGTCGTTATAAACATAGATAAACGAGTAACATGTAAATGTCTTAAAAATATACAAAATCCAATCATTAAATACTTTTTTGAATTTTTTATGCAGATAACAGTATTCTTATATGAACGTTTATCGACTGTAGTCTCAATAATTGAGGTAATTTAACGAATTATATGTTGTTATAAACATAGATAAATGGGTAACATATAAATATCTCAAAAATATCCAAAATCCAATCATTACATACTTTTTTGAATTTTTTATGCAGATAACAGTATTCTTATGTGAACTTTTATCGACTGTCGCCTCAATAATTGAGATAATTTATCGAATTATATGTTGTTATAAACATAGATAAACGGGTAACATATAAATGTCTCAAAAATATCCAAAATCCTATCATTAAATACTATTTTGAATTTTTTATGCAGGTAACAGTATTCTTATATGAACATTTATCGACTGTAGTCTCAATAATTGAGGTAATTTAACGAATTATATGTCGTTATAAACATAGATAAACGAGTAACATGTAAATGTCTTAAAAATATACAAAATCCAATCATTAAATACTTTTTTGAATTTTTTATGCAGATAACAGTATTCTTATATGCACGTTTATCGACTGTAGCCTCAATAATTGAGTAAATTTAACGAATTATATGTCGTTATAAACATAGATTAACGAGTAACATGTAAATGTCTTAAAAATATACAAAATCCAATCATTAAATACTTTTTTGAATTTTTTATGCAGATAACAGTATTCTTATATGAACGTTTATCGACTGTAGTCTCAATAATTGAGGTAATTTAACGAATTATATGTTGTTATAAACATAGATAAATGGGTAACATATAAATATCTCAAAAATATCCAAAATCCAATCATTACATACTTTTTTGATTTTTTTATGCAGATAACAGTATTCTTATGTGAACTTTTATCGACTGTCGCCTCAATAATTGAGATAATTTATCGAATTATATGTTGTTATAAACATAGATAAACGGGTAACATATAAATGTCTCAAAAATATCCAAAATCCTATCATTAAATACTTTTTTGAATTTTTTATGCAGGTAACAGTATTCTTATATGAACATTTATCGACTGTAGCCTCAATAATTGAGGTAATTTAACGAATTATATGTTGTTATAAACATAGATAAACGAGTAACATGTAAATGTCTCAAAAATATCCAAAATCCAATCATTAAATACTTTTTTGAATTTTTTATGCAGGTAACAGTATTCTTATATGAACATTTATCGACTGTAGCCTCAATAATTGAGGTAATTTAACGAATTATATGTTGTTATAAACATAGATAAACGAGTAACATGTAAATGTCTCAAAAATATCCAAAATCCAATCATTAAATACTCTTTTGAATTTTTTATGCAGGTAACAGTATTCTTATATGAACGTTTATCGACTGTAGCCTCAATAATTGAGGTAATATAACGAATTAAATGTTGTTATAAACATAGATAAACGGGAAACATATAAATATCTCAAAAATATCCAAAATCCAATCATTAAATACTTTTTTGAATTTTTTATGCAGATAACAGTATTCTTATATGAACATTTATCGACTGTAGTCTCAATAATTGAGGTAGTTTAACGAATTATATGTCGTTATAAACATAGATAAACGGGTAACATATAAATGTCTCAAAAATATCCAAAATCCAATCATTAAATACTTTTTTGAATTTTTTATACAGATAACAGTATTCTTATATGAACATTTATCGACTGTAGTCTCAATAATTGAGGTAGTTTAACGAATTATATGTCGTTATAAACATAGATAAACGAGTAACATGTAAATGTCTCAAAAATATCCAAAATCCAATCATTAAATACTTTTTTGAATTTTTTATGCAGATAACAGTATTCTTATATGAACGTTTATCGACTGTAGCCTCAATAATTGAGGTAATTTAGTGAATTATATGTTGTTATAAACATAGATAAATGGGTAACATATAAATATCTCAAAAAGAATATGCAAGAAATTACACACGCGAAGATAGATATATTTATTAATTGCAACATATTACGATCCATAAAATTGCGACCATAAATTACAAATCCCTTTTATCCGCCTATCGCTATCTTATATTAGATCAACTAGTAAACTGCAATTGATCTATTAATCTTATATGCGTCAATGTTCGCTTGTTCTGACGATGCCATTTTGTCTGTTAATGTAGTTTAGTACACTTGTAATGAAGTTGAAATTAGGTTTGGAGCAAAATGAATGCACTAATACTCCAATTATAATGATTTAAGTTTAAATATGTTTGATGAAATTGCGAATTCGGTACAATTAAAAAAATGTATACAGCTGTAAATAGCTGCGTCTGAACACGCCTATAGTAATCATATCGTATCAATTACGCAATTCACGATGAATCAGACGCGAGGGGATTTCCTGCGACGGTAAATTACTGCGCGGCCAGTATCTCTGACCGAAAGTTAAATAAATAAATAAATATAATAAAACTGGTATGGGAATTATTTACCTAGTACGCCTTCCACTGAACACACGCCGCAAGCCATGACAAATATTAAACTGATTTGTTGGAATGGATGTTCGCGTATTTATTCAAGTAGTGGGCATGAAAAAAATACAAAATAAATATTTATATAAAAACATACTTGAGTTATAATAATTTTTATAATACAATTACGATTTCGACTATTAAAAATTCATTAAAAAATCACATGTACAGTCTGAGAACATTTTACAATTATTTGCGAAAAATATAAGTATGTAGTATATTTTATGCGAGTTTGAGCAAAATCATTCATCTATTACTCGAGTTATAATGGGATGTGTTTGATATAATTTTGTTTTCGGTTATTAAAAATTCATTAAAAAAGATAATTACTGTACTTTATAATTTTCTTCGATTTTCTTTTTGCAGAATGGAGAATCGTCCAATACGGGCCAACCACCAGAAACTCGAGCAGAGATTTGTGGAAAAACGCGAGCGTGAGACGCGTCATGCGGAAACATGGAACCGTGCGGTAAAGTACTACGATAAATTCGATCGTTCGAACACGAAATTCGATGAGTGGACGAGTCCTCGATATTACGATACCAATAATGAAATGATATCCACTATCAAAAAAGAACGCGATAAACAAGAGTTGTTGGAAAAGCGGCGTGAGCGCCTACGCACTCTCCTCGCGGAAGATGAACGCACTTACCAAATAGAGATAACAATGCAGAAGGCCTCAAATTACAAAAATAATAAAAAAGAAGAAGTGCCCACAGAGCTGCTAGCTACAATAAACTCAGGTCTTAAGTTCGATGAAGAAATGAAACGTCGCCATGCAGCCGAACAGAACTTATACAGAGCTTGGCGTGGCAACAACCCTGTGTTGCGTGATTGCCAGACCCGCCAAAACACCAAAGACATTAAACTGAGCTGGCTGGATGCCCAAATAGAAAAACGCATGGCAAAAGAGAAAGAGGAGGAACAAACACGCAAACTACTGCGCGAACGCGACCTTTACATAGAAGAACAAAAATCCAAAGAATTACAACTAAAACTCGAAACGGATGCAAAAGAATCCGAACTAAAAGCGTACCTAGTAACCCAAATGGACGAGCTGTTACAAAAAGAAAAAATCGCTGCTGAACTACGTTTGATTGAATCGGAGAACATCCGGAAATCCGACGAAATGGAAAGGCTTCAAACCAAACTAGCAGCTGAGTATCGTCGCCGTTGCGACATTGAAGTGGCCCTAACCAACATGCGACAGCATCGAAGGAAGCTCGAACAGAAATCGAAACAAATCGAAGAGGAGCTTGAATGCGATCGACTATTCATACAAGAAATTAAAAACGCGGAGCTATTAGAACGTATTGAAAATGAAGCAAAGAAACAAGAATTAAAACGTTCAATGGATGAGTTCACAGAGCTTATAATCAAGCTCAAAGAAGTTGAAAAGAAACGCAAACCGCATATACTGTTCACATTCGAATCTGAAGCTGGAGGGATTTACAATAGTTTCAACGCGAGCTGGCAGCGCGAACAGGACATGCGGAAGGATCTAATGCGCGGCGTTATGGAGCAAATTAAGCTGCAAATTGATGCGAATGTGCAGCGGAATAAGCAGCTGCAAATTGATAATTTAAAGGAGCGCGAGTGCATGTTGGAGGAGCTAGAAAAGGATAAGCGTAAGGTGGAACAGCTGCGGGAGGACGAAAAGAGTAAAATGGAGCAATTTAAGAAGGATTTGGATGCACAGATTAAGGAAAACCGGGTTAGAAAGAAAAAATTGGAAAATCTGGAGAAGAAAAGTTATGATGATGAGTTGGATAAGTTGCGGGATGAAGAGGCGAGGTTGAAAAGGGAGATTTCGAAAATACAGTCGGGCCAATCGTGCCCAACTTATGGACGAAGGAGATTTTTTTATTGATTTTGTTTCATACTGGTTTAGTAATGGTTGACAATTGTTTAATTATTTTTCTATAATTAAATAAGTTATATATTACATTTATATAATGACTTTAGTTTTTACACATTCTCTTTTATATGTTTTAATGTTATATAATTAACTTGATTGTGATATTTTTGCATGTAAATAAATTTATATAATTAGCTAGTACTCAGGACTAATGGGAAATCGAACTTCCATTTAACAATTAATGGTAAGACGACAATTTCTACGCTGTTTTTCGATATCATTTTAATTGAAAAAATTATAACGAATATACGAAAATGCTATCTTTTTGAGTTTTGGTTTTCTCATATCTTATAAACTAAGAAAGATATATATTTTTTTCTTATGGATTATTAAAGAGTATGAAAAGTGGCCATGAAAATGTGTTTTTAGTTTTTCAAAATTATTTGAATTGAAAAAATTATAACGAATATACGAAAATGCTATCTTTTTGAATTTTGGTTTTCTCATATCTTACAGACTAAGAAAGATATGTATTTTGTTCTTACAGATTATTAAAGAGTATGAAAAGTGGCCATGAAAATGTGTTTTTAGTTTTTCGAAATTATTTGAATTGAAAAAATTATAACGAATATACGAAAATGCTATCTTTTTGAGTTTTCGTTTTCTCATATCTTATAGACTAATCAAGATATGTATTTTTTTCTTACAGATTATAAAAGACTATGAAAAGTGGCCATGAAAATGTGTTTTTAGTTTTTCGAAATTATTTGAATTGAAAAAATTATAACGAATATACGAAAATGTTATCTTTTTGAGTTTTGGTTTTCTCATATCTTATAGACTAAGAAAGATATGTATTTTTTTCTTACAGATTATTAAAGAGTATGAAAAGTGGCCATGAAAATGTGTTTTTAGTTTTTCGAAATTATTTGAATTGAAAAAATTATAACGAATATACGAAAATGCTATCTTTTTGAGTTTTGGTTTTCTCATATCTTACAGACTAAGAAAGATATGTATTTTTTTCTTATGGATTATTAAAGAGTATCAAAAGTGGCCATGAAAATGTATTTTTAGTTTTTCGAAATTATCTGAATTGAAGAAATTATAACGAATATACGAAAATGCTATCTTTTTGAGTTTTGGTTTTCTCATATCTTACAGACTAAGCAAGATATGTATTTTTTTCTTAGAGATTATTAAAGTCTATGAAAAGTGGCCATGAAAATGTGTTTTTAGTTTTTCAAAATTATTTGAATTGAAAAAATTATAACGAATATACGAAAATGCTATCTTTTTGAGTTTTGGTTTTCTCATATCTTACAGACTAAGCAAGATATGTATTTTTTTCTTATAGATTATTAAAGAGTATAAAAAGTGGCCATGTAAATGTGTTTTTAGTTTTTCGAAATCATTTGAATTGAAAAAATTATAACGAATATATGAAAATGTTATCTTTTTGAGTTTTGGTTTTCTCATATCTTACAAACTAAGAAAGATATGTATTTTTTTCTTACAGATTATAAAAGACTATGAAAAGTGGCCATGAAAATGTGTTTTTAGTTTTTCGAAATTATTTGAATTGAAAAAATTATAACGAATATACGAAAATGCTATCTTTTTGAGTTTTGGTTTTCTCATATCTTACAGACTAAGAAAGATATGTATTTTTTTCTTATGGATTATTAAAGAGTATCAAAAGTGGCCATGAAAATGTATTTTTAGTTTTTCGAAATTATTTGAATTGAAGAAATTATAACGAATATACGAAAATGCTATCTTTTTGAGTTTTGGTTTTCTCATATCTTACAGACTAAGCAAGATATGTATTTTTTTCTTAGAGATTATTAAAGTCTATGAAAAGTGGCCATGAAAATGTGTTTTTAGTTTTTCAAAATTATTTGAATTGAAAAAATTATAACGAATATACGAAAATGCTATCTTTTTGAGTTTTGGTTTTCTCATATCTTACAGACTAAGAAAGATATGTATTTTTTTCTTATGGATTATTAAAGAGTATCAAAAGTGGCCATGAAAATGTATTTTTAGTTTTTCGAAATTATTTGAATTGAAGAAATTATAACGAATATACGAAAATGCTATCTTTTTGAGTTTTGGTTTTCTCATATCTTACAGACTAAGCAAGATATGTATTTTTTTCTTAGAGATTATTAAAGTCTATGAAAAGTGGCCATGAAAATGTGTTTTTAGTTTTTCAAAATTATTTGAATTGAAAAAATTATAACGAATATACGAAAATGCTATCTTTTTGAGTTTTGGTTTTCTCATATCTTACAGACTAAGCAAGATATGTATTTTTTTCTTATAGATTATTAAAGAGTATAAAAAGTGGCCATGTAAATGTGTTTTTAGTTTTTCGAAATCATTTGAATTGAAAAAATTATAACGAATATATGAAAATGTTATCTTTTTGAGTTTTGGTTTTCTCATATCTTACAAACTAAGAAAGATATGTATTTTTTTCTTATGGATTATTAAAGAGTATCAAAAGTGGCCATGAAAATGTGTTTTTAGTTTTTCAAAATCATTTGAATTGAAAAAATTATAACGAATATACGAAAATGCTATCTTTTCGAGTTTTGGTTTTCTCATATCTTATAGACTAAGAAAGATATGTATTTTTTTCTTATGGATTATTAAAGAGTATGAAAAGTTGCCATGAATATGTGTTTTTAGTTTTTCGAAATTATTTGAATTGAAAAAATTATAACAAATATACGAAAATGCTATCTTTTTGAGTTTTGGTTGTCTCATATCTTACAGACTAAGCAAGATATGTATTTTTTTCTTATGGATTATTAGAGAGTATCAAAAGTGGCCATGAAAATGTGTTTTTAGTTTTTCGAAATTATTTGAATTGAAAAAATTATAACGAATATACGAAAATGCTATCTTTTCGAGTTTTGGTTTTCTCATATCTTATAGACTAAGAAAGATATGTATTTTTTTCTTATGGATTATTAAAGAGTATGAAAAGTTGCCATGAATATGTGTTTTTAGTTTTTCGAAATTATTTGAATTGAAAAAATTATAACAAATATACGAAAATGCTATCTTTTTGAGTTTTGGTTGTCTCATATCTTACAGACTAAGCAAGATATGTATTTTTTTCTTATGGATTATTAGAGAGTATCAAAAGTGGCCATGAAAATGTGTTTTTAGTTTTTCGAAATTATTTGAATTGAAAAAATTATAACGAATATACGAAAATGCTATCTTTTTGAGTTTTGGTTGTCTCATATCTTACAGACTAAGCAATATATGTATTTTTTTCTTATGGATTATTAAAGAGTATCAAAAGTGGCCATGAAAATGTGTTTTTAGTTTTTCGAAATTATTTGAATTGAAAAAATTATAATGAATATAGGAAAATGCTATCTTTTTGAGTTTTGGTTTTCTCATATCTTATAAACTAAGAAAGATATATGTTTTTTTCTTATGGATTATTAAAGAGTATGAAAAGTGGCCATGAAAATGTGTTTTTAGTTTTTCAAAATTATTTGAATTGAAAAAATTATAACGAATATACGAAAATGCTATCTTTTTGAGTTTTGGTTTTCTCATATCTTACAGACTAAGAAAGATATGTATTTTTTTCTTACAGATTATTAAAGAGTATGAAAAGTGGCTATGAAAATGTGTTTTTAGTTTTTCAAAATTATTTGAATTGAAAAAATTATAACGAATATACGAAAATGCTTTCTTTTTGAGTTTTGGTTTTCTCATATCTTACAGACTAAGAAAGATATGTATTTTTTTCTTATAGATTATTAAAGAGTATGAAAAGTGGCCATGAAAATGTGTTTTTAGTTTTTCGAAATCATTTGAATTGAAAAAATTATAACGAATATACGAAAATGCTATCTTTTTGAGTTTTGGTTTTCTCATATCTTACAGACTAAGAAAGATATGTATTTTTTTCTTATAGATTATTAAAGAGTATGAAAAGTAGCTATGAAAATGTGTTTTTAGTTTTTCAAAATTATTTGAATTGAAAAAATTATAACAAATATACGAAAATGCTATCTTTTTGAGTTTTGGTTTTCTCATATCATATAGACTAAGAATGATATGTATATTTTTCTTATAGATTATTAAAGAGTATGAAAAGTGGCCATGAAAATGTGTTTTTAGTTTTTCGAAATCATTTGAATTGAAAAAATTATAACGAACATACGAAAATGCTATCTTTTTGAGTTTTGGTTTTCTCATATCTTACAGACTAAGAAAGATATGTATTTTTTTCTTACAGATTATTAAAGAGTATGAAAAGTGGCCATGAAAATGTGTTTTTAGTTTTTCGAAATCATTTGAATTGAAAAAATTATAACGAATATACGAAAATGCTATCTTTTTGAGTTTTGGTTTTCTCATATCTTACAGACTAAGAAAGATATGTATTTTTTTCTTATAGATTATTAAAGAGTATGAAAAGTAGCTATGAAAATGTGTTTTTAGTTTTTCAAAATTATTTGAATTGAAAAAATTATAACAAATATACGAAAATGCTATCTTTTTGAGTTTTGGTTTTCTCATATCTTACAGACTAAGAAAGATATGTATTTTTTTCTTATGGATTATTAAAGAGTATAAAAAGTGACCATGAAAATGTGTTTTTAGTTTTTCGAAATCATTTGAATTGAAAAAATTATAACGAATATACGAAAATGCTATCTTTTTGAGTTTTGGTTTTCTCATATCTTACAAACTAAGACAGATATGTATTTTTTTCTTACAGATTATTAAAGAGTATGAAAAGTGGCCATGAAAATGTGTTTTTAGTTTTTCCAAATTATTTGAATTGAAAAAATTATAACGAATATACGAAAATGCTATCTTTTTGAGTTTTGGTTTTCTCATATCTTACAGACTAAGAAAGATATGTATTTCTTTCTTATAGATTATTAAATAGTATGAAAAGTGGACATGAAAATGTGTTTTTAGTTTTTCGAAATCATTTGAATTGAAAAAATTATAACGAATATACGAAACTGCTATCTTTTTGAGTTTTGGTTTTCTCATATCTTACAGACTAAGAAAGATATGTATTTTTTTCTTATGGATTATTAAAGAGTATAAAAAGTGACCATGAAAATGTGTTTTTAGTTTTTCGAAATCATTTGAATTGAAAAAATTATAACGAATATACGAAAATGCTATCTTTTTGAGTTTTGGTTTTCTCATATCTTACAGACTAAAGAAGATATGTATTTTTTTCTTATGGATTTTTAAAGAGAATGAAAAGTGGCCATGAAAATGTGTTTTTAGTTTTTCAAAATCATTTGAATTGAAAAAATTATAACCAATATACGAAAATGCTATCTTTTTGAGTTTTGGTTTTCTCATATCTTACAAACTAAGACAGATATGTATTTTTTTCTTACAGATTATTAAAGAGTATGAAAAGTGGCCATGAAAATGTGTTTTTAGTTTTTCAATATCATTTGAATTGAAAAAATTATAACGAATATACGAAAATGCTATCTTTTTGAGTTTTGATTTTCTCATATCTTACAGACTAAGAAAGATATGTATTTTTTTCTTACAGATTATTAAAGAGTATAAAAAGTGGCCATGAAAATGTATTTTTAGTTTTTCATTTGAAATTATATTTTAAGAGGAATATTAGATTATACATGGTTAGGCAACTTATCCGTCTAAAGTCCTGCTAGTATTTTATATACTGTAGCTCCATCTTTTGTGCTATAGGTAACTTACCAAAAAGAGTCTTGTTAGATGTCTGCTAACCAATGACGCGTCTTTCTATCCATATGAATTTTATATTCGCACTAGTTGATTGTGTAAGTTCAAAAGAGATAGCAATAGCTGCGTTGCTGTAAATTACAATCAACTCAAACAAGTCAATAGGACATTTAAGACGACCTTCCGTGTCCTACAAATTATTGTCAGTACGAACGTGGCTGTGATTGGTGGTGTATCAAAATCATTCTGTTGTAAGTCTTAAGTTTAGAACTTAAATGTTAAAACAATATAATATTTAGATATTATATTGTTTTAACACTTAATTCTTTTGTTTGATAACAATTGGCTTACTAGACTAGATAGAATTGTATGTTCCTTTACAATTACAAGCCACCTGATGTAGCGGTATGTTTGCCGGCTGTTCTAATTTTAGATAACTAGTAGTATAAAATACTATCAGTGTTTTTGCGACTAAATATGATAATGTTTTTCAAAAATTTATTTTAATTTAAACCTACTTACACATGTTTTTAATTATTTTATTGTGCAATAGAATGATTAGATAATATACATATACAAGTTTCGCTCGTTTTATACATGTTTCAACGTTCTATAATTTAAAAAGTAATAAGTAACTGTTGATTAAAAATTATAAAATCAATAATAAATTTTGAATTACAAATGGCTAAAACATAAATTTTTGAAATTAATTTATAACTTGCACATTACGTTTTTTGGCAGATGCTCTTTTTAAAACATTTGTCCATTTCAACGCTCAATAATTCTAAAAGTAACCTGGATATTGAACTGCGGTTTAAAAATATAAAATCAACAATCAATTTTGTATTAAAAATTATTAAAAAAATAAATTTATGATATTAATTTATAACCCCCACATTGCGTTTTTTTGGTTGATGCTATTTTTTTAAACATTTGTCTATTTCAACGCTCAATAATTCTAAAAGTAACCTGAATATTGAACTGCGGTTTAAAAATATAAAATCAACAATCAATTTTATGTTAAAAATTAGTAAAAAAATAATTTTTTGATATTTATTTATAACCCCCATATTGCGTTTTTTGGTTGATGCTATTTTTTTAAACATTTGTCCATTTCAACGCTCAATAATTCTAAAAGTAACCTGAATATTGAACTGTGGTTTAAAAATATAAAATCAACAATCAATTTTGTATTCAAAATTACTAAAAAAATAAATTTTTGATATTTATTTATAACCCCCACATTGCGTTTTTTGGTTGATGCTATTTTTTTAAACATTTGTCCATTTCAACGCTCAATAATTCTAAAAGTAACCTGAATATTGAACTGTGGTTTAAAAGTATAATATCAACAATCAATTTTGTATTAAAAATTAGTAAAAAAATAAATTTTTGATATTAATTTATAACCCCCACATTGCGTTTTTTGGTTGATGCTATTTTTTTAAACATTTGTCCATTTCAACGCTCAATAATTCTAAAAGTAACCTGAATATTGAACTGCGGTTTAAAAATATAAAATCAACAATCAATTTTGTATTAAAAATTAGTAAAAAAATAAATTTTTGATATTAATTTATAACCCCCACATTGCGTTTTTTGGTTGATGCTATTTTTTTAAACATTTGTCCATTTCAACGCTCAATAATTCTAAAAGTAACCTGAATATTGAACTGTGGTTTAAAAATATAAAATCAACAATCAATTTTGTATTAAAAATTAGTCAAAAAATAAATTTTTGATATTGATTTATAACTCCCACATTGCGTTTTTTGGTTGGGGCTATTTTTTTAAACATTTGTCCATTTCAACGCTCAATAATTCTAAAAGTAACCTGAATATTGAACTGTGGTTTAAAAATATAAAATCAACAATCAATTTTGTATTAAAAATTAGTAAAAAAATAAATTTTTGATATTGATTTATAACCCCCACATTGCGTTTTTTGGTTGATGCTATTTTTTTAAACATTTGTCCATTTCAACGCTCAATAATTCTAAAAGTAACCTGAATATTGAACTGCGGTTTAAAAATATAAAATCAACAATCAATTTTGTATTAAAAATTAGTAAAAAAATGAATATTTGATATTAATTTATAACCCCCATATTGCGTTTTTTAGCTGACGCTTTTTTAAAAAAATTGTCAATTTCGCTAATTGCCTACACAAATAATATAGTGGCATGATATAATTGGCTTATTTGTATAGCGATTATATTTGACATGTGCACTTATTTTTAATCTTTCTTTTATCTCAAGCATTCAATCACACATGATACAACTGTTGTTATCATTTTCCCATGTTTATGCGCATGCTTTGTTCACGATAAAATAATATTTCTGATACATAACAGCAAGCTGATATCGTGTTTGTGTTTATCGATCCTACAAAAAGTTGTTTAGAAATTCACACACACTCAAAGTTCGTTCCAAAGTCATTCGTGTAGAATCGGACAACATTCACCATCATCATGATTCATGATTTTCGAACATGAAACTATTATAAAAGTGTTTTATAAAACAATACTATGTTGATTAAAAGTCTGTTTATGCCAGTCTATTAAATCAATAATGTAGACATTACATAATATTACACACTCTTGATGAATGCAATTAATTTAACAACAACTTGTTTGGATTCTTTTATCAGGTTTCAGGTTGATTACAGTATAACATTGCAAGATAAACCCTATTCCTATCATATATTGTCTTGCATATATTTATAGCAATATGATTTATCTCGAACTAAATATAAATATTGTTTGTTATAACAATTGTCGACTGAAAAATACGATTTTCATACGATTTGCAACGAAATATTAAATAATCTACGAAAATTCATAAACTTTTGATTAGGACACTAAGCTATAATTCAGGCCACCTACATGTCCTTCATCAGTTCATAAGAGTTTGCCTAAAAAATAGTTACGGAGGAACTAATTTTTAGGCAATTTTGGTAGTTGATTAGGTATACACTCTTAATCTTACCGTTGATTGAAGTATTTATATACTAATACTTCAATCAACGATCTTACTTACAAGTAGAGAAACTAAACACAAAACACCAGTATTGGCCATCTGTGCTTGATACTTTTTTAACATATAACTGTAAGTGTAATGGACGGGAATAAAATTAAGTTCAAATTATAATAAGACAATATTCAATTGTATCAATTTAAAAATTCATCTGACCTAAAAAAAACTCTAATTGACTACAAGTATTATCCTGGAACCTTCCACATACGCAAACGGTTCTAAATAGTTGCGATAACGGACGTTGTTGTGCGATAAGAGAGGCGAGCCCCCCATGATTACGTCGACAAAGTTCAAGTCCACGTCAACAGTCGCATAAGAACAGAGCTGGAGGCCTGGCTCAAGTCAGTATTAATTAAACGGTCGTCGTTGCCCTGCAGTAAGTTTTTACTTTCACTTTGCATTTTTAATTGCGTGGAAAATTATAGTTGTAAACGAATCATAATTAATAATTCTCATACCATTTAGTTTGTTTTGTGGAATTCCATAAATATTTATATCGACTTTCCTTCATTTTAATTAATATTTGCTTCAGAACAGTTTATAAATTGTTTATTTTGGGTAATTAATAAAATATTCGGGTTACTTTTAGAATTATAGGGCGTTGAAATGGACAAATGTTTAAAAAAATAGCATCAACCAAAAAAACGCAATATGGGGGTTATAAATTAACATCAAAAATTTATTTTTTTCTCTAATTTTTAATACAAAATTGATTGTTGATTTTATACTTTTAAACCACAGTTCAATATTCAGGTTACTTTTAGAATTATTGAGCGTTGAAATGGACAAATGTTTAAAAAAATAGCATCAACCAAAAAAACGCAATGTGGGCGTTATAAATTAATATCAAAAATTTATTTTTTTACTAATTTTTAATACAAAATTGATTGTTGATTTTATATTTTTAAACCACAGTTGAATATTTAGGTTACTTTTAGAATTATTGAGCGTTGAAATGGACAAATGTTTAAAAAAATAGCATCAACCAAAAAAACGCAATGTGGGGTTATAAATTAATGTCAAAAATTTATTTTTTTACTAATTTTTAATACAAAATTGATTGTTGATTTTATATTTTTAAACCACAGTTCAATATTCAGGTTACTTTTAGAATTATAGAGCGTTGAAATGGACAAATGTTTATAAAAATAGCATCAACCAAAAAACGCAATGTGGGGGTTATAAATTAATATCAAAAATTAATTTTTTTAATAATTTTTAATACAAAATTGATTGTTGATTTTATATTTTTAAACCACAGTTCAATATTCAGGTTACCTTTAGAATTATAGAGCGTTGAAATGGACAAATGTTTAAAAAAATAGCATCAACCAAAAAAACGCAATGTGGGGGTTATAAATTAATATCAAAAATTTATTTTTTTAGTAATTTTTAATACAAAATTGATTGTTGATTTTATATTTTTAAACCACAGTTCAATATTCAGGTTACTTTTAGAATTATTGAGCGTTGAAATGGACAAATGTTTAAAAAAATAGCATCAACCAAAAAACGCAATGTGGGGGTTATAAATTAATATCAAAAATTTATTTTTTTAGTAATTTTTAATACAAAATTGATTGTTGATTTTATATTTTTAAACCACAGTTCAATATTCAGGTTACTTTTAGAATTATTGAGCGTTGAAATGGACAAATGTTTAAAAAACAGCATCAACTCAAAAAAACGTAATGTGGGGGTTATAAATTAATATCAAAAATTTATTTTTTTAGTAATTTTTAATACAAAATTGATTGTTGATTTTATATTTTTAAACCGTAGTTCAATATTCAGGTTACTTTTTGAATTATTGAGCGTTGAAATGGACAAATGTTTAAAAAAATAGCATCAACCAAAAAACGCAATGTGGGGGGATATAAATTAATATCAAAAATTTATTTTTTTAATAATTTTTAATACAAAATTCATTGTTGATTTTATATTTTTAAACCGCAGTTCAATATTTAGGTTACTTTTAGAATTATAGAGCGTTGAAATCGGCAAATGTTTAAAAAAATAGCATCAACCAAAAAAACGCAATGTAGGGGTTATAAATTAATATGAAAAATTAATTTTTTTATTAATTTTTAATACAAAATTGATTGTTGATTTTATATTTTTAAACCACAGTTCAATATTCAGGTTACTTTTAGAATTATTGAGCGTTGAAATGGACAAATGTTTAAAAAAAATAGCATCAACCAAAAAAACGCAATGTGGGGGTTATAAATTAATATTAAAAATTTATTTTTTTACCAATTTTTAATACAAAATTGATTGTTGATTTTATATTTTTAAACCGCAGTTCAATATTCAGGTTACTTTTAGAATTATTGAGCGTTGAAATGGACAAATGTTTAAAAAAATAGCATCAACCAAAAAAACGCAATGTAGGGGTTATAAATTAATATCAAAAATTTATTTTTTTACTAATTTTTAATACAAAATTGATTGTTGATTTTATATTTTTAAACCACAGTTCAATATTCAGGTTACTTTTAGAATTATTGAGCGTTGAAATGGACAAATGTTTAAAAAAAATAGCATCAACCAAAAAAACGCAATGTGGGGGGTTATAAATTAATATCAAAAATTAATTTTTTTACTAATTTTTAATACAAAATTGATTGTTGATTTTATATTTTTAAACCACAGTTCAATATTCAGGTTACTTTTAGAATTATTGAGCGTTGAAATGGACAAATGTTTATAAAAATAGCATCAACCAAAAAACGCAATGTGGGGGTTATAAATTAATATCAAAAATTAATTTTTTTAATAATTTTTAATACAAAATTGATTGTTGATTTTATATTTTTAAACCACAGTTCAATATTCAGGTTACCTTTAGAATTATAGAGCGTTGAAATGGACAAATGTTTAAAAAAATAGCATCAACCAAAAAAACGCAATGTGGGGGTTATAAATTAATATCAAAAATTTATTTTTTTAGTAATTTTTAATACAAAATTGATTGTTGATTTTATATTTTTAAACCACAGTTCAATATTCAGGTTACTTTTAGAATTATTGAGCGTTGAAATGGACAAATGTTTAAAAAAATAGCATCAACCAAAAAACGCAATGTGGGGGTTATAAATTAATATCAAAAATTTATTTTTTTACTAATTTTTAATACAAAATTGATTGTTGATTTTATATTTTTAAACCACAGTTCAATATTCAGGTTACTTTTAGAATTATAGAGCCTTGAAATGGACAAATGTTTATAAAAATAGCATCAACCAAAAAACGCAATGTGGGGGTTATAAATTAATATCAAAAATTAATTTTTTTACTAATTTTCATACAAAATTGATTGTTGATTTTATATTTTTAAACCACAGTTCAATATTCAGGTTACTTTTAGAATTATTGAGCGTTGAAATGGACAAATGTTTATAAAAATAGCATCAACCAAAAAACGCAATGTGGGGGTTATAAATTAATATCAAAAATTTATTTTTTTACTAATTTTTAATACAAAATTGATTGTTGATTTTATATTTTTAAACCACAGTTCAATATTCAGGTTACTTTTAGAATTATTGAGCGTTGAAATGGACAAATGTTTATAAAAATAGCATCAACCAAAAAACGCAATGTGGGGGTTATAAATTAATATCAAAAATTAATTTTTTTAATAATTTTTAATACAAAATTGATTGTTGATTTTATATTTTTAAACCACAGTTCAATATTCAGGTTACCTTTAGAATTATAGAGCGTTGAAATGGACAAATGTTTAAAAAAATAGCATCAACCAAAAAAACGCAATGTGGGGGTTATAAATTAATATCAAAAATTTATTTTTTTAGTAATTTTTAATACAAAATTGATTGTTGATTTTATATTTTTAAACCACAGTTCAATATTCAGGTTACTTTTAGAATTATTGAGCGTTGAAATGGACAAATGTTTAAAAAAATAGCATCAACCAAAAAACGCAATGTGGGGGTTATAAATTAATATCAAAAATTTATTTTTTTACTAATTTTTAATACAAAATTGATTGTTGATTTTATATTTTTAAACCACAGTTCAATATTCAGGTTACTTTTAGAATTATAGAGCCTTGAAATGGACAAATGTTTATAAAAATAGCATCAACCAAAAAACGCAATGTGGGGGTTATAAATTAATATCAAAAATTAATTTTTTTACTAATTTTCATACAAAATTGATTGTTGATTTTATATTTTTAAACCACAGTTCAATATTCAGGTTACTTTTAGAATTATTGAGCGTTGAAATGGACAAATGTTTATAAAAATAGCATCAACCAAAAAACGCAATGTGGGGGTTATAAATTAATATCAAAAATTTATTTTTTTACTAATTTTTAATACAAAATTGATTGTTGATTTTATATTTTTAAACCACAGTTCAATATTCAGGTTACTTTTAGAATTATTGAGCGTTGAAATGGACAAATGTTTAAAAAAATAGCATCAACCATAAAACGCAATGTGGGGGTTATAAATTAATATCAAAAATTTATTTTTTACTAATTTTTAATACAAAATTGATTGTTGATTTTATATTTTTAAACCACAGTTCAATATTCAGGTTACTTTTAGAATTATTGAGCGTTGAAATGGACAAATGTTTATAAAAATAGCATCAACCATAAAACGCAATGTGGGGGTTATAAATTAATATCAAAAATTTATTTTTTACTAATTTTTAATACAAAATTGATTGTTGATTTTATATTTTTAAACCACAGTTCAATATTCAGGTTACTTTTAGAATTATAGAGCGTTGAAATGAACAAATGTTTAAAAAAATTGCATCAACCAAAAAACGCAATGTGGGGGATATAAATTAATATCAAAAATTTATTTTTTTACTAATTTTTAATACAAAATTGATTGTTGATTTTATATTTTTAAACCACAGTTCAATATTCAGGTTACTTTTAGAATTATTGAGCGTTGAAATGGACAAATGTTTAAAAAAATAGCATCAACCAAAAAACGCAATGTGGGGGTTATAAATTAATATCAAAAATTTATTTTTTTACTAATTTTTAATACAAAATTGATTGTTGATTTTATATTTTTAAACCACAGTTCAATATTCAGGTTACTTTTAGAATTATTGAGCGTTGAAATGGACAAATGTTTAAAAAAATAGCATCAACCAAAAAAACGCAATGTGGGGGTTATAAATTAATATCATAAATTTATTTTTTTACTAATTTTTAATACAAAATTGATTGTTGATTTTATATTTTTAAACCACAGTTCAATATTCAGGTTACTTTTAGAATTATTGAGCGTTGAAATGGACAAATGTTTAAAAAAATAGCATCAACCAAAAAAACGCAATGTGGGGGTTATAAATTAATATGAAAAATTAATTTTTTTATTAATTTTTAATACATAATTTATTGATGATTTTATATTTTTAAACCACAGTTCAATATTCAGGTTACTTTTAGAATTATTGAGCGTTGAAATGGACAAATGTTTAAAAAAATAGCATCAACCAAAAAAACGCAATGTGGGGGTTATAAATTAATATCATAAATTTATTTTTTTACTAATTTTTAATACAAAATTGATTGTTGATTTTATATTTTTAAACCACAGTTCAATATTCAGGTTACTTTTAGAATTATTGAGCGTTGAAATGGACAAATGTTTAAAAAAATAGCATCAACCATAAAACGCAATGTGGGGGTTATAAATTAATATCAAAAATTTATTTTTTACTAATTTTTAATACAAAATTGATTGTTGATTTTATATTTTTAAACCACAGTTCAATATTCAGGTTACTTTTAGAATTATTGAGCGTTGAAATGGACAAATGTTTATAAAAATAGCATCAACCATAAAACGCAATGTGGGGGTTATAAATTAATATCAAAAATTTATTTTTTACTAATTTTTAATACAAAATTGATTGTTGATTTTATATTTTTAAACCACAGTTCAATATTCAGGTTACTTTTAGAATTATAGAGCGTTGAAATGAACAAATGTTTAAAAAAATTGCATCAACCAAAAAACGCAATGTGGGGGATATAAATTAATATCAAAAATTTATTTTTTTACTAATTTTTAATACAAAATTGATTGTTGATTTTATATTTTTAAACCACAGTTCAATATTCATGTTACTTTTAGAATTATTGAGCGTTGAAATGGACAAATGTTTAAAAAAATAGCATCAACCAAAAAACGCAATGTGGGGGTTATAAATTAATATCAAAAATTTATTTTTTTACTAATTTTTAATACAAAATTGATTGTTGATTTTATATTTTTAAACCACAGTTCAATATTCAGGTTACTTTTAGAATTATTGAGCGTTGAAATGGACAAATGTTTAAAAAAATAGCATCAACCAAAAAAACGCAATGTGGGGGTTATAAATTAATATCATAAATTTATTTTTTTACTAATTTTTAATACAAAATTGATTGTTGATTTTATATTTTTAAACCACAGTTCAATATTCAGGTTACTTTTAGAATTATAGAGCGTTGAAATGGACAAATGTTTAAAAAAATAGCATCAACCAAAAAAACGCAATGTGGGGGTTATAAATTAATATCAAAAATTTATTTTATTAGTAATTTTTAATACAAAATTGATTGTTGATTTTATATTTTTAAACCACAGTTCAATATTCAGGTTACTTTTAGAATTATTGAGCGTTGAAATGGACAAATGTTTATAAAAATAGCATCAACCATAAAACGCAATGTGGGGGTTATAAATTAATATAAAAAATTTATTTTTTACTAATTTTTAATACAAAATTGATTGTTGATTTTATATTTTTAAACCACAGTTCAATATTCAGGTTACTTTTAGAATTATAGAGCGTTGAAATGGACAAATGTTTAAAAAATAGCATCAACCAAAAAAACGCAATGTGGGGGTTATAAATTAATATCAAAAATTTATTTTTTTAGTAATTTTTAATACAAAATTGATTGTTGATTTTATATTTTTAAACCACAGTTCAATATTCAGGTTACTTTTAAAACTATAGAGCGTTGAAATGGACAAATGTTTAAAAAAATAGCATCAACCAAAAAAACGCAATGTGGGGGTTATAAATTAATATCAAAAATTATTTTTTTTACTAATTTTTAATACAAAATTGATTGTTGATTTTATATTTTTAAACCACAGTTCAATATTCAGGTTACTTTTAGAATTATTGAGCGTTGAAATGGACAAATGTTTAAAAAAATAGCACCAACCAAAAAAACGCAATGTGGGGGTTATAAATTAATATCAAAAATTTTTTTTTTTACTAATTTTTAATACAAAATTGATTGTTGATTTTATATTTTTAAACCACAGTTCAGTATTCAGGTTACTTTTAGAATTATTGAGCGTTGAAATGGACAAATGTTTAAAAAAATAGCATCAACCAAAAACCGCAATGTGGGGTTATAAATTAATATCAAAAATTTATTTTTATTACTAATTTTTAATACAAAATTGATTGTTGATTTTATATTTTTAAACCACAGTTCAATACTCAGGTTACTTTTTGAATTATTGAGCGTTGAAATGGACAAATGTTTAAAAAAATAGCATCAACCAAAAACCGCAATGTGGGGTTATAAATTAATATCAAAAATTTATTTTTATTACTAATTTTTAATACAAAATTGATTGTTGATTTTATATTTTTAAACCACAGTTCAATACTCAGGTTACTTTTTGAATTATTGAGCGTTGAAATGGACAAATGTTTAAAAAAATAGCATCAACCAAAAAAAACGCAATGTGGGGGTATAAATTAATATCAAAAATTTATTTTTTTACTAATTTTTAATACAAAATTGATTGTTGATTTTATATTTTTAAACCACAGTTCAATATTCAGGTTACTTTTAGAATTATTTAGCGTTGAAATGGACAAATGTTTAAAAAAATAGCATCAACCAAAAAAACGCAATGTGGGGGTTATAAATTAATATCAAAAATTTATTTTTTTACTAATTTTTAATACAAAATTGATTGTTGATTTTATATTTTTAAACCACAGTTCAATATTCAGGTTACTTTTAGAATTATAGAGCGTTGAAATGGACAAATGTTTAAAAAAATAGCATCAACCAAAAAAACGCAATATGGGGGTTATTAATTAATATCAAAAATTTATTTTTTTACTGATTTTTAATACAAAATTGATTGCTGATTTTATATTTTTAAACCACAGTTCAATATTCAGGTTACTTTTAGAATTATAGAGCGTTGAAATGGACAAATGTTAAAAAAAATAGCATCAACCAAAAAAACGCAATGTGGGGGTTATAAATTAATATCAAAATTTATTTTTTTTCTAATTTTTAATACAAAATTGATTGTTGATTTTATATTTTTAAACCACAGTTCAATATTCAGGTTACTTTTAGAATTATTGAGCGTTGAAATGGACAAATGTTTAAAAAAATAGGATCAACCAAAAAAAAACGCAATGTGGGGTTATAAATTAATATCAAAAATTTATTTTTTTTTCTAATTTTTAATACAAAATTGATTGTTGATTTTATATTTTTAAACCACAGTTCAATATTCAGGTTACTTTTAGAATTATTGAGCGTTGAAATGGACAAATGTTTAAAAAAATAGCATCAACCAAAAAAACGCAATGTGGGGGTTATAAATTAATATCATAAATTTATTTTTTTACTAATTTTTAATACAAAATTGATTGTTGATTTTATATTTTTAAACCACAGTTCAATATTCAGGTTACTTTTAGAATTATTGAGCGTTGAAATGGACAAATGTTTAAAAAAATAGCATCAACCTAAAAAACGCAATGTGGGGGTTATAAATTAATATCATAAATTTATTTTTTTACTAATTTTTAATACAAAATTGATTGTTGATTTTATATTTTTAAACCACAGTTCAATATTCAGGTTACTTTTAGAATTATTGAGCGTTGAAATGGACAAATGTTTAAAAAAATAGCATCAACCAAAAAAACGCAATGTGGGGGTTATAAATTAATATCAAAAATTTATTTTTTTACTAATTTTTAATACAAAATTGATTGTTGATTTTATATTTTTAAACCACAGTTCAATATTCAGGTTACTTATAGAATTATGGAGCGTGTAACTAGTAACATTTCATGATTTTCGTTTCAGTAATTCTTAAATCAACCATGTCCATATACTTCAATTACCCGGACGCCAAGCTGCAGGACGAGCTCCGCACGATCGCCAATAAAATCGTCACCCCCGGCAAGGGAATCCTCGCCGCTGATGAGTCCGTGGGCACCATGGGCAAGCGTCTCGAGGCCATCGGCCTCGCGAACACCGATGAGAACAGGCGCCGGTACCGCCAGTTGCTCTTCACCACCAACCCCAAGATTGCAGATTACATTTCCGGCGTGATCCTCTTCCATGAAACCCTGTACCAGAAAACCGATGATGGTACACCTTTCGTCAAGCTGTTGCAGGATCGCGGTATCTATCCCGGCATCAAGGTCGACTGTGGAGTCGTTGACATGCTGGGAACTGAAAATGAGTGCACCACGCAAGGTAAAAAAAAATTGAAACCTATATATTAACATTTTATATATATATATATATATATATATATATATATATATATATATATATTCGCCTAGAAAGTTTGTTGCAATTCTAGAAGTTATAAATAAATAACTTGTCGCACATTTGTGATCATATAAAATAAACCGCATGTTGGATTTTCGTGATTTTAACTGGATTTATGGACAAATAGTTGTGCTTTTTGAAAATCCATAAAAGAAAATTGTGGCTATAATAGTTTTTCTTTTATATGTCTACAAAGTTTGTTGTAGTTGTAGACGTTATAAATAAATTACTTGTCACACATTTTTGACCATATAAAATAAACCGCATGTTGGATTTTTGTAATTTTAATTGAATTTATGGACAAACAGTTGTGCTTTTTGAAAATCCATAAAAGAAAATTGTGGTTGTAATAGTTTTTCATTTATACGCCTACAATGTGTGTTGTAGTTCTAGACGTTATAAATAAATTACTTATTACACATTTTTGATCATATAAAATAATCCGCATGTTGGATTTCCATGATTTTAACTGAATTTATGGACAAATAGTTGTGCTTTTTGAAAATCCATAAAAGAAAATTGTGGCTATAATAGTTTTTCATTTATACGCCTACAAAGTTTGTTGTAGTTCTAGACGTTATAAATAAATTACTTGTCACACATTTTTGATCATATAAAATAAACCGCATGTTGGATTTTCGTGATTTTAACTGGATTTATGGACAAATAGTTGTGCTTTTTGAAAATCCTTAAAAGAAAATTGTGGCTGTAATAGTTTTTCATTTATACGCCTACAAAGTTCGTTGTAGTTCTAGACGTTATATATAAATTACTTATCACACATTTCTGATTATATAAAATAAACCGCATGTTGATTTACATTACTCATCAGGTCTTGATGATTTGAGCAAGAGGTGTGCTCAGTACAAGAAAGACGGGTGCCAGTTCGCCAAATGGCGTTGCGTGCTGAAGATCAACACCAACACGCCTTCTTACACCGCCATTCTTGAGAACGCCAACGTATTGGCGCGTTACGCCTCGATCTGCCAGATGAACGGTATCGTGCCCATTGTGGAGCCCGAGATCCTTCCCGATGGGGACCACGACATCGTGCGTTGCCAGAAGGTCACTGAAACGGTCCTCGCGTTCGTATACAAGGCCCTCAATGACCACCACGTGTTCCTTGAAGGCAGTCTTTTGAAACCGAATATGGTTACTGGTGGAATGAGCCACAGCATTCGTTTCAAGCCACAGGATGTCGCCAGGGCTACTGTCACAGCCCTATCGCGTACAGTTCCACCAGCAGTTCCTGGAATTACTTTCTTGTCGGGAGGACAGAGCGAGGAGGAAGCATCTGTTAATCTAAACGCTATTAATCAGTACGTTTTGATTTTTTTTAAAATTTCATAAGGATTTAAAACTAATATCCTTGCAGATTTGAAGGCAAGAAACCGTGGGCACTCAGCTTCAGCTACGGACGTGCTCTTCAAGCTTCAGTCATTAAGGCATGGGGCGGAAAGGATGAAAACGTTAAGCTGGCACAAGATGAATTAATGAAACGTGCTAAGGTAAATGTGTGAAAATTAATTATTCTCTTAAACAGGGCTGTATTGGAGGGTGTACGGCGTATACATTCTGGGTTGTTTCAGGCTAATTCCGAAGCGTCTCTTGGAAAATATTCGGCGGGCACCGTTGCTGGTAAAGCTGGTGAGGAAGGACTTTACGTCAAGAACCACGCTTACTAGAGATTATTGATTACATCAGTTTTTTGTTTTCTTTTTCATTGTTCGTACCACTGTTTATAGGCTAAGCTAAAAAAAAATTTAATACACAAAATACCCATATATATTTTATATTAACATATACAATATGAATTTTATATATATAGCTGTTAAAATAAAAAAAAAAGACTTAATTGATATCACCACACAAAAAAAACATCCCTTCCACAAAAAAATCCCCTTAAAAAAACAATACAAAAAATATACTACTGCTACTACTATATACATACATACATACATAAAAAAGTTGAATTCCGAAAATTTTGAAAATGTTCTATAATATACTATAAATATATACTAATATGTGTGTAAAGTTTTAAAATTGTATGCGTTGTAATTTCAAAATTACAGCGATTTTAGTACATACAAACTGGGAATGTTATATTCGGAGGTGTGGATGAAAAAACTTTCATAATTACAACACCTGCATTCAGAAATTTTTGAAATTTTCAGTATTACCTCTCTACACATGTATTAATCATTGTGTGGAATTTGAAAATTATAACGACTAAAATTTTGAAATTACAGCATTTTTTTAAATACCGCACACATTTAAAGATCATCCCAAGTAGATGTGTTTGGAAAAAGTGTCACAAATAAAAATTTGAATTCCGAAAATTTTGAATATGTTCTATAATATACTACAAATATATACTAATATGTGTGTAAAGTTTTAAAATTATATCTTTTGTAATTTCAAAATTACAGCAATTTTAGTACATACAAATTGGGAATGTTATATTCAGAGGTGTGGATGAAAAATCTTTCATAATTACAACACCCGCATTCAGAAATTTTTGAAATTTTCAGTATTTTTTCTCTACGCATGTATTAATAATCGTGTGGAATTTGAAAATTATAACGACTAATATTTTGAAATTAGAGCATTTTTTTAAATACCGCAGACTTTTAAAGATCATGCCAAGTAGATGTGTTTGAAAAAAGTGTCACAAATAAAAAGTTGAATTCCGAAAATTTTGAAAATGTTCTATAATATACTACAAATATATACTAATATGTGTGTAAAGTTTTAAAATTCTATCTTTTGTAATTTCAAAATGACAGCGATTTTAGTACATACAAACTGGGAATGTTATATTCGGAGGTGTGGATGAAAAAACTTTCATAATTAGAAAACCCGCATTCAGAAATTTTTGAAATTTTCAGTATTTCTTCTCTACACATGTATTAATCATTGTGTGGAATTTGAAAATTATAACGACTAAAATTTTGAAATTACAGCATTTTTTGAAATACCGCAGACATTTAAAGATCATCCCAAGTAGATGTGTTTGAAAATAGTGTCACAAATAAAAAGTTGAATTCCGAAAATTTTGAAAATGTTCTGTAATATACTACAAATATATACTAATATGTGTGTAAGGTTTTAAAATTCTATCTTTTGTAATTTCAAAATTACAGCGATTTTAGTACATACAAATTGGGAATGTTATATTCGGAGGTGTGGATGAAAAAACTTTCATAATTATAACACCTGCATTCAGAAATTTTTGAAATTTTCAGTATTTCTTCTCTACACATGTATTAATCATCGTGTGGAATTTGAAAATTATAACAACTAAAATTTTGAAATTACAGCATTTTTTGAAATACCGCAGACATTTAAAGATCATCCCAAGTAGATGTGTTAGAAAAAAGTGTCACAAATAAAAAGTTGAATTCCGAAAATTTTGAAAATGTTCTATAATATACTACAAATATATACTAATATGTGTGTAAAGTTTTAAAATTCTATCTTTTATAATTTTAAAATTACAGCAATTTTAGTACATACAAATTAGGAATGTTATATTCAGAGGTGTGGATGAAAAAACTTTCATAATTACAACACCTGCATTCAGAAATTTTTTAAATTTTCAGTATTTCTTCTATACACATGTATTAAGCATCGTGTGGAATTTGAAAATTATAACAACTAAAATTTTGAAATTACAGCATTTTTTGAAATACCGCAGACATTTAAAGATCATCCCAAGTAGATGTGTTAGAAAAAAGTGTCACAAATAAAAAGTTGTATTCCGAAAATTTTGAAAATATTCTATAATATACTACAAATATATACTAATATGTGTGTAATGTTTTAAAATTCTATGAGTTGTAATTTCAAAATTACAGCGATTTTAGTACATACAAACTGGGAATGTTATATTCGGAGGTGTGGATGAAAAAACTTTGATAATTACAACACCCGCATTCAGAAATATTGTAAACACTTTGTATGAACAAGTATTTACAATATGTTGACAATATAATTTACAAATTTTGAAAAGAATACTAGCCTCAACTCAATGTATGGATAATTTCCTCGCATTTTCTATAAATAACGACTCTTAAAAAATGTTGATTTAGTGACGAATCAGCCAGGATTTTTTTTTATTACAGATACCACAATCTACAGATTAGTAGTCCCACAAACATAAGTAAAGATATCGTAAGAAATTTCACAGATAATGTTCAAGAATTCGAACTAATTATAATTTATATCACATTTTATAAGTCATGACGCATATGATCACTTGTAGGGAATGTGAAAAATGTTGCTGTTAGAATTCTTGCTTTATTATGATAAAGTAAAAATTCTAACAGCAACATTTACATAGAACAATGACAATTTTTTTTGCATATTACTGAAATACTTATGTTATAATAATAATATCTGTTGATATTTGGCAGAAGTTGATATGTGAATTTTACTAACTTGTTTAATAAATTTCCATTCATTCATTCATTCTATTTATTGGATGTTTTATTATTGATTTGGAATTGTAATAACCCCCGACTTTCATTTACATATGTAAATTTGGCATACTGTATGTAGTATGTATGTACAACTGTTGAAATTAAATAACACGTGGGTTTTCAAAAATCCGTCAAAAATTCAGTTAGTGTCACATTTTTCTTAAATTTTGTCAAATGTATTCTAGATATATTCTACATATTCTATATTAATTTTAACGACTTACAGCTGCTACAACTCGAGTTATCATACTTTAAGTAGTGCAACTGCTGAAATTAAATACACGCGGGTTTTCAAAAATTCGTCAAAAATTCAGTTAGTGTCACATTTTTCTTAAATTTTGTGAAATGTATTCTAAATATATTCTACATATTCTATAACAATTTTAACGACTTACAGCTGGTACAACTCGAGTAATCATACTTTAAGTAGTGCAATTGCTGAAATTAAATACACGCGGGTTTTCAAAAATTCGTCAAAAATTCAGTTAGTGTCACATTTTTCTTAAATTTTGTGAACTGTATTCTAGATATATTCTACATATTCTGTATCAATTTTAACGACTTACAGCTGCTACAACTCAAGTAATCATACTTTAAGTAGTGCAACTGTTGAAATTAAATACTCGCGGGTTTTCAAAAATTCGTCAAAAATTCAGTTAGTGTAAAATTTTTCTTCAATTTTGTCAAATGTATTCTAGATATATTCTACATATTCTGTATCAATTTTACCGACTTACAGCTACTACAACTCGAGTAATCATACTTTAAGTAGTGCAACTGCTGAAATTAAATACACGCGGGTTTTCAAAAATTCGTCAAAAATTCAGTTAGTGTCATATTTTTCTTAAATTTTGTCAAATGTATTCTAGATATATTCTACATACTCTGTATCAATTTTAACTACTTGCAGCTGCTACAACTCGAGTTATCATACTTTAAGTAGTGCAACTGCTGAAATTAAATACACGCGGGTTTTCAAAAATTTGTCAAAAATTCAGTTAGTGTAAAATTTTTCTTCAATTTTGTCAAATGTATTCTAGATATATTCTACATATTCTATATCAATTTTAACGACATACAGCTGCTACAACTCGAGTAATCATAATTTAAGTAGTGCAATTGCTGAAATTAAATACACGCGGGTTTTCAAAAATTCGTCAAAAATTCAGTTAGTGTCACATTTTTCTTAAATTTTGTGAACTGTATTCTAGATATATTCTACATATTCTGTATCAATTTTAACGACTTACAGCTACTACAACTCGAGTAATCATACTTTAAGTAGTGCAACTGCTGAAATTAAATACACGCGGGTTTTCAAAAATTCGTCAAAAATTCAGTTAGTGTAAAATTTTTCTTCAATTTTGTCAAATGTATTCTAGATATATTCACATATTCTATATCAATTTTAACAACATACAGCTGCTACAACTCGAGTAATCATACTTTATGTAGTGCAATTGCTGAAATTAAATACACGCGGGTTTTCAAAAATTCGTCAAAAATTCAGTTAGTGTCACATTTTTTTTAAATTTTGTGAAATGTATTCTAGATATATTCTACATATTCTGTTTCAATTTTAACGACTTACATCTGCTACAACTCAAGTAATCATACTTTAAGTAGTGCAACTGCTGAAATTAAATACACGCGGGTTTTCAAAAATTCGTCAAAAATTCAGTTAGTGTCACATTTTTCTTAAATTTTGTGAAATGTATTCTAGATATATTCTACATATTCTGTATCAATTTTAACGACTTACAGCTGCTACAACTCGAGTAATCATACTTTAAGTAGTGCAACTGCTGAGATTAAATACACGCGGGTTTTCAAAAATTCGTCAAAAATTCTGTTAGCGTCAGATTTTTCTTAAATTTTGTGAAATGTATTCTAGATATATTCTACATATTCTATATCAATTTTAAAAACTTACAGCTTCTACAACTTGAGTTATCATACTTTACGTAATGCAACTGTTGAAATTAAATACAATGTGTGTTTTCAAAAATTCGTCAAAAATTCAGTTAGCGTCAGATTTCTCTTAAATTTTGTGAAATGTATTCTAGATATATTCTACATATTCTATATCAATTTTAAATACTTACAGCTTCTACAACTTGAGTTATCATTCTTTACGTAGTGCAACTGTTGAAATTAAATACACACGGGTTTTCAAAAATTCGTCAAAAATTCAGCTAGTGTCACATTTTTCTTAAATTTTGTCAAATGTATTCTAGATATATTCTACATATTCTGTATCAATTTTAACGACTTACAGCTTCTACAACTCGAGTAATCATACTTTAAGTAGTGCAACTGCTGAAATTAAATACACGCGGGTTTTCAAAACTTCGTAAAAAATTCAGTTAGTGTCACATTTTTCTTAAATTTTGTCAAATGTATTCTAGATATATTCTACATATTCTATATTAATTTTAACGACATACAGCTTCTACAACTCGAGTTACCATACTTTACGTAGTGCAACTGTTGTAACTAAATACACGTGTGTTTTCAAAAAATCGTCAAAAATTCAGTTAGTGTCACATTTTTCTTAAATTTTGTGAAATGTATTCTAGATATATTCTACATATTCTGTATCAATTTTAACGACTTACAGCTGCTACAACTCGAGTTATCATACTTTAAGTAGTGCAACTGCTGAAATTAAATACACGCGGGTTTTCAAAAATTCGTCAAAAATTCAGTTAGCGTCAGATTTTTCTTAAATTTTGTGAAATGTATTCTAGATATATTCTACATATTCTGTATCAATTTTAACGACTTACAGCCGCTACAACTCGAGTAATCATACTTTAAGTAGTGCAACTGCTGAAATTAAATACACGCGGGTTTTCAAAAATTCGTCAAAAATTCAGTTAGCGTCAGATTTTTCTTAAATTTTGTGAAATGTATTCTAGATATATTCTACATATTCTGTATCAATTTTAACGACTTACAGCTGCTACAACTCGAGTTATCATACTTTAAGTAGTGCAACTGCTGAAATTAAATACACGCGGGTTTTCAAAAATTCGTCAAAAATTCAGTTAGCGTCAGATTTTTCTTAAATTTTGTGAAATGTATTCTAGATATATTCTACATATTCTGTATCAATTTTAACGACTTACAGCCGCTACAACTCGAGTAATCATACTTTAAGTAGTGCAACTGCTGAAATTAAATACACGCGGGTTTTCAAAAATTCGTCAAAAATTCAGTTAGCGTCAGATTTTTCTTAAATTTTGAGAAATGTATTCTAGATATATTCTACATATTCTGTATCAATTTTAACGACTTACAGCTGCTACAACTCGAGTTATCATACTTTAAGTAGTGCAACTGCTGAAATTAAATACACGCGGGTTTTCAAAAATTCGTCAAAAATTCTGTTAGTGTCACATTTTTCTTAAATTTTGTCAAATGTATTCTAGATATATTCTACATATTCTATATTAATTTTAACGACATACAGCTTCTACAACTCGAGTTACCATACTTTACGTAGTACAACTGTTGTAACTAAATACACGTGTGTTTTCAAAAAATCGTCAAAAATTCAGTTAGTGTCACATTTTTCTTAAATTTTGTGAAATGTATTCTAGATATATTCTACATATTCTGTATCAATTTTAATGACATACAGCTTCTACAACTCGAGTTATCATACTTTACGTAGTGCAACTATTAAAATGAAATACACGTGTGTTTTCAAAAATTCGTCAAAAATTCAGTTAGAGTCATATTTTTTTAAAATTTTGTGAAATGTATTCTAGATATATTCTTCATATTCTGTATCAATTTTAAAAACTTATAGCTTCTACAACTCGAGTTATCATACTTTCCGTAGTGCAACTGTTGAAATTAAGTACACGTGTGTTTTCAAAAATTCGTCAAAAATTCAGTTAGTGTCACATTTTTTTTAAATTTTGTGAAATGTATTCTAGATATATTCTTCATATTCTGTATCACTTTTAAAAACTTACAGCTTCTACAACTGGAGTTATCATACTTTACGTAGTGCAACTGTTGAAATTAAATACACGTGTGTTTTCAAAAATTCGTCAAAAATTCAGTTAGTGTCACATTTTTCTTAAATTTTGTGAAATGTATTCTAGATATATTCTACATATTCTGTATCAATTTTAACGACATACAGCTTCTGCAACTCGAGTTATCATACTTTACGTAGTGCAACTATTAAAATTAAATACACGTGTGTTTTCAAAAATTCGTCAAAAATTCAGTTAGTGTCATATTTTTTTTTAAATTTTGTGAAATGTATTCTAGATATATTCTACATATTCTGTATCAATTTTAACGACTTACAGTTGCTACAACTCGAGTTATCATACTTTAAGTAGTGCAACTGCTGAAATTAAATACACGCGGGTTTTCAAAAATTTGTCAAAAATTCAGTTAGTGTCACATTTTTCTGAAATTTTGTCAAATGTATTCTAGATATATTCTACATATTCTGTATCAATGTTAACGACTTACAGCTGCTACAACTCGAGTAATCATACTTTAAGTAGTGCAACTGCTGAAATTGAATACACGCGGGTTTTCAAAAATTCGTCAAAAATTCAGTTAGTGTCACATTTTTCTTAAATTTTGTGAAATGTATTCTAGATATATTCTACATATTCTGTATGAATTTTAACGACTTACAGCTGCTACAACTCGAGTTATCATATTTTAAGTAGTGCAACTGCTGAAATTAAATACACGTGTGTTTTCAAATATATATATATATATATATATTTATATATATTATATATATATATATATATATATATAACAAATTTAAAATTAAAATTACTTATGTATTCTCAAATAAAAAAAGAATTAGATTCTTCTCTGTGTCCTTGCCGCGAGCTTTGTGGTTGTGATTTCTCACTGGTGTGAAGATATCCAATTCTAATATTATCGGGCTGTGGTATTGAGGGTTCGTGTTTTTTATTTTATTTTTCTCTGGTATTATGTTTATTATTATTATTATTAGTATAAAGTGTGAGTTGTCGTGCCGCGGCATTATTAGCAAAGTTTATAACTAATGAACGTCAAAAATTTGATGATTACGTAAATATACGAATATACTGATAAGAACATCAAAATAGTCATTAAAACTACAATTAGCAAAGAATGCAAATTACTAATAATATCCTTATTGTTCAATCGAAACCACGGTTTTACCGATCGAATCATCACTATAAATCAATAAACACACTCGCGTAACGTAATAACCGATTTTTTTTTTTTTTTTTAATTCGCCTCTTCCAGTGAAATCAAAACCACCAATTTCGCTGTCCCCACTCCAGTTTTTAAATACAGTAATTTTGATTTCGCAGTGATTCACAAAAACGCGCGCGTCGAAATTACTACTACTGATTATTACTGTAATCACAGCAGCACATCGAGCAGTTCCACTTGCTGCTGTACAGTGCCGCGGTTTACTGTTAGAGCCCGAGTACACCGGTGGGTCAAACCGCGCGGTCACGCCGCGAAAGTAACATGTAAGTTAAGGACCAGTCACCTTTTTATTTGTAAACACCGAACAAGAAGACGCACGTGTTCTATTTGTATTTTGCGGTGACCCAAAAAGTTCCTAAATTGGTCAGTAGTGTAGTGTGGTTTAAAAAAAAGTGATTTTGGAGTTTTTTTTTCAAATGGAATTTGGTTGAGCGATTCATAAGGTAAAATATTGTAACTATTTATGCTTTTAAGGGTTCTATTTGCCCAAGGGTCGGAAAATTACAGTTTTGTTGTATACTGTACGTGTTTCTTCAGAACTAATATGGAAAATAGCAATAATATATGTGTAATTATATTATTAATTGTAATTATTATTAATTATAATTATATTATTATATTATTATTATGCATAACTAGGTGAAATTCCCGTCATTTGAGATAAATACAATTTTTAGAATAACTAATGTTGAATCTTAATCTATAATCTCCATTTGCTTGAGATTTCTAATTTTGAAGTTACTGAGCAGTCAAAACAGTCACACTGTTTGATTTTGTAGAAATTGTGCGATATTCTCCTCATTCTTGAAACTATTTGAAGATAAATACAACTTTCCCATACCAAAATTAATGTAGAATATTAATCTATAATCCCCATTTTGTTGAAATTTCTAATTTTGAAGTTACAGACTAGTAAAGATAGTTGTAATTCCAAACTGTTTGATTTTGTAGAAATTGTGCGATTTCTCCTCATTCTTGAAACTATTTGAAGAAGATAAATACAACTTTTTCATCCCAAAATTAATGCAAAATCTTAATTTTGATGACATTGCTAATTTTGGGGCATCACGAATCAATTGCCAATGGGTGAACGAACATTTTTTGTTTTATTTAGATTTATTTTATTTTATAAAAAATATATATTATTTTACCAGCTATTAAGAAAATTATCTAGATTACCGTTTCAATTGGTTTAGTTGGAATTTAAAGAGCATTCTTTTGTAATTAGCGTTGCCATGCGCAATTATCAAGCAAAAATATGCGAAAGAAATTTTAAATCTACCTCTGTATGTAAATTACTCACGTTTTTACCATAAACAAATTATCATGAATTTATTGTCAGTTGAAATGAATGGTCGGTACAGCCAGGACCGTGAAGAGAGAAAATGTGAATTTGATAAAATTTCATGTTTTTTCTCCTATTTAACTCTGTAGCGTCTTTATTTCAAATGCTAGAGAGATGGTTTATAAGTGAAAATGTGGAGTATTCCTAGCCCTACAAAATGATGACATGTGTTTTTCTCTAGCTCCTACCGTTTTCACGCTGTAGCGCTGAGAAAATGTGAATCTGATGAAATATCATGTATTTTCTTCTTTTTAACTCTGTAGCATCTTTATTTCAAATGATAGGGAGATGGTTTATAAGTGAAAATGTAGAGTATTCCTAGCCCTACAAAATGATGACATGTGTTTTTCTCTATCTCCTACCGTTTTCACGCTGTAGCGCTGAAAATATGTGAATCTGATGAAATATCATGTTTTTTCTTCTTTTTAACTCTGTAGCGTCTTTATTTCAAATGCTAGAGAGATGGATTATAAGTGAAAATGTAGGGTATTCCTATCCCTACAAAATGCTGACATGTGTTTTTCTCTATCTCCTACCGTTTTCACGCTGTAGCGCTGAAAAAACGTGAATCTGATGAAATATCATGTTTTTTCTTCTTTTTAACTCTGTAGCGTCTTTATTTCAAATGCTAGAGAGATGGATTATAAGTGAAAATGTGGAGTATTCCTAGCCCTACAAAATGATGACATGTGTTTTTCTCTAGCTCCTACCGTTTTCACGCTGTAGCGCTGAGAAAATGTGAATCTGATGAAATATCATGTTTTCTCTTCTTTTTAACTCTGTAGCGTCTGTATTTCAGATGCTAGAGAGATGGACTATAAGTGAAAATGTAGAGTATTCCTAGCCCTCCAAAATGATGACATGTGTTTTTCTCTAGCTCCTACCGTTTTCACGCTGTAGCGCTGAAAAAATATGAATCTGATGAAATATCATGTCTTTTCTTCTTTTTAACTCTGTAGCGTCTTTATTTCAAATGCTAGAGGGATGGATTATAAGTGAAAATGTAGAGTATTCCTAGCCCTACAAAATGATGACATGTGTTTTTCTCTATCTTCTACCGTCTTCACGCTGTAGCGCTGAGAAAATGTGAATCTGATGAAATATCATGTTTTTTCTTCTTTTTAACTCTGTAGCGTCTTTATTTCAAATGCTAGAGGGATGGATTATAAGTGAAAATGTAGAGTATTCCTAGCCCTACAAAATGATGACATTTGTTTTTCTCTATCTCTTACCGTTTTCACGCTGTAGCGCTGAAAAAATGTGAATCTGATGAAATATCATGTTTTTTCTTCTTTTTAACTCTGTAGCGTCTTTATTTCAAATGCTAGAGAGATGGATTATAAGTGAAAATGTAGAGTATTCCTAGCCCTACAAAATGATGACATGTGTTTTTCTCTAGCTCCTGCCGTTTTAACACTGTAGCGCTGAGAAAATGTGAATCTGATGAAATATCATGTTTTTTCTTCTTTTTAACTCTGTAGCGTCTTTATTTCAAATGCTAGAGAGATGGATTATAAGTGAAAATGTAGAGTATTCCTAGCCCTACAAAATGATGACATGTGTTTTTCTCTATCTTCTACCGTCTTCACGCTGTAGCGCTGAGAAAATGTGAATCTGATGAAATATTATGTTTTTTCTTCTTTTTAACTCTGTAGCGTCTTTATTTCAAATGCTAGAGAGATGGATTATAAGTGAAAATGTAGAGTATTCCTAGCCCTACAAAATGATGACATGTGTTTTTCTCTATCTCCTACCGTTTTCACGCTGTAGCGCTGAAAAAAATGTGAATCTGATGAAATATCATGTTTTTTCTTCTTTTTAACTCTGTAGCGTCTTTATTTCAAATGCTAGAGAGATGGATTATAAGTGAAAATGTAGAGTATTCCTAGCCCTACAAAATGATGACATGTGTTTTTCTCTATCTCCTACCGTTTTCACGCTGTAGCGCTGAAAAAATGTGAATCTGATGAAATATCATGTTTTTTCTTCTTTTTAACTCTGTAGCGTCTTTATTTCAAATGCTAGAGAGATGGATTATAAGTGAAAATGTAGAGTATTCCTAGCCCTACAAAATGATGATATGTGTTTTTCTCTAGCTCCTGCCGTTTTCACGCTGTAGCGCTGAGAAAATGTGAAACTGATGAAATATTATGTTTTTTCTTCTTTTTAACTCTGTAGCGTCTTTATTTCAAATGCTAGAGAGATGGATTATAAGTGAAAATGTAGAGTATTCCTAGCCCTACAAAATGATGACATGTGTTTTTCTCTATCTCCTACCGTTTTCACGCTGTAGCGCTGAAAAAAATGTGAATCTGATGAAATATCATGTTTTTTCTTCTTTTTAACTCTGTAGCGTCTTTATTTCAAATGCTAGAGAGATGGATTATAAGTGAAAATGTAGAGTATTCCTAGCCCTACAAAATGATGACATGTGTTTTTCTCTAGCTCATGCCGTTTTCAGGCTGTAACGCTGAGAAAATGTGAATTTGGTGAAATTTCATGTTTTTTCTCCTATTTAACTCTGTAGGGTCTTTATTTTAAATGCTAGAAAGATAGTTTATATATCAAAATGTAGCGTATTTCTGTTCCTACAAAAAGAAGTAGGTATCATACCAAAATTATCAATTCGAAAATTTTCGCGATTGTAAGAGTAACAATTCTCTGAAATACTTTAATATGTTTGTGTTAGTTTAAAATTTCACGCGCCGTGTAATTATGAATAGAGTCATCATTAGTTACTAATGTTGTTTACTATAGTAGTAAGCCAATAAATATTTTGTTATTGCTGGTATCGAATTTTTAGATACAAATATAAATAAATCTAAAACACTTGACATTCCAACCGAAAAAAATCGTAAAAAGAAAACAAAGCAAAAATCAATAAATGGATGAAGGCTGCAATCAAACCGGAATGCAATCTCAATGCGCAAGTATTGAATATTAAATTCTGATTGAAATGGAACGTAACTACTGAGTAAAGGTCGTTAAATACAAATTATTAACTGAAAAAAGAAAGATGAATACGGGTATAATTGATCTGAGTGCGTATGTATATGTATATGCGTATGCGTATTATATTTCAATTTAAACATAAATCTATAATGTCATGACATAATTGGTGGTAATGTTATTATTATTATTATTAATAGTAGTAGTGTGAATAGTAGTAGTTACTGTATTTGTTCAGGACCTTCGGGTCCCTCTGCGGTGTGATTTTGTATGCTGATACAAAGGACCCTCATTAAATAATGAATAAAACAGTGCAAACATAAGGTAGCGAACATTATAAACTGACCTCGATTTGTAGAACATTTTTTATTTTTTTTGTAATCATATACGATTATAAAACATACAGTAGGAAATAAACAAATCGCAACAATGTGAAACAATTTCAAGAATCGTGCCCCCCGATCACCGGCTGATACGTCACACATGCATGTTATTCCATTGAAATATTATTTAATATTTGCTTTACAATTTCGTTTATGTTATGTGTTTGTTTGTCATCGTGCCCGTAATTATTTTACCATTATAACAAAACTGGCTGATTATAAATTGAATGCTTTTTTTGCCAGCGGTGTGCATAACATAGATTAACATTAGTGTCAGAAAACACTACAAAAAAGATTTATGAATCATTTTAATTTAAACATAATTAACATCGTAATTTTCCCATTTTTTTCGCTTCCATAATTAACCCACGATATATATAATCCATTTACGGCCATGCTAATTAAACCACTCTCAAAAGAACAATTTTTATATTTTTCCAATTCAATAACACTTATTAACATCATACGAGTCCATTTTTGTTATTAATTAATTAATGAACTATGTACTAATATGATAAAACAAATTATCGAACAAAGTATTTTGAAATCAGAAAGTGTGTGAATATAGCTTTCATTTGATATACAATTTCCTAAAATCGGACCTGAAATAAATCAACCCCGTGCTAAAGTAACAGTTGGTACAAATTTGCTCGTTATTTGCTTATTTATAGTCGGATTTTAGGAAGTTATATAGCAAATCAAAGCCAATTAGAAATGTTTTAATATGTTTCTAAAGATATACAGTATATGGAACTTTAAACTATAGTTTCAAGCTCTTTTATAGAAGATCGCATATTATTTGCACAAATACCTTCAATAGTTTTCATGTTGCTCGTCCTGCACAATTAGGGCTGCTGTGACCTGGGTTCCGTGAAGTTGATGTCCTAGGATCTTCCTGCAGTCGCCTGTAGGCAACACTTCCCGGGCCCGTCCTCATTTTGAAAGAACAACAATCTTAATTTATACACAAATCTCACTCCTATTTTCATTTAGTAGATTTTTATTTGTTTTAAAATAACTATCTATAATATTTATATTGTATATATGGTATGTTAATATAAAATATATATAGTTGTTTTTTTGTAATATGTTGTATAATATAAAATGTTTAGCTTAGCCTATAAAAAGTGTGGAACAAACAATGAAAGAAATAAAACTGATGACGCAAGAACCTCTAGTATGCGTGGTTCTTGATGAAGAGGCCTTCATCGCCGGCTTTACCGGCAACGGTTCCGGCCTGGTATTTTCCAAGTGAAGCTTGTGAATTGGCCTGAAACATAGAGAAACATAGTATTAGGCCCTAAACAGTGGTCCGTACAGCACGTACAACTCAAACGGCGTAATTTGTTTCGAAAAGTTGGGTAGTGGAGACTTCGTTGTCTTCTTTTGTGAAGATACCGAGACAGCAAAAGGATGTGGTCTAAATGAGATGGGGAGTGGTTTAGAGCAGGATACGTGACTAATAAAAGCTCACCTTAGCACGGTTTAGTAATTCCGCCTGTGCTACTTTTATATTTTCATCCTTTCCTGCCCATACTTTTATGACTGAAGCTTGTAGGGCGCGCCCGTAGCTGAAAGTGAGCGCCCATGGTTTCTTCCCTGGGAATCTATAAATTTATGAGTTTAAAAAAAAAATCTAAATTACTTTTATACCCATATCATACTGATTAATAGCATTAAGATTAATAGACGCTTCTTCCTCGCTCTGTCCTCCGGATAAGAACGTCACCCCAGGAACTGCCGGAGGGACACACCGCGATAAAGCGGTGACAGTAGCCCTGGCAACATCCTCAGGTGGGAAGCGCACACTATGTTGCATGCCACCCGTCACCATATTAGGTTTCAAAAGGGTGCCTTCAAGGAAGATGTGGTGGTCGTTAAGGGCTTTGTAGACGAATGCCAATACAGTTTCTGTAACCTTCTGGCAGCGCACAATGTCATGATCACCATCGGGCAAAATCTCAGGTTCCACAATGGGCACAATGCCGTTCATCTGGCAGATTGATGCGTACCGTGCCAACACGTTGGCATTCTCCAGAATTGCTTGATAAGAAGGCGTGAACTTGCCGATCTTTAACACGCAACGCCATTTGGCAAAATGGCATCCGTCTTTCTTGTACTGGGCACACCTTTTGTTCAAATCATCAAGACCTATAGAGTTTTAACAGATTTTATTTCGTGCTGACTTTATTGATTACTTTTCGTAATGATGGATTACTAGTTTTCATGTTATTTAATGCTAAAATCAGTATCTCATAAAAAAAGCGTTTTTGTATGTTTCAACCGGTAATTTGTAGATATTTTGAAAATCCCTTGATGCATATTTTTCAAACTTTGCTAATACGTTAGCAATATAATATTCTATCTACTAAAGTCATAATCCAAAAATACGTTGTTACTAGTTTTCATGGTATTTAATGCTAAACTCAGTATCTCATAAAAAAAAGCGATTTTGTATGTTTTAATCGGTAATTTGTAGATATTTTGAAAATCCCTCGATGCATATTTTTCAAACTTTGCTAATACGTTAGCAATATAATATTCTATCTACTAAAGTTATAATCTAAAAATACGTTGTTACTAGTTTTCGTGTTATTTAATGCCAAAGACAGTATCTCATAAAAATAAGCGATTTTGTATGTTTTAATCGGTAATTTGTAGATATTTTGAAAATCCCTCGATGCATATTTTTCAAACTTTGCTAATACGTTAGCAATATAATATTCTATCTACTAAAGTCATAATCTAAAAATACGTTGTTACTAGTTTTCATGTTATTTAATGCTAAAGTCAGTATCTCATAAAAAAAGCGATTTTGTATGTTTTAACCGGTAATTTGTAGATATTTTGAAAATCCCTCGATGCATATTTTTCAAACTTTGCTAATACGTTAGCAATATAATATTCTATCTACTAAAGTTATAATCGAAAAATACGTTGTTACTAGTTTTGGTGTTATTTAATGCTAAAATCAGTATCTCATAAAAAAAGCGATTTTGTATGTTTTAACCAGTAATTTGTAGATATTTTGAAAATCCCTCGATGCATATTTTTCAAACTTTGCTAATGCGTTAGCAATATAATATTCTATCTACTAAAGTCATAATCTAAAAATACTTTGATACTAGTTTTCATGTTATTTAATGCTAAAATCAGTATCTCATAAAAAAAAGCGATTTTGTATGTTTCAACCGGTAATTTGTAGATATTTTGAAAATCCCTCGATGCATATTTTTCAAACTTTGCTAATACGTTAGCAATATAATATTCTATATACTAAAGTCATAATCTAAAAATACGTTGTTACTAGTTTTCATGTTATTTAATGCTAAAGTCAGTATCTCATAAAACAAGCGATTTTGTATGTTTCAACCGGTAATTTGTAGATATTTTGAAAATCCCTCGATGCATATTTTTCAAACTTTGCTAATACGTTAGAAATATAATATTCTATCTACTAAAGTCATAATCTAAAAATACGTTGTTACTAGTTTTCATGTTATTTAATGCTAAAGTCAGTATCTCATAAAAAAAAGCGATTTTGTATGTTTTAACCGGTAATTTGTAGATATTTTGAAAATCCCTCGATGCATATTTTTTAAACTTTGCTAATACGTTAGCATTATAATATTCTATCTACCAAAGTCATAATCTAAAAATACGTTGTTACTAGTTTTCATGTAATTTAACGCTAAATTCAGTATCTCATAAAAAAAGCGATTTTGTATGTTTCAACCGGTAATTTATAGATATTTTGAAAATCCCTCGATGCATATTTTTCAAACTTTGCTAATACGTTAGCAATATAATATTCTATCTACTAAAGTTATAATCGAAAAATACGTTGTTACTAGTTTTGGTGTTATTTAATGCTAAAATCAGTATCTCATAAAAAAAAGCGATTTTGTATGTTTCAACCGGTAATTTGTAGATATTTTCAAAATCCCTCGATGCATATTTTTCAAACTTTGCTAATACGTTAGCAATATAATATTCTATCTACCAAAGTCATAATCTAAAAATACGTTGTTACTAGTTTTCATGTTATTTAACGCTAAAGTCAGTATTTCATAAAAAAAAGCGATTTTGTATGTTTTAAACGGTAATTTGTAGATATTTTGAAAATCCCTCGATGCATATTTTTCAAACTTTGCTAATACGTTAGCAATATAATATTCTATCTACTAAAGTTATAATCTAAAAATACGTTGTTACTAGTTTTCATGTTATTTAATGCTAAAGACAGTATCTCATAAAAAAGCGATTTTGTATGTTTCAACCGGTAATTTGTAGATATTTTGAAAATCCCTCGATGCATATTTTTCAAACTTTGCTAATACGTTAGCAATATAATATTCTATCTACTAAAGTCATAATCTAAAAATACGTTGTTACTAGTTTTCATGTTATTTAATGCTAAAGTCGGTATCTCATAAAAATAAAGCGATTTTGTATGTTTCAACCGGTAATTTGTAGATATTTTGAAAATCCCTCGATGCATATTTTTCAAACTTTGCTAATACGTTAGCAATATAATATTCTATCTACTAAAGTCATAATCTAAAAATACGTTGTTACTAGTTTTCATGTTATTTAATACTAAAATCAGTATCTCATAAAAAAAAGCGATTTTGTATGTTTTAATCGGTAATTTGTAGATATTTTGAAAATCCCTCGATGCATATTTTTCAAACTTTGCTATTACGTTAGCAATATAATATTCTATCTACTAAAGTCATAATCTAAAAATACGTTGTTACTAGTTTTCATGTTATTTAATGCTAAAGTCGGTATCTCATAAAAATAAAGCGATTTTGTATGTTTCAACCGGTAATTTGTAGATATTTTGAAAATCCCTCGATGCATATTTTTCAAACTTTGCTAATACGTTAGCAATATAATATTCTATCTACTAAAGTCATAATCTAAAAATACGTTGTTACTAGTTTTCATGTTATTTAATACTAAAATCAGTATCTCATAAAAAAAAGCGATTTTGTATGTTTTAATCGGTAATTTGTAGATATTTTGAAAATCCCTCGATGCATATTTTTCAAACTTTGCTATTACGTTAGCAATATAATATTCTATCTACTAAAGTCATAATCTAAAAATACGTTGTTACTAGTTTTCATGTTATTTAATGCTAAAGTCGGTATCTCATAAAAATAAAGCGATTTTGTATGTTTCAACCGGTAATTTGTAGATATTTTGAAAATCCCTCGATGCATATTTTTCAAACTTTGCTATTACGTTAGCAATATAATATTCTATCTACTAAAGTCATAATCTAAAAATACGTTGTTACTAGTTTTCATGTTATTTAATACTAAAATCAGTATCTCATAAAAAAAAGCGATTTTGTATGTTTTAATCGGTAATTTGTAGATATTTTGAAAATCCCTCGATGCATATTTTTCAAACTTTGCTATTACGTTAGCAATATAATATTCTATCTACTAAAGTCATAATCTAAAAATACGTTGTTACTAGTTTTCATGTTATTTAATGCTAAAGTCGGTATCTCATAAAAATAAAGCGATTTTGTATGTTTCAACCGGTAATTTGTAGATATTTTGAAAATCCCTCGATGCATATTTTTCAAACTTTGCTAATACGTTAGCAATATAATATTCTATCTACTAAAGTCATAATCTAAAAATACGTTGTTACTAGTTTTCATGTTATTTAATACTAAAATCAGTATCTCATAAAAAAAAGCGATTTTGTATGTTTTAATCGGTAATTTGTAGATATTTTGAAAATCCCTCGATGCATATTTTTCAAACTTTGCTATTACGTTAGCAATATAATATTCTATCTACTAAAGTCATAATCTAAAAATACGTTGTTACTAGTTTTCATGTTATTTAATGCTAAAGTCGGTATCTCATAAAAATAAAGCGATTTTGTATGTTTCAACCGGTAATTTGTAGATATTTTGAAAATCCCTCGATGCATATTTTTCAAACTTTGCTAATACGTTAGCAATATAATATTCTATCTACTAAAGTCATAATCTAAAAATACGTTGTTACTAGTTTTCATGTTATTTAATACTAAAATCAGTATCTCATAAAAAAAGCGATTTTGTATGTTTTAATCGGTAATTTGTAGATATTTTGAAAATCCCTCGATGCATATTTTTCAAACTTTGCTATTACGTTAGCAATATAATATTCTATCTACTAAAGTCATAATCTAAAAATACGTTGTTACTAGTTTTCATGTTATTTAATACTAAAATCAGTATCTCATAAAAAAAAAGCGATTTTGTATGTTTTAATCGGTAATTTGTAGATATTTTGAAAATCCCTCGATGCATATTTTTCAAACTTTGCTATTACGTTAGCAATATAATATTCTATCTACTAAAGTCATAATCTAAAAATACGTTGTTACTAGTTTTCATGTTATTTAATACTAAAATCAGTATCTCATAAAAAAAAGCGATTTTGTATGTTTTAATCGGTAATTTGTAGATATTTTGAAAATCCCTCGATGCATATTTTTCAAACTTTGCTATTACGTTAGCAATATAATATTCTATCTACTAAAGTCATAATCTAAAAATACGTTGTTACTAGTTTTCATGTTATTTAATACTAAAATCAGTATCTCATAAAAAAAAGCGATTTTGTATGTTTTAATCGGTAATTTGTAGATATTTTGAAAATCCCTCGATGCATATTTTTCAAACTTTGCTATTACGTTAGCAATATAATATTCTATCTACTAAAGTTACAATCTAAAAATACGTTGTTACTAGTTTTCATGTTATTTAATACTAAAGTCAGTATCTCATAAAAAAAGCGTTTTTGTATGTTTCAACCGGTAATTTGTAGATATTTTGAAAATCCCTCGATGCATATTTTTCAAACTTTGCTAATACGTTAGAAATATAATATTCTATCTACTAAAGTCATAATCTAAAAATACGTTATTACTAGTTTTCATGTTATTTAATGCTAAAGTCAGTATATCATAAAAAAGCGATTTTGTATGTTTCAACCGGTAATTTGTAGATATTTTGAAAATCCCTCGATGCATATTTTTCAAACTTTGCTAATACGTTAGCAATATAATATTCTATCTACTAAAGTCATAATCTAAAAATACGTTGTTACTAGTTTTCATGTTATTTAATACTAAAATCAGTATCTCATAAAAAAAAGCGATTTTGTATGTTTTAATCGGTAATTTGTAGATATTTTGAAAATCCCTCGATGCATATTTTTCAAACTTTGCTAATACGTTAGCAATATAATATTCTATCTACTAAAGTCATAATCTAAAAATACGTTGTTACTAGTTTTCATGTTATTTAATACTAAAATCAGTATCTCATAAAAAAAAGCGATTTTGTATGTTTTAATCGGTAATTTGTAGATATTTTGAAAATCCCTCGATGCATATTTTTCAAACTTTGCTATTACGTTAGCAATATAATATTCTATCTACTAAAGTCATAATCTAAAAATACGTTGTTACTAGTTTTCATGTTATTTAATACTAAAATCAGTATCTCATAAAAAAAAGCGATTTTGTATGTTTTAATCGGTAATTTGTAGATATTTTGAAAATCCCTCGATGCATATTTTTCAAACTTTGCTATTACGTTAGCAATATAATATTCTATCTACTAAAGTTACAATCTAAAAATACGTTGTTACTAGTTTTCATGTTATTTAATACTAAAGTCAGTATCTCATAAAAAAAGCGTTTTTGTATGTTTCAACCGGTAATTTGTAGATATTTTGAAAATCCCTCGATGCATATTTTTCAAACTTTGCTAATACGTTAGAAATATAATATTCTATCTACTAAAGTCATAATCTAAAAATACGTTATTACTAGTTTTCATGTTATTTAATGCTAAAGTCAGTATATCATAAAAAAGCGATTTTGTATGTTTCAACCGGTAATTTGTAGATATTTTGAAAATCCCTCGATGCATATTTTTCAAACTTTGCTAATACGTTAGCAATATAATATTCTATCTACTAAAGTCATAATCTAAAAATACGTTGTTACTAGTTTTCATGTTATTTAATACTAAAATCAGTATCTCATAAAAAAAAGCGATTTTGTATGTTTTAATCGGTAATTTGTAGATATTTTGAAAATCCCTCGATGCATATTTTTCAAACTTTGCTAATACGTTAGCAATATAATATTCTATCTACTAAAGTCATAATCTAAAAATACGTTGTTACTAGTTTTCATGTTATTTAATACTAAAATCAGTATCTCATAAAAAAAGCGATTTTGTATGTTTTAACCGGTAATTTGTAGATATTTTGAAAATCCGTCGATGCATATTTTTCAAACTTTGCTAATACGTTAGCAATATAATATTCTATCTACTAAAGTCATAATCTAAAAATACGTTGTTACTAGTTTTCATGTAATTTAATACTAAAATCAGTATCTCATAAAAAAAAGCGATTTTGTATGTTTTAATCGGTAATTTGTAGATATTTTGAAAATCCCTCGATGCATATTTTTCAAACTTTGCTATTACGTTAGCAATATAATATTCTATCTACTAAAGTTACAATCTAAAAATACGTTGTTACTAGTTTTCATGTTATTTAATACTAAAGTCAGTATCTCATAAAAAAAGCGTTTTTGTATGTTTCAACCGGTAATTTGTAGATATTTTGAAAATCCCTCGATGCATATTTTTCAAACTTTCCTAATACGTTAGCAATATTATATTTTATCTACTAAAGTCATAATCTAAAAATACGTTGTTACTAGTTTTCGTGTTATTTAATGCTAAAGTCAGTATCTCATAAAAAAAAAGCGATTTTGTATGTTTTAATCGGTAATTTGTAGATATTTTGAAAATCCCTCGATGCATATTTTTCAAACTTTGCTAATACGTTAGCAATATTATATTTTATCTACTAAAGTCATAATCTAAAAATACGTTGTTACTAGTTTTCGTGTTATTTAATGCTAAAGTCAGTATCTCATAAAAAAAAAGCGATTTTGTATGTTTTAATCGGTAATTTGTAGATATTTTGAAAATCCCTCGATGCATATTTTTCAAACTTTGCTAATACGTTAGCAATATTATATTTTATCTACTAAAGTCATAATCTAAAAATACGTTGTTACTAGTTTTCGTGTTATTTAATGCTAAAGTCAGTATCTCATAAAAAAAAAGCGATTTTGTATGTTTTAATCGGTAATTTGTAGATATTTTGAAAATCCCTCGATGCATATTTTTCAAACTTTGCTAATACGTTAGCAATATTATATTTTATCTACTAAAGTCATAATCTAAAAATACGTTGTTACTAGTTTTCATGTTATTTAATGCTAAAGACAGTATCTCATAAAAAAAGCGATTTTGTATGTTTCAACCGGTAATTTGTAGATATTTTGAAAATCCCTCGATGCATATTTTTCAAACTTTGCTAATACGTTAGCAATATAATATTCTATCTACTAAAGTCATAATCTAAAAATACGTTGTTACTAGTTTTCATGTTATTTAATGCTAAAGACAGTATCTCATAAAAAAAGCGATTTTGTATGTTTCAACCGGTAATTTGTAGATATTTTGAAAATCCCTCGATGCATATTTTTCAAACTTTGCTAATACGTTAGCAATATAATATTCTATGTACTAAAGTCATAATCTAAAAATACGTTGTTACTAGTTTTCATGTTATTTAATGCTAAACTCAGTATCTCATACAAAAAAGCGATATTGTATGTTTTAACCGGTATTTTGAAAATCCCTCGATGCGTAATTTGTAAATATTTTGAAAAAGTTTTTACCTTGAGTGGTACACTCATCTTCACTTCCCATCAAGTTAACAACCCCCGTGTCGACCTTAATGCCGGGGATGAGCCCGCGTTTCTGCAGCAAGTCAATGAAACTGGTGCCATCGTCGGCTTTCTGGTACACAGTCTCGTGGAAGAGGATGACGCCAGAGATGTACTCCCCCAGCTTGGGATCGGTGGAGAAGAGCATCTGCCGGTATCGCCTCCTGTTCTCCTCGTTGTTCTCAATCCCGATCGCCACCAGACGCTTTCCCATGGTACTCGGGGACTCGTCGGCGGCGAGGATCCCTTTACCGGGGGCGACGATGGCATTCGCAATCCTGCGGAGCTCGTCCTGCAGAGCTGCGTCGGGGTAGTTGAAGTATGCAGACATGTTTGATAGAGAATTGCTGGTGGCAAATAATAATTATTATTAATAATAGTTTCGCTCACACCCACAGCTATGAGCGAGAATACATCCCCAATGCTCAGTACTGGACATACCAGATCAGAGTTACGTAGAGCTTTATATATATATATATATATATATATATATATATATATATAGCAAGTAGATTGACGGACTGTTAAGGATATATGTGGATGACGGGTAGAAGTCCAAAAGGGGGAAAACGGTTTCCGTTTTCCCCCTTTTGGACTTCTACCCGTCATCCACATATATATACATATATATATATATATATATATATATATATATATATATAGATATATAGATATATAGATATCTATATATATATACACATTTTAAAAATCAGTTTTTCTTTCTCTCGTCAATCTCGAATAAAGATAGATATTTGGTGCTGCTTAGGCGACGATATATATTTTTTTGAATACCGAAATTGTTATTATTTTGTCTATTGTATGTTTAAAATTATAGACAGCTAGCAGTAAATATCAGTAATTAAAAAAACGACGATAATATTTTGTTGCATACATTATTTCCTATTTGCCATATTTAATACGTCGCAGAACCCTATCTTCGTCATACTTGTAGCAAACACACTACACGTTGTTTGTATGTACTATGTATCTTCACAGAATTTGTCGTGTCTATGGTGTTATTTATCGGAAACACTAACCCAGTAAGTTTACAATGTGTATGTGTGTGAGTGCGCATAAATCACGAAACCGATAGCACATCGCAATAATTAATTCATATTGTACATATTTGCTTTGGCTATAGCATTGACGACAAATGTTGTATTTTCCGCGCGAGCTATTTTCCTAGAAACAAACGCTCGTCCGTGTAAAGTATTAATTCTAACATACTGCTTGGAATCGCTTTTTTATCAATAAGTTATCATTGGTGCTTTACCAGGAGTGTGCATTCCTGGCAATGGTGTTACGTTATCTTTTCGAATAGTCTATGAACAATTTCTAGTAGTAATTTGCATGTTTTAGTACTTTTTTCGTGATTATTGATGAAATAAGAAAAGCTAGCCTAAAATTCTATAAGGGTCCTTCATAGAGGATTAAATAATTTACATGTTACCACAAAAATAAATCTTGTAGAGCTTTTAATAAAAAAGTTTTGCGAGAAAAACTGTGACATGGCAGTAATTTGCATGTTTTAGATGTTTTTCATGATTATTGAGAAATGAGAAAAGCTAGCCTAAAATTCTATAAGGATCCTGCATAGAGGATTAAATAATTTTAAAATAACATAAAAATAAAATTTATAGAGCTTTTATTAAGAAAGTTATGCGAGAAAAACCGTGACTACAAAAGTAATTTGAAGGTTTTGGTAATACTTTCGTGATTATTGATGAAATAAGAAAAGCTAGCCTAAAATTCAATAAGGGTCCATTATAGGGGATTAAATAATTTACATGTTACCAAAAGAATAAATCTTGTAGGGCTTTTAATAAAAAAGTTATGCGAGAAAAACTGTGACATAGCAGTAATTTGCATGTTTTAGATGTTTTTCATGATTATTGAGAAATGAGAAAAGCTAGCCTAAAATTCTATAAGGATCCTGCATAGAGGATTAAATAATTTTAAAATAACATAAAAATAAAATTTATAGAGCTTTTAGTAAAAAAGTTATGCGAGAAAAACCGTGACTACAACAGTAATTTGCAGGTTTTGGTAATACGTTCGTGATTATTGATGAAATAAGAAAAGCTAGCCTAAAATTCAATAAGGGTCCTTTATAGGGGATTAAATAATTTACATGTTACCATAAAAATAAATCTTGTAGAGCTTTTAATAAAAAAGTTATGCGAGAAAAACTGTGACATAGCAGTAATTTGCATGTTTTAGATGTTTTTCATGGTAATTGAGAAATGAGAAAAGCTAGCCTAAAATTCTATAAGGATCCTGCATAGAGGATTAAATAATTTAAAAATAACATAAAAATAAAATTTATAGAGCTTTTAGTAAAAAAGTTATGCGAGAAAAACCGTGACTACAACAGTAATTTGCAGGTTTTGGTAATACTTTCGTGATTATTGATGAAATAAGAAAAGCTAGCCTAAAATTCAATAAGGGTCCTTTATAGGAGATTAAATAATTTACATGTTACCATAAAAATAAATCTTGTAGAGCTTTTAATAAAAAAGTTTTGCGAGAAAAACTGTGACATGGCAGTAATTTGCATGTTTTAGATGTTTTTCATGATTATTGAGAAATGAGAAAAGCTAGCCTAAAATTCTATAAGGATCCTTCATAGGGGATTAAATAATTTAAAAATAGCATAAAAATAAAATTTATAGAGCTTTTAGTAAAAAAGTTATGCGAGAAAAACCGTGACTACAACAGTAATTTGCAGGTTTTGGTAATACGTTCGTGATTATTGATGAAATAAGAAAAGCTAGCCTAAAATTCTATAAGGGTCCTTCATAGGGGATTAAATAATTTAGATGTTACCATAAAAATAAATCTTGTAGAGCTTTTAATAAAAAAGTTATGCGAGAAAAACTGTGACATAGCAGTAATTTGCATGTTTTAGATGTTTTTCATGATAATTGAGAAATGAGAAAAGCTAGCCTAAAATTCTATAAGGATCCTGCATAGAGGATTAAATAATTTAAAAATAACATAAAAATAAAATTTATAGAGCTTTTAGTAAAAAAGTTTTGCGAGAAAAACTGTGAATACAGCAGTAATTTGCTAGTTTTGGTAATACTTTCGTGATTATTGATGAAATAAGAAAAGCTAGCCTAAAATTCAATAAGGGTCCTTTATAGGGGATTAAATAATTTACATGTTACCATAAAAATAATTCTTGTAGAGCTTTTAATAAAAAAGTTATGCGAGAAAAACTGTGACATAGCAGTAATTTGCATGTTTTAGATGTTTTTCATGATTATTGAGAAATGAGAAAAGCTAGCCTAAAATTCTATAAGGATCCTGCATAGAGGATTAAATAATTTAAAAATAACATAAAAATAAAATTTATAGAGCTTTTAGTAAAAAAGTTATGCGAGAAAAACCGTGACTACAACAGTAATTTGCAGGTTTTGGTAATACTTTCGTGATTATTGATGAAATAAGAAAAGCTAGTCTAAAATTCTATAAGGGTCCTTCATAGAGGATTAAATAAATTACATGTTACCATAAAAATAAATCTTGTAGAGCATTTAATAAAAAAGTTATGCGAGAAAAACTGTGACATAGCAGTAATTTGCATGTTTTAGATGTTTTTCATGATTATTGAGAAATGAGAAAAGCTAGCCTAAAATTCTATAAGGATCCTGCATAGAGGATTAAATAATTTAAAAATAGCATAAAAATCAAATTTATAGCTTTTAGTAAGAAAGTTTTGCGAGAAAAACTGTAACTACATCAGTAATTTGCAGGTTTTGGTAATACTTTCGTGATTATTGATGAAATAAGAAAAGCTAGCCTAAAACTCAATAAGGATCCTTCATAGAGGATTAAACAATTTACATGTTACCATAAAAATAAATCTTGCAGAGCTTTTAATAAAAAAGTTATGCGAGAAAAACTGTGACATAGCAGTAATTAGCATGTTTTAGATGTTATTCATGATTATTGAGAAATGAGAAAAGCTAGCCTAAAATTCTATAAGGATCCTGCATAGAGGATTAAATAATTTAAAAATTACATAAAAATAAAATTTATAGAGCTTTTAGTAAAAAAGTTTTGCGAGAAAAACTGAATACAGCAGTAATTTGCAGGTTTTGGTAATTCTTTCGTGATTATTGAAGAAATAAAAAAAGCTAGCCTAAAATTCTATAAAGGTCCTTCATAGGGGATTAAATAATTTGCATGTTACCATAAAAATAAATCTTATAGGGATTTTAATAAAAAAGTTATGCGAGAAAAATTGTGACATAGCAGTAATTTGCATGTTTTAGATGTTTTTCATGATTATTGAGAAATGAGAAAAGCTGGCCTAAAATTCTATAAGGATCCTGCATAGAGGATTAAATAATTTAAAAATAACATAAAAATAAAATTTATAGAGATTTTAGTAAAAAAGTTTTGCGAGAAAAACTGTGAATACAGCAGTAATTTGCAGGTTTTGGTAATTCTTTCGTGATTATTGATGAAATAAGAAAAGCTAGCCTAAAATTCTATAAGGGTCCAGTATAGAGGATTAAATAATTTACATGTTACCATAAAAATAAATCTTGTAGAGCTTTTAATAAAAAAGTTATGCGAGAAAAACTGTGACATAGCAGTAATTAGCATGTTTTAGATGTTTTTCATGATTATTGAGAAATGAGAAAAGCTAGCCTAAAATTCTATAAGGATCCTGCATAGAGGATTAAATAATTTAAAAAAAAACATAAAAATTAAATTTATAGAGCTTTTAGTAAAAAGGTTATGCGAGAAAAACCGTGACTACAACAGTAATTTGCAGATTTTGGTAATACTTTCGTGATTATTGATGAAATAAGAAAAGCTAGCCTAAAATTCAATAAGGGTCCTTTATAGGGGATTAAATAATTTACATGTTACCATAAAAATAAATCTTGTAGAGCTTTTAATAAAAAAGTTATGCGAGAAAAACTGTGACATAGCAGTAATTAGCATGTTTTAGATGTTTTTCATGATTATTGAGAAATGAGAAAAGCTAGCCTAAAATTCTATAAGGATCCTGCATAGAGGATTAAATAATTTAAAAAAAAACATAAAAATTAAATTTATAGAGCTTTTAGTAAAAAGGTTATGCGAGAAAAACCGTGACTACAACAGTAATTTGCAGATTTTGGTAATACTTTCGTGATTATTGATGAAATAAGAAAAGCTAGCCTAAAATTCAATAAGGGTCCTTTATAGGGGATTAAATAATTTACATGTTACCATAAAAATAAATCTTGTAGAGCTTTTAATAAAAAAGTTATGCGAGAAAAACTGTGACATAGCAGTAATTAGCATGTTTTAGATGTTTTTCATGATTATTGAGAAATGAGAAAAGCTAGCCTAAAATTCTATAAGGATCCTGCATAGAGGATTAAATAATTTTAAAATACCATAAAAATAAGATTTATAGAGCTTTTAGTAAAAAGTTATGCAAGAAAAACCGTGACTACAACAGTAATTTGCAGGTTTTGGTAATACTTTCGTGATTATTGATGAAATAAGAAAAGCTAGCATAAAATTCAATAAGGGTCCTTTATAGGGGATTAAATAATTTACATGTTACCATAAAAATAAATCTTGTAGAGCTTTTAATAAAAAAGTTATGCGAGAAAAACTATGACATAGCAGTAATTTGCATGTTTTAGATGTTTTTCATGATAATTGAGAAATGAGAAAAGCTAGCCTAAAATTCTATAAGGATCCTGCATAGGGGATTAAATAATTTAAAAATAGCATAAAAATAGAATTTATAGAGCTTTTAGTAAAAAAGTTATGCGAGAAAAACCGTGACTACAACAGTAATTTGCAGGTTTTGGTAATACTTTCGTGATTATTGATGAAATAAGAAAAGCTAGCCTAAAATTCTATAAGGATCCTACATAGAGGATTAAATAATATAAAAATGCAATAAAAATTAAATTTATAGACTACAGCAGGTTTTAATATCAAATTTAGTATGCAAGGTTTTTAGAATATCCACAAATTTCCACTTCCTGTCCATTGGCAAACCCGAACCGAATCAACATTTTTTTTATATATATATTTTGCGTACACACAAAGGCCGCCCCCCAATGCCGCCACGGCTGGCCACCTCCGCTCACCGAAATCGTTTACATTTTTTACGCTATCGCGCCTTTTGTTGTGTCAAAAATAAAATTATGCGTCGTTTTCCACATACACGGCACGTCGCATCGCACGTGCAAACAAATTAATGTTGACACTAATAAATCCAACCGACAATAATAATTACATAATAATCGCTTTATAATGAACTCACCCGCTCACGATTAAATCAGGCGTAATTGCAATTTTCTTGAAAAGAATAGTTAATTATGGATATTAGCACGGGTGAAGGTGTAATACCTAAATAAATATTTACATGGAAATTTATCTGATGAAAATTATAGACAATGATGCGAATTTCTACTACTAACCGCAATGATGAATAATAAGGCACATTACACCATCAATAATACTGTCAATACCAGAAGACATTTGAAATTCTAAGGATATCAATTTAATACAAAATCTAGAGCATATATAAAAACAATAGTGTAGAAAAGTTTTACTAACAAACCCTTCACTTACTTTCCTACACCAGAACACCCCATTGCGGCATCCTTGGTGCCGTCTTGGTTAAGCGAAAGGGCGACCAAATAGTTTGTCGCCCACGGTAGTGTGTAGCCCTTGTCCTGCATCATGGCGGCGGCTGGTGGTGGTGGTTAATGCCAAGGGTCGAAATGCGTGTGTAAATCACTGAGAATTTTGAATTGAAAATGTTCGGGCGATGGTGACACGAAATATGAAATATGACTGACACTTGTAATAATAATTAATGGTTGGCATGACAACGAATATTTTGTGTCAAGCACAACGCCAACGATTTGAGATGAAATAAATTAAATATAAGAAATAAGACTTAATACAGTCACCGTTAGAAGCGGAGTAAGACTTTTCACCGAAGATGTTAGCGCTAGGCATGGAGGATGTCTTTGGAAGACTACACTGGGATACTCTTATCCCAAATAAACAACCAAGAATGTCGAGCCGTAGTGTAGAAATGGCCCAGAGAAGATGAAAGGACGATATCCGTGTCCTAGAACGTATTTTCGTGAATATTAGTAAAAGAGTGATAGTTACACTAAAATATCCTAAAGACCTTTTATAGAGGTTGAAAATATTCACAATATGCAATGTAAATCAACCCTGTAGTGCTTTTAATAAAAGAGTTATGCATGAAAAACTGTGAAAATTACAGTAATTTGCATGTACTAGAAAGTAGTTTCGTGAATATTGGAAAGAGAGTGATAGTTATACTAAAATATCCTAAAGACCTTTTATAGAGGTTGAAAATATTCACAATATGCAATGTAAATCAACCCTGTAGTGCGTTTAATAAAAGAGTTATGCGTGAAAATCTGTGAAAATAGCAGTAATTTGCATGTACTTGAAAGTAGTTTCGTGAATATTGGAAAAAGAGTGATAGTTACACTAAAATGCCCTAAAGACCTTTTATAGAGCTTGAAAATATTCACAATATGCAATGTAAATCAACCCTGTAGTGAGTTTAATAAAACAGTTATACGTGAAAAACTGTGAAAATAACAGTAATTTGCATGTACTAGAAAGTAGTTTCGTGAATATTGGAAAAAGAGTGATAGTTACGCTAAAATATCCTAAAGACCTTTTATAGAGGTTGAAAATATTCACAATATGCAATGTAAATCAACCCTGTAGTGCGTTTAATAAAAGAGTTATGCGTGAAGAACTGGGAAAATAACAGTAATTTGCATGTACTAGAAAGTAGTTTCGTGAATGTTGGAAAAAGAGTGATAGTTACACTAAAATGCCCAAAAGACCTTTTATAGAGGTTGAAAATATTCACAATATGCAATGTAAATCAACCCTGTAGTGCGTTTAATTAAAGAGTTATGCGTGAAAAACTGGGAAAATAACAGTAATTTGCATGTACTAGAAAGTAGTTTCGTGAATATTGGAAAAAGAGTGATAGTTACACTAAAATAACCTAAAGACCTTTTATAGAGGTTGAATATATTCACAATATGCAATGTAAATCAACCCTGTAGTGCGTTTAATAAAAGAGTTATGCGTGAAAAACTGTGAAAATTACAGTAATTTGCATGTACTAGAACGTATTTTCGTGAATATTGGAAAAAGAGTGATAGTTACACTAAAATGTCCTAAAGACCTTTTATAGAGGTTGAAAATATTCACAATATGGAATGTAAATCAACCCTGTAGTGCGTTTAATAAAAGAGTTATGCGTGAAAAACTGTGAAAATTACAGTAATTTGCATGTACTAGAACGTATTTTCGTGAATATTGGAAAAAGAGTGATAGTTACACTAAAATATCCTAAAGATCTTTTATAGAGATTGAAAATATTCACAATATGCAATGTAAATAAACCCTGTAGTGAGTTTAATAAAAGAGTTATGCGTGAAAAACTGGGAAAATAGTAATTTGTATGTACTAGAAAGTAGTTTCGTGAATATTGGAAAAAGAGTGATAGTTACACTAAAATGTTCTAAAGACCTTTTATAGAGGTTGAAAATACTCACAATATGCAATGTAAATCAACCCTGTAGTACGTTTAATAAAAGAGTTATGCGTGAAAAACTGGGAAAATAACAGTAATTTGCATGTACTAGAAAGTAGTTTCGTGAATATTGGAAAAAGAGTGATAGTTACACTAAAATATCCTAAAGACCTTTTATAGAGGTTGAAAATATTCACAATATGCAATATAAATCAACCCTGTAGTGCATTTAATAAAAGAGTTATGCGTGAAAAACTGGGAAAATAACAGTAATTTGCATGTACTAGAAAGTAGTTTCGTGAATATTGGAAAAAGAGTGATAGTTACACTAAAATGTCCTAAAGACCTTTTATAGAGGTTGAAAATATTCACAATATGCAATGTAAATCAACCCTGTAGTGCGTTTAATAAAAGAGTTATGCGTGAAAAACTGTGAAAATTACAGTAATTTGCATGTACTAGAACGTATTTTCGTGAATATTGGAAAAAGAGTGATAGTTACACTAAAATATCCCAAAGACCTTTTATAGAGGTTGAAAATATTCACAATATGCAATATAAATCAACCCTGTAGTGCGTTTAATAAAAGAGTTATGCGTGAAAAACTGTGAAAATTACAGTAATTTGCATGTACTAGAACGTATTTTCGTGAATATTGGAAAAAGAGTGATAGTTACACTAAAATATCCTAAAGACCTTTTATAGAGGTTGAATATATTCACAATATGCAATGTAAATCAACCCTGTAGTGCGTTTAATAAAAGAGTTATGCGTGAAAAACTGTGAATATAACAGTAATTTGCATGTACTAGAACGTATTTTCGTGAATATTGGAAAAAGAATGATAGTTACACTAAAATGTCCTAAAGACCTTTTATAGAGGTTGAAAATATTCACAATATGGAATGTAAATCAACCCTGTAGTGCGTTTAATAAAAGAGTTATGCGTGAAAAACTGGGAAAATAACAGTAATTTGCATGTACTAGAAAGTAGTTTCGTGAATATTGGAAAAAGAGTGATAGTTACACTAAAATATCCTAAAGGCCTTTTATAGAGGTTGAAAATATTCACAATATGCAATGTAAATCAACCCTGTAGTGCGTTTAATAAAAGAGTTATGCGTGAAAAACTGTGAAAATTACAGTAATTTGCATGTACTAGAACGTATTTTCGTGAATATTGGAAAAAGAGTGATAGTTACACTAAAATATCCTAAAGATCTTTTATAGAGATTGAAAATATTCACAATATGCAATGTAAATAAACCCTGTAGTGAGTTTAATAAAAGAGTTATGCGTGAAAAACTGGGAAAATAGTAATTTGTATGTACTAGAAAGTAGTTTCGTGAATATTGGAAAAAGAGTGATAGTTACACTAAAATGTTCTAAAGACCTTTTATAGAGGTTGAAAATACTCACAATATGCAATGTAAATCAACCCTGTAGTACGTTTAATAAAAGAGTTATGCGTGAAAAACTGGGAAAATAACAGTAATTTGCATGTACTAGAAAGTAGTTTCGTGAATATTGGAAAAAGAGTGATAGTTACACTAAAATATCCTAAAGACCTTTTATAGAGGTTGAAAATATTCACAATATGCAATATAAATCAACCCTGTAGTGCATTTAATAAAAGAGTTATGCGTGAAAAACTGGGAAAATAACAGTAATTTGCATGTACTAGAAAGTAGTTTCGTGAATATTGGAAAAAGAGTGATAGTTACACTAAAATGTCCTAAAGACCTTTTATAGAGGTTGAAAATATTCACAATATGCAATGTAAATCAACCCTGTAGTGCGTTTAATAAAAGAGTTATGCGTGAAAAACTGGGAAAATAACAGTAATTTGCATGTACTAGAAAGTAGTTTCGTGAATATTGGAAAAAGAGTGATAGTTACACTAAAATATCCTAAAGGCCTTTTATAGAGGTTGAAAATATTCACAATATGCAATATAAATCAACTCTGTAGTGCGTTTAATAAAAGAGTTATGCGTGAAAAACTGGGAAAATAACAGTAATTTGCATGTACTAGAAAGTAGTTTCGTGAATATTGGAAAAAGAGTGATAGTTACACTAAAATATCCTAAAGGCCTTTTATAGAGGTTGAAAATATTCACAATATGCAATGTAAATCAACCCTGTAGTGCGTTTAATAAAAGAGTTATGCGTGAAAAACTGGGAAAATAACAGTAATTTGCATGTACTAGAAAGTAGTTTCGTGAATATTGGAAAAAGAGTGATAGTTACACTAAAATATCCTAAAGACCTTTTATAGAGGTTGAAAATATTCACAATATGCAATGTAAATCAACCCTGTAGTGTGTTTAATAAAATAGTTATGCGTGAAAAACTGGGAAAATAACAGTAATTTGCATGTACTAGAAAGTAGTTTCGTGAATATTGGAAAGAGAGTGATAGTTACACTAAAATATCCTAAAGACCTTTTATAGAGGTTGAAAATATTCAGAATATGCAATGTAAATCAACCCTGTAGTGAGTTTAATAAAAGAATTATGAGTGAAAAACCCAAACATGGCTAGTTTTAAATGAGAAATTTAATCACTAAACATAATTATCAAGTATATTGCTACATATCTTTAAGAATAATGAAGATATCTTGTAAGACTTTTCAAAATTAAGTTTCTCACACATTTTTACATATGAATCATATAGATTTCCTACAGTTACCTAAACAATGCTAGTTTTTAAATGAGAAATTTATTCACTAAACATAATTATCAAGATTATTGCGACATATCTTTAAGAATAATGAAGATATCTTGTAAGACTTTTTAAAATTAAGTTTCTCACACATTTTTACATATGAATCATATAGATTTTCTACAGTTACCTAAACAATGCTGGTTTTTAAATGAGAAATGTATTCACTAAACATAATTATCAAGTTTATTGCTACATATCTTTAAGAATAATGAAGATATCTTGTAAGACTTTTCATAATTAAGTTTCTCACACTTGTGTTACTTACGGACCACTAGCGTTATCTTTCCCGTTCATCTGCTTAGCTTCAACGGCACTAACGACCAAATAGTTCAACGCCAATTTTAGCACGCATTTAATTTTTGATGCCCTCATGTTTGACTGCCGATAGTAATTCCAAGGGATGAACTGATACGATTTGTTGATACACTGAGAATTTTGAAACGAACGTGTCGAGGATGATTGCCACAAAACACTGACAGTGATATTAGTTATGTCGCCATGGCGGGTTGTTGTTTGGTTGACCGACGCCCTCTTGTCAATTTTTGTTTTCCTCAACAATTAACATTGATAGATTTTTTAAAAGAATATAAATTTTGAATATTTTTTTGTAGTCACTGCATACACAATGTTATCAACTTAATTCTACGAATATATAAACTGAGGAAAGCTGAAGGTACAAAACTCTCTTTGCGTCCTGTTTTGCTGCCATCACAATCCTCCTTCGTTCCGTTCTATGTGCAGGTTTGAACTTCGCAACTTTTAATGATAATAATTATAAATTTAGGCTTAATTCATAAGAAATATCAGGACACAATGTAGTGTAGAACATTGTTTCCTGAAATTTCTTAAGAATTAAGCCTAAATTTATTATTATTATCATAAAAAGTTCAAACCATAGGTTTGGTGTAGGCAATAAATCAGAATCTTGGAATTTTCAGAAAAACAAAAACTTACGACTTATTATCTGGCGTATACTTGTTCTTCACGTATTTCATGGTGCACTCCCTCGGCATCGAATCAATGCACTTCTTGACTTCCTCCTGTCGACGGCGCAGCGCCTCCAAGTAGGCCTTCTCTTTTTCGTCCGCCATTCCTCGGTCGTCTCGTACACTCGAAATTTAAATCGTTGCGAATTCACTGTGAATTTTGAGGCTGGAATTTCGGGAAATGCAAACCGTTCAGATAATTTTAAAAAATCATTTGATGTAGTCGCCATGGTAACCAGTTACTTTTTCAGCGCCTTGTTGATATTGTCAATTCTGCATTGTCGTGTTTTTGTCACTACTTCTGTTTTTTTTTTGTCTGGTTTGAGGTTTGAAAGTATTATGAGGTCCATCTTTGTCTTAAGAGCGTCTCTATAAGTTGGTCATGTATGTTATGTTTCCAAATTGACACAACCAATTTGCAAAACTTGCCATCCTCTGATATCTGTGGATCTTCTGGTGATTTGAATCATAAAACAGATTTATGAATTTAAAGCGGTATAACTAACTAACTAGTTACCCCAGAGTGTTATAAGTTACAAATTCTCATAAATCATTTAATTCTGTATGAGAAACGTCTTTTAGTGAAATATTTTTCAGATTATTGTGATCACAGCCCTTGTGATTTGAATCATAAAACACTTTTATGAATTTAAAGCTGTATAACTAACTAACTAGTTACCCCAGACTGTTATAAGTTACAAATTCTGATAAATCATTTAATTCTGTATAAGAAACGTCTTTTAGTGAAATATTTTTCAGATTATTGTGATCACAGCCCTTGTGATTTGAATAATAAAACACTTTTATGAATTTAAAGCTGTATAACTAGCAAACTAGTTACCCCAGAGTGTTATAAGTTACAAATTCTGATAAATCATTTAATTCTGTATGAGAAACGTCTTTTAGTGAAATATTTTTCAGATTATTGTGATCACAGCCCTTGTGATTTGAATCATAAAACACTTTTATGAATTTAAAGCTGTATAACTAACTAACTAGTTACCCCAGAGTGTTATAAGTTACAAATTCTGATAAATCATTCAATTCTGTATAAGAAACGTCTTTTACTGAAATATTTTTCAGATTATTGTGATCACAGCCCTTGTGATTTGAATCATAAAACACTTTTATGAATTTAAAGCTGTATAACTAGCTAACTAGTTACCCCAGAGTGTTATAAGTTACAAATTCTGATAAATCAATTAATTCTGTATAAGAAACGTCTTTTAGTCAAATATTTTTCAGATTATTGTGATCACAGCCCTTGTGATTAGAATCATAAAACACTTTTTTGAATTTAAAGCTGTATAACTAACTAACTAGTTACCCCAGAGTGTTATAAGTTACAAATTCTGATAAATAATTTAATTCTGTATAAGAAACGTCTTTTAGTGAAATATTTTTCAGATTATTGTGATCACAGCCCTTGTGATTTGAATCATAAAACACTTTTATGAATTTAAAGCTGTATAACTAACTAACTAGTTACCCCAGAGTGTTATAAGTTACAAATTCACATAAATCATTTAATTCTGTATAAGAAACGTCTTTTAATGAAATATTTTTTAGATTATTGTGATCACAGCCCTTGTAATTTGAATCATAAAACACTTTGATGAATTTAAAGCTGTATAGCTAACTAACTAGTTACCCCAGATTGTTATAAGTTACAAAATCTGATAAATCATTTCATTCTGTATAAGAAACGTCTTTTAGTGAAATATTTTTCAGATTATTGTGATCACAGCCCTTGTGATTTGAATCATAAAACACTTTTATGAATTTAACGCTGTATAACTAACTAACTAGTTACCCCAGATTGTTATAAGTTACAAATTCTGATAAATCATTTAATTCTGTATAAGAAACGTCTTTTAGTGAAATATTTTTCAGATTATTGTGATCACAGCCCTTGTGATTTGAATAATAAAACAGTTTTATGAATTTAAAGCTGTATAACTAACTAACTAGTTACCCCAGATTGTTATAAGTTACAAAATCTGATAAATCATTTCATTCTGTATAAGAAACGTCTTTTAGTGAAATATTTTTCAGATTATTGTGATCACAGCCCTTGTGATTTGAATCATAAAATACTTTTATTAATTTAAAGCTGTATAACTAACTAACTAGTTACCCCTGAGTGTTATAAGTTAAAAATTCTGATAAATCATTATATATATATATATATATATATATGTATATATATATATATATATATATATATATATATATATATATATATATATATATCTTGTATCCGCCGGAACAATCCTATATTTAGAAAATATTAATAACAGAAGCAAATATTGAAATATTAGTCGCTTTCGTTTATTCTTCGGGAGCTGGCTTACAACAGCCCCTAACAGCTCCCGTGCGATAAACGAAAGCGACAATAATCTCAATATTTGTTACAATATAGATTTTATCACAATTAAAATTGTTTTGTGGAGAGAATCGTAATTTCCACAAAAACAACTTAATTTCAAGTATTTATGTGTGTGTTTTTTTTTATAATTGCCAGTTCGCCGTCCGTGTAATTTTGATGATGAAAAGAGTGACCTCGCGTAATTAAGCACCCTGTTTCCGGTGCGATTTCCCGCCATGGACCAGTCCACGCAAGTGAGTTTTCCGGCGGTCGTGCGGAGGGCGCAACACCACAACGCCAGAAAACTACCCGCCTACGACTTGAGTGCGCTCAAGCCCAACCGGTCGCTGCAAACACTGCCGAATCCCTGGGTATGTTAGATATCTGTATGAGGAGTAATTATTTTATTTGTTTTGTAACACCAGGCTAGATAATCATTTGTAATTTGATAAGTAATTAGTTAGTTAGCTAAACAAAATAATTACAGGTGTAATTTTAATTTTTGGGGCGACTGTTTTAATGCAGCGATAATTTAAAAGTGATTTACATAAAAAACAAGTCATAATTAGCTTTAATACAATTGAAATTATATAATCACAGATTATTTGATATATAATATATATATATATATATATATATATATATATATATATATATATATTCTATTTTTTTGGGTCTTATATCTAATGTCTCCTGCGTCTTGTTCGCTAACTCTGGACGAAAGACCGGATCATAATCTATCTTTTGTCTTTTATCTCTTATTTTCTACTAACTCTTGTCTTCTATTTGTTTTCTATTTTCTTGTGTCTTATATCTAATGTCCTCTGCGTCTTGTTCGCTAACTCTGGATGAAAGACCGGATCATCATCTATCTTTTGTCTTTTATCTCTTATTTTCTACTAACTCTTGTCTTCTATTTGTTTTCTATTTTCTTGTGTCTTATATCTAATGTCTTCTGCGTCTTGTTCGCTAACTCTGGATGAAAGACCGGATCATCATCTATCTTTTGTCTTTTATCTCTTATTTTCTACTAACTCTTGTCTTCTATTTATTTTCTATTTTTTTGGGTCTTATATCTAATGTCTTCTGCATCTTGTTCGCTAACTCTGGATGAAAGACCGGATCATCATCTATCTTTTGTCTTTTATCTCTTATTTTCTACTAACTCTTGTCTTCTATTTGTTTTCTATTTTTTTGGGTCTTATATCTAATGTCTTCTGCGTCTTGTTCGCTAACTCTGGATGAAAGACCGGATCATCATCTATCTTTTGTCTTTTATCTCTTATTTTCTACTAACTCTTGTCTTCTATTTGTTTTCTATTTTTTTGGGTCTTATATCTAATGTCTTCTGCGTCTTGTTCGCTAACTCTGGATGAAAAACCAGATCATCATCTATCTTTTGTCTTTTATCTCTTATTTTCTACTAACTCTTGTCTTCTATTTGTTTTCTATTTTTTTGGGTCTTATATCTAATGTCTTCTGCGTCTTGTTCGCTAACTCTGAATGAAAGACCGGATCATCATCTATCTTTTGTCTTTTATCTCTTATTTTCTACTAACTCTTGTCTTCTATTTGTTTTCTATTTTTTTTGGGTCTTATATCTAATGTCTTCTGCGTCTTGTTCGCTAACTCTGGATGAAAGACCGAATCATCATCTATCTTTTGTCTTTTATCTCTTATTTTCTACTAACTCTTGTCTTCTATTTGTTTTCTATTTTTTGGGTCTTATATCTAATGTCTTCTGCGTCTTGTTCGCTAACTCTGGATGAAAGACCGGATCATCATCTATCTTTTGTCTTTTATCTCTTATTTTCTACTAACTCTTGTCTTCTATTTGTTTTCTATTTTTTTGGGTCTTATATCTAATGTCTTCTACGTCTTGTTCGCTAACTCTGGATGAAAGACCGGATCATCATCTGTCTTTTGTCTTTTATCTTTTATTTTCTACTAACTCTTGTCTTCTATTTATTTTCTATTTTTTTGGGTCTTATATCTAATGTCTCTTGCGTCTTGTTCGCTAATTCTGAATGAAAGACCGGATCATCATCTATCTTTTGTCTTTTATCTCTTATTTTCTACTAACTCTTCTCTTCTATTTGTTTTCTATTTTTTTGTGTCTTATATCTAATGTCTTCTGTGTCTTGTTCGCTAACTCTGGATGAAAGACCGGATCATCATCCATCTTTTGTCTTTTATCTCTTATTTTCTACTAACTCTTGTCTTCTATTTGTTTTCTATTTTTTTGGGTCTTATATCTAATGTCTTCTGCGTCTTGTTCGCTAACTCTGGATGAAAGACCGGATCATCATCTATCTTTTGTCTTTTATCTCTTATTTTCTACTAACTCTTGTCTTCTATTTGTTTTCTATTTTTTTGGGTCTTATATCTAATGTCTTCTGCGTCTTGTTCGCTAACTCTGGATGAAAGACCGGATCATCATCCATCTTTTGTCTTTTATCTCTTATTTTCTACTAACTCTTGTCTTCTATTTGTTTTCTATTTTTTTGGGTCTTATATCTAATGTCTTCTGCGTCTTGTTCGCTAACTCTGGATGAAAGACCGGATCATCATCTATCTTTTGTCTTTTATCTCTTATTTTCTACTAACTCTTGTCTTCTATTCGTTTTCTATTTTTTTGGGTCTTATATCTAATGTCTTCTGCGTCTTGTTCGCTAACTCTGGATGAAAGACCGGATCATCATCTATCTTTTGTCTTTTATCTCTTATTTTCTACTAACTCTTCTCTTCTATTTGTTTTCTATTTTTTTGTGTCTTATATCTAATGTCTTCTGTGTCTTGTTCGCTAACTCTGGATGAAAGACCGGATCATCATCTATCTTTTGTCTTTTATCTCTTATTTTCTACTAACTCTTGTCTTCTATTCGTTTTCTATTTTTTTGTGTCTTATCTCTAATGTCTTCTGTGTCTTGTTCGCTAACTCTGGATGAAAGACCGGATCATCATCCATCTTTTGTCTTTTATCTCTTATTTTCTACTAACTCTTGTCTTCTATTTGTTTTCTATTTTTTTGTGTCTTATATCTAATGTCTTCTGCGTCTTGCTCGCTAACTCTGGATGAAAGACCGGATCATCATCTATCTTTTGTCTTTTATCTCTTATCTTCTACTAACTCTTGTCTTCTATTTGTTTTCTATTTTTTTTGGATCTTATATCTAATGTCTTCTGCGTCTTGTTCGCTAACTCTGGATGAAAGACCGGATCATCATCTATCTTTTGTCTTTTATCTCTTATTTTCTACTAACTCTTGTCTTCTATTTGTTTTCTATTTTTTTGTGTCTTATATCTAATGTCTTCTGTGTCTTGTTCGCTAACTCTGGATGAAAGACCGGATCATCATCTATCTTTTGTCTTTTATCTCTTATTTTCTACTAACTCTTGTCTTCTATTTGTTTTCTATTTTTTTGTGTCTTATATCTAATGTCTTCTGTGTCTTGTTCGCTAACTCTGGATGAAAGACCGGATCATCATCCATCTTTTGTCTTTTATCTCTTATTTTCTACTAACTCTTGTCTTCTATTTGTTTTCTATTTTTTTGTGTCTTATATCTAATGTCTTCTGCGTCTTGCTCGCTAACTCTGGATGAAAGACCGGATCATCATCTATCTTTTGTCTTTTATCTCTTATCTTCTACTAACTCTTGTCTTCTATTTGTTTTCTATTTTTTTTGGATCTTATATCTAATGTCTTCTGCGTCTTGTTCGCTAACTCTGGATGAAAGACCGGATCATCATCTATCTTTTGTCTTTTATCTCTTATTTTCTACTAACTCTTGTCTTCTATTTGTTTTCTTTTTTTTTTGGGTCTTATATCTAATGTCTTCTGCGTCTTGTTCGCTAACTCTGGATGAAAGACCGGATCATCATCTATCTTTTGTCTTTTATCTCTTATTTTCTACTAACTCTTGTCTTCTATTTGTTTTCTATTTTTTTGTGTCTTATATCTAATGTCTTCTGTGTCTTGTTCGCTAACTCTGGATGAAAGACCGGATCATCATCTATCTTTTGTCTTTTATCTCTTATTTTCTACTAACTCTTGTCTTCTATTTGTTTTCTATTTTTTTTGGTCTTATATCTAATGTCTTCTGCATCTTGTTCGCTAACTCTGGATGAAAGACCGGATCATCATCTATCTTTTGTCTTTTATCTCTTATTTTCTACTAACTCTTGTCTTCTATTTGTTTTCTATTTTTTTGGGTCTTATATCTAATGTCTTCTGCGTCTTGTTCGCTAACTCTGGATGAAAGACCGGATCATCATCTATCTTTTGTCTTTTATCTCTTATTTTCTACTAACTCTTGTCTTCTATTTGTTTTCTATTTTTTTTGGTCTTATATCTAATGTCTTCTGCATCTTGTTCGCTAACTCTGGATGAAAGACCGGATCATCATCTATCTTTTGTCTTTTATCTCTTATTTTCTACTAACTCTTGTCTTCTATTTGTTTTCTATTTTCTTGTGTCTTATATCTAATGTCTTCTGCGTCTTGTTCGCTAACTCTGGATGAAAGACCGGATCATCATCTATCTTTTGTCTTTTATCTCTTATTTTCTACTAACTCTTCTCTTCTATTTGTTTTCTATTTTTTTGTGTCTTATATCTAATGTCTTCTGTGTCTTGTTCGCTAACTCTGGATGAAAGACCGGATCATCATCTATCTTTTGTCTTTTATCTCTTATTTTCTACTAACTCTTGTCTTCTATTTGTTTTCTATTTTTTTGGGTCTTATATCTAATGTCTTCTGTGTCTTGTTCGCTAACTCTGGATGAAAGACCGGATCATCATCTATCTTTTGTCTTTTATCTCTTATTTTCTACTAACTCTTCTCTTCTATTTGTTTTCTATTTTTTTGTGTCTTATATCTAATGTCTTCTGTGTCTTGTTCGCTAACTCTGGATGAAAGACCGGATCATCATCTATCTTTTGTCTTTTATCTCTTATTTTCTACTAACTCTTGTCTTCTATTTGTTTTCTATTTTTTTTGGTCTTATATCTAATGTCTTCTACGTCTTGTTCGCTAACTCTGGATGAAAGACCGGATCATCATCTATCTTTTGTCTTTTATCTCTTATTTTCTACTAACTCTTGTCTTCTATTTGTTTTCTATTTTTTTGGGTCTTATATCTAATGGCTTCTGCGTCTTGTTCGCTTACTCTGGATGAAAGACCGGATCATCATATATCTTTTGTCTTTTATCTCTTATTTTCTACTAACTCTTGTCTTCTATTTGTTTTCTATTTTTTTGGGTGTTATATCTAATGTCTTCATCGTCTTGTTCGCTAACTCTGGATGAAAGACCGGATCATCATCTATCTTTTGTCTTTTATCTCTTATTTTCTACTAACTCTTGTCTTCTATTTGTTTTCTATTTTTTTTGGTCTTATATCTAATGTCTTCTGCATCTTGTTCGCTAACTCTGGATGAAAGACCGGATCATCATCTATCTTTTGTCTTTTATCTCTTATTTTCTACTAACTCTTGTCTTCTATTTGTTTTCTATTTTCTTGTGTCTTATATCTAATGTCTTCTGCGTCTTGTTCGCTAACTCTGGATGAAAGACCGGATCATCATCTATCTTTTGTCTTTTATCTCTTATTTTCTACTAACTCTTCTCTTCTATTTGTTTTCTATTTTTTTGTGTCTTATATCTAATGTCTTCTGTGTCTTGTTCGCTAACTCTGGATGAAAGACCGGATCATCATCTATCTTTTGTCTTTTATCTCTTATTTTCTACTAACTCTTGTCTTCTATTTGTTTTCTATTTTTTTTGGTCTTATATCTAATGTCTTCTGCATCTTGTTCGCTAACTCTGGATGAAAGACCGGATCATCATCTATCTTTTGTCTTTTATCACTTATTTTCTACTAACTCTTGTCTTCTATTTGTTTTCTATTTTTTTGGGTCTTATATCTAATGTCTTCTGCATCTTGTTCGCTAACTCTGGATGAAAGACCGGATCATCATCTATCTTTTGTCTTTTATCTCTTATTTTCTACTAACTCTTGTCTTCTATTTGTTTTCTATTTTTTTTGGTCTTATATCTAATGTCTTCTACGTCTTGTTCGCTAACTCTGGATGAAAGACCGGATCATCATCTATCTTTTGTCTTTTATCTCTTATTTTCTACTAACTCTTGTCTTCTATTTGTTTTCTATTTTTTTGGGTCTTATATCTAATGGCTTCTGCGTCTTGTTCGCTTACTCTGGATGAAAGACCGGATCATCATATATCTTTTGTCTTTTATCTCTTATTTTCTACTAACTCTTGTCTTCTATTTGTTTTCTATTTTTTTGGGTGTTATATCTAATGTCTTCATCGTCTTGTTCGCTAACTCTGGATGAAATACCGGATCATCATCTATCTTTTGTCTTTTATCACTTATTTTCTACTAACTCTTGTCTTCTATTTGTTTTCTATTTTTTTGGGTCTTATATCTAATGTCTTCTGCATCTTGTTCGCTAACTCTGGATGAAAGACCGGATCATCATCTATCTTTTGTCTTTTATCTCTTAGTTTCTACTAACTCTTGTCTTCTATTTGTTTACTATTTTTTTGGGTGTTATATCTAATGTCTTCTACGTCTTGTTCGCTAACTCTGGATGAAAGACCGGATCATCATCTATCTTTTGTCTTTTATCTCTTATTTTCTACTAACTCTTGTCTTCTATTTGTTTTCTATTTTTTTGGGTCTTATATCTAATGTCTTCTGTGTCTTGTTCGCTAACTCTGGATGAAAGACCGGATCATCATCTGTCTTTTGTCTTTTATCTCTTATTTTCTACTAACTCTTGTCTTCTATTTGTTTTCTATTTTTTTGGGTCTTATATCTAATGTCTTCTGCGTCTTGTTCGCTAACTCTGGATGAAATACCGGATCATCATCTATCTTTTGTCTTTTATCTCTGATTTTCTACTAACTCTTGTCTTCTATTTGTTTTCTATTTTTTTTTTGGTCTTATATCTAATGTCTCCTGCGTCTTGTTCGCTAACTCTGGATGAAAGACCGGATCATCATCTGTCTTTTGTCTTTTATCTCTTATTTTCTACTAAGTCTTGTCTTCTATTTGTTTTCTATTTTTTTGGGTCTTATATCTAATGTCTTCTGCGTCTTGTTCGCTAACTCTGGATGAAATACCGGATCATCATCTATCTTTTGTCTTTTATTTCTTATTTTCTACTAACTCTTGTCTTCTATTTTTTTCTATTTTTTTGTGTCTTATATCTAATGTCTTCTGCGTCTTGTTCGCTAACTCTGGATGAAAGACCGGATCATCATCTATCTTTTGTCTTTTATCTCTTAGTTTCTACTAACTCTTGTCTTCTATTTGTTTACTATTTTTTTGGGTCTTATAATTTCCATCTCTTGTCTTCTAGCTATCGAAATGTGTCTTGTATCTATTGTATTATATGTTTTGTCTTCTATATTATGTCTCATATTTTGTGTCTGCTATTACTTGTGTCATCTGGCATCTGTTGATTTCTATTTATTGTCTTCTATTTAACATCTTCTATCTAATCCCATTTATTTCTTGTTTTCTATTTCATGTCTTCGATGTTTTTTGCGATTGTATTTAATTCTGTCCCTTGTCTGGCATGTTGTCTTCTTTTATATCCATTGTCTTCTATATCTTCTATATCTTCTATTTTATGTTTCCTATCTTCTATCTCGCTATTTCTTGTTTTGTTTTCATATATTAGTTCTTCTCTTTTAAATTTTACATTAATTCATTCATTCATAATAATTTCTCTTCAACCAACACTTGCCAGTGTCTTCTAAACTATAGGATTCTCATTCTTCTAGGTGCAGCTGCGACCTCCGACATTACAACGCCCGAAATCGTTAAACCTCTCATCCGAGACGTTCCACCGCAGCAAAATATCCTTCCTCTCCGAAACCAGCCCGAAGTACCCCTCGAGTGATATCTCCATCAGTCTTCCGATCTCCAGGGAGCGCACGCCTCCGCCACCAAGTTTCTTCATCGGTTCCGGAAACTTTAAAAACATCCACCGAAAGGTAGACTGCATAAAAATATAAAAATTTATTATAAAATGTTATGATTGCAGTTTGTATCAAATGATTTCCATGCGGGCGATACCGGTACGCACAATGGTAGTTGCAAGTGCTTTTTTGAGGAAGCCAACTCCACCGGGCCGCCCAATCCCACCCCGGAAGGTTTATCGTGGCGGAGGCTGCATATGTCGCGCGCCAAACTGAAGGCCACGTCCACAACTTCAGAGTTGCTCTCAGGATTTGCTATGGTTGCAATGGTAACTAACTTATAAACTATAAAATTATAACAAAACAAAATATTATGATCACACTCCTAACATCAACATCAACATCATCTTTTAGGTCGAGTTACAAATCAACGAGCCAACAAACGTGCCCGAGTGGCTTTTCATCATGTTCGCTATCTGCACGACCGTTTTGGTCTCCGTGCACATCTTTGCGCTGATGATTTCCACGTATATCCTACCAAACATAGATGCTGTTTCTAAAATGGATGTCTGTGAGTTGGTCTCAGAAAGCCCGCACGAGAGGATGCGTGGGTTCATAGAGCTCGCTTGGGCTTTCTCAACAGTTTTAGGTAAAAACGAAACATCTTCTATTATTAGATATACATATGAGTCATTTAAAAGAAACGCAGCAAAATCCTGTATGTAATACTAACACACCGCAGAGGGACCCTGAAGGACGATGGCGAGTTGCAGAATTGTGACAAATGTAATAACTACTACTAATAGACCTTCGGGTCCTTCTGTTGTCATGTGTATGTATATAACTTACTATTTCAGAAAATAGTAATTGAAGAGTATCATGAGACAAAAATGAATATAGTCTTTTTCCTGAAACTAATAGAAAATGGTAGAAGAGAAAATAGTTTGAAAATTAGTATGGAGTACGAATATTCTACAAATCTAGATCTATTAACACCATTCAATTGTTTTAGGTCTGTTTCTGTTCCTCGTGGAAATCGCGATACTGTGCTGGGTGAAATTCTGGGACTACTCACTGAATGCAGCCATCGCAGCCACCGTCATAGTCATTCCAGTTTTAGTAATTTTCGTACTATTCGCTGTGCATTTCTACCACTCTCTAGTCGTCTACCGCTGTGACACCTCGGAGGAGGACATGGAAAAACTGGAGGAGTTAAAAAAGAAGCTTGACAAAGCCACGTCGCCAGTTTGATAACGGCTGGCGTCCTCGATCGCAATAGGACGCCTTTATTTCGGGTACAAAAAAAAGACTTTTGCAGTGATTTGCCATAATGTTTAAGATGTAAATTAATGTAGTTGTTAATTTATAAAATATAATTACGTTTTACTTTTATTTATGAATAATTAAAACCTGTATTTATATTTAAACCTAGTTATACTCAAAGGACTTCATGATTTCTTAATTTCTAAATGGGTTATATATAAATGTCTCAAAAATATCCAAACTACAATCATTAAATAAATTTTTAAATTTTGTATGCATGTAACAGTATTCTTATATGAACTTTTATGGACTGTAGTCTCAATAATTGAGGTAACTTAACGAATTATATGTCGTTATATACATAGATAAACCGGTAACATATAAATGTCTTAAAAATATCCAAAATCCAATCATTAAATAAATTTTTAAATTTTTTATGCATGTAACAGTATTCTTATATGAACTTTTATGGACTGTAGCCTCAATAATTCAGGTAATTTCATGAATTATTTGCCGTTATAAACAAAGATAAATGGGTAACATGTAAATGTCTCAAAAATATCCAAAACCCATAAGATAAAAATTAATATCTTGCTTAGTCTGTAAGATATGAGAAAACCAAAACTCAAAAAGATAGCATTTTCGTATATTCGTTGTAATTTTTTCAATTCAAATGATTTCGAAAAACTAAAAACACATTTTCATGGCCATTTTTCATACTCTTTAATAATCTATAAGAAAAAAATACTTATATTGCTTAGTCTATAAGATATGAGAAAACCAAAACTCAAAAAGATAGCATTTTCGTATATTCGTTATAATTTATTCAATTCAAATAATTTCGAAAAACTAAAAACACATTTTCATGGCCACTTTTAATGCTCTTTAATAATCTATAAGAAAAAAATACATATCTTGCTTAGTCTATAAGATATGAGAAAACCAAAACTCAAAAAGATAGCATTTTCGTATATTCGTTATAATTTTTTCAATTCAAATGATTTCGAAAAACTAAAAACACATTTTCATAGCCACTTTTCATGCTCTTTAATAATCCAGAAGAAAAAAAAACATATCTTGCTTAGTCTGTAAGATATGAGAAAACCAAAACTCAAAAAGATAGCATTTTGGTATATTCGTTATAATTTTTTCAATTCAAATAATTTCGAAAAACTAAAAACACATTTTCATGGCCACTTTTAATGCTCTTTAATAATCTATAAGAAAAAAATACATATCTTGCTTAGTCTATAAGATATGAGAAAACCAAAACTCAAAAAGATAGCATTTTCGTATATTCGTTATAATTTTTTCAATTCAAATGATTTCGAAAAACTAAAAACACATTTTCATAGCCACTTTTCATGCTCTTTAATAATCCAGAAGAAAAAAAAACATATCTTGCTTAGTCTGTAAGATATGAGAAAACCAAAACTCAAAAAGATAGCATTTTGGTATATTCGTTATAATTTTTTCAATTCAAATAATTTCGAAAAACTAAAAACACATTTTCATGGCCACTTTTCATACTCTTTAATAATATATAAGAATAAAATACATATCTTGCTGAGTCTATAAGATATGAGAAAACCAAAACTCAAAAAGATAGCATTTTCGTATATTCGTTATAATTTTTTCATTTCAAATGATTTCGAAAAACTAAAAACACATTTTCATGGCAACTTTTCATACTCTTTAATAATCCATAAGAAAAAAATACCTATCTTGCTTAGTCTGTAAGATATGAGAAAACCAAAACTCAAAAAGATAGCATTTTCGTATATTTGTTATAATTTTTTCCATTCAAATGATTTCGAAAAACTAAAAACACATTTTCATGGCCACTTTTCATACTCTTTAATAATCTATAAGAATAAAATACATATCTTCCTTAGTCTATAAGATATGAGAAAACCAAAACTCAAAAAGATAGCATTTTCGCATATTCGTTATAATTTTTTCAATTCAAATGATTTCGAAAAACTAAAAATACATTTACATGGCCACTTTTCATACTCTTTAATAATCTATAAGAAAAAAAAAATATATCTTGCTTATTTTGTAAGATATGAGAAAACCAAAACTCAAAAAGATAGCATTTTCGTATATTCGTTATAACTTTTTCAATTCAAATGATGAATGAATGATCAAATGAAAAACTAAAAACACATTTTCATGGCCACTTTTCATACTCTTTAATAATCTATAAGAAAAAAATACATATATTGCTTAGTCTGTAAGACATGAGAAAACCAAAACTCAAAAATATTTCATTTTCGTTTAATCTTTATAATTTTTTCATTTCAAATGATTTCGAAAAACTAAAAACACATTTTCATGGCCACTTTTCGTACTCTTTAATAATCTATAAGAAGAAAATACATATCTTGCTTAGTCTATAAGATATGAGCAAATCAAAACTCAAAAAGATAGCATTTTCGTATATTCGTTATAATTTTTTCATTTCAAATGATTTCGAAAAACTAAAAACACATTTTCATGGTCACTTTTCATACTCTTTAATAATCCATAAGAAAAAAATACATATCTTGCTTAGTCTGTAAGATATGAGAAAACCAAAACTCAAAAAGATAGCATTCTCGTTTATTCGTTATAATTTATTCAATTCAAATGATTTCGAAAAACTAAAAACACATTTTCATGGTTACTTTTCATACTCTTTAATAATCTATAAGAAGAAAATACATATCTTGCTTAGTCTATAAGATATGAGAAAACCAAAACTCAAAAAGATAGCATTTTCGTATATTCCTTATAATTTTTTCATTTCAAATGATTTCGAAAAACTAAAAACACATTTTCATGGCCACATTTCATACTCTTTAATAATTTATAAGAAAAAAATACATATCTTGATTAGTCTGTAAGATATGAGAAAACCAAGACTCAAAAAGCTAGCATTTTCGTATATCCGTTATAAATTTTTCAATTCAGATAATTTCGAAAAACTAAAAACACATTTTCATGGCCACTTTTCATACTCTTTAATAATCCATAAGAAAAAAATACATATCTTTTTTAGTCTATAAGATATGAGAAAACCAAAACTCAAAAAGATAGCATTTTCGTATATTCGTTATAATTTTTTTAATTCAAATGATTTCGAAAAACTAAAAACACATTTTCATGGCCACTTTTAATACTCTTTAATAATCTATAAGAAAAAAATACATATCTTGCTTAGTCTATAAGATATGAGAAAACCAAAACTCAAAAAGATAGCATTTTCGTATATTCGTTATAATTTTTTCAATTCAAATGATTTCGAAAAACTAAAAACACATTTTCATGGCCACATTTCATACTCTTTAATAATCCATAAGAAAAAAATACATATCTTGCTTAGTCTATAAGATATGAGAAAACCAAAACTCAAAAAGATAGCATTTTCGTATATTCGTTATAATTTTTTCAATTCAAATGATTTAGAAAAACTAAAAACACATTTTCTTGGCCACTTTTTATACTCTTTAATAATTTATAAAAAAAAAATATATATCTTGCTTAGTCTATAAGATGTGAGAAAACCAAAACTCAAAAAGTTAGCATTTTCGTATATTCGTTATAATTTTTTCAATTCAAATGATTTCGATAAACTAAAAACACATTTTCATGGCCACTTTTCATACTCTTTAATAATCTATAAGAAAAAAATGTATATCTTGCTTAGTTTGTGAGATATGAGAAAACCAAAACTCAAAAATAAAGCATTTTCCTGTATTCGTTGTAATTTTTTCATTTCAAATGATTTTGAAAAACTAAAAACACATTTTCATGGTCACTTTTCATACTCTTTAATAATCCATAAGAAAAAAATACATATCTTGCTTAGTCTGTAAGATATGAGAAAACCAAAACCCAAAAAGATAGCATTTTCGTATATTCGTTATAAATTTTTCAATTCAAATAATTTCGGAAAACTAAAAACACATTTTCATGGCCACTTTTCATACTCTTTAATAATCTATGAGAAAAAAATACATATCTTGCTTAGTCTGTAAGATATAAGATAACCAAAACTCAAAAAGATATTATTTTCGTATATTCGTTATAATTTTTTCAATTCAAATGATTTCGAAAAACTAAAAACACATTTTCGTGGCCACTTTTCATATTCTTTAATAATCCATAAGAAAAAAATACATATCTTGCTTAGTCTGTAAGATATGAGAAAACCAAAACTCAAAAAGATAGCATTTTCGTGTATTCGTTGTAATTTTTTCATTTCAAATGATTTCGAAAAACTAAAAACACATTTTCATGGCCACTTTTCATACTCTTTAATAATCTATAAGAAGAAAATACATATCTTGTTTAGTCTGTAAGATATGAGAAAACCAAAACTCAAAAAGATAGCATTTTCGTATATTCGTTATAATTTTTTCAATTCAAATGATTTCGAAAAACTAAAAACACATTTTCAAGGCCACTTTTCATACTCTTTAATAATCCATAAGAAAAACATACATATCTTGCTTGGTTTGTAAGATATAAGAAAACCAAAATTCAAAAAGATAGCATTTTTTTATATTCGTTATAATTTTTTCAATTCAAATGATTTCGAAAAACTAAAAACACATTTTCATAGCCACTTTTCATACCCTTTAATAATCCATAAGAAAAAAATACATATCTTGCTTAGTCTATAAGATATGAGAAAACCAAAACTCAAAAAGATAGCATTTTCGTATATTCGTTATAATTTTTTCAATTCAAATGATTTCGAGAAACTAAAAATACATTTTCATGGCCACTTTTCATACTCTTTAATAATCTATAAGAAAAAAAATTATATCTTGCTTATTTTGTAAGATATGAGAAAACTAGAACTCAAAAATATAGCATTTTCGTTTAATCTTTATAATTTTTTCATTTCAAATGATTTCGAAAAACTAAAAACACATTTTCATGGCTACTTTTCATACTCTTTAATAATCTGTAAGAAAAAAATACATATCTTTCTTAGTCTATAAGATATGAGAAAACCAAAACTCAAAAAGATAGCATTTTCGTATATTCGTTATAATTTTTTCAATTCAAATGATTTCGAAAAACTAAAAACACATTTTCATAGCCACTTTTCATGCTCTTTAATAATCCATAAGATAAAAATACATATCTTGCTTAGTTTGTAAGATATAAGAAAATCAAAACTCAAAAAAATACCATTTTCGTATATTCGTTATAAATTTTTCAATTCAAATAATTTCGGTAAACTAAAAACATATTTTCATGGCCACTTTTGATACTCTTTAATAATCTGTAAGAAAAAAATACATATCTTGTTTAGTCTGTAAGATATGAGAAAACCAAAACTCAAAAAGATAGCAATTTCGTATATTCGTTATAATTTTTTCATTTCAAATGATTTCGAAAAACTAAAAACACATTTTCATGGCTACTTTTCATACTCTTTAATAATCTATAAGAAGAAAATACATATCTTTCTTAGTCTATAAGATATGAGAAAACCAAAACTCAAAAAGATAGCATTTTCGTATATTCGTTATAATTTTTTCAATTCAAATAATTTTGAAAAACTAAAAACACATTTTCGTAGCCACTTTTCATACTCTTTAATAATCCATAAGAAAACAATACATATCTTTCTTAGTCTATAAGATATGAAAAAACCTAAACTCAAAAAGATAGCATTTTCGTATATTCGTTATAATTTTTTCATTTCAATTGAATTCGAAAAACTAAAAACACATTTTCATGGCCACTTTTCCTTCTCTTTAACAATCCATAAGAAAAAAATTCATATCTTGCTTAGTCTGTAAGATATGAGAAAATCAAAACTCAAAAAGATAGCATTTTCGTATATTCGTTATAAATTTTTCAATTCAAATAATTTCGAAAAACTAAAAACACATTTTTATGGCCACTTTTCATACTCTTTAATAAGCTATAAGAAAAAAAGACATATCTTGCTTAGCCTATAAGATATGAGAAAACCAAAATTCTAAAAGATATCTTTTGAGGCGGATCTTTTTAAACGACCCCTTGTGTGGTCTACGGCGCCCTAAGTTTTGTCGTGCGTCTCCGTGTCGCGTTGCTGTTGGTACTCTCCCGGGTTGTCGCATCGCCACTCGCTGAAGGGTTGCTGTCACGTTAAGATACTAAGTGCCCACGTGATTGCAAGACGATGCTCATTTATTTGAGGGGTCGTGACGACCTTTTAGGTAAGGAGCTTATGAGTTTGGTATTTTTGGTATTTTATCATTGTATGTATTTTTAGTATTTCCTAACGAGGCTGTAATTTATTGAGCGATAATAAACAAGAAGTGGAAGCAACTTATTCAAAGGCACAGCAGTTTTTATTGAGGCAGAGCTCCTTCACGTGAACCCTGTTTGTCACACTTTTTGTTTGTTGCCTTTGTAATATTTCTATATTTTCATTTGCTGTATTACCCCATAACTTTATAATGTACAATATTTTAGACGTATATAGATCGTTGTATATTGTGTCTTTGCTATCCAATGCCTTGAATATAACTACATATATTGTATACTAAAACAAAAACTTGTAGCTAAATTAATTATACAATGTTCACAATAGTTTATACAACTCAAAAAAACATTTGTTAATATTTGTAATACGATTACAACAACGAACCTTGATCCCATTATTCGTTTTATCGTCCAATTAACAGTTCACCCGTAAAGATTTTCAATTAATTCCATATTAGAATCAACTAACGTATCCTTCGGTTTGTTGATTTCGCTTATTTAATGTTTTGCCGCCCCCCGTGGCTGTGAGAACGCGCGCACGTTATTATTTAATAACACCGCGCGGCTGGCATGCGCGCCGCCTCCGAGCTCCGGGTCCTGCTGCAATCAATAAAGCTACGGACGTGCACTCCGAGGTGCTAACCCCTTGACTGTTCATACCTGCGAGAAGTGCATTGCGTCGGCTTAGTGTTATGGGGGTTGTTACGTGACGCGCGGCCATGGCGGTGCTCAACCTAAACTTCCTGGTGTTCACCCTGCTGCTGCGGAGCTGTGCCCTGCAGAAGCCGAACACGGACGCGCGGCGGCACGATGTTTACATCGCGGGGTTCTTCCCGTTCGGCAAGGGGGTGGAGAATTCAGAAACAGGTAATTATTAATTTTTAAATACAAACGTTAAAGGGGTGTGCTAATTTAATGTATTTTAGGTCGTGGGGTGATGCCGAGTGTTAAACTAGCCCTGGACCACGTGAACGAGCACTCTTCGATCCTCCGCAACTACCGCCTCCACATGTGGTGGAATGACACGATGGTGAGTAGCCTTAGACATTTGGTGGCAGCGGCGGGTTCCGGATCGGGAAGACAGTTGCGGCGGATTTCGTTTCGCTTCAAGTCCGTTCACTGCCTGTCCAATCCGGCGCCCGCCCCCCAACTACAGCCGCCCCCCATCAATACAAATAAAAATAAGTTTATGTAATTTTAGTGTAATGCCGCCGTTGGCGTCAAGGCGTTCTTCGACATGATGCACAGCGGGCCGCACAAGTTGATGCTGTTTGGGGCGGCGTGCACGCACGTCACCGACCCCATAGCCAAGGCCTCCAAACACTGGCACTTAACACAGCTCTCCTACGCGGACACGCACCCGATGTTCACCAAGGAGAACTTCCCCAATTTCTTCAGAATCGTCCCAAGTGAAAACGCTTTTAACTCACCCCGATTGTCCCTGTTGCGCGAGTTTAACTGGACTCGTGTCGGGACTATTTACCAGAATGAACCCAGATATTCATTAGCACATAATAGGTAACTATTATAACTTAAATTTAAATTTATAGATATTTTATATAAACAGAAATTCTACGACTACTTTTTGAGTTTTGGTTTTCTCATCTCTTATAAACTAAGCAAGATATGTATTTTTTTCTTATGGATTATTAAAGAGTATGAAAAGTGGCCATAAAAATGTGTTTTTAGTTTTTCGAAATCATTTGAAATGAAAAAATTATAACGAATATACGAAAATGCTATCTTTTTGAGTTTTGGTTTTCTCATATCTTATAAACTAAGCAAGATATGTATTTTTTTCTTATGGATTATTAAAGAGTATGAAAAGTGGCCATGAAAATGTCTTTTCAGTTTTTCGAAATCATTTGAATTGAAAAAAATATAACGAATATACGAAAATGCTATCTTTTTGAGTTTTGGTTTTCTTATATCTTACAGACTAAGCAAGATATGTATTTTTTCCTTAGGGATTATTAAAGGGTATGAAAAGTGGCCATGAAAATGTGTTTTTAGTTTTTCGAAATCATTTGAATTGAAAAAATTATAACGAATATACGAAAATGATATCTTTTTGAGTTTTGGTTTTCTCATATCTTATAGAATAAGCAAGATATGTATTTTCTTCTTATGGATTATTAAAGAGTATGAAAAGTGGCCATGAAAATGTGTTCTTAGTTTTTCGAAATCATTTGAAATGAAAAAATTATAACGAATATCCGAAAATGATATCTTTTTGAGTTTTGGTTTTCTCATATCTTATAGACTAAAAAAGATATGTATTTTTTTTCTTATGGATTATTAAAGAGTATGAAAAGTGACCATGAAAATGTGTTTTTAGTTTTTCGAAATCATTTGAAATGAAAAAATTATAACGCATATACGAAAATGCTATCTTTTTGAGTTTTGGTTTTCTCATATCTTATAGACTAAAAAAGATATGTATTTTTTTCTTATGGATTATTAAAGAGTATGAAAAGTGGCCATGAAAATGTGTTTTTAGTTTTTCGAAATCATTTGAATTGAAAAAATTATAACGAATATACGAAAATGCTATCTTTTTGAGTTTTGGTTTTCTCATATCTTATAGACTAAGCAAGATATGTATTTTTTTCTTATGGATTATTAAAGAGTATGAAAAGTGGCCATGAAAATGTGTTTTTAGTTTTCCGAAATCATTTGAAATGAAAAAATTATAACGAATATACGAAAATGCTATCTTTTTGAGTTTTGGTTTTCTCATATCTTATAAACTAAGCAAAATATGTATTTTTTTCTTATGGATTATTAAAGAGTATGAAAAGTGGCCATGAAAATGTGTTTTTAGTTTTTCTAAATCATTTGAATTGAAAAAATTATAACGAATATACGAAAATTATATCTTTTTGAGTTTTGGTTTTCTCATATCTTATAAACTAAGCAAGATATGTATTTTTTTCTTATGGATTATTAAAGAGTATGAAAAGTGGCCATGAAAATGTGTTTTTAGTTTTTCGAAATCATTTAAAATGAAAAAATTATAACGAATATACGAAAATGCTATTTTTTGAGTTTTGGTTTTCTCATATCTTATAGACTAAGCAAGATATGTATTTTTTTCTTATGGATTTTTAAAGAGTATGAAAAGTGGCCATGAAAATGTGTTTTTAGTTTTTCGAAATCATTTGAATTGAAAAAATTATAACGAATACACTAAAATGCTATCTTTTTGAGTTTTGGTTTTCTCATATCTTATAGACTATGGAAGATATGTATTTTTTTCTTTTATATCATTAAAGAGTATGAAAAGTGGCCATGAAAATGTATTTTTAGTTTTTCGAAATCATTTGAATTGAAAAAATTATAACGAATATACGAAAATGCTATTTCTTGAGTTTTGGTTTTCTCATATCTTATAGACTAAGCAAGATATGTATTTTTTTCTAATGGATTATTAAAGAATATGAAAAGTGGCCATGAAAATGTGTTTTTAGTTTTTCGAAATCATTTGAAATGAAAAAATTATAACGCATATACGAAAATGCTATCTTTTTGAGTTTTGGTTTACTCATATCTTACAGACTAAGCAAGATATGTATTTTCTTCTTATGGATTATTAAAGAGTATGAAAAGTGGCCATGAAAATGTGTTTTTAGTTTTTCGAAATCATTTGAAATGAAAAAATTATAACGAATATACGAAAATGCTATCTTTTTGAGTTTTGGTTTTCTCATATCTTACAGACTAAAAAAGATATGTATTTTTTTCTTATGGATTATTAAAGAGTATGAAAAGTGGCCATGAAAATGTGTTTTTAGTTTTTCGAAATCATTTAAAATGAAAAAATTATAACGAATATACGAAAATGCTATTTTTTGAGTTTTGGTTTTCTCATATCTTATAGACTAAGCAAGATATGTATTTTTTTCTTATGGATTTTTAAAGAGTATGAAAAGTGGCCATGAAAATGTGTTTTTAGTTTTTCGAAATCATTTGAATTGAAAAAATTATAACGAATATACGAAAATGCTATCTTTTTGAGTTTTGGTTTTCTCATATCTTATAGACTAAGGAAGATATGTATTTTCTGTTTATAGATTATTAAAGAGTATGAAAAGTGGCCATGAAAATGTGTTTTTAGTTTTTCGAAATCATTTGAAATGAAAAAATTATAACGAATATACGAAAATGCTATCTTTTTGAGTTTTGGTTTTCTCATATCTTACAGACTAAAAAGGATATGTATTTTTTTCTTATGGATTATTAAAGAGTATGAAAAGTGGCCATGAAAATGTGTTTTTAGTTTTTCGAAATCATTTGAAATGAAAAAATTATAACGAATATACGAAAATGCTATCTTTTTGAGTTTTGGTTTTCTCATATCTTACAGACTAAGCAAGATATGTATTTTCTTCTTACAGATTATTAAAGAGTATAAAAAGTGGCCATGAAAATGTGTTTTTAGTTTTTCGAAATCATTTGAAATGAAAAAATTATAACGAATATACGAAAATGCTATCTTTTTGAGTTTTGGTTTTCTCATATCTTATAAACTAAGCAAGATATGTATTTTTTTCTTATGGTTTATTAAAGAGTATGAAAAGTGGCCATGAAAATGTGTTTTTAGTTTTTCGAAATCATTTGAAATGAAAAAATTATAACGAATATACGAAAATGCTATCTTTTTGAGATTTGGTTTTCTCATATCTTATAAACTAAGCAAGATATGTATTTTTTTCTTATGGTTTATTAAAGAGTATGAAAAGTGGCCATGAAAATGTGTTTTTAGTTTTTCGAAATCATTTGAAATGAAAAAATTATAACGCATATACGAAAATCCTATCTTTTTGAGTTTTGGTTTTCTCATATCTTATAGACTACGCAAGATATATATTTTCTTCTTATAGATTATCAAAGAGTATTAAAAGTGCCCATGAAAATGTGTGTTTAGTTTTTCGAAATAATTTGAAATAAAAAAATTATAACGAATACACGAAAATACAATCGATTTGTAGTTTTTTTTATTAACTAAATATTTTTTATTTTCCTTTAGATTAGTTGCCGAGTTAGATACCCTCGGCTACCAAGTTGTGGAGACTCAAAGCTTCACCAACGAGGTCACATCAGCTCTAACCAAGCTCAAAGAAAAGGACACTCGTGTGATTTTGGGCAATTTCAACGAGCACTGGGCTCGCGTAATTTTCTGCGAGGCATACAAGCTGGAGATGTATGGTAGACGCTACCAATGGGTCATAATGGGCACATACTCCCATGACTGGTGGATGAAGGCAGAGCCCGAATCTAATTGCACTGCTGAAGAACTAGCTTCTGCTTTAGAGCAGACCATCTTGACTGATTTGTTGCCTTTAAGCACGAGTGGGGAGATAACAATATCAGGAATTGTAAGTTTCATTCGATCTGATTTTATGGATAGTTTAATAATTTGTTTGCAGACTGCTGATGAGTACTTGAGTGAGTACGACTCACGGCGTGGTCGCGAGTACTCACGTTTCCACGGGTATACCTACGATGGAATTTGGGCGGTTGCTCTGGCTATACAAAATGTTGCTCATAAAGTACGTTACTTTAGAAGGAATCAGACGGTGATTGACTTCAAATATCGCGATCCCTTGTGGGAGAGGCTGTTTTTGGATGCGCTGCACAATACGAGCTTTGAGGGCGTTACTGGACCTGTGAGGTTCTATGACAATGAACGTAAGGCGAGTATTTTGTTGAAGCAGTTCCAGCAGGGGAAGGAGATTAAGGTGGGCGAGTATAGCGCCGCGACGCAGCATTTGGATTTAACTCTTGGGGCGCCGATGAAGTGGATTGGAAAGTAAGTAAATGTATTCATAAATTTAAGTTATAACAAAATTATACATTTTAAAGAATGAATGTCTATCGAGCGAAATTCCTACTCCTCTATATTTTCTTCAATGAAATTCGATGTTCAAACTGTGACAACTCGAGTTGTAGTCGAGATAGTTCGTTCAAATGTACACACAACGTGGATTATATAAATATTAATACAATTTCCAAAATTTCTATCTAATACAAGTCAAATTGAATTATTTGTGAATTTTCTAGTGCTCTATTAAAGTATTTTTCAATGAAATTCGATTTTCAAACTGTGACAACTCGAGTTGTAGTCGAGATAGTTCGTTCAAATGTACACACAATGTGGATTATATAAATATTAATACAATTTCCAAAATTTCTATCTAATACATGTCAAATTGAATTATTTGCGAATTTTCTAGTGCTCTATTAAAGTATTTTTCAATGAAATTCGATGTTCAAACTGTGACAACTCGAGTTGTAGTCGAGATAGTTCGTTCAAATGTACACACAACGTGGATTATATAAATATTAATACAATTTCCAAAATTTCTATCTAATACAAGTCATATTGAATTATTTGCGAATTTTCTAGTGCTCTATTAAAGTATTTTTCAATGAAATTCGATGTTCAAACTGTGACAACTCGAGTTGTAGTCGAGATAGTTCATTCAAATGTACACACAACGTGGATTATATAAATATTAATACAATTTCCAAAATTTCTATCTAATCCAAGTCAAATTGAATTATTTGCTAATTTTCTAGTGCTCTATTAAAGTATTTTTTAATGAAATTCGATGTTCAAACTGTGACAACTCGAGTTGTAGTCGAGATAGTACGTTCAAATGTACACACAACGTGGATTATATAAATATTAATACAATTTCCAAAATTTCTATCTAATCCAAGTCAAATTGAATTATTTGCTAATTTTCTAGTGCTCTATTAAAGTATTTTTCAATGAAATTCGATGTTCAAACTGTGACAACTCGAGTTGTAGTCGAGATAGTTCATTCAAATGTACACACAACGTAGATTATATAAATATTAATATAATTTCCAAAATTTCTATCTAATACATGTCAAATTGAATTATTTGTGAATTTTCTAGTGCTCTATTAAAGTATTTTTCAATGAAATTCGATGTTCAAACTGTGACAACTCGAGTTGTAGTCGAGATAGTTCGTTCAAATGTACACACAACGTGGATTATATAAATATTAATACAATTTCCAAAATTTCTATCTAATCCAAGTCAAATTGAATTATTTGCTAATTTTCTAGTGATCTATTAAAGTATTTTTTAATGAAATTCGATGTTCAAACTGTGACAACTCGAGTTGTAGTCGAGATAGTTCGTTCAAATGTACACACAACGTGTATTATATAAATATAAATACAATTTCCAAAATTTCTATCTATTACAAGTCAAATTGAATTATTTGCGAATTTTCTAGTGCTCTATTAAAGTATTTTTCAATGAAATTCGATGTTCAAACTGTGACAACTCGAGTTGTAGTCGAGATAGTTCGTTCAAATGTACACACAACGTGGATTATATAAATATTAATACAATTTCCTAAATTTCTATCTAATACAAGTCAAATTGAATTATTTGCGAATTTTCTAGTGCTCTATTAAAGTATTTTTCAATGAAATTCGATGTTCAAACTGTGACAACTCGAGTTGTAGTCGAGATAGTTCGTTTAAATGTACACACAACGTGGATTATATAAATATTAATACAATTTACAAAATTTCTATCTAATACAAGTCAAATTGAATTATTTGTGAAGTTTCTAGTGCTCTATTAAAGTATTTTTCAATGAAATTCGATGTTCAAACTGTGACAACTCGAGTTTTAGTCGAGATAGTTCGTTCAAATGTACACACAACGTGGATTATATAAATATTAATACAATTTCCAAAATTTCTATCTAATACAAGTCAAATTGAATTATTTGCGAATTTTTTAGTGGTCTATTAAAGTATTTTTTAATGAAATTCGGTGTTCAAACTGTGACAACTCGAGTTGTGGTCGAGATAGTTCGTTCAAATGTACACACAACGTGGATTATATAAATATTAATACAATTTCCAAAATTTCTATCTAATACAAGTCAAATTGAATTATTTGCGAATTTTTTAGTGGTCTATTAAAGTATTTTTTAATGAAATTCGGTGTTCAAACAGTGACAACTCGAGTTGTAGTCGAGATAGTTCGTTCAAATGTACACACAACGTAGATTATATAAATATTAATACAATTTCTAAAATTTCTATCTAATACAAGTCAAATAGAATTATTTGCGAATTTTCTAGTGCTCTATTAAAGTATTTTTGAATTAAATTCGATGTTCAAAGTGTGACAACTCGAGTTGTAGTCGAGATAGTTCGTTCAAATGTACACACAACGTTGATTATATAAATATTAATATAATTTCCAAAATTTCTATTTAAGACAAGTCAAATTGAATTATTTGCGAATTTTCTAGTGCTCTATTAAAGCATTTTTCAATGAAATTCGATGTTCAAACTGTGACAACTCGAGTTGTAGTCGAAATAGTTTGTTCAAATGTACACAAAATGTGGACTATATAAATTTTAATGCAATTTCCAAAATTTCTATCTAATACAAGTCAAATTGAATTATTTGCGAATTTTCTAGTGCTCTATTAAAGTATTTTTCAATGAAATTCGATGTTCAAACTGTGACAACTCGAGTTGTAGTCGAGATAGTTCGTTCAAATGTACACACAACGTAGATTATATAAATATTAATACAATTTCTAAAATTTCTATCTAATACAAGTCAAATTGAATTATTTGCGAATTTTCTAGTGCTCTATTAAAGTATTTTTCAATGAAATTCGATGTTCAAACTGTGACAACTCGAGTTGTAGTCGAGGTAGTTCGTTCAAATGTACACACAACGTGGATTATATAAATATTAATACAATTTCCGAAATTTCTATCTAATACATGTCAAATAGAATTATTTGCGAATTTTCTAGTGCTCTATTAAAGTATTTTTCAATGAAATTCGATGTTCAAACTGTGACAACTCGAGTTGTAGTCGAGATAGTTCGTTCAAATGTACACACAACGTTGATTATATAAATATTAATATAATTTCCAAAATTTCTATTTAAGACAAGTCAAATTGAATTATTTGCGAATTTTCTAGTGCTCTATTAAAGCATTTTTCAATGAAATTCGATGTTCAAACTGTGACAACTCGAGTTGTAGTCGAAATAGTTTGTTCAAATGTACACAAAATGTGGACTATATAAATTTTAATGCAATTTCCAAAATTTCTATCTAATACAAGTCAAATTGAATTATTTGCGAATTTTCTAGTGCTCTATTAAAGTATTTTTCAATGAAATTCGATGTTCAAACTGTGACAACTCGAGTTGTAGTCGAGGTAGTTCGTTCAAATGTACACACAACGTGGATTATATAAATATTAATACAATTTCCGAAATTTCTATCTAATACATGTCAAATAGAATTATTTGCGAATTTTCTAGTGCTCTATTAAAGTATTTTTCAATGAAATTCGATGTTCAAACTGTGACAACTCGAGTTGTAGTCGAGGTAGTTCGTTCAAATGTACACACAACGTGGATTATATAAATATTAATATAATTTTCAAAATTTCTATCTAATACAAGTCAAATTGAATTATTTGCGAATTTTCTAGTGCTCTATTAAAGTATTTTTCAATGAAATTCGATGTTCAAACTGTGACAACTCGAGTTGTAGTCGAGATAGTTCGTTCAAATGTACACACAACGTGGATTATATAAATATTAATATAATTTTCAAAATTTCTATATAATACAAGTCAAATTGAATTATTTGCGAATTTTCTAGTGCTCTATTAAAGTATTTTTCAATGAAATTCGATGTTCAAACTGTGACAACTCGAGTTGTAGTCGAGATAGTTCGTTCAAATATACACACAACGTGGATTATATAAATATTAATACAATTTCTAAAATTTCTATCTAATACAAGTCAAATTGAATTATTTGCGAATTTTCTAGTGCTCTATTAAAGTATTTTTCAATGAAATTCGATGTTCAAACTGTGACAACTCGAGTTGTAGTCGAGATAGTTCGTTCAAATGTACACACAACGTGGATTATATAAATATTAATACAATTTCCTAAATTTCTATCTAATACAAGTCAAATTGAATTATTTGCGAATTTTCTAGTGCTCTATTAAAGTATTTTTCAATGAAATTCGATGTTCAAACTGTGACAACTCGAGTTGTAGTCGAGATAGTTCGTTCAAATGTACACACAACGTGGATTATATAAATATTAATACAATTTCCGAAATTTCTATCTAGTACAAGTCAAATTGAATTATTTGCGAATTTTCTAGTGCTCTATTAAAGTATTTTTCAATGAAATTCGATGTTCAAACTGTGACAACTCGAGTTGTAGTCGAGATAGTTTGTTCAAATGTACACACAACGTGGATTATATAAATATTAATGCAATTTCCAGAATTTCTATCTAATACAAGTCAAATTGAATTATTTGCGAATTTTCTAGTGCTCTATTAAAGTATTTTTCAATGAAATTCGATGTTCAAACTGTGACAACTCGAGTTGTAGTCGAGATAGTTTATTCAAATGTACACACAACGTGTATTATATAAATATTAATACAATTTCCAAAATTTCTATCTAATACAAGTCAAATTGAATTATTTGCGAATTTTCTAGTGCTCTATTAAAGTATTTTTCAATGAAATTCGATGTTCAAACTGTGACAACTCGAGTTGTAGTCGAGATAGTTTATTCAAATGTACACACAACGTGTATTATATAAATATTAATACAATTTCCAAAATTTCTATCTAATACAAGTCAAATTGAATTATTTGCGAATTTTCTAGTGCTCTATTAAAGTATTTTTCAATGAAATTCGATGTTCAAACTGAGACAACTCGAGTTGTAGTCGAGATAGTTCGTTCAAATGTACACACAACGTGGACTATATAAATATAAATATAATTTCAAAAATTTCTATCTAGTACAAGTCAAATTGAATTATTTGCGAATTTTCTAGTGCTCTATTAAAGTATTTTTCAATGAAATTCGATGTTCAAACTGTGACAACTCGAGTTGTAGTTGAGATAGTTCGTTCAAATGTACACACAACGTGGACTATATAAATATAAATATAATTTCCAAAATTTCTATCTAGTACAAGTCAAATTGAATTATTTGCGAATTTTCTAGTGCTCTATTAAAGTATTTTTCAATAAAATTCGATGTTCAAACTGTGACAACTCGAGTTGTAGTTGAGATAGTTCGTTCAAATTTACACACAACGTGGATTATATAAATATTAATACAATTTCCAAAATTTCTATCTAATACAAGTCAAATTGAATTATTTGCGAATTTTCTAGTGCTCTATTAAAGTATTTTTCAATGAAATTCGATGTTCAAACTGAGACAACTCGAGTTGTAGTCGAGATAGTTCGTTCAAATGTACACACAACGTGGACTATATAAATATAAATATAATTTCAAAAATTTCTATCTAGTACAAGTCAAATTGAATTATTTGCGAATTTTCTAGTACTCTATTAAAGTATTTTTTAATGAAATTCGGTGTTCAAACTGTGACAACTCGAGTTGTAGTCGAGATAGTTCGTTCAAATGTACACACAACGTGGATTATATAAATATTAATACAATTTCCAAAATTTCTATCTAATACAAGTCAAATTGATGTATTTGCGAATTTTCTAGTGCTCTATTAAAGTATTTTTCAATGAAATTCGATGTTCAAACTGTGACAACTCGAGTTGTACTCGAGATAGTTCGTTCAAATGTATACACAACGTGGATTATTTAAATATTAATACAATTTCCAAAATTTCTATCTAATCCTAGTGAAATTGAATTATTTGCTAATTTTCTAGTGCTCTATTAAAGTATTTTTCAATGAAATTCGATGTTCAAACTGTGACAACTCGAGTTGTAGTCGAGATAGTTCGTTCAAATGTGCACACAACGTAAATTATATAAATATTAATACAATGTCCTAAATTTCTATCTAATACAAGTCAAATTGAATTATTTGCGAATTTTCTAGTGCTCTATTAAAGTATTTTTCAATGAAATTCAATGTTCAAACTGTGACAACTCGAGTTGTAGTCGAGATAGTACGTTCAAATGTAAACACAACGTGGATTATATAAATATTAATATAATTTTCAAAATTTCTATCTAATACAAGTCAAATTGAATTATTTGCGAATTTTCTAGTGCTCTATTAAAGTATTTTTCAATGAAATTCTATGTTCAAACTGTGACAACTCGAGTTGTAGTCGAGATAGTTCGTTCAAATGTATACACAACGTGGATTATATAAATATTAATACAATTTCCAAAATTTCTATCTAATACAAGTCAAATTAAATTATTTGCGAATTTTCTAGTGCTCTATTAAAGTATTTTTCAATTAAATTCGATGTTCAAACTGTGACAACTCGAGTTGTAGTCGAGATAGTTCATTTAAATGTACACACAACGTGGATTATATAAATATTAATATAATTTCCAAAATTTCTTTATAATACGAGTCAAATTGAATTATTTGTGAATTTTCTAGTGCTCTATTAAAGTATTTTTCAATGAAATTCGATGTTCAAACTGTGACTACTCGAGTTGTAGTCGAGATAGTTCGTTCAAATGTACACACAACGTGGATTATATAAATATTAATACAATTTCCAAAATTTCTATCTAATACATGTCAAATTGAATTATTTGCGAATTTTCTAGTGCTCTAATAAAGTATTTTTTAATGAAATTCGATGTTCAAACTGTAACAATTCGAGTTGTATTCGAGATAGTTCGTTCAAATGTACACACAACGTGGATTATATAAATATCAATACAATTTCCAAAATTTCTATCTAATACAAGTCAAATTGAATTATTTGCGAATTTTCTAGTGCTCTATTAAAGTATTTTTTAATGAAATTCGATGTTTAAACTGTGACAACTCGAGTTGTAGTCGAGATAGTTTGTTCAAATGTACACACAACGTGGATTATATAAATATTAATACAATTTCCGAAATTTCTATCTAATACAAGTCAAATTGAATTATTTGTGAATTTTCTAGTGCTCTATTAAAGTATTTTTCAATGAAATTCGATGTTCAAACTGTGACAACTCGAGTTGTATTCGAGATAGTTCGTTCAAATGTACACACAACGTGGATTATATTATTATTAATACAATTTCCAAAATTTCTATCTAATACAAATCAAATTGAATTATTTGCGAATTTTCTAGTTCTCTATTAAAGTATTTTTCAATGAAATTCGATGTTCAAACTGTGACAACTCGAGTTGTAGTCGAGATAGTTCGTTCAAATGTACACACAACGTGGATTATATAAACATTAATACAATTTCCAAAATTTCTATCCAATACAAGTCAAATTGAATTATTTGTGAATTTTCTAGTGCTTTATTAAAGTATTTTTTAATGAAATTCGGTGTTAAAACTGTGACAACTAGAGTTGTAGTCGAGATAGTTCGTTCAAATGTACACACAACGTAGATTATATAAATATTAATACAATTTCTAAAATGTCTATCTAATACAAGTCAAATTGAATTATTTGCGAATTTTATAGTTCTCTATTAAAGTATTTTTCAATGAAATTCGATGTTCAAACTGTGACAACTCGTGTTGTAGTCGAGATAGTTCGTTCAAATGTTCACACAACGTGGATTATATAAATACTAATACAATTTTCAAAATTTCTATCTAATACAAGTCAAATTGAATTATTTGTGAATTCTCTAGTGCTCTATTAAAGTATTTTTCAATGTAATTCGATGTTCAAACTGTGACAACTCGAGTTGTAGTCGAGATAGTTCGTTCAAATGTACACAAACGTGGATTATATAAATATTAATACAATTTCCAAAATTTCTATCTAATACAAGTCAAATTGAATTATTTGTGAATTCTCTAGTGCTCTATTAAAGTATTTTTCAATGAAATTCGATGTTCAAACTGTGACAACTCGAGTTGTAGTCGAGATAGTTTGTTTAAATGTGCACACAACGTGGATTATATAAATATTAATACAATTTCCGAAATTTCTATCTAATACAAGTCAAATTGAATTATTTGTGAATTTTCTAGTGCTCTATTAAAGTATTTTTCAATGAAATTCGATGTTTAAACTGTGACAACTCGAGTTGTAGTCGAGATAGTTCGTTCAAGTGTATACACAACGTGGATTATATAAATTGTATACAATTTTCAAAATTTCTATCTAATACAAGTCAAATTGAATTATTTGCGAATTTTCTAGTGCTCTATTAAAGTATTTTCTTCTAGGGCGCCTCCAAAAGACCGCACATTACTAATAATAGAACACACTCGTGTGAACAAAACAGTCTACGCCATCCTCGCCTCATTAGCAGTTTGTGGCATCATAATGGCATCCGTGTTCCTAGCCTTCAACATCAAATACCGCAATCAACGCTACATCAAGATGTCCAGCCCACAACTCAACAACCTCATCATTATTGGCTGCATGCTGACCTACACCAGTATAGTGTTTTTAGGGCTTGACTCCGGACTTTCGAGTGTTGGTAAAAACAAAACACATCTAAAATTGTACAGAAAAATTGTTATAACAATAATTATTATAGATGCTTTTCCATACATCTGCACTGCTCGTGCTTGGACTCTAATGGCAGGCTTCTCGCTGGCATTTGGAGCGATGTTCAGCAAAACGTGGAGGGTGCACTCAATTTTCACTGATGTCAAACTAAATAAGAAGGTTATTAAGGATTACCAATTGTTTATGGTTGTAGGGGTGTTGCTGTTTATCGACTTGGTTATTATGACGACGTGGCAGGTTGCTGATCCTTTTTATAGGATTACGAAGAAACTTGAACCGTATGTAAGTAATCTTCTATTTATCACACACAAGATCGTTTGTGTATCGCTCGGGAGTTATTCCGAACAGCTCGGAGCAGTTCGGAGCAGCTCCTTCTCGATAAACGAAATCAGCTTAAAATCGGGTTGTCGGTGGAGCAAATACTATAAACCTTGCAGGATATCAATATGTTTAGTAGGAAAATAAATCATAATTATTTTTCCAGCCCCATCCATCAAGTGAAGACATAATAATAATCCCGGAAAACGAGTACTGCGCTTCCGAACGCATGACAATCTTCGTAGGCTCCATTTACGCATACAAAGGACTTTTAATGATCTTCGGCGCTTTCCTCGCATGGGAAACCCGACATGTTTCCATCCCGGCCCTCAATGATAGCCGCCACGTGGGCCTTTCTGTCTACAATGTGGCCATTATGTGTATTTGTGGTGCAGCCGTAGCTTTAGTCCTGGTAGACCACCAGGACGCAATGTTTTTGATCATCGGGGTGTTTGTGATGTTCTGCACAACTGCCACGCTATGGCTGGTCTTTGTCCCGAAGATGGTGGAGTTGAAACGCAATCCTGGTGGCTCGATTGATCAAAGGTGTCGCGCAACGCTCCGTCCGATGGGCTCGAAGACCCGCAGGGATTCCAGCGCTTCTGAAATGGAGTCCCGGATGAAAGAGGTTAAGACCAATAACTCTAAATTCAGAAAGACTTTATTGGAGAAGGAAAATGAGCTGCAGATGTTGATTCGGCGATTGGGGAGTGAGGCTAGGGAGTTGTTGGAGTCCCGTACGGACTCGGCTAGTGATACAAACCGTCTTTCGGTACCTTTGTTACGAAAAGAAGCTCCTTCAGCTACGGAAACTAGTGATATCACATCTTTGTGTAGCCTGAGCTCGCATGATCAGTTCCAGGCATTACAACAAACGGACAGTCAGAAGTAATCACACAAACAAAAAAACATCCAGCAAACAAATAATTTAAATTCATATTATTTTTTTTTGTAGGAAAAAGAAACCGGTTTCCCCTAAAAAAGATCCAGTACCACCAAAACGGGATAGTGTTGTAGTCCAGAACGGCACTGTCAGTGCTGATGAAAGCATCCATCAAGCTAACAACAACAACGAAGTTGAGAAGAAAGTGGAGGCGAAAAAGTCGAACCCGGATTTGCGTAAAGCACAAACTGTGGATGAGAGCTTTGGCAATCACAAGGATGTCCGCAGGATGAGCACGCTGCCACGGAGGTGCAGCTTGAAGTCGGACCAACAAGAAGAATCCGTTTGCCCTAACAGGAGGGTAAGTGTGCCGGCTGCAGCTGGGCAGCAACCAAATCGAACGACGCCTAAAAGAAAGCCTGAACATGGGACGCATGTTGTGGCGAAGAGCGAGTTGTGGGATACAGGGAATCAACACAGGTATGTATCAAGGATCAAATTAAGATTAATTTGATGTGTTAATTTATGACCTAAAGCCCTATGAGACTTAATTTTATACATCCTTAACATTTTGAATGATTTTTACAAATGTTGGGCAACTTTCTAGTTATTCGAAACAAGTCAAAATTGCTCAAAAAGTGTCCAGATGGTTTCTAAAGCCTTAATATGTAAGACATGTTGTTTGAAAAAAGTATTATAATGTTTCTGGTCTTGTCTATTCTTACTGCTTGTTCCTGTTGATTATTTAAAGAGTTACCTAACGATTTAAACTCTTCAAGCATACTGGATCATATTGATAACAATCCTAATTAATAATACAAGACCTAAAGTGCTACTAGATCTAATTTTATACATCGTTAACATTTTAAATAATTTCTACAAATGTTGGGCATCTTTCTATTTATTCGAAACAAGTCAAAATTGCTCAAGAAGTGTCCAGATGGTTTCTAAAGCCTTAATATGTAAGACATGTTGCTTGAAAGAAGTATTATAATGTTTCTGGTCTTGTCTATTCTTATTGCTTGTTCCTGTTGATTATTTAAAGAGTTATCTAACGATTTAAACTCTTCAAGCATATTGGATCATATTGATAACAATCCTAATTAATAATATAAGACCTAAATTACTATTAGATATAATTTTATACATCGTTAACATTTTAAATAATTTCTACAAATGTTGGGCAACTTTCTAGTTATTCGAAACAGGTCAAAATTGCTCAAAAAGTGTCCAGATGATTTCTAAAGGCTTTATATGTAAGACATGTTGTTTGAAAGAAGTATTATAATGTTTCAGGTCTTGTCTATTCTTACTCCTTGTTCCTGTTGATTATTTAAAGAGTTAGCTAACGATTTAAACTCTTCAAGCATATTGGATCACATTGATAACAATCCTAATTAATAATACAAGACCTAAAGTACAACTAGATGTAATTTTATACATCGTTAACATTTTAAATAATTTCTACAAATGTTGGGCAACTTTCTAGTTATTCGAAACAGGTCAAAATTGCTCAAAAAGTGTCCAGATGGTTTCTAAAGCCTTAATATGTACGACGTGTTGTTTGAAAGAAGTTTTATAATGCTTCTGGTCATGTATATTCTTACTGCTTGTTCCTGTTGATTATTTAAAGAGTTACCTAACGATTTAAACTCTTCAAACATATTGGATCACATTGATAACAATCCTAATTAATAATACAAGACCTAAAGTACTACTAGATCTAATTTTATATATCGTTATCATTTTAAATGATTTCTACAAATGTTGGGCAACTTTCTAATTATTCGAAACAGGTCAAAATTACTCAAAAAGTGTCCAGATGGTTTCTAAAGCCTTTACATGTAAAACATGTTGTTTGAAAGAAATATTATAATGTTTCTGGTCTTGTCTATTCTTACTGCTTGTTCCTGTTGATTATTTAAAGAGTTACCTAATGATTTAAACTCTTCAAGCATATTGGATCATATTGATAACAATCCTAATTAATAATATGAGACCTAAAGTGCTACTAGATCTAATTTTATATATCGTTAACATTTTAAATAATTTCTACAAATGTTGGGCAACTTTCTAGTTATTCGAAACAGGTCAAAATTGCTCAAAAAGTGCCCAAATGGTTTCTAAAGCCTTAATATGTAAGACATGTTGCTTGAAAGAAGTATTATAATGTTTCTGGTCTTGTCTATTCTTACTGCTTGTTCCTGTTAATTATTTAAAGAGTTACCTAACGATTTAAATTCTTCAAGCATATTGGATCATATTGATAACAATCCTAATTAATAATATAAGACCTAAAGTACTACTAGATCTAATTTTATATATCGTTAATATTTTAAATAATTTCTACAAATGTTGGGCAACTTTCTAGTTATTCGAAACAGGTCAAAATTGCTCAAAATGGGTCCAGATGATTTCTAAAGCCTTAATATGTACGACGAGTGGTTTGAAAGAAGTTTTATAATGTTTCTGGTCTTGTCTATTCTTACTGCTTGTTCCTGTTGATTATTTAAAGAGTTACCTAACTATTTAAACTCTTCAAGCATATTGGATCACATTGATAACAATCCTAATTAATAATACAAGACCTAAAGTGCTACTAGATATAATTTTATACATCGTTAATATTTTAAATAATTTCTACAAATGTTGGGCAACTTTCTAGTTATTCGAAACAAGTCAAAATTGCTCAAAAAGTGTCGAGATGGTTTCTAAAACCTTTATATGTAAGTCATGTTGTTTGAAAGAAGTATTATAATGTTTCTGGTCTTGTCTATTCTTACTGCTTGTTCCTGTTAATTATTTAAAGAGTTACCTAACGATTTAAATTCTTCAAGCATATTGGATCATATTGATAACAATCCTAATTAATAATATAAGACCTAAAGTGCTACTAGATATACTTTTATGCATCGTTAACATTTTAAATATTTTCTACAAATGTTGGGCAACTTTCTAGTTATTTGAAACAGGTCAAAATTGCTCAAAAAGTGTCCAGATGATTTCTAAAGCCTTAATATATAAGACATGTTGTTTGAAAGACGTATTATAATGTTTCTGGTCTTGTCTATTCTTACTGCTTGTTCCTGTTGATTATTTAAAGTGTTACCTAACGATTTAAACTCTTCAAGCATATTGGATCACATTGATAACAATCCTAATTCATAATACAAGACCTAAAGTACTACTAGATGTAATTTTATATATCGTTAACATTTTAAATAATTTCTACAAATGTTGGGCAACTTTCTAGTTATTCGAAACAGGTCAAAATTGCTCAAAAAGTGTCCAGATGATTTCTAAAGCCTTAATATATAAGACATGTTGTTTGAAAGACGTATTATAATGTTTCTAGTCTTGTCTATTCTTACTGCTTGTTCCTGTTGATTATTTATAGAGTTACCTAACGATTTAAACTCTTCAAACATATTGGATCACATTGAAAACAATACTAATTAATAATATAAGACCTAAAGTACTACTAGATATAATTTTATAAATCGTTAATATTTTAAATAATTTCTACAAATATTGGGCAACTTTCTAGTTATTCGAAACAGGTCAAAATTGTTCAAAAAGTGTCCAGATGGTTTCTAAAGCCTTTATATGTAAGACATGTTGTTTGAAAGAAGTATTATAATGTTTCTGGTCTTGTCTATTCTTACTGCTTGTTCCTGTTAATTATTTAAAGAGTTACCTAACGATTTAAATTCTTAAAGCATATTGGATCATATTGATAACAATCCTAATTAATAATATAAGACCTAAAGTGCTACTAGATATACTTTTATGCATCGTTAACATTTTAAATATTTTCTACAAATGTTGGGCAACTTTCTAGTTATTTGAAACAGGTCAAAATTGCTCAAAAAGTGTCCAGATGGTTTCTAAAGCCTTAATATGTAAGATATGTTGTTTGAAAGAAGAATTATAATGTTTTTGGTTTGGCTCAAATGAGTATATTATTTTTAAAAGGAAGAATGCTGATTATATGATCTCTTAGCTCTTTCTAAGAAGATTTAAGAATTGTTAATATATTTCAGGTGTAGCAAAAGCCACCAAAGATCATCCCGTGTGAGCATCTCCACAGACGATGACGACGCCGTAATCCACCGTTCCGTCTCAGAACGCAACCGCCACTCATCAGTGTCCCAAAAACGAGAGAGAAGCCCGAAAAAAGAAACCACCCCAATTTGTAATCAACACAGCAACAAGCTATCCCATTTCCAATCCACCCCCAATGTAAACGCGGCCACCCTGCGCCCCAAACCCACTACAAAACGTGACATCTACAACGCGACCTCCGAGAGCGAACTGTTGGACCGGGAAATCCTCCCGATTTTCCAAAAGCTCCTCACCGAGCGCAACAAAAGCCAACACAACATCGACTACTCCTTCGGCCGCTCCTGCCCCAACATCTCAATCAAATGCGACATCGTCGAGTACCTTTAAACAAAGAGCAAACAAAAACAATCTCCTGCCTTCACACTATTTACCTAAACACCTCATACTCATTTGCTTGTCACCACTCAATATTCGGGACTTAAAAACCACTAAACGATGATCTCAATCAGCTGTTACCTTACATGCGCCATGGTTGTGTTAATCTTTAGTCAATGTTGTGATTCTAAACTTTAGATGAATATTAATGTTGGTATCTTTTTAAATATTTGTTCATTAAATCAACGTGACTGTAAACCCATTTACGGAATTAAGTGATCACGCAGTACTACAGCATAGTTGACAGAAGAAGAAGAAAATACTAGGTTCGCAGGGCTTTTACCACCACGACGTTGCTTACTTTCGTTTCAGTCCTCATTGTCGGTTTTTTCATGTTTAGACTGAATATAATATGGTATAAAAAAATATATTTAATATTCGTTATCTGATTGTTTTGGAAATTTCAAATGTTTATAATAAAATACTATGTATAAAACTTGTGTGAGTACGACAAACTTTGTGGGCGTACAACAAAGAAATCGGTAAAGCCAAAACGGGACAGCTGGAGGAAGTTCAGGTATACGAAACCGTCGCATGTGCTAGAATCCAGAAAGTTTTGGCAAAAGTAGGTACTGTAGCCTTCCTCAAGAAAAAAGAGGATGGAGGGTGTCGTGGCCTTCCCAATCTTGTATAGGTATGATTGGAAGACGTCCCTCACTGCCCTCAGCGTTGCGCCATCCTTGATGCTATAGTAGATCTCCGCCCTTTCTTTTACCAGTAGGTCGACCGGTGTTATTGCGGGCCGTTATCAACTTCTTTGTGCTCGTGTTGGTGTTCTCTGGGGGTCTTCGTCCTCGGGGTCTGGCAGAGTCCACCGTGTATGTTATATAGCTGGCGGTCCCTCATAGTTTCCTCTGCCAGACTTGTCCAACCCCTCACTATTCCCATCAGCTGCGTGGATGCGAGGGTGACGTCGATGTAGGATGCCCACCCCTTGCGTTAGAAGGAGCGGCATTCCGCCCTCGTTGCAGACTAACAGGTTGAGTGTTTCCATGGGGTCCTTCCCTCGGGAATTCGTGGTGGGCGAGCCCCACGCTGCCTCCTTGGCATTAAGATCACCTGCCATGACGATCACTCTCGCCAATCTTTATACAGCCTAGGGACGGGGGCTGTACTCACCGTAAACAAACAAAAAATATGAAGAAACTATTAAGATACTATGAAGAAATCATTAAAAAAAGCTATGACGAAATTATGAAGCATCACAAAATAATTATTAAGAGACCAAATTTATTTTGAAATTATGACGAACCAATGATGCAACCTCGAAAAGATGAAAATGAACTATCATGAACCTATAAAGAAAGTATCAAAAAAACATGAAGAAACCATGGAAAAACTATAAAAAAAAGTATGAAGAGACGACCAAGTACCGGATAGACAATGAAGAAACTGTGAAGGAAAGATGAAGAAGCTCTTAAGGCACTTAGAAAAAATCTTTAAAAACACTGTGAAGAAAATATGAAGAGCCTGCGAACAAACTATGAAAAAACAATGATGCAATCTTAAAAAGGCTATGAATAAACTATCATGAACCTATTAAGAAAGTATCAAAAAACTACCAAGAAACTATAAAGAAAGTATGAAGATACGACCAAGTAACGGATAGACAATGAAGAAACTGTGAAGAAAAGATGAAGAAGTTCTTAAGGCACTTAGAAAAAATCTTTTAAAACACTGTGAAGAAAGTATGAACAAAACACTAAATAAATATTAAGAGCCTGCGAAGCAACTATGAAGAAACAATGATGCAACCTTGAAGAAGCTATGAATAAACAGTCATGAAGCTATACAGATATATTAAGGAATGATGAAGACAACATAAAAAACTATTAAGAGACCTTGAAGTAATTATTAAGAAATTATGAAGAACCAATGAAGCTACCTTAAAGAAACTATAATGAACCTAACATAATCCTGTAAGGAAACTATCAAAAAAATAATAGAGAGCTTATGAAGAAAGTATCAAGGAACTATGAAGAAACTATTGAGAAACTATGAAGAAACTATGCAGAAACTATGAAGAAACTATGATAAACATGAAGAAACTATGAAGAAACTATGAAGAAACTATGAAGAAACTATGAAGAAACTATGAAAATACTATGAAGAAGATATGAAGAGACAACAAAGTAATATGAAGAGGCCACGAAGTTTCTATGAAGAAATTATGAAGAAACAATAATGCTACTTTGAAGAAACTACGAATAAAGTATGTCATGAAGAAAGTATCAAGAAATTAGGAAGAACCCATAGAGATATTATGAAGAAAGTATTAGAGACGAAAAAAGAATGTAAAGAGATCACGAAGTAAGTATGAAGAACATTTTTAATACAACAGACATCTTAAAAGAAAAACTATGAAACTATTATGGCCCTATGAATTTACTATCAAAACACATGGAAGAAATGATACTGAAACTATAGAGACAGCGAAGTAAACAATGATGCAGTCATGAAGAATCTATATAAAAAAACTACCATAAACATTTGAAGAGAGCATCAAGAAACTATGAAGTAACTATAAAGAAACTATGAAGAAACTATGAAGAAACTATGAAGAAACTATAAAGAAACTATAAGGAAACTATGAAGAAACTATGAAAAAACTATGAAGAAACTATAAAGAAAGTATGAAGAAAGTATGAAGAAACTATGAAGAAACTAAGAAGAAACTATGAAGAAACTATGAAGAAACTATGAAGAAACTATGAAGAAGCTTTGAAGAAACTATGAAGAAACTATGAAGAAACTATGAAGAAACTATGAAGAAACTATGAAGAAACTATGAAGAAACTATAAGGAAACTATGAAGAAACTATGAAAAAACTATGAAGAAACTATAAAGAAAGTATGAAGAAAGCATGAAGAAACTATGAAGAAACTATAAAGGAACTATGAAGATACTATGAAGAAACTATGAAAGCACCATAGAAAAACTAGACGACAAAATAACATGAAGAGACTACGAAGTAACTATGAAGAAATTAGGAAAAAAACTATCCAAAAAATCATTGAAAAAAACTAGGAGAAACGTATAAAGAGACCACAAGATATTAAGATATCGCGAAGTAACTATGAAGAAACAATAATGTAACTATGAATAGACTATCATGAACCTACTAGAAACTATAATTTGTTTAACAAACCATAGAGAAACTATGAAGAAAGTTACATGAAGAGACCACGAAGTAGCTATAAAGAACTTATGAGGAAACTATTAAGAAACCAGGGGGAAAATATCAATAAACTATAAAAAAAACTACAACGAAGACCACAAATTAACTAGGAAGAAACCATCAAGAAATTATGAAGGTACCATAGACCAGCTATGAAGAAAGTGTGTAGAGGCCACAAAGTAACTATGGAGATATCGCGTAAAAAACTATGAAGAAGCAATGATCCAACCTTCAAAATACTATGAATAGACTCCCAAGAACTATCAAGGAAGAAAATATGAAAAAAGTATCAAGGAAGTATGAAAAAACTCCAAAGAAGAGCACGAATAACTATGAAGAAACTATGAAGAAAACTATGAACAAACTATGAACAAACTATGAAGAAACTATGAAGAAACTATGAAGTAACTATGAAGAAACTATGAAGAAACTATGAAGATACTATGAAGATACTATGAAGATACTATGAAGAAACTATGAAGAAACTATGAAAAAATTATGAAGAAGCTATGACGAAACTGTGAAGATATTTTGAAGATACTATGAAGATACTATGAAGAAAATATGAAAAAACTATGAAGAAATTATAAAGATACTATGAAGATACTATGAAGATACTATGAAGATACTATGAAGAAACTATGAAGAAAATATGAAAAAACTATGAAGAAAATATGTAAAGACTATGAAGAAACTATGAAGATACTATGAAAAAACTATGAAGAAACTATGAAGAAACTATGAAGATACTATGAAGATACTATAGAGATACTAATGAAGAAACTATAAAGAAAATATGAAGAGACCATAAAGTAACTATGAATAAAGTGTGTAGAGACCACAATGTAACTATGGAGATATTGCGAAGTGATTATAAAGAAATGAAGGACCAATGATTCAATCTTCAAAAATCTATGAATAAACTCTCATGAACTATCAAAAGTAGGAAGAACATATGAATAAAGTATCAAGAAAGTAAGAAGAGACTCCAAACAAGACCACGAAAAACTATGAAGACAATATGAAGAAACTATGAAAAAACTATGAAGAAACTATGAAGAAACTATGAAGAAACTATGAAGATACTATGAAGATACTATGAAGAAACTATGAAGAAACTATGAAGATACTATGAAGATACTTTGAAGAAACTATTAAGAAACTATGAAGAAAATATGAAGTTACTATGAAAATACTATGAAGAAACTATGAAGAAACTATGAAGAAACTATGAAGAAACTATGAAGAAACTATGAAGAAACTATGAAGAAACTATGAAGAAACTATGAAAAATCTATGAAGAAACTATGAAGAAACTATGAAGAATACTATGAAGAATACTATGAAGATACTATGAAGATACTATGAAGATACTATGAAGAAACTATTAAGAAACTATGAAGAAAATATGAAGATACTATGAAGATACTATGAAGAAACTATGAAGAAACGATAAAGAAACTATGAAGATACTATGAAGAAACTATGAAGAAACTATGAAGGAACTATGAGGAAACTATGAAGAAATTATGAAGGTATCATAGAGAAACTATGAAAAATCTATGATGAAACTATGAAAAAAATATGAAGAAACTATGAAATAAATATGAAGAAACTATGAAGGTACCATAGAGAATCTATGAAGAAAGTGTGTAGAAACCACAAAGTAACTATACAGATATTGCGAAGTAACTATAAAGAAATGAAGGAACAATGAACCAACCTTAAAAAACTATGAATAAACTCTCATGAACTATCAAGAAAGTAGGAAGAAATTATGAAACAAGTAACAAGAATGTATGAAGAGACTCCAAAGAAGAGCACGCATAACTATGAAGAAACTATGAAAAAATTATGAAGAAATTATGAAGTAACTATGAAGAAACTATGAAGAAACTATGAAGAAAATATGAAGATACTATGAAGAAACTATGAAGAAACTATGAAGAAACTATTAAGAAATTATAAAGTAACTATGAAGTAATTATAAGGAAATTATGAAGAAATTATGAAGAAACTATGAAGAAACTATGAAGAAAATATGAAGAAAATATGAAGATACTATGAAGATACTATGAAGAAAAAATGAAAAATCTATGAAGAAACTATGAGAAAACTATGAAAATACTATGAAGAAAATATGAAGAAACCATGAAGGTACCATAAAGAAACTATAAAGAAAGTGTGTAGAGACTACAAAATAACTACGGAGATATCGCGAAGTGACTATAAATTAATGAAGGAATGATCCAACCTTCAGAAATCTATTCATAAACTCTCATGAACTATCAAAAGTAGGAAGGAAATATGAATAAAGTATCAAAAAAGTATGAAGAGACTCCAAACAAGACCACGAATAACTATGAAGCCAATATGAAGAAACTATGAAGAAACTATGAAGAAACTATGAAGAAACTATGAAGAAACTATGAAGAAACTATGAAGAAACTATGAAGAAATTATGAAGAAACTATGAAGGAACTATGTAGAAACGATGATGAAACTATGATGAAACTATAAAGAAACTATGAAGAAACTATGAAGAAACTATGAAGAAACTATGAAGAAACTATGAAGAAACTATGAAGAAACCATGAAGATATTATGAAGAAACTATGAAGAAACTATGAAGAAACTATGAAAAAACTATGAAGAAACTATGAAGAAACTATGAAGAAACTATGAAGAAACTATGAAGAAACTATGAAGATACTATGAAGATACTATGAAGATACTATGAAGATATTATGAAGAAACTATTAAGTAACTATGAAGATACTATAAAGAAACTATTACGAAACTATGAAGAAAATATGAAGAATCTATGAAGAAACTATGCACAAACTATGAAGAATCTATGAAGAAACTATGCACAAACTATGAAAAAACTACGAAGAAACGATAAAGAAACTATGAAGAAACCATGAAGAAACTATGAAGAAACCATGAAGAAATTATGAAGAAAGTATGAAGAAACTATGAAGAAACTATAAAGAATTTATGAAGGAACTATGAAGAAACTATAAAGAAATTATGAAGGTACAATAGAGAAACTATGCAGAAACTATGAAGAAACTATGAAAAAGATATGAAGAAACTATGAAGGTACCATAGAGAAACTATGAAGAAAGTGTGTAGGAACCACAAAGTAACTATACAGATATCGCGAAGTAACTAAAAAGAAATGAAGGAACAATGAGTCAACCTTAAAAAAACTATGAATAAACTCTCATGAACTATCAAGAAAGTAGGAGGAAAATATGAATAAAGTATCAAGCAAGTATGAAGAAACTCCAAAGAAGACCACGAATATCTATGAAGAAACCATAAAGATACTATGAAGAAACTATAAAGAAACAATGAAGAAACTATGAAGAAACTATAAAGATACTATGAAGAAACTATGAAGGTACCATAGAAAAACTATGAAGAAAGTGTGTAGAGACCACAAAGTAACGAGATATCGCAAAGTAACTATAAAGAAATGAAGGAACAATGATCCAACCTTCAAAAAACTATGAATAAACTCTCAAGAACTATCAAGAAAGTAGGAAGAAATTTTGAAACAAGTATCAAGAAGGTATGAAGAGACACCAAAGAAGAACACGAATAACTATGAAGAACTATGAAAAAATTATGAAGAAATTATGAAGAAACTATGAAGAAACTATGAAGAAACTATGAAGATACTATGAAGATACTATGAAGATACTATGAAGATACTATGAAGATACTATGAAAATACTATGAAGAAACTATGAAGAAAATATGAAACACTATGAAGAAACTATGAAGAAAATATAAAGAAACCATGCAGAAACTATGAAGAAACTATGAAGTAAATATGAAGAAACTATGAAGTAAATATGAAGAAACCATGAAGAAACTATGAAGGTACCATAGGAAAACTATGAAGAAAGGGTGTAGAGACTACAAAGTAACTACGGAGATATCGCGAAGTGACTATAAAAAAATGAAGGAATGATCCAACCTTCAAAAATCTATTCATAAACTCTCATGAACTATCAAAAGTAGGAAGAAAATATGAATAAAGTATCAAAAAGACCAACAAGACCACGAAGAACTATGAAGACAATATGAAGAAACTATGAAGATATTATGGAGAAACTATGAAAAAACTATGTGAAACTATGAGGAAACTATGAAGAAACTATGAAGAAACCATGAAGAAACCATGAAGATATTATGAAGAAACTGTGAAGAAACTATGAAAAAACTATGGAGAAACTATGAAAAAACTATGAAGATATTATGAAAAAACAATGAACAAACTATGAAGAAACTATGCAGAAACTATGAAGAAACTATGAAAAAACTATGAGGTATCGTGAAGTAACCTTAAAAAAAATATGAATAAACTCTCAGGAGCTATCAAGAAAGTAGGAAGAAAATATGAACAAAGTATCAAGAAAGTATGAAGAGACTCCAAATAAAACCACGAATAACTATGTAAACACTATGAAGAAACTATGAAGAAACTATGAAGAAACTATGAAGAAATGATGAAGAAACTACGAAGAAACTGTGAAGTAACTATGAAGAAATTATGAAGAAACTATGAAGAAACTATAAAGAAACTATGAAGAAACTATAAAGAAACTATTATGAAACTATAAAGAAATCATAAAGAAATCATGAAGAAACTATGAAGAAACTATGAAGAAATTATGAAGAAACTATGAAGAAACTATGAAGAAACTATGAAGAAACTATGAAGAAACTATGAAGAAACTATGAAGAAACTATAAAGAAACTATTATGAAACTATAAAGAAATCATAAAGAAATCATGAAGAAACTATGAAAAAACTATGAAGAAATTTTGAAGAAATTATGAAGAAACTATGAAGAAACTATGAAGAAACTATAAAGAAACTATTATGAAACTATAAAGAAATCATAAAGAAATCATGAAGAAATTATGAATAAACTATGAAGAAATTATGAAGAAATTATAAAGAAACTATGAAGAAACTATAAAGAAACTATGAAGAAACTATAAAGAAATCATGAAGAAACTATGAAGAAGCTATGAAGAAACCATGGAGAAACTTTCAAGTAACTATTAAGAGACTGCAAAAAAGACCACGAAATGTATGAAGAAATAATGAAGAAATAATGAAGAACTATGAAGAAACCATTAAAAATTCTATATTTGAACAAAAATGGGCTAAATGTCATTTCTTTATAAACTTTTGTAATAAGTACTATTTTTACCTATAGCAGAAACATTTTTGCAGCCACAGTTGTCTTTTATAGTATTTCTGATGGAAACACTACATGCCCATAAATTGATGTATTATCATGAAAATCTACCAAAAGGTTTTCCTTATATATGACCAAAAATGTATGAAATGTGATTTGTTTATGGACGTTCATAACAAGAACAAACTTTGTATGCGTATAGCGGAAAAACAGTAAGAGTTTTCTTTTATAATAATTCTGATGGAAAAACTACTTGCCCATAAATTCAGTTAATATCATCAATTTGCGTCACCAAAAATGTGTGACATGTCAGTCAGTAAATTGTGCTTTGCCAGAGAAATGTATGTATTCTCAAAAATCATCCTGGAAAGGAGATCTCTTCATTTTTAAATGCTCCTAATGAGTATGCACGAAGTACATCAGATTAATTTGCACTTGTACTACTTGTTATGTGTGTTTTGCGGAAATTATAGTCCGACACTCCTCAACCTCCTTTGTAGAATAAATGCGTTTAATGGAAGAGAGAACGATCGGGGTTCAATTTCGCATTAATATCTGCAATGTACATGTCGGTTGTGTTTGGACTTTCTCGTTTATTATTGCCATGATTTTTGTAGTCATTATTAGTAGTTAATTATAAATTACATTATAAATCATCGATTTTGAGTGTCTTTTATAATTGAATTATAAACGGATGTTTCAAGTTTGAGGCTACATATATGCTAACAAAAATTAGTTATGGGATATTCAAAAATATAATTTACAATTGCATTAAATATAAGTATTTAATATTCTGCAATAACAATATTTTCAGTTGCAACACTTTGATTTCAAGTAGACATGAAAATATCGGATAAATAATTTTGATATCTATATTGTTGACTTTTATAAAATGTCGCTAATTATTTTGCATAATTTGAAAAAAATCATTAACCCCGTTTTCGAAATATTCGCAAAAAAAACTATCATCACACAATTTTAAGTTACAAATGTTTGATTTGAAATAGATATGAAACTATTGAGTAAATAATTTTGATTTTTAGGTTGTTAGTTTTTATAAAATGTAGCTAATTATTTTGATTAATTTGCAAAAAATCATTAATCGCGTTTTGGAAATATTCGCAAAAAACTGTCATCACACAATTTTAAGTTACAAATGTTTGATTCGAAATAGATATGAAACTATTGAGTAAATAATTTTGATTTTTATGTTGTTGGTTTTTATAAAATGTAGCTAATTATTTTGCTTAATTTGAAAAAAATCATTAAGCGCGTTTTTGAGATATTCGCAAAAAACTGTCATCACACAATTTTAACTTACAAATGTTTGATTTGAAATTGATTTGTGTTTAACACTTTTACATTTTAATGCAATAATTTCATAAATTAACTTGTAACAAGCAATACTGATTGATTGATTAAATTTTCTATATACATCAACTGCTTTTTTACGCGACACACGTGTGCTTATGTGGCATGCATAATTAACCACCTTATAATTAACTTTAATTGGCAAAATCTTTATTTTTGAGAGTATAACGGCACGTGCGTCTCGCGAAAATGTTCGTCGCTTATAGGAGAAACTTGGATTGGAAAGTCCCGTTTTTTTTTTTTGCTCTCCTCCGCCAGCGAAAATCCTCTCGACTAGGAAACGACGAGATGCGTGACCGCATGTGAAAATGAAAGTTTATCTCTCGGGTTCAATACACGCCGCTCAAAGAAAGTGCATTTAGCTGAAACACACACACATAAATGTGGTGTGAACGTCAAAGGTCGCTGCTTCATACATGAAGAAAGACAAAAAAAAACGTGACGATAAGATTTGAGTCAATGCCATTATTGCGGCATGCCGGACGATTCGGCATGTTTAATTGGCCTTGGTTTTATCATCAATTAAGGTTGACACTGTAATTGTTTCGTTAAAAGTACAATCGAGTTGAACGTTATAATAATAATCAGCTATATTTGTCCAATTATAGAACAATAACAGATAATACATACATACATAATAAAAATAATAAATTAACAAATTAAATATCAATCAAATATGTTTAACTTTTTTTTTTATTTGATTGATCATATCAGCAATCAACTGTCAAATATGAAAAATAATGAAAAAATAGTTTAATAGAACACTAGAAATTTCGCAAATAATTCAGATTGACTTGTATTAGATAGAAATTTTAGAAATTGTATTAATATTTATATAATCCACGTTGTGTGTAAATTTGAACGAACTATCTCGACTACAACTCGAGTTGTAACAGTTTGAACATCGAATTTCATTGAAAAATACTTTAATAGAGCACTAGAAAATTCGCAAATAATTCAATTTGACTTGTATTAAATAGAAATTTTGGAAATTGTATTAATATTTATATAATCCACGTTGTGTGTAAATTTGAACAAACTATCTCGACTACAACTCGAGTTGTCACAGTTTGAACATCGAATTTCATTGAAAAATACTTTAATAGAACACTAGAAAATTCGCAAATAATTCAATTTAACTTGTATTAGATAGAAATTTTGGAAATTGTATTAATATTTATATAATACACGTTGTGTGTACATTTGAACGAACTATCTCGACTACAACTCGAGTTGTCACAGTTTGAACATCGAATTTCATTGAAAAATACTTTAATAGAGCACTAGAAAATTCGCAAATAATTCAATTTGACTTGTAATAGATAGAAATTTTGGAAATTGTATTAATATTTATATAATCCACGTTGTGTGTAAATTTGAACGAACTATCTCGACTACAACTCGAGTTGTCACAGTTTGAACATCGAATTTCATTGAAAAATACTTTACTAGAGCACTAAAAAATTCGCAAATAATTCAATTTGATTTGTATTAGATAGAAATTTTGGAAATTGTATTAATATTTATATAATCCACGTTGTGTGTAAATTTGAACGAACTATCTCGACTACAACTCAAGTTGTAACAGTTTGAACATCGAATTTCATTGAAAAATAATTTACTAGAGCACTAAAAAATTCTCAAATAATTCAATTTGATTTGTATTAGATAGAAATTTTGGAAATTGTATTAATATTTATATAATCCACGTTGTGTGTAAATTTGAACGAACTATCTCGACTACAACTCGAGTTGTCACAGTTTGAACATCGAATTTCATTGAAAAATACTTTACTAGAGCACTAAAAAATTCGCAAATAATTCAATTTGATTTGTACTAGATAGAAATTTTGGAAATTGTATTAATATTTATATAATCCACGTTGTTTGTACATTTGAACGAACTATCTCGACTACAACTCGAGTTGTCACAGTTTGAACATCGAATATCATTGAAAAATACTTTAATAGAGCACTAGAAAATTCGCAAATAATTCAATTTGACTTGTATTAAATAGAAATTTTGGAAATTGTATTAATATTTATATAATCCACGTTGTGTGTACATTTGAACGAACTATCTCGACTACAACTCGAGTTGTAACAGTTTGAACATCGAATTTCATTAAAAAATAATTTAATAGAGCACTAAAAAAATCTCAAATAATTCAAATTGACTTGTATTAGATAGAAATTTTGGAAATTGTATTAATATTTATATAATCCACGTTGTGTGTAAATTTGAACGAACTATCTCGACTACAACTCGAGTTGTCACAGTTTGAACATCGAATTTCATTGAAAAATACTTTACTAGAGCACTAAAAAATTCGCAAATAATTCAATTTGACTTGTATTAAATAGAAATTATGGAAATTGTATTAATATTTGTATAATCCACGTTGTGTGTACATTTGAATGAACTATCTCGACTACAACTCGAGTTGTCACAGTTTGAACATCGAATTTCATTGAAAAATACTTTAATAGAGCACTAGAAAATTCGCAAATAATTCAATTTGACTTGTATTAGATAGAAATTTTGGAAATTGTATTAATATTTATATAATCCACGTTGTGTGTAAATTTTAACGAACTATCTCGACTACAACTCGAGTTGTAACAGTTTGAACATCGAATTTCATTGAAAAATACTTTAATAGAGCACTAAAAAATTCGCAAATAATTCAATTTGATTTGTACTAGATAGAAATTTTGGAAATTGTATTAATATTTATATAATCCACGTTGTTTGTACATTTGAACGAACTATCTCGACTACAACTCGAGTTGTCACAGTTTGAACATCGAATTTCATTGAAAAATACTTTACTAGAGCACTAAAAAAATTCGCAAATAATTCAATTTGATTTGTACTAGATAGAAATTTTGGAAATTGTATTAATATTTATATAATCCACGTTGTGCATACATTTGAACGAACTATCTCGACTACAACTCGAGTTATCACAGTTTGAACATCAAATTTCATTGAAAAATACTTTAATAGAGCACTAGAAAATTCACAAATAATTCAATTTGACTTGTACTAGATAGAAATTTTGGAAATTGTATTAATATTTATATAATCCACGTTGTGCATACATTTGAACGAACTATCTCGACTACAACTCGAGTTGTCACAGTTTGAACATCGAATTTCATTGAAAAATACTTTACTAGAGCACTAAAAAATTCGCAAATAATTCAATTTGATTTGTACTAGATAGAAATTTTGGAAATTGTATTAATATTTATATAATCCACGTTGTTTGTACATTTGAACGAACTATCTCGACTACAACTCGAGTTGTCACAGTTTGAACATCGAATTTCATTGAAAAATACTTTACTAGAGCACTAAAAAAATTCGCAAATAATTCAATTTGATTTGTACTAGATAGAAATTTTGGAAATTGTATTAATATTTATATAATCCACGTTGTGCATACATTTGAACGAACTATCTCGACTACAACTCGAGTTATCACAGTTTGAACATCAAATTTCATTGAAAAATACTTTAATAGAGCACTAGAAAATTCACAAATAATTCAATTTGACTTGTACTAGATAGAAATTTTGGAAATTGTATTAATATTTATATAATCCACGTTGTGCATACATTTGAACGAACTATCTCGACTACAACTCGAGTTGTCACAGTTTGAACATCGAATTTCATTGAAAAATACTTTAATAGAGCACTAGAAAATTCGCAAATAATTCAATTTGACTTGTACTAGATAGAAATTTTGGAAATTGTATTAATATTTATATAATCCACGTTGTGCATACATTTGAACGAACTATCTCGACTACAACTCGAGTTATCACAGTTTGAACATCAAATTTCATTGAAAAATACTTTAATAGAGCACTAGAAAATTTGCAAATAATTCAATTTGACTTGTACTAGATAGAAATTTTGGAAATTGTATTAATATTTATATAATCCACGTTGTGCATACATTTGAACGAACTATCTCGACTACAAATCGAGTTATCACAGTTTGAACATCAAATTTCATTGAAAAATACTTTAATAGAGCACTAGAAAATTCGCAAATAATTCAATTTGACTTGTACTAGATAGAAATTTTGGAAATTGTATTAATATTTATATAATCCACGTTGTGCATACATTTGAACGAACTATCTCGACTACAACTCGAGTTATCACAGTTTGAACATCAAATTTCATTGAAAAATACTTTAATAGAGCACTAGAAAATTCGCAAATAATTCAATTTGATTTGTACTAGATAGAAATTTTGGAAATTGTATTAATATTTATATAATCCACGTTGTGCATACATTTGAACGAACTATCTCGACTACAACTCGAGTTATCACAGTTTGAACATCAAATTTCATTGAAAAATACTTTAATAGAGCACTAGAAAATTCGCAAATAATTCAATTTGACTTGTACTAGATAGAAATTTTGGAAATTGTATTAATATTTATATAATCCACGTTGTGTGTACATTTGAACGAACTATCTCGACTACAACTCGAGTTGTCACAGTTTGAACATCGAATTTCATTGAAAAATACTTTAATAGAGCACTAGAAAATTCGCAAATAATTCAATTTGACTTGTACTAGATAGAAATTTTGGAAATTGTATTAATATTTATATAATCCACGTTGTGCATACATTTGAACGAACTATCTCGACTACAACTCGAGTTATCACAGTTTGAACATCAAATTTCATTGAAAAATACTTTAATAGAGCACTAGAAAATTCACAAATAATTCAATTTGACTTGTACTAGATAGAAATTTTGGAAATTGTATTAATATTTATATAATCCACGTTGTGCATACATTTGAACGAACTATCTCGACTACAACTCGAGTTATCACAGTTTGAACATCAAATTTCATTGAAAAATACTTTAATAGAGCACTAGAAAATTCGCAAATAATTCAATTTGACTTGTATTAGATAGAAATTTTGGAAATTGTATTAATATTTATATAATCCACGTTGTGTGTAAATTTGAACGAACTATCTCGACTACAACTCGAGTTGTAACAGTTTGAACATCGAATGTCATTGAAAAATAATTTAATAGAGCACTAAAAAATTCTCAAATAATTCAAATTGACTTGTATTAGATAGAAATTTTATAAATTGTATTAATATTTATATAATCCACGTTGTGTGTAAATTTGAACGAACTATCTCGACTACAACTCGAGTTGTCACAGTTTGAACATCGACTTTCATTTAAAAATACTTTAATAGAGCACTAGAAAATAATATCTATCTATCTATCTATCTATCTATCTATCTATCTATCTATCTATCTATCTATCTATCTATCTATCTATCTATCTATCTATCTATCTATCTATCTATCTATCTATCTATCTATCTATCTATCTATCTATCTATCTATCTATCTATCTATCTATCTATCTATCTATCTATCTATCTATCTATCTATCTATCTATCTATCTATCTATCTATCTATCTATCTATCTATCTATCTATCTATCTATCTATCTATCTATCTATCTATCTATCTATCTATCTATCTATCTATCTATCTATCTATCTATCTATCTATCTATCTATCTATCTATCTATCTATCTATCTATCTATCTATCTATCTATCTATCTATCTATCTATCTATCTATCTATCTATCTATCTATCTATCTATCTATCTATCTATCTATCTATCTATCTATCTATCTATCTATCTATCTATCTATCTATCTATCTATCTATCTATCTATCTATCTATCTATCTATCTATCTATCTATCTATCTATCTATCTATCTATCTATCTATCTATCTATCTATCTATCTATCTATCTATCTATCTATCTATCTATCTATCTATCTATCTATCTATCTATCTATCTATCTATCTATCTATCTATCTATCTATCTATCTATCTATCTATCTATCTATCTATCTATCTATCTATCTATCTATCTATCTATCTATCTATCTATCTATCTATCTATCTATCTATCTATCTATCTATCTATCTATCTATCTATCTATCTATCTATCTATCTATCTATCTATCTATCTATCTATCTATCTATCTATCTATCTATCTATCTATCTATCTATCTATCTATCTATCTATCTATAAATCTATCTATCTATGTATCTATCTGTCCATCTATCTGTCTATCTATCTGTCTGTCTGTCTGTATGTCTGTATGTCTGTCTGTCTGTATGTATGTCTGTCTGTCTGTCTGTCTGTCTGTCTGTCTGTCTGTCTGTCTGTCTGTCTGTCTGTCTGTCTGTCTGTCTGTCTGTCTGTCTGTCTGTCTGTCTGTCTGTCTGTCTGTCTGTCTGTCTGTCTGTCTGTCTGTCTGTCTGTCTGTCTGTCTGTCTGTCTGTCTGTCTGTCTGTCTGTCTGTCTGTCTGTCTGTCTGTCTGTCTGTCTGTCTGTCTGTCTGTCTGTCTGTCTGTCTGTCTGTCTGTCTGTCTGTCTGTCTGTCTGTCTGTCTGTCTGTCTGTCTGTCTGTCTGTCTGTCTGTCTGTCTGTCTGTCTGTCTGTCTGTCTGTCTGTCTGTCTGTCTGTCTGTCTGTCTGTCTGTCTGTCTGTCTGTCTGTCTGTCTGTCTGTCTGTCTGTCTGTCTGTCTGTCTGTCTGTCTGTCTGTCTGTCTGTCTGTCTGTCTGTCTGTCTGTCTGTCTGTCTGTCGATATATCTGTTTGTCTGTCTGTCTGTCTGTCTGTCTGTCTGTCTGTCTGTCTGTCTGTCTATCGATATATCTGTTTGTCTGTCTGTCGAATGAATCTTAAAGCTCGTGTTATATAAACTCGTCTTACATTTTTATTCTGTTGCACCAAACATATGTAGATATTACTTAGTCTTACAATGTAAGACCGTCTTATCGTTTTAAGATTCAATTTTTGTTTGGTGCTACGCTTTAAGACCGTCTTAATATTAAGACGGTCTTAAACTAGTTAAGATTCTTTGGAGAAACCAGGCGTAAATTACGTAAGATAATATCAAGCTGAAAAATTAGGTTTGACGAGAACTTTGAGTTGAGTCAAAAATTATTTTAACATTTAGAATTCTAGTGATGTCGTCATTAAGAGATCGAATCTACGCCACTGCGTAGGTATCTCGTGATTGACCTCCCCCTGCTGCGCTCGCTCGGCCGTCACTTTCGCTGCTGCGCGTTCCTTGCTGCCTGCTGCAGTGTTTTATGTCTGCGCTGCTGTAGTGAGCAGGACATTTAAACACGCGCATCTCTCTAAATCGAGCCGAGGGGGCATTTCCCCTAAAAATATGACAGTTTTTGTTGCGTGCTGCGTAACTTCGGGTGCGAGTGCACGTGCGGACTGTGCCTAGTGAGTGTCCACCTGCAGGAAAGTGACAGCAGTACGTCGCCAGCAGGAGATCGATACTGCAGCGGGCATAACCTAAATGAATCATGCTTACATGTAAGTAATAACACAAAGAATTTAACTTTCGGTAATAATATTGTTTTCAAATAAAAATGTTTCAATTTAAAAATTATTTTGCAGTCATTTGCGATCACAATTATTATCAGTAAAATTCGAATGCGTATCAATTATAACAAATTATAAATTGTACGAAATATTTTTTATGAATTTAAATTCCCTATAGTGTTTTTCAATAAAAAATACTTTCAAATCAAATGTATGGCGGATCCATTGTCAAAAATAATAATAATGAAATTTATTCGACTTTCATTAAAAAATATATAAATTTAAAAAAAAAATACTTATAATCAAAATTTTCCAATTTCCTTCGGGCATCTGATATGTTTTGCACTAAAATCAGTAAAAAAATTAAACAAAATAAGTTGCATAATTTTTTAATCGGCCCAGTCTCCAAAATCGGCATATCAAGGAGCGTAAAAGTTAAAAATAAAAAATAAATAGAAGCAAAAATATGTCAAAATAGAGACTTTCCATTTTCGATTGTCATTTTGTTATAAATATTGTGTAATTTTTTCAAATCAATCGTATGACGGATTCATGGTCAAAAATAATAATAATGAAATTTGTTCGACTTGGTCGCTGAAAAAAAAATACTTATAATCAAAATTTTCCAATTTCCTTTGGGCATCTGTTGCACTGATATGTTTTGCACAAAGATCAGTAAAAAAAATAAACAAAATGTGTTGCATAATTTTTTTATCGACCCAGCCTCTAAAATCGGCATATCGAGATAGGAGCGGAAAAGTTAAAAAAAAGTTTGGGCACCCCTAGTCTACAACATTCAGAAACGGTTTGCTAAAATAAAATTTAAACAAAGATTCTTCATTCATTTTAAAAAGCTTGTTAATTTTATATTACCTATTTCCTAGTTTGTTTACCGACATAGATATATATCCCGAAACCTTGCGTGGCTAAAAATAATAAAATCCGAATCTATTACCAGTTTCCTGTTTTCGTGTCAGCAGTAGTTTATTATTTTATTTAATCCGTATGGTAATTGAGCGTTGGTTTTAAAACTTACTAATTATATTAATTTCGTTTGGTAGCAGCCGAAGCAAGTATATTTATCTCTAAAATGCGACGTCCTTGTCTTGATAGTCGGGATAAACAAATATTTTCGTGAATGACGTGTTTGTTCGTCGAGGCAAATCACAAACAAAGTTTGTATTTGATACGATTTCTATTTGTGTGTTGTGCAATAATCTGTAGGCACTAAAGCGGCTGATTTAATGCCGCGGATATTAACATGGCAATTGGAACATTGCTAATTTTGCATCATTAAATGCAAATTATAGAGTGGTAGACTGGACACTTTAATTCCGTATTATTAACAGGTTTTTTTTTAATATAAATTAAATTTTAATGTAAATCGTATTATTTTTAATTTTCTTTGATAGACTTGTAATGACGATTGCAAGAAATATATATATATATATATATATATATATATATATATATATATATATATATATATATCTATAAATACTATGATTGAAAAACTATTTTAAACTACTACTTACTTATATTTATTAGTATATTAGCGCCTTTTTTTCCTTTTCTACTTGTAGACAATAGTTACTTTTCCAAAAAGAAGTACATAGTTTTATGTAGAATTTATTTATCTTAAAGGTAGTTTAGTTTACATAGATAAGTACTTAGTGAGAGAATTCTATAATATAATAATAGCGTATTGAAAAATTATTTTTCTACTTTATTATTTATTTTAATTTGATTATCGATATGTCAGCGAAATATTGAAAAGTTGAAAAATAATTGCAATACACTATTTCCAAATTACAACTACTTTTGTTGGTAAAACAAACTATCTCTAGAATAAATGAATACTCAAAAAATACTAAACAGATAAATAAAAACAAATATTGTTTTATGGAAAACAGTTGTTATAACATATCTCTTCTATTTCTAAGTGAATTAGCTAAATTCCAATTTACATAAGAAAGCTAGTATATTTTGTAATTTCTACATCTGAACTTTCTGTACATATAAATAAAATTTTAAAAAAACAATGAAAAACACAGTGATTTACTAAACTTGCTCGTTTTGGTCAACCGATTCCGTGATTAATGCCGCTTTCTACTACTATCTGCATGAATGGAAACAATTACAGTGCTCCGAGCTGTCATCTTCTTACGTCTAATGAGAGTTGAATGACTCGCTGTATAATCATCCTTGAGAAAACGTAATTATCTCCCTCCTAATTGAACGCAACTGCCTGAGTAGATTACTTTGTATTCTAAACAATTTCGGTGTTTAAAGTAGAATAACTCATATTTTCGTAGTACTAATATCAATATATTAATACTGAATATATGAAATATATTTAAAATATGCAATATAAAAGTACAAACTCATATCACTCAAGTTGAATTTTTGGCGAATTTTATTAACAGCAACTTGTATATTTTTCTAAGCAATTTCGGTGTTTAAATTAGAATAACTCCAGTTTTCGTAGTACTACCACGAGAAAATTAATGCTGGATATGTGAAATATATTTACAATATGCAATATAAAAGTACAAACTCATATCACTCAAATTGAATTTTTGGCGAATTTTATTAACAGCAACTTGTATATTTTTCAAAGCAATTTCGGTGTTTAAATTAGAATAACTCTAGTTTTCGTAGTACTAACACGAGCAAATTAATGCTGGATTTGTAAAATATATTTACAATATGCAATATAACAGTACAAACTCATATCACTCAAGTTGAATTTTTGGCGAATTTTATTAACAGCAACTTGTATATTTTTCAAAGCAATTTCGGTGTTTAAATTAGAATAACTCTAGTTTTCGTAGTACTAACACGAGCAAATTAATGCTGAATATGTGAAATATATTTACAATATGCAATATAAAAATACAAACTCATATCACTCAAATTGAATTTTTGGCGAATTTTATTAACAGCAACTTGTATATTTTTCAAAGCAATTTCGGTGTTTAAATTAGAATAACTCTAGTTTTCGTAGTACTAACACGAGCAAATTAATACTGGATATGTGAAATATATTTACAATATGCAATATAAAAGTACAAACTTATATAACTCAAATTGATTTTTTGGCGAATTTTATTAACAGAAACTTGTATATTTTTCAAAGCAATTTCGGTGTTTAAATTAGAATAACTCCAGTTTTCGTAGTACTAACACGTGCAAATTAATGCTGGATTTGTGAAATATATTTACAATATGCAATATAACAGTACAAACTCATATCACTCAAATTGAATTTTTGGCGAATTTTATTAACAGCAACTTGTATATTTTTCAAAGCAATGTCGGTGTTTAAATTAGAATAACTCTAGTTTTCGTAGTACTAACACGAGCAAATTAATGCTGGATTTGTAAAATATATTTACAATATGCAATATAACAGTACAAACTCATATCACTCAAATTGAATTTTTGGCGAATTTTATTAACAGCAACTTGTATATTTTTCAAAGCAATTTCGGTGTTTAAATTAGAATAACTCTAGTTTTCGTAGTACTAACACGAGCAAATTAATGCTGGATTTGTAAAATATATTTACAATATGCAATATAACAGTACAAACTCATATCACTCAAGTTGAATTTTTGGCGAATTTTATTAACAGCAACTTGTATATTTTTCAAAGCAATTTCGGTGTTTAAATTAGAATAACTCCAGTTTTCGTAGTACTAACACGAGAAAATTAATGCTGGATATGTGAAATATATTTACAATATGCAATATAAAAGTACAAACTCATATCACTCAAATTGAATTTTTGGCGAATTTTATTAACAGCAACTTGTATATTTTTCAAAGCAATTTCGGTGTTTAAATTAGAATAACTCTAGTTTTCGTAGTACTAACATGAGCAAATTAATGCTGGATATGTGGAATATATTTACAATATGCAATATAAAAGTACAAACTCATATCACTCAAATTGAATTTTTGGCGAATTTTATTAACAGCAACTTGTATATTTTTCAAAGCAATTTCGGTGTTTAAATTAGAATAACTCTAGTTTTCGTAGTACTAACATGAGCAAATTAATGCTGGATATGTGGAATATATTTACAATATGCAATATAAAAGTACAAACTCATATCACTCAAATTGAATTTTTGGCGAATTTTATTAACAGCAACTTGTATATTTTTCAAAGCAATTTCGGTGTTTAAATTAGAATAACTCTAGTTTTCGTAGTACTAACATGAGCAAATTAATGCTGGATATGTGGAATATATTTACAATATGCAATATAAAAGTACAAACTCATATCACTCAAATTGAATTTTTGGCGAATTTTATTAACAGCAACTTGTATATTTTTCAAAACAATTTCGGTGTTTAAATTAGAATAACTCTAGTTTTCGTAGTACTAACACGAGCGAATTAATGCTGGAAATGTAAAATATATTTACAATATGCAATATAAAAGTACAAACTCATATCACTCAAATTGAATTTTTGGCGAATTTTATTAACAGCAACTTGTATATTTTTCAAAGCAATTTCGGTGTTTAAATTAGAATAACTCTAGTTTTCGTAGTACTAACACGAGCAAATTAATGCTGGATTTGTAAAATATATTTACAATATGCAATATAACAGTACAAACTCATATCACTCAAATTGAATTTTTGGCGAATTTTATTAACAGCAACTTGTATATTTTTCAAAGCAATGTCGGTGTTTAAATTAGAATAACTCCAGTTTTCGTAGTACTAACACGAGCAAATTAATACTGGATATGTTAAATATATTTATAATATGCAATATAAAAGTACAAACTTATATCACTCAAATTGAATTTTTGGCGAATTTTATTAACAGCAACTTGTATATTTTTCAAAGCAATTTCGGTGTTTAAATTAGAATAACTCCAGTTTTCGTAGTACTAACACGTTCAAATTAATGCTGGATATGTGAAATATATTTACAATATGCAATATAAAAGTACAAACTCATATCACTCAAATTGAATTTTTGGCGAATTTTATTAACAGCAACTTGTATATTTTTCAAAGCAATTTCGGTGTTTAAATTAGAATAACTCTAGTTTTCGTAGTACTAACACGAGCAAATTAATGCTGGATATGTGAAATATATTTACAATATGCAATATAAAAGTACAATCTCATATCACTCAAATTGAATTTTTGGCGAATTTTATTAACAGCAACTTGTATATTTTTCAAAGCAATTTCGGTGTTTAAATTAGAATAACTCCAGTTTTCGTAGTACTAACACGTGCAAATTAATGCTGGATATGTGAAATATATTTACAATATGCAATATAAAAGTACAAACTCATATCACTCAAATTGAATTTTTGGCGAATTTTATTAACAGCAACTTGTATATTTTTCAAAGCAATTTCGGTGTTTAAATTAGAATAACTCTAGTTTTCGTAGTACTAACACGAGCAAATTAATGCTGGATATGTGAAATATATTTACAATATGCAATATAAAAGTACAAACTCATATCACTCAAATTGAATTTTTGGCGAATTTTATTAACAGCAACTTGTATATTTTTCAAAGCAATTTTGGTGTTAAAAGTTGAATAACTCCAGTTTTCATAGTACTAACACGTGCAAATTAATGCTGGATATGTGAAATATATTTACAATATGCAATATAAAAGTACAAACTCATATCACTCAAATTGAATTTTTGGCGAATTTTATTAACAGCAACTTGTATATTTTTCAAAGCAATTTCGGTGTTTAAATTAGAATAACTCTAGTTTTCGTAGTACTAACACGAGCGAATTAATGCTGGATATGTGAAATATATTTACAATATGCAATATAAAAGTACAAACTCATATCACTCAAATTGAATTTTTGGCGAATTTTATTAACAGCAACTTGTATATTTTTCAAAGCAATTTCGGTGTTTAAATTAGAATAACTCCAGTTTTCGTAGTACTAACACGAGAAAATTAATGCTGGATATGTGAAATATATTTACAATATTCAATAGAAAAGTGCAAACTTATATCACTCAAATTGAATTTTTGGCGAATTTTATTAACAGCAACTTGTATATTTTTCAAAACAATTTCGGTGTTTAAATTAGAATAACTCTAGTTTTCGTAGTACTAACACGAGCGAATTAATGCTGGAAATGTGAAATATATTTACAATATGCAATATAAAAGTACAAACTCATATCACTCAAATTGAATTTTTGGCGAATTTTATTAACAGCAACTTGTATATTTTTCAAAGCAATTTCGGTGTTTAAATTAGAATAACTCTAGTTTTCGTAGTACTAATATGAGCAAATTAATGCTGGATATGTGGAATATATTTACAATATGCAATATAAAAGTACAAACTCATATCACTCAAATTGAATTTTTGGCGAATTTTATTAACAGCAACTTGTATATTTTTCAAAGCAATTTTGGTGTTAAAAGTTGAATAACTCCAGTTTTCATAGTACTAACACGTGCAAATTAATGCTAGATATGTGAAATATATTTACAATATGCAATATAAAAGTACAAACTCATATCACTCAAATTGAATTTTTGGCGAATTTTATTAACAGCAACTTGTATATTTTTCAAAGCAATTTCGGTGTTTAAATTAGAATAACTCCAGTTTTCGTAGTACTAACACGAGAAAATTAATGCTGGATATGTGAAATATATTTACAATATTCAATAGAAAAGTGCAAACTTATATCACTCAAATTGAATTTTTGGCGAATTTTATTAACAGCAACTTGTATATTTTTCAAAACAATTTCGGTGTTTAAATTAGAATAACTCTAGTTTTCGTAGTACTAACACGAGCGAATTAATGCTGGAAATGTGAAATATATTTACAATATGCAATATAAAAGTACAAACTCATATCACTCAAATTGAATTTTTGGCGAATTTTATTAACAGCAACTTGTATATTTTTCAAAGCAATTTCGGTGTTTAAATTAGAATAACTCTAGTTTTCGTAGTACTAACACGAGAAAATTATTGCTGGATATATGAAATATATTTACAATATGCAATATAAAAGTACAAACTCATATCACTCAAATTGAATTTTTGGCGAATTTTATTAACAGCAACTTGTATATTTTTCAAAGCAATTTTGGTGTTTAAAGTAGAATAACTCCAGTTTTCGTAGTACTAACACGTGCAAATTAATGCTGGATATGTGAAATATATTTACAATATTCAATATAAAAGTACAAACTCATATCACTCAAATTGAATTTTTGGCGAATTTTATTAACAGCAACTTGTATATTTTTCAAAGCAATTTTGGTGTTAAAAGTTGAATAACTCCAGTTTTCATAGTACTAACACGTGCAAATTAATGCTAGATATGTGAAATATATTTACAATATGCAATATAAAAGTACAAACTCATATCACTCAAATTGAATTTTTGGCGAATTTTATTAACAGCAACTTGTATATTTTTCAAAGCAATTTCGGTGTTTAAATTAGAATAACTCTAGTTTTCGTAGTACTAATATGAGCAAATTAATGCTGGATATGTGGAATATATTTACAATATGCAATATAAAAGTACAAACTCATATCACTCAAATTGAATTTTTGGCGAATTTTATTAACAGCAACTTGTATATTTTTCAAAGCAATTTTGGTGTTAAAAGTTGAATAACTCCAGTTTTCATAGTACTAACACGTGCAAATTAATGCTAGATATGTGAAATATATTTACAATATGCAATATAAAAGTACAAACTCATATCACTCAAATTGAATTTTTGGCGAATTTTATTAACAGCAACTTGTATATTTTTCAAAGCAATTTTGGTGTTTAAAGTAGAATAACTCAAGTTTTCATAGTACTAACACGTGCAAATTAATGCTGGATATGTGAAATATATTTACAATATTCAATATAAAAGTACAAACTCATATCACTCAAATTGAATTTTTGGCGAATTTTATTAACAGCAACTTGTATATTTTTCAAAACAATTTCGGTGTTTAAATTAGAATAACTCTAGTTTTCGTAGTACTAACACGATCGAATTAATGCTGGATATGTGAAATATATTTACAATATGCAGTATAACAGTACAAACTCATATCACTCAAATTGAATTTTTGGCGAATTTTATTAACAGCAACTTGTATATTTTTCAAAGCAATTTCGGTGTTTAAATTAGAATAACTCCACATTTCGTAGTACTAACTCAAGCAAATTAATGCTGGAAATGTGAAATATATTTATAATATGCAATATAAAAGTACAAACTTATATCACTCATATTGATTTTTTGGCGAATTTTATTAACAGTAACTTGTATATTTTTCAAAGCAATTTCGCAGTTTAAATTAGAATAACTCCAGTTTTCGTAGTACTAACATGAGCAAATTATTGCTGGATATGTTAAATATATTTACAATATGCAATATAAAAGTACAAACTCATATCACTCAAATTGAATTTTTGGCGAATTTTATTAACAGCAACTTGTATATTTTTCAAAGCAATTTCGGTGTTTAAATTAGAATAACTCTAGTTTTCGTAGTACTAACACGAGAAAATTAATGCTGGATATGTGAAATATATGTACAATATTCAATATAAAAGTACAAACTCATATCACTCAAATTGAATTTTTGGCGAATTTTATTAACAGCAACTTGTATATTTTTCAAAGCAATTTTGGTGTTTAAAGTAGAATAACTCAAGTTTTCATAGTACTAACACGTGCAAATTAATGCTGGATATGTGAAATATATTTACAATATGCAATATAAAAGTACAAACTCATATCACTCAAATTAAATTTTTGGCGAATTTTATTAACAGCAACTTGTATATTTTTCAAAGCAATTTCGGTGTTTAAATTAGAATAACTCTAGTTTTCGTAGTACTAACATGAGCAAATTAATGCTGGATATGTGGAATATATTTACAATATGCAATATAAAAGTACAAACTCATACCACTCAAATTGAATTTTTGGCGAATTTTATTAACAGCAACTTGTATATTTTTCAAAGCAATTTCGGTGTTTAAATTAGAATAACTCTAGTTTTCGTAGTACTAACATGAGCAAATTAATGCTGGATATGTGGAATATATTTACAATATGCAATATAAAAGTACAAACTCATATCACTCAAATTGAATTTTTGGCGAATTTTATTAACAGCAACTTGTATATTTTTCAAAGCAATTTTGGTGTTAAAAGTTGAATAACTCCAGTTTTCATAGTACTAACACGTGCAAATTAATGCTAGATATGTGAAATATATTTACAATATGCAATATAAAAGTACAAACTCATATCACTCAAATTGAATTTTTGGCGAATTTTATTAACAGCAACTTGTATATTTTTCAAAGCAATTTTGGTGTTTAAAGTAGAATAACTCAAGTTTTCATAGTACTAACACGTGCAAATTAATGCTGGATATGTGAAATATATTTACAATATGCAATATAAAAGTACAAACTCATATCACTCAAATTGAATTTTTGGCGAATTTTATTAACAGCAACTTGTATATTTTTCAAAACAATTTCGGTGTTTAAATTAGAATAACTCTAGTTTTCGTAGTACTAACACGATCGAATTAATGCTGGATATGTGAAATATATTTACAATATGCAGTATAACAGTACAAACTCATATCACTCAAATTGAATTTTTGGCGAATTTTATTAACAGCAACTTGTATATTTTTCAAAGCAATGTCGGTGTTTAAATTAGAATAACTCCAGTTTTCATAGTACTAACACGTGCAAATTAATGCTGGATTTGTGACATATATATACAATATGCAATATAACAGTACAAACTCATATCACTCAAATTGAATTTTTGGCGAATTTTATTAACATCAACTTGTATATTTTTCAAAGCAATTTCGGTGTTTAAATTAGAATAACTCTAGTTTTCGTAGTACTAACACGAGCAAATTAATGCTGAATATGTGAAATATATTTACAATATGCAATATAAAAATACAAACTCATATCACTCAAATTGAATTTTTGGCGAATTTTATTAACAGAAACTTGTATATTTTTCAAAGCAATTTCGGTGTTTAAATTAGAATAACTCCAGTTTTCGTAGTACTAACACGTGCAAATTAATGCTGGATTTGTGAAATATATTTACAATATGCAATATAACAGTACAAACTCATATCACTCAAATTGAATTTTTGGCGAATTTTATTAACAGCAACTTGTATATTTTTCAAAGCAATGTCGGTGTTTAAATTAGAATAACTCTAGTTTTCGTAGTACTAACACGAGCAAATTAATGCTGGATTTGTAAAATATATTTACAATATGCAATATAACAGTACAAACTCATATCACTCAAATTGAATTTTTGGCGAATTTTATTAACAGCAACTTGTATATTTTTCAAAGCAATTTTGGTGTTTAAATTAGAATAACTCTAGTTTTCGTAGTACTAACACGAGCAAGTTAATGCTGGAAATGTGAAATATATTTACAATATGCAATGTAAAAGTACAAACTCATATCACTCAAATTGAATTTTTGGCGAATTTTATTAACAGCAACTTGTATATTTTTCAAAGTAATTTCGGTGTTTAAATTAGAATAACTCTAGTTTTCGTAGTACTAACACGAGCAAATTAATGCTGGAAATGTGAAATATATTTACAATATGCAATATAAAACTACAAACTCATATCACTCAAATTGAATTTTTGGCGAATTTTATTAACAGCAACTTGTATATTTTTCAAAGCAATTTCGGTGTTTAAATTAGAATAACTCCAGTTTTCGTAGTACTAACACGAGAAAATTAATGCTGGATATGTGAAATATATTTACAATATGCAATATAAAAGTACAAACTCATATCACTCAAATTGAATTTTTGGCGAATTTTATTAACAGCAACTTGTATATTTTTCAAAGCAATTTCGGTGTTTAAATTAGAATAACTCCAGTTTTCGTAGTACTAACTCGAGCAAATTAATACTAGATATGTTAAATATATTTACAATATGCAATATAAAAGTACAAACTCATATCACTCAAATTGAATTTTTGGCGAATTTTATTAACAGCAACTTGTATATTTTTCAAAGCAATTTCGGTGTTTAAATTAGAATAACTCCAGTTTTCGTAGTACTAACACGAGAAAATTAATGCTGGATATGTGAAATATATTTACAATATGCAATATAAAAGTACAAACTCATATCACTCAAATTGAATTTTTGGCGAATTTTATTAACAGCAACTTGTATATTTTTCAAAGCAATTTCGGTGTTTAAATTAGAATAACTCCAGTTTTCGTAGTACTAACTCGAGCAAATTAATACTAGATATGTTAAATATATTTACAATATGCAATATAAAAGTACAAACTCATATCACTCAAATTGAATTTTTGGCGAATTTTATTAACAGCAACTTGTATATTTTTCAAAGCAATTTCGGTGTTTAAATTAGAATAACTCTAGTTTTCGTAGTACTAACACGAGAAAATGAATGCTGGAAATGTGAAATATATTTACAATATGCAATATAAAATTACAAACTCATATCACTCAAATTGAATTTTTGGCGAATTTTATTAACAGCAACTTGTATATTTTCCAAAGCAATTTCGGTGTTTAAATTAGAATAACTCCAGTTTTCGTAGTACTAACTCGAGCAAATTAATACTAGATATGTTAAATATATTTACAATATGCAATATAAAAGTACAAACTCATATCACTCAAATTGAATTTTTGGCGAATTTTATTAACAGCAACTTGTATATTTTTCAAAGCAATTTCGGTGTTTAAATTAGAATAACTCCAGTTTTCGTAGTACTAACACGAGAAAATTAATGCTGGATATGTGAAATATATTTACAATATGCAATATAAAAGTACAAACTCATATCACTCAAATTGAATTTTTGGCGAATTTTATTAACAGCAACTTGTATATTTTTCAAAGCAATTTCGGTGTTTAAATTAGAATAACTCCAGTTTTCGTAGTACTAACTCGAGCAAATTAATACTAGATATGTTAAATATATTTACAATATGCAATATAAAAGTACAAACTCATATCACTCAAATTGAATTTTTGGCGAATTTTATTAACAGCAACTTGTATATTTTTCAAAGCAATTTCGGTGTTTAAATTAGAATAACTCTAGTTTTCGTAGTACTAACACGAGAAAATGAATGCTGGAAATGTGAAATATATTTACAATATGCAATATAAAATTACAAACTCATATCACTCAAATTGAATTTTTGGCGAATTTTATTAACAGCAACTTGTATATTTTTCAAAGCAATTTCGGTGTTTAAATTAGAATAACTCCAGTTTTCGTAGTACTAACTCGAGCAAATTAATACTAGATATGTTAAATATATTTACAATATGCAATATAAAAGTACAAACTCATATCACTCAAATTGAATTTTTGGCGAATTTTATTAACAGCAACTTGTATATTTTTCAAAGCAATTTCGGTGTTTAAATTAGAATAACTCCAGTTTTCGTAGTACTAACACGAGAAAATTAATGCTGGATATGTGAAATATATTTACAATATGCAATATAAAAGTACAAACTCATATCACTCAAATTGAATTTTTGGCGAATTTTATTAACAGCAACTTGTATATTTTTCAAAGCAATTTCGGTGTTTAAATTAGAATAACTCTAGTTTTCGTAGTACTAACACGAGAAAATGAATGCTGGAAATGTGAAATATATTTACAATATGCAATATAAAATTACAAACTCATATCACTCAAATTGAATTTTTGGCGAATTTTATTAACAGCAACTTGTATATTTTCCAAAGCAATTTCGGTGTTTAAATTAGAATAACTCCAGTTTTCGTAGTACTAACTCGAGCAAATTAATACTAGATATGTTAAATATATTTACAATATGCAATATAAAAGTACAAACTCATATCACTCAAATTGAATTTTTGGCGAATTTTATTAACAGCAACTTGTATATTTTTCAAAGCAATTTCGGTGTTTAAATTAGAATAACTCCAGTTTTCGTAGTACTAACACGAGAAAATTAATGCTGGATATGTGAAATATATTTACAATATGCAATATAAAAGTACAAACTCATATCACTCAAATTGAATTTTTGGCGAATTTTATTAACAGCAACTTGTATATTTTTCAAAGCAATTTCGGTGTTTAAATTAGAATAACTCCAGTTTTCGTAGTACTAACTCGAGCAAATTAATACTAGATATGTTAAATATATTTACAATATGCAATATAAAAGTACAAACTCATATCACTCAAATTGAATTTTTGGCGAATTTTATTAACAGCAACTTGTATATTTTTCAAAGCAATTTCGGTGTTTAAATTAGAATAACTCCAGTTTTCGTAGTACTAACACGAGAAAATTAATGCTGGATATGTGAAATATATTTACAATATGCAATATAAAAGTACAAACTCATATCACTCAAATTGAATTTTTGGCGAATTTTATTAACAGCAACTTGTATATTTTTCAAAGCAATTTCGGTGTTTAAATTAGAATAACTCCAGTTTTCGTAGTACTAACTCGAGCAAATTAATACTAGATATGTTAAATATATTTACAATATGCAATATAAAAGTACAAACTCATATCACTCAAATTGAATTTTTGGCGAATTTTATTAACAGCAACTTGTATATTTTTCAAAGCAATTTCGGTGTTTAAATTAGAATAACTCTAGTTTTCGTAGTACTAACACGAGAAAATGAATGCTGGAAATGTGAAATATATTTACAATATGCAATATAAAATTACAAACTCATATCACTCAAATTGAATTTTTGGCGAATTTTATTAACAGCAACTTGTATATTTTCCAAAGCAATTTCGGTGTTTAAATTAGAATAACTCCAGTTTTCGTAGTACTAACTCGAGCAAATTAATACTAGATATGTTAAATATATTTACAATATGCAATATAAAAGTACAAACTCATATCACTCAAATTGAATTTTTGGCGAATTTTATTAACAGCAACTTGTATATTTTTCAAAGCAATTTCGGTGTTTAAATTAGAATAACTCCAGTTTTCGTAGTACTAACACGAGAAAATTAATGCTGGATATGTGAAATATATTTACAATATGCAATATAAAAGTACAAACTCATATCACTCAAATTGAATTTTTGGCGAATTTTATTAACAGCAACTTGTATATTTTTCAAAGCAATTTCGGTGTTTAAATTAGAATAACTCCAGTTTTCGTAGTACTAACTCGAGCAAATTAATACTAGATATGTTAAATATATTTACAATATGCAATATAAAAGTACAAACTCATATCACTCAAATTGAATTTTTGGCGAATTTTATTAACAGCAACTTGTATATTTTTCAAAGCAATTTCGGTGTTTAAATTAGAATAACTCTAGTTTTCGTAGTACTAACACGAGAAAATGAATGCTGGAAATGTGAAATATATTTACAATATGCAATATAAAATTACAAACTCATATCACTCAAATTGAATTTTTGGCGAATTTTATTAACAGCAACTTGTATATTTTTCAAAGCAATTTCGGTGTTTAAATTAGAATAACTCCAGTTTTCGTAGTACTAACTCGAGCAAATTAATACTAGATATGTTAAATATATTTACAATATGCAATATAAAAGTACAAACTCATATCACTCAAATTGAATTTTTGGCGAATTTTATTAACAGCAACTTGTATATTTTTCAAAGCAATTTCGGTGTTTAAATTAGAATAACTCCAGTTTTCGTAGTACTAACACGAGAAAATTAATGCTGGATATGTGAAATATATTTACAATATGCAATATAAAAGTACAAACTCATATCACTCAAATTGAATTTTTGGCGAATTTTATTAACAGCAACTTGTATATTTTTCAAAGCAATTTCGGTGTTTAAATTAGAATAACTCTAGTTTTCGTAGTACTAACACGAGAAAATGAATGCTGGAAATGTGAAATATATTTACAATATGCAATATAAAATTACAAACTCATATCACTCAAATTGAATTTTTGGCGAATTTTATTAACAGCAACTTGTATATTTTCCAAAGCAATTTCGGTGTTTAAATTAGAATAACTCCAGTTTTCGTAGTACTAACTCGAGCAAATTAATACTAGATATGTTAAATATATTTACAATATGCAATATAAAAGTACAAACTCATATCACTCAAATTGAATTTTTGGCGAATTTTATTAACAGCAACTTGTATATTTTTCAAAGCAATTTCGGTGTTTAAATTAGAATAACTCCAGTTTTCGTAGTACTAACACGAGAAAATTAATGCTGGATATGTGAAATATATTTACAATATGCAATATAAAAGTACAAACTCATATCACTCAAATTGAATTTTTGGCGAATTTTATTAACAGCAACTTGTATATTTTTCAAAGCAATTTCGGTGTTTAAATTAGAATAACTCCAGTTTTCGTAGTACTAACTCGAGCAAATTAATACTAGATATGTTAAATATATTTACAATATGCAATATAAAAGTACAAACTCATATCACTCAAATTGAATTTTTGGCGAATTTTATTAACAGCAACTTGTATATTTTTCAAAGCAATTTCGGTGTTTAAATTAGAATAACTCCAGTTTTCGTAGTACTAACACGAGAAAATTAATGCTGGATATGTGAAATATATTTACAATATGCAATATAAAAGTACAAACTCATATCACTCAAATTGAATTTTTGGCGAATTTTATTAACAGCAACTTGTATATTTTTCAAAGCAATTTCGGTGTTTAAATTAGAATAACTCTAGTTTTCGTAGTACTAACACGAGAAAATGAATGCTGGAAATGTGAAATATATTTACAATATGCAATATAAAATTACAAACTCATATCACTCAAATTGAATTTTTGGCGAATTTTATTAACAGCAACTTGTATATTTTCCAAAGCAATTTCGGTGTTTAAATTAGAATAACTCCAGTTTTCGTAGTACTAACTCGAGCAAATTAATACTAGATATGTTAAATATATTTACAATATGCAATATAAAAGTACAAACTCATATCACTCAAATTGAATTTTTGGCGAATTTTATTAACAGCAACTTGTATATTTTTCAAAGCAATTTCGGTGTTTAAATTAGAATAACTCCAGTTTTCGTAGTACTAACACGAGAAAATTAATGCTGGATATGTGAAATATATTTACAATATGCAATATAAAAGTACAAACTCATATCACTCAAATTGAATTTTTGGCGAATTTTATTAACAGCAACTTGTATATTTTTCAAAGCAATTTCGGTGTTTAAATTAGAATAACTCCAGTTTTCGTAGTACTAACTCGAGCAAATTAATACTAGATATGTTAAATATATTTACAATATGCAATATAAAAGTACAAACTCATATCACTCAAATTGAATTTTTGGCGAATTTTATTAACAGCAACTTGTATATTTTTCAAAGCAATTTCGGTGTTTAAATTAGAATAACTCTAGTTTTCGTAGTACTAACACGAGAAAATGAATGCTGGAAATGTGAAATATATTTACAATATGCAATATAAAATTACAAACTCATATCACTCAAATTGAATTTTTGGCGAATTTTATTAACAGCAACTTGTATATTTTTCAAAGCAATTTCGGTGTTTAAATTAGAATAACTCCAGTTTTCGTAGTACTAACTCGAGCAAATTAATACTAGATATGTTAAATATATTTACAATATGCAATATAAAAGTACAAACTCATATCACTCAAATTGAATTTTTGGCGAATTTTATTAACAGCAACTTGTATATTTTTCAAAGCAATTTCGGTGTTTAAATTAGAATAACTCCAGTTTTCGTAGTACTAACACGAGAAAATTAATGCTGGATATGTGAAATATATTTACAATATGCAATATAAAAGTACAAACTCATATCACTCAAATTGAATTTTTGGCGAATTTTATTAACAGCAACTTGTATATTTTTCAAAGCAATTTCGGTGTTTAAATTAGAATAACTCCAGTTTTCGTAGTACTAACTCGAGCAAATTAATACTAGATATGTTAAATATATTTACAATATGCAATATAAAAGTACAAACTCATATCACTCAAATTGAATTTTTGGCGAATTTTATTAACAGCAACTTGTATATTTTTCAAAGCAATTTCGGTGTTTAAATTAGAATAACTCTAGTTTTCGTAGTACTAACACGAGAAAATGAATGCTGGAAATGTGAAATATATTTACAATATGCAATATAAAATTACAAACTCATATCACTCAAATTGAATTTTTGGCGAATTTTATTAACAGCAACTTGTATATTTTTCAAAGCAATTTCGGTGTTTAAATTAGAATAACTCCAGTTTTCGTAGTACTAACTCGAGCAAATTAATACTAGATATGTTAAATATATTTACAATATGCAATATAAAAGTACAAACTCATATCACTCAAATTGAATTTTTGGCGAATTTTATTAACAGCAACTTGTATATTTTTCAAAGCAATTTCGGTGTTTAAATTAGAATAACTCCAGTTTTCGTAGTACTAACACGAGAAAATTAATGCTGGATATGTGAAATATATTTACAATATGCAATATAAAAGTACAAACTCATATCACTCAAATTGAATTTTTGGCGAATTTTATTAACAGCAACTTGTATATTTTTCAAAGCAATTTCGGTGTTTAAATTAGAATAACTCTAGTTTTCGTAGTACTAACACGAGAAAATGAATGCTGGAAATGTGAAATATATTTACAATATGCAATATAAAATTACAAACTCATATCACTCAAATTGAATTTTTGGCGAATTTTATTAACAGCAACTTGTATATTTTCCAAAGCAATTTCGGTGTTTAAATTAGAATAACTCCAGTTTTCGTAGTACTAACTCGAGCAAATTAATACTAGATATGTTAAATATATTTACAATATGCAATATAAAAGTACAAACTCATATCACTCAAATTGAATTTTTGGCGAATTTTATTAACAGCAACTTGTATATTTTTCAAAGCAATTTCGGTGTTTAAATTAGAATAACTCCAGTTTTCGTAGTACTAACACGAGAAAATTAATGCTGGATATGTGAAATATATTTACAATATGCAATATAAAAGTACAAACTCATATCACTCAAATTGAATTTTTGGCGAATTTTATTAACAGCAACTTGTATATTTTTCAAAGCAATTTCGGTGTTTAAATTAGAATAACTCCAGTTTTCGTAGTACTAACTCGAGCAAATTAATACTAGATATGTTAAATATATTTACAATATGCAATATAAAAGTACAAACTCATATCACTCAAATTGAATTTTTGGCGAATTTTATTAACAGCAACTTGTATATTTTTCAAAGCAATTTCGGTGTTTAAATTAGAATAACTCCAGTTTTCGTAGTACTAACACGAGAAAATTAATGCTGGATATGTGAAATATATTTACAATATGCAATATAAAAGTACAAACTCATATCACTCAAATTGAATTTTTGGCGAATTTTATTAACAGCAACTTGTATATTTTTCAAAGCAATTTCGGTGTTTAAATTAGAATAACTCTAGTTTTCGTAGTACTAACACGAGAAAATGAATGCTGGAAATGTGAAATATATTTACAATATGCAATATAAAATTACAAACTCATATCACTCAAATTGAATTTTTGGCGAATTTTATTAACAGCAACTTGTATATTTTCCAAAGCAATTTCGGTGTTTAAATTAGAATAACTCCAGTTTTCGTAGTACTAACTCGAGCAAATTAATACTAGATATGTTAAATATATTTACAATATGCAATATAAAAGTACAAACTCATATCACTCAAATTGAATTTTTGGCGAATTTTATTAACAGCAACTTGTATATTTTTCAAAGCAATTTCGGTGTTTAAATTAGAATAACTCCAGTTTTCGTAGTACTAACACGAGAAAATTAATGCTGGATATGTGAAATATATTTACAATATGCAATATAAAAGTACAAACTCATATCACTCAAATTGAATTTTTGGCGAATTTTATTAACAGCAACTTGTATATTTTTCAAAGCAATTTCGGTGTTTAAATTAGAATAACTCCAGTTTTCGTAGTACTAACTCGAGCAAATTAATACTAGATATGTTAAATATATTTACAATATGCAATATAAAAGTACAAACTCATATCACTCAAATTGAATTTTTGGCGAATTTTATTAACAGCAACTTGTATATTTTTCAAAGCAATTTCGGTGTTTAAATTAGAATAACTCTAGTTTTCGTAGTACTAACACGAGAAAATGAATGCTGGAAATGTGAAATATATTTACAATATGCAATATAAAATTACAAACTCATATCACTCAAATTGAATTTTTGGCGAATTTTATTAACAGCAACTTGTATATTTTTCAAAGCAATTTCGGTGTTTAAATTAGAATAACTCCAGTTTTCGTAGTACTAACTCGAGCAAATTAATACTAGATATGTTAAATATATTTACAATATGCAATATAAAAGTACAAACTCATATCACTCAAATTGAATTTTTGGCGAATTTTATTAACAGCAACTTGTATATTTTTCAAAGCAATTTCGGTGTTTAAATTAGAATAACTCCAGTTTTCGTAGTACTAACACGAGAAAATTAATGCTGGATATGTGAAATATATTTACAATATGCAATATAAAAGTACAAACTCATATCACTCAAATTGAATTTTTGGCGAATTTTATTAACAGCAACTTGTATATTTTTCAAAGCAATTTCGGTGTTTAAATTAGAATAACTCCAGTTTTCGTAGTACTAACTCGAGCAAATTAATACTAGATATGTTAAATATATTTACAATATGCAATATAAAAGTACAAACTCATATCACTCAAATTGAATTTTTGGCGAATTTTATTAACAGCAACTTGTATATTTTTCAAAGCAATTTCGGTGTTTAAATTAGAATAACTCTAGTTTTCGTAGTACTAACATGAGCAAATTATTGCTGGATATGTGAAATTATACTTATAATTTTTTATATATACTTATACGTATATTTTTCAAAGCAATTTTGGTGTTTAAAGTTGAATAACTCCAGTTTTCATAGTACTAACACGTGCAAATTAGTGCTGGATATGTGAAATATATTTACAATATGCAATATAAAAGTAGAAACTCATAACAGCAACTTGTATATTTTTCAAAGTAATTTCGGTGTTTAAAGTAGAATAACTGGTGTTTTGTAGTGCTTATACCAGTAAATTATGACTGGATATTTGAAATATGTATACAAAATGTAATATAAAATTACAAATAATTAGCATTCCATAATATAAGCTATTTATTACACACTAAAATAAATTATGAAAGTTTATAATTTATCTCTTCATCTAATCAAATTTACGAGGGACTATACGCTAAAAAAATAGATTTCATACCGGATAAATCCTGCCCCTGATCTGTTTATGTTAATTAGCGAACATAATTATCTCGAACGTGTTTAAAGCCTTCATATTCCACTCTTTGCATTAACCCTAATGTTACTGGTTTCACGAAACGGGTTCCGCTGAGTGCGTTAATGCAAACCACCAGCAAGAAACGAGCAAAACAAATCCTGTGTACTTAGTCAAGCGCGTACGAATTAATTTTGCAAACAAAAAAATGCAACAAGGACGAAAAGACCGCAGCGAACGAATTCGGCCAACAGGACCGTTGCGAAACGGAATTTCGCGTGCGCGCTTTTACGTAAACGGGATAGAGAAACGGCCAAGTTGTTGCTCCATCGTTGTTTGAACTTATTTTATTTTGTTACATTCGTTTGAAATAGTTGTGCGGAATTATGAATGGCGGCGGTTGTTCATTAGAAGTCTCAATATATGATTTTGTGGCAAGAAATTTTGACCATAGCAGTAATATGCATGTTTTAATTGTTTGTTGGTAATTATTGAAGAAATGAGAATAGCTAGCTTAAAATTCTATGAGAGTCTTCTATAAGGCATTAAATAATGTACATGTTATATTTATAAAAAAAAACGTATGGAGCCTTTAATTAAAAAGTTATGTGTGAAAAAATGTGACTGTAGCAGTAATTTGCGTGATTTTGTTGTGATTATTGAACAAACAAGAAGAGAGAATGGAAAGTCTCTGTCTTAACATATTTTTCCTTCTATTTAACTTTTACGTTCCTATCTCGATATGCCGATTTTAGAGGCTGGGCCGATTAAAAAAATATGCAATATATTTTGTCTATTTTTTTTACTGATCATAGTGCAGAACATATCAGTGCATCAGATTCCCAAAGAAAATTGGAAAATTTTGATTATAAGTATTTTTTTTTCGGCGACCAAATCGAATAAATTTCATTATTATTATTTTTGACTATGGATCCATCATACGATTGATTTGAAAAAATTACACAATGTACCACAAAATAACAATTGAAAATGGAAAGTCTCTATTTTGACATATTTTTCCTTCTATTTATTTTTTATTTTTTTGAATTTAAATGTATTATTATGTTAAATGTCTAACTCAAATTTAAAAAATAAATCCCGCATGATACTACACTACTATAATCATCTTGAACTATCAAAATTCTCCATCACAATGACTAAAGTCCTGTTAATTGTTCGCGTTATCGCTCCGTCGATAGCTTATCTAAAAATCACCAATACAGTAACAATAATGAACATAAAACGGATTAATCACCAGTGCCAAACCGCCGAAACGAGACCTGTTACGTGTTCCAGTTGTTCATAAAGTCACGCAATTAAACAGGTATTTTATGTATGTCATGCGCTCTATTAGACGCCTCCTATTAGTTTGTAGCAAAAAAAAACTAGCAATTATCTATGCTACGAATGTTGTGAATCAATTGTCTATTTTATTGACGTAGATAAGTGCTTTATGCAGAAAACAACTTACAATGTCACCACTGTGGAATTAAAATGCTTTTACAGGTTTTTTTTTTAAATAATGTGAAAATTTAAAATCATCAGCATATATTAGTGCGTATCTTAATTATATTGAAAAAAAAAATACCAATTATGACATTATAGACTGGAGTGAGTTTATCAATAAACTTTCCATGAAAAGTTATAGTCACAGTTTGTTTCACATAACTTTTTTATTAGAAGCTCTACATGTTTTATTTTTATAGTAACATGTTAACTATTTAATTCTCTATGGAAGACCCTTATAGTAATTTAAGCTAGCTCTTATCATCTGTGTAATAATTACGAAAAATCAACTAAAACATTCACAGTACTACCGTTTTTCTCAAATATTTTTTATTAAAATCTTTACACGATCTATTTTTATAGATAGAAATTTTGGAAATTGTATTAATATTTATATAATTCACGTTGTGTGTAAATTTGAACGAACTATCTCGACTACAACTCGAGTTGTCACAGTTTGAACATCGAATTTCATTGAAAAATACTTTAATAGAGCACTAGAAAATTCGCAAATAATTCAATTTGACTTGTATTAGATAGAAATTTTGGAAATTGTATTAATATTTATATAATCCACGTTGTGTGTACATTTGAACAAACTATCTCGACTACAACTCGAGTTGTCACAGTTTGAACATCGAATTTCATTGAAAAATACTTTACTAGAGCACTAGAAAATTCGCAAATAATTCAATATGACTTGTATTAGATAGAAATTTTGGAAATTGTATTAATATTTATATAATCCACGTTTTGTGTACATTTGAACAAACTATCTCGACTACAACTCGAGTTGTAACAGTTTGAACATCGAATTTCATTGAAAAATACTTTACTAGAGCACTAGAAAATTCGCAAATAATTCAATTTGACTTGTATTAGATAGTAATTTTGGAAACCGTATTAATATTTATATAATCCACGTTGTGTGTACATTTGAACGAACTATCTCGACTACAACTCGAGTTGTCACAGTTTGAACATCGAATTTCATTGAAAAATACTTTAATAGAGCACTAGAAAATTCACAAATAATTCAATTTGACTTGTATTAGATAGAAGTTTTGGAAATTGTATTAATATTTATATAATCCACGTTGTGTGTACATTTGAACGAACTATCTCGACTACAACTCGAGTTGTCACAGTTTGAACATCAAATTTCATTGAAAAATACTTTACTAGAGCACTAGAAAATTCGCAAATAATTCAATATGACTTGTATTAGATAGAAATTTTGGAAATTGTATTAATATTAATATAGTCCACGTTGTGTGTACTTTTGAACAAACTATCTCGACTACAACTCGAGTTGTCACAGTTTGAACATCGAATTTCATTGAAAAATACTTTAATAGAGCACTAGAAAATTCACAAATAATTCAATTTGACTTGTATTAGATAGAAATTTTGGAAATTGTATTAATATTTATATAATCCACGTTGTGTGTACATTTGAACGAACTATCTCGACTATAACTCGAGTTGTCACAGTTTGAACATCGAATTTCATTGAAAAATACTTTAATAGAGCACTAGAAAATTCACAAATAATTCAATTTGACTTGTATTAGATAGAAATTTTGGAAATTGTATTAATATTTATATAATCCACGTTTTGTGTACATTTGAACAAACTATCTCGACTACAACTCGAGTTGTAACAGGTTGAACATCGAATTTCATTGAAAAATACTTTAATAGAACACTAGAAAATTTGCAAATAATTCAATTTGACTTGTATTAGATAGAAATTTTGGAAATTGTATTAATATTTATATAATCCACGTTGTGTGTACATTTGAACAAACTATCTCGACTACAACTCGAGTTGTCACAGTTTGAACATCGAATTTCATTGAAAAATACTTTAATAGAACACTAGAAAATTTGCAAATAATTCAATTTGACTTGTATTAAATAGAAATTTTGGAAATTGTATTAATATTTATATAATCCACATTGTGCGTACATTTGAACGAACTATCTCGACTACAACTCGAGTTGTCACAGTTTGAACATCGAATTTCATTGAAAAATACTTTAATAGAACACTAGAAAATTTGCAAATAATTCAATTTGACTTGTATTAGATAGAAATTTTGGAAATTGTATTAATATTTATATAATCCACGTTGTGTGTACATTTGAACAAACTATCTCGACTACAACTCGAGTTGTCACAGTTTGAACATCGAATTTCATTGAAAAATAATTTAATAGAGCACTAAAAAATTCTCAAATAATTCAATTTGACTTGTATTAGATAGAAATTTTGGAAATTGTATTAATATTGATATAATCCACATTGTGTGTACATTTGAACAAACTATCTCGACTACAACTCGAGTTGTCACGGTTTGAACATCGAATTTCCTTGAAAAATACTTTAATAGAGCGCTAGAAAATTCGCAAATAATTCAATTTGACTTGTATTAAATAGAAATTTTGGAAATTGTATTAATATTTATATAATCCACATTGTGTGTACATTTGAACAAACTATCTCGACTTCAACTCGACTTGTCACAGTTTGAACATCGAATTTCATTGAAAAATACTTTACTACAGCACTAAAAAATTCGCAAATAATTCAGTTTGACTTGTATTAGATAGAAATGTTGGAAATTGTATTAATATTTATATAATCCACATTGTGTGTACATTTGAACAAACTATCTCGACTACAACTCGAGTTGTCACAGTTTGAACATCGAATTTCATTGAAAAATACTTTACTAGAGCAGTAGAAAATTCACAAATAATTCAATTTGACTTGTCTTAGATAGAAATTTTGGAAATTGAATTAATATTTATATAATCCACGTTGTGTGTACATTTGAACAAACTATCTCGACTACAACTCGAGTTGTCACGGTTTGAACATCGAATTTCATTGAAAAATACTTTAATAGAACACTAGAAAATTCGCAAATAATTCAATTTGACTTGTATTAAATAGAAATTTTGGAAATTGAATTAATATTTATATAATCCACGTTGTGTGTACATTTAAACAAACTATCTCGACTACAACTCGAGTTGTCACAGTTTGAACATCGAATTTCATTGAAAAATACTTTAATAGAACACTAGAAAATTCGCAAATAATTCAATTTGACTTGTATTAGATAGAAATTTTGGAAATTGTATTAATATTTATATAATCCACGTTGTGTGTACATTTGAACGAACTATCTCGACTACAACTCGAGTTGTAACCGTTTGAACATCGAATTTCATTGAAAAATACTTTAATAGAACACTAGAAATTTCGCAAATAATTGTTTTTCTTTTTTTTTCAGAAACAACTCAACCCGAAAAATGCGAACCTAACCACCTTGACCCTTAAATCTAGATTTTAAACAAAACTAAACCACAATGTCGACTGTAATGTCAAAATTCCTGGACAAGTCGGGCGCCGCCCGCGACTTCCTGAACCTAAACCAAACAACATTTTCAAAAGGAGTCATCGCTGCGGTCCTTCTAGCCTACGGCCTCAAAGTGGGCTACCCCCTAATCGACAACATCATCAACAAACCGAACAAACAGCACGATAGCGTCAACAACAACCTCCTAGTGCCACCAGAATGCCCGAAAACAACGCCCAAACTCAGCTCGCGGCTGAAAAACAGCATCCCCGCGCTGAATTTCACATTTATCATGCAATTTTTGAAACTGGCTCAAATTATGATCCCGAGTTTATTTTGCGCGGAAACCGTTTTGTTGTCCGGCCACACGTTTTTCCTCTTCCTACGGACGTTTTTGAGTATATACGTGGCGAATTTGGAGGGGGCTATTGTTAAATACATAGTCCGTAAAGAGCCCCGGAATTTTGTGAAGCAACTTTTGAAATGGTTCGCCGTGGCCATACCAGCGACATTTATTAATTCGATGATTAAATATTTGGAGAGCCGCATCGCTTTGAGTTTCAGAACGAGACTGGTTGAGCACAGTTATAAGCTGTATTTCAAAAATCAGAGCTACTACCGGGTGACCGTTTTGGATGGCAGGTTGGACAATTGCGCGCAGAGGTTGACTGATGATATTGAGATTGTAGCGAGTACTGTTTCGCATCTCTATGGGCAAATTACGAAACCTCTGTTTGATATTTTGTTGATGGCGATTGCTCTGGCTAATCTTACCAAGTCTCGTAATGCGAATATTGTGACGGGGCCGGTTTTGATCACTGGGGTCGTTGTGGTGTCCGCGTTGATTTTAAGACTGGTGAGTCCTCGGTTTGGCCAGTTGGTGGCACAGGAGGCTGAGAAAAAGGGGTATTTGAGACATGTTCACACTAGGTTGGTTACTAATAGCGAAGAAATTGCGTTTTATGGCGGGCAGAAGGTTGAGTTGTCGCACTTAAGAAGTGCGTACAGGATTTTGGTGCAGCACCTCGAGCATATGTTTGGGGTTAAGTTGTGGTTTGTTATGCTGGAGCAGTTTTTGATGAAATACGTTTGGTCGGGCACTGGGATGGTTGTGGTGAGCCTTCCAATCCTAATGGCTTCAGCTGGAGCTCCTCCGAAGCCCACCAAAGTCTCATCCTTCGTCTCAAATTTATCAACGGAAATTGCACCGATTATTGCAAACGATAATGGACAGGATAGCATTTCTGAGCGTACACACTACTTTACTACAGCTAAAAATCTTCTGATTACTGGAAGTAATGCGGTTGAAAGATTGATGTCCAGCTACAAGGATGTTGTTGAGTTGGCAGGACATACAGCGCGTGTGGCTAATATGTTTGCGGTGCTTGATGATGTGTCTAAAGGAAAGTATCATAAAACTGTCGTGGAGAAGAAGGATAAGAGCGATGGGTTCCAGATTGAGTTCAAAGGAGATCAACCTATTCCTAAAGGTAAAAACAATCATTTTATATAATAAATTTCGACAATTATTCAGAAACTATTATATTAGTTATTTATTAAGCTACAAAATGATGTATAACTTGATTATTTTCTTGAATTATTAACTAATTAGCAACGAAAAGTTCAAGTCATGTCACTTTTCTAAAAATATTTTATATTCAAAAAATTGTAATAAATCATATTTTTGGATTTCAAAAATAATAAAGACAGTTTTATATTAGCTATTTATTAAGCTACAAAATGATATATAACTTGATTATTTTCTTAAATTATTAACTAATTAGCGACGACAAGTTCAAGTCATGTCACTTTTCTAAAAATATTTTATATTAAAAAAATTGTAATAAATCATATTTTTGGATTTCAAGAATTATAAAGACAGTTTTGTATTAGCTATTTATTAAGCTACAAAATTATGTATAACTTGATTATTTTCTTGAATTATTAACTAATTAGCGACGAAAAGTTCAAGTCATGTCACTTTTCTAAAAATATTTTATATTCAAAAAATTATAATAAATCATATTTTAGGATTTCAAAAATAATAAAGACAGTTTTATATTAGCTATTAATTAAGCTACAAAATGATGTATAACTTGATTATTTTCTGAAATTATTAACTAATTAGCGACGAAAAGTTCAAATCATGTAACTTTTCTAAAAATATTTTATATTCAAAAAATTATAATAAATCATATTTTAGGATTTCAAAAATAATAAAGACAGTTTTATATTAGCTATTAATTAAGCTACAAAATGATGTATAACTTGATTATTTTCTTGAATTATTAACTAATTAGCGACGAAAAGTTCAAGTCATGTCACTTTTATAAAAATATTTTATATTCAAAAAATTGTAATAAATCATATTTTAGGATTTCAAAAATAATAAAGACAGTTTTATATTAGCTATTTATTAAGCTACAAAATGATGTATAACTTGATTATTTTCTTGAATTATTAACTAATTAGCGACGAAAAGTTCAAGTCATGTCACTTTTCTAAAAATATTTTATATTCAAAAAATTGTAATAAATCATATTTTTGGATTTCAAGAATTATAAAGACAGTTTTGTATTAGCTATTTATTAAGCTACAAAATGATGTATAACTTGATTATTTTCTGAAATTATTAACTAATTAGCGACGAAAAGTTCAAGTCATGTCACTTTTCTAAAAATATTTTATATTCAAAAAATTGTAATAAATCATATTTTAGGATTTCAAAAATAATAAAGACAGTTTTATATTAGCTATTTATTAAGCTACAAAATGATATATAACTTGATTATTTTCTTAAATTATTAACTAATTAGCGACGAAAAGTTCAAGTCATGTCACTTTTCTAAAAATATTTTATATTCAAAAAATTGTAATAAATCATATTTTAGGATTTCAAAAATTATAAAGACAGTTTTATATTAGCTATTTATTAAGCTACAAAATGATGTATAACTTAATTATTTTCTTGAATTATTAACTAATTAGCGACGAAAAGTTCAAGTCATGTCACTTTTCTAAAAATATTTTATATTCAAAAAATTGTAATAAATCATATTTTTGGATTTAAAGAATTATAAAGACAGTTTTATATTAGCTATTTATTAAGCTACAAAATGATGTATAACTTGATTATTTTCTTAAATTATTAACTAATTAGCGACAAAAAGTTCAAGTCATGTCACTTTTCTAAAAATATTTTATATTCAAAAAATTGTAATAAATCATATTTTAGGATTTCAAAAATAATAAAGACAGTTTTATATTAGCTATTTATTAAGCTACAAAATGATGTATAACTTGATTATTTTCTTAAATTATTAACTAATTAGCGACAAAAAGTTCAAGTCATGTCACTTTTCTAAAAATATTTTATATTCAAAAAATTGTAATAAATCATATTTTTGGATTTCAAGAATTATAAAGACAGTTTTGTATTAGCAATTTATTTAGCTACAAAATGATGTATAACTTGATTATTTTCTTGAATTATTAACTAATTAGCGACGAAAAGTTCAAGTCATGTCACTTTTCTAAAAATATTTTATATTCAAAAAATTGTAATAAATCATATTTTTGGATTTCAAGAATTATAAAGACAGTTTTATATTAGCTGTTTATTAAGCTACAAAATGATGTATAACTTGATTATTTTCTTGAATTATTAACTAATTAGCGACGAAAAGTTCAAGTCATGTCACTTTTCTAAAAATATTTTATATTCAAAAAATTGTAATAAATCATATTTTTGGATTTCAAGAATTATAAAGACAGTTTTGTATTAGCAATTTATTTAGCTACAAAATGATGTATAACTTGATTATTTTTTTAAATTATTAACTAATTAGCGATGAAAAGTTCAAGTCATGTCACTTTTCTAAAAATATTTTATATTAAAAAAATTGTAATAAATCATATTTTTGGATTTCAAGAATTATAAAGACAGTTTTGTATTAGCTATTTATTAAGCTACAAAATGATGTATAACTTGATTATTTTCTTGAATTATTAACTAATTAGCGACGAAAAGTTCAAGTCATGTCACTTTTCTAAAAATATTTTATATTCAAAAAATTGTAATAAATCATATTTTTGGATTTCCAGAATTATAAAGACAGTTTTGTATTAGCTATTTATTAAGCTACAAAATGATGTATAACTTGATTATTTTCTTGAATTATTAACTAATTAGCGACCAAAAGTTCAAGTCATGTCACTTTTCTAAAAATATTTTATATTCAAAAAATTGTAATAAATCATATTTTAGGATTTCAAAAATTATAAAGACAGTTTTATATTAGCTATTTATTAAGCTGCAAAATGATGTATAACTTGATTATTTTCTTAAATTATTAACTAATTAGCGACAAAAAGTTCAAGTCATGTCACTTTTATAAAAATATTTTATATTAAAAAAATTGTAATAAATCATATTTTAGGATTTCAAAAATAATAAAGACAGTTTTATATTAGCTATTTATTAAGCTACAAAATGATGTATAACTTGATTATTTTCTTGAATTATTAACTAATTAGCGACGAAAAGTTCAAGTCATGTCACTTTTCTAAAAATATTTTATATTCAAAAAATTGTAATAAATCATATTTTAGGATTTCAAAAATAATAAAGACAGTTTTATATTAGCTATTCATTAAGCTACAAAATGATGTATAACTTGATTATTTTCTTGAATTATTAACTAATTAGCGACCAAAAGTTCAAGTCATGTCACTTTTCTAAAAATATTTTATATTCAAAAAATTGTAATAAATCATATTTTAGGATTTCAAAAATAATAAAGACAGTTTTATATTAGCTATTTATTAAGCTACAAAATGATGTATAACTTGATTATTTTCTTAAATTATTAACTAATTAGCGACGAAAAGTTCAAGTCATGTCACTTTTCTAAAAATATTTTATATTCAAAAAATTGTAATAAATCATATTTTTGGATTTCCAGAATTATAAAGACAGTTTTGTATTAGCTATTTATTAAGCTACAAAATGATGTATAACTTGATTATTTTCTTGAATTATTAACTAATTAGCGACGAAAAGTTCAAGTCATGTCACTTTTCTAAAAATATTTTATATTCAAAAAATTGTAATAAATCATATTTTAGGATTTCAAGAATTATAAAGACAGTTTTGTATTAGCTATTTATTTAGCTACAAAATGATGTATAACTTGATTATTTTCTTGAATTATTAACTAATTAGCAACGAAAAGTTCAAGTCATGTCACTTTTCTAAAAATATTTTATATTCAAAAAATTGTAATAAATCATATTTTAGGATTTCAAAAATAATAAAGACAGTTTTATATTAGCTATTTATTAAGCTACAAAATGATATATAACTTGATTATTTTCTTAAATTATTAACTAATTAGCGACGAAAAGTTCAAGTCATGTCACTTTTCTAAAAATATTTTATATTCAAAAAATTGTAATAAATCATATTTTTGGATTTCAAGAATTATAAAGACAGTTTTATATTAGCTGTTTATTAAGCTACAAAATGATGTATAACTTGATTATTTTCTTGAATTATTAACTAATTAGCGACGAAAAGTTCAAGTCATGTCACTTTTCTAAAAATATTTTATATTCAAAAAATTGTAATAAATCATATTTTAGGATTTCAAAAATTATAAAGACAGTTTTATATTAGCTATTTATTAAGCTGCAAAATGATGTATAACTTGATTATTTTCTTAAATTATTAACTAATTAGCGACAAAAAGTTCAAGTCATGTCATTTATCTAAAAATATTTTATATTCAAAAAATTGTAATAAATCATATTTTTGGATTTAAAGAATTATAAAGACAGTTTTATATTAGATATTTATTAAGCTACAAAATGATGTATAACTTGATTATTTTCTTAAATTATTAACTAATTAGCGACAAAAAGTTCAAGTCATGTCACTTTTATAAAAATATTTTATATTAAAAAAATTGTAATAAATCATATTTTAGGATTTCAAAAATAATAAAGACAGTTTTATATTAGCTATTTATTAAGCTACAAAATGATGTATAACTTGATTATTTTCTTGAATTATTAACTAATTAGCGACGAAAAGTTCAAGTCATGTCACTTTTCTAAAAATATTTTATATTCAAAAAATTGTAATAAATCATATTTTAGGATTTCAAAAATAATAAAGACAGTTTTATATTAGCTATTTATTAAGCTACAAAATGATGTATAACTTGATTATTTTCTTAAATTATTAACTAATTAGCGACGAAAAGTTCAAGTCATGTCACTTTTCTAAAAATATTTTATATTCAAAAAATTGTAATAAATCATATTTTTGGATTTCCAGAATTATAAAGACAGTTTTGTATTAGCTATTTATTAAGCTACAAAATGATGTATAACTTGATTATTTTCTTGAATTATTAACTAATTAGCGACGAAAAGTTCAAGTCATGTCACTTTTCTAAAAATATTTTATATTCAAAAAATTGTAATAAATCATATTTTAGGATTTCAAGAATTATAAAGACAGTTTTGTATTAGCTATTTATTTAGCTACAAAATGATGTATAACTTGATTATTTTCTTGAATTATTAACTAATTAGCAACGAAAAGTTCAAGTCATGTCACTTTTCTAAAAATATTTTATATTCAAAAAATTGTAATAAATCATATTTTAGGATTTCAAAAATAATAAAGACAGTTTTATATTAGCTATTTATTAAGCTACAAAATGATATATAACTTGATTATTTTCTTAAATTATTAACTAATTAGCGACGAAAAGTTCAAGTCATGTCACTTTTCTAAAAATATTTTATATTCAAAAAATTGTAATAAATCATATTTTTGGATTTCAAGAATTATAAAGACAGTTTTATATTAGCTGTTTATTAAGCTACAAAATGATGTATAACTTGATTATTTTCTTGAATTATTAACTAATTAGCGACGAAAAGTTCAAGTCATGTCACTTTTCTAAAAATATTTTATATTCAAAAAATTGTAATAAATCATATTTTTGGATTTCCAGAATTATAAAGACAGTTTTGTATTAGCTATTTATTAAGCTACAAAATGATGTATAACTTGATTATTTTCTTGAATTATTAACTAATTAGCGACCAAAAGTTCAAGTCATGTCACTTTTCTAAAAATATTTTATATTCAAAAAATTGTAATAAATCATATTTTAGGATTTCAAAAATTATAAAGACAGTTTTATATTAGCTATTTATTAAGCTACAAAATGATGTATAACTTGATTATTTTCTTAAATTATTAACTAATTAGCGACAAAAAGTTCAAGTCATGTCACTTTTCTAAAAATATTTTATATTCAAAAAATTGTAATAAATCATATTTTTGGATTTCAAAAATTATAAAGACAGTTTTGTATTAGCTATTTATTAAGCTACAAAATGATGTATGACTTGATTATTTTCTTAAATTATTAACTAATTAGCGAGAAAAAGTTCAAGTGATGTCACTTTTCTAAAAATATTTTATATTCAAAAAATTGTAATAAATCATATTTTTGGATTTCAAAAATAATAAAGACAGTTTTATATTAGCTATTTATTAAGCTACAAAATGAGATATAACTTGATTATTTTCTTAAATTATTAACTAATTAGCGACGAAAAGTTCAAGTCATGTCATTTTTCTAAAAATATTTTATATTCAAAAAATTGTAATAAATCATATTTTTGGATTTCAAAAATTATAAAGACAGTTTTGTATTAGCTATTTATTTAGCTACAAAATGATGTATAACTTGATTATTTTCTTGAATTATTAACTAATTAGCGACGAAAAGTTCAAGTCATGTCACTTTTCTAAAAATATTTTATATTCAAAAAATTGTAATAAATCATATTTTTGGATTTCAAAAATAATAAAGACAGTTTTATATTAGCAATTTATTAAGCTACAAAATGATGTACAACTTGATTATTTTCTTGAATTATTAAGTAATTAGCGATGAAAAGTTCAAGTCATGTCACTTTTCTAAAAATATTTTATATTCAAAAAATTGTAATAAATCATATTTTTGGATTTCAAAAATTATAAAGACAGTTTTATATTAGCTATTTATTAAGCTAAAAAATGATGTATAACTTGATTATTTTCTTGACTTATTAACTAATTAGCGACGAAAAGTTCAAGTCATGTCACTTTTCTAAAAATATTTTATATTCAAAAAATTGTAATAAATCATATTTTTGGATTTCAAGAATTATAAAGACAGTTTTGTATTAGCTATTTATTAAGCTACAAAATGATGTATAACTTAGTTATTTTCTTATATTATTAACTAATTAGCGATGAAAAGTTCAAGTCATGTCACTTTTCTAAAAATATTTTATATTCAAAAAATTGTAATAAATCATATTTTAGGATTTCAAGAATTATAAAGACAGTTTTGTATTAGCTATTTATTTAGCTACAAAATGATGTATAACTTAGTTATTTTCTTATATTATTAACTAATTAGCGATGAAAAGTTCAAGTCATGTCACTTTTCTAAAAATATTTTATATTCAAAAAATTGTAATAAATCATATTTTAGAATTTCAAAAATTATAAAGACAGTTTTATATTAGCTATTTATTAAGCTACAAAATGATGTATAACTTGATTATTTTCTTGAATTATTAACTAATTAGCGACGAAAAGTTCAAGTCATGTCACTTTTCTAAAAATATTTTATATTCAAAAAATTGTAATAAATCATATTTTACGATTTCAAAAATTATAAAGACAGTTTTATATTAGCTATTTATTTAGCTACAAAATGATGTATAACTTGATTATTTTCTTGAATTATTAACTAATTAGCGACGAAAAGTTCAAGTCATGTCACTTTTCTAAAAATATTTTATATTCAAAAAATTGTAATAAATCATATTTTAGGATTTCAAAAATTATAAAGACAGTTTTGTATTAGCTATTTATTTAGCTACAAAATGATGTATAACTTGATTATTTTCTTAAATTATTAACTAATCAGCGACGAAAAGTTCAAGTCATGTCACTTTTCTAAAAATATTTTATATTCAAAAAATTGTAATAAATCATATTTTAGAATTTCAAAAATTATAAAGACAGTTTTATATTAGCTATTTATTAAGCTACAAAATGATGTATAACTTGATTATTTTCTTGAATTATTAACTAATTAGCGACGAAAAGTTCAAGTCATGACACTTTTCTAAAAATATTTTATATTAAAAAAATTGTAATAAATCATATTTTAGGATTTCAAAAATATTAAAGACAGTTTTATATTAGCTATTTATTAAGCTACAAAATGATATATAACTTGATTATTTTCTTAAATTATTAACTAATTAACGACGAAAAGTTCAAGTCATGTCACTTTTCTAAAAATATTTTATATTCAAAAAATTGTAATAAATCATATTTTAGGATTTCAAAAATTATAAAGACAGTTTTGTATTAGCTATTTATTAAGCTACAAAGTGATGTATGACTTGATTATTTTCTTAAATTATTAACTAATTAGCGACGAAAAGTTCAAGTCATCACTTTTCTAAAAATATTTTATATTCAAAAAATTGTAATAAATCATATTTTAGGATTTCAAGAATTATAAAAACAGTTTTGTATTAGCTATTTATTAAGCTGCAAAATGATGTATAACTTGATTATTGTATTAAATTTTAAATTAAATTCCAGGCAAACTAATGTATTCAAACAACAACGAAATCGTGCTAACAGACGTGCCAATAGTGACCCCGAATTGCGACGTTGTGTGCCCAGCCCTTAGTGTCAAACTCCTACCAGGCCAGCATTTACTTATAACAGGCCCTAATGGTTGCGGAAAGTCATCCCTATTTAGAATTTTGAGTGGCCTGTGGCCCATTTACGGGGGCGAGTTGAGAGCTCCGAAAAACTCAATGTTCTACATCCCGCAAAGGCCGTACATGGTGATTGGAAATCTACGAGATCAAATTATCTACCCCGATACACAAGCTGATATGATTAACAAGCAGGTTAAAGAGGGTGATTTGAGGGATATTATGAGGATGGTGCATTTGGAGCATATTGTTGAGAGGGATGGGTTTAATGTGGTGAAGGATTGGACTGATATTTTGTCAGGCGGCGAGAAGCAGAGGATGGCTGTGGCGAGACTTTTCTATCACAAGTAAATCTTATGTTTTGAGATTTAGATTTTTTGTTATGAACGTTCTTTTTTTTGCAGACCCAAGTATGCTTTATTGGACGAATGCACCTCAGCAGTTTCGATCGACGTGGAGAGCAGTATTTACCAGTTGGCTGTTGATTTGGGCATAACTTTGCTCACGATCACACATCGGCCTACATTATGGTAATTATACATTTTGTAGAGATATCGTATTTTCACTCTTAAAAAAAAACAACGAAAAATGTTTTTTATTTATTTATTATAATGAATTATTACCCATTTAATCTAATATTCTGTAAGTCAAATAATTGTATTCCTTAGGAAATTCCACACACATATTCTTCAATTCGACGGTGCAGGCTCTTGGACATTCAAGGAGTTGAATGCAAACGACCGTTTGTCGCTGAAGCAGGAAAAAGAACAGCTGCTCAAACAGGCGGAGACGATTGAACGAAACGATCGGTTAGCTGAGCTAAATAAGTTGCTGGGCGAGTGACGCCTGCTGCATTAGAAAATTGTTAGCAAACAGAAGGTTTAGGTTCGAAACAAGACACGTGGCAACTGGCCCACACAAAACATAGTGATATTAATATTTGTGATTGTTGTACGTAAGGAGAGATAGAGTTAAAAACAGAAACCATCACATACACGCGTATCCTTTTTGTATATTCCCTCTGCTCAACCATTATGATAGTGATTTTTAGTTTTTATCAATTTTATTTTATATATAGAGTGTATATCTACTACGTATAAAGTGTAACCAAAATACATGTAACGATTTTATATAATTAAAATTAATGTGTTTTTAATATACTAGTACCTATTACCCTTTTACCCTTTTTGTTTTCATGATTCCATTCTCTTCCTAATCAAAGAAATTAAAATTTATGATATTATTTTATATTTAATTAGGCTCAATATAAGCTATTTTTTGAAAAATTTAACCCAAAAATTAAGTCTGCAGGAAGGTTTTTATTGTACGAGCTGTTTTAAATTAATCGACTGAGTTATAAAAAAAATGATAAAAAATCAAAGATTCAAGAAATTTATATTTATGATATTATTTTACAATCTATATTTAATTAGGCTCAAAATAAGATATTTTTTGAAAATATTTACCCAAAAATTAAGTCTACAGGAATTTTTCTATTGCACGAGCTGTTTTAAATTAATCGACTGAGTTATAAAAAATTATAAAAAAAATCAAAAATTTAAGAAATTTAAATTTATGATATTATTTTATAATCTATATTTAATTAGGCTCAAAATAAGCTATTTTTTGAAAATGTTTACCCATAAATTAAGTCTGCAGGAAGGTTTTTATTGTACGAACTGTTTTAAATGAATCGACTGAGTTATAGAAAATTATAAAAAAAATCAAAGATTTAATAAATTTAAATTTATGATATTATTTTATATTCTATATTTAATTAAGCTCAAAATAAGATATTTTTTGAAAATGTTTACCAAAAATTAAGTCTACAGAATTTTTTTTATTGCACGAGCTGTTTTAAATTTATCGACTAAGTTATAAAAAATTATAAAAATAACAAAGATTTAAGAAATTTAAATTTATGATATTATTTTATATTCTATATTTAATTAGGCTCATATTAAGCTATTTTCTTTGAAAATTTTCACCCAAAAATTAAGTCTGCAGGAAGGTTTTTATTGCACGAGCTGTTTTAAATTAATCGACTGAGTTATAATTTTTTTTTTTAAAAATCAAAAATTTAAGAAATTTAAATTTATGATATTATTTTACATTCTATATTTAATTATGCTCAAATTAAGCTTTTTTTTGTAATTTTTCACCCAAAAATTAAGTCTGCATGAAGGGTTTTAGTGTACGAGCTGTTTCAAATTAATCGACTGTGTTGTAAAAAATGATAAAAAAATCAAAGATTTAAGAAATTTAAATTTATGATATTATTTTATATTCTATATTTAATTAGGCTCAAAATAAGCTATTTTTTGAAAATGTTCACCCAAAAATTAAGTCTACAGGATTTTTTTTTATTGCACGAGCTGTTTCAAATTAATCGACTGAGTTATAAAAAATTATAAAAAAATCAAAGATTTAAGAAATTTAAATGTATGATATTATTTTATATTCTATATTTAATTAGGCTCAAAATAAGCTATATTTTTTTAATTTTCACCCACAACTTAAGTCTGCAGGAAGGTTTCTATAGTACGAGCTGTTTTAAATTAATCGACTCCATTATAAAAAAAATTATAAAAAATCAAAAATTCAAGAAATTTTCATTTTTGATATTGTTTTATATTCTATATTTAATTAGGCTCAAAATAAGCTATTTTTTGAAAATGTTTACCCATAAATTAAGTCTGCAGGAAGGTTTTTATTGTACGAACTGTTTTAAATTAATCGAATGAGTTATAAAAAATTATAAAAAAAATCAAAGATTTAAGAAATTTAAATTTATGATATTATTTTATATTCTATATTTAATTAGGCTCAAAATAAGATATTTTTTGAAAATGTTTACCAAAAATTAAGTCTACAGGAATTTTTTTATTGCACGAGCTGTTTTAAATGAATCGACTAAGTTATAAAAAATTATAAAAATAACAAAGATTTAAGAAATTTAAATTTATGATATTATTTTATATTCTATATTTAATTAGGCTCAAAAGGAGATATTTTTTGAAACCGTTTACCAAAAATTAAGTCTACAGGAATTTTTTTATTGCACGACTTGTTTTAAATTAATATATAACTCAGTCGTTATACAAAAAATGATAAAAAATCAAAAACTTAAGATATTTAAATTTATGATATTATTTTATATTCCCAATTTAATTAGGCTCAAAATAAACTATTTTTTTAAACTGTTCACCCAAAAATTAAGTCTGCAGGAAAGTTTCTATTGCACGAGCTGTTTTAAATTAATCGACTGAGTTATAAAAAATTATAAAAAAAATCAAAGATTTAAGAAATTTAAATTTGTGATATTATTTTACATTCTATATTTAATTACGCTCAAAATAAGATTATTTTTTGAAAATGTTTGCCAAAAATTAAACCTGCAGGAAATTTTTTATTGCACGAGCTGTTTTAAATTAATCGAATGAGTTATAAAAAATTATAAAAAAAATCAAAGATTTAAGCAATTTAAATTTAATAAATTATTTTACAGCCTATAATTAATTACGCTCAAGATAAACTATTTTTTTTAATTTTCACCCAAAAATTAACTCTGCGGGAAGAAATCGAAATCGACTAAGTTATAAAAAATTATAAAAAAAATCAAAGATTTAAGAAATTTAAATTTATGATATTATTTTATATTCTATATTTAATTAGGCTCAAAATAAGATATTTTTTGAAAATGTTTACCAAAAATTAAGTCTACAGGATTTTTTTATTGCACGAGCTGTTTTAAATGAATCGACTGAGTTATAAAAAATTATAAAAAAATCAAAGATTTAAGAAATTTAAATTTATGATATTATCTTATATTCTATATTTAATTAGGCTCAAAATAAGATATTTTTTTAAAATGTTTACCAAAAATTAAGTCTACAGGATTTTTTTTATTGCACGAGCTGTTTTAAATTAATCGACGGAGTTATAAAAAATTATAAAAAAAATCAAAGATTCAAGAAATTTAAATTTATGATATTATTTTACAATCTATATTTAATTAGGCACAAAATAAGATATTTTTTGAAAATGTTTACCCAAAAATTAAGTCTACAGGAATTTTTTTATTGCACGAGCTGTTTTAAATTAATCGAATGAGTTATAAAAAATTATAAAAAAAATCAAAGATTTAAGCAATTTAAATTTAATAAATTATTTTACAGCCTATAATTAATTACGCTCAAGATAAGCTAATTTTTTAAATTTTCACCCAAAAATTAAATCTGCGGGAAGGTTTTTATTGTACGAGCTGTTTTAAATTAATCGACTAAGTTATAAAAAATTATAAAAAAAATCAAAGATTTAAGAAATTTAAATTTATGATATTATTTTATATTCTATATTTAATTAGGCTTAAAATACGATATTTTTTGAAAGTATTTACCAAAAATTAAGTCTACAGGAATGTTTTTGTTGCACAAGCTGTTTTAAATTAATCGACTGAGTTATAAAAAATTATAAAAAAAAATCAAAGATTTAATAAATTTAAATTTATGATATTATTTTATATTCTATATTTAATTAGGCTCAAAATAAGATATTTTTTGAAAATGTTTACCAAAAATTAAGTCTACAGGAATTTTTTTATTGCACGAGCTGTTTTAAATTAATCGACTGAGTTATAAAAAATTATAAAAAAAATCAAAGATTCAAGAAATTTAAATTTATGATATTATTTTACAATCTATATTTAATTAGGCTCAAAATAAGATATTTTTTGAAAATGTTTACCCAAAAATTAAGTCTACAGGATTTTTTTTATTGCAGGAGCTGTTTTAAATTAATCGAATGAGGTATAAAAAATTATAAAAAAATCAAAGATTTAAGAAATTTAAATTTATGATATTATTTTATATTCTATATTTAATTAGGCTCAAAATAAACTATTTTTTGAAAATTTTCGCCTAAAAATTAAGTCTGTAGGAACGTTTTTATTGTACGAGCTGTTTTAAATTAATCGACTGAGTTTTAAAAAATTATAAAAAAATCAAAGAATTAAGAAATTTAAATGTATGATATTGTTTTATATTCTATATTTAATTAGGCTCAAAACAAGATATTTCTTGAAAATGTTTACGAAAAATTAAGTCTACAGGAAATTTTTTATTGCACGAGCTGTTTTAAATTAATCGACTGAGTTATAAAAAAAAATGATAAAATATCAAAAATTTAAGACATTTAAATTTATGATACTATTTTACATTATATATTTAATTGGGCTCAATATAAGCTGTTTTTTGAAAATTTTCACTCAAAAATTTAGTCTGCAGGAAGGTTTTTATTGTACGAGCTGTTTTAAATTAATCGATTCCGTTATAAAAAAATGATAAAAAATGAAAAATTTAAGAAATTTAAATTTTTGATATTATTTTACATTCTATATTTAATAAGGCTCAAAATAAGCTATGTTTTGAAAATGTTCACCCAACAATTAAGTCTGCAGGGAGGTTTTTATTGTACGAACTGTTTTAAATTAATCGACTGAGTTATAAAAAATAATTTAAAAAAATCAAAAATTTAAGAAATTTAAATTTATGATATTATTTTACAATCTATATTTAATTAGGCTCAAAATAAGATATTATTTGAAAATGTTTACCCAAAAATTAAGTCTACAGGATTTTTTTTATTGCACGAGCTGTTTTAAATTAATCCACTGAGTTATAAAAAATTATAAAAAAAATCAAAGATTCAAGAAATTTAAATTTATGATATTATTTTGCAATCTATATTTAATTAGGCTCAAAATAAGATATTATTTGAAAATGTTTACCCAAAAATTAGGTCTACAGGAATTTTTTTATTGCACGAGCTGTTTTAAATTAATCGACTGAGTTATAAAAAATTATTAAAAAAATCAAGGATTCAAGAAATTTAAATTTATGATATTATTTTATATTCTATATTTAATTAGGCTCAAAATAAACTATTTTTTGAAAATTTTCGCCTAAAAATTAAGTCTGTATGAACGTTTTTATTGTACGAGCTGTTTTAAATTAATCGACTCCGTTATAAAAAAAATGATAAAAAATGAAAAATTTAAGAAATTTAAATGTTTGATATTATTTTACATTCTATATTTAATAAGGCTCAAAATAAGCTATTTTTTGAAAATGTTCACCCAACAATTAAGTCTGCAGGAAGGTTTTTATTGTACGAACTGTTTTAAATTAATCGACTGAGTTATAAAAAATTATAAAAAAAATAAAAAGTTAAGATATTTCAATTTATGATATTATTTTACATTGTATATTTAATTAGGCTCATATTAAGCTATTTATTGAAAATTTTCATCCAAAAATTAAGTCTGCAGGAAGGTTTTTATTGTACGAGCTGTTTTAAATTAATCGACTGAGTTATAAAAAATTATAAAAAAATCAAAGATTTAAGAAATTTAAGTTTATGATAATATTTTATATTCTATATTTAATTAGGCTCAAAATAAGATATTTTTTGAAAATGTTTACCAAAAATTAAGTGTACAGGAATTTTTTTATTGCACGAGCTGTTTTAAATTAATCCGCAGAGTTATAAAAAATTATAAAAAATCAAAGATTTAAGAACTTTAAATTTATGATATTATTTTATATTCTATATTTAATTAGGCTCAAAATAAGATATTTTTTGAAAATGTTTACCAAAAATTAAGTCTACAGGAATTTTTTTATTGCACGAGCTGTTTTAAATTAATCGACTGAGTTATAAAAAATTATAAAAAAAATCAAAGATTCAAGAAATTTAAATTTATGATATTATTTTGCAATCTATATTTAATTAGGCACAAAATAAGATATTTTTTGAAAATGTTTACCCAAAAATTAAGTCTACAGGATTTTTTTTATTACACGAGCTGTTTTAAATTAATCCACTGAGTTATAAAAAATTATTTAAAAAAAATCAAAAATTTAAGAAATTTAAATTTATGATATTTGTTTACATTCTATATTTAATTACGCTCAAAATAAGCTATTTTTTGAAAATGTTCACCCAAAAATTAAGTCTGCAGGAAGGTTTTTATTGTACGAACTGTTTTAAATTAATCGACTGAGTTATAAAAAATTATAAAAAAAATCAAGGATTCAAGAAATTTAAATTAATGATATTATTTTATATTCTATATTTAATTAGGCTCAAAATAAGCTATTTTTTTGAAAATTCCACCCACAACTTAAGTCTGCAGGAAAGTTTCTATGGTACGAGCTGTTTTAAATTAATCGACTCCATTATAAAAAAAATGATAAAAAAATCAAAAATTCAAGAAATTTTAATTTTTGATATTATTTTATATTCTATATTTAATTAGGCTCAAAATAAGCTTTTTTTTTTAAATGTTCACTCTAAAATTAAGTCTGCAGGAAGCTTTTATTGTACGAGCTGTTTTAAATTAATCGACTGAGTTATAAAAAAAATGATAAAAAATCAAAAATTTAAGAAATTTTAATTTTTGATATTATTTTACATTCTATATTTAATTAGGCTAAAAATAAGATATTTTTTGAAAATGTTTACCCAAAAATTAAGTCTACAGGATTTTTTTATTGCACGAGCTGTTTTAAATTAATCGACTGAGCTATAAAAATTTATAAAAAAAATCAAAGATTCAAGAAATTTAAATTTATGATATTATTTTACAATCTATATTTAATTAGGCTCAAAATAAGATATTTTTTGAAAATGTTTACCCAAAAATTAAGTCTACAGGAATTTTTTTATTGCACGAGCTGTTTTAAATTAATCGACTGAGTTATAAAAAATTATTAACAAAATCAAAGATTCAATAAATTTAAATTTATGATATTATTTTACAATCTATATTGAATTAGGCTCAAAATAAGCTTTTTTTTGAAAATATTCACCCAAAAATTAAGTCTGCAGGGAGGTTTCTATTGTACGAGCTGTTTTAAATTAATCGACTGAGTTATAAAAAATTATAAAAAAATCAAAGATTTAAGAAATTTAAGTTTATGATATTATTTTATATTCTATATTTAATTAGGCTCAAAATAAGATATTTTTTGAAAATGTTTACCAAAAATTAAGTCTACAGGAATTTTTTTATTGCACGAGCTGTTTTAAATTAATCGACTAAGTTATAAAAAATTATAAAAATATCAGATTTAAGAAATTTTAATTTATGATATTATTTTATATTCTATATTTAATTAGGCTCAAAATAAACTATTTTTTGAAAATTTTCGCCTAAAAATTAAGTCTGTAGGAAGGTTTTTATTGTACGAGCTGTTTTAAATTAATCGACTTAGTTATAAAATTTATAAAAAAAATCAAAGATTTAAGAAATTTAAATTTATGATATTATTTTATATTCTATATTTAATTAGGCTCAAAATAAGATATTTTTTGAAAAAATTTACCAAAAATTAAGTCTACAGGAATTTTTTTATTGCACGAGCTGTTTTAAATTAATCGACTGAGTTATAAAAAATTATTAAAAAAATCAAAGATTTAAGCAATTTAAATTTAATAAATTATTTTACATTCTATATTTAATTAGGCTCAATATAAGCTTTTTTTTTAAATATTCACCCAAAAATTAACTCTGCAGGGAGGTTTCTATTGTACGAGCTGTTTTAAATTAATCGACTCCGTTATAAAAGAAATGATAAAAAATCAAAAGTTTAAGAAATTTTAATTTTTGATATTATTTTACATTCTATATTTAATTACGCTCAAAATAAGCTTTTTTTTGAAAATATTCACCCAAAAATTAAGTGTGCAGGGAGGTTTCTATTGTACGGGCTGTTTTAAATTAATCGACTGAGTTATAAAAAATTATAAAAAAATCAAAGATTTAAGAAATTTAAGTTTATGATATTATTTTATATTCTATATTTAATTAGGCTCAAAATAAGATATTTTTTGAAAATGTTTACCAAAAATTAAGTCGACAGGATTTTTTTTATTGCACGAGCTGTTTTAAATGAATCGACTAGTTATAAAACATTATAAAAATAACAAAGATTTAAGAAATTTAAATTTATGATATTATTTTATATTCTATATTTAATTAGGCTCATATTAAGCTATTTTTTGAAAATTTTCACCCAAAAATTATGTCTGCAGGAAGGTTTCTATTGTACGAGCTATTTTAAATTAATCGACTGAGTTATAAAAAATTATAAAAAAAAATCAAAGATTTAAGAAATTTAAATTTGTGATATTATTTTACATTCTATATTTAATTAGCCTCACAATAAGCTATTTTTTTTTAATTTTCACCCACAATTTAAGTCTGCAGGAAGGTTTCTATTTTACGAGCTGTTTTAAATTAATCGACTCCGTTATAAAAAAAATGTAAAAAAATCAAAAATTTAAGAAATTTTAATTTTTGATATTATTTTACATTCTATATTTAATTAGGCTCAACGTAAGCTATTTTTGAAAATGTTCACCCAAAAATTAAGTCTGCAGGAAGGTTTTTATTGTACGAACTGTTTTAAATTAATCGACTGAGTTATAAAAAATTATAAAAAAATCATAGATTTAAGAAATTTAAATTTATGATATTATTTTATATTTTATATTTAATTAGGCTCAAAACAAGCTATTTTTTAAAAATATTCACCCAAAAATTAAGTCTGCAGGAAGGTTTTTATTGTACGAACTTTTTTAAATTAATCGACTGAGTTATAAAAAATTATAAAAAAATCAAAGATTTAAGAAATTTAAATTTATGATATTATTCTATATTTTATATTTAATTAGGCTCAAAATAAGATATTTTTTGACAATATTTACCAAAAATTAAGTCTACAGGATTTTTTTTATTGCACGATTTGTTTTAAATTAATCGACTGAGTTATAAAAAATTATAAAAAAAATCAAAGATTCAAGAAATTTAAATTTATGATATTATTTTACAATCTATATTTAATTAGGCTCAAAATAAGATATTATTTGAAAATGTTTACCCAAAAATTAGGTCTACAGGAATTTTTTTATTGCACGAGCTGTTTTAAATTAATCGACTGAGTTATAAAAAATTATAAAAAAATCAGATTTAAGAAATTTAAATTTATGATATTATTTTACATTCTATATTTAATTAGGCTCAAAATAAGCTATTTTTTGAAATTTTTCACCCAAAAATTAAGTCTGCAGGAAGGTTTCTTATTGTACGAGCTATTTTAAATTATTCGACTGAGTTATAAAAAAAATGATAAAAAATCAAAAATTTAAGAAATTTCAATTTTTGATATTATTTTACATTCTATATTTAATTAGGCTCAAAATAAGATATTTTTTGAAAAATTTTACCCAAAAATTAAGCCTGCAGGAAATTTTGTATTGCATGAGCTTTTAAATTAATCGACTGAGTTATAAAAAATTATAAAAAATCAAAGATTTAAGAAATTTAAATTTTTGATATTATCTTTAATTCTATATTTAATTAGGCTCAAACTAAGCTATTTTTTGAAAATTTTCAAACAAAAATTAAGTCTGCAGGAAGGTTTCTATTGTACGGGCTGTTTTAAATTAATCGACTGAGTTATAAAAAAAATCAAAAATTTAAGAAATTTAAATTTATGATATTATTTTACATTCTATATTTAATCATAGTTTCTTGAAGGTTGAATTACTTACTTCGTGGTCTATTCATGTTACTTTCTTATCTCTTCACACTTCATAATGGTTTCTTCATAATTTCCCTATAGTTACTTAGTGGTCTATTTTGTAGTCTCTTCATACTTTCTTGAGTGGTTTCTTGATAGTTTCTTCATATGTTCATGATAATTTATTCGTAGTTTCTTGAAGGTTGTATCATTGTTTCTTCAAAGTTTCTATAGTAGGTTGAATCAGACTTTCTATATAGTTACTTCGTGGTCTCTAGTGGTCTAGTATAAAGACACTACGAAGTAACTATGAAGAAATTATGAAGTAAATATGAAGAAATTATCAAGAAACTATGAAGAAACCATATATAAAGTACGAAGATAGTGCGAAGAGACCACAAAGTAACATGTGTGGTCTCTTCGCACTATCTTCGTACTTTCTATATGGTTTCTTCATAGTTTCTTGATAATTTCTTCATATTTTCTTCATAATCTCTTCATAGTTACTTCCTAGTCTCTTTATACTTATTTCATAGATTCATGAAAGTTTATTAAAGGTTGGATCATTGTTTCTTCATAATTACTTCATAGTTACGTCATGATTTTTCATGTTACTTGTTACTATCGTCGGTTCATACTTTCTTGATAGTTTCTCTATGGTTCATAGTTTTTCTATGTCTTCGTAGTTTCATGATAGTATATCCTTCATTTCTTCACGGTTGCGATCTTTGTGGTCTCCTTTGTAGTATCTTCATACTATTTTGATAGATTCTCCATGGTTTCTTCATAGTTTCTTGATACTTTCTTCATAGGTGTATGATAGTTATATTTTTTTCAATATTGCATCATTGCTTGTTCATAGTTACATCATTTATTTCATAGTTACTTCCTAGTCTCATCATAGTTACTTTGTGGTTTCTCATAAGATCCTCCTTTGGTTTTCATAGTTTTTTTTTATAGGTTCATGATCATGAGTTTCTTTATAGGTTTGTGATAGTTTATTTATTGCTTCGGTGTCTCTTCGTAATTACTTTGTGATCTCTTCATACATTCGTCTTATTTTCTTCATAGTTTCTGCGTGATTTCTTCAATGTGACTTGATAGTTTGTTCGTAGGTCATGTTACTTTGTCGTCTCTTCATACTTTCCTCGTTGTTTCTGTATGGTTTCTTCATAGTTTCTTGATAGTATATTCATACTTTCTTTGCTGTGTCTGTATAGTTTCTTCATAGATTCTTGATAATATCTCCATAATTTCTTCATGGTTACTTCGTAGTCTCTTTTGGACTCTCTTCATACTTTCTTGATACTTTATACATGGTTTCTTTATAGTTTCTTGACACTTTCTTCATAGATTCGTGATAGTTTATAGTTTCTTCAAGATTGCATCATTGCTTTTTGATAATTATTCATAGTTACTTCCTGGTATCATCATGTTACTTCTTTCTCCTTATTTTATTTATAGTTTCTTTGGTGTTTTTTCATAATTAGTTTGTAATCTCTATATACACTCTTCTTGTTTCCTCATAGTTTTTCTATGATGTCTTCGATATGTTTGGTATATATTGTTATCTTCAATATATCTTCATAGTTTCTTCATAGCGTCTTCATAGTACTTTGTGGTCTCTTTATATTACTTTGTCGTCTCTGCATACTTTATAGTTTCTACATATTTTCTTGATATTTTCTTCATAGAATCATGATAGTTTATTCATAGCTTCTTCAAGGTTGCATCATTGTTTCTTCATAATTTCTTCATAGTTACCTTGTAGCCTCTTCATGTTACTTCGTGGTCTCTTCATAGATACTTTGCGGTCCCTCGTAGTCTCTTTATAAGTTTGTAATAGATTATTCATTTCTTCTCTTCAGAATTAACTTGTGATTTCTTTATACATTCATCTTAGTTTCTCTATGATTTCTTCAAAGAGTTTTTATAGTTTCTTCGTAGTTACATAATAGTTTATTCATAATTTTTTGATAGTTACTACGTGATCTTTTCCTAGTACTTTGTGGTTTCTTCTTACTTTCTTCATGGTTTATTCATAATTTCTTCTTCGTTACTTACCTGTCTTATTTTTTTTATTCATAGTCTCTTCTTAGTTAGTTCTTAGTTAGTTCTTAGTTAGTTCTTAGTTAGTTCTTAGTTAGTTGTTAGTTTTTCTTCTTGGTTTTTACTTGGTTTCTTCATTATCTTCTTCATTAAATCTCATGTGGAACTTTTCGTCATTTCTTCATATGTTTTTGCTAGCTTCTTCATTGTTTCTTCATTGTTTCCTAATATATTCACATATTCATAGACAAGTTCACATGTTCTTTGAAAAAAAAACATAGGACCATAGTTTCTTTCTAGTTACTTTGTAGTCACATCGTTTTTCTTAGTATTTTCATAGTTTCCCTATGGTTTCTTCATAGTGTCTTGATGGTTTCTTCATAGTGTCTTGATAGTATCTGTCTCACAGTTACATCGCAATTTCTAGTTTCTTCATAGTTTGTTCAAAGTGTCTTTCTAGTGTCATCATAGTTTCTTCCTAGTGTCTTCATAGTTTTTTCATAGTTTCTTATAGTTTTTCGTTCAAACACGATGATGACATATGCAACTTTATATACACATCTCTTATAACCTCAAAACCGATCTCAATCAATAACATTGTAGTGGTTTAAGTTGTGATGGGCTCAGAGCACTCCTCGCAGCACAGTGGTGCCGCCCGACAGGGCAGCTACGATGAAGGCAGCCCTAGACACCTGAATTTCCGCAGACAACACACCATAGCCAACCCCGGGGGCGGCAATGAGCCCGAACAGGAGCGCCCCGGCTCCACATCCCCAGGCCCCAGTGTCTGCAGCGACACCGACTTGCCATACATTAGTTACACAGTAAATAGACCAATTGGAGGTAAGCTACACATCAATATTTATGCCTTTAAGTTAGAACTATTAGAATTTGAATTACAGACTCTCCAAAGTTGACGAATAAACAGCAGACAAAACCTAAGTCACAACGTAAACTGCCTGTGAAAAACATTAAAAAAACTGCACATAACATTGTAGTAGTCAAACCAGCTATAACTGGACCTAATGTAGATAAAGATGATGATATTATGAGGCTACAGGTAGGCATCAATACTTGCATTTGTATTTAAAAGTTTATTTATACATCTTGTAGTCCATTCCTATGTTTCTACCCATTATGCGAGCCACACTCAACCTGCCAGCTGCTCGAGATCCTGAAGTGCTTGAGAGACTCGACCCTGTGCCCATGCAACGTCTGTGTGCTCGATACCAAAATCACATGCACACATGTGCTAATTTAGTAGCGACTGAACAGAATTTACTTACACAAAGGATCCGAGAGGTAATATAAATGATTCTTGCATCAATTTATTGCAGATGACATCAATTTATGGCAAATCACCCCAACAGTAGATATCAATTTATGGCAGATGATACAGTTGACATCAATATATCACAGTTGGTACTGACAACATGTATGATATGACACTGATAGGTGACATCAGTTTATGGCAGATAACACAGACAGTCATTAATTCATGGCACATGACACTGACAGTTTACTTCAATTTATGGCAGATGATACAGTTGACATCAATATATCACAGTTGGTACTGACAACATGTATGATTTGACACTGATAGTTGACATCAGTTTATGGCAGATAACACTGACAGTCATTAATTGATGGCGCATGACACTGACAGTTTACATCAATTTATGGCAGATGATACAGTTGACATCAATATATCACAGTTGGTACTGACAACATGTATGATTTGACACTGATAGTTGACATCAGTTTATGGCAGATAACACTGACAGTCATTAATTGATGGCACATGACACTGACAGTTTACATCAATTTATGGCAGATGATACAGTTGACATCAATATATCACAGTTGGTACTGACAACATGTATGATCTGATACTGATAGTTGATATCAGTTTATGGCAGATAACACTAACAGTCATTAATTGATGGCACATGACACTGACAGTTTACATCAATTTATGGCAGATGATACAGTTGACATCAATATATCACAGTTGGTACTGACAACATGTATGATATGACACTAATAGTTGACATCAGTTTATGGCAGATAACACTGACAGTCATTAATTGATGGCACATGACACTGACAGTTTACATCAATTTATGGCAGATGATACAGTTGATATCAATAAATCACAGTTGGTACTGACAACATGTATGATATGACACTGATAGTTGACATCAGTTTATGGCAGATAACACTGACAGTCATTAATTCATGGCACATGACACTGACAGTTTACTTCAATGTATGGCAGATGATATAGTTGACATCAATATATCACAGTTGGTACTGACAACATGTATGATCTGATACTGATAGTTGACATCAGTTTATGGCAGATAACACTGACAGTCATTAATTGATGGCACATGACACTGACAGTTTACTTCAATTTATGGCAGATGATACAGTTGACATCAATATATCACAGTTGGTACTGACAACATGTATGATCTGACACTGACAGTTGACATCAGTTTATGGCAGATAACACTGAGTCATTAATTCATGGCACATGACACTGACAGTTTACATCAATTTATGGCAGATGATACAGTTAACATCAATATATCACAGTTGGTACTGACAACATGTATGATCTGACACTGATAGTTGATATCAGTTTATGGCAGATAACACTAACAGTCATTAATTGATGGCACATGACACTGACAGTTTACATCAATTTATGGCAGATGATACAGTTGACATCAATATATCACAGTTGGTACTGACAACATGTATGATCTGACACTGACAGTTGACATCAGTTTATGGCAGATAACACTGACAGTCATTAATTCATGGCACATGACACTGACTGTTTACTTCAATTTATGGCAGATGATACAGTTGACATCAATATATCACAGTTAGTACTGACAACATGTATGATCTGACACTGACAGTTGACATCAGTTTATGGCAGATAACACTGACAGTCATTAATTCATGGCACATGACACTGACAGTTTACTTCAATTTATGGCAGATGATACAGTTGACATCAATATATCACAGTTGGTACTGACAACATGTATGATATGACACTGATAGTTGACATCAGTTTATGGCAGATAACACTGACAGTCATTAATTGATGGCACATGACACTGACAGTTTACATCAATTTATGGCAGATGATACAGTTGACATCAATATATCACAGTTGGTACTGACAACATGTATGATCTGACACTGATAGTTGACATCAGTTTATGGCAGATAACACTGACAGTCATTAATTGATGGCACATGACACTGACATTTTACATCAATTTATGGCAGATGATACAGTTGACATCAATATATCACAGTTGGTACTGACAACATGTATGATTTGACACTGATAGTTGACATCAGTTTATGGCAGATAACACTGACAGTCATTAATTGATGGCACATGACACTGACAGTTTACATCAATTTATGGCAGATGATACAGTTGACATCAATATATCACAGTTGGTACTGACAACATGTATGATTTGACACTGATAGTTGACATCAGTTTATGGCAGATAACACTGACAGTCATTAATTGATGGCACATGACACTGACAGTTTACATCAATTTATGGCAGATGATACAGTTGACATCAATATATCACAGTTGGTACTGACAACATGTATGATCTGATACTGATAGTTGATATCAGTTTATGGCAGATAACACTAACAGTCATTAATTGATGGCACATGACACTGACAGTTTACATCAATTTATGGCAGATGATACAGTTGACATCAATATATCACAGTTGGTACTGACAACATGTATGATTTGACACTGATAGTTGACATCAGTTTATGGCAGATAACACTGACAGTCATTAATTGATGGCACATGACACTGACAGTTTACATCAATTTATGGCAGATGATACAGTTGACATCAATATATCACAGTTGGTACTGACAACATGTATGATCTGATACTGATAGTTGATATCAGTTTATGGCAGATAACACTAACAGTCATTAATTGATGGCACATGACACTGACAGTTTACATCAATTTATGGCAGATGATACAGTTGACATCAATATATCACAGTTGGTACTGACAACATGTATGATTTGACACTGATAGTTGACATCAGTTTATGGCAGATAACACTGACAGTCATTAATTGATGGCACATGACACTGACAGTTTACATCAATTTATGGCAGATGATACAGTTGACATCAATATATCACAGTTGGTACTGACAACATGTATGATTTGACACTGATAGTTGACATCAGTTTATGGCAGATAACACTGACAGTCATTAATTGATGGCACATGACACTGACAGTTTACATCAATTTATGGCAGATGATACAGTTGACATCAATATATCACAGTTGGTACTGACAACATGTATGATCTGATACTGATAGTTGATATCAGTTTATGGCAGATAACACTAACAGTCATTAATTGATGGCACATGACACTGACAGTTTACATCAATTTATGGCAGATGATACAGTTGACATCAATATATCACAGTTGGTACTGACAACATGTATGATATGACACTAATAGTTGACATCAGTTTATGGCAGATAACACTGACAGTCATTAATTGATGGCACATGACACTGACAGTTTACATCAATTTATGGCAGATGATACAGTTGATATCAATAAATCACAGTTGGTACTGACAACATGTATGATATGACACTGATAGTTGACATCAGTTTATGGCAGATAACACTGACAGTCATTAATTCATGGCACATGACACTGACAGTTTACTTCAATGTATGGCAGATGATATAGTTGACATCAATATATCACAGTTGGTACTGACAACATGTATGATCTGATACTGATAGTTGACATCAGTTTATGGCAGATAACACTGACAGTCATTAATTGATGGCACATGACACTGACAGTTTACTTCAATTTATGGCAGATGATACAGTTGACATCAATATATCACAGTTGGTACTGACAACATGTATGATCTGACACTGACAGTTGACATCAGTTTATGGCAGATAACACTGAGTCATTAATTCATGGCACATGACACTGACAGTTTACATCAATTTATGGCAGATGATACAGTTAACATCAATATATCACAGTTGGTACTGACAACATGTATGATCTGACACTGATAGTTGACATCAGTTTATGGCAGATAACACTGACAGTCATTAATTGATGGCACATGACACTGACAGTTTACTTCAATTTATGGCAGATGATACAGTTGACATCAATATATCACAGATGGTACTGACAACATGTATGATCTGACACTGATAGTTGGCATCAGTTTATGGCAGATAACACTGACAGTCATTAATTCATGGCACATGACACTGACAGTTTACATCAATTTATGGCAGATGATACAGTTGACATCAATATATCACAGTTGGTACTGACAACATGTATGATCTGACACTGACAGTTGACATCACTTTATGGCAGATTACACTGACAGTCATTAATTCATGGCACATGACACTGACAGTTTACATCAATTTATGGCAGATGATACAGTTGACATCAATATATCACAGTTGGTACTGACAACATGTATGATATGACACTGATAGTTGACATCAGTTTATGGCAGATAACACTGACAGTCATTAATTGATGGCACATGACACTGACAGTTTACATCAATTTATGGCAGATGATACAGTTGACATCAATATATCACAGTTGGTACTGACAACATGTATGATCTGACACTGATAGTTGACATCAGTTTATGGCAGATAACACTGACAGTCATTAATTGATGGCACATGACACTGGCAGTTTACATCAATTTATGGCAGATGATACAGTTGACATCAATATATCACAGTTGGTACTGACAACATGTATGATCTGACACTGATAGTTGACATCAGTTTATGGCAGATAACACTGACAGTCATTAATTGATGGCACATGACACTGGCAGTTTACATCAATTTATGGCAGATGATACAGTTGACATCAATATATCACAGTTGGTACTGACAACATGTATGATCTGACACTGATAGTTGACATCAGTTTATGGCAGATTACACTGACAGTCATTAATTGATGGCACATGACACTGACAGTTTACATCAATTTATGGCAGATGATACAGTTGACATCAATATATCACAGTTGGTACTGACAACATGTATGATCTGACACTGATAGTTGACATCAGTTTATGGCAGATAACACTGACAGTCATTAATTCATGGCACATGACACTGACAGTTTACTTCAATTTATGGCAGATGATACAGTTGACATCAATATATCACAGTTGGTACTGACAACATGTATGATCTGACACTGACAGTTGACATCAGTTTATGGCAGATAACACTGACAGTCATTAATTGATGGCACATGACACTGACAGTTTACTTCAATTTATGGCAGATGATACAGTTGACATCAATATATCACAGTTGGTACTGACAACATGTATGATGTGACACTGATAGTTGACATCAGTTTATGGCAGATAACATTGACAGTCATCAATTTATGGCAGTTAGTACTAACATCTATGATGTGGCACTGCCAGTTGGCATCAATTTATGGCAGTTAGTACTAACATCTATGATGTGGCACTGCCAGTTGGCATCAATTTATGGCAAATGACTCTTCTTAGTTACTTTACACTCATATTTTTGATAATAAATTATATGTGAGCTAGAGGAATTTGTGCAATAGTTATTTATACATTTGAACTGTTGTAGATTGATAGCGAGGTATCAAAAATGGTGTCAATAGCAGCTGACCGACAGAAAAACTTTGTGAAACACTACGATAAGCTAAAGAAGGTGCAGGAGCTGTCACACCAGCTCAATAAATGTCACAGCATGCTCAACCAAACTCTCGAATCAATGGAGACTTTAAATAATTACCTCGACATTGAGGACAGGTTAGAGCCATTCGTCTGGACTACTGGATGAGATTAGGCGAAATGTTACTGGCTACAATTTTATTCATAATTCAATTAGTGGTATCTGCTGAAGAGACTTTTTTTTACAAATTGGTTACTCGTTGAAAGTTTCTTGATAGCTGCACCAATTGTTTCCAGCTACGTAGCTACAGATGAAACATTTTTAGAAGTTTTTATTATTATATTGTTGGCTGCAATTTTGTTTATAGCTCCACTACTGTTGATGAGATTTACTCATTATAGATCAGCTCTTTGATTCTCATCAATGCAAATATACACTATGAATGTGCATCGATAGTGCACATCTGCAGTGAATGGTGTAAATATAGTTTTTATCTACATTTCATTCAAAGCAAACAGTGCAATTCTTGCACATTGCACATTGAATGAGATATCGTCATGTGATTGTTATCTTTTATTGCCTAATTTATTTATTTTGTATGATATGTTTTTATATAATAAATTTGTTTTATGTAAAATCTGTACATTTAGAACTATGGTTGTGCTCTAATGTATATACTACCCCAATGTGGTGACTAGTTGTATCAGAGAAATAGCAAATAACAATAATTTTGTACTTACTGATGCAAATCATGATGATATCGGATTCAACTATCAACATCTGAATTCCTGATGTATTTTTCTATAAGAATGCTCCCTCAATATGGATCATGATGATATCGGATTCAACTACCAACATCTGAATTTCTGATGTATTTTTCTGTAAGAATGCTCCCTCAATATGGATCATGATGATATCGGATTCAACTACCAACATCTGAATTCCTGATGTATTTTTCTATAAGAATGCTCCCTCAATATGAATCATGATGATATCCGATTCAACTACCAACATCTGAATTTCTGATGTATTTTTCTATAAGAATGCTTCCTCTATATGGTGACTAGCTCTGTAGATATAAACTGTCTCAACAGAACTCACCCAATGTCCACCTTATGCAACCAAACTAGCACACAAACAAATGTATGGTGTTTTAGGGTTGTTTAGTTGTCAACCGGAAACAAATGTTTCTGTCTTAACCTACAAAAGTTTCGCCCACCGAATTCGCAAAATACAACAAAATTTCACCAAAATGGTGAGTTGAAATTGTGATTTGTCACCATTTGCTTTTAACATTGTAATTTACAGGCTCACACGATTCTGTTGGTGCAGCCGGGGGCCAACCCTGAGTCCCGCACCTACTCCGATTACGAATCCGTGAACGAGTGTATGGAGGGTGTTTGTAAGATATATGAGGAGCACTTAAAACGGCGCAACCCTGATACCCCTACTATCACTTATGATATCTCACAATTGTTTGATTTTGTTGATCAAGTAAGTACTTTATAGTTCAAATTGTAAGCAACTACAAAAAGTTAGATTACGAATGCAAGTTGATGTCAAATTATTGTTGTCATTCATATTAAAGGCACTGTACATGGTCAATAATACTGTAATTTCTAGATCGGTCAGTATTTACTACAATATTTATCAATTATCTGGATTAAAGTCAGTATTCTGTTTAATCTATCAATACTATACCTTACATAATCAGTAATATATGTCAATATTTTAGAATACTTGATAGTGTTCAAAAATATTGACATATATTACTGATTAAGTCACTTACATGATCAATAATACTGTCAATATTTTAGAATAATAACAGTACTACTGTACAATAATATGTTTAAAATGTTCATTACTCTAAAATATTGACAGTATTACTTATCATGTAAGGTATAGTAATGATGAAATGAATACTGATGTATATCCGGATAATTGATTCCTTGATAAATATAAACAGAGGATTGAAGCAAATACTGACAGTACTAGGATTGACAGTATTATTGACTGTGTAAGGTGTAGTATTGTTGGATTGTACAGAATACTGATGTTAATCCAGATAATTGATTGGTTGATAAATATTGAAGCAACTACTGACAGAATTATTGACTGTGTAAGGTGCTCGATCTTATTCTTTTGTTTGTTTTTTTTTATATTGGTTATATTTGTGTGACTCGATCTTATTTTTATGTTTTTTTTTTTTGTAGTTGTGTGACTTGAGCTGTTTGGTGTACCAGAAATCGACAAACACATATGCGCCATACAACAAGGACTGGATCAAGGAGAAAATCTATATTTTATTACGGCAGGCTGCAGGCCATACAGACTGAAACTGCCCTTTAGTCTGCTTCAAATCATCAATAACTCATGTTTTGTTTTGTGTCTGATTAAGTGTAAAAGAATAGAGGTATGTTTAATATTAATATGACGAGCAGTGACGAGTTCATTTATATTTTTAACTGTATTCATTACAACAGTGTATCATTTTAAAATGTGTTTCTTTATTACAAACATCACTCCCCAACTCATTATAAATTTAATAATATAATAAATATATTATATAATAATAAAGTATGTACAGTTAAAGTAATCGAGTTATAATGAATAATATTTGTTTGCTTGTTTTCGTGCTACACATAAAGGCGATAGGATAAATAAGTTATTAGTGAGGCCAAAAATAGTTCGCTTTTAGTTTGTAAGTAGTTGAGTTGTTTAGGTGTTTCTCATTGAAAAATATATCAGGAATTCAGATATTGATTCTACATTCAGATATCTTCATGATTTTCAAAGATATGCATCAGTAAAGTTGAAAATTATTGTTATTCAGTATTTCTCTGATATAACTAGTCACCACATTGGAAAATATAATGAGTTATATAGGTGTTTCTCATTGAAAAATATATCAGGAATTCAGATATTGATGGTACAATCAGATATCTTCATGATTTTCAAAGATATGCATCAGTAAAGTTGAAAATTATTGTTATTCACTATTTCTCTGATATGACTAGTCACCGCATTGGAAAATAATGAGTTATCTAGGTGATCTCATTGAAACATATATCAGGAATTCAGATATTGATAGTACAATCAGATATGTTCATGATTTCCAAAGATATGCATCAGTAAAGTTGAAAATTATTGTTATTCACTATTTCTCTAATATAACTAGCCACCACATTGGAAAATAATGAGTTGTCTATGTGTTTCTCATTGAAAAATATATCAGGAATTCAGATATTGATAGTACAAACAGATATCTTCATGATTTTCAAAGATATGCATCAGTAAAGTTGAAAATTATTGTTATTCACTATTTCTCTAATATAACTAGTCACCACATTTGAAAATAATGAGTTGTCTAGGTGTTTCTCATTGAAAAATATATCATGAATTCAGATATTGATGGTACAATCAGATATCTTCATGATTTCCAAAGATATGCATCAGTAAAGTTGAAAATTATTGTTATTCACTATTTCTCTGATATAACTAGTCACCACATTGGAAAATAATGAGTTATCTAGGTGTTTCTCATTGAAAAATATATCAGGAATTCAGATATTGATAGTACATTCAGATATCTTCATGATTTCCAAAGATATGCATCAGTAAAGTTGAAAATTATTGTTATTCACTATTTCTCTAATATAACTAGTCACCACATTGGAAAATAATGAGGTGTCTAGGTGTTTCTCATTGAAACATATATCAGGAATTCAGATATTGATAGTACAATCAGATATCTTCATGATTTCCAAAGATATGCGTCAGTAAAGTTGAAAATTATTGTTATTCACTATTTCTCTGATATAACTAGTCACCGCATTGGAAAATAATGAGTTATCTAGGTGTTTCTCATTGAAACATATATCAGGAATTCAGATATTGATAGTACATTCAGATATTTTCATGATTTCCAAAGATATGCGTCAGTAAAGTTGAAAATTATTGTTATTCACTATTTCTCTGATATAACTAGTCACCACATTGGCAAATAATGAGTTGTCTAGGTGTTTCTCATTGAAAAATATATCAGGAATTCAGATATTGATGGTACAATCAGATATCTTCATGATTTTCAAAGATATGCATCAGTAAAGTTGAAAATTATTGTTATTCACTATTTCTCTGATATATCTAGTCACCACATTGGAAAATAATGAGTTGTTTAGGTGTATCTCATTGAAAAATATATCAGGAATTCAGATATTGACGGTACAATCAGATATCTTCATGATTTCCAAAGATATGCATCAGTAAAGTTGAAAATTATTGTTATTCACTATTTCTCTGATATAACTAGTCACCACATTAGAAAATAATGAGTTATCTAGGTGTTTCTCATTGAAACATATATCAGGAATTCAGATATTGATAGTACATTCAGATATCTTCATGATTTCCAAAGATATGCATCAGTAAAGTTGAAAATTATTGTTATTCACTATTTCTCTAATATAACTAGCCACCACATTGGAAAATAATGAGTTGTCTATGTGTTTCTCATTGAAAAATATATCAGGAATTCAGATATTGATAGTACAATCAGATATCTTCATGAGTTCCAAAGATGTGCATCAGTAAAGTTGAAAATTATTGTTATTCACTATTTCTCTAATATAACTAGTCACCACATTGGAAAATAATGAGTTGTCTAGGTGTTTCTCATTGAAAAATATATCAGGAATTCAGATATTGATGGTTCAATCAGATATCTTCATGATTTCCAAAGATATGCATCAGTAAAGTTGAAAATTATTGTTATTCATTATTTCTCTGATATAACTAGTCACCGCATTGGCAAATAATGAGTTGTCTAGGTGTTTCTCATTGAAAAATATATCAGGAATTCAGATATTGATGGTACAATCAGATATCTTCATGATTTTCAAAGATATGCATCAGTAAAGTTGAAAATTATTGTTATTCACTATTTCTCTGATATATCTAGTCACCACATTGGAAAATAATGAGTTGTTTAGGTGTATCTCATTGAAAAATATATCAGGAATTCAGATATTGACGGTACAATCAGATATCTTCATGATTTCCAAAGATATGCATCAGTAAAGTTGAAAATTATTGTTATTCACTATTTCTCTGATATAACTAGTCACCACATTAGAAAATAATGAGTTATCTAGGTGTTTCTCATTGAAACATATATCAGGAATTCAGATATTGATAGTACATTCAGATATCTTCATGATTTCCAAAGATATGCATCAGTAAAGTTGAAAATTATTGTTATTCACTATTTCTCTAATATAACTAGCCACCACATTGGAAAATAATGAGTTGTCTATGTGTTTCTCATTGAAAAATATATCAGGAATTCAGATATTGATAGTACAATCAGATATCTTCATGAGTTCCAAAGATGTGCATCAGTAAAGTTGAAAATTATTGTTATTCACTATTTCTCTAATATAACTAGTCACCACATTGGAAAATAATGAGTTGTCTAGGTGTTTCTCATTGAAAAATATATCAGGAATTCAGATATTGATGGTTCAATCAGATATCTTCATGATTTCCAAAGATATGCATCAGTAAAGTTGAAAATTATTGTTATTCATTATTTCTCTGATATAACTAGTCACCGCATTGGAAAATAATGAGTTATCTAGGTGTTTTTCATTGAAACATATATCAGGAATTCAGATATTGATAGTACAATCAGATATCTTCATGATTTCCAAAGATATGCATCAGTAAAGTTGAAAATTATTGTTATTCACTATTTCTTTAATATATCTAGTCATCACATTGGAAAATAATGAGTTATCTAGGTGTTTCTCATTGAAAAATATATCAGGAATTCAGATATTGATAGTACAATCAGATATCTTCATGATTTCCAAAGATATGCATCAGTAAAGTTGAAAATTATTGTTATTCACTATTTCTCTGGTATATCTAGTCATCACATTGGAAAATAATGAGTTATCTAGGTGTTTCTCATTGAAAAATATATCAGGAATTCAGATATTGGTAGTACAATCAGATATCTTCATGATTTCCAAAGATATGCATCAGTAAAGTTGAAAATTATTGTTATTCACTATTTCTCTAATATATCTAGTCACCACATTGGAAAATAATGAGTTATCTAGGTGTTTCTCATTGAAACATATATCAGGAATTCAGATATTGATGGTACAATCAGATATCTTCATGATTTCCAAAGATATGCATCAGTAAAGTTGAAAATTATTGTTATTCACTATTTCTCTGATATAACTAGTCACCGCATTGGAAAATAATGAGTTATCTAGGTGTTTCTCATTGAAACATATATCAGGAATTCAGATATTGATAGTACAATCAGATATCTTCATGATTTCCAAAGATATGCATCAGTAAAGTTGAAAATTATTGTTATTCACTATTTCTCTAATATAACTAGCCACCACATTGGAAAATAATGAGTTGTCTATGTGTTTCTCATTGAAAAATATATCAGGAATTCAGATATTGATAGTACAATCAGATATCTTCATGATTTCCAAAGATATGCATCAGTAAAGTTGAAAATTATTGTTATTCACTATTTCTCTGATATATCTAGTCATCACATTGGAAAATAATGAGTTGTCTAGGTGTTTCTCATTGAAAAATATATCAGGAATTCAGATATTGATGGTACAATCAGATATCTTCATGATTTTCAAAGATATGCATCAGTAAAGTTGAAAATTATTGTTATTCACTATTTCTCTGATATATCTAGTCATCACATTGGAAAATAATGAGTTGTTTAGCTGTTTCTCATTGAAAAATATATCAGGAATTCAGATATTCATAGTACAAACAGATATCTTCATGATTTTCAAAGATATGCATCAGTAAAGTTGAAAATTATTGTTATTCACTATTTCTCTAATATATCTAGTCATCACATTGGAAAATAATGAGTTGTCTAGGTGTTTCTTATTATAAAATATATCAGGAATTCAGATATTGATAGTACAATCAGATATCTTCATGATTTCCAAAGATATGCATCAGTAAAGTTGAAAATTATTGTTATTCACTATTTCTCTAATATAATTAGTCACCACATTGGAAAATAATGAGTTGTCTAGGTGTTTCTCATTGAAAAATATATCAGGAATTCAGATATTGATGGTACAATCAGATATCTTCATGATTTTCAAAGATATGCATCAGTAAAGTTGAAAATTATTGTTATTCACTATTTCTCTAATATATCTAGTCATCACATTGGAAAATAATGAGTTGTCTAGGTGTTTCTTATTATAAAATATATCAGGAATTCAGATATTGATAGTACAATCAGATATCTTCATGATTTCCAAAGATATGCATCAGTAAAGTTGAAAATTATTGTTATTCACTATTTCTCTAATATAACTAGTCACCACATTTGAAAATAATGAGTTGTCTAGGTGTTTCTCATTGAAAAATATATCAGGAATTCAGATATTGATGGTACAATCAGATATCTTCATGATTTTCAAAGATATGCATCAGTAAAGTTGAAAATTATTGTTATTCACTATTTCTCTGATATATCTAGTCACCACATTGGAAAATAATGAGTTGTTTAGGTGTATCTCATTGAAAAATATATCAGGAATTCAGATATTGACGGTACAATCAGATATCTTCATGATTTCCAAAGATATGCATCAGTAAAGTTGAAAATTATTGTTATTCACTATTTCTCTGATATAACTAGTCACCACATTAGAAAATAATGAGTTATCTAGGTGTTTCTCATTGAAACATATATCAGGAATTCAGATATTGATAGTACATTCAGATATCTTCATGATTTCCAAAGATATGCATCAGTAAAGTTGAAAATTATTGTTATTCACTATTTCTCTAATATAACTAGCCACCACATTGGAAAATAATGAGTTGTCTATGTGTTTCTCATTGAAAAATATATCAGGAATTCAGATATTGATAGTACAATCAGATATCTTCATGAGTTCCAAAGATGTGCATCAGTAAAGTTGAAAATTATTGTTATTCACTATTTCTCTAATATAACTAGTCACCACATTGGAAAATAATGAGTTGTCTAGGTGTTTCTCATTGAAAAATATATCAGGAATTCAGATATTGATGGTTCAATCAGATATCTTCATGATTTCCAAAGATATGCATCAGTAAAGTTGAAAATTATTGTTATTCATTATTTCTCTGATATAACTAGTCACCGCATTGGAAAATAATGAGTTATCTAGGTGTTTTTCATTGAAACATATATCAGGAATTCAGATATTGATAGTACAATCAGATATCTTCATGATTTCCAAAGATATGCATCAGTAAAGTTGAAAATTATTGTTATTCACTATTTCTTTAATATATCTAGTCATCACATTGGAAAATAATGAGTTATCTAGGTGTTTCTCATTGAAAAATATATCAGGAATTCAGATATTGATAGTACAATCAGATATCTTCATGATTTCCAAAGATATGCATCAGTAAAGTTGAAAATTATTGTTATTCACTATTTCTCTGGTATATCTAGTCATCACATTGGAAAATAATGAGTTATCTAGGTGTTTCTCATTGAAAAATATATCAGGAATTCAGATATTGGTAGTACAATCAGATATCTTCATGATTTCCAAAGATATGCATCAGTAAAGTTGAAAATTATTGTTATTCACTATTTCTCTAATATATCTAGTCACCACATTGGAAAATAATGAGTTATCTAGGTGTTTCTCATTGAAACATATATCAGGAATTCAGATATTGATGGTACAATCAGATATCTTCATGATTTCCAAAGATATGCATCAGTAAAGTTGAAAATTATTGTTATTCACTATTTCTCTGATATAACTAGTCACCGCATTGGAAAATAATGAGTTATCTAGGTGTTTCTCATTGAAACATATATCAGGAATTCAGATATTGATAGTACAATCAGATATCTTCATGATTTCCAAAGATATGCATCAGTAAAGTTGAAAATTATTGTTATTCACTATTTCTCTAATATAACTAGCCACCACATTGGAAAATAATGAGTTGTCTATGTGTTTCTCATTGAAAAATATATCAGGAATTCAGATATTGATAGTACAATCAGATATCTTCATGATTTCCAAAGATATGCATCAGTAAAGTTGAAAATTATTGTTATTCACTATTTCTCTGATATATCTAGTCATCACATTGGAAAATAATGAGTTGTCTAGGTGTTTCTCATTGAAAAATATATCAGGAATTCAGATATTGATGGTACAATCAGATATCTTCATGATTTTCAAAGATATGCATCAGTAAAGTTGAAAATTATTGTTATTCACTATTTCTCTGATATATCTAGTCATCACATTGGAAAATAATGAGTTGTTTAGCTGTTTCTCATTGAAAAATATATCAGGAATTCAGATATTCATAGTACAAACAGATATCTTCATGATTTTCAAAGATATGCATCAGTAAAGTTGAAAATTATTGTTATTCACTATTTCTCTAATATATCTAGTCATCACATTGGAAAATAATGAGTTGTCTAGGTGTTTCTTATTATAAAATATATCAGGAATTCAGATATTGATAGTACAATCAGATATCTTCATGATTTCCAAAGATATGCATCAGTAAAGTTGAAAATTATTGTTATTCACTATTTCTCTAATATAATTAGTCACCACATTGGAAAATAATGAGTTGTCTAGGTGTTTCTCATTGAAAAATATATCAGGAATTCAGATATTGATGGTACAATCAGATATCTTCATGATTTTCAAAGATATGCATCAGTAAAGTTGAAAATTATTGTTATTCACTATTTCTCTAATATATCTAGTCATCACATTGGAAAATAATGAGTTGTCTAGGTGTTTCTTATTATAAAATATATCAGGAATTCAGATATTGATAGTACAATCAGATATCTTCATGATTTCCAAAGATATGCATCAGTAAAGTTGAAAATTATTGTTATTCACTATTTCTCTAATATAACTAGTCACCACATTTGAAAATAATGAGTTGTCTAGGTGTTTCTCATTGAAAAATATATCAGGAATTCAGATATTGATGGTACAATCAGATATCTTCATGATTTCCAAAGATATGCATCAGTAAAGTTGAAAATTATTGTTATTCACTATTTCTCTAATATAACTAGTCACCACATTGGAAAATAATGAGTTATCTAGGTGTTTCTCATTGAAACATATATCAGGAATTCAGATATTGATAGTACAATCAGATATCTTCATGATTTCCAAAGATATGCATCAGTAAAGTTGAAAATTATTGTTATTCACTATTTCTCTGATATAACTAGTCAACGCATTGGAAAATAATGAGTTATCTAGGTGTTTCTCATTGAAAAATATATCAGGAATTCAGATATTGATAGTACATTCAGATATCTTCATGATTTCCAAAGATATGCATCAGTAAAGTTGAAAATTATTGTTATTCACTATTTCTCTAATATAACTAGTCACCACACTGGAAAATAATGAGTTGTCTAGGTGTTTCTCATTGAAAAATATATCAGGAATTCATATATTGATAGTACAATCAGATATCTTCATGATTTCCAAAGATATGCATCAGTAAAGTTGAAAATTATTGTTATTCACTATTTCTCTGATATATCTAGTCATCACATTGGAAAATAATGAGTTGTCTAGGTGTTTCTCATTGAAAAATATATCAGGAATTCAGATATTGATGGTACAATCAGATATCTTCATGATTTTCAAAGATATGCATCAGTAAAGTTGAAAATTATTGTTATTCACTATTTCTCTGATATATCTAGTCATCACATTGGAAAATAATGAGTTGTTTAGCTGTTTCTCATTGAAAAATGTATCAGGAATTCAGATATTCATAGTACAAACAGATATCTTCATGATTTTCAAAGATATGCATCAGTAAAGTTGAAAATTATTGTTATTCACTATTTCTCTAATATATCTAGTCATCACATTGGAAAATAATGAGTTGTCTAGGTGTTTCTTATTATAAAATATATCAGGAATTCAGATATTGATAGTACAATCAGATATCTTCATGATTTCCAAAGATATGCATCAGTAAAGTTGAAAATTATTGTTATTCACTATTTCTCTAATATAATTAGTCACCACATTGGAAAATAATGAGTTGTCTAGGTGTTTCTCATTGAAAAATATATCAGGAATTCAGATATTGATGGTACAATCAGATATCTTCATGATTTCCAAAGATATGCATAAGTAAACTTGAAAATTATTTCGTTTGTTTGCGTTCATATGTCAACCAATCAAAAGTCAGATGGTAACATTTGTTTCTACGTCTTATTTGTATGGTCTCACGCATGAACTGTAACGAACCATCGGATAGCCAGCAAAACTATTTTGATAGTTATTTTGTTTTCGATGTATTGCCGATTCTATGCGACGGCAGCCGTGAGCAACTTCAAGGTTGTTTCTTGTGTAGTTTTGTGTTGGGCAGGGCAGTTTATGTTTGTGCTTGGCGTGCCGGTGTTGACTGGAAATCGTTTTATTGAAGCTAAAACGCCTTTTATCGCTACTACCAGGTAAGTTATGAATGTCCCACGATACTTAACTGCGCCTTGCATGTTTACAGCCTCAGACTAATAAATAAATATTATTTTATTAGTCTTGAGTTTACAGCCATTCATTTTTTTTTGTTGTAAATTTCAATCAAACATTGCATGGAGATTGAAATCGTTGCTTTTGTTTGACCTCTACGTTAATTTTAGATTATAGATTATGGTTTTCTATATCTCTATGGCCTATTTGGTAGAGACGTAGCTTGTTTTGTCTGGAGTGAGAAATCAAATCACCTTTCGCAGATTTTTGGAGGGTTTAGGTGAATATTGAGTGATAAAACTCCTGTTAGCTTCTCCCTTTACTGACAGAAATGCTAAACATAGATCTTGTTTTTTGTTATATTTCAGTAAGGCAACTCCTCAACCACCAGAGTTTTTCAGCTCACACACAAAATTGACTGGTGGGATGAGTGAGCAGCCTTAAAGGGAGGTTTCTGGATAGTTCTGGAGGGTAGCATAGCTACAGACAATTAGGCCGCAAAATGGGCCCATTGTGAAAGAAAAGGGAGGTTTCACAATGGGCCCATTTTGAGGCCTAAATATCTGCTACCCTCCAGCCAACTATCCAGAAGGTATATTTCAGTGCTGGGTTACATGCCTAACACCGTTCTCTGGTCTAGAGCAGATTTAACTCTCATCTAAATGTGCTTCAGTAGTTCAGAACCCATGTTAATTGTCCAGCAGCTCTTCTGGGCTAGTCTTAGCTGGCTTAGAACAGCTCGGAACAACTTCCGAATGATAAACAAAAGCAGCTAAGCTTGAGTGTGGTGTCAGTTGCCAGCATTATAGACAGAGAAGAGATCAATATGCCTGTGGTCACATGAAAAAGGTTGATATAAATTTTGTATGTCGGATATGTTGGATACAATTTTTAAAACCCAAAATTTTCAAAGATTTTGTATGGACAAAGCTGAAAATAATAAACATTTTCAGCTATCTTTAAAAATACTACATATATCAATTTTGGGTTTTAAAAATTGTATCTCACATACATTTTCCTTTCGTATTTATCAAGAAATATAATAGAAAAATGTATGTCAACTACTCAATGACAAGTTATTTTTTATATACAATGAAGAATATTCTTCATTTACAGTTTTTTATGGACATATCATTGAAATTCATGAAGATATATCTATTTGGAATATTTGTACCTTTATTAATATTATTATGATAGATCCTTTTTATTTTGGGTCTGCCTGTACTGAAACGGCTGAACGCACCCAAACTTTTATCGCCGTGCAGTTGGTAGGCAGTAAACGCCTGACGACCATTTTGCCGACGCCATTTTCCCACTCGCAGTCGGCCGGATCGCTGTGGTTCTGCCTAAACGTTATTTGTGTCGCCCCGGCTTTGTTAGTAAACGCTTTTCTTTTGCACGCCAGCTGAAGATGTCTCACAGCCGCAGCGACTGCCGCATCTACGTGGGCAACCTGCCCCCAGATATACGCACCAAGGATATCCAAGATCTCTTCTACAAGTTCGGCAAGGTTACGTTCGTCGATCTGAAGAACCGACGCGGCCCTCCATTTGCATTCGTTGAATTCGAGGACGCCAGGTAAATGAAATCTTAGTTGTTTCGGGTTGATTTTATTTACAGAGCGCGTTTGTTTGTTTGTTGCGGCTTTCGTGTGCTTTGTTTGGTTAGTTTTAAAAAAAATGCAATTCTATTTTTAGATAGTTTTTATTTGATTTACTTAATCAAATCCATATCTACTGTTTTATTGGTCGAAGGCTCTAATTTTATACATTATATGTGGCATTGAGAGCAAACTAGGACTAACCCTCAGTTTTGTTAAATCTAGTTTTATTTTATTGATGTGTAGAACACTGGGCTTTGCTGCCACCACCGCACAATTGAGAGAAACTCATACAAGTTTTATTGTTTCGGATCTGGGTAGTTAGTACCATTTATCATTACGATACAATTAAGGACACTTTAAAAAAGCCTGGGATGATTTTCTAAAGTAGCTGACACATTCACCAACAAATGGCAGAAGGACTCTTTTTTTCCTGTCGGATCTGATTTTACTGCAGCATTCCACTGCGCTGCAGCCATGGCCGACCTATTATACTCCCCCATTCTGGACAGTTGCCTGGAGGGTAGCATAACTACAGACACTTAGGCCTCCCTTTAAGGCTGCTCACTTGTTAGTCAATTTTACGTGTGAGCTGCAAAACTCTAGCGGGTGAGGAGTTGCCAATGCAGTTCCAACCATTTATAATCTCATTCCTATTGAAGGGCAATAAAGGGTCTAGATTGAAGAGTTTTTAATGGGGTTGTTAATTTACATAATAACATATAACAACCCCCATTAAAAACTACTATCTAATGGCGTTATAAAAGGCTAGTTCCTTAATGGGTGCATCATTTGTTTGAGTAAGGGTTGTTGTTACTTAACAATATCAACAAATTGTGTAACAAATTTATAATGAGGGTACATTTTTGAAACTGAGGCTATTACTTCAAGAAATTAATTATATTATTTCTGTTCTATATATTAATATTTTATTCTTTGAAATAAGTTATTTATTTTTAAACTGAGGCTACACTGCAACTGCAGGCAGAAGTTTTTGTTTTGGTAATTGAACTGAGGATAATGAGGGTACATTTTTGAAACTGAATCTATTTCTTAAAAAAAATAATTATATTATTTCGGTTCTATATATTAATATTTTATTCTTTGAAATAAGTTATTTATTTTTAAACTGAGGCTATGCTACACCTGCAACTGCAGGCAGAAGTTTTTTTTTGGTAATTAAACTGAGGATAATGAGGTTACATTTTTGAAACTGGCTATTTCTTCAAAAAATTTATTATTTTATTTCTGTTCTATATATTAATATTTTATTCTTTGAAATAAATGATTTATTTTTATACTGAGGCTACGCTACACCTGCAACTGCAGGCAGAAGTTTTTATTTTGGTAATTAAACTGAGGATAATGAGGGTACATTTTTGAAACTGAGGCTATTTCTTAAACAAATTAATTATATTATTTTGGTTCTATATATTAATATTTTATTCTTTGAAATAAATTATTTATTTTTAAACTGAGGCTACACCTGCAACTGCAGGCAGAAGTTTTTATTTTGGTAATTAAACTGAGGATAATGAAGGTACATTTTTGAAACTGAGGCTATTTCTTCAAAAAATTAATTATATTATTTCAGTTCTATATATTAATATTTTATTCTTTGAAATAAGTTATTTATTTTGAAACTGAGGCTATGCTACACCTGCAACCACAGACAGCAGTTTTTATTTTGATAATTAAACTCAGGATAAGTTTGAAATATTATTATTTAAAAACTACATTAACCGTTATTATAATGAAATCTTGATCAAATATTTTAGAATTTGAAATATATAGACACTAATTTATACTGAGGGTACACCTTTAAAACTGAGGCATTTACTTCAAACCCTAAACAATATTTGTGTTCTATATATTAATACTATGGAAAATATATACTCTTTGAAATTAGTTGTTTCTTTTTTAAACTGAGGGCACACCTGCAACTGAAAACAGCAGTTTTTGTTTGGATGATTAAACTGAGGATAATTTTTAAATATTTTTATTTTGTAAATATGTTTTAGCTATTATAATGAAATGTTGATGATCTAATAATATTTGAAATAGATGGAAACTAATTTAAACTGAGGGTACATCTTTGAAACTGAGGCATTTACTTCAAATAATTTAATCACTGGATTCTATATATTAATATTCTACTATTTGAAATAAGTTATTTATTTTTAAAAACTGTGTCTACACCTGCAACCACAGACAGCAGTTTTTATTTTGATAATTAAACTGAGGATAAGTTTGAAATATTATTATTTAAAAACTACATTTTAGTTATTATAATGAAATCTTGATCAAATAGAATTTGAAATATATAGACACTAATTTATACTGAGGGTACACCTTTGAAACTGAGGCATTTACTTCAAACCCTAAACAATATTTGTGTTCTATATATTAATACTATGGAAAATATATACTCTTTGAAATTAGTTGTTTCTTTTTTAAACTGAGGCCACACCTGCAACTGAAAACAGCAGTTTTTGTTTGGATGATTAAACTGAGGATAATTTTTAAATATTTTTATTTTGTAAATATGTTTTAGCTATTATAATGAAATGTTGATGATCTAATAATATTTGTAATAGATGGAAACTAATTTAAACTGAGGGTACATCTTTGAAACTGAGGTATTTACTTCAAATAATTTAATCACTGTTTGGATTCTATATATTAATATTCTACTATTTGAAATAAGTTATTTATTTTTAAACTGAGGCTACACCTGCAACCACAGACAGCAGTTTTTATTTTGATAATTAAACTGAGGATAAGTTTGAAATATTATTATTTAAAAACTACATTTTAGTTATTATAATGAAATCTTGATCAAATAGAATTTGAAATATATAGACACTAATTTATACTGAGGGTACACCTTTAAAACTGAGGCATTTACTTCAAACCCTAAACAATATTTGTGTTCTATATATTAATACTATGGAAAATATATACTCTTTGAAATTAGTTGTTTCTTTTTTAAACTGAGGGCACACCTGCAACTGAAAACAGCAGTTTTTGTTTGGATGATTAAACTGAGGATAATTTTTAAATATTTTTATTTTGTAAATATGTTTTAGCTATTATAATGAAATGTTGATGATCTAATAATATTTGAAATAGATGGAAACTAATTTAAACTGAGGGTACATCTTTGAAACTGAGGCATTTACTTCAAATAATTTAATCACTGGATTCTATATATTAATATTCTACTATTTGAAATAAGTTATTTATTTTTAAAAACTGTGTCTACACCTGCAACCACAGACAGCAGTTTTTATTTTGATAATTAAACTGAGGATAAGTTTGAAATATTATTATTTAAAAACTACATTTTAGTTATTATAATGAAATCTTGATCAAATAGAATTTGAAATATATAGACACTAATTTATACTGAGGGTACACCTTTGAAACTGAGGCATTTACTTCAAACCCTAAACAATATTTGTGTTCTATATATTAATACTATGGAAAATATATACTCTTTGAAATTAGTTGTTTCTTTTTTAAACTGAGGCCACACCTGCAACTGAAAACAGCAGTTTTTGTTTGGATGATTAAACTGAGGATAATTTTTAAATATTTTTATTTTGTAAATATGTTTTAGCTATTATAATGAAATGTTGATGATCTAATAATATTTGTAATAGATGGAAACTAATTTAAACTGAGGGTACATCTTTGAAACTGAGGTATTTACTTCAAATAATTTAATCACTGTTTGGATTCTATATATTAATATTCTACTATTTGAAATAAGTTATTTATTTTTAAACTGAGGCTACACCTGCAACCACAGACAGCAGTTTTTATTTTGATAATTAAACTGAGGATAAGTTTGAAATATTATTATTTAAAAACTACATTTTAGATATTAAAATGAAATCTTGATCAAATACAATTTGAAATATATAGACACTAATTTATACTGAGGTTACACCTTTGAAACTGAGGCATTTACTTCAAACTCTAAACAATATTTGTGTTCTATATATTAATACTCATGCAAAATATATACTCTTTGAAATTAGTTGTTTCTTTTTTAAACTGAGGCCCCACCTGCAACTGAAAACAGCAGTTTTTGTTTGGATGATTAAACTGAGGATAATTTTTAAATATTTTTATTTTGTAAATATGTTTTAGCTATTATAATGAAATGTTGATGATCTAATAATATTTGAAATAGATGGAAACTAATTTAAACTGAGGGTACATCTTTGAAACTGAGGCGTTTACTTCAAATAATTTAATCACTGGATTCTATATATTAATATTCTACTATTTGAAATAAGTTATTTATTTTTAAACTGAGGCTACACCTGTAACCACAGACAGCAGTTTTTATTTTGATAATTAAACTGAGGATAAGTTTGAAATATTATTATTTAAAAACTACATTTTAGTTATTATAATGAAATCTTGATCAAATAGATTTTAAAATATATATACACTAATTTATACTGAGTGTACACCTTTGAAACTGAGGCATTTACTTCAAACCCTAAACAATATTTGTGTATATATATGTATATATTAATACTCTGGAAAATATGTACTCTTTGAAATAAGTAATTTCTTTTTTAAACTGAGGCTACATCTTCAACCACAGACAGCAGTTTTTATTTTGATAATTAAACTGAGGATATGTTTTAAATATTATTTAAAAACTGCATTTCAGTTATTATAACAAACTCTTGATCAAATAAAGTTTGAAATATTTATACTGAGGGTACATTTTTGAAACAGGCATTTACTTCAAACAATTTAATCACTGTTAGCATTCTGTATATAAATATTCTACTCTTTGAAATAAGTTATTTGTTTCTAAACTGAGGCTACACCTGCAACTGCCGGTAGCAGTTTTTATTTTGATAATTAAACTGAGGATAAGTTTAAAATATTATTATTTAAAAACTGCATTTTAGTTATTATAATGAAATCTTGATCAAATAGAATTTGAAATATATATAGACACTAATTTATACTGAGGGTACACCTTTCAAACTGAGGCATTTATTTCAAAACCTAAACAATATTTGTGTTCTATATATTAATACTCTGGAAAATATATACTCTTTGAAAAAAGTAATTTCTTTTTTATACTGAGGCTATTGCAACTCAATATTAGCCCATTAAACTGAGGATAAATATGAAATGATAATTTCTTTCAGCATTTCTAAGAAAATATTGATTAATTGATTTTGGTATATGGAAAATATATATTCTTTGAAATAAGTAATTTCTTTTTTAAACTGAGGCTATTGCAACTCCATATTAGCCCATTAAACTGAGGATAAATATGAAATGACAATTCATTTCAGCATTTCTAAGAAAATATTGATTAATTGATTTTGGTATATGCAAACTAATTTATGCGAGAGGTATATTCTGAAACTGAGGGTAACTGTACTTAGAAAACTGAGGGTAACTGTACTTGGAAAACTGATGGTAACTGTACTTAGAAAACTGATGGTAACTGTACTTAGAAAACTGAGGGTAACTGTACTTAGAAAACTGATGGTAACTGTATTTAGAAAACTGAGGGTAACTGTACTTAAACTGTAACTGAGGTGTTAAAATTAGGTCAATTTTGGTGTTTTGTTTTTCTGAATATTAATACAAATTTAAAGATTATTTGTTTGTTTGTTCTAACATAAGCTCCTTGAATATATGTTTTGTATACTGAGGGTACACGTTTGAAACTGAGGCATTTACTTCAATATTTGTGTTCTATATATTAATTGAGGGTACACCTTTAAAACTGGGGCATTTACTTCAATATTTGTGTTCTATATATTAATTGGAGGGTACACCTTTGAAACTGAGGCATTTACTTCAATATTTTTGTTCGATATATTATTTGAGGGTACACCTTTGAAACTGAGCCATTTACTTCAATATTTGTCTGCTATATTTTAATATTCTGGAAAATATATACTCTTTGATATATGTTGTTTCATTTTAAACTGAGGCTACAACCACACCTGTATGCAAAAATTTTATTTTAATAATTAAACTGAGGATACGTACAAAATAAAACGTATTTCAGTTATTATATTGATGAAATTTTGATATTCTATAGACTTTGAAATATATAAAAACTATTTTATACTGAGGGCACATATTGAAACTGAGGGTACATATTCCCCAGTTTCAATATGTACCTTCAGTATAAAATAGCTTTTATATATTTCAAAGTCTATAGAATATCAAAATTTCATCAATATAATAACTGAAACATATTGAAACTGACGGTACATATTGAGAAACTGAGGGTACATTTTGTAACTGAGGGTACATTTTGAAACTGAGGGTACATTTTGAAACTGAGGGTACATTTTAAACAGAGGCCACATGTACTTAGAAGAGAAATTAAAACCTTTTAAATAATAATATTCTGAAATTAATTTATTCTCTGAATAAACTGAGGCACTATTGCAACTCAATATTAGCCCATTAAACTGAGGCTAGGTGTGAAATAACAATCCATTTGTGCAATTGTAATGAAATATTAATTAATAGATGTTGGTGTATAAAAACTAAATTATGCCAGAGGTATATCCTGAAATTGAGGCTAAATGTACTTACAAAAACTGAGGTGTTTGCCTCCATAATTTAGGGTAATACTTGTGACATTTTTTTAAAATATTAATATTCTAGAAATTAACACTGAAGAATTTTTATTTATTTTAAAATTGTATCCTAATTTTTGTACGGAAACTGAGGCTACACTTAAAAAAAACTGGGTAACAGATTTTATTTTTTGGGACAAACATGCTATCAAATCTTTTTCACCAATTCTAATTTAAAATATTGATGTTGAACCCATTTTGAGGCATATAATAATTTATACTGAGGGTACATCTTGAAAGTGAAGTTTTTATCTGGAAAAAAAGGTTTGGATTTTGAGATAATTTTTTTTTGTTATCAATATTCTGAAACTTGCATGCTCTTTGAAGACATTTGTTTGTTTTAAACTGAGGCTATACTTGAAAAAACTATAGGTAACTGGTTTTATTTTGTTCATTCAATTGAGGATATGTATGAAATAAAATACATTTCATTAATTCTAATGAATTATTGCTGTTCAATTGATTTTGAGGTTTATAATAACTAATTTATACTGAGGGTACATCTTCAACTTGAATCTTTTACCTGAAAAAAAAAAAAGGATTATATTTGAAGATACATTTTTTGTTATCAATATTCTGAAAATTATATGCTCTTTAAAGAAATTGGTTTGTTTTAAACTGAGGCTACACTTGAAAACTATGGGTAACTGGTTTAATTTTGTTCATTAAATTGAGGATATGTATGAAATAAAGTGCATTTCACTAATTCTAATGTAATGCTGTTTTGAGGTTGATTTTGAGGTATATAAAAACTAATTTATACTGAGGGTACATCTTAAAAGTTTTTATTGAAAAAAATAGATTATATTTGAAGATATATTTTTTTATAATCATTATTTTGAAACTTACCTGCTCTTTGCAGAAGTTTGTTTGTTTTAAACTGAGGCTACACTTGAAAAACTATGGGTAACTGGTTTTATTTTGTTCATTAAATTGAGGATAACTTTGAAATCAAATGCATTATTCCACTAATTCTAATGAAATACTGTTGTTCAATTGATTTAGGTATATAATAATTAAATTATACTGAGGGTACATTTTGAAAGTAAAGTTTCACTGAAATAAAATAGGATTATATTTGAAGATATTTTTTTTTTGTAATCAAAAATTTGAAACTTACATGCTATTTGAAAAAATTGGTTTGTTTTAAACTGAGGCTACACTTGCAAAGTTATGGGTAGCTGGTTTTATTTTGTTCAATAAATTGAGGATAAGTTTGAAATAAAATGCATTCCGCCAATTTTACTGAAATATTGATGTTCAAATGATTTGGAGGTATATAGTAACTAATTTATACTGACTGAGGGTACATTTTCAACTTGAAGCTTTTACCTAGGAAAAAATGGGATATATTTTTTTGTTATCAATATTCTGGAACGTACTTGCTCTTTGAAGAAATTTATTTGTGTTAAACTGAGGCTACACTTGGAATTCTATGGGAAACTGGTTTTATTTTGTTCATTTAACTGAGGATAAGTTTGAAATAATATGCATTTCACTAATTCTAATGAACTATTGCTGTTCAATTCATTTTGAGGTATATAATAGCTAATTTATACTGAGGGTACATCTTCAGCTTTTACCTGAAAAACAAAATAGGATTATATTTCAAGATCCATTTGTTTGTTATCAATATTCTGGAACTTAGATGCTTGTTGAAGAAATTTCTTTGTTTTAAACTGAGGCTACACTTGAAAAACTATGGGTAACTTGTTTTATTTTGTTCATTATATTGAGGATAAGTTTTAAATAAAATGCATTCCACCATTTCTAATTGTTCAATTGATTTAGATATATAATAACTAATTTATACTGAGGGTACATCTAGAAACTTTTACCTGAAAAAAATATTTTATTATATTTTTTTGTTATTAATTTTCTGGAACTTACATGCTTTTTGAAGAAATTTGTTTGTTTTAAACTGAGGCTACACTTGGAAAAACTATAGGTAACTGGTTTTATTTTGTTCATTAAATTGAGGATAAGTATGAAATAAATTGCATTTCATTAATTCTAATGAATTATTGCTGTTCAATTGATTTTGAGGTATATAATAACTAATTTATACTGAGGGTATATCTTCAACTTGAAGCTTTTTTTCCCCACCAATTCTAATGAAATATTGATGTTCAAATGATTTTGAGCTATATAATATTTATTTTTTATATTCTGAGGGTACATTTTCAACTTGAAGCTTTTACCTGGAAAGAAATAGGATTATATTTGAAGATAATTTTTTTTGTTATCAATATTCTGTAACTTACATACACTTTGAAGAAATGTGTTTGTATTCAACTGAGGCTACACTTGAAACCAATGGGTAACTGGTTTTATTTTGTTCATTAAATTGAGGATAAGTTTGTAATCAAATGCATTCCACCAATTCTAATGAAATACTGTTGTTCAATTGATTTTGAAGTATATAATTAATTTATACTGAGGGTACATCTTGAAAGTGAGGTTTTTTTCTAAAAAAAAAAAGGATTATATTTGAAGATACATTTTTTTGTTATCAATATTCTGAAACTTACATGCTCGTTGAAGAAATTTGTTTGTTTTAAACTGAGGCTACACTTGAAAACCTATGGGTAACTGGTTTAATTTTGTTCATTCAATTGAGGATAAGTTTGAAATCGAATGCATTCCACCAATTCTACTGAAATATTGATGTTCAAATGATTTTAAGGTATATAATATTAGTTATTATTTATACTGAGGGTACATCTTCAACTTGAAGATTTTACCTGAAAATTACGTTACTATTTGCAATTAAGTTTGAAATAAAATGCACTAAATATTGATGATCAAATTATTTTGAGGTATATAATTATTAATTTATACTGAGGGTACATCTTCAACTTGAAACTTTAGCTTCTTTTTTTTTTAAATAAGATTATATTTACAGATTCATATTTTGTTATCAATATTTTTAAACGTTCATGCTCTTTGAGGAAATTTGTGTGTTTAAACTGAGGCTACACTTGAATAACTATGGGTAACTGGTTTGATTTTGTTAATTAAATTGAGGATAAGTTTGAAATCAAATGCATTCTACCAGTTCTAATGAAATATTGATATTCAAATGATTTTGAGGTATATATAATAACTAAACTGAATTTATACTGAGGGTACATCTTGAAACTGAAGCTTTTAATGAAAAATTAGGTTACTATTTGCAACTATTTTTTAAATTAATATTCTGGAACGTATATGCTCTTCAAAAACAAACAGTTTTAAACTGAGGCTACACATTTATGTTGTGAGGTAAATGGTAATAAAAATTTCAAAATATCTTAAATTTTGATCTAATAGTAATTAAATCGGAAAATTATGTGATACCAGATATTTTAGAAGAACTTTCTCATAGATATTTTTTTTTGTATAAAATTGGTACACTGATAAATAGTCTACACTTAATATTTATATTGATATTTCTTGTTTTTATATATTGATTTGTTTCAGGGATGCTGATGACGCAGTGCATGCTCGGGATGGGTATGACTATGATGGCTACAGATTAAGGGTTGAATTCCCACGCGGTGGCGGTCCTGGTGGATTTAGAGGTGGACGTGGTGGCGGTGGGGGCGACAGAGGACGCAGCTCAAGAGGCCCACCAGCCAGGAGGTCACAATTCAGAGTGCTTGTATCAGGTAAACTAAACTTTCAAAAAATTTAATGAAAGATAATGACCATAATATACAATGTCAATTAGATGCATTCACACCACCCCTTATTGGGGATGAAATATTTAAAATAAAGTATTATTTTCATTGTGATTTGGTTTGGGGTTGTAGGTTTGCCACCATCCGGCTCCTGGCAGGACTTGAAAGACCACATGCGCGAAGCAGGTGACGTGTGCTTCGCGGACGCATTCAAAGACGGTTCAGGGGTGGTCGAGTTCTTGCGCTACGAGGACATGAAATATGCCATAAAGAAGTTGGACGATTCGCGGTTCAGATCGCATGAGGTGCGTACCTACAACAGCTTGAATCGAATTAACTTTAAAAATACAAATATAATGTTTTAGGGTGAAGTATCATACATCCGTGTGAAAGAAGATAGGGGTGCTAGCGATCGCAAGTCGGGTGGCAGGTCGCGCAGCCGCTCCTACTCCCCGCGCAGAAGGGGCTCGCCCACATACAGCCCCGTCAAGCGCAGCTACTCGCGCAGCCGCTCGCGCTCCTAAACCCAATCCCACCGTTGGATTATGTACGTATTTTTGTGTGAACAATTTAAAAAAAAAGAAAACAATAAGGATACAGTTTTATTAAGTGATTTTCCAAAAACAATTTTATTTTGAAAAATTTGATAGGTTCAAATGACATTCCTGTTTTTAAAATGTTACTTTTAGGTACTAAAAAACGCGCGAGTCCGAAATTTAAACCTTTTTGTTTTGTTTTCTCAGCCCTGTCATTTAATAAATCCATTTCTGTTCTGACGTTTGATTTTCAATCGTTATTACGGGGGAGACGTATGGCAGCACGCGCGCATGCGCGAGTACAAAATTATGCTTACTTTTCCTCCCCTCCCCGTTATGTGTATTAAGATGGCGCATGCGCGCGCTCTGCCGTATTCATATATATATATTTTTTTGTTTGAAATACAATCAAACTTACTGTGTACACACACCATATATAATTAGATATTGACTAATGTATTTTTCTTTTCTTTTTTTCGTATCTTGCCGCTGGGCAGGACGAAATGCAAATAAAGAACTAAAGTAAACTGACGTTTGTAAAAAAAAATATCACCAAAGCTGTGCAAGAGGAGGGAGAGAGGAAGGATGAATGCTAATTGATAGGATTTAAGATGCGTTGAAATAAAAAGGGATAGAGGATTTGGAGGTTCGGATAGGAGGAATGAAATTACGTTCCGGGGGATAAACAGGAAACTCGCACATTTTTTGACGTTTTCGGATAACGGATTCAGGAGAAAGAGAGAGAAAGGATTCAGGAAAAGCGAAAATTTCAGGAAAGATTATTGTGGCGTAATTATAAATTTGATTTTAAAATAGAATCAAACTCATCACATAGTAATTTACTAGAGTATATAAAAGTTTTTTTTTTTTTATTATCAAGCAAAAGTTATTACATCATTTTACTTATTCAGTTGGTTAGAAAAAAAAGCTCTAATCCCCGGTTAAAAATAGTAGTAGTTGAGCCACTGAAAGCGACCGGTTTTTGACGTCATTTGCGCATCAGAAAAATCATTTTAAGTATATCTAATAGAATAAATCATATTTTTTCAGCGTAATTCATTGATTATTGCAGTACGTTGAGGTATTACTCTTTATGGGAACCCATATTCAATTATATCCACGTAAAACTATTTTTGTGACGTAAAAATCGGCCGCTTTTAAGAGCTGTTTTCGTTTATCACTGGCATATTGTCTTGCTCTATTTGGAGCGACTAGTGATATTAAACGAAAGCACCTAGGCTGTTAAAGATTTAATCAGACATGCCCCTAAAATCAGTTCTCAATCAAAATTTAAGCGTATAAGGAATCTTTTTTTTTAACAGATTGTACCTTAAACTGATCTTGATATAGCTATCGAAATTGTGTATTACTCTTTTGCATAAATAATGAGTTTGGTTCGTTTTTGAAATCAGCGCTTTGCACCTTTTCTCTAATTTTTGTTTTGAGCATCAAAATTTTTATAGCCCGCTTCATCGGGGAACAAAATACCTAGGATAAAAAGCGCTGCGCGGGGATTTAGACAGGAGTACTTTTGTGTGTAATAAAAAGGACTCCGTGGGATTGTAATTAGCTATATAAAACAGTAAAAGTAAAAGGATGTGCGAGATTAGCCTAGGAATTTGGATTGAAGTGGAGGAATACGCGCGCACCCACTCTGTTCGGATGAAAGGACGCGCGTTTGGTCTTCTCTTGTGTAGGATTATATTTGAAATAGGAAGGATTCAGGCCGCACGTTTGGGCTGTAGGACCTTTTTTGCGCTTGTCAGGATCGAACGCGGGAAGGTATAGCTTTTACTTTTAACTCTCTGACCTTTTTATTTTTTGTTGCATTTGCTTTATTTTACAGTTTTATTTGTTGCCATTTCTCAGTCCCCCTCCCCCCCATTTAACACTTCTGAACGTATCTGTGCTTGATTGTTTTTCCCTTTATTTTTTACATTTAACTTTAATTTTGCGATGTTTTTATGATGACTTTCGAAAGGTTTTCGAGGCCATTATATAAATGTTTGCATGGGAATTCAGTGTATGTGGCGGCGGAGATTATGTGTTCTTATTGGCTGAATAAAATTCAAGATGTCCTGCAGAACATAGTATGTTTATTTATGTGCCCTTATGTCATCCTTGTTAAACATACTTCTATTTTACAGGGCTTTTGATCTGTTCAAGCTTATTGTGGAGAATTAATATTTTCAATAATATCAGAGAAATTGGTGAAACATAGCTGCTACTGTTTGGACTATATAAATCAGAGGAATATATGGGATTTATATGGCTGTTTAACCAAAAACTGGAAAGTACAGGATACAATACATGATATTGAGTTTACAAGGTGGATAAATATGCGTTATGATAGAGATTCATTTTGTATTTATATATATATATATATATATATATATATATATATATATATGCGGTTTTCCCGGAATTTTGTTAACAGACAGACATAGCAAAAATCGGGTTTATTTCGTCAGTTTTGGGCATAAAACGAAAACGAAAACTGAAATAGTTTTGTTTTCTAATTGCCTCGCGACAACAATACCTTCCTTTACATTTGTGTGTTCGAAAAGTAAAGAGAAAAAAAAGAAGAAAGTCTGGTGTGAACACCACACGACTTTCCAAATTACATGATCTATTTAATTTTCTATAAAATTTTCGACTTGTTTAATTTTTTTGACTTTTTTAGTTTTTTTTGGCTGATTTTTTTGATATTTTTGACTTGACTTTTTTGACATTTTAGCCTTTTTTGACATTTGTGGCATTTTTTTTTAATTGACAATTTTCACATTTTAATTTAATTTCGTATAATTTTCGATATTTTCAACTAATTTTTGACATTTGTGACATTTTTGACTTTTTTTTGACTGTTTTGACATTTTAAATTTTTTGACTTGTTTGAGTGTTTTTAAAAAAATTTGACAGTTTTCTGACTTGATATTTTTTAATTTGTGACTTTTTGTTTATTTTTTTTTAAATTATTCACAATTTTGACATTTTAATTTTTGGCATTTTGACATTTTAATCATTAATTTCGTATAAAATTTTTACTTTTTCAATTAATTTCTTTGACATTTTCGACAGTTTGGACTTTTTTAAATTTTAGACTTTTTTAAATTTTAGACTTTTTTTTTTAATTTTAGACTTTTTTTTTTATTTTAGACTTTTTTTTATTTTAGATTTTTTTTTTAATTTTAGACTTTTTTTTAAATTTTTGACAGTTTTGACATGTTCACATTTTGACATATTAACTTTTTCGCATTTTGAGACCTTCCTTTACATCAGTATCAGTACATGTATTCAGAAAGTAAATATCTGGTGTTGGCATCACACGACCTTCCGAATTACATGATCTATTTAATTTTGTATAATATTTTCAACTTGTTTAATTTTTTTGACATTTTTAACTTGACTATTGAAATTATTGACTGACATTTTTTTGACTTTTTTGACTTTTGACATTTAATTTTTTGACATTTTTATTTTTTCTTTTTACTTTTTTTTAAGTTATTGACATTTTAACTTTTTGGCATTGTGACTTTTTGACATTTTAAGTATTAATTTTGTATAACATTGAAATTTTTGATTTTTTTACATTTTTCGACTTTTGACATTTAATTTTTTGACATTTTTATTTTTTCTTTTTACTTTTTTTTAAGTTATTGACATTTTAACTTTTTGGCATTGTGACTTTTTGACATTTTAAGTATTAATTTTGTATAACATTTTCAGCCAATTTCTTTGTCGTTTTTGACAGTTTTGACTTTTCGACATTTGTGACGTTTTTCACTTTTTCCATTTTCTTGACTTTTTGATTATTTTACATTTTTTTGACTTTTTTTGTGATTTTGACGTTTTGAGATTAACTTTTTGGCATTTAAAAAATATGTTAAAATGTCAGAACATTTTAACATATTTTTTAAAACATTTTTTGATTTGTTTGACTTTCTTTTTTTAAATTTATGACAGTTTTGACAGGTTCACGTTTTTGATATTTTAATATTTTAGCATACCTTCCCCTACATTAGTGATGTATTCAGAAAGTAAATATCTGGCGTTGGCACCACACGACATTCTGTATTACATGATCTATTAATTTTGTATAACATTTTCAACTTTTTAAATTTTTACACATTTTTTACTTAGACTTTTTGACTTTCTTTGACAATTTATGACTTTTCGACGTTTTTTTAAATTATTTGACATGGACATTTTTTATTTTTACATTTGTGAATTCTTTATTTATTGTTTTGAAATTATTGACAGTTTTGACATTTTCACATTTTGACATTTTAATTATTAATTTCGTTTAATTATTAATTGACATTTTCAACTAATTTCTTTGACATTTTTGACTTTTCGACATTTTTTTGTTTTTTTTACTTTTTTGGCATTTTTGACTGTTTTGACATTTTAGACTTTTTTTGACATTTTTTACATTTAAAAAAAAAATAACTTTTTTTTAAATTTTTGACAGTTTTTTAAAATTTCTTACCGTTTTGACATGTTCACGTTTTGACATATTTACTTTTTGACATTTTGGCATACCTTCCTTTACATCAGTGATGTATTCAGAAAATAAATATCCGGTGTGGGCACTTTCCGCATTAGTAAAAAAGTCAAAACTGTCTATAATTTCGAACAAAAAAAAAAGGAAAATCTAAAAAATGTCAAAAAAGTTTAAAAAAATTAAATGTCAAAAATGCCAAAAGTAAAAAAAATGTAAATAAATTCAAAAATGTCAGTCAAGAATATCAAAAAAGTAAAAAAAAATTGAAATTATACAAAATTAAATAGATCATTAATTTTGTATAATTTCAATTTTTTTTTACTTTTTTGATATTCTTGACTGACATTTTTGAATTTATTTACATTTTTTTACTTTTGGCATTTTTGACATTTAATTTTTTTAAACTTTTTTGACATTTTTTAGATTTTTCTTTTTTTGTTGTTCGAAATTATAGACTTTTTTACGTTTTGACATTTTCACGTTTAGACATTTTAACTTTTTGGCATTCTGACATTTTAATTATTAAATTTGTAACATTTTCAATTAATTTCTTTGACGTTTTTGACAGTTTTGACTTTTCGACATTTGTGACGTTTTTTACTTTTTTCCATTTTCTTGACTTTTTGATTATTTTACATTTTTTCACTTGTTTGACTTTTTTTTTGAAATTTTGACATTCTAATATTTTAACATTTTGGCATTCCTTTAAATTAATGATGTATTCGGAAAGTAAATATCTGGTGTGGGCACCATATGACTTTCCGAATTACATGACCTATTTAATTTTGTATTAACATTTTCAACTTGTTTAATTTTTTTTAGCGTTTTGACTTTTTTTTAACTTTTTTGATATCTCGACTTTTCGACATTTTTGAATTTTTTTTTTACATTTTTTTGATTTTGGCATTTTTGACATTTAATTTTTTGTTGCTTTTTTGACATTTTAGACGTTTTGAAATGTTTTTTTTTTTCGACATAATTGATAGTTTTGACATTTTCACGTTTTGACATTTTAACTTTTTGGCATTCTGACATTTTAATTATTAATTTCGTTAACATTTTCAACTAATTTCTTTGACAAAACTGCCAAAAAAGTCAAAAATATAAAAACAGTCAATTTTTACATTTTTGACTTTTTTTTGGCAGTTTTGACATTTTCACGTTTTGATATCTTAATTTTTAATTTCGTATAACATTTTCGACATTTTTAACCAATTTCTTTGACATATTCGACATGTGACATTTCTGACTTTTTGGCATTTTAGACTTTTTTTGGCATCTTTATTTTTTAAATATTTTTTTACTTGTTTGATTGTTTTTTTTTTAATATTTGACAGTTTTGACATGTTCACATTATGACATATTAACTTTTTGGCATTCTGATATTTTAACATTTTGGCATTCCTTCCTTTACATCAGTGATGTATTCAGAAAGTAAATATCTGGTGTTGGTCCACACGGATTTTCGACATTTTCAACTTGTTTAATTTGTTTACTTTTTCGATATTTTTGACTTTTTTGTTATTTTTGACTTTCTTTGACAATTTTTGACTTTTCGACGTTTTTGACTTTCTTTGACTATTTTTAAATTTTCGACTTTTTACACATTTTAGTATTTTTTTCACATTTGTGATATTTTTTATTTTTGACATTTATGATTTATTGATTTTTTTTTTTTTTAATTATTGGCAGTTGACATTTTAACTTTTTGGCATTCTGACATTTTCGACATTTTTGACTTTCTTTTACATTTTTTAACCTTTTTAGAATTTTTTAATTATTTTTTTGAAACATTTTTTTGGACTTTTTTTTTACTTTTATTTACATTTTTAACTTTTTTGACATATTTGACTTTTTATTGACATTTTAGATTTTTTGAAATTTTTGACGATAATGTTAAAAAAACTAAGAAAGCACTTATTACCCTTTCTAGTATTTTTTTCACATTTGTGATATTTTTTATTTTTGACATTTATGATTTATTGATTTTTTTTTTTTAATTATTGGCAGTTGACATTTTAACTTTTTGGCATTCTGACATTTTCGACATTTTTGACTTTCTTTTAAATTTTTTTAACTTTTTTTTAAACATTTTTTTTTCTCATAGTTTTTTTAAATTTTGTATAACATTTTCGACATTTTAAACTTGTTTAATTTTTTGACAGTCTTGATATTTTTGACATTTCGTCGTTTTTGCCTTATTTTTACTTTTTTGGCATTTTATACCTTTTTTTTTACTTTTTTGACATTTGTGACATTTTCTATTTTTTACATTAGTGATTGTTGTTATTTATTTATTGTTTGAAATTATTGCCAGTTTTGAAATTTTAACTTTTGGCATTTTGAGATTTTAATTATTAATTTTGTTTAACATTTTCAACTAATTTCTTTGACATTTTGACCTTTTTTACTGTTTTGACATTTTTGACTTTTCTGACACTTGATTTTTTTTTAAACATTTTTTTTTGACTCATAGTTTTTTTAAATTTTTGACATTTTTTAATTTTTTATAACATTTTCGACATTTTAAACTTGTTTAATTTTTTGACAGTTTTGATATTTTTGACATTTCGACGTTTTTGCCTTATTTTTACTTTTTTGGCATTTTATACCTTTTTTTTGACATTTGTGACATTTTCTATTTTTTACATTAGTGATTGTTGTTATTTATTTATTGTTTGAAATTATTGACAGTTTTGACATTTTAACTTTTGACATTTTGAGATTTTAATTATTAATTTTGTATAACATTTTCAACTAATTTCTTTGACATTTTGACTTTTTTACTGTTTTGACATTTTTGACTTTTCTGACACTTGATTTTTTTTTAAACATTTTTTTTTTACTCATATTTTATTTTTATTTTTGACAGTTTTGATATGATTACGTTTTAATTTTTACATTTGTGATTTATTTTTTTTGAAAATATTGACAGTTTTGACATTTTAACTTTTTGGCATTCTGACATTTTGACATTTTAATTATTAATTTCGTAAAACGTTTTCGATATTTTTAACTAATTTCTTTGACATTTTCGACATTTTTGACTTTTTACATTTTTTGTTTCTTACTGTTTTGACATTTTTTTTTTTACTCGTTTGATTGTTTTTTTAAATTTTGGACATTTTCTATTTTTTACGTGATTTTGTTATTTTTTTATTGTTTGAATTTATTGACAGTTTTGACATTTTAATTATTAATTTTGTATAAAATATTCATTTAATTTCTTTGACATTTTTGACTTTTTTTACTGTTTTGACATTTTAGACTTTTTTGACACTTGATTTAGTTAAAACATTTTTTTGACTTGTTTGATAGTTTTTTTTTTACATGTTCACGTTTTAATTTTTACGTTTGTGTTTTTTTTTAAATTATTGACAGTTTTGACATTTTAACTTTTGGCATTTTGAGATTTTAATTATTAATTTTGTTTAACATTTTCAACTAATTTCCTTGACATTTTGACTTTTTTTTTTTTACTGTTTTGACATTTTTGACTTTTCTGACACTTGATTTTTTTTACTCATAGTTTTTTTTATTTTTGACAGTTTTGATATGATTACGTTTTAATTTTTACATTTGTGATTTATTTTATTGAAAATATTGACAGTTTTGACATTTTAACTTTTTGGCATTCTGACATTTTGACATTTTAATTATTAATTTCATAAAACATTTTCGACATTTTTACTAATTTCTTTGACATTTTCAACAGTTTTGACTTTCGACATTTGTGACATTTTTCTACTGTTTTGAAATTTTAGACTTTTTTTGATATTTTTTTTTTTTTGAATTGTTTAACTGCTTTCTTTAACTAATTTCTTTGTCATTTTCGACATTTGACATTTTTGACTTTTTACATTTTTTGTTTTTTACGGTTTTGACATTTTTTTTTTTACTTTTTCTATGTTTTACGTGATTTTGTTATTTATTTATTGTTTGAATTTATTGACAGTTTTGCCATTTTAATTATTAATTTTGTATAACATTTTCATTTAATTTCTTTGACATTTTTGACTTTACTGTTTTGACATTTTAGACTTTTTTGACACTTGATTTAGTTAAAACATTTTTTTTACTTGTTTGATAGTTTTTTTTACATGTTCACGTTTTAATTTTTACGTTTGTGATTTTTTTTTTATTATTGACAGTTTTGACACTTTTTTGCATTTTGATATTTTAATTATTAATTTCGTATAACATTTTTGACATTTTAATTATTAATTTCGTATAACATTTTCGACATTTTAATTATTAATTTCGTAAAACATTTTCGACATTTTTACTAATTTCTTTGACATTTTCAACAGTTTTGACTTTCGACATTTGTGACATTTTTCTACTGTTTTGAAATTTTAGACTTTTTTTGATATTTATTTTTTTTTGAATTGTTTAACTGCTTTCTTTAACTAATTTCTTTGACATTTTCGACATTTGACATTTTTGACTTTTTACATTTTTTGTTTTTTACGGTTTTGACATTTTTTTTTGACTTTTTCTATGTTTTACGTGATTTTGTTATTTATTTATTGTTTGAATTTATTGACAGTTTTGACATTTTAATTATTAATTTTGTATGACATTTTCATTTAATTTCTTTGACATTTTTGACTTTTTTTACTGTTTTGACATTTTTGACTTTTTTGACACTTGATTTAGTTAAAACATTTTTTTGACTTGTTTGATAGTTTTTTTTACATGTTCACGTTTTAATTTTTTACGTTTGTGATTTTTTTTAAATTATTGACAGTTTTGACACTTTTGCATTTTGATATTTTAATTATTAATTTCGTATAACATTTTCGACATTTTAATTATTAATTTCGTATAACATTTTCGACATTTTTAACTAATTTCTTTGACATTTTCAACAGTTTTGACTTTCGACATTTGTGACATTTTTCTACTGTTTTGAAATTTTAGACTTTTTTTGATATTTATTTTTTTTTGAATTGTTTAACTGCTTTTTTAAAGTTTGGACAGTTTTGACATATTAACTTTTCTATTAAATTTTGTATAACATTTTCGACTTTTTGACATTTTAGTTCATCACTTTTTCTTCTTTTTTTTTTTCGAAATTATTGACAGTTTTGACATTTTTACGTTTTGGCATTCTGGAATTTTAATTATTAATTTTGTATAACATTTCCAACGTTTCGTACTTTTTAGTTTTTTTTTTACATTTTCGACTTTTTGACATTTTTTATTATTTTAGACTTTTTTGACATTTTTTATTATTTTAAACTAAATTATTGACAGTTTTGACATTTTTACGTTTTGGCATTCTGGCATTTTAATTATTAATTTTGTATAACATTTCCAACGTTTCGTACTTTTTAGTTTTTTTTTTACATTTAGCGACTTTTTGACATTTTTTATTATTTTAGACTTTTTTGACATTTTTTATTATTTTAGACTTTTTTGACAATTGACCTTTTATTTACTGTTCCTTTTTGCACTTTTTTTTTACTTTTATTTACATTTTTAACTTTTTTTGACAAATTTGACTTTTTATTGACATTTTAGATTTTTTGAAATTTTTGACGATAATGTCAAAAAAAACTAAGAAAGCACGAAAAGTTGAAAATGTTATACAAATTAAATAGGCGCCATATATTTATTTTGTAAATGAAAATGTGAAAAAATTTTGGTATTTTAAACATTTAGGACTGATTTTTTTTATGTTTTTGTCTTATTTTTAAAGACATTTTTGACTTTTATTTTTTTTTACATTTTTTTCTTTTATCGTTTTGACATTTTCATATTTTGACATTTTGACTTTTAATTTTTTGCATTTTGACATTTTGACATATTTCATTTAACAATTTTAGTTGTTGACATTTTGACATATTTCATTTAACAATTTTAGTTGTTGACATTTTGATTTTTTGTACTGTTACTTTTTTGATTTTTTTTATTGACATATTTGACTTTTTATTGACATTTTAGATTCTTTTGAAATGTTTGACCCTGAGATTTTGTCATTTTCATGTTTGACACTTTGACTTTTAACTTTTTGACATTTTAACATTTTGGAATTTTGACATCTTTCATTTTTCAAATGAAAATTGTAAAATGAAAATGTGAATTTTCCCAAAACGTAAAAATGTTAAAATGTCAGAATGCCAAAAATTTAATGTCAAAATATAATCCATAACAATTTCCTAGGATTCTATAAGATCACATTACTCCGCTACGTTTTCTCTACTTTTCACTACTAGGTGACTATAGACGAAATTTTATATAAAATCCCAGTAGTGAGGGCTTTGGGATTTTAGGCAAAGAGGCGAAACTCCCACGCCGCCTCTATGTAATCATAAGGTGCAATGTCCACCCCTTCACTGCATATAGACATCACAATCGCCTGCGCGACGTCGCGCCTCGCCTACATCGCGCCTGCGCCTTGCCAACACCGCGCATGCGTATTTCTTACACACAGTAATTACGTCACAAGGTTGTGATACGGATTTTTAAAAGCAAAGGGTTACAATGCTAGCCGCTATGCATAAGTTTAGGACATTTTCCGGTTTTCACCGCCGGTTGGGGGAAAACTGATTAACAAATTATAATATAACAATTTATTTCCTTATCCATAAAAACAATATTTTATATACGTATATTGAGTTAATTAAAATGATTTCTGTTTTTTAGCACCATTATATAATTAATTAATTTAGCTGCTTTCGTTAATCGTTTCTCCATCCGATCGCACAGCTAATATGGCAGGCTCCCGAACGATAAACGAAAGCGGCTCTTGTTACAATGTTCTCTCTAAAATGCGATAATCTAGGTTGCATATAAGCTGCTTTCGTTTATCGTTCGGGAGCTGTACTGGGCTGATCTTAGCTAGCTTAGAACAGCGCGGAACAGCTCCCGAACAATAAACGAAAGCAGCTAGACACTCAGTAATTACACCACTAAATCACATTATGTATATAGTCGTACTACATCCAATGGCAAAGCCGGTAGATTTGTAACGGGACACGCGCCCGTTTTCTTCAGGCACCGGTATATACACGAGAAGCAGAAGACGTACCTGAATTAAATAAGGTTTTACATGAAATTGAATATATACCACTACTAATGATACTCACCCGGACACTGGCAATACCGTCGGTATCCTCCACTGTTGCAAACATAGTGGACACTTGCCTTTGTAGTGGTGCGCTTCGTTGTGTAACTAGAATCACACATTTTTGCAGACATGGTAAATCATCTGATATAATCGATGATCGGAGAAACTATCAAAGGTTGAAAACAGTTCGAAAGAAATTTGGATGAAAATCGCAAAGTCCAGGTGTCGATCAAAACGTCCGTCACAAATAAGTGACATAGTCAACTATTTTGACAGTTTTACTAACTATATCATACGAGAATTCAATCTCTGTTAGTTACGAGATTGAATTCTCATATCAAATAGGCACGTAATTTACCGGTGGTGGTTCCACAACGGGCAGCGCTTTCACATTCAAATTCGCCCGCTCCGAGTTCCAGGCCTGCAGAAATTGGACGAAAAATGCGGAAATCTCCATCGTGCTCCGAACGGCGTTTTGCACCAATCCCACGCTGATTTCGGTGCAACTAAATAATAATAATTCAAATATAATAATTAAGAATATAAATGAACGCTGTACCTCAATTCGCCTTGCAACAACGACGTCCAAAAGGTGTGAAAATCGTCGTTCACATTGGAGTAGACCAGCTTCAAATTGAGCAGACGTAGGCCTGGAAGCTGAGAATCGCTTTGGTTCGACATGTACCTCAAATAGTTGATTAGAATCCACGAGCCCCATGTCAACTCGAAGGCGGAATGGGCGTGTATTGATATCTTTTTCAAATTGCCTGAGAAGTCCTATAAAACAAACAATAATTGACGCATGCGCAATACATTCAATGCTCAAATATTTCTTTAAAATAATAAATATGCACCTGCAGGTACCTTATTTAAGCAAGTAAGTTAGGTAAACCATATTATATATATATATATATATATATATATATATATATATATATATATATATAAAGAAAGCAATCGATTCAGTTAGATGGGATTCGTTGTTGTGTGGCTTTGAAATGGACAGTGTTGTTTTGACCACTATAAAGCATGTATACAAAATAAATATCTGGTGTGGTCACCTAATTTAATATTTTTATTAATTTAATAAATAATCACCTAACTTTTCGTGCTTTTTTAATTTTTATGACCGACATTTTTTGACTTTTTAGACATTACTGACTTGTTTTGCCTCTTGGACTTTTTGACGTTTTTTACTCTTATTTTTAATTTTTTTTTAACTTTTTTTCATATTTTAAACATTTAGGACTGTTTTTTACGTTTACGTTACTTTTTTAAAGACTTTTATTTTTTTGTTGACATTTTTAACTTTTTTTATTTTTTTACATTAATCGTTTTGACAAAAGTCAATTTTTTGAAATTTTTGACACTTGAGATTTTGACATTTTTACTTTTTCGCATTCTGACATTTTAACATTTTAAAATTTTGGCATTTTGACATTTTTCCTTTTTGAAATTTTGACTTATTTACATTCAAGCACTTTCACTATTTCATTTTTCACATTTTCGTTTACAAAATAAATCTATGGTGTAGGCATCTATTTAATTTTGTCTTAACATTTTCAACTTTTTGTGCTGGTTTAATTTTGTTGACATTTTCGACATTTTTTACTTTTTTGACATTGTAACTTTTTAGACTTTGACATTTCTACTTTTTGGCATTCTGACATTTTTCGTAATTAATGATATTTTAAACATTTTTGAAAGTTTTTTTACTTTTTTTTGACATTTTTTACGCTTTTGACACTTGAGATTTTGACATTTTTACTTTCTGGCATTCTGAAATTTTGACATATTGGCATTTTCACTTTTTCATTTTTCACATTTACATTTACAAAATAAATATATAGCGTGGGTATCTATTTAATTTTGTATAACATTTTCAAATTTTCGTGCTTTATTAATTTTTTTGATATTTTCGACATTTTTCACTTTTAGACTTTGACATTTTATACGTTGTTGACTATTTTTTTGAAATTTTTTACTTTTTTTACTGTTATTTTTACATTTTTTTACTTTTTTTACTGTTATTTTTACTTTTTTTTACTTTTTTTTGATATTTTAAACATTTTTGACTATTTTTTTTTTACTTTTTTGGCATTTTTTTTAAAGTAATTTTTGATTATTTTTTTAACTTTTTTGGCATTTTTGACCCTTGGACTTTTTTTTAGATTTTTTTGAAATTTTTTACTGTTATTTTTACATTTTTTACTTTATTTGATATTTTAAACATTTTTGACTAATTTTTTTTTTACTTTTTTGATATTTTCGACATTTTTCACTTTTAGACTTTGACATTTTATACGTTGTTGACTTTTTTTTAGATTTTTTTGAAATTTTTTACTTTTTTTACTGTTATTTTTACAATTTTTTTACTTTTTTTACTGTTATTTTTACTTTTTTACTTTTTTTGATATTTTAAACATTTTTGACTATTTTTTTTTTACTTTTTTGGCATTTTTTTTAAAGTAATTTTTGATTATTTTTTTTACTTTTTTGGCATTTTTGACCCTTGGACTTTTTTTAGATTTTTTTGAAATTTTTTACTTTTTTTTACTGTTATTTTTACATTTTTTACTTTATTTGATATTTTAAACATTTTTTACTAATTTTTTTTTTACTTTTTTGATATTTTCGACATTTTTCACTTTTAGACTTTGACATTTTATACGTTGTTGACTTTTTTTTAGATTTTTTTGAAATTTTTTACTTTTTTTACTGTTATTTTTACATTTTTTTACTTTTTTTACTGTTATTTTTACTTTTTTTGATATTTTAAACATTTTTGACTATTTTTTTTTTACTTTTTTGGCATTTTTTTTAAAGTAATTTTTGATTATTTTTTTTTACTTTTTTGGCATCTTTGACCCTTGGACTTTTTTTTAGATTTTTTTGAAATTTTTTACTTTTTTTAACTGTTATTTTTACATTTTTTACTTTATTTGATATTTTAAACATTTTTGACTAATTTTTTTTTTACTTTTTTGGCATTTTTTACTTTTTTTTTTAGTAATTTTTGACTATTTTTTTTTACTTTTTTGGCATTTTTCACCCTTGGACTTTTTTTTAGTATTTTTTGAAATTTTTTACTCTTTTTACTGTTATTTTTTACTTTTTTTGATATTTTAAACATTTTTTACTTTTTTGGCATTTTTTTACTTTTTTTAGGTCATTTTAAATTTTTGACTTTTATTGTTTTAACATGTTTGACTTTTTTATATTTTTGACACTCGGGATTTTGACATTTTAACATTCTGACATTTTGGAATTTTGACATATTTACATTGAGGCATTTTCACATTTTCATTTACAAAATAAATATATGGTGTGGGCACCTATTTAATTTTGTATAACATTTTCAACTGTTCGTGCTTTTTAATTTTTTTGGCATTTTCAACATTTTAGACTTTTTGCCTTTTTTGACTCTTGGACTTTTTTTTAGATTTTTTTGACATTTTTTACTCTTTTTTCGTCATTAATGACTCTTATTTTTACTTTTTTTTATATTTAAAACATTTTTGACTGTTTTGTTTTACTTTTTTGACTTTTTTTTTACATTTTTGACATTTTTACTTTTTGGCATTCTGGCATTTTAGCATTCATACATTTTTACTTTTTGGCATTCTGAGATTTTAACATTTTGGCATTCTGAGATTTTAACATTTTGGCATTCTGACATTTTGGAATTTTGACAATTTACATTCAGGCATTTTCACTTTTTCATTTACAATATAAATATACAATTAAATTGGTGCCCCTATTTAATTTTGTATTTTAAACTTTTCGTGCTTTTTTTGACATTTTCGACATTTTTTACTTTTTTGACATTTTAGACATTGTTGATTTTTTTTGCCTTTTTTACTTTTGAATTTTTTTAAATTTTTTACTCTTTTTTCCGTAATTTTTGACTAGTATTTTTGCATTTTTTACTTTTTGATATTTTAAACATTTTTTACTGTTTTTTTAAACATTTTTTACTGTTTTTTTAATTACTTTTTTGACTTTTTTTAGACATTTTTTGCTTTTTTGTAGACATTTTTTGCTTTTTTTATATTATTGACATTTTTTTTACTTATGTATGGTTTTGACATGTCTGACTTTTTTTTTGTAATTTTTGACACTAGAGATTTTGACATTTTTACTTTTTGAAATTCTGCCATTTTAACATTCTAGCATTCTGACATTTTGGAATTTTGACATATATACATTCAGGCACTTTAATTTTTTAATTTTTCACATTTTCATTTACAAATAAATATATGTTGTGGACACCTATTTAATATTGCATAACATTTTCAACTTTTCGTGCCTTTTTGCCTTTTTTGACATTTTCGAAATTGTTGACTTTTTGACATTAGACTTTTTAGACATTGTTGACTATTTTTGCCTTTTTTGACTCTAGGACTCTTTTAGATTTTTTTTACATTTTTTTCCGTTATTTTTGACTCTTATTTTTACAATTTTTACTTTTTTGATATTTTAAACATTTTTTACTGTTTTTTTACTTTTTTTTTTTAGATTTTTTTGACATTTTTTACTCTTTTTTCTTCATTAATGACTCTTATTTTTACTTTTTTTTTTATATTTAAAACATTTTTGACTTTTGTTTTATTTTTTTGACTTTTTTTTACATTTTTGACACTTGAGATTTTGACATTTTTACTTTTTGGCATTCAGACATTTTAGCATTCTGACACTTTTACTTTTTGGCATTCTGAGATTTTAACATTTTGGCATTCTGACATTTTGGAATTTTGACAATTACAATTCAGGCATTTTCACATTTTCATTTTTCACATTTTCATTTACAAAATAAATATATGGCGTGGGCACTTATTTAATTTTGTATTTAAACTTTTCGTGGTTTTTTTTTGACATTTTAGACATTGTGGTTTTTTTTGACATTTTCGACATTTTTTACTTTTTTAACATTTAGACTTTTTTGACTTTTTAGACATTGTTGATAATTTTTGCTTTTTTGGCTTTTTTTAAGATTATTTTTTAAATTTTTTCCGTTATTTTTGATTCTTATTTTTACAATTTTTACTTCTTTGATATTTTAAACATTTGGACTGTTTTTTTTTACTTTTTTAGACTTGTTTGACTTTTTTCTTGACACATTGTTGACTATTTTTGACTTTTTTTTAGATTTTTTTTGACATTTTTTTCGTTATTTTTACAATTTTTACTTTTTTGATATTTTAAACATTTTGGACTGTTTCTTTTACTTTTTTTACATTTTTTACTTTTTTGACATGTTGACTTTTTTTGAAATTATTGACACTTGCGATTTTGACATTTTTACTATTGGATTTTTTGAAGTTTTTTACTCTTTTTGATTAGTATTTTTGCAGTTTTTACTTTTTGATATTTTAAACATTTTTGACTTTTTTTTTAATTACTTTTTTGACTTTTTTTTAGACATTTTTTGCTTTTTTATATTATTGACTTTTTTACTTATGTATGGTTTTGACATGTTGAACTTTTTTTGTAATTTTTGACACTAGAGATTTTGACATTTTTACTTTTTGGAATTCTGCCATTTTAACATTTTAGCATTCTGACATTTTGGAATTTCTACATATTTATATTCAGGCACTTTCACTTTTTAATTTTTCACATTTTCATTTACAAAATAAATATATGTTGTGGGCACCTATTTAATATTGCATAACATTTTCAACTTTTCGTGCCTTTTTGACATTTTCGAAATTTTTGACATTAGACTTTTTAGACATTGTTGACTATTTTTGCCTTTTTTGACTCTAGGACTTTTTTTTAGATTTTTTTTGACATTTTTTTTTATTTTTGACTCTTATTTTTACAATTTTTACTTTTTTGATATTTTAAACATTTTTGACTGTTTTTTTTACTTTTTTTTTAGACATGTTTGACTGTTTTTTTTGACTTTTTTTTTTAGACATTTTTGACTTTTATTGTTGACATTTTAAACTTGTTTAGCTTTTTTTACATTTTTGACATTTATCGTTCTGAATGTTTGACTATTTTTGAAATTTTTGACACTTGAGATTTTAACATTTTTACTTTTTGGTATTAGACATTTTAACATTCTGACATTTTTACTTTTTGCCATTCTGACATTTGAACATTTTGGCATTCTGACAATTTTACATTTTGGAATTTTGATATTTAAATTCAGGCATTTTCACAATTTCAATTTTTAAATTTTCATTTACAAAATAAATATATGGTGTGGACACCTATTTAATTTTGAATAACATTTTCAACGTTTCGTGCTTTTTTATTTTTTTCAAAAATTTTTTACTTTTTTGATATTTAGACTTTTTAGACATTGTTAACTATTTTTGCTTTTTTGGCTTTTTTTCGTTATTTCTGACTCTTATTTTTACAATTTTTACTTTTTTGATATTTTAAACATTTTTTACTTTAAAAAAAAAAAATTCCGTTATTTTTGACTTCTTTGATATATTAAATATTTTGGACTGTTTTTTTTGACTTTTTTTAGACTTGTTTGACTTTTTTCTTGACACTTAACTTTTTTGACTTTTTTTACATTTATGACTTTTTTGACATGTTTGACTTTTTTTGAAATTATTGACACTTGAGATTTTGAAATTTTTACTATTTAGCATTCTGACATTTTAACATTCTGACATTTTTACTTTTTGGCATTCTGACCTTTTAACATTTTGGTATTCTGACAATTTACATTCAGGCATTTTCAATTTTTCATTTTTTATATTTTCATTTCTGCACTTTCATTTTTCACATTTTCAAATTTTTATTTTTTGACATTTTAGACTTTTTTTTGCAATTTCTGACACGTTTTGACTTTAACTTTGTGGCATTCTGACATTTTGGCATATTTACATTTTGGCATATTTACATTTAGGCATTTTCATTTTACTCATTTTCATATTTTCAAATTTTTTGACGATGTTGACTTTTTTTTTAAATTTTTTGGATTCTTTGACTTTTTAACTTTGTGGCATTCTGACATTCTGACATTTTTGACATTTGTGACTATTTTTTTTTACTTTTTTGATATTTTAGACTTTCTTTTAAATTTCTGACATTTTCACGTTTTGACTTTTTAACTTTGTGGCATTCTGGCATTTTGGAATTTTGACATATTTACATTCATTTAGGCATTTTCATTTTATACATTTTCATATTTTCACAATTTTTTTATTATTAAATTTATAACTTGTTTGCCTTTTTTGACAGATGTGACTGACATTTTTTTTCGATTTTTATACTTTTTTGACAGTTTTGCCTTTTTTGAAATATCTGACATTTTGACTTTTTAAGTTTGTGGCATTCTGACATTTTAACATTTATACATTTTTGACATTTTTAATTTTTTCTTGTTCGACTTTATTGACATTTTTGACCTTTTTTGAAATTTCTGATACTTATGGCATTTTGACATTTTACCTTTGTGGCATTTGTGACCTTTTGACATTTGTTTACTTTTTTCGACTTTTCTGACACATTTTGACATTCTAACATTTATACATTTTTGACCAGTGTGGCATTTTTGACATTTTTACATTTTTTTTACTTTGTTCAACTTTTTTGACCTTAATTTCTGATATTTATGGCATTTTGACATTTTACCTTTGTGGCATTCTGACATTTTTACAATATTGACAATATTACTTGTAAGTTCGATATAAATTCTATCTATGTCTATCTTTCTTTGCAGCCCTCATATTTAACTAAAAAATTGGAATGAACATATTTTTACCTCTGACAGTGTTTGGTCTGCCCTTTGCAGCCTTAGTTCAGTCATGTAGATGTCTATTTTCCTTTTAATGTATGGAATTATCACTATGTACAGCCATGATATCTGTTGCTGCTTTTTGCTCAGTTCATAGTTGTCCAATCGTAATCTTTGTAGGCCATAAAAGTATTCTGCAAATGAGGCAGCTGAAAAATAATAATAAATGTTTATTGGTCACTTGTACAAAATAAAATAACAAATATAATAATGTAAAAAACTATAAATAAAAGAGCAGCACTACAACAACCTCACACCCAAGTGACCAATCACAATTATCCCTCCAAAGCAATTAATGAGGCTAGAAGAACTGCTCTTAAAATAAAAAACTCGGTATATAATAAATTATCACCTACACCTTACAGTAGAGCGATAATAATAAGAATATGATTATATTCTTATTATTATCATAAAATATATATTATTATTATTTTTTAATCATGGTCCCTCTACTGTAAGGTGTAGGTGATAATTTATTATATACTGGGTTTAATAAACAAACAAATTTGTTACCTACTTACAATGGCTTTTCAAATAATAGTACTGTAGGAACCCGTTAAGCACCAGAAAAGTCTCATCATAGTACTTATCCACCCAAAAACAGTATTTTGGATGACAGCTGGCCAAAAACTCAGCTACTTTCCGTAATGCAGGCTCAAGAGTTACATTTAAAGACTTCTGAGCGATTATTTCAAATATTGAGGGTGATGCTTCTGATGTGAGGTACGAGTTTGCTGCTGTCTCTGCCATTGTTTATAAACCACATTGCATTATATACAGAAACAATTCGAGTTTTTCAGCATTCAAACTGAAGTCTAGTGCACTTAATTAATGAAACTTTCATTACACAAAAATGAGACGAATTGAAAAATCACCATTTATATCTATGCAATCAAAGTTCAATAAGAAAATTAATGTTTATTTTGACATAACCTACAAAAATAATCATTGAATACGTTTCGGTTAAAATTATGGCTTTAATAAACTCTGTTTGCACCATTTCTCGATTGTTTAACTGTAATTGATTTTAATTTAATAAAACTACTAATCTGAATTAGGATTACAACCGTTTAAACTTATAACAATTCGACACTGGCTGAGTGTTGTGGAACGTAACCAATATAACACCCAGCAGTAACATTTGAACTACTCTAATATTTATGAACTACTAATCAAAATTCGATTTTAACATATGCAACCAATTATACACGTCTACAATTTAGAAGCATTAGAAGTCAATTTAATATAAAAGTAGTAGAAGTGAGTTATCATAAACAAACTATAATTATAGTTCGTATAACCCAATATCTTTATTGTTTGGCATCAACCAGCCAGTTTGTGCGTGAGTTCTTGACATTTCGAGTGAGCACACAACATAACCTCAAATTGTTGGATAGTTATGAGGCCGGCGGTGTTGCGCACGGGGCGCCGGTTGGGCGTCTGCTTGAGCAACAAGTACAGTGTCCAACAAGGACTAAATTGGCCGCAGCAGGAGCCGGAAAAACCTGCACCACAGCAAAATGGTGCCAAAGAAACACATTTTGGTTTCGAGACTGTTAAAGAGTCAGAGAAGGAGGGCAAGGGTGAGTTGTACATTATTTTATTGTTTATTTCACCAGAAAGCTGCTACATGCAAAACACACCCGTTATTTGTTATAACTAAAAATTAACTCAACTAAAAAAAAAGGGTTGTATGCATAGTTAATTGGATCCAATCAAAAACAATTGATAATGACATTTTCAAGTTAATAGTTAAAAGAGTATTTAGTTTAACCGAAATGGTGATAATGGATCTGAATGCTTGTTATATAATCTGACCATTTGGATTTCAGTTAGAGCCGTTTTCGAGACAGTAGCCAACTCCTATGACTTAATGAATGATGCCATGTCTTTGGGGATCCACCGAGTGTGGAAAGATATTTTTATACACCGTCTGGGCCCCACAAAACACACAAAGCTGTTGGATGTAGCTGGCGGAACAGGTGAATAATTTTAAATTATTATTTTTTTTAAACATGTATATTTCCTAGGTGATATTGCTTTCAGGTTTTTGAACTACATTCGTAGCTCCAGCTTGAGTGAGGGCAGCCATGTTACTGTGTGTGATATCAATCAGGCTATGCTGGATGTGGGGAAGGTGCGCTGCGAGAAGGCTGGGTATGATGCAAAACACATTAGTTGGCAGCAGGGCGATGCTGAGAAGTTGTTGTTTAAGAATAATACTTTTAATGCATATACTATTGCATTTGGGATCCGAAATGTGACACATATTGATAAAGTAAGTTAAATATATTTTAAGTCTAATACCAAACAAATTTTAAAAACCTTATGTTATTAAATATGCCTACACCGAAAGGTCAAATAGATAATATATATAAATTAAATATAATAAAAGGAATTGTTAAAATGTAACTTTTTAGGTTCTGCAAGAGGCATTCAGAGTGCTGCAACCAGGTGGTCGGTTTATGTGCCTCGAGTTCAGTCATTTGGAAAATTCTGGAGCACAATGGTATTAGCCTTAAATTATTATTTATTTATTTAATCAAATGCCTATCTACCTTAGCCATAAATTATATTTATATATATATATATATATATATATATATATATATATATATATATATATATATATATCTATATATATATATATATATATATATATATTATTTTTTTATTTGTAGGTTGTATGATCAGTACAGTTTTCAAGTGATACCTGTATTAGGACAAATTCTTGCCGGGCCAGTGGCAACCCTACCAGTATCTAGTGGAGAGTATCAGGCAGTTCCCAAATCAGGTAATTAAAAAAAACTTAGGTTAGTTTCACTTTAGCTAGCAGCATAGTATACTATACTATCTTTGGGAAATCCCAATTTTGTGATGTTTAGTTATCTTTTATTCCATACAAAAAATTACATCTGCAGAGGTTGTCGATTGTCCTAGTCATGTATTACAAGACATAAAATAGATGCTGAGGGTACATTTTTAAACTGAGGGTACATTTTTAAACTGAGGGTACATTTTTAAACTGAGAGTACATTTTTAAACTGAGGGTACATTTTTAAACTGAGAGTACATTTTTAAACTGAGGGTACATTTTTAAACTGAGGGTACATTTTTAAACTGAGAGTACATTTTTAAACTGAGGGTACATTTTTAAACTGAGGGTACATTTTTAAACTGAGAGTACATTTTTAAACTGAGGGTACATTTTTAAACTGAGAGTACATTTTCAAACTGAGGGTACATTTTTAAACTGAGAGTACATTTTTAAACTGAGGGTACATTTTTAAACTGAGAGTACATTTTCAAACTGAGGGTACATTTTTAAACTGAGAGTACATTTTTAAACTGAGGGTACATTTTTAAACTGAGAGTACATTTTTAAACTGAGGGTACATTTTTAAACTGAGGGTACATTTTTAAACTGAGAGTACATTTTTAAACTGAGAGTACATTTTCAAACTGAGGGTACATTTTTAAACTGAGAGTACATTTTTAAACTGAGGGTACATTTTTAAACTGAGGGTACATTTTTAAACTGAGGGTACTTATACTTAAACCCTACTTTAAAATAAACAAAAAATATGTAATTTGCATACACATTTAATTTTAAACTGCAAAAAAAAATAATTTAAAACTGAGGTTACTCTGGCAACATGAGACTGCTGTTTTTTTTTTGTTAGAGGCCATGAAAGTGAGGATACAGTTTGAAAACTGTCAAACATTTGATGTTTATATGTTTAGGGTAATTTGTTGAAACCTGTAATCTTATTTTATTTTGCAGGAAACATTCAAAACGATGATCGAGGAGGCAGGCTTTCGTCAAGTGAGCTACGAAAATCTAAGCCTAGGCATCTGTGCTATCCATTCAGGCTTCAAACTGTAATCATGTTTTTTTTTGTGTAGCACAATCCATGAAACAGAACCAATAAATTCTGTTTCATGTATTTATTTTATCAGACATATTTATAATTATGGTTTTTGTGTGAGTTGGTGATAATGATTTATTATCCACAAGCCGTATTTACCCGATGTTGTTGTCGGGAAACGAATGAACATGAATGAACATGAAACTGAGGACATAATGCAACAGAGTGGAGACTAAAAGTATAATTCAAGTCAAATTTTAGTTTATATTGCCATTTTTATTGATAAATAAACAAATTTATAGTGTTATTTGTGTATATTTCTTTACAGTCTCATTTTTCATAAGAGGTGGTTCTACATTTTTGTACATTTTTCGAAAACGGCTCATTGGATATTTATCAAACTTTACAAATGGTTTACCAATGTCATAGGCTATCCATTAATGTAGTAAACTAAAATTATCGTACGGTAGTTTTAGAAATATTTACCGTGGAATATTATATACTATATTTCTGTTATTTCTAAAATATGGTGCTACATTTTTGTACATTTTTCAAAAACCACTCATTGGATATTTATCAAACTTTACAAACGGTTTACCAATGCCATATGCTATCCATTAATGTAGTAAACTAAAATTATCGTACGGTAGTTTTTGAAATATTTACCATCGAAGATTATATACTATATTTCTGTTATACGTAAAATATGGTGCTAATTTTTTGTAAATTTTACAAAAACCACTCATTGGATATTTATCAAACTTTACAAAGGGATTACCAATGCCATAGGGTATCCATTAATGTAGTAAACTAAAATTATCGTACGCTAGTTTTAGATATATTTACCATGGAAGATTATTTACTATATTTCTGTTATATGTAAAATATGGTGCGATATTTTTTGTAAATTTTTCAAAAACCACTCATTGGATATTTATCAAACTTTACAAAAGTTTACCAATACCATAGGGTATCCATTATTGTAGTAACTAAAATTATCGTACGGTAGTTTTAGAAATATTTACCGTAGAACATTATAAACTATATTTGTGTTATTTGTAAAATATGATGCTACATTTTTGTAAATTTTACAAAAACCACTCATTGGATATTTATCAAACTTTACAAAGGGATTACCAATGCCATAGGGTATCTATTAATGTAGTAAACTAAAATTATCGTACGGTAGTTTTAGATATATTTACCATGGAAGATTATTTACTATATTTCTGTTATATGTAAAATATGGTGCGATATTTTTTGTAAATTTTACAAAAACCAGTCATTGGATTTTTATCAAATTTTACAAATGGTTTACCAATGCCATAGGCTATCCATTAATGTAGTAAACTGAAATTATCGTACGGTAGTTTTAGAAATATTTACGATGGAAGATTATGTACTATATTTATGTTATTTGTAAAATATGGTGCTCAACTTTTGTACATTTTTCAAAAACCACTCATTGGATATTTATCAAACTTTACAAATGGATTACCAATGCCATAGGCTATCCATTAATGTAGTAAACTAAAATTATCGTACGGTAGTTTTAGAAATATTTACCGTAGAACCTTATAAACTATATTTGTGTTATTTGTAAAATATGATGCTACATTTTTGTAAATTTTACAAAAACCACTCATTGGATATTTATCAAACTTTACAAAGGGATTACCAATGCCATAGGGTATCCATTAATGTAGTAAACTAAAATTATCGTACGGTAGTTTTAGATATATTTACCATGGAAGATTATTTACTATATTTCTGTTATATGTAAAATATGGTGCTAATTTTTTGTAAATTTTACAAAAACCACTCATTGGATATTTATCAAACTTTACAAATGGATTACCAATGCCATAAGCTATCCATTAATTTAGTAAACTAAATTTATCGTACGGTAGTTTTAGAAATATTTACTATTATATACTATATTTCTGTTATTTGTAAAATATGGTGCTACATTTTTGTAAATTTTACAAAAACTACTCATTGGATATTTATCAAACTTTACAAAAAGTTTACCAATACCATAGGGTATCCATTATTGTAGTAAACTAAAATTATCGTACGGTAGTTTTAGATATATTTACCATGGAAGATTATTTACTATATTTCTGTTATATGTAAAATATGGTGCTAATTTTTTGTAAATTTTACAAAAACCACTCATTGGATATTTATCAAACTTTACAAATGGATTACCAATGCCATAGGGTATCCATTAATGTGGTAAACTAAAATTATCGTACGGTAGTTTTAGAAATATTTACCATGGAAGATTATGTACTATATTTATGTTATTTGTAAAATATGGTGCTAATTTTTTGTAAATTTTACAAAAACCACTCATTGGATATTTATCAAACTTTACAAATGGATTACCAATGCCATAAGCTATCCATTAATTTAGTAAACTAAATTTATCGTACGGTAGTTTTAGAAATATTTACTATTATATACTATATTTCTGTTATTTGTAAAATATGGTGCTACATTTTTGTAAATTTTACAAAAACTACTCATTGGATATTTATCAAACTTTACAAAAAGTTTACCAATACCATAGGGTATCCATTATTGTAGTAAACTAAAATTATCGTACGGTAGTTTTAGATATATTTACCATGGAAGATTATTTACTATATTTCTGTTATATGTAAAATATGGTGCTAATTTTTTGTAAATTTTACAAAAACCACTCATTGGATATTTATCAAACTTTACAAAAAGTTTACCAATACCATAGGGTATCCATTATTGTAGTAAACTAAAATTATCGTACGGTAGTTTTAGATATATTTACCATGGAAGATTATTTACTATATTTCTGTTATATGTAAAATATGGTGCTAATTTTTTGTAAATTTTACAAAAACCACTCATTGGATATTTATCAAACTTTACAAATGGATTACCAATGCCATAGGGTATCCATTAATGTGGTAAACTAAAATTATCGTACGGTAGTTTTAGAAATATTTACCATGGAAGATTATGTACTATATTTATGTTATTTGTAAAATATGGTGCTAATTTTTTGTAAATTTTACAAAAACCACTCATTGGATATTTATCAAACTTTACAAATGGATTACCAATGCCATAAGCTATCCATTAATTTAGTAAACTAAATTTATCGTACGGTAGTTTTAGAAATATTTACTATTATATACTATATTTCTGTTATTTGTAAAATATGGTGCTACATTTTTGTAAATTTTACAAAAACTACTCATTGGATATTTATCAAACTTTACAAAAAGTTTACCAATACCATAGGGTATCCATTATTGTAGTAAACTAAAATTATCGTACGGTAGTTTTAGATATATTTACCATGGAAGATTATTTACTATATTTCTGTTATATGTAAAATATGGTGCTAATTTTTTGTAAATTTTACAAAAACCACTCATTGGATATTTATCAAACTTTACAAATGGATTACCAATGCCATAGGGTATCCATTAATGTGGTAAACTAAAATTATCGTACGGTAGTTTTAGAAATATTTACCATGGAAGATTATGTACTATATTTATGTTATTTGTAAAATATGGTGCTAATTTTTTGTAAATTTTACAAAAACCACTCATTGGATATTTATCAAACTTTACAAATGGATTACCAATGCCATAAGCTATCCATTAATTTAGTAAACTAAATTTATCGTACGGTAGTTTTAGAAATATTTACTATTATATACTATATTTCTGTTATTTGTAAAATATGGTGCTACATTTTTGTAAATTTTACAAAAACTACTCATTGGATATTTATCAAACTTTACAAACGGTTTACCAATGCCATAGGCTATCCATTAATGTAGTAAACTAAAATTATCGTACGGTAGTTTTAGAAATATTTACCGTGAAACATTATAAACTATATTTGTTATTTGTAAAATATGATGCAACATTTTTGTACATTTTTCAAAAACCACTCATTGGATATTTATCAAACTTTACAAACGGATTACCATTGCCATAGACTATCCATTAATGTAGTAAACTAAAATTATCGTACGGTAGTTTGAGAAATATTTACAATCGAAGATTATATACTATATTTCTGTTGTATGTAAAATATGTTGCTAATTTTTTGTAAATTTTACAAAAACCACTCATTGGATATTTATCAAACTTTACAAATGGATTACTAATGCAATAAGCTATCCATTAATGTAGTAAACTAAAATTATCGTACGGTAGTTTTAGACATATTTACCATGGAAGATTGATTATATACTATATTTCTGTTATATGTAAAATATGGTGCTAAATTTTTGTAAATTTTTCAAAAACCACTCATTGGATATTTATCAAACTTTACAAACGGTTTACCAATGCCATAAGCTATCCATTAATGTAGTAAACTAAAATTATCGTACGGTAGTTTTAGAAATATTTACCATGGAGGATTATATACTATATTTCTGTTATTTGTAAAATATGGTGCTACATTTTTGTAAATTTTTCAAAAACCACTCATTGGATATTTATCAAACTTTACAAATGGTTTACCAATGCCATAGGCTATCCATTAATGTAGTAACTAAAATTATCGTACGATAGTTTTAGAAATATTTACCATGGAAGATTATATACTATATTTCTGTTATATGTAAAATATGGTGCTAAATTTTTGTAAATTTTTCAAAAACTACTCATTGGATTTTTATCAAACTTTACAAATGGATTACTAATGCCATAGGGTATCCATTAATGTAGTAAACTAAAATTATCGTACTGTAGTTTTAGATATATTTACCATGGAAGATTATTTACTATATTTCTGTTATATGTAAAATATGGTGCGATATTTTTTGTAAATTTTACAAAAACCACTCATTGGATATTTATCAAACTTTACAAACGGTTTACCAATGCCATGGGCTATCCATTAATGTAGTAAACTAAATTTATCGTACGGTAGTTTTAGAAATATTTACCGTGGAAGATTATATACTATATTTGTGTTATTTGTAAAATATGGTGCTACATTTTTGTAAATTTTTCAAAAACCACTCATTGGATATTTATCAAACATTACAAACGGATTACCAATGCCATATGCTCTCCATTAATGTAGTAAACTAAAATTATCGTACGGTAGTTTTAGAAATATTTACCGTTGAAGATTATATACTATATTTATGTTATTTGTAAAATATGATGCTAAATTTTTGTAAATTTTACCAAAACCACTCATTGGATATTTATCAATCATTACAAATGGATTACCAATGCCATAGGCTATCCATTAATGTGGTAAACTAAAATTATCGTACGGTAGTTTTAGAAATATTTACCGTGGAAGATTATATACTATATTTCTGTTATTTGTAAAATATGGTGCTACATTTTTGTAAATTTTACAAAAACCACTCATTGGATATTTATCAAACTTTACAAATGGATTATCAATGCCATAGGGTATCCATTAATGTAGTAAACTAAAATTATCGTACGGTAGTTTTAGAAATATTTACCATGGAAGATTATATACTATATTTGTGTTATTTGTAAAATATGGTGCTAAATTTTTGTAAATGTTACAAAAACCACTCATTGGATATTTATCAAACTTTACAAATGGATTACCAATGCCATAGGGTATCCATTAATATGGTAAACTAAAATTATCGTACGGTAGTTTTAGAAATATTTACCGTGTAAGATTATATACTATATTTCTGTTATTTGTAAAATATGGTGCTACATTTTTGTAAATTTTTCAAAAACCACTCATTGGATATTTATTAAACTTTACAAATGGATTACCAATGTCATAGGGTTATCCATTAATGTAGTAAACTAAAATTACCGTACGGTAGTTTTAGAAATATTTACCGTGGAAGATTATATACTATATTTCTGTTATTTGTAAAATATGGTGCTACATTTTTGTAAATTTTACAAAAACCACTCATTGGATATTTATCAAACTTTACAAATGGATTATCAATGCCATAGGGTATCCATTAATGTAGTAAACTAAAATTATCGTACGGTAGTTTTAGAAATATTTACCATGGAAGATTATATACTATATTTGTGATATTTGTAAAATATGGTGCTACATTTTTGTAAATTTTTCAAAAACCACTCATTGGATATTTATCAAACTTTATAAACAGTTTACCAATGCCATAGGCTATCCATTAATGTGGTAAACAAAATTATCGTACGGTAGTTTCAGAAATATTTACCGTTGAAGATTATATACTATATGTATGTTATTTGTAAAATATGGTGCTAAATTTTTGTAAATGTTACAAAAACCACTCATTGGATATTTATCAAACTTTACAAATGGATTACCAATGCCATAGGGTATCCATAAATGTAGTAAATTAAAATTATCGTACGGTAGTTTTAGAAATATTTACCGTGGAACATTATAAACTATATTTGTGTTATTTGTAAAATATGATGCTACATTTTTGTAAATTTTTCAAAAACCACTCATTGGATATTTATCAAACTTTACAAATGGATTACCAATGTCATAGGCTATCCATTAATGTAGTAAACTAAAATTATCGTACGGTAGTTTTAGAAATATTTACCATGGAAGATTATATACTATATTTCTGTTATATGTAAAATATGGTGCTAAATTTTTGTAAATTTTTCAAAAACCACTCATTGGATATTTATCAAACTTTACAAACGGTTTACCAATGCCATAAGCTATCCATTAATGTAGTAAACTAAAATTATCGTACGGTAGTTTTGGAAATATTTACCATGGAAGATTATATTCCATCATCCAATCAGAGCCGGAGAAGTGAGAACAGCTGATGGAAGCTCGGTTTTTGATTGGATGAGCAGGAATATTATCGAATTTCGAAATACCAAGTAACAATATGAATTCATTTGCAGTTTTCCGTATAAATATTGCATAGATATTGGAATGGAATTTGTTTACGGCGATTTATAAAATTAGTAGATGACGCAATTCCTTAAAAATGCGTGTTAGTACAATGCCCAATTTAAATATATTAGTCAACTTCTAGAACAAACTAGATTTATGGTTTCAGGATTAAAATTGTGCGATTTACTTTTCCGAGTTTATTTTTTGTGTGCAATTTATAAATCGCGTGGGTGCGGCAGCCTGTCGTATCGTGGGCGGCTGTGGACCAAGCCGAAAAAACATGAATCGTGATTGGAAACGCGTCCAGCGTGTCAAGGTCGGCTCACACAAAAAATGCCATCCCGATTCAGGTGAGAGCGCAATCAACCCGCGAAGGCCGTTTGGATCGAAACGGCATCGATCGGCCCCCCTGCGAAACGAGAGAGAGAGTGTGCCGCGCGATTCAGGGTCATCCCCATGACACATGTCCGCTGCCGCCGCCGCGTGACGTCACTCCCGAACATGGCGCCGAACTGGAGCAGACGTTTTTGCGTCGCGCCGCCGCGCGCCTGAAGGTCTGCAGCGACTGCGGTTGGGGCCCCCGCCGCACAAACGGTAAGAGCACTCCAGGTGATGCGCGTTTAGAGCGCGCTAGTTGTCGCGAGTGCGTTTTTAATACACACACACACACCCCCAGGCAACGAGGGGGCGAAATGCGTGGCACGCAGCACAAAGGCGCGCGCGCGATCAAAAAACCGTCTAAAAATATAAAATAGCTGCGCTAAAAATAAACACGTGACTATATTTTGTATGTGCCCAATTCGAAAACGTGCGTCTTCAGTTCGAGTTTCAACCTCTGGTGTGATTGCAGATATGCCCCTGTGAATTCGCGATTGGCATTAATTGGACGACACAAACATGCCTGTATTGTCCCCGCATCGAAGCAGTTCGTCGGGATTGAGTGGATCGTATCGGTCGACGTTCAGTTCGTCCAGCCTGGACAGGCCCCTGTATGGCACCAGCTCGTACAGCCCCAGGTTCTCCACTTATACTGAGAGGTACACCAGCAGGTCGTATGCTGATTCAGATGGACGCAGGATTTTCTGCAGGTACTTTTTATTTCCATTCTAAATCATAAACACTGCAGGAGGTCATTATCAAGGCTTGCTAAACAACTGCCAGTCTGTGATTACTCAATCATTTGTTTTTTTTTAAACTGCCAGATGTGCAGCAGTATTTTAGTGTCATAGTAATAATCGTAAGCACTTGAAGTATTTATTTCATGACTAACACCCTACTCTGGTCTGAGTAGATGATATTCTCTACATTCTAAACATACTTCAGTGGTTCGTAATCCATGTTAAGCTGTAGGTCCACCTGTAGTATTAGTTGCCTGTACTATCCGAGACCAATATGCTTGCAGTGGCATGAAACGACCTCTTTCATGCTACTGCAGACACACTTACAATATGGATAATTCTCTTCCTTGTTATACACACACACACAGGTTCAGGAAATGAACATGAAATAATACCGTTTTTCTGATACCGAGTGCAAATTTATCCTGTTTGAACTACGTTGTAGAATATAGAATCTTCTATGCCTTAAATAGTTTACTGAAAGACTTAACTTTACTAATGCAAATACTTTACTTTATTAGTGGTAATAATATATGTTCTCATATAATAATACCTTCAGACAGATTCTAACAGGATTGTTTGATTAAATTCTGTTTGAACTATCTTGTAGAATATAGAATCCCCTATGCCTTAAACAGTTCACTGAAAGACTACTTTATTACTACAAAGACTTTACTTTATTAGTGCTATATCGTACTAATATATGTTCTCATATAATAATAGCTTGAGACAGATTCTAATAGGATTGATTAATGATAAAATCTGAGTGAACTACCTTTTAGATTAATAAATAAATCCTCTATGACTGTATTCTGTAACTTAAGCAACAGCTGTCAGTTTACTGAAAGACCTTTATTTATATATAAACTGCACCTCATTCTCGTTGAACTGCCTGTATTCTGTAACCTAAACGGTTTACTGAAAGACTGATTTATATACATATAAACTGCACTTCATTAACTTTTTATCTAGTAGTACTTATCGTAATAATATATGTTCACATGTTAGCTTGACAGTATTCAATCTGGTAGAACTAATTTGTAGAAGATAAAATCTTCTATGCCTATATTTAGACGAAAAAACCATCATTTATATATGAGACATCTTCAAATATTATCAAATATCGTCAAATATTGTTAAATATTGTCAAATATCATCAAATATTGTTAAATATCGTCATATATTTTCAAAAATGCCAAAAAAGTCAATGTATATTTTGTATTTTGACATTTAAGCATTATGACGTTTTTGACATTTATTACATATTTGACATATTGACATTTTGACGTTTTTGACATTTATCACATATTTGACATATTGACATTTTGACGTTTTTGACATTTATCACATATTTGACATATTGACATTTTGACGTTTACACATTTTGATTTTTTGATATTTTGACATGTTGATATTTTGGCATTCTGACATTTTGGCTTTATGATATTCTGACATTCTGACATGTTACTATTTTGACATTTAGACATATTGACAATTACATGTTATATTCAACTTTTTTTTTTTTGAATATTGGCATTTAGACATTTTAACATTCTGACTTTTTCTATTTTGACATTTTGACATTTTGACATTTTAACATTCTAACTTTTGTATTTTGACATTTTAATATTTCTACATTGTGACAATTACATTTTGTAACATTTCGACTTTTAGACAGATATTTTGACATTTTTACTTTGACTTTTTGACATTTTAACATTTTAGCATTTTGACTTTGGCCATTTTGACATGATGACATTAACATGACATTCTCAACGTTTTTCTACTAAAAAAAAATTACATTCTGACATATTGATATTTTGACTTTTAGACATTTTGGCTGTTTGACATTCTGAAATTTTGACAATTTAGAATTCTGACATTATGACATTTTGACATTTTAACATATTGACTTGATATTGTGACGTTTTGACATTTTAGTATTTTGACTTTGGCTATTTTGACATTTTAGCATTTTGACTTTGGCTATTTTGACATGATGACATGACATTCTCGACGTTTTTCTACTAAAAAAATATTTTTACATTCTGACATATTGATATTTTGACTTTTAGACATTTTGGCTTTTTGACATTCCGACATTTTGACAATTTAGAATTCTGACATTATGACATTATGACATTTTGACATTTTGACATTTTAACATATTGACTTGATATTGTGACGTTTTGACATTTTAGCATTTTGACTTTGGCCGTTTGACATGATGACATTAACATGACATTCTCGACGTTTTTCTACTAAAAAACAAAAAAATTTACATTCTGACATATTGATATTTTGACTTTTACACATTTTGGCTTTTTGACATTCTGACATTTTGACAATTTAGAATTCTGACATTATGACATTTTGACATTTTAACATATTGACTTGATATTGTGACGTTTTGACATTTTAGCATTTTGACTTTGGCCATTTTGACATGTTGACATTAACATGACATTCTCGACGTTTTTCTACTAAAAAAAAATATTTTTACATTCTGAAATATTGATATTTTGACTTTTAGACATTTTGGCTTTTTGACATTCTGACATTCTGACAATTTAGAATTCTGACATTATGACATTTTGACATTTTAACATATTGATTTGATATTGTGACGTTTTGACATTTTAGCATTTTGACTTTGGCCATTTTGACATGATGACATTAACATGACATTCTCGACGTTTTTCTACTAAAAAAAAATATTTTTACATTCTGACATATTGATATTTTGACTTTTAGACATTTTGGCTTTTTGACATTCCGACATTTTGACAATTTAGAATTCTGACATTATGACATTTTGACATTTTAACATATTGATTTGATATTGTGACGTTTTGACATTTTAGCATTTTGACTTTGGCCGTTTTGACATGATGACATTAACATGACATTCTCGACGTTTTTCTACTAAAAAAAAATATTTTTACATTCTGAAATATTGATATTTTGACTTTTAGACATTTTGGCTTTTTGACATTCTGACATTCTGACAATTTAGAATTCTGACATTATGACATTTTGACATTTTAACATATTGACTTTTTGATATTGTGACGTTTTGACATTCTGACATTTTGGCTTTTTAACATTTTAACATCTTGGCATTTTGACGTTTTGTATTTCGAAATTTTGACTTTTTACCATTTTGGATTTTTGACATTTATACATTTAGTCCAAATTTACCACATTTTCATATTTTCATTACCTTACTACATTTATCTACTTTTTTTAAATATTTGACATTTCGACATATTCAACATTTTTGACATTCTGACATAACATTCTGACATTTATGACATATTTGACAGTTTTAACATATTCACATTTTCACAGTTTGACTATTTTATATTTAGACATGTTGGCATTCTCACATGTTGGCCTTTGATATTCTGACTTTTAACATTCTAAAGTTTTGACATTTTGACATTGTCCTATTTTTGTTTTAATTTTTGACATTTTAACATATTGACATTTTAATTTTTTTGACTTTTTGACATATTTGACAGTTTTAACGTATTGATATTTTCACATTTTCACATATTGGCATTCTGACATTTTTACAGTTTGACTATTTTATATTTAGACATGTTGGCATTCTCACATGTTGGCCTTTCGTTATTCTAACTTTTTACATTTTAAAGTTTTGACATTTTGATATTGTCCTATTTTTTTTTTTAATTTTTGACATTTTAACATATTGAAATTTTAATTTTTCTGACTTTTTGACATATTTGACAGTTTTAACGTATTGACATTTTCACATTTTGACTTGTTGGCATTCTGACATTTTGGCATTCTCACATTTTGGCCTTTTAATATTCTGACTTTTAACATTTTAAAGTTTTGACATTTTGACATTGTTTTTTTTTAATTTTTCACATTTAGTCATTTTAATTTTTTTGACTTTTTGACATTCTGACTTTTTTAGATTATGACATTTTTACATTTTGAATTTTTGACATCTTGACATATTGGCATTTTGACATTGTGAAATGTTGGCATTCTCATATTTTGGCCTTTTGATATTCTGACTTTTAACATTTTAAAGTTTTGACATTTTGACATTGTTCTATTTTTTTTTAATTTGACATTTTAACATATTGACATTTTAATTTTTTTGACTTTTTGACATTTTGACATGTTGGCATTCTCACATTTTGGCCTTTTGATATTCTGACTCAACAAGTAAAGTTAAAGTTTTGACATTTTAACATATTGAGATTTAATTTTTTTTTACTTTTTGACATTTTAATATTCAGACTTTTTGACATATTTGACAGTTTTAACGTATTGACATTTTGACATGTTGGCATTCGGACATTTTGGCATTCTCACATTTTGACCTTTTGATATTCTAACATTTTAAAGTTTTGACATTGCTCTATTTTTGTTAAATTTTTGACATTTAAACATTTTTTTTTTGACTTTGAGATTTTGACATTCTGACTTTTTTACATTCTGACATTTTTACATTTTGACTTTTTGACATGTCGGCATTCTGACATTTTCACATTTTGACTTTTTGACATTTTAAAGTTTTGACATTTTGACATTGTTCTATTTTTTTAAATTTTTGACATTTTGACATTGTTCTATCTTTTTAAATTTTTGACATTTTAACATATTGACATTTTAATTTTTTTGACTTTTTGACATTTTAATATTCTGACTTTTTGACATATTTGACAGTTTTAACGTATTGACATTTTGACATGATGGCATTCTGACATTTTGGCATTCTCACATTTTGGCCTTTTGATATTCTGACTTTTAACATTTTAAAGTTTTGACATTTTGACATTGTTCTATTTTTTTAAATTTTTGACATTTATACATGTTGAAATTTTTTTTTACTTTTTGAGATTTTGACATTCTGACTGTTTTACATTTGGACTTTTTGACATGTTGGCATTCTGACATTTTCACATTATGACTTTTTGACATTATGACATGTTGGCATTCTGATATTTTGGCATTCTTATTTTGGCCTGTTAATATTCTGAATTAACATTTTAAAGTTTTGACATATTGACATTGTTCTATTTTTTAAAAAATTTGACAATTTAACATATTGTCGTTTTAATTTTTTTGACATTATGACTTTTTTACATTCTGACATTTTCACATTTTGGCATATTGACGATTATATTTTGAAATTTTGACTTTTGAACATTTTGGCATTCTGACATTTGTACATTTTGGAATGTTGACATTTAGGCATTTTCATATTTTCATTACCTTAATACATTTATCTATTGTTTTAAAAATATTTGACATTTAGGCATTTTTGACATTCTGACATTTATGACATATTTAACATTTTTAACGTATTGACATTTTCACATTTTGACATTTTAACATGTTGGTATTCTGACATTTTGGCATTCTCACATTTTGGCCCCTTTGATATTCTAACTTTTAACGTTTTGACATTTTGACATGTTGGCATTTTCAACTTTTTCTACTTTTTTTAAAAATGTTGACATTTTAACATATTTACATTTTGATTTTTTTTTAAATTTTGACATTTTAACATATTACATTTGGATTTTTTTGACATTCTGACGTTTTGACATTTTCACATTTTGTCTTTTTGACATTTTGACTTTTTGACATTCTGATATTTTAACATTTTGACGTTTTGTATTTTGAAATTTTGGCAAATGTTGGCATTCTGATATTTTTACATTTTGCAATTATGACATTTTTACATTTAGGCATTTTAATATTTTGATATTTTGTCAAAAATCTCGTAAATGTCAGAAATTTACGAGATTTTTGACATTTTAACATTTTGACTTTTAGACATTTTGACATGTTGACAATACATGACATTTTCGACATTTTCAACTTTTTCTACTTAAACATTTTGACATTTAGACATTCTGACATTTTTCACATATTGACATTTTGATATTTTGAAAAATCTCGTAAAGATATTTTTGACTTTTTGACATTTGACGTCTACTACTTTGACAACTTTGACAACTTTTTCTACTTAAAAATTTTGACATTTAGATATTCTGACATTTTTCACATATTGACATTTTGATATTTTGAATAATCTCGTAAAGATATTTTTGACATTTGACGTCTACTTTTAGACATTTTGGCATAAGACGTTTTGACATTCTGACATTTTAACATTTTGACATTCCGACATTTTGACATTCTGATATTCCGACATTTTAACATTTTGGCATTTTCGCATATTTTGACTTTTCGACATTTTTTACATTTCAACTTTTAGACATTTTGACATTATGACATTTTGACGTTTTGTATTTTGACTTTCTGACTTTTAGACATTTTGACATAGGTCGTTTTGACATTCTGACATTTTAACATTCTGACATTCCGACATTTTAACGTTTTGGCATTTTGACATGTATGATATTTTCGCATATTTTGACTTTTCGACATTTTTTAACATTTCGACTTTTAGACATTTTGACATTCTGACATTTTGGCATTATGACATTTTGACGTTTTGTATTTTGACTTTTTGACATTTGACGTCTACTTTTAGATATTTTGGTATAGGAAGTTTTTATATTCTGACATTTCAACATTTTGAAATTTTGACATTCAGACATTTTAACATTTTGGCATTTTGACATGTATGACATTTCCGACAATTTCGCATATTTTGACTTTTCGGCATATTTTAGACATTTTGACATTCTGAAATTTTGGCATCATGATATTTTGACGTTTTGTATTTTGACGTCTACTTTTAGACATTTTGGCATAGGACGTTTTTATATTCTGACATTTTAACATTTTGGCATTTTGATATTCTGACATTTCGACATTTTAACATTTTGACATTTTCGCATATTTTGACTTTTCGACATTTTTTAACATTTTGATATTCTAACATTTTGGCATTATGATATTTTGACGTTTTGTATTTTGACTTTTTGATATTTGACGTCTACTTTTAGACGTTTTGGCATAAGACGTTTTGATATTCTGATATTTCAACATTTTGGCGTTTTGACATTCAGACATTTTAACATTTTGGCATTTTGACATGTATGACATTTTCGCATATTATGACTTTTCGACATATTTTAGACATTTTGACTTTTCGACATATTTTAGACATTTTGACATTCTGACATTTTGGCATTATAACATTTTGACGTTTTGTATTTTGACTTTTTGACATTTGACGTCTACTTTTAGACATTTTGGCATATAGAACGTTTTTATATTCTGACATTTTAACATTTTGGCATTTTGACATTCTGACATTTCGACATTTTGACATTTTCGCATATTGTGACTTTTCGACATTTTTTAACATTTTGACATTCTCACATTTTGGCATTATGATATTTTGACCTTTTTTTATTTTGACTTTTTGACATTTGTCGTCTACTTTTAGACATTTTGGCATAGGATGTTTTGACATTCTGACATTTTTATATTTTGGCATTTTGACATTCCGACATTTTAACATTTTGGTATTTTGACATGTATGACATTTTTAACATTTTCGACATTTTCGCATATTTTGACTTGTCGACATATTTTAGACATTTTGGCATTATGACATTTTGACGTTTTGTATTTTGACTTTTCTACATTTTAACATTTTGGCATTCTGACATTTTTCATTTTGACACTTTTACATTTAGACATTTTCATATTTTCCACCTTTTCATATTTTCATTACCTTACTACATTCTCCGCTTGATTTACGTCACGGCCGATCACGTTACGTGTTGTAACGCGTGTTTCTTTTATTTCTTTACCATACGGGCAATAGGAAATCGGTATTGTCGAGTTATCTTCCGTTTTAGTGGACCGATTTTGCTCAAATTTTCACAGGGTCGTCCGAGCGCGAGTTCTCAGCCGATTTCCAAATTTGGTCGCGATCCGCTGTGCCGTTTTCCCGCCGTGAATTGTTGTTGTTCTGCGATACCGCCCAAGTATGCGCAGTACATCGTGTTTATCGAGTTTCCTTCCCTATTTGTGCACTGATTTTGCTCAAATTTTCACTGGACCTTCCCAGATAGTGTTCTCATCTAATTGCCAAATTTGATCACAATCTGTTGTGCAGTTTATCTGCAATTTTCTTGACAGGCATACATCCATCCGGACAACCACACACACAGACATTGTAAAAATCGGGTTTATTTCGACTGTTTTAGGCATAAAACGTAAAGAAAATTTATTTTATTTTCTACATTGTTCACTACAATACCTTCCATCTATCGTTTATCGAGTTTCCTTCGCAGTTAATGCATAACGATTTTTCTTCACAAAATATCAAAGACTCTAAAAGTCAAAATGGCAAAATATCAAAATTATAAAAAGTCAAAATCACAAAATGTCAATATGTCAAAAATGTCAGAATGTTAAAATGTCAAATTGTCTAAATGTCAAAATTATAAAAAGTCAAAATCACAAAATGTCAATATGACGTTTTTATATTCTGACATTTTAACATTTTGGCATTTTCGACATTTTCGCATATTTAGACTTTTCGACATTTTTTAACATTTTGACATTCTGACATTTTGGTATTAAGATATTTTGACGTTTTGTATTCCATCTATCGTTTATCGAGTTTCCTTCGCAGTTAATGCATAACGATTTTTCTTCACAAAATGTCAAAAACTCTAAAAAGTCTAAATGACAAAATGTCAAAATATCAAAATTATAAAAAGTCAAAATCACAAAATGTCAATATGTCAAAAATGTCAGAATGTTAAAATGTCAAATTGTCTAAATGTCAAAATTATAAAAAGTCAAAATCACAAAATGACAATATGTCAATATGACGTTTTTATATTCTGACATTTTAACATTTTGGCATTTTGATTTTCTGACATTTCGACATTTTGACATTTTCGCATATTTAGACTTTTCGACATTTTTTAACATTCTGACATTCTGACAATTTGGTATTATGATATTTTGAAGTTTTGTATTTTGACTTTTTGATAGTTGACGTCTACTTTTAGACGTTTTGGCATAGGACGTTTTGATATTTAGACATTTTAACATTTTGGCATTTTGACATTCAGACATTTTAACATTTTAGCATTTTGACATGTATGACAATTTTGATATTTTCGAAATTTTCGCAAATTTTTACTTTTCGACATATTTTAGACATTTTGACAATATGTCAAAAATGTCAGAATGTTAAAAAATCAGATTGTCTAATTGTAATTTTTTAATTTTTTTTAAATTCGTCATAAATTTTAAGAAAAGTAGAAAAAGTTTAAAATCTCAAAAATGTTAAAAAAAATAAATAGGTCATGTAATTCGGAAAGTCGTGTGGTGCTCACACCAGATATTTTTAATTGCAAGCAGGAATGAAAGATGACATTCTGTCCTCCTTCTTGACATTCTTATGAGTCATTATTTCTTTCTTACATTCTATTCTTTTTTTTTAAATTTCGAACCGTTGTTTCTCATCAAATTTCAAGACTGTTTACCACGTTTCACGACTTTTCTCCAGGTTTCATTACTTCTCCCTACGTTTCATGCCTGTTTCGACACGTTTCATGACTTTCAGCACGTTTCATGACTGTTTCAGCACGTTTCATGCCTGTTTCAGCACGTTTCATGACTGTTTCAGCACGTTTCATTACTTCTCTCTACGTTTCATGACTGTTTCAGCACGTTTCATGACTGTTTCAGCACGTTTCATGACTTTCAGCACGTTTCATGACTTCTTCAGCACGTTTCATAACTGTTTCATCACGTTTCATTACTTCTCTCTACGTTTCATGACTGTTTCAGCACGTTTCATGACTGCTTCAGCACGTTTCATGACTGTTTCAGCACGTTTCATGACTTTCAGCACGTTTCATGACTTCTTCAGCACGTTTCATGACTGTTTCAGCACGTTTCATTACTTCTCTCTACGTTTCATGACTGTTTCAGCACGTTTCATGACTGTTTCAGCACGTTTCATGACTTTCAGCATGTTTCATGACTTCTTCAGCACGTTTCATAACTGTTTCATCACGTTTCATTACTTCTCTCTACGTTTCATGACTGTTTCAGCACGTTTCATGACTGTTTCAGCACGTTTCATGACTGTTTCAGCACGTTCATGACTTTCAGCATGTTTCATGACTTCTTCAGCACGTTTCATAACTGTTTCATCACGTTTCATTACTTCTCTCTACGTTTCATGACTGTTTCAGCACGTTTCATGACTGCTTCAGCACGTTTCATGACTGTTTCAGCACGTTTCATGACTTTCAGCACGTTTCATGACTTCTTCAGCACGTTTCATGACTGTTTCAGCACGTTTCAATACTTCTCTCTACGTTTCATGACTGTTTCAGCACGTTTCATGACTGTTTCAGCACGTTTCATGACTGTTTCAGCACGTTACATGACTTTCAGCACGTTTCATGACTGTTTCAGTACGTTTCATTACTTCTCTCTACGTTTCATGACCGTTTCAGCACGTTTCATTACTTCTCTCTACGTTTCATGACTGTTTCAGCACGTTTCATTACTTCTTCTTACGTTTCATGACTTTTTCTCCACGTTTCATGACTTTTTTTTTCAAGTTTCATGTCTTTTTCTCCATGTCTCCATGACTTTTTTTTCAGTTTCATGTCTTTTTCTTCACATTTCATGACTTTCTCTATGGTTCATGACATTTTCCCTCCACTTCATGACTTCTTTACGATTTATAACCTTTCTCTACGTTTCGTGATTCTCCAAGACTTTTCCCTTCGTAGAGAATAGTCATGAAACGTAGTAGAAAAGTCAGGAAACGTGAAGAAAAGTCATGAAAACGTGGGGAAGTCATGAAACATGGAGATAGTCATGAAATATTGGAGATAAAGCCATGCCTCTCTCATGACATTTCTCTACGTTTCATGAAGTTTCTTCTACGTTTCATGACTTTTTCTCTCCACGTTTTATGACTTCTACACGTTTCATGACTTCTACACGTTTCATGACTTCTACACGTTTCATGACTTCTACACGTTTCATGACTTCTACACGTTTCATGACTTCTACACTTTTCATGACTTCTACACGTTTCATGACTTCTACACGTTTCATGACTTCTGCACGTTTCATGACTTCTACACGTTTCATGACTTCTACACGTTTCATGACGTCTACACGTTTCATGACTTCTACACGTTTCATGACTTCTACACGCATCATGACTTCTACACGTTTCATGACTTCTATACGTTTCATGACTTCTACACGTTTCATGACTTCTACACGTTTCATGACTTCTACACGTTTCATGACTTCTACACGTTTCATGACTTCTACACGTTTCATGACTTCTACACGTTTCATGACTTCTACACGTTTCATGACTTCTACACGTTTCATGACTTCTACACGTTTCATGACTTCTACACGTTTCGTGACTTCTACACGTTACATGACTTCTACACGTTTCATGACTTCTACACGTTTCATGACTTCTGCACGTTTCATGACTTCTACACGTTTCATGACCTCTACACGTTTCATGACTTCTACACGTTTCATGACTTCTACACGTTACATGACTTCTACACGTTTCATGACTTCTACACGTTTCATGACTTCTACACGTTACTTGACTTCTACACGTTTCATGACTTCTACACATTTCATGACTTCTGCACGTTTCATGACTTCTACACGTTTCATGACCTCTACACGTTTCATGACTTCTACACGTTTCATGACTTCTACACGTTTCATGACTTCTACACGTTTCATGACTTTTACACGTTTCATGACTTTTACACGTTTCATGACTTTTACACGTTTCATGACTTTTACACGTTTCATGACTTTTACACGTTTCATGACTTTTACACGTTTCATGACTTCTACACGTTTCATGACTTTTTTCAAGTTTCATGGCGTTTTTTTCCACGTTTCATGGATATTTTCTACGTTTCATGACTTTTTACATTTCATGACTTTTCTTTTACATTTCATGACTTTTCTCCACGTTTCATAATTTTATCTTCAATTTTCATGACTTTTCTCCATATTTCATAACTTTTGTCCACTGTTCATGACTTTCTCTCCACCTTTTATGACTTTTCTAAGTTTCATGATGTTTTCTCCACGTTTAATGTCTTTTCTCCACGTTTTATAACTTTTTCTCAACTTTTCATAACCTTTCTCCATATTTCTTAACGTTTCTTCACTGTTCATGCCTTTTCGTACACGTTTTATGACTTCTCCATGTTTCATGACTTTTCGTTTTATGATCTTTGTCATGAAAAGTGTAGAAAAGTCATGAAAACATGGAGAAGTCATGAAACATAAAGAAAGTCATGAAAGGCATGACTTTTTCTCCACTTTTCTTGTATGTTTCATGACTAAAATAACTTTAATTATTATAATACATATGATAAAGTAATGTGCACTGGCAACATTAGGTTGTTTTAGCTTATAACTACTGGTTTCTTCACTTGGCGTGAATCACCTATAGACATTTATAAGAACTGTCATGTGTATAGCCTTAAATTTTCGTAGTTGTCATATCCCGAACACCAACTCGTCCTTCGCCACTTCAAATGTTGATGTCTGTGTTGCAGGACCGGCAGCGTAACCGAGGACGGCATAACATCGCGTTTCCGGGAGGAGTCGCGCGAGTCGAGCGTCGCCCGGCGGGACTCCCTGTCGCGCGACTCCGGCATCGGCTCGATCCGCGAGAACTCGGTGCTGGACGCGCGCCGCGACAGCTCGGCGTCGCGCGGCTCGGCCGTCAGCCTGGTCGAGTCGGTGGCGGACATCCGCAACAAGTACTCGCCGGCCAACTACGTGCCGGCGGTGCTGCGCAACAAGGAGAACATCGCGCGCTCGAAGACGCTGAACGACATCGGGCTGCCGCCGATCGAGGCGGCCGCCAAGCTGGGCGGCAAGAAAAAGGTAATAACATCCGAGCCGTCGAACATTAACACGAGTGTGCGAGAGTTGGCTAACAGTACTAACAGCGCGGAGGCGGAGGCGACGGATAACATGAGCAGCCAGGAGGACGACAACGGGAACCGGCCGTCGGTTTCGGAGATGCGGAAGAAGTTTGATAAGGGGGCTGGTGGGAGGGTGGCGCGGACGACGACGACGGCGGCGGCGCCGAGTGAAGTGCCGGCCGCGCGGTTGTTGGCGGACAACCGGTTCAAGAAGTTGGACAAACCGGGCAAGCCGGTTGTGAACGGACATGCTAAAACCGCCAACGCCAAGCTGACGAATGGCGATGTTAAGCGGCCGATTGATCGGAAGGGCCACGACAGCAGCAGGAAGACTGACGGCGGTGACAGTTCGAATGTCACCGCGGACAGGCGGTCGAAAACGTCCAAGGTACTGGATGATGGAGCTGAACTCCGGGGGGGCAAACAGGAGCAACGGGTTGAGGATACAATTACCAGGAGTCCCGCCGCCGGTGTAAAGGCCGAGAAGGAGACGACGCGTGTCAACAACTTCGCCAGCTACATCCCCACCAAAGATTTTGATAAAGGGGATGTGCGGTTAGAGGAGAATAATGGGGAAATGGACAATAGCACTAATACCGGCAAAAATAAGAAGAACACCAAAGTAAGTAGTTTCATACAGCAAATTTGTATCACACCGGAACTCCAATGAGATTGGGGATGTTGCTTATTGATGTTGTTTTAATGTTTTGGTTTTGAATGAAATAACATATTTATGCTTACTAAACTATTAAAGCAGGCCTGGTTGAAATTTTGTAATAAGAAAATAAGAGCAGTAAAACGCAGAGACCCCAAAATCGAATCTCGGTGTCTCGCGGCATGAATCCTAATTTTCGCGAATCACATTTTTCAGAGGTTTTCTGTGGACTTAAGGTAGAGACCTCCTCTGAGTTACCCAATTCACTAATTCACACATAAGCGGCGTTGGGAGGAGGCGCGGTGTAGGCGAGGTGCAGCCGCAACGTTGCACAGTCCACGCCTTAGGCCCAATTCACACATAAGCGGCGTAGGACGCAGGCGCGGTGTAGGTGAGGCGCAGGCGCGACGTCGCACAGGCGATTGTGATGTCCATATGCAGTAAAGGGGTGGACATTGCACCTTATGTTTACATAGAGGCGGCGTGGAAGAGTTTCGACGAAGACGCGGTGCCGGCGCGGCGATAGGTACAAGGCAAATGCCCGCGCCTCGTCAACTAAGTGGGCATTGCACCACATGTTTATATAGAGGGGGCTTGAAGCGTCGTGCCTCTCGCAGCGCCGGCATCGCGTCTTCGCCTCTTCGCCTAAGACACGGTAGGCGAAGAGGCGAGAGGCATAACTCTTCCACGCCGCCTCTATGTAAACATAAGGTGCAATGTCCACCCCTTCACTGCATATGGACATCACAATCGCCTGTGCGACGTCGCGCCTGCGCCTCGCCTACACCGCGCCTGCGCCCGACGCCTCTTATGTGTGAATTGGGCCTTAGGTTTCACAATGGGCCCCATTTTGAGGCCTAAGTGTCTGTATCTATGCTACTCTTCAGCCAACTATCCAGAATTATCCAGAACTACTCCCTTTACCGACGGAAAAGCCTGATAGCCCTAAAAAGATAGAAGTTAGTTCATGACTTTTCTCCATATTTCATAACTTTTGTCCACTGTTCATGACTTTTCTACATATTTCATAACTTTTGTCCACTGTTCATAACTTTCTCTCCACCTTTTATGACTTTTCTAAGTTTCATGATGTTTTCTCCACGTTTAATCCCTTTTCTCCACGTTTTATAACTTTTTCTAACTTCTATCTTTTTAGGGCTATCTACTGCGTTGTTTTTTCTTTTGTTAAATTCCAATTATACTTCACTCTTTTTTTTTTAATGGAGACACAATTTAATCAGTGGTATTCGTCGTACTGATTAGATTACACCTCCTTATCTACCTTTGCGGTGGCTTATCTGGCAATGAAAATATTCCAACATAGAGGTGTTACTCAGTTGTGTCCAGTCGTTTCTCATCTCAAGTTCGAGCGACGAACAAAAACAATGAGTGAAACAATTCTCTCGGTGCGAGCTCTACGCGAGGACGACGTCACAATTCAGAAGAGTATTTTTAAGGATCGCCATTTTTTTGATGCCATTTTGCGCGATATTCGACGGCGCATCCAACTTATCTCCGACATGAAGGTAAACCTAAATCTTAAAGATTTAAGTATCTTCCAACTAGGATAGTTTTATTCAATTTATCTATGTTGTAGATTTTTCTGAATTAACCTTCATTATACTTCACCTACAAAATTTGAAAACCAGAATTCTATCCAAAAAATCTATTAGTAGATCTATTAGTAGATTATTGCCATTTCGACTTATTTATATTTCAGCAATATTTTGAATATAAAAAAGACTGAAGGACCAGAAAAAATATTTTCATTTTCTTTATAGTTACATCGTGGTCTTTTTAGAGATATTTCGTAATCTCTCATCCTCTTCCCTCATGAATATAAAAGTGAAAAATATTTTCATTTTCTTCATAGTTACATCGTGGTCGTTTTAGAGATATTTCGTAACCTCTCATCCCCTTCCCTCATGACTATAAAAGCAAAAATAGTTTCATTTTCTTATTAGTTACATCGTGGTCTTTTTAGAGATATTTCGTAACCTTTGATCCTCTTTCCCCGTGAATCTAAAATGAAACCGTGAAGAAACTAGGTTTAGATTCATGGAGGCTTCTTCTTAGTTTCTGTACGGTTTCTTTTTAGTTTCTTCTAAGCTTTAGCTTAGTTTCTTTTTAGGTTTTTGGTGGTTTCTTCTTTGCTTCATCTTAGTTTTAGCTTAGTTGCTTCACGATTCCTTGTTAGGTTCTTGGTGGTTTCTTCTTTGCTTCATCTTAGTTTTAGCTTAGTTTCTTCACGAGTTCTTGTTAGGTTCTTGGTGGTTTCTTCTTTGTTTCTTCTTATTTTTTTCTTAGTGTCTTCTCAGAGCTTAAGCTTAAGCTCTTTAGTGTTTTCATTGTTTTTTCATTATTTCTTCATAATTCATGACCTCTTCATAGTTTCTTCTTGGTTTCGTCATAGATTCCTTTTGATTTCGTCATAATTTCTTCTTGATTTCGTCATAGTTTCTTCATGATTTCGTCATTGGTTTTTCATTGTTAAATTGTGACTTTTTTCTTGGTTTCTTCAAGATTTCTTCATATAATCTCCATGGGTCCTTCATCGTTTTTTCGCCAGTTTTTTTTTTTGATAGCTTCATAATTTCTTCATATATTCATTAGTTCATAGGTTCATACATTTTTATCATTTTTCAAACTCTCTTCTCAATTTTCTCATGCTATCTCATAGTTTTTCCATTGTTTTATTATAGTTTCTTCTTCGTTTCTTCATAATTTTTTAAATGGCTTCTTTATTTTTTCTTTATAATTGATGGGATCATGGGTTCATACCTTCACAAAGGTCATGGATTTATATTCTCATAGATGCATAGTTTCTTCATCGTTATTTCAATGTTTCTTCATTGTTTCTTCATTGTTTCCTCATTGTTTCTTCATTGTTTCCTGATTATTTCCTCATTGTTTCCTGATTATTTCCTCATTGTTTCTTCATTGTTTCTTCATTGTTTCCTCATTGTTTCCTCATTGTTTCCTCATTGTTTCCTCATTGTTTCCTCATTGTTTCTTCATTGACATCAAACATAAGTCTATTAGATTCATTGGTTCATTAGTTTCTTCATTATATGTATACTTTTTTTCTATTTCTTCTAATTTTCTCGTAGTTTTCCATTTGTTTTTTCTTTTACGGAGAGTACAGCTCCTACCCCTAGGCTGTGTGCACTGAGGCATTTTTGCATAGTGCTATAATTTACCATGTAGAACAATTTATTTATGTAAAATTTTACAATATTTTGTGATATAAAGGTACTTTACCTACAACAATTTTTTTAGGTCAAAATTTACCTGGTATCAAATTTTTGTATAGAGCCATAATTTACCATGTAGAACAATTTATTTATATACAATTTTACGATATTTTGTGATATAAAGGTACTTTACCTACAACAATTTTTTGAGGTCAAAATTTACTTGGTATCAAATTTTTGTATAGAGCCATAATTTACCATGTAGAACAATTTATTTATGTAAAATTTTACGATATTTTACGATATAAAGGTACGTTACCTACAACAATTTTTTGAGGTCAAAATTTACCTGGTATCAAATTTTTGTATAGGGCCATAATTTACCATGTAGAACAATTTATTTATGTAAAATTTTACGATATTTTGTATCATAAAGGTACTTTACCTACAACAATTTTTTGAGGTCAAAATTTACCTGGTATAAATTTTTTGTATAGGGCCATAATTTACCATGTAGAACAATTTATTTATGTAAAATTTTACGATATTTTGTGATATATAGGTACTTTACCTACAACAATTTTTTGATGTCTAAAATTAGTTGGTATCAAATTTTTGTATAGGGCCATAATTTACCATGTAGAACAATTTATTTATGTAACATTTTACGATATTTTGTGATATAGAGGTACTTTACCTACAACAATTTTTTGAGGTCTAAATTTACTTGCGATCATATTTTTGTATAGAGCCATAATTTACCATGTAGAACAATTTATTTATGTAAAATTTTACGATATTTTGTGTCATAAAGGTACTTTACCTACAACAATTTTTTGAGGTCAAAATTTACTTGGTATCAAATTTTTGTATAGAGCCATAATTTACCATGTAGAACAATTTATTTATGTAAAATTTTACGATATTTTACGATATAAAGGTACGTTACCTACAACAATTTTTTGAGGTCAAAATTTACCTGGTATCAAATTTTTGTATAGGGCCATAATTTACCATGTAGAACAATTTATTTATGTAAAATTTTACGATATTTTGTATCATAAAGGTACTTTACCTACAACAATTTTTTGAGGTCAAAATTTACCTGGTATCAAATTTTTGTATAAAGCCATAATTTACCATGTAGAACAATTTATTTATGTAAAATTTTACGATATTTTGTGATATAAAGCTACTTTACCTACAACATTTTTTTGAGGTCAAAATTAACCTGGTATCAAAATTTTTCATAGAGCCATAATTTACCATGTAGAACAATTTATATATGTAAAATTTTACGATATATTGTGTCATAAAGGTACTTTACCTACAACAATTTTTTGAGGTCAAAATTTACCTGGTATTAAAATTTTGCATAGGGCCATAATTTACCATGTAGAACAATTTATTTATGTAAAATTTTACGATATTTTGTGATATAAAGGTACTTTACCTACAACAATTTTTTGAGGTCAAAATTTACCTGGTATCAAATTTTTGCATAGGGCCATAATTTACCATGTAGAACAATTTATTTATGTAAAATTTTACAATATTTTGTGATATAAAGGTACTTTACCTACAACAATTTTTTGAGGTCAAAATTTACCTGGTATCAATTTTTTGTATAGAGCCATAATTTACCATGTAGAACAATTTATTTATGTAAAATTTTACAATATTTTGTGATATTAAGGTACTTTACCTACAACAATTTTTTGAGGTCAAAATTTACCTGGTATCAAATTTTTGTATAGAGCCATAATTTACCATGTAGAACAATTTATTTATGTAAAATTTTACAATATTTTGTGATATAAAGGTACTTTACCTACAACAATTTGTTGAGGTAAAAATTTACCTGGTATCAAACTTTTGCATAGGGCCATAATTTACCATGTAGAACAATTTATTTATGTAAAATTTTATGATATTTTCTGATATAAAGGTACTTTACCTAGAACAATTTTATGAGGTCTAAAATTAGCTGGTATCAAATTTTTGTATAGGGCCATAATTTACCATGTAGAACAATTTATTTATGTAAAATTTTACGATATTTTGTGATATAAAGGTACTTTACCTACAACAATTTTTTGAGGTCAAAATTTACCTGGTATCAAACTTTTGTATAGAGCCATAATTTACCATGTAGAACAATTTATTTATGTAACATTTCACGATATTTTTTGATATAAAGGTACTTTACCTACAACAATTTTTGAGATCAAAATTTACCTGGTATCAAACTTTTGCATAGATCCATAATTTACCTTGTAGAACAATTTATTTATGTAAAATTTTACGATATTTTATCATATAAAGGTACTTTACCTACAACAATTTTTTGAGGTCAAAATTTACCTGGTATCAAATTTTTGTATAGGGCCATAATTTACCATGTAGAACAATTTATTTATGTAAAATTTTACGATATTTTGTCATATAAAGGTACTTTACCTACAACAATTTGTTGAGGTCAAAATTTACCTGGTATCAAATTTTTGCATAGGGCCATAATTTACCATGTAGAACAATTTATTTATGTAACATTTTACGATATTTTGTGATATAAGGGTACTTTACCCATAACAATTTTTTGAGGTCAAAATTTACCTGGTATCAAACTTTTGCATAGGGCCATTATTTACTATGTAGAACAATTTATTTATGTAAAATTTTACGATATTTTATGATATAAAAGTACTTTACCCACAACAATTTTTTGAGGTCAAAATTTACCTGGTATCAAATTTTTGCATAGGGCTATAATTTACCATGTAGAACAATTTATTTATGTAAAATTTTACGATATTTTGTGATATAAAGGTACTTTACCTACAACAATTTTTGAGGTCAAAATTTACCTGGTATCAAATTTTTTTATAGGGCTATTATTTACCATGTAGAACAATTTATTTATATAAAATTTTACGATATTTTATTATATAAGGGTACTTTACCTACAACGATTTTTTGAGGTCAAAATTTACCATCCATCAAAACTCTGCATATGGCCATAATTTGCCATGTAGAACAACTTATTTAAGTAAAATTTTACTATATTTTGCATAAAAAAGGTACTTTACCTACAACGGTTTTTTTTTTTGAGGTCAAAATGTATCTTGTATTATTTTGTCACTTTAGTTGCATTATAATTTTGGCAAAATTAGACACTAAAACACAACAATTGAATGGATGTTATCTATAGAAACATGGGCGCGAGTCCAAGGCCCGGAGTGTTACGACACCAAAAAAAAAATACCTGTTGGGTGTTGTTCTCAGTTGTTATTAATTTCGAGTTCGTTTTTTGGATCGTACACGGCGCCTGTCGGACGTGTCGCGTTGAGCAGTTGTGTGCGTGTGTGCTGTTGCTGAACATTTCGACTGACCATGCGGGTCCGCGGGACCCTTCACGGGGGGTGGCGCGCCCAATGAGTGTGCCCCATAATCGTCCCACAGTGTAAACCAAAATAAAAAATAAAAAACAATAATTCATCATGTCGCTGAGGCATTACAATAGGACGTCGGTCAGTATGTCAAGTGCCCGCGTACTGGTATGTGTTTATTAGAGAAAATTAGTAAAGCGGGATATTTTTTTTGTAGTAGTAGTTGTGTGTCTTGGCAAGCGTTATTTAAGATGTATTTTTAGTACGGAGAGTCGACTATTCGTGAATTCTAGTTCACTTCCTCTTTCACTCCAACCGATTATCTCGATTGCAAATGACATGCCTTATGTACTAAAATATGTAATTTACCCTTTATGGGCTGCATTACTCCTAGTGGTGTTGTACGGGTTCACAGTGGGCCTCCTCGATTACATCAACTCTAGCAAAACCACCCGATTGTTGTTGGTATGTGTGTGCAAACAGTTGCCCAAACACACGTTGACACTCTATTATTAGTCAGTGACATTCATATGACGTATGACGGTTGTAGGCAATCCCCTAAAACTCTGTTGCTCTTTATTTTAGGACCTAGCGACGTCGCCCCGTTTGAACCGCTCGCCCATTTCCGGTCTCGGTACCACCAACAGCAGCTCCCAGCGCAGCTCGCTCGAGAAGGACGTGTACACGCGCAGCAGTGTCTTTGACGATGACGACCGGCGGTACAACAACAGGGCTAGTCCTGGCAAACAGCTGGGCCTCAACGGGCTCAAAAACATCGGGAACACGTGTTTTATGAATTCGGTCATTCAGTGTCTCTCGAACACCAAACCCCTTCTGGAGTATGTCCGCAAGGAGGGGTACTCGAGTGATATCAACAGCACCCTTTCTAGCATGAAAGGAGCACTTATTAAAGGTAAGAGTAACTATAATGTATATTTTATGTATTCATTTTGTTGTGTGTAGCTTTTGCACAAGTTTTGAAAGAACTATGGTCGGAGGACGCGTCCGAGCGCGTGGTTAACACGACGGCCTTGAAGTCGCAAATTCAGAGGTTCGCGCCCCGATTTATGGGCTACTCGCAGCAGGACGCGCAGGAGTTCCTGCGGTACCTGCTGGAGGGGCTGCACGAGGACGTGAACCGCGTCGCCGCCAAACCGGCGCCCATCCTCACGGAGATCGACGAAAAACTAAGGTTAGTATCACAATGTAAGTGGAACTCCGATAACTTTTCGACGTTAGCTAGTTTAGCAGTCGGAAAGTATGAACGAATGTTTCCGAAAGTTTAGTTTCGTACGATTCTCTAGGTCATTGCGGAAACTGTCAAATACATGTTGTTTGACATTTATTTATAACTGCTAATGATACAACTATCTAATATTTATTTTCAAATAACTGTCAAACACATGATGTAAGAGGTTTATTTATGTAAATAACTGTCAAACACATTATGTAAGAGGTTTATTTATGAAAATAACTGTCAAACATCATGCAAGAGGTTTATTTATGCTTGTTACCGACAAAAAAGCTTTGTTGTTGTTTATTTATGCAAACAACTGTCAAACTGTTTGTGTTTTGACGTTTATTTACAAACAACACTTACACCTATCTTGTATTAGACATTTCAATATTAATGGATGCAAGTAAATGTCAAATACATGTTTGACATTTATTTATACATGTAACTGCTAATGATGCTAAACTGTTATTCAAATAACTGTCAAACACATTATGTAAGAGGTTTATTTATGTAAATAACTGTCAAACACATCATGTAAGATGTTTATTTATGCTTGTTACTGACAAAAAAGCTTTGTTGTTGTTTATTTATGCAAACAACTGTCAAACTGTTTGTGTTTTGACGTTTATTTACAAACAACACTTACACCTATCTTGTATTAGACATTTCAATATTAATGGATGCAAGTAACTGTCAAATACATGTTTGACATTTATTTATACATGTAACTGCTAATGATGCTAAACTGTTATTCAAATAACTGTCAAACACATTATGTAAGAGGTTTATTTATGTAAATAACTGTCAAACACATCATGTAAGATGTTTATTTATGCTTTTTACTGACTAAAAAGCTTTGTTGTTGTTAATTTATGCAAACAACTGTCAAACTGTTTGTGTTTTGACGTTTATTTACAAACAACACTTACAACTATCTTGTATTAGGCATCTCAATATTAATGGATGCAAGCAATTGTCAAATACATGTTGTTTGACATTTATTTATACATGTAACTGCTAATGATGCAACTGTCTGATGTTTATTTATTCAAATAACTGTCAAACACATGATGTAAGAGGTTTATTTATGTAAATAACTGTCAAACACATCATGTAAGATGTTTATTTATGCTTGTTACTAATAAAAAAAGCTTTGTTGTTGTTAATTTATGCAAACAACTGTCAAACTGTTTGTGTTTTGACGTTTATTTACAAACAACACTTACACCTATCTTGTATTAGACATCTCAATATTAATGAATGCAAGCAACTGTCAAATACATGTTGTTTGACATTTATTTATACATGTAACTTCTAATGATGCAACTGTATGATGTTTATTTATTCAAATAACTGTCAAACACATGATGTAAGAGGTTTATTTATGTAAATAACTGTCAAACATATCGTGTAAGAGGTTTATTTACGCGTGTTACTGACAAAAAAGCTTTGTTGTTGTTAATTTATGCAAACATCTGTTTGTGTTTTGACGTTTATTTACAAACAACACTTACACCTATCTTGTATTAGACATCTCAATATTAATGGATGCAAGCAACTGTCAAATACATGTTGTTTGACATTTATTTATACATGTAACTTCTAATGATGCAACTGTCTGATGTTTATTTATTCAAATAACTGTCAAACACATGATGTAAGAGGTTTATTTATGTAAATAACTGTCAAACACATCATGTAAGATGTTTATTTATGCTTGTTACTTCATAAAAAGCTTTGTTGTTGTTAATTTATGCAAACAACTGTCAAACTGTTTGTGTTTTGACGTTTATTTACAAACAACACTTACACCTATCTTGTATTAGACATCTCAATATTAATGGATGCAAGCAACTGTCAAATACATGTTGTTTGACATTTATTTATACATGTAACTTCTAATGATGCAACTGTCTGATGTTTATTTATTCAAATAACTGTCAAACACATGATGTAAGAGGTTTATTTATGTAAATAACTGTCAAACACATCATGTAAGATGTTTATTTATGCTTGTTACTTCATAAAAAGCTTTGTTGTTGTTAATTTATGCAAACAACTGTCAAACTGTTTGTGTTTTGACGTTTATTTACAAACAAAACTTACAACTATCTTGTATTAGACATCTCAATATTAATGGATGCAAGCAACTGTCAAATACATGTTGTTTGACATTTATTTATACATGTAACTTCTAATGATGCAACTGTCTGATGTTTATTTATTCAAATAACTGTCAAACACATGATGTAAGAGGTTTATTTATGTAAATAACTGTCAAACACATCATGTAAGATGTTTATTTATGCTTTTTACTGACTAAAAAGCTTTGTTGTTGTTAATTTATGCAAACAACTGTCAAACTGTTTGTGTTTTGACGTTTATTTACAAACAACACTTACAACTATCTTGTATTAGGCATCTCAATATTAATGGATGCAAGCAATTGTCAAATACATGTTGTTTGACATTTATTTATACATGTAACTGCTAATGATGCAACTGTCTGATGTTTATTTATTCAAATAACTGTCAAACACATGATGTAAGAGGTTTATTTATGTAAATAACTGTCAAACACATCATGTAAGATGTTTATTTATGCTTGTTACTAATAAAAAAAGCTTTGTTGTTGTTAATTTATGCAAACAACTGTCAAACTGTTTGTGTTTTGACGTTTATTTACAAACAACACTTACACCTATCTTGTATTAGACATCTCAATATTAATGAATGCAAGCAACTGTCAAATACATGTTGTTTGACATTTATTTATACATGTAACTTCTAATGATGCAACTGTATGATGTTTATTTATTCAAATAACTGTCAAACACATGATGTAAGAGGTTTATTTATGTAAATAACTGTCAAACATATCGTGTAAGAGGTTTATTTACGCGTGTTACTGACAAAAAAGCTTTGTTGTTGTTAATTTATGCAAACATCTGTTTGTGTTTTGACGTTTATTTACAAACAACACTTACACCTATCTTGTATTAGACATCTCAATATTAATGGATGCAAGCAACTGTCAAATACATGTTGTTTGACATTTATTTATACATGTAACTTCTAATGATGCAACTGTCTGATGTTTATTTATTCAAATAACTGTCAAACACATGATGTAAGAGGTTTATTTATGTAAATAACTGTCAAACACATCATGTAAGATGTTTATTTATGCTTGTTACTTCATAAAAAGCTTTGTTGTTGTTAATTTATGCAAACAACTGTCAAACTGTTTGTGTTTTGACGTTTATTTACAAACAACACTTACAACTATCTTGTATTAGACATCTCAATATTAATGGATGCAAGCAACTGTCAAATACATGTTGTTTGACATTTATTTATACATGTAACTGCTAATGATGCAACTGTCTGATGTTTATTTATTCAAATAACTGTCAAACACATGATGTAAGACGTTTATTTATGTAAATAACTGTCAAACATATCATGTAAGAGGTTTATTTAATCTTGTTACTGACAAAAAGGCTTTGTTGTTGTTGATTTATGCAAACAACTGTCAAACTGTTTGTGTTTTGACGTTTATTTACAAACAACACTTACATCTATCTTGTATTAGACATTTCAATATTAATGGATGCAAGCAACTGTCAAATACATGTTGTTTTACATTTATTTATACATGTAACTGCTAATAATGTAACTGTCTGATGTTTATTTATTCAAATAACTATCAAATGCATGATGTAATTGGTTTATTTATGTAAATAACTGTCAAACACATCATGTAAGAGGTTTATTTATGCTTGTTACTGACAAAAAAAGCTTTGTTGTTGTTAATTTGTGCAAACAACTGTCAAACTGTTTGTTTTTTGACGTTTATTTACAAACAACACTTACACCTATCTTGTATTAGACATCTTAATATTAATGGATGCAAGCAACTGTCAAATACATGTTGTTAATAGTAAATGATATGATAATACATGTTGTAGTGATAGCGACAAAGCTGGCGAATCGTGGCAGCGGTACCTGCGCCGAGAGAACTCGAAGGTGGTGGACATTTTCGTGGGTCAGCTGAAGTCGACGTTGAAGTGCACGCACTGTGGACACTGTTCGGTGACGTTCGATCCGTTTTGGGACCTGTCGCTGCCGATTCCGCAGAAGACGGGGCCGATGCGGTTGTCGCAGTGCCTGGAGAGCTTCACCCGCGAGGAGACGCTGGACGGGGACGAGAAACCTGTAAGTTGAATTAATTTGCGTGTGTACCATAGACAACCCACAGTGCTATATAGTTTAAACCATTTGAAAAATCCATAGTTTTCTGTAACCTCAGTTCATGAAACAAATCATTTGTTTTTTTGCGGGAAAAATCAATGTTTGTCAAGTACCTTTGAAAAATGTCTTGTTTGGTCTATGCGTTGGCATGTGTCCTCAGTGCTATATTATTGAAAAATCCATATTTTCCGTAACCTCAGTTCATCGCACATATTTTATTTATTTAGTCTATGCGTTAGCATACGTGTCCTCAATACTATATAGTTTAAACCATTTGAAAAATTCATAATTTTCCATAACCTCAGTTCATCACACATATGCACGTTTGTTACGGAGAAAATACAAGTTTGTCAAGTACCTTTTAAATATTCTTGTTTAGCCCATGCGTGAACATGTGTCCTCAGTGCTAGATAGATGTAACCTCAGCTTATAAAACACATAAATGTTTTCTGCTGAATATTACAAGTAGGGTCTCTTTAAAAAAAAATGTGTTTAGCTTTGCGTGAACATGTGTCCTCTGTGCTAGATAGTTTAAGCCATATGAAAAATCCTTAGTTTTCTGTAATCTCAGTACATCAAAAAGATCAACGTTTTTTTGGGGAGGAAATAAAGTACCCCTTAAAAAATCGTGTTTAGCCTATGCGCGAAGATGTGTCCTCAGTGCTAGATAGTTTTATCCACATGGAAAATCCTCAGTTTTCTGTAACCTCAGTTCATCAAACACGTTATTTGTTTTGCGGGAAACATGAATGTTTGTGTTGCGGAGAAAATGCTAGTTTGTCAAGTACCTTTTAAATATTCGTGTTTAGCCCAGGCGTGAACATGTGTCCTCAGTGCTAGATAGTTGTAACCTCAGCTTATAAAAAACATCAATGTTTTCTGCTGAAAATAACAAATTTAACATACTTCTTTGATTCGACTACGTTTTTTCTGATTCTCCTATGATTTTTCTGATTTTCCCACGTTACTGTTCTGATTCCCACATACTTCCTTGATTGTCCTACGTTTTTTTCAGATTCTCCCACATTACTTTTCTGATTCCCACATACTTCCTTGATTCTCCTACGTTTTTTCTGATTCTCCCACGTTACTTTTCTGATTCCCACATACTTTCTTGATTCTCCTACGTTTTTTTCTGATTCTCCCACGTTACTTTTCTGATTCCCACATACTTCCTTGATTCTCCTACGTTTTTTCTGATTCTCCCACGTTACTTTTCTGATTCCCACATACTTTCTTGATTCTCCTACATTTTTTTTGATTCGCCCACGTTACTTTTCTGATTCCCACATACTTCCTTGATTCTCCTACGTATTTTCTAATTCTCCCACGTTACATGTCTGATTCCCACATACTTTCTTGATTCTCCTACGTTTATTCTGATTCTTCCACGTTACTTTTCTGATTCCCACATACTTCCTTGATTCTCCTACGTTTTTTCTAATTCTCCCACGTTACTTTTCTGATTCCCACATACTTCCTTGATTCTTCTACGTTTTTTCTGATTCTCTCACGTTACTTTTCTGATTCCCACATACTTCTTTGATTCTCCTACGTTTTTTGTGATTCTCCCACGTTACTTTTCTGATTCCCACATACTTCCTAGATTCTCTTACGTTTTTTCTGATTCTCCCACGTTACTTTTCTGATTCCCACATACTTTCTTGATTCTCCTACGTTTTTTCTAATTTTCCCACGTTACTTTTCTGATTCCCACATACTTCCTTGATTCTCTTACGTTGTTTTCAGATTCTCCCACGTTACTTTTCTGATTCCCACATACTTCCTTGATTCTCCAAAGTTGTTTTCTGATTCTTCCACGTTACTTTTCTGATTCCCACATACTTCCTTGATTCTCCTACGATTTTTCTGATTCTCCCACGTTACTTTTCTGATTCCCACATACTTCCTTGATTCTCCTACGTTTTTTCTGATTCGCCCACGTTACTTTTCTGATTCCCACATACTTCCTTGATTGATTCTCCTACGTTTTTTATGATTCTCCCACGTTACTTTTCTGATTCCCACATACTTCCTTGATTCTCCTACGTTTTTTCTGATTCTCCCACGTTACTTTTCTGATTCCCACATACTTCCTTGATTCTCCTACGTTTTTTCTGATTCTCCCACGTTACTTTTCTGATTCCCACATACTTCCTTGATTCTCCTACGTTTTTTCTGATTCTCCCACGTTACTTTTCTGATTCCCACATACTTCCTTGATTCTCCTACGTTTTTTCTGATTCTCCCACGTTACTTTTCTGATTCCCACATACTTCCTTGATTCTCCTAAGTTTTTTTCTGATTCTCCCACGTTACTTTTCTGATTCCCATATACTTCCTGATTCTCCTACATTTTTTCTGATTCTCCCACGTTACTTTTCTGATTACCACATACTTCCTTGATTCTCCTACGTTTTTTCTGATTCTCCCACGATACTTTTCTGATTCCCACATACTTCTTTGATTCTCCTACGTTTTTTCTGATTCTCCCACGTTACTTTTCTGATTCCCACATACTTCCTTGATTCTCCTACGTTTTTTCTGATTCTTCCACGTTAGTTTTCTGATTCCCACATACTTCCTTGATTCTTCTACGTTTTTTTCTGATGCTCGCACGTTACTTCTCTGATTCCCACATACTTCCTTGATTCTCCTACGTTTTTTCTGATTCTCCCACGTTACTTTTCTGATTCCCACATACTTCCTTGATTCTCCTACGTTTTTTCTGAGTCTCCCACGTTACTTTTCTGATTCCCACATACTTCCTTGATTCTCCTACGTTTTTTTCAGATTCTCCCACGTTACTTTTCTGACATACTTCCTTGATTTGGGAATCAGAAAAGTAACGTGGGAAAATCAGAAAAAAAAGTAGGAGAATCAAGGAAGTATGTGGGAATCAGAAAAGTAACGTGGGAGAATCAGAAAAAAACGTAGGAGAATCAAGGAAGTATGTGGGAATCAGAAAAGTAACATGGGAGAATCAGAAAAAATGTAGGAGAATCAAGGAAGTATGTGGGAATCAGAAAAGTAACGTGGGAGAATCAGAAAAAAACGTAGGAGAATCAAGGAAGTATGTGGGAATCAGAAAAGTAACATGGGAGAATCAGAAAAAATGTAGGAGAATCAAGGAAGTATGTGGGAATCAGAAAAGTAACGTGGGAAAATCAGAAAAAATGTAGGAGAATCAAGGAAGTATGTGGGAATCAGAAAATACGTGGGAGAATCAGAAAAAACGTAGGAGAATCAAGGAAGTATGTGAGAATCAGAAAAGTAACGTGGGAGAATCGGAAAAAACGTAGGAGAATCAAAGATATATGTGGAAATCAGAAAAAACACGAAAGCATTAGAGAAACATGAGATACTTAGAAGTATGTTCGTCCCGTGTTCGATTAATCGTGCGAGGCGTTCCTGAAACGAAACGAAAGCAGCTGTAGAAGAATGACAATTGAGGAACGATTTTATAGATGTAAAATACCATATTGATGATTTGTTTTTGGTGTTAAATGTTTGTTTTAGGACTTGCTCATAGCAACAATTACATATAATTTTCTTTCAGACATGCTCGAAATGCAAGGAGAGAAGAAAATGCACCAAGTCGTTCACCATACACAAGTTCCCGAAAATTTTAGTGATTCGTATCCTTTTTATTAAAACAAGAATGACTATATATATATATACAACTAACACCAACTTTGGTATCATTTATGACATTTTCCTTAACTAAACCGGTATAGATTTGAAAAGGTTTTCGCCGACAGAGCGTTTCCGGGGCAAGTTGTCGGTGACCGTCGATTTCCCGCTAGAAGGGCTCGATATGAGCAACTATGCCGCTGAGTCGCACTCCCAGTGCCGCTACAACCTCTACGCCATCTCCAACCATAGTGGCACCACCTACAGCGGCCACTACACCGCCTACTGCCGCCACCCCTACTCTCTTTCATGGCACGAGTATAACGACTCACGGTGAGTACATACCAACAATTTATATCTGTATTATACTGATATGGGCTATTTTTCAATAGTCTCAATACAGGAATACATTTGTAAATCAACAATGATACAATTAATCCCCTAGGAGGAAAGTTAAACGCCATCTGGCGGCACTACATCAATCATCCTCTTAGCAATCTACATATCTAGATTCTATCTACATCAGTATAGCCCAGCTAGTGAGGAGTGAGGATGAATTCACACAATATCTCGAGTGGTTATATACAAACATTATACAACTAACCCGTTAGGTGGAAAGTTAAACGCCATCTGGCGGCACTACATCAATTAGCAATACACACCCATATGGTAATAACATCATCAGGAATATTATTTATTCCATAGAGGGCACTACACGGTGATCCTGATGGCATGAGCATGTTGACGGTTATTACCATATGGGTGTGCATTGCTAATTGATGTGTTGTCGCCAGATGGCGTTAAACTTTCCTCCTAGGGTGTTATTTGTATCATTTTTGTATATAACCACTTGAGATATTGTGTGAATTCATCCTCACTAGCTGAGCTATAGTGATCTAGAATCTAGATAGCTAGATTGCTAAGAGGTGGATTCAAACTTATATATGTAAATCAACAGAGTCTTAAATGCTACGTCATCAAATTAATTAGAAGCTTAATTTTACCATTAATTACAATTAATAATTGTTTTGTTTTTTTAATTTAAGGGTGTCCTCAATATCGTCCAAGAGCATAGTGAGCGGTGAGGCCTACGTGCTCTTCTACGAGCTGGACAGCAAACTCGCCCATCTATGAGTGCGAATGACAACTAGGTTTTATAAAATTAACATCCTTTTTAATTTGCCATATTTATAATATCTACCCCCCATTTTATTTTATCACCACATTCTCCCACATTCCCTTATCCTACTTATTGTACCTAACGTTATTTTTTTAATATTTACAAACAAACTCCCCGCCTACCCCACCAAAACCTCTTTCTGTTTTATTTATTTATTTATTTATTTGCCACTTAAAACGCATGAATTGAAAAATAATAATAATAATAATATCTGTTTCTGGACTTGGTTCGTCCCGTTGTTAATCTAGTCTGATTTTTATTGGCGCCGCGGTCGGGCCGCTTTCAAACAATTTGAATTAAAAATAATTTTTTTTTGTGGATGAGGATGAAAGGAACAAAACATGAAACAGATTTGTATATTTAAATAGTGATGTAATGAGTACTTATTTATTTAAAAAATTAAAAATCTTTACAAAAAAATATATATATATAATATATATTAAAATAATATTAATAATCGCAGATACAAAGCGAGATCAGGGAGGAAAGATATTAATTGTTATTGATTTCGAGATGTCGAACAAATCTGTATAGATTCTATTTATTGAGGTGTGAATGGTTTTATTAGATGATTTATTCACGCAACGTGCAGGTTATACACGTAGCGCATGGTTCAAATTCAATCTCCTGTGAGAGATTCTTTTGCGCATGCGTGACCAAAAAACCGTTACGTGTATGATAAAAACGTTGAATATGTAATTGTCGTACCTTCTTAAAAGTTTATTTCACTCAAATCAAATGTATTATATTTGTTATTTGTAGAAAAACTTACATGTATGATTTAATTTACTTCAATTTTCCTGCAAGAGATTCGTTTGCGCATGCGCGATAAAAAAAAAACCGTTACGTGTATGATACAAACGTTGAATATGTAAATGTACCTTAAAATTTATTTCACTCACACGCTTCCGCGGGCGAAACTAGTGAAAAAAAAATATGGAAAAAACAAAGCGAGCACATTAGAGAAATTACAAATCGACACTTACCTGTATAGTTTATTGTAAATTACTGCGGCCGAGGAGAACGGAATACTCTTTTTTTTTTTTCTAATTGTTGAATAATGTATTTAGCTTTGTAAAAAAAAAAACAAACAAGAAACAAAATACGAGAAATCGTTGAGCACTAATTAATAAGATGGACGTCGCGACGCCGCGGCGCGCGTCAGTCCTGCCTAACTCGATTTATTAAACAAAACCAAAAAAAAAAGAAGATTTATGATACAAATAAATAATACTGTTTGCAATAAAGATGAAATAAATTCTTTTGATACAAATTGTGATTGTTGATGTTTGTAATTCCCAATATCCCAATTATCATCAATAAGGCTGATAAAAGGTATGAAATACACCATAAAAACTCAAATTATATATTTTTTTAAAATTTAACGGATAAAATTCTCAGTATTGGCAGCGTCCTCTATTAACTATTTCTACAAAGTTTCAGCAATTGGTTTGTAGATGTCGCCATGATGTACAAAATTAATTTAATTTTGTTTGAATTGAATCAGGGAGAAAATAATTATGAAAACAGTCATGCAAGATGAGAACAGTGATGTTAAGTAACAGAAGTCATGTCAAGACGATAACAGTCATGTCAAGAGTAACGATACACATGTCAAGTTGATAATAGTCATGTCTCATGATGAAAATAGTCATGCCAAGATAACAATAATCATGGCAAATTGAACAATACTCATGTCAAGTTGACAATAGTCATGCCAAGATGACAACAGTGGTGTCAAGATAACAACAGTCATGTCAAGATGACAACAGTCGTGTCAAGATGAAAATAGTCATGTTATGATGTCAATAGTTATGTCTCAAGAAGATGAAAATAGGCATGTCATGATGAAAATATCATATCAAGTTGACAATAGTCATGTTAAGATGACAATAGTCGTGTCAGGTTGAACAAAATCAATGTCAAGTTGGCAATAATCATGTCTAAAGATGTAAATTGTACTGTCAATATGGAAATAATCGTGACCATAGTTATGTCAAGATGACAACAGTCATGTCATGATAAAAATAGTCATGTTATGATGTCAAATGTTAATAAAGAGTTTGCAATATTGCGAACTTGTTAGATAATACATCATGTAAATCCGGATAATAGTATTGGTTGTATAACCAACGTCTATTTATTAAGGAATGAATTAATAAATTTGTTTGCTGCGTTTCTCCAACACAGTCGCGATATTAGTTTCGATGAACACACGACTTGACGGAAGAATTTAATATTGCTTCGTAATAAAATGTTCTTGTTAGAATTTATATGATACTAGTTAATTTAACAGTAGAATGTCATAAATAGAAATTAACCGGAAATATAGAAATATTTATAAATGTGAGCAATTTGTAAAGTAATATCCGTCCTTTATACACAAATAAGAATTATTTTGCTATTTGCTGAACATATATAAATTATGATATACGCTGTATTAAACGGTTATATATTAATTTGCAAATGTAGTTCAGTTTGTATGATTTTTATATACACATACACACACACACATATACACACACACACACACACACATATATATACACACACACACATATACACACACACATACACACACACACACACACACACACACACACACACACACACAGAGACACACACACACAAAGAGAGAGAGAGAAATGATGAAAGAAACAAAAAACGCGGGAAACCAACAAATAGTGACATCCTGTCATAAAATGTACTCCTGATACAGAATATTCGATATCCACCCTTTTTGACGTAATATATATAATAATCCTGACGCGCGGCAGGACATTTGTTCTTCTTCGCCCAGTCTTGACTTCCAGGAAGCCACCAGCGGGTGTTGGGTCGACAGCTGGAGGGTCTGTATATATATATATATATATATATATATATATATATATATATATATATATATATATATATATATATATATATATATATATATGATATATATATATATATAATATATATATATATATATACTTTCTCTAGCTCTTACCGTTTTCGCGCTACAAAGGCCAGCAAATGTGAAATTGATGAAATTTCATGTGTTTTTCTCGTTTAAACTCGGTAGCATTTTTATTTGAAATGTTAGCGAGATGGTTTATATATCAAAATGTAGAGTATTACAAGGCCTACAAATTGAGGCTTAGGCACTTTTCTCTAGCTCTTACCGTTTTCGCGCTACAAAGGCCAGCAAATGTGAAATTGATGAAATTTCATGTGTTTTTCTCGTTTAAACTCGGTAGCATTTTTATTTGAAATGCTAGAGAGATTGTTTATATATCAAAATGTAGAGTATTACAAGGCTTACAAATTGAGGCTTAGGCACTTTTCTCTAGCTCTTACCGTTTTCGCGCTACAAAGGCCAGCAAATGTGAAATTGATGAAATTTCATGTGTTTTTCTCGTTTAAACTCGGTAGCATTTTTATTTGAAATGTTAGCGAGATGGTTTATATATCAAAATGTAGAGTATTACAAGGCCTACAAATTGAGGCTTAGGCACTTTTCTCTAGCTCTTACCGTTTTCGCGCTACAAAGGCCAGCAAATGTGAAATTGATGAAATTTCATGTGTTTTTCTCGTTTAAACTCGGTAGCATTTTTATTTGAAATGTTAGCGAGATGGTTTATATATCAAAATGTAGAGTATTACAAGGCCTACAAATTGAGGCTTAGGCACTTTTCTCTAGCTCTTACCGTTTTCGCGCTACAAAGGCCAGCAAATGTGAAATTGATGAAATTTCATGTGTTTTTCTCGTTTAAACTCGGTAGCATTTTTATTTGAAATGTTAGCGAGATGGTTTATATATCAAAATGTAGAGTATTACAAGGCCTACAAATTGAGGCTTAGGCACTTTTCTCTAGCTCTTACCGTTTTCGCGCTACAAAGGCCAGCAAATGTGAAATTGATGAAATTTCATGTGTTTTTCTCGTTTAAACTCGGTAGCATTTTTATTTGAAATGCTAGAGAGATGGTTTATGTATCAAAATGTAGAGTATTACAAGGCCTACAAATTGAGGCTTAGGCACTTTTCTCTAGCTCTTACCGTTTTCGCGCTACAAAGGCCAGCAAATGTGAAATTGATGAAATTTCATGTGTTTTTCTCGTTTAAACTCGGTAGCATTTTTATTTGAAATGCTAGAGAGATGGTTTATGTATCAAAATGTAGAGTATTACAAGGCCTACAAATTGAGGCTTAGGCACTTTTCTCTAGCTCTTACCGTTTTCGCGCTACAAAGGCCAGCAAATGTGAAATTGATGAAATTTCATGTGTTTTTCTCGTTTAAACTCGGTAGCATTTTTATTTGAAATGTTAGCGAGATGGTTTATATATCAAAATGTAGAGTATTACAAGGCCTACAAATTGAGGCTTAGGCACTTTTCTCTAGCTCTTACCGTTTTCGCGCTACAAAGGCCAGCAAATGTGAAATTGATGAAATTTCATGTGTTTTTCTCGTTTAAACTCGGTAGCATTTTTATTTGAAATGCTAGAGAGATTGTTTATATATCAAAATGTAGAGTATTACAAGGCTTACAAATTGAGGCTTAGGCACTTTTCTCTAGCTCTTACCGTTTTCGCGCTACAAAGGCCAGCAAATGTGAAATTGATGAAATTTCATGTGTTTTTCTCGTTTAAACTCGGTAGCATTTTTATTTGAAATGTTAGCGAGATGGTTTATATATCAAAATGTAGAGTATTACAAGGCCTACAAATTGAGGCTTAGGCACTTTTCTCTAGCTCTTACCGTTTTCGCGCTACAAAGGCCAGCAAATGTGAAATTGATGAAATTTCATGTGTTTTTCTCGTTTAAACTCGGTAGCATTTTTATTTGAAATGCTAGAGAGATGGTTTATATATCAAAATGTAGAGTATTACAAGTCCTACAAATTGAAGCTTAGACACTTTTCTCTAGCTCTTACCATTTTCGCGCTATAGAGGCCAGCAAATGTGAAATTGATGAAATTTCATGTGTTTTTCTCGTTTAAACTCGGTAGCATTTTTATTTGAGATGCTAGCGAGATGGTTTATATATCAAAATGTAGAGTATTACAAGGCCTACAAATTGAGGCTTAGGCACTTTTCTCTAGCTCTTACCGTTTTCGCGCTACAAAGGCCAGCAAATGTGAAATTGATGAAATTTCATGTGTTTTTCTCGTTTAAACTCGGTAGCATTTTTATTTGAAATGCTAGAGATATTGTTTATATATCAAAATGTAGAGTATTACAAGGCTTACAAATTGAGGCTTAGGCACTTTTCTCTAGCTCTTACCGTTTTCGCGCTACAAAGGCCAGCAAATGTGAAATTGATGAAATTTCATGTGTTTTTCTCGTTTAAACTCGGTAGCATTTTTATTTGAGATGCTAGCGAGATGGTTTATATATCAAAATGTAGAGTATTACAAGGCCTACAAATTGAGGCTTAGGCACTTTTCTCTAGCTCTTACCGTTTTCGCGCTACAAAGGCCAGCAAATGTGAAATTGATGAAATTTCATGTGTTTTTCTCGTTTAAACTCGGTAGCATTTTTATTTGAAATGCTAGAGATATTGTTTATATATCAAAATGTAGAGTATTACAAGGCTTACAAATTGAGGCTTAGGCACTTTTCTCTAGCTCTTACCGTTTTCGCGCTACAAAGGCCAGCAAATGTGAAATTGATGAAATTTCATGTGTTTTTCTCGTTTAAACTCGGTAGCATTTTTATTTGAGATGCTAGCGAGATGGTTTATATATCAAAATGTAGAGTATTACAAGGCCTACAAATTGAGGCTTAGGCACTTTTCTCTAGCTCTTACCGTTTTCGCACTATAGAGGCCAGCAAATGTGAAATTGATGAAATTGCATGTGTTTTTCTCGTTTAAACTCGGTAGCATTTTTATTTGAGATGCTAGCGAGATGGTTTATATATCAAAATGTAGAGTATTACAAGGCCTACAAATTGAGGCTTAGACACTTTTCTCTAGCTCTTACCGTTTTCGCGCTATAGAGGCCAGCAAATGTGAAATTGATGAAATTTCATGTGTTTTTCTCGTTTAAACTCGGTAGCATTTTTATTTGAAATGCTAGAGAGATTGTTTATATATCAAAATGTAGAGTATTACAAGGCTTACAAATTGAGGCTTAGGCACTTTTTTCTAGCTCTTACCGTTTTCACGCTACAAAGGCCAGCAATGTGAAATATATATATATATATATATATATATATATATATATATATATGATATATATATATATATATATATAATATATATATATATATATATATATATATATATATATATATATATTTCACATTGCTGGCCTTTGTAGCGTGAAAACGGTAAGAGCTAGAAAAAAGTGCCTAAGCCTCAATTTGTAAGCCTTGTAATACTCTACATTTTGATATATAAACAATCTCTCTAGCATTTCAAATAAAAATGCTACCGAGTTTAAACGAGAAAAACACATGAAATTTCATCAATTTCACATTTGCTGGCCTCTATAGCGTGAAAACGGTAAGAGCTAGAGAAAAGTGTCTAAGCTTCAATTTGTAGGACTTGTAATACTCTACATTTTGATATATAAACCATCTCTCTAGCATTTCAAATAAAAATGCTAACGAGTTTAAACGAGAAAAACACATGAAATTTCATCAATATCACATTTGCTGGCCTCTATAGCGCGAAAACGGTATGAGCTAGAGAAAAGTGCGTAAGCCTCAATTTGTAGGCCTTGTAATACTCTACATTTTGATATATAAACCATCTCGCTAACATTTCAAATAAAAATGCTACCGAGTTTAAACGAGAAAAACACATGAAATTTCATCAATTTCACATTTGCTGGCCTTTGTAGCGCGAAAACGGTAAGAGCTAGAGAAAAGTGCCTAAGCCTCAATTTGTAGGCCTTGTAATACTCTACATTTTGATACATAAACCATCTCTCTAGCATTTCAAATAAAAATGCTACCGAGTTTAAACGAGAAAAACACATGAAATTTCATCAATTTCACATTTGCTGGCCTTTGTAGCGCGAAAACGGTAAGAGCTAGAGAAAAGTGCCTAAGCCTCAATTTGTTGGCCTTGTAATACTCTACATTTTGATATATAAACCATCTCGCTAGCATTTCAAATAAAAATGCTACCGAGTTTAAACGAGAAAAACACATGAAATTTCATCAATTTCACATTTGCTGGCCTTTGTAGCGCGAAAACGGCAAGAGCTAGAGAAAAGTGTCTAAGCCTCAATTTGCAGGCCTTGTAATATTCTACATTTTGATATATAAACCATCTCTCTAGCATTTCAAATAAAAATGCTACCGAGTTTAAACGAGAAAAACACAAGATATTTCATCAATTTCACATTTGCTGGCCTTTGTAGCGCGAAAACGGTAAGAGCTAGAGAAAAGTGCCTAAGCCTCAATTTGTAGGCCTTGCAATACTCTATATTTTGATATATAAACCATCTCTCTAGCATTTCAAATAAAAATGCTACCGAGTTTAAACGAGAAAAACACATGAAATTTCATCAATTTCACATTTGCTGGCCTTTGTAGCGTGAAAACGGTAAGAGCTAGAGAAAAGTGCCTAAGCCTCAATTTGTAGGCCTTGTAATACTCTACATTTTGATATATAAACCACCTCTCTAGCATTTCAAATAAAAGTGCTACCGAGTTTAAACGAGAAAAACACATGAAATTTCATTAATTTCACATTTGCTGGCCTCTATAGCGCGAAAACGGTAAGAGCTAGAGAAAAGTGCCTAAGCCTCAATTTGTAGGCCTTGCAATACTCTATATTTTGATATATAAACCATCTCTCTAGCATTTCAAATAAAAATGCTACCGAGTTAAAACGAGAAAAACACATGAAATTTCATCAATTTCACATTTGCTGGCCTTTGTAGCGTGAAAACGGTAAGAGCTAGAGAAAAGTGCCTAAGCCTCAATTTGTAGGCCTTGTAATACTCTACATTTTGATATATAAACCACCTCTCTAGCATTTCAAATAAAAGTGCTACCGAGTTTAAACGAGAAAAACACATGAAATTTCATCAATTTCACATTTGCTGGCCTTTGTAGCGCGAAAACGGTAAGAGCTAGAGAAAAGTGCCTAAGCCTCAATTTGTAGGCCTTGTAATACTCTACATTTTGATATATAAACCATCTCTCTAGCATTTCAAATAAAAATGCTACCGAGTTTAAACGAGAAAAACACATGAAATTTCATCAATTTCACATTTGCTGGCCTCTATAGCGCGAAAACGGTAAGAGCTAGAGAAAAGTGCCTAAGCCTCAATTTGTAGACCTTGTAATACTCTACATTTTGATATATAAACCACCTCTCTAGCATTTCAAATAAAAGTGCTACCGAGTTTAAACGAGAAAAACACATGAAATTTCATCAATTTCACATTTGCTGGCCTTTGTAGCGTGAAAACGGTAAGAGCTAGAGAAAAGTGCCTAAGCCTCAATTTGTAGGCCTTGTAATACTCTACATTTTGACATATAAACGACCTCTCTAGCATTTCAAATAAAAGTGCTACCGAGTTTAAACGAGAAAAACACATGAAATTTCATCAATTTCACATTTGCTGGCCTTTGTAGCGCGAAAACGGTAAGAGCTAGAGAAAAGTGTCTAAGCCTCAATTTGTAGGCCTTGTAATACTCTACATTTTGATATATAAACCATCTCTCTAGCATTTCAAATAATAATGCTACCGAGTTTAAACTAGAAAAACACATGAAATTTCATGAATTTCACATTTGCTGGTCTCTATAGCGCGAAAACGGTAAGAGCTAGAGAAAAGTGCCTAAGCCTTAATTTGTAGGCCAGACAATACTCTACATTTTGATATATAAACCATCTCTCTAGCATTTCAAATAAAAATGCTACCGAGTTTAAACGAGAAAAACACATGAAATTTCATTAATTTCACATTTGCTGGCCTCTATAGCGCGAAAACGGTAAGAGCTAGAGAAAAGTGCCTAAGCCTCAATTTGTAGGCCTTGCAATACTCTATATTTTGATATATAAACCATCTCTCTAGCATTTCAAATAAAAATGCTACCGAGTTAAAACGAGAAAAACACATGAAATTTCATCAATTTCACATTTGCTGGCCTTTGTAGCGTGAAAACGGTAAGAGCTAGAGAAAAGTGCCTAAGCCTCAATTTGTAGGCCTTGTAATACTCTACATTTTGATATATAAACCACCTCTCTAGCATTTCAAATAAAAGTGCTACCGAGTTTAAACGAGAAAAACACATGAAATTTCATCAATTTCACATTTGCTGGCCTTTGTAGCGCGAAAACGGTAAGAGCTAGAGAAAAGTGCCTAAGCCTCAATTTGTAGGCCTTGTAATACTCTACATTTTGATATATAAACCATCTCTCTAGCATTTCAAATAAAAATGCTACCGAGTTTAAACGAGAAAAACACATGAAATTTCATCAATTTCACATTTGCTGGCCTCTATAGCGCGAAAACGGTAAGAGCTAGAGAAAAGTGCCTAAGCCTCAATTTGTAGACCTTGTAATACTCTACATTTTGATATATAAACCACCTCTCTAGCATTTCAAATAAAAGTGCTACCGAGTTTAAACGAGAAAAACACATGAAATTTCATCAATTTCACATTTGCTGGCCTTTGTAGCGTGAAAACGGTAAGAGCTAGAGAAAAGTGCCTAAGCCTCAATTTGTAGGCCTTGTAATACTCTACATTTTGACATATAAACGACCTCTCTAGCATTTCAAATAAAAGTGCTACCGAGTTTAAACGAGAAAAACACATGAAATTTCATCAATTTCACATTTGCTGGCCTTTGTAGCGCGAAAACGGTAAGAGCTAGAGAAAAGTGTCTAAGCCTCAATTTGTAGGCCTTGTAATACTCTACATTTTGATATATAAACCATCTCTCTAGCATTTCAAATAATAATGCTACCGAGTTTAAACTAGAAAAACACATGAAATTTCATGAATTTCACATTTGCTGGTCTCTATAGCGCGAAAACGGTAAGAGCTAGAGAAAAGTGCCTAAGCCTTAATTTGTAGGCCAGACAATACTCTACATTTTGATATATAAACCATCTCTCTAGCATTTCAAATAAAAATGCTACCGAGTTTAAACGAGAAAAACACATGAAATTTCATCAATTTCACATTTTCTGGCCTCTATAGCGCGAAAACGGTAAGAGCTAGAGAAAAGTGCCTAAGCCTCAATTTGTAGGCCTTGTAATACTCTACATTTTGATATATAAACCACCTCTCTAGCATTTCAAATAAAAGTGCTACCGAGTTTAAACGAGAAAAACACATGAAATTTCATCAATTTCACATTTGCTGGCCTCTATAGCGCGAAAACGGTAAGAGCTAGAGAAAAGTGCCTAAGCCTCAATTTGTAGGCCTTGTAATACTCTACATTTTGATATATAAACCACCTCTCTAGCATTTCAAATAAAAGTGCTACCGAGTTTAAACGAGAAAAACACATGAAATTTCATCAATTTCACATTTGCTGGCCTTTGTAGCGCGAAAACGGTAAGAGCTAGAAAAAAGTGCCTAAGCCTCAATTTGTAGGCCTTGTATTACTCTACATTTTGATATATAAACCACCTCTCTAGCGTTTCAAATAAAAGTGCTACCGAGTTTAAACGAGAAAAACACATGAAATTTCATCAATTTCACATTTGCTGGCCTCTATAGCGCGAAAACGGTAAGAGCTAGAGAAAAGTGCCTAAGCCTCAATTTGTAGGCCTTGTAATACTCTACATTTTGATATATAAACCACCTCTCTAGCATTTCAAATAAAAGTGCTACCGAGTTTAAACGAGAAAAACACATGAAATTTCATCAATTTCACATTTGCTGGCCTTTGTAGCGCGAAAACGGTAAGAGCTAGAAAAAAGTGCCTAAGCCTCAATTTGTAGGCCTTGTATTACTCTACATTTTGATATATAAACCACCTCTCTAGCGTTTCAAATAAAAGTGCTACCGAGTTTAAACGAGAAAAACACATGAAATTTCATCAATTTCACATTTGCTGGCCTCTATAGCGCGAAAACGGTAAGAGCTAGAGAAAAGTGCCTAAGCCTCAATTTGTAGGCCTTGTAATACTCTACATTTTGATATATAAACCATCTCTCTAGCATTTCAAATAAAAATGCTACCGAGTTTAAACGAGAAAAACACATGAAATTTCATCAATTTCACATTTTCTGGCCTCTATAGCGCGAAAACGGTAAGAGCTAGAGAAAAGTGCCTAAGCCTCAATTTGTAGGCCTTGTAATACTCTACATTTTGATATATAAACCACCTCTCTAGCATTTCAAATAAAAGTGCTACCGAGTTTAAACGAGAAAAACACATGAAATTTCATCAATTTCACATTTGCTGGCCTTTGTAGCGCGAAAACGGTAAGAGCTAGAAAAAAGTGCCTAAGCCTCAATTTGTAGGCCTTGTATTACTCTACATTTTGATATATAAACCACCTCTCTAGCGTTTCAAATAAAAGTGCTACCGAGTTTAAACGAGAAAAACACATGAAATTTCATCAATTTCACATTTGCTGGCCTCTATAGCGCGAAAACGGTAAGAGCTAGAGAAAAGTGCCTAAGCCTCAATTTGTAGGCCTTGTAATACTCTACATTTTGATATATAAACCATCTCTCTAGCATTTCAAATAAAAATGCTACCGAGTTTAAACGAGAAAAACACATGAAATTTCATCAATTTCACATTTTCTGGCCTCTATAGCGCGAAAACGGTAAGAGCTAGAGAAAAGTGCCTAAGCCTCAATTTGTAGGCCTTGTAATACTCTACATTTTGATATATAAACCACCTCTCTAGCATTTCAAATAAAAGTGCTACCGAGTTTAAACGAGAAAAACACATGAAATTTCATCAATTTCACATTTGCTGGCCTTTGTAGCGCGAAAACGGTAAGAGCTAGAAAAAAGTGCCTAAGCCTCAATTTGTAGGCCTTGTATTACTCTACATTTTGATATATAAACCACCTCTCTAGCGTTTCAAATAAAAGTGCTACCGAGTTTAAACGAGAAAAACACATGAAATTTCATCAATTTCACATTTGCTGGCCTCTATAGCGCGAAAACGGTAAGAGCTAGAGAAAAGTGCCTAAGCCTCAATTTGTAGGCCTTGTAATACTCTACATTTTGATATATAAACCATCTCTCTAGCATTTCAAATAAAAATGCTACCGAGTTTAAACGAGAAAAACACATGAAATTTCATCAATTTCACATTTGCTGGTCTCTATAGCGCGAAAACGGTTAGAGCTAGAGAAAAGTGCCTAAGCCTCAATTTGTAGGCCTTGTAATACTCTACATTTTGATATATAAACCACCTCTCTAGCATTTCAAATAAAAGTGCTACCGAGTTTAAACGAGAAAAACACATGAAATTTCATCAATTTCACATTTGCTGGCCTTTGTAGCGCGAAAACGGTAAGAGCTAGAAAAAAGTGCCTAAGCCTCAATTTGTAGGCCTTGTAATACTCTACATTTTGATATATAAACCACCTCTCTAGCATTTCAAATAAAAGTGCTACCGAGTTTAAACGAGAAAAACACATGAAATTTCATCAATTTCACATTTGCTGGCCTCTATAGCGCGAAAACGGTAAGAGCTAGAGAAAAGTGTCTAAGCCTCAATTTGTAGGCCTTGTAATACTCTACATTTTGATATATAAACCACCTCTCTAGCATTTCAAATAAAAGTGCTACCGAGTTTAAACGAGAAAAACACATGAAATTTCATCAATTTCACATTTGCTGGCCTCTATAGCGCGAAAACGGTAAGAGCTAGAGAAAAGTGCCTAAGCCTCAATTTGTAGGCCTTGTAATACTCTACATTTTGATATATAAACCATCTCTCTAGCATTTCAAATAAAAATGCTACCGAGTTTAAACGAGAAAAACACATGAAATTTCATCAATTTCACATTTGCTGGGCTCTATAGCGCGAAAACGGTAAGAGCTAGAGAAAAGTGCCTAAGCCTCAATTTGTAGGCCTTGTAATACTCTACATTTTGATATATAAACCATCTCGCTAGGATTTCAAATAAAAATGCTACCGAGTTTAAACGAGAAAAACACATGAAATTTCATCAATTTCACATTTGCTGGCCTTTGTAGCGCGAAAACGGTAAGAGCTAGAGAAAAGTGCCTAAGCCTCAATTTGTAGGCCTTGTAATACTCTACATTTTGATATATAAACCATCTCTCTAGCATCTCAAATAAAAATGCTACCGAGTTTAAACGAGAAAAACACATGAAATTTCATCAATTTCACATTTGCTGGCCTTTGTAGCGCGAAAACGGTAAGAGCTAGAGAAAAGTGCCTAAGCCTCAATTTGTAGGCCTTGTAATACTCTACATTTTGATATATAAACCATCTCTCTAGCATCTCAAATAAAAATGCTACCGAGTTTAAACGAGAAAAACACATGAAATTTCATCAATTTCACATTTGCTGGCCTCTATAGCGTGAAAACGGTAAGAGCTAGAGAAAAGTGCCTAAGCCTCAATTTGTAGGCCTTGTAATACTCTACATTTTGATATATAAACCATCTCTCTAGCATTTCAAATAAAAATGCTACCGAGTTTAAACGAGAAAAATACATGGAATTTCATCAATTTCACATTTGCTGGCCTCTATAGCGCGAAAACGGTAAGAGCTAGAGAAAAGTGCCTAAGCCTCAATTTGTAGGCCTTGTAGTACTCTACATTTTGATATATAAACCATCTCTCTAGCATTTCAAATAAAAATGCTACCGAGTTTAAACGAGAAAAATACATGGAATTTCATCAATTTCACATTTGCTGGCCTCTATAGCGCGAAAACGGTAAGAGCTAGAGAAAAGTGCCTAAGCCTCAATTTGTAGGCCTTGTAGTACTCTACATTTTGATATATAAACCATCTCTCTAGCATTTCAAATAAAAATGCTACCGAGTTTAAACGAGAAAAATACATGGAATTTCATCAATTTCACATTTGCTGGCCTCTATAGCGCGAAAACGGTAAGAGCTAGAGAAAAGTGCCTAAGCCTCAATTTGTAGGCCTTGTAATACTCTACATTTTGATATATAAACCATCTCTCTAGCATTTCAAATAAAAATGCTACCGAGTTTAAACGAGAAAAACACATGAAATTTCATCAATTTCACATTTGCTGGGCTTTGTAGCGCGAAAACGGTAAGAGCTAGAGAAAAGTGCCTAAGCCACAATTTGTAGGCCTTGTAGTACTCTACATTTTGATATATAAACCATCTCTCTAGCATTTCAAATAAAAAAGCTACCGAGTTTAAACGAGAAAAATACATGAAATTTCATCAATTTCACATTTGCTGGCCTCTATAGCGTGAAAACGGTAAGAGCTAGAGAAAAGTGCCTAAGCCTCAATTTGTAGGCCTTGTAGTACTCTACATTTTGATATATAAACCATCTCTCTAGCATTTCAAATAAAAATGCTACCGAGTTTAAACGAGAAAAATACATGGAATTTCATCAATTTCACATTTGCTGGCCTCTATAGCGCGAAAACGGTAAGAGCTAGAGAAAAGTGCCTAAGCCTCAATTTGTAGGCCTTGTAATACTCTACATTTTGATATATAAACCATCTCTCTAGCATTTCAAATAAAAATGCTACCGAGTTTAAACGAGAAAAACACATGAAATTTCATGAATTTCACATTTGCTGGGCTTTGTAGCGCGAAAACGGTAAGAGCTAGAGAAAAGTGCCTAAGCCTCAATTTGTAGGCCTTGTAGTACTCTACATTTTGATATATAAACCATCTCTCTAGCATTTCAAATAAAAATGCTACCGAGTTTAAACGAGAAAAATACATGGAATTTCATCAATTTCACATTTGCTGGCCTCTATAGCGCGAAAACGGTAAGAGCTAGAGAAAAGTGCCTAAGCCTAAATTTGTAGGCCTTGTAATACTCTACATTTTGATATATAAACCATCTCTCTAGCATTTCAAATAAAAATGCTACCGAGTTTAAACATGAAAAATACATGAAATTTCATCAATTTCACATATGCTGGCCTCTATAGCGCGAAAACGGTAAAAGCTAGAGAAAAGTGCCTAAGCCTCAATTTGTAGGCCTTGTAATACTCTACATTTTGATATATAAACCATCTCTCTAGCATTTCAAATAAAAATGCTACCGAGTTTAATCGAGAAAAACAAATGAAATTTCATCAATTTCACATTTGCTGGCCTCTATAGCGTGAAAACGGTAAGAGCTAGAGAAAAGTGCCTAAGCCTCAATTTGTAGGCCTTTTAATACTCTACATTTTGATATATAAACCATCTCTCTAGCATTTCAAATAAAAATGCTACCGAGTTTAATCGAGAAAAACAAATGAAATTTCATCAATTTCACATTTGCTGGCCTCTATAGCGTGAAAACGGTAAGAGCTAGAGAAAAGTGCCTAAGCCTCAATTTGTAGGCATTACAATACTCTACATTTTGATACATAAACCATCTTTCTAGCAATTCAAATAAAAATGCTACCGAGTTTAAACGAGAAAAACACATGAAATTTCATCAATTTCACATTTGCTGGCCTCTATAGCGTGAAAACGGTAAGAGCTAGAGAAAAGTGCCTAAGCCTCAATTTGTAGGCCTTGTAATACTCTACATTTTGATATATAAACCATCTCTCTAGCATTTCAAATAAAAATGCTACCGAGTTTAAACGAGAAAAACACATGAAATTTCATCAATTTCACAATTGCTGGCCTTTGTAGCGTGAAAACGGTAAGAGCTAGAGAAAAGTGCCTAAGCCTCAATTTGTAGGCCTTGTAATACTCTACATTTTGATATATAAACCATCTCTCTAGCATTTCAAATAAAAATGCTACCGAGTTTAAACGAGAAAAACACATGAAATTTCATCAATTTCACATTTGCTGGGCTCTATAGCGCGAAAACGGTAAGAGCTAGAGAAAAGTGCCTAAGCCTCAATTTGTAGGCCTTGTAATACTCTACATTTTGATATATAAACCATCTCGCTAGGATTTCAAATAAAAATGCTACCGAGTTTATACCAGAAAAACACATGAAATTTCATCAATTTCACATTTGCTGGGCTCTATAGCGCGAAAACGGTAAGAGCTAGAGAAAAGTGCCTAAGCCTCAATTTGTAGGCCTTGTAATACTCTACATTTTGATATATAAACCATCTCGCTAGGATTTCAAATAAAAATGCTACCGAGTTTAAACCAGAAAAACACATGAAATTTCATCAATTTCACATTTGCTGGGCTCTATAGCGCGAAAACGGTAAGAGCTAGAGAAAAGTGCCTAAGCCTCAATTTGTAGGCCTTGTAATACTCTACATTTTGATATATAAACCATCTCTCTAGCATTTCAAATAAAAATGCTACCGAGTTTAAACGAGAAAAACACATGAAATTTCATCAATTTCACATTTGCTGGGCTCTATAGCGCGAAAACGGTAAGAGCTAGAGAAAAGTGCCTAAGCCTCAATTTGTAGGCCTTGTAATACTCTACATTTTGATATATAAACCATCTCTCTAGCATTTCAAATAAAAATGCTACCGAGTTTAAACCAGAAAAACACATGAAATTTCATCAATTTCACATTTGCTGGCCTCTATAGCGTGAAAACGGTAAGAGCTAGAGAAAAGTGCCTAAGCCTCAATTTGTAGGCCTTGTAATACTCTACATTTTGATATATAAACCATCTCGCTAGCATTTCAAATAAAAATGCTACCGAGTTTAAACCAGAAAAACACATGAAATTTCATCAATTTCACATTTGCTGGCCTCTATAGCGTGAAAACGGTAAGAGATAGAGAAAAGTGCCTAAGCCTCAATTTGTAGGCCTTGTAATACTCTACATTTTGATATATAAACCATCTCGCTAGGATTTCAAATAAAAATGCTACCGAGTTTAAACGAGAAAAACACATGAAATTTCATCAATTTCACATTTGCTGGCCTGTATAGCGCAAAAACGGTAAGAGCTAGAGAAAAGTGTCTAAGCCTCAATTTGTAGGCCTTGTAATACTCTACATTTTGATATATAAACCATCTCTCTAGCATTTCAAATAAAAATGCTACCGAGTTTAAACGAGAAAAACACATGAAATTTCATCAATTTCACATTTGCTGGCCTGTATAGCGCGAAAACGGTAAGAGCTAGAGAAAAGTGTCTAAGCCTCAATTTGTAGGCCTTGTAATACTCTACATTTTGATATATAAACCATCTCTCTAGCATTTCAAATAAAAATGCTACCGAGTTTAAACGAGAAAAACACATGAAATTTCATCAATTTCACATTTGCTGGCCTTTGTATCGCGAAAACGGTAAGAGCTAGAGAAAAGTGTCTAAGCCTCAATTTGTAGGCCTTGTAATACTCTACATTTTGATATATAAACCATCTCTCTAGCATTTCAAATAAAAATGCTACCGAGTTTAAACGAGAAAAACACATGGAATTTCATCAATTTCACATATGCTGGCCTCTATAGCGTGAAAACGGTAAGAGCTAGAGAAAAGTGCCTAAGCCTCAATTTGTTGGCCTTGTAATACTCTACATTTTGATATATAAACCATCTCTCTAGCATTTCAAATAAAAATTCTACCGAGTTTAAACGAGAAAAACACATGAAATTTCATCAATTTCACATTTGCTGGCCTGTATAGCGCGAAAACGGTAAGAGCTAGAGAAAAGTGTCTAAGCCTCAATTTGTAGGCCTTGTAATACTCTACATTTTGATATATAAACCATCTCTCTAGCATTTCAAATAAAAATGCTACCGAGTTTAAACGAGAAAAACACATGAAATTTCATCAATTTCACATTTGCTGGCCTGTATAGCGCGAAAACGGTAAGAGCTAGAGAAAAGTGTCTAAGCCTCAATTTGTAGGCCTTGTAATACTCTACATTTTGATATATAAACCATCTCTCTAGCATTTCAAATAAAAATGCTACCGAGTTTAAACGAGAAAAACACATGAAATTTCATCAATTTCACATTTGCTGGCCTTTGTATCGCGAAAACGGTAAGAGCTAGAGAAAAGTGTCTAAGCCTCAATTTGTAGGCCTTGTAATACTCTACATTTTGATATATAAACCATCTCTCTAGCATTTCAAATAAAAATGCTACCGAGTTTAAACGAGAAAAACACATGGAATTTCATCAATTTCACATATGCTGGCCTCTATAGCGTGAAAACGGTAAGAGCTAGAGAAAAGTGTATAAGCCTCAATTTGTAGGCCTTGTAATACTCTACATTTTGATATATAAACCATCTCTCTAGCATTTCAAATAAAAATGCTACCGAGTTTAAACGAGAAAAACACATGAAATTTCATCAATTTCACATTTGCTGGGCTTTGTAGCGCGAAAACGGTAAGAGATACAGAAAAGTGCCTAAGCCTCAATTTGTAGGCCTTGTAATACTCTACATTTTGATACATAAACCATCTGTCTAGCATTTCAAATAAAAATGCTACCGAGTTTAAACGAGAAAAACACATGAAATTTCATCAATTTCACATTTGCTGGGCTTTGTAGCGCGAAAACGGTAAGAGATACAGAAAAGTGCCTAAGCCTCAATTTGTAGGCCTTGTAATACTCTACATTTTGATACATAAACCATCTGTCTAGCATTTCAAATAAAAATGCTACCGAGTTTAAACGAGAAAAACACATGAAATTTCATCAATTTCACATTTGCTGGCCTGTATAGCGCGAAAACGGTAAGAGCTAGAGAAAAGTGTCTAAGCCTCAATTTGTAGGCCTTGTAATACTCTACATTTTGATATATAAACCATCTCTCTAGCATTTCAAATAAAAATGCTACCGAGTTTAAACGAGAAAAACACATGAAATTTCATCAATTTCACATTTGCTGGCCTTTGTATCGCGAAAACGGTAAGAGCTAGAGAAAAGTGTCTAAGCCTCAATTTGTAGGCCTTGTAATACTCTACATTTTGATATATAAACCATCTCTCTAGCATTTCAAATAAAAATGCTACCGAGTTTAAACGAGAAAAACACATGGAATTTCATCAATTTCACATATGCTGGCCTCTATAGCGTGAAAACGGTAAGAGCTAGAGAAAAGTGTATAAGCCTCAATTTGTAGGCCTTGTAATACTCTACATTTTGATATATAAACCATCTCTCTAGCATTTCAAATAAAAATGCTACCGAGTTTAAACGAGAAAAACACATGAAATTTCATCAATTTCACATTTGCTGGGCTCTATAGCGCGAAAACGGTAAGAGCTAGAGAAAAGTGCCTAAGCCTCAATTTGTAGGCCTTGTAATACTCTACATTTTGATATATAAACCATCTCTCCAGCATTTCAAATAAAAATGCTACCGAGTTTAAACGAGAAAAACACATGAAATTTCATCAATTTCACATTTGCTGGGCTCTATAGCGCGAAAACGGTAAGAGCTAGAGAAAAGTGCCTAAGCCTCAATTTGTAGGCCTTGTAATACTCTACATTTTGATATATAAACCATCTCTCCAGCATTTCAAATAAAAATGCTACCGAGTTTAAACGAGAAAAACACATGAAATTTCATCAATTTCACATTTGCTGGGCTCTATAGCGCGAAAACGGTAAGAGCTAGAGAAAAGTGCCTAAGCCTCAATTTGTAGGCCTTGTAATACTCTACATTTTGATATATAAACCATCTCGCTAGGATTTCAAATAAAAATGCTACCGAGTTTAAACCAGAAAAACACATGAAATTTCATCAATTTCACATTTGCTGGGCTCTATAGCGCGAAAACGGTAAGAGCTAGAGAAAAGTGCCTAAGCCTCAATTTGTAGGCCTTGTAATACTCTACATTTTGATATATAAACCATCTCGCTAGGATTTCAAATAAAAATGCTACCGAGTTTAAACCAGAAAAACACATGAAATTTCATCAATTTCACATTTGCTGGGCTCTATAGCGCGAAAACGGTAAGAGCTAGAGAAAAGTGCCTAAGCCTCAATTTGTAGGCCTTGTAATACTCTACATTTTGATATATAAACCATCTCTCTAGCATTTCAAATAAAAATGCTACCGAGTTTAAACGAGAAAAACACATGAAATTTCATCAATTTCACATTTGCTGGGCTCTATAGCGCGAAAACGGTAAGAGCTAGAGAAAAGTGCCTAAGCCTCAATTTGTAGGCCTTGTAATACTCTACATTTTGATATATAAACCATCTCTCTAGCATTTCAAATAAAAATGCTACCGAGTTTAAACCAGAAAAACACATGAAATTTCATCAATTTCACATTTGCTGGCCTCTATAGCGTGAAAACGGTAAGAGCTAGAGAAAAGTGCCTAAGCCTCAATTTGTAGGCCTTGTAATACTCTACATTTTGCTATATAAACCATCTCGCTAGCATTTCAAATAAAAATGCTACCGAGTTTAAACCAGAAAAACACATGAAATTTCATCAATTTCACATTTGCTGGCCTCTATAGCGTGAAAACGGTAAGAGCTAGAGAAAAGTGCCTAAGCCTCAATTTGTAGGCCTTGTAATACTCTACATTTTGATATATAAACCATCTCGCTAGGATTTCAAATAAAAATGCTACCGAGTTTAAACCAGAAAAACACATGAAATTTCATCAATTTCACATGTGCTGGCCTCTATAGCGCGAAAACGGTAAGAGCTAGAGAAAAGTGCCTAAGCCTCAATTTGTTGGCCTTGTAATACTCTACATTTTGATATATAAACCATCTCTCTAGCATTTCAAATAAAAATTCTACCGAGTTTAAACGAGAAAAACACATGAAATTTCATCAATTTCACATTTGCTGGCCTGTATAGCGCGAAAACGGTAAGAGCTAGAGAAAAGTGTCTAAGCCTCAATTTGTAGGCCTTGTAATACTCTACATTTTGATATATAAACCATCTCTCTAGCATTTCAAATAAAAATGCTACCGAGTTTAAACGAGAAAAACACATGAAATTTCATCAATTTCACATTTGCTGGCCTGTATAGCGCGAAAACGGTAAGAGCTAGAGAAAAGTGTCTAAGCCTCAATTTGTAGGCCTTGTAATACTCTACATTTTGATATATAAACCATCTCTCTAGCATTTCAAATAAAAATGCTACCGAGTTTAAACGAGAAAAACACATGAAATTTCATCAATTTCACATTTGCTGGCCTTTGTATCGCGAAAACGGTAAGAGCTAGAGAAAAGTGTCTAAGCCTCAATTTGTAGGCCTTGTAATACTCTACATTTTGATATATAAACCATCTCTCTAGCATTTCAAATAAAAATGCTACCGAGTTTAAACGAGAAAAACACATGGAATTTCATCAATTTCACATATGCTGGCCTCTATAGCGTGAAAACGGTAAGAGCTAGAGAAAAGTGCCTAAGCCTCAATTTGTTGGCCTTGTAATACTCTACATTTTGATATATAAACCATCTCTCTAGCATTTCAAATAAAAATTCTACCGAGTTTAAACGAGAAAAACACATGAAATTTCATCAATTTCACATTTGCTGGCCTGTATAGCGCGAAAACGGTAAGAGCTAGAGAAAAGTGTCTAAGCCTCAATTTGTAGGCCTTGTAATACTCTACATTTTGATATATAAACCATCTCTCTAGCATTTCAAATAAAAATGCTACCGAGTTTAAACGAGAAAAACACATGAAATTTCATCAATTTCACATTTGCTGGCCTGTATAGCGCGAAAACGGTAAGAGCTAGAGAAAAGTGTCTAAGCCTCAATTTGTAGGCCTTGTAATACTCTACATTTTGATATATAAACCATCTCTCTAGCATTTCAAATAAAAATGCTACCGAGTTTAAACGAGAAAAATACATGAAATTTCATCAATTTCACATTTGCTGGCCTCTATATCGCGAAAACGGTAAGAGCTAGAGAAAAGTGCCTAAGCCTCAATTTGTAGACCTTACAATACTCTACATTTTGATAAATAAACCATCTCTCTAGCATTTCAAATAAAAATGCTACCGAGTTTAAACGAGAAAAACACATGAAATTTCATCAATTTCACATTTGCTGGCTTCTATAGCGCGAAAAAGGTAAGAGCTAGAGAAAGTGTCTAAGCCTCAATTTGTAGGCCTTACAATATTCTACATTTTGATATATAAACCATCTCTCTAGCATTTCAAATAAAAATGCTACCGAGTTTAAACGAGAAAAACACATGAAATTTCATCAATTTCACATTTGCTGGCTTCTATAGCGCGAAAACGGTAAGAGCTAGAGAAAAGTGTCTAAGCCTCAATTTGTAGGCCTAGTAATACTCTACATTTTGATATATAAACCATCTCTCTAGCATTTCAAATAAAAGTGCTACCGAGTTTTAACGAGAAAACACAAGAAATTTCATCAATTTCACATTTGCTGGCCTCTATAGCGCGAAAACGGTAAGAGCTAGAGAAAAGTGCCTCAGCCTCAATTTGTAGGCCTTGTAATACTCTACATTTTGATATATAAACCATCTCTCTAGCATTTCAAATAAAGATGCTACCGAGTTTAAACGAGAAAAACACATGAAATTTCATCAATTTTACATTTGCTGGCCTCTATAGCGCGAAAACGGTAAGAGCTAGAGAAAAGTGCCTAAGCCTCAATTTGTGGGCCTTGTAATACTCTACATTTTGATATATAAACAATCTCGCTAGCATTTCAAATAAAAATGCTACCGAGTTTAAACGAGAAAAACACATGAAATTTCATCAATTTCACATTTGCTGGCTTCTATAGCGCGAAAACGGTAAGAGCTAGAGAAAAGTGCCTAAGCCTCAATTTGTAGACCTTGTAATACTCTACATTTTGATATATAAACCATCTCGCTAGCATTTCAAATAAAAATGCTACCGAGTTTAAACCAGAAAAATATATGAAATTTCATCAATTTCACATTTCATCTCGGTAGCATTTTTAGTTGTAATGCTAGAGAGATGGTTTATATATCAAAATGTAGAGTATTACAAGGCCTACAAAGTAATAATAATAATTGTGTATCTCGTTACATAACAAACACATAAATTAGTTTACAAAACATATATTTTATTATAATTGTAAAATTATTTTACAACCTAACACGCTAAACACATTAATTTATAAGCTTATACGAAATGTTAGTTGTTTGGTTTGTATTTAAAAACCCGCCAATACCCGAGTCGCTAACTTGTGAGAGTTCACATAGCATCACAAGTTAGGGTCTCAGGGAACAGGCGAGTTAAGCCTTCCTGGGAACCTGCAACAAGAGACGAAAAAAGTCATTAGGCGCCGCCAAAGCAGACTACGCACAATTAAAAGTAATTTCGCTGTAATATCTATACCCGCAAAAGCTATGTAATATCAACAAGTTGAGACTCAGATTTTTTTCTTAAATTGAGGATTAACACTAGTTTTACTGTACACAACCCTCAATTAAATAGCTGTCCAACACCAACGATCCATAGATTTTAGGCATTTTATGTCTGTTTTCACCAACGCTCCGTAAATTCAGCGGTTAACCGTCATTTAACATTTGGAGAGAACTGTATAAGTTTCCAGTTCTCTCCAATTCGTGATTCAAGCCAGTTAAATGTTAAATGACGGTTAACCGCTGAATTTACGGATTGTTGGTAATATCTATGGATGTGGTATTTAATTTTCAAGGAAGAAAGTGTTTTTATTAATTACCTCACTAGTTGAATAATATGTTTATCGCGCACTATACTGTCATATTCCATAGCTTTCGTGGATAAAGGTATAAAGGCGCGCACATCCCACGTGGTCCAAAAACAGTAGTCCTGCTGCTCTGGCGAGTGACCGGGAAAGTTAGCAGGATGTACAGTACTCCCAAACGGTGTAATACTTACTATACAACCTACTACCTCAACCGGGCATTCGCGCTGTCCCTCGGCGCACATCCAGCGTCGTCGTGCCAGACGTCGCGACGCCATCCCCCCCACCAGCAGGGCCCCGTACAGGCGAGCTTGTGGTAGAAACGGACACAAGTTCGGATGTACGGGTTCCTGCGAGTGGGATGGAAAAGATTTTTTCTTACAAACGATTACACCTAATTAGAAACAAGAGATGCCATCTAGAAATAGCTCTGTCTACAGTTGTATTATTAAACCATTAACTTGTAGCATTTTATTTCAAGCTACCCCTAAATATTATAGTTGAAAAAAATGTTATCAAAATAAATCTTAAGTATCTCTTAACGCTTAAATGCACATTGTTGCACTAGTGTTTTGGAAAACATTAGAAAACAGACAATATTCAAAGATATTTTCGAAAATTGTATGCATTGAAGAGAATATAAAACTTGTTTAAAACAATATTTTGCAAAGCTTCCAGAAAATGTTTAAAATATCTGAATATATAAAAAATAAATATATTATAAAAACCACAAACTTTAATTACACCGATTACATTATTTTATAGCCCGTTGCTTCCGGGTTGGCTATTTCTATCCTTGCGAATATCCTTTGCGAAATTCGATTGCGAGAGATCGTGCCACACCGTTCCCTTTGTTCGCGCTCCAAATTGTGTGCGCGCAAAAAAAAACGAGCGCACGCACGTCCTTTCGCGAAAGTGCGTTACGCAAAAATGTATTCGCGTTTTTGCGATTTCGTCCGGCCCGCGCAAAAATTCGTAACGCGTTTCGAAACGGAAATCGATAATTAGTGTTGCGTCAGACTGAGCAATCATGTCGGTTTGTATTACCAAATTTGACTTTTAATAAAAGTCCTGTAATAAAGTTAAATAATATTCCAACATTCAGTCTACCAGAATTTAATTTCTTGAAACAATTACAAATTATAATTGACATCCATTATTAATAGGATTAGGAACATCTTTTAATTAATTTTCGATTGTCCTTAGTTTTTATACATTTCAAAATTATTTACTACTGTGAAATCTACTTTACATAATTTAAAGTAGATTTCACAGTAGTAGCTTACTTATATATTTAATTGTAGAATCATCCTCAGTCATAATCATATAATTTGTCCTCAGTTTTCAATTACTTTCGCAACTTTAATAACGTTTCAGTATACTTTAAATCATAATTACATAAATACCAATGGTTTGTAATTTGTCCTCAGTTTGTATACATTTTATTAATCTTACTTTAAACCATAATAATAATTTGTGGCCTCAGTATTTGGTCGTGTATTCTTAATTTTTATATATTTAAAAATTATTTACTACTATGAAATCTACTTTAAATTATGAGATCAGTTACATATTTAATTGTAGAATTATCCTCAGTCATAATCATATAATTAACTATTTGCCCTCAGTTTTCAATTCATCCACAATTTTAATAACGTATAAGTCTACTTTAAATCATAATAATAATTTGTGACCTCAGTTTTTGTCGATTGCCCTCAGTTTTTATACATGTAACAATTATTCACTACCACGAAATCTACGTTAAATTATGAGATCAGTTATATATTTAATTGTAGAAGCATCCTCAGTCATAATCATATAATTAACCATTTGTCCTCAGTTTTTAATTCATTCCCAACTTTAATAATGCTTAAGTCTAGTTTAAATCATAATTTTGTAATACCAATGGTTTGTAGTTCATCTACATTTTATTAAGCTTACTTTAAATCATAATAATAATTTGTAACCTCGGTGTTTTGTCATTTGTCCTCAGTTGTTATACTTTTAAAAATTATTCACTACTATGATCTCTACTTTAAATTATGAGCTTTTTATAGTAGAAGCATCCTCAGTCATAATCATATAATTTACCATTTGTCCTCAGTTTTCATTTCATCCACAACTTTAATAACATTTAAGTCTACTTTAAGTTAGAATTTTCAACTTTAATAACGTTTCAGTATACTTTAAATCATAATTACATAAATACCAATGGTTTGTAATTTTTCCTCAGTTTGTATATATTTTATTAATCTTTCTTTAAACCATAATAATCATTTGTGACCTCAGTATTTGGTCGTGTATTCTTAATTTTTATATATTTAACAATTATTTACTACTATGAAATCTACTTTAAATTAAGAGATTAGTTACATATTTAATTGTAGAAGCATCCTCAGTTATAATCATATAATTGTCCATTTGTCCTCAGTTTTCAATTCATTCAACTTTAATAACGTTTAAGTCTACTGTAAATTCTAATTTTGTACCAATGGTCTGTAATTTGTCTTCAGTTTGTATAGATTTTATTAAGTTTACTTAAAACCTAAACATATTATGTGACCTCAGTGTTTTGGCGTTTGTCCTCAATTTTTATACATTTAAAAATTATTCACTACTATGAAATCTACTTTAAATTATGAGATCAGTAATATATTTAATTGTATAATCATCCTCAGTCACAGTCATATAATTGTCCATTCATCCTCAGTTTTCAATTACTTTCGCATCATTAAAACGTTTAAGTATACTTTAAATCATCATTACATAAACACCAGTGGTTTTTAATCTGTCTTCAGTTTGTATACATTTTATTAAGCCTACTTATCATAAGTCATAATAATAATTTGTGACCTCAGTGTTTTGTCGATTATCCTCAGTTTTGATACATTTTAAAATTATTCACTACTATGAAATCTACTTTAAATTATGAGCCTACTTATATATTTAATTGTAGAATTATCCTCAGTCATAATCATATAATTAACTATTTGCCCTCAGTTTTCAATTCATCCACAATTTTAATAACGTATAAGTCTACTTTAAATCATAATAATAATTTGTGACCTCGGTGTTTTGTCATTTGTCCTCAGTTGTTATACTTTTAAAAATTATTCACTACTTTGTAATCTACTTTAAATTATTTATATCTTTATTTGTAGAAGCATCCTCAGTCATAATCATATAATTGACCATTTGTCCTCAGTTTTCATTTCATCCACAACATTAATAACATTTAAGTCTACTTTAAGTTAGAATTTTCTATGCACAGATTGTTTGTAACTTGCCCTCAGTAGTTGATACATTTAACAATGGTTTGTAAACTACAAGTTTATCCACAGTTTGTATACATTTTAAATGTATTCACAACTATTCTAGTATACTCTAAATCAGTATACTCAGTCATAAACATATAATTGACCATTTGTCCTCAGTTGTCAATTTTTGCGCTAGCCACATTAGATTTTGGTTTGTTATCTTTTAGTTAGCGTTAGTTTTTTTTCAAAATCTTCAGAGTAATATATTTCTAAAATGTTTAAGTTGAACCGGATTTTTGTTTGTTTCGCACCTGGGGGCACATCGGAGGAAATATTTAGTCGTCCGCCGCTGCCGCCGCGCAGCCAATTTCCCTGCGGGGCAATAAGAAAATTATGGTCGACCGGAAAATGGCCGCGTTATTCATGAGGGCGGCTCGGGGATGTCGCAAATGGAAATACGCTCGCAATCAATATAGACGACGAAATTGCCGGAGGGCTAATAAAGACAAAACTTACAGACGAATGGAGGCGGCTGGCTGGAGTAAGTTCCTGAAATGGAATATCATAGGCGGACAGAAAACTTTACACTGCTCTATTTTGTTACTTTACTATACTATACGTGTGGGGTTGTATCAAGAAGAATAAAAAATGTGTATTATTGAAGACGTTAATCCATTTAATAATACACTAAATACTCTACAAATTCGCAGTACGATTATTTCGATACTATAAAGCGGTTTCGTTTAGCATGGTTTAGCATTGCCAGTCGCCCCGTGTCGTACAGTAGCAGTCGCAAATAAACTTACTGAGGACAATCTGAAAAACTCTTACTAATTTTAAAGTAGACCTCAAAGTAGTCAATAAACTAACTGAGGACACACTGCAAAACTCTGATACTACAAATTAATGATTTAAATTAGACCTCACACCAGACACAAATAAACTTACTGAGGACAATCTGAAAAACTCTTACTAATTTTAAAGTAGACCTCAAAGTAGTCAATAAACTAACTGAGGACACACTGCAAAACTCTGATACTACAAATTAATGATTTAAATTAGACCTCACAGCAGCCGCAAATAAACTTACTGAGGACAATCTGAAAAACTCCTACTAATTTTAAAGTAGACCTCAAAGTAGTCAATAAACTAAATGAGGACACACAGCAAAACTCTGATACTACAAATTAGACCTCACAGCTGCCGCAAATAAACTTACTGAGGACAATCTGCAAAACTCTTACTTACTTTAAAGTAGACCACAAAGAAGTCAATAAACTAACTGAGGACACACTGCAAAACTCTTATACTACAAATTAATGATTTAAATTAGACCTCAAAGCAGCCGCAAATAAATTTACTGAGGACAACCTGCAAAACTCTCAGGTTACAAATTATTGTTTTAAAGTACACTTGAATGTTATGAATTATTTTAAAATGCATATAAACTGAGGACTAACCACTGAGGTTAAATCATTACTATTTATAGTTGAGGAGGTTGTGAATTTATTTGAAATTGTATGAAAACTGAGGACAAAGAGCCTATTAAATGATTTTTATGACTATAATTAAATATAGAAGATAGAATTTCAAGTGGATTTCATTGTTGTGCATAAATTTAAAATTTCTCAAAACTGAGGACAAACTGCAAGACATCGACGTTACAAAATTATGATGTTAAGTTGAAAACGTTATGAATCAATCGAAAACGTATGCAAAACATAAGACATACAACTACAAAATACTGAGGCTCCAATATTATGACTTAAAGTAGACTTAATGGTTGTGAATGTTTTGAATGCATTGAAACTTTCATTACAGTTTCAGTGCATCCAAAACATTCGCAGCCATTAAGCCTACTTTAAGTCATAATATTGTAGCCTCAGTATATTGTAATTGAGGACAAAACGTTTATTATATGAACTGATTTAATAATTTAAAGTGGACTTCAGATTTGTCAAAAAATTTAATATGTATACAACTGAGGACAAATCTCTGAGATTAAAAACATGATTTATAGTGGAATTATAATTACAATTCCCAGAATCATTTTTATATGCATCATAACTTAGATTACACTACAAAACACGGGGGTTGCAAAATTATAATCTCAAATTTTAAGACTTATATGTTGTGAAAATTGTCACTGATTTTGAAATGTATAATAACTGAGGGCAAATGGTCTCTTGTAGATTTTTCTATGACTGAGAATGATTATTGCTACAATATTATATTTAGAGTATACTAGAATAGTTTGTTCTCAGTTTGTATACATTTTAAATGTATTCACGAGTATACTAGAATAGTTGTGAATACATTTAAAATGTATACAAACTGAGGACAAACTACAAACCATTGTTGAATGTATCAACTGAGGACAAGTTACAAAAACTATGTGGAATGAAAATTCTGACTTAAAGTAGACTTAGATGTTATTAAAGTTATGAATGAAATGAAAACTGAGGACAAATGGTCAATTATATGACTGAGGATGCTTCTATAAATAAATATATAAATAACCTCATAATTTAAAGTAGATTTCATAGTAGTGAATAATTTTTAAATGTATGAAGACTGAGGACAAACGACAATATACTGAGGGTGCAAATTATTATGATTTAAAATAAGCTTAATAAAATGTATACGACTTGGGGCTCGGCTGGTATGTAGAAACATCCTCAGTGATAATCATATAATTGTCCATTTGTCCTCAGTTTTCAATTTATTCAACTTTAATATCATCACACTTTTGTAATACCATTGGTATTACAAAAGTATGATTTAAACTAGACTTAAACGTTATTAAAGTTGTGAATGAATTGAAAACTGAGGACAAATGATCAATTATATGTTTATAACTGAGGATGCTTCCACAATTAGATATATAATATAAATTGTGAATGAATTGAAAACTGAGGACAAATGGTCAATTATATGTTTATGACTGAGGATGCTTCCACACTTAAATATATAAGTAAGCTCATAATTTAAAATAGGTTTCATAGTTTAAATGTTTAAAAACTGAGGACAAACGACAAAATACTGCAGGCACAAATCATTATCATGATTTAAAGTAAGATTAATAAAATGTATACAAACTAAGGACACATTACAAAGCATTGGTGATACAGAATTATGATATAAAGTAGACTTATGCGTTATTAAAGTTGAATAAATTGAAAACTGAGGACAAATGGACCATTATATGATTAACAGACAGCGTTGTGTTCTGTGCTGCCGGACTTGGGGCTCGACTGGTATGTAGAAACATCCTCAGTGATATGTTTCTACATACCAGTCGAGCCCCAAGTGTGGCAGCACAGAACACAACTCTGTCTGTTAACAATTGGTGCGAATTTCATAGGGAGAGCAAAGAAGATGGCGTTCTGTTCGTCTTCGGTGAACCCGATTGTGATATGGCAGAGATAAAACAGAAGAGGGAGTGCAAAATCTATTATAAATTTGCCACCCTCAAGGTAAAAAACCCACGGGGGAGAAGAGAGCTCTGGGCTGGTAGACCCTGTCGAAGCTACAGCTGTGACAAATCCTAATCCATCTCCTTCATTGCTACCAAAATAAAATGGGCCTGGTTTTACAAATCACCCACATCAAATTGCAGCATGCTAAGGTGGTAATTGCTAATTTAAGATGCCATCTACAGAATATGCAATATAGCATCGCAAAAGATTTGACATTGAAAACAAACATTTGACCTTGAAAACAAACATTTGACCTTGAAAACAAACATTTGAACTTGAAAACAAACATTTGAACTTGAAAACAAACATTTGACCTTGAAAACAAACATTTGACTTTGAAAACAAAAATGTCAAATCTACAGAATATGCAATATAGCATCGCAAAAGATTTGCCCTTGAAAACAAACATTTGACCTTGAAAACAAACATTTGACCTTGAAAACAAACATTTGAACTTGAAAACAAACATTTGACTTTGAAAAGAAAAATGTCAAATCTAAGAAGTCTGAATTGTTTAAAACAGGGTATACGGACTCAGCAACAATAACAGCAACCTGTTGCTGGCAACAAACCTAAATTCGGTGAAATGATGAAAAAACGAACCACCGTTTGCTACGGCTACGATTTACGAATGAAATGAAATTCATAACTGACAGGTCGGTCGGCTTCAAAACATTGTCTATGTTTTTATATTATAGGGATGGATGTACAGAAATTAAATTTGTAGAGGGGGTCGAAAATTTGAAGTTGCGCTAATGAATTTGTATTTCCGACAAGGAAAAACAGCATATCTGCCACAGGGTCACAGTCTGACCCAGTGGTAGTGGTGGTGGCGGCGGCGGCGGCGTGTGTCCGCGTACGTAGGAGGCTCCGGCGTAATTATTGAATGGAACGGGGCGGCCGTGCGTTATTAATGCATGCACGCAGGTGAATGAAATTGCGATCCATGCATCTGTGTGACCCCGTTTCAATTGCGGCGCCCCTGCATTTTTTTTTTGTTGCTGCCATCTCTCGTACGACTCTCCGTTCGATTGCCGCCCCCCACAACGGTGTTGCATAACGCCGCGGCTACTCAAAGCGCGCGGAAACAGCGGCAACAGCGCGTCTGGGCCGCGGACGCCCTTGGAATCTGTGCGAGTTTATCAACCCTGCACTCTGCACTGGCTGCGCGGCGCGCCTGCTGCCCCCGCCGCCGCGGCGTTTGTGTACGTGTGTGTGCATCGACCTCCTCCCCCGCAACCGACGCCGCCGCCGACGGTGTGTGCACCTACGTTGCGTAATGACGCCCGCCTAATTAATTCGGTCAGTCAACCAAAAATATGTTGGGGTCGACAACATGCCATCAATTAGTGTTGCAAAAAAAAAGGCGCGATCGGCAGCCGCAATTTGCGGGAGAAAAATAATAAGCACCAACAGTCACACATAAAAAGGAGGGAAATAAACTAAATTTTAATTAGGAAAATTAATCCTCGTGATTAAATACATTTAATTAGCATTGATGTATGGTCTCGTTAAAAGCTTGTTCAAAGTGTTTCAATGTGCAGCACAATTTATTGAATAGCTGGAGTTCAATATGTAAACTATGTTTAGCCTTTCATTATTGAATGAAAAGGTAGTTTGCACAAAATAAAATATGCCAAACCGATTCTGTTTGTGGCCATGGCACATTAATTTGATAATTAATTTATGAATTAGTATCATAAACGTCGGTTATGAAACGATGCTGACGTTAAAAGTTAACGTTAAATTTGGGTCTTGGCAGCAAAACACAAATACATGACATTGTGCAGGATTCCATTTTGAAAACTGATTCTAAAAGTTGTGTTCCGCCGATTACAGCAGATTCTATGTTTATAACAGTCTTAAAAATTCACATTCCGGTCGTCGCGTTACCAACTACACCACGAAGGATATAACTGTTACCTCTGGCGCTGGATATGTTTTGTAATAATACGTGGGTCGAATCCAGTCGTTGAGAATTTGATGAGTTTTCAGCTAGCATTAGCAGCCAATTTCAAAATTTTGTCCCAACAGGAAGAAAAGGTCATGAAACGTGATGAAAAATCATGAAACGTGGTGAAAAGTGATGAAACGTGAAGAAGGCATTAAACGTGGAGAAAAGTTATGATACGTGGAGAAGTAGTGAAACATGGATAAGTCATGAAATGTAGAGAAAAGTTATAAAACGTGAAAAAAAGTCATGAAACGTGAAGAAAAATCATGAAACGTGGTGAAAAGTGATGAAACGTGGAGAAGGCATTAAACGTGGAGAAAAGTCATGATACGTGGAGAAGTAATGAAACATGGATAAGTCATGAAATGTAGAGAAAAGTTATAAAACGTGAAAAAAAGTCATGAAACGTGAAGAAAAATCATGAAATGTGGTAAAAAGTGATGGAACGTGGTGAAGGCATTAAACGTGGAGAAAAGTCATGATACGTGGAGAAGTAATGAAACATGGATAAGTCATGAAATGTAGAGAAAAGTTATAAAACGTGAAAAAAAGTCATGAAACGTGAAGAAAAATCATGAAACGTGGTGAAAAGTGATGAAACGTGAAGAAGGCATTAAACGTGAAGAAAAGTCATGATACGTGGAGAAGTAATGAAACATGGATAAGTCATGAAATGTAGAGAAAAGTTATAAAACGTGAAAAAAAGTCATGAAACGTGAAGAAAAATCATGAAACGTGGTGAAAAGTGATGAAACGTGGTGAAGGCATTAAACGTAGGGAAAAGTCATGATACGTGGAGAAGTAATGAAACATGGATAAGTCATGAAACGTAGAGAAAAGTTATAAAACGTGAAAAAAGTCATGAAACGTGAAGAAAAATCATGAAACGTGGTGAAAAGTGATGAAACGTGGAGAAGGCATTAAACGTGGAGAAAAGTCATGATACGTGGAGAAGTAATGAAACATGGATAAGTCATGAAACGTAGAGAAAAGTTATAAAACGTGAAAAAAAGTCATGAAACGAGAAGAAAAATCATGAAACGTAGTGAAAAGTGATGAAACGTGGTGAAGGCATTAAACGTGGAGAAAAGTCATGATACGTGGAGAAGTAATGAAACATGGATAAGTCATGAAACGTAGAGAAAAGTTATAAAACGTGAAAAAAAGTCATGAAACGTGAAGAAAAATCATGAAACGTGGTGAAAAGTGATGAAACGTGGTGAAGGCATTAAACGTAGGGAAAAGTCATGATACGTGGAGAAGTAATGAAACATGGATAAGTCATGAAACGTAGAGAAAAGTTATAAAACGTGAAAAAAAGTCATGAAACGTGAAGAAAAATCATGAAACGTGGTGAAAATTGATGAAACGTGGAGAAGGCATTAAACGTGGAGAAAAGTCATGAAACGTGGAGAAGTAATGAAACATGGATAAGTCATGAAATGTAGAGAAAAGTTATAAAACGTGAAAAAAAGTCATGAAACGTGAAGAAAAATCATGAAACGTGGTGAAAAGTGATGAAACGTGGTGAAGGCAATAAACGTGGAGAAAAGTCATGATACGTGGAGAAGTAATGAAACATGGATTAGTCATGAAATGTAGAGAAAAGTTATAAAACGTGAAAAAAAGTCATGAAACGTGAAGAAAAATCATGAAACGTGGTGAAAAGTGATGAAACGTGGTGAAAAGTGATGAAACGTGGTGAAGGCATTAAACGTGGAGAAGTAATGAAACATGGATAAGTCATGAAATGTAGAGAAAAGTTATAAAACGTGAAATAAAGTCATGAAACGTGAAGAAAAATCATGAAATGTGGTGAAAAGTGATGAAACGTGGAGAAGGCATTAAACGTGGAGAAAAGTCATGATACGTGGAGAAGTAATGAAACATAGATAAGTCATGAAATGTAGAAAAAAGTTATAAAACGTGAAAAAAATCATGAAACGTGAAGAAAAATCATGAAACGTGGTGAAAAGTGATGAAACGTGAAGAAGGCATTAAACGTGGAGAAAAGTTATGAAACGTGGAGAAGTAATGAAACATGGATAAGTCATGAAATGTAGAGAAAAGTTATAAAACGTGAAAAAAAGTCATGAAACGTGAAGAAAAATCATGAAACGTGGTGAAAAGTGATGAAACGTGATGAAGGCATTAAACGTGGAGAAAAGTCATGATACGTGGAGAAGTAATGAAACATGGATAAGTCATGAAACGTAGAGAAAAGTTATAAAACGTGAAAAAAAGTGATGAAACTTGAAGAAAAATCATGAAACGTGGTGAAAAGTGATGAAACGTGGTGAAGGCATTAAACGTGGAGAAAAGTCATGATCGTGGAGAAGTAATACAACATGGATAAGTCATGAAATGTAGAGAAAAATTATAAAACGTGAAAAAATTCATGAAACGTGAAGAAAAATCATGAAACGTGGTAAAAAGTGATGAAACGTGGTGAAGGCATTAAACGTGGAGAAAAGTCATGATACGTGGAGAAGTAATGAAACATGGATAAGTCATGAAATGTAGAGAAAAGTTATAAAACGTGAAAAATTTCATGAAACGTGAAGAAAAATCATGAAACATGGTGAAAAGTGATGAAACGTGGAGAAGGCATTAAACGTGGAGAAAAGTCATGATACGTGGAGAAGTAATGAAACATGGATAAGTCATGAAACGCAGAGAAAAGTTATAAAACGTGAAAAAAAGTCATGAAACGTGACGAAAAATCATGAAACGTGGTGAAAAGTGATGAAACGTGGTGAAGGCATTAAACGTGGAGAAGTAATGAAACATGGATAAGTCATGAAATGTAGAGAAAAGTTATAAAACGTGAAAAAAGTCATGAAACGTGAAGAAAAATCATGAAACGTCAGCGAGCATATTGATTTCATTTACAGGCAACCTAATTTACTCATAACGATACGATATCAATATAACGCAGCGTACAAAGTCGAATGTTTGAACGAGCCGTTATAACTCTTAAGTTATCTTGTGTCTAACCTATATTCTTAGTGTAGTCAGGAATTTAGTTCCTCTATTAAACATATAAACCACAAAACAATATAATTTGAACACTGTCCAGATGAAATTTTAGCCTGCCGCGCTGAAAATAGCGAGTAAAGCCTGTCGCGTTGTTCCAAATAATGGTAAAATAAACGTGTGAACTTTTCCGGTTCGGTTGCCGTGCGTAAATTTAGCTAGCCTCGCTCTTATCTCCGGACCTACACAACAGCCAACGCATTGTCTGGTGCGTGTTGGAACGCGCTGCGGTACTTGTTGAACTAGGCCTAGCGGCCAAGGTTCGTGGCGCGCCACTAGCACACCGCTCGCCGTTCAGGGCTAGGCAGGATTTCATTAGGAAACGTTTCAGCTACGGAGACATCCAAGTTTACTCTAATTTTTGCCGTTTTCGAGCTTGATACTTTTATCAAATGTCCTTGAGACGATTCTTTAATCGTCTAAGGACATTTGTGGTTTAACAAATCAAAACGAGGTCGGAAGACAATGTGCCGAGAGCGGGGACAAAGAAAGAAAGAAAAATAAATCTGAATTATGTATATAAGAAAATGTATCTTATTTTTAATCTTCTTCGGTATCGCTGTCATTGCGCTACTACCCTCCGTGGTGCAGTTGGTAGCGCGACGGCCACCATAGCTGGAGACTTAGGTTCAAGTCCCACCGAAGAGTGCATTTTTAAGCTTAAATTAAAAAATAAGTATATATAATATATATATATGCAAATTCTCTAAAAAATTCACCCTCCGGTGGGAATCGAACCCACGTCTCTGGCTATCGCGGCCATCGTGCTAACCAATTGCATATATATATATATATATATATATATATATATATATATATATATACACAATTTCAATTGAGTAATAAACCCTGCTATAGCTTAACTTCATCAAATCAAGAGTTTTGCTAGAATACTAGTAAACATAATTAAACTTGTAAATATAGGCCGTTTGAAATCAGCTGTGAATGTTTTGGATGAGGTTAGGGGTGTCTGGCAACGCCGCCCCTTACTGTAAACGCAGACGTCTCGATCGTTCAGGGACCGTACGGACGAGCGCGCCCACAGTTGTGGGAATTCTTGTTGGGCCCGACCCGAAATCAATACGACACTCGCTGCACACCCAGACACACACACACACACACACTTAAAACACACCACACATAAGTGTTTGTGTTTGGGAGGTGGAGAAGGCGGTGATAGTTTCAATGGAAATCGTGTAGAATGTAGGAGGACATGAAACAAAATTGTGTAGTATCCTTGGAACTGATGGACTAGTACGATATAGATATTACGGTTATGATATAGATATAAAGTAGTATCCTTGGAACTTATTAACGAGCTATATTACGATATAGATATTATGATAGATATTTCTGTATAGATATTACGATTATTATAGATATAAAGTAAATCCTTGCAACTGATTAATGGGCTATATTTCGATATAGATATTATGATAGATATTTCTGTATAGATATTACGATTATTATAGATATTAAGTAAATCCTTGCAACTGATAATGGGCTATATTACGATATAGATATTATAATAGATATTTCTGTATAGATATTACGATTATTATAGATATAAAGTAAATCCTTGCAACTGATTAATGGGCTATATTACGATACAGATATTATGATAGATATTTCTGTATAGATATTACGATTATTATAGATATTAAGTAAATCCTTGCAACTGATTAATGGGCTATATTACGATATAGATATTATGGTAGATATTTCTGTATAGATATTACGATTATTATAGATATAAAGTAAATCCTTGCAACTGATTAATGGGCTATATTACGATATAGATATTATGATAGATATTTCTGTATAGATATTACGATTATTATAGATATAAAGTAAATCCTTGCAACTGATTAATGGGCTATATTACGATATAGATATTATGATAGATATTTCTGTATAGATATTACGATTATTATAGATATAAAGTAAATCCTTGCAACTGATTAATGGGCTATATTACGATATAGATATTATGATAGATATTTCTGTATAGATATTACGATTATTATAGATATTAAGTAAATCCTTGCAACTGATTAATGGGCTATATTACGATATAGATATTATGATAGATATTTCTGTATAGATATTACGATTATTATAGATATAAAGCAAATCATTGCAACTGATTAATGGGCTATATTACGATATAGATATTATGATAGATATTTCTGTATAGATATTACGATTATTATAGATATAAAGCAAATCATTGCAACTGATTAATGGGCTATATTACGATATAGATATTATGATAGATATTTCTGTATAGATATTACGATTATTATAGATATTAAGTAAATCCTTGCAACTGATTAATGGGCTATATTACGATATAGATATTATGATAGATATTTCTGTATAGATATTTCTGTATAGATATTACGATTATTATAGATATAAAGTAAATCCTTGCAACTGATTAATGGGCTATATTACGATATAGATATTATGATAGATATTTCTGTATAGATATTACGATTATTATAGATATTAAGTAAATCCTTGCAACTGATTAATGGGCTATATTACGATATAGATATTATGATAGATATTTCTGTATAGATATTACGATTATTATAGATATAAAGTAAATCCTTGCAACTGATTAATGGGCTATATTACGATATAGATATTATGATAGATATTTCTGTATAGATATTACGATTATTATAGATATTAAGTAAATCCTTGCAACTGATTAATGGGCTATATTACGATATAGATATTATGATAGATATTTCTGTATAGATATTACGATTATTATAGATATAAAGTAAATCCTTGCAACTGATTAATGGGCTATATTACGATATAGATATTATGATAGATATTTCTGTATAGATATTACGATTATTATAGATATAAAGTAAATCCTTGCAACTGATTAATGGGCTATATTACGATATAGATATTATGATAGATATTTCTGTATAGATATTACGATTATTATAGATATTAAGTAAATCCTTGCAACTGATTAATGGGCTATATTACGATATAGATATTATGATAGATATTTCTGTATAGATATTTCTGTATAGATATTACGATTATTATAGATATAAAGTAAATCCTTGCAACTGATTAATGGGCTATATTACGATATAGATATTATGATAGATATTTCTGTATAGATATTACGATTATTATAGATATTAAGTAAATCCTTGCAACTGATTAATGGGCTATATTACGATATAGATATTATGATAGATATTTCTGTATAGATATTACGATTATTATAGATATAAAGTAAATCCTTGCAACTGATTAATGGGCTATATTACGATATAGATATTATGATAGATATTTCTGTATAGATATTACGATTATTATAGATATAAAGTAAATCCTTGCAACTGATTAATGGGCTATATTACGATATAGATATTATGATAGATATTTCTGTATAGATATTACGATTATTATAGATATTAAGTAAATCCTTGCAACTGATTAATGGGCTATATTACGATATAGATATTATGATAGATATTTCTGTATAGATATTACGATTATTATAGATATATAAAGTAAATCCTTGCAACTGATTAATGGGCTATATTACGATATAGATATTATGATAGATATTTCTGTATAGATATTACGATTATTATAGATATAAAGTAAATGCTTGCAACTGATTAATGGGCTTTATTACGATATAGATATTATGATAGATATTTCTGTATAGATATTACGATTATTATAGATATAAAGTAAATCCTTAAAACTGATTAACTGATCTAACGTTACCTGCCACTACAATTAAAAAAATAAAATCACACTGGATCCGCTTTTCGTTTTGCGTTGTGCGAGGTTAGTTCTCGCCGCGAACTATTAAAACGCGGCCAACCTTCGCAATTGTAATTATTAATAATGTTAAAAAAACGTCTGGAGGTCTCGCTGTATCGCAACAATCGTGTCGTCACTGCTCGTCCCGCGGACGGGTCGTGGTTAATCCACGCTGGGTATTGTTCGTGCAAAATGAAATAATAATGGGCGGCGCAGGAGCGGAATTCAATTCAATTGTACTATTATTCCGATCATGTATTTGTAGGACATTGGTTACGCAAACACTGGATTCAGCTCTTTTGGTCAGATTTCGGTGAAATTACCATACCATACCATCTGGACCCGAGTATCAAGGCCCAGATGGTACCCCGACCCCCATTGCTGCAAACGGGTAGCTCTGTACTCTGTACATATGTTGTTGTTGGTTACGCAAATGTATTACAAATAATATCTACTACATGCTACTAATGGCTGTTATCACCAACATCCCCTAAATCTAACATTAGTAAGTTACTGCTGGCCTAGTATGGCCATCCTTGGTAGCTCTTCACCATCCAAACTCCTGCAACTTATAAGCAGGATACATTCTTGTAAGTGGCTCGAGTTTTTGCATTGGGCCCATTGTAGCCTAAGGGCCTGTTGTTCAATAGTCAGTTTAAGCTAGTTTTTACCGACTATTGAACAACTGACTCTAACTGTAGGTGTCTTCCAGACAACTCCAGCTAACTATCTAGAAGGAACACCCAAATTTAGGTCATCTTAGTGAAGACTGGCTTAGTAGCATGAAGAATTTTGTTTTAATTTATAAATTAACAATGTAGTTGAATCATTAAATCCATACATAACACGATTACTAATTGATCCACTTGTTGGACAGATCATAGTAGCGAAAGGATGTTAAAAATCCACACTGGATGGACGGTATTTCAATTTTTGAACTTTTTGGGCAACATTTTGGGTCAATTACTAATTGATCCACTAGTTGGACAGATCACAGTAGAGAAAGAATGTTAAAAATCCACACTGGATGGACGTTGTTCTAATTTCTGAACTTTTTGGGCAACATTTCGGGCCGGTTTTAAAATTCAAGGTTGCCTCCTCGCGCTGCCGCCTGCTGTGTTGTGCGAAATCGAAAATGTGGGTTACGCGTTTCGCTGTTGCCGAGGCCACAGACACCACACACACACACATATATATATATACACATATATACAGGTAAATGACGCCAGGTCGTTGCGTAACGGATCGCACGCAAAAAGAGCGGAGCGAAAGTTGCTGGGTGGGGAATCAGCGGCACGGCGCTGCGGCGGCGGCGGCGCGGTGCCGTTGCGGGGTCCTGTCGCGATCCCAAGGCAACGAGACGTGGTGCAAAAGCCGCGGTTTCGGACGTTGACCTGACCCAACACACACATATACACATAGACACATACATATATACACATAGGCACACTCACATACATATCCACACACACATACATACAGATACAAACACGGTTATACAGACACGCACTGACGACGACGACGGCGGCGAAATCGATTTCTTTTTCGTCGGGACGCGTGACAGTTACAGATGATGACGAACAAGTTACATTTTTTGTTATGTCTCGAGGAGTTGTTCATGCTCGCTAATTTGTATCATACAGAACTAGTTAAACTAAAGAACTAAATTTAGCTCATATTACGATAAAGATATAGATATTATCATAAAGATATTACGATATATTTCGATATTCTTCTATATTGAAATCGTAATAAGTACTACGATATAAATATATCGTAATATCTATTCATAGTCCTAATATTCCCTATGTTATATATGCTTCATAATCGTAATATCTATATAGGAAGATCTGTATCATAATGTCTATATTGTACTATAGCCCGTTAATCAGTTCTAAGGGTTTACTTTATATCTATAATAATCTATACAGAAATATCTGTATAATAATGTATTAAACTCTCATAGCTTATCTACTTGGCAGGAACATAGGAACAGAGAAACGTGATAGGAATTGAGAAACGTGAAGAAACATAGAAACGACACAGAAACAAAGAAACGTGTAATAACGGAAGCAGAGAAACTCAACAAGGACATTGAAGCGCGACAGGAACAGATGCACGTAACAAGAACAGATAAACGCGACAGGAACAGAGAAACGTGATAGGAATTGAGTAACGTGACAGGAACATAGAAACGTGACAGGAACAACATAGAAACTTGACAGAAACAACATAGAAACTTGACAGAAACAACATAGAAACTTGACAGAAACAACATAGAAACTTGACAGAAACAACATAGAAACTTGACAGAAACAACATAGAAACTTGACAGAAACAACATAGAAACTTGACAGAAACAACATAGAAACTTGACAGAAACAACATAGAAACTTGACAGAAACAACATAGAAACTTGACAGAAACAACATAGAAACTTGACAGAAACAACATAGAAACTTGACGGAAACAACATAGAAACTTGACAGAAACAACATAGAAACTAGACAGATACGTGAAGAAAAACAAACGTGCAAAGAAGAGAGAAATGTGATAAAAACAGAGAAAAGTAACAAGAACAGAGAAACGTGATAGGAACAGAGAAACGCGATAGGAATTGAGAAACGTATAACAACAGAAGCAGAGAAACTCTACAAGGACATTGAAGCGCGACAGGAAGAGATGCACGTAACAAGAACAGATAAACGCGACAGGAAGAGAGAAACGTGATAGGAACAGAGAAACGTGATAGGAACAAAGAAACGTGTTAGGAATTGAGAAACGCGACAGGAACATAGAAAGGTGACAGGAACATAGAAACAACAGGACCAACATAGAAACTTGACAGAAACGTGAAGAGAAACAAACGTGCCAAGAACAGAGAAACGTGATAGGAACAGAGAAACGTGATAGGAACAGAGAAACGTGATAGGAACAGAGAAACGCGATAGCAATTGAGAAACGTGACAGAAACATAGAAACGACACAGAAACAAAGAAACATGTAACAACAGAACCAGAGAAACTCAACAAGGACATTGAAGCGCGACAGGAACAAATGCACGTGACAAGAACAGATAAACGCGACAGGACCAGAGAAACGTGATAGGAACAAAGAAACGTGATAGGAATTGAGAAACGTGACAGGAACAACATAGAAACTTGACAGAAACGTGAAGAGAAACGAACGTGCCAAGAAGAGAGAAATGTGATAAGAACAGAGAAAAGTAACAAGAACAGAGAAACGTGATAGGAACAGAGAAACGCGATAGAAATTGAGAAACGTGACAGGAACATAGAAACGTGACAGGGACAACATAGAAACGTGACAGGAACATAGAAACGTGACAGGAATATAGAAACGTGACAGGAACATAGAAACGTGAAGAGAAACAGACACGTGGCAAGAACAGCGAAACGTGGCAAGAACAGAGAAACGTGATATGAACAAAGAATCCTGTAAAGAACCGAGAAATAATATAAATTGAGTTATACCTCATTTTGAAGGTAAATAAATATAGAACATTTGTCTAAATGTTCGAAATGTTAAAATTTACTGCATTTTTTTTTAAATAACAACTTTCATCCGAAAGTGAGTTATAAGGAAGTTTTCTTTATTAAAATTGTACCAATTAATGGAAATCAAGAAGTTGTACCTTATTTTGAAGCTAAATAAATATAGAACATGTCGCAATTGTCTGCATGTTCGAAATGTTTTATTGCAATTTGTTGAAGAACAATTTTCATCCGAAAAGTTAGTTATAATGAAGTTTTCTTTGTTTAAATTTTACCAATTAATGTAAATCAACAAATTTTACCCCATTTTGAAGCTAACTAAATGTAGAACATGTAGCATTTGTCTAAATATTCAAAATGTCTGAATTTGATTTATTGCAATTTTTTTAATAACTACTTTCAGTCGAAAAGTGAGTTATAATGAAGTTTTCTTTGTATAAAATTTTACCAATTAATATAAATCAATAAATTATACCTAATTTTGAAGGTAAATAAATGTAGAACATGTAGCATTTGTCTATATGTTCGAAATGTCAAAATTTGATTTATTGCAATTTTTTTAATAACAACTTTCATTCGAAAAGTGAGTTATAAGGAAGTTTTCTTGATTAAAATTGTATCAATTAATGGATATTAACAAATTATACCTCACTTTGAAGCTAATTAAATGAAGAACATGTAGCATTTATCTAAATGTTCGAAATGTCAAAATTTGATTTATTACAATTTTTTGAATCACAGCTTTCATACGAAAAGTGAGTTATAAGGAAGTTATCTTGATTAAAATTGTATCAATTCATGGAAATCAACAAATTATATCTCATTTTGAAGCTAATAAAATGAAGAACATGTAGCATTTATCTAAATGTTCGAAATGTCAAAATTTTATTTATTACAATTTTTTTAATAGCAATTTTCATTCGAAAAGTGAGTTATATTGAAGTTATCTTTACTAAAACTTTACCAATTAATGCAAATCAATAAATTTTAGCTCATATTGAAGCTAAACAAATGTAGAACATATAGCAATTGTCTAAATGTTCAAAATGTCAAAATTTGATTTATTACAATTTTTTGAATCACAGGTTTCATCCGAAAAGTGAGTTATAAGGAAGTTATCTTGATTAAAATTGTACCAATTAATGGAAATCAACAAATTATATATCATTTTGAAGCTAATAAAATGAAGAACATGTAGCATTTATCTAAATGTTCGAAATGTCAAAATTTGAATTATTACAAATTTTTGAATCACAGGTTTCTTCCGAAAAGTGAGTTATAAGGAAGTTATCTTGATTAAAATTGTACCAATTAATGGAAATCAACAAATTATATCTCATTTTGAAGCTAATAAAATGAAGAACATGTAGCATTTATCTAAATGTTCGAAATGTCAAAATTTTATTTATTACAATTTTTTTAATAGCAATTTTCATTCGAAAAGTGAGTTATATTGAAGTTATCTTTACTAAAACTTTACCAATTAATGCAAATCAATAAATTTTAGCTCATATTGTAGCTAAACAAATGTAGAACATATAGCAATTGTCTAAATGTTCAAAATGTCAAAATTTGATTTATTACAATTTTTTTAATCACAGGTTTCATCCGAAAAGTGAGTTATAAGGAAGTTATCTTGATTAAAATTGAACCAATTAATGGAAATCAACAAATTATATCTCATTTTGAAGCTAATAAAATGAAGAACATGTAGCATTTGTCTAAATGTTCGAAATGTCAAAATTTGATTTATTACAATTTTTTGAATCACAGGATTCATACGAAAAGTGAGTTATAAGGAAGTTATCTTGATTAAAATTGTACCAATTAATAGAAATTAAAAGATTATATCTCATTTTGAAGCTAATAAAACTAGGAACATGCAGCATTTATCTAAATGTTTGCAATGTCTAAATTTGATTTATTACAATTTTTTTAATCACAGGTTTCATCCAAAAAGTGAGTTATAAGGAAGTTATTTTGATTAAAATTGTACCAATTAATGGAATTCAACAAATTATATCTCATTTTGAAGGTAATAAAATGAAGAACATGTAGCGTTTATCTAAATTTTCGAAATGTCAAAATTTGATTTATTACAATTTTTTGAATCACAGGTTTCATCCGAAAAGTGAGTTATAAGGAAGTTATCTTGATTAAAATTGTACCAATTAATGGAAATCAACAAATTGTATCTCATTTTGAAGCTAATAAAATGAAGAACAAGTAGCATTTGTCTAAATGTTCGAAATATCAAAATTTGATTTATTACAATTTTTTGAATCACAGGTTTCATCCGAAAACTGAGTTATAAGGAAGTTATCTTGATTAAAGTTGTACCTATTAATAGAAATCAACAAATAATATCTCATTTTGAAACTAATAAAATGAAGAACATGTAGCATTTATCTAAATGTTCGAAATGTCAAAATTTGATTTATTACAATTTTTTGAACCACAGGTTTCATCCGAAAAGTGAGTTATAAGGAAGTTATCTTGATTAAAATTGTACCAATTAAGAGAAATTAAAAGATTATATCTCATTTTGAAGCTAATAAAACTAGGAACATGCAGCATTTATCTAAATGTTTGCAATGTCTAAATTTGATTTATTACAATTTTTTGAATCACAGGTTTCATCCGAAAAGTGAGTTATAAGGAAGTTATCTAGATTAAAATTGTACCAATTAATGGAAATCAACAGATTATATCTCATTTTGAAGCTAATAAAATGTAGAACATGCAGCATTTAACTAAATGTTCGAAATGTCATAATTTGATTTATTACAATTTTTTGAATCACAGGTTTCATACGAAAAGTGAGTTATAAGGAAGTTATCTTGATTAAAATTGTACCAATTAATGGAAATCAACAAATTATATCTCATTTTAAAGCTAATAAAATAAAGAACATGTAGCATTTATCTAAATGTTCGAAATGTCAAAATTTGATTTATTACAATTTTTTGAATCACAGGTTTCATCCGAAAAGTGAGTTATAAGGAAGTTATCTTGATTAAAATTGTACCAATTAATGGAAATCAACAAATTATATCTCATTTTAAAGCTAATTAAATTAAGAACATGTAGCATTTATCTAAATGTTCGAAATGCCAAAATTTGATTTATTAAAATTTTTTGAATCACAGTTTCATCCGAAAAGTGAGTTAATTTTCAATGAAGGAGATGAATAAAACTACAACGTTTTTTAATACCATATTGTTTAAAATAACCAACATAGTAATTCTTCTCCTTTTCAAGACAATTCAAATTAGACTTCCACCACTTTCATTCTCACAGGCACAAATGATAAATAAAATGGTAGAAAAACATAGTAGATTGATTAATCTTCTTCACTGTCATATCAACAGTTAATCAATCTAGCATCACCATTCAATTTTTGAAGTTGGATTAATATCCTTAATCAAACATACATTTTTATACAACATGAACATATTAAGGACTTAAATTAAAAACTTAACAAGCACATTCCTACTAATTACATTATTACATTAATTACATCCCTAATCATTAAATAAATATAACATTCATATTATCACTAACATTTAACACGAATATTGTTGTTTACTTACAAGTCACGATCCTGCCACCGCCCCCCTCACGGCTGCTTCTGTGTCTGCAAAAAAAAAAACAATAATTAAAAAACGTGATAAATTGTATTTGTTTTTGCTCCCTAATCTATTTATGCGTGCGCGCAGATTTATTGTTCGTATCGCACAATAAGTCTGGCCGGTTTCCTGTGCGCGAATTACTGAGCGCGGGCAGCAAACCAGCCGGCCCCAACAACAGCGCACAAACATGTATATGTTTGATAACAAGAACGTGAGCGCACGCTGATAACGCCGGTAAACAAATAACAAAGAGGAACCGAACGCGAAGCGTTTTGCATTGTGTTGCACTAACGTATGCAGTTGCAGTTTTGTAAGGACACTTACAATCGTCAATTGGTGTCACAGTTGTATATTCTGAAGAAGTTTTCAGTGAAAATGGCATCACAATAGACATGAAGTAGTAGAATGGTATTAGTAGTAGGGAATAGTTAGTAGGGAGTAGTAATAGTGGTAGTAGTAATGGTAATAGTAGTAGTAATGATAATAGTAGTAGTAGTAGTGGTAGTAGTAATGGTAATAGTAGTAGTAATGGTAATAGTAGTAGTAGTAGTGGTAATAGTAGTAGGGAGTAGTTAGTAGGGAGTAGTAATAGTAGTAGTAGTAATGGTAATAGTAGTAGTAGTAGTGCTAATAATAGTAGTAGTAGTGATAATAGTAGTAGTAGTAGTAGTAGTAGTAGTGGTAGTAGTAGTAGTAGTAGTAGTAGTAGTAGTAGTAGTAGTAGTAGTAGTAGTAGTAGTGGTAATAGTATTAGTAGTAGTAGTAGTTGGTAATAGTAGTAGTTAGTAGTAGTGGTAATAGTATTAGTAGTAGTAGTAGTTGGTAATAGTAGTAGTTAGTAGTAGTAGTTAGTAGGTAGTAGTAGTAGCAATTAGTAGTAGGTAGTAGTAGTAGCAATTAGTAGTAGGTAGTAGTAGTATCAATTAGTAGTAGTTGGTAGTAGTAGAAATTAGTAGTAGGTAGCAGTAGTAGCAATTAGTAGTAGCTAGTAGTAGTAGTTGGTAGTAGTAGAAATTAGTAGTAGGTAGTAGTAGTAGTTGGTAGTAGTAGTTAGTGGTAGTAGTTGGTAGTAGTAGTTAGTGGTAGTAGTTGGTAGTAGTAGTGCTAGTAGTTAGTAATAGTAGTCGTAGTAGTAGTGGTAGTAGTAGTGCTAGTAGTTGGTAATAGTAGTAGTTAGTAGTATTAGTTGGTAGTAGTAGTTAGTGGTAGTAGATGGTAGTAGTTGGTAGTAGTAGTGCTAGTAGTTAGTAGTAATAGTAGTAGTAGTAGTAATAGTAGTAGTGGTAGTAGTAGTGCTAGTAGTTGGTAATAGTAGTAGTTGGTAATAGTAGTAGTTGGTAATAGTAGTAGTAGTAGTAGTTAGTGGTGGTAGTTAGTAGTAGTAGTAGTAGTTAGTAGTAGTAGTTAGTAGTAGTTAGTAGTAGTAGTTAGTAGTAGTAGTTAGTAGTAGTAGTTAGAAGTAGTAGTTAGAAGTAGTAGTTAGAAGTAGTAGTTAGAAGTAGTAGTTAGAAGTAGTAGTTAGAAGTAGTAGTTAGAAGTAGTAGTTAGAAGTAGTGTGTATGAGAAAAAGAGATTTGAGTGAGCCTGTAATAATGAGTCAAATGTGTACAAGGAAACATGGACACAGGACTAAAGCAAGAAAAGTTATGTCCACTCATAAACTTAACAGTCCATCGCATCCTATATTAATTCCCTTTAAACTTCCTCAAAGCAACTACGTTTGGCTAGAAAGTGTTTCTCTTCCACTGTTGCGAAACGAAGTAACGGATCGAATAGCTCGCGGCACTAACCTCAGATAACACATACAGACTAGACCGAGTGTACACAGACACAGACACACACAAACACATCAATCTATTAATATTTACAACCGAGTTCCCTGTCCGAAACAGCGAGCCGGGCCGCGGCGATTATTCGCGTTTTACTAACGATACAGTTATTATTGTGCCGGTCGCGGACCCGGTGAATATAATTAAAGCCGCGCGCACCGTCATCATCGGCCGCCGCCGCCGCCGCCGCCCCCCGTGACCGCGCGTAGGATGTTTTTGTTTACGTCGAATGAATTCAGGAGGCGCGAATTGAATACGCAAACGGGCAGGCGAGTGATATGCAGTGAAAAAAATGTTTATACTGCGTATGGGTCTGTACGATGTAGCTGCTTTCAAGTACTACACAGCAGAAACGTACTTTATGGAGATTAAAAAAAAAAACAAATGTAAAATATCCGGTGTTAGCCACGACTATCCACTTTTTATTAAATCAAACTTTAAAATAATATTCAAAATTCGGTTTGGCTGGATTCGTTGCTGTTGTTAGTTTACCCTATTTTATCTCTGTATTGTCTTTATGGTGTCTTATTAACCTCATTGTGCCTCATTTTACCTCATTATGTCTAATGTTGAGATTATCGTTTCCATTTTGATTCCATACATAATAAAAATAACAAAATAATACGAAATGCGACAAAATGACGTAAAATTAAACAAACTTAGACAAATGTATCTCTATTTTGTCTTTATGTTGTCTTATTAGCCTCATTTTGCCTCATATTACCTTATTTTTTCTTATATCTTCTTATTTTGTCTTATAACGTCTTATTTTGTCTTATATCGTCTTATTTTGTCTTATATCGTCTTATTTTGTCTTATATCGTCCTATTTTGTCTTATATCGTCTTATTTTGTCTTATATCGTCTTATTTTGTCTTATATCGTCTTATTTTGTCTTATATCGTCTTATTTTGTCTTATATCGTCTTATTTTGTCTTATATCGTCTTATTTTGTCTTATATCGTCTTATTTTGTCTTATATCGTCTTATTTTGTCTTATATCGTCTTATTTTGTCTTATATCGTCTTATTTTGTCTTACATCGTCTGATTTTGTCTTATATCGTTTTATTTTGTCCTATTCATTGGAAATGTTTTCAAATGTAAAACTCGGATCAATTCGTTTTGTTGTTATTTATTATTTATATGTCAAATTGTGTCTGTTTTTACGCCACTTTGTCTAATTTCGTATTATTTTGTCATTTTCATTTCTATTATTATATCTAATGTTGTCTTATTTCGTCTTATTTTGTCATTTTCATATTATCATCATATAATACTATTGTATCTTAATTGTCTTTATCTTGTCTAACTGTGTTTAATTTTGCGTCATTTTGTCTTATTTCATATCATTTTGTCATTTTCATTCCATTATTATGTCTAATTTTGTCTTATTGTGCCTCATTATGTCAAATTTTGTCTCTTTTTACGCCACTTTGTCTAATTTCGTATTATTTTGTCATTTTCATTTCCATTTTTCATTCCATTATTATGTCTAATGTTGTCTTATTTCGTCTTATTTTGTCATTTTCATTGTAAATGTTTTCACATGTAAAACTCGGATCGATTCGTTGTTGTTGCTATTTTATTTTACCCTATTGTATCCTTTTGTATCTTAATTGTCTTTATCTTGTCTAACTGTGTTTAATTTTGCGTCATTTTGTCTTATTTCGTATAATTTTGTCATTTGCATTCCATTATTGTCTAATATTGTCTTATTTTGTCTTATTGTGCCTCATTATGTCAAATTTTGTCTCTTTTTACGCCACTTTGTTTAATTTCGTATTATTTTGTCATTTTCATTTCCATTTTTCATTCCATTATTATGTCTAATATTGTCTTATTTTGTCTCATTGTGCCTCATTATGTCAAATTTTGTCTCTTTTTACGCCACTTTGTCAAATTTCGTATTATTTTGTCATTTTCATTTGCATTTTTCATTCCATTATTATGTCTAATATTGTCTTATTTTGTCTCATTGTGCCTCATCATGTCAAATTTTGTCTGTTTTTACGCCACTTTGTCTAATTTCGTATTATTTTGTCATTTTCATTGTAAATGTTTTCAAATGTAAAACTCGGATCGATTCGTTGTTGTTGCTATTTTATTTTATCCTATTGTATCCTTTTGTATCTTAATTGTATTTATCTTGTCTAACTGTGTTTAATTTTGCGTCATTTTGTCTTATTTCATATCATTTTGTCATTTTCATTCCATTATTATGTCTAATTTTGTCTTATTGTGCCTCATTATGTCAAATTCTGTCTCTTTTTACGCCACTTTGTCTAATTTCGTATTATTTTGTCATTTTCATTTCCATTTTTCATTCCATTATTATGTCTAATGTTGTCTTATTTCGTCTTATTTTGTCATTTTCATTGTAAATGTTTTCAAATGTAAAACTCGGATCGATTCGTTGTTGTTGCTATTTTATTTGACCCTATTGTATCCTATTGTATCTTAATTGTCTTTATCTTGTCTAACTGTGTTTAATTTTGCGTCATTTTGTCTTATTTCCTATAATTTTATCATTTTCATTCCATTATTGTCTAATATTGTCTTATTTTGTCTCATTGTGCCTCATTATGTCAAATTCTGTCTCTTTTTACGCCACGTTGCCTAATTTCGTATTATTTTGTCATTTTCATTTCCATTTTTCATTCCATTATTATGTCTAATTTTGTTTTATTTCGTCTTATTTTGTCATTTATTTTGTAAATGTTTTTAAATGTAAAACGGTTTGATTCGTCGTTGCTATTTTATTTTACCCTATTGTATCTTGATTGTCTTTGTTGCCTAACTGTGTTTCATCTTGCGTCATTTTGTCATTTTTATGCCATTATTATGTCTAATATTGTCTTATTTTGTCTAATTTTGTTATATTTTGTCTTACATTGTCATATATCGTCTTATCTTGTCTTATATCGTCTTATTTGGTCTTATATCGTTGTTATATTTATATTATATTTTTATGTACATCTTATTATTATTTTCATATTTATATTGATTTATATTGATTTATACTACATGTGATTTTCCCTGTTTTTAAACTGTATGTTTGTTGGGAATAAAGTATTATTATTATTATTATTTTGTCTAATTTTGTTATATTTTGTCTTACATTGTCTTATATCGTCTTATTTTGTCTTATATCGTCTGATTTTGTCTTATATCGTCTTATTTTGTCTTATATCGTCTTATTTTGTCATATTCATTATAAATGTTTTCAAATATAAAACTCGGATCGATTCGTTGTTGTTGTTACTTTCCTCATTGTGCCTCATTATGTCAAATTGTGTTTCTTTTTTTTCGTCATTTTGTCTAATTTCGTATTATTTTGTCATTTTCCTTTCCATTTTTCATTCCATTATTATGTCTAATGTTGTCTTATTTCGTCTTATTTTGTCATTTTCATTGTAAATTATTTTAAATGTAAAACGGTTTGATTCGTCGTTGTTGCTATTTTATTTTACCCTATTGTATCTTGATTGTCTTTATGTTGTCTAACTGTATTTCATTTTGCGTCATTTTGTCTTATTTGTCTTTATGTTGTCTAACTGTATTTCATTTTGCGTCATTTTGTCTTATTTCGTATCATTTTGTCATTTTCTTTTCATTTTATGTTTAATATTGTCTTATTGTGTCTAAATTTATCTTATTCTGTCGTAATTTTGTCATATTTTGTCATATTTTGTCATATTTTGTCATATTTTGTCATATTTTGTCTTATTTTGTCATATTTTGTCTTATTTTGTCATATTTTGTCATATTTTGTCTAATTTTGTCATATTTTGTCTAATTTTGTCTAATTTTGCCATATTTTGTCATATTTTGTCTTATTTTTTGGCATATTTTGTCATATTTTATCATATTATATCATATTATATCATATTATATCATATTATATCATATTATATCATATTATATCATATTATATCATATTATATCATATTATATCATATTATATCATATTATATCATATTATATCATATTATATCATATTATATCATATTATATCATATTATATCATATTATATCATATTTTCTCATATTTTATCATATTTTATCATATTTTATCATATTTTATCATATTTTATCATATTTTATCATATTTTATCATATTATATCATATTTTATCATATTTTATCATATTATATCATATTTTATCATATTTTATCATATTATATCATATTATATCATATTTTATCATATTTTATCATATTTTATCATATTTTATCATATTTTATCATATTTTATCATATTTTATCATATTTTATTATATTTTATCATATTTTATCATATTTGATCACATTTTATCATATTTTGTAATATGAATATGAAATAAGACACAATGACGCAAAATTAGACAAAATGCGGCATAATGTGGAACACTGAGGCAAAATAAGGACAATGATATCAAACGTTTCACTGATTCACACATTTCAATGATTATCAAACGTTTAATTGATATCAGACGTTTATATGATTATCAAACGTTTCATTAATTATCATACGTTTCACTGACTATCATACGTTTACTCATTCTCGTACGTTTCACTGTTTATCACACGTTTTACTGATTATTAAACTATTTGCAGATTATCTCACGTTTCATTGATTTTACTGATTGTCACACGATTCATTGATTATCAGACATGTTGCTGATCATCGCACGTGTCATTGATTATTACACGTTTCACAGATTATGAGACGTTTTACTGATTATTACACCTGCCATTGATTATCACACGTTTTACTGATTATCAAACTTTTTCCTGATTATCACAACATTTCATTGATTAACATGTTACACAGATTATCACGCGTTTTATTTATTATCAAACGTTTAATTGATATCACGTTTCACTGATTATCATACGTTTTATTCATTGTCACACGTTTCATTGCTTTATTACCAAACGTTTAATAGATATTAGACGTTTCACTAATTATCGTACGTTTTGTTGGTTATCACACATTTCAATGATTATCAAACGTTTAATTGATATCACACGTTTTTAAGATTATCAAACGTTTAGTTAATTAACATATGTTTTTCTGATTATCACGTTTCACTGTTTATCACATGTTTTACTGATTATTAAACTATTTGCAGATTATCTCACATTTCATATATTTACAGATTGTCACACAATTCGTTGATTATCAGATATTTTGCTGATTATCTCACGTTTCATTGATTACCATACGTTTCACTGAGTATCATCTGTTTTGCTGATCATCGCACGTTTCATTGATTATTACACATTTTATTGATTATGAGACGTTTTACTGATTATTACACATGCCATTGATTATCACACGTTTTACTGATTATAAAACGTTTTCCTGAGTATCACACTTTTCCTTGATTATTATGTCACAGATTATGACACGTTTTATTTATTATCAAACGTTTAATTGATATCACGTTTCACTGATTATCATACTGATCACTGACTGTCACACGTTTCATTGCTTATCACACGTTTTACTGATAATCAGACCTTTTATTTATTATTGCACGTACCATTTATTAGCACACGTTTTACTGATTATCACACGTTTAATTGATTATCAGACCTTTTATTTATTATTATACGTGCCTTTTATAAGCACACGTTTTACTGAATATCACACGTTTAATAGATTATCAAACATTTTGCTGATTATCACACGTGCCATTGTTCATCACACGTTTCACAGATAGTACATCATATGTTTCATTGATTATCATACGTTTTTCTGATTAGCACTCATTTCACAGATTACTGATTATCACACGTTTAATTGATTATCAAACATTTTGCACGTGTCAGTGTTTATCACACGTTTCACAGATCGTCGTGTTAATTAATGATATGTCCGATAATCAGTAAAACGTATGATAATCCACGAAACGTATGATGGGTTATTAAACGTGCGATAATCAGTAAAATGTCCGATATCAATTAAACGTGTGATTATAAGCAAAACTTATAGTTAGCATTGAACGTGTAATATTCAAGGAAACGTGTGATACTACTCACTGAAACATTAGATACATAGTAAAACGTATGACAATCAGTGAAACGTGTGATAATTAATGAAACGTGTGATATTTTCAGAAACGTGTAATAATCAATGAAACGTGCAATCATCAGTCATACGTATAATAATCAGTGAAACGTATGATAATTAATGAAACATGTGATCCTGAGTAACCCGTATGATAATCTGTGAAATAAGTGATAATCAGAAAAACGTATGATAATCAATGAAACATATGATTTATTATCTGTGAAACGTGTGATGAACAATGGCACGTGCGATAATCAGCAAAATGTTTGATAATCAATTGAACGTGTGATAATCAGTAAAACGTGTGCTAATAAATGGCACGTATAATAATAAATAAAAGGTGTGATAATCAGTAAAACGTGTGATAAACAGTGAAACGTGTGATAAACAGTGAAACGTGTGATAAACAGTGAAACGTGTGACAATGAATAAAACGTAAATGTCTGATATCAATTAAACGTTTGAAAATAAATGAAACGTGTGATAATCTGTGAAACATGAAATCACTAAAACATGTAATAATCAGTAAAACATCTGATAATTAGTGAAACGTGTGATAAACAGTAAAACATAAGATAATCAGCGAAAGGTGTAATAATCAATGACACGTGCGATAATCAGCAAAATGTCTAATAATCAATGACTCGGGCGATAATCAGGAAAACAGGTGACAATCAGCGAACCGTATGGTAATCAATGAAATGTGTGATAATTTGCAAACAGTTTGATAATCAATGAAACGTGTGATAAACATTAAAACGTATGGTAATCAGTGAAACGTATAATAATCCACGAAACGTGTGATAATGAGTAAAACGTATGATACTCAGTGAAACGTATGATAATTAATAAAACGTTTGATAATCATTGAAACGTGTGATAATCAGTGAAACGTATGAAAATCAATGAAACGTGTGATTATCAGCAAATAGTTTGATAATCAGTAAACAGTCTGATAATCAGTGAAACGTGTGATAAACAGTAAAACGTGTGACAAACAGTAAAACGTGTGATAAACAGTAAAATATGTGATAAACAGTAAAACGTATGTTAATAAGTGAAACGTATGTTAATCAGTGAAACGGAAGATATTCAATGACACGTGCTATTATCAGCAAAATGTTAATCAGTGAAACGTGTGAAAATCAATAAAACATCTGATAATTAGTGAAACATATGATAATAATGAAACGTGTAATAATGAGTAAAACATAAGATAGTCTGTGAAACGTATGATATTGAGTAGAACGTCTGATATCAATTAAACGCTTGATAATCAGTTAAAGTATAATAATCAGGAAATGTATGTGAATCAATGAAACGTGGGATCATCAGTAAAAACGTATGATAATCAGTTAAACGTGTGATATTCAACGATTTCTATGATTATATCTCACAGTTCCCTGATTATATCTAACATTTTCTAATTATTCTCACATTTTTCTAATTATATTTCACATTTCTATTATTATATCTCACATTTTTTCGATTATATGACATTTTTCTAATTATATCTCACATTTTATAACTATATATGATTATATCTCTCATTTCTCTAATTATATCTTACATTTTTTTAATTACATCTTACATTTCTCTAATTATATCTCACATTTTATAACTATATATTATTATATCTCTCATTTCTCTAATTATATCTCTCATTTCTCTAATTATATCTCACATTTTTTTAATTACATCTTACATTTCTCTAATTATATCTCACATTTTATAACTATATATTATTATATCTCTCATTTCTCTAATTATATCTCTCATTTCTCTAATTATATCTCTCATTTCTCTAATTATATCTCACATTTTTTTAATTATATCTTACATTTCTCTAATTATATCTCACATTTTTTTCGATTATATCTCACATTTTTTCGATTATATCTCACAATTTTCTAATTATATCCCACATGTTTCAAATTATATCTCACATTTCTCTAATTATGTCTCACATTTCTCTAATTATATCTCACATTTCTCTGATTATAATTCACATATTCTCAAATGTACGACTTAAAAAAAAACTATTATAACACATGCTAATTATTTTTTAATAATGTCCCTCAAGTCTCTCAATTTGTCTCTAAAATCACTGAATAAATACATCATTTCTAGGAATTCTAAGTTGTTACAATAATACTATAAAGTTAGTAAGTTATTATTTAGTGGGAATATTTTTTTTTTATATTCAGTTTGTTTCTTTTTGTTAATTGAATTTTTTTTGTTGGGATTTTAATTAGTCGCGAAATTTATGTTTTAAAGGTTTTATATTGCGTATTGTTACAATGAAATTGAAGTGGTAAAAGTTGGTTGCGGGGAGACGGAGTGCCGCCTTCGCATAAAAGCAATTTGGAGTTCGGCGAGTGCAGCGTAATCGAATTAGGGGTTGGAGGGCGGTATATACCTATACACCGTTAATTAAGAGGAAGCCCCGCAGAAACTGTCTCGGCGGGATCGATTTATATCAAGCGATCGCATGTAATTAATGTACACGATTTTTTTTTTGTATTTGTTATCAGAAAAATTAACTCAATACAAAAATGTAATTAATTAGAATACTTTCAACTAGGGTACTTTTTACTTTATCATATGAAGTATGAATAAATGATTCTTATGAGAAACGGTCATTTTAGGACAATCATAGTAAACAGAGATTCTTGCTAGAATCAGAGCAACGTGTACGAATCAGAGAAACGTGTACAATCCAGAGGAAATAGTGAAAATTAAAGTAACGTGCAAAAAATTAGAGACACGTGTGAGAATTGGTGAAAGGTACAAAAATAACATTGGGAATCAGCGAAATGTATAAGAATGATATAAATTTATGAAAATCAAAGAAAGGTGTGAGAATTCGAAAAACGTGGAGAATCAGCGATATGTATAAGAATTATATACATTTATGAGAATCAAAGAAAAGTGTGAGAATTCGAAAAATATAATATGTGATATGTGATAATCTACTCGCTTAAAACCAACCTGTACTGGCTCAAAAAATCGTGCGCATGTAAATCAAAGAAGCGGGTGTATGCAAATCAGAGCTACGTCTGAGAATCGGAGAAACGGATGTGAGAAGCATGCAATAATCAGAATTAGTTGTAATTTTAAGACAATTATAGTAAACAGAGATTCTTGCTAAAACCAGAGCAACGTGTACGAATCAGAGAAACGTGTACAATCCAGAGGAAAGAGTGAAAATTAAAGTAACGAGTGAAAATTACAGAAACGTGTGAGAATTGGTGAAACGAACAAAAATAACGTGGGGAATCAGCGAAATGTATAAGAATGATATAAATTTATGAGAATCCAAGAAAGGTGTGAGAATTCGAAAAATGTGGAGAATCAGCGATATGTATAAGAATTATATACATTTATGAGAGACAAAGAAAAGTGTGAGAATTCGAAAAATATAATATGTGACATGTGAGAATCTACGCGCTTAAAACAAACGTGTACGGGCTCAAGACAATCGTGTGCATGTAAATCAAAGAAACGGGTGCATACAAATCAGAAAAACGTCTGAGAATCGGAGATGCGTATGTGATAAGCATACAATAATCAGAACTATGTGTAATTTTAAGGCAAACATGTAGTAACCAGAAATTCTGCCAAAAATCAGAGCAACGTGTACGAATCAGAGAAACGTGTGCAATCTACAAGATAGAGTGAAAATTAAAGTAACGTGTAAGAATTAGGGAAACGTGTAACAATCAGAGAAACTTGAGACAATCAGAGAAACTTGAGACAATCAGAGAAACTTGAGACAATCAGAGAAACTTGAGACAATCAGAGAAACTTGAGAATCAGAGAAACGTGTGACAATCAGTGAAACGTGTGACAATCAGAGAAACGTGTGACAATCAGAGAAACGTGTGGCAATCAGAGAAACGTGTGACAATCAGAGAAACGTGTGACAAGTGACAATCAGAGAAACGTGTGACAATCAGTGAAACGTGTGACAATCAGAGAAACGAGTGACAATCAGAGAAACGAGTGACAATCAGAGAAACGTGTGACAATCAGAGAAACGTGTGACAATCAGAGAAACGTGTGACAATCAGAGAAACGTGTGACAATTAGAGAAACGTGTGGCAATCAGAGAAACGTGTGACAATCAGAGAAACGTGTGACAATCAGAGAAACGTGTGACAATCAGAGAAACGTGTGACAATCAGAGAAACATGTGACAATCAGAGAAACGTGTCATAATCAGAGAAACGCGTGACAATCAGATAAACGTATGACAATCAGATAAACGTGTGACAATCAGTGAAACGTGTGACAATCAGTGAAACGTGTGACAATCAGTGAAACGTGTGACAATCAATGAAACGTATGAAATTAATGAAACGTATGACAATCAGTAAAACGTATGACAATCAGTGAAACGTGTGACAATCAGTGAAACGTGTGACAATCAGAGAAACGTGTGACAATCAGAGAAACGTGTGAGAATTAACGAAACGTACAAAAATAACGTAGGGAATCAGTAAAATATATAAGATTATATACATTTATGAGAATCAAAGAAAAGTGTGAGAATTCGAAAAATATAATAATAGGCGCGATCAGAGAAACATATAGAAATCAGAAAAACGCGAGAATAAAATATACAAATAAAAGAAACGTGATAATCAGAGAATAAAAGAAACGTGATAATCAGAGAATAAAAGAAACATGATAATCAGAAAATAAAAGAAACGTGATAATTAGAGAATAGAAGAAACGTGATGATCAGAGAATAAGAGAAACGTGATAATCAGAAAATAAAAGAAACGTGATAATCAGAGAATAAAGAAACGTGATAGTCAGAGATTACGAGAAACGTGATAATCGCAGAAACGTGTACGGGCTTAATAATAACATGTGTGTGTGTATTTAATAGAAACATGTGCGTGCTTAAGAGAAACGTGAACGTGATCAAGAAAAAATGTGTGCATATTTTCATCAGAGAACAGTCTGAGAATTCGAAAAATATAATAATAGGTGCCATCGCACCTATTATTATACAGAAAACGCATACAAATCAGAAAACACGATAATAAGATATATGTACGAATCAAAGAAACGTATCAGGGAAACGTGTGCAATCTTAAGAGAAACGTCTGCATGTGTATGTGGTAAAACGTCTGAGAATCTGAGATGTGTATGTGAGAAGTATGCCATAATCAGAAATACAAAACAAACATGTACTAATCAGAGATTCTCGCTAAAATCAGAGCATCTTGAAACAAAATACTTATCACAGAAACGTGTACGATCCAGAGGAAAGTGTGAACATTAAAGAAACGTGTGAAAAATCAACGAAACGTGTGAAAAACACAACGAAACGTGTAAAAAAAACAACGAAACGTGTTAAAAAACAACCGAATGTGTTAAAAAACAACCAAATGTGTTAAAAAAACAACGAAACGTGACAAAATAACGAAACGTGTGACAAAACAACGAAACGTGTGACAAAACAACGAAACGTGTGACAAAACAACGAAACGTGTGACAAAACAACAAAATGTGTTAAAAAAACAACCAAATGTGTTAAAAAACAACCAAATGTGTTAAAAAAAACAACGAAACGTGTGACAAAACAATGAAACGTGTAACAAAACAACGAAACGTGTGACAAAACAACGAAACGTGTTAAAAAAAAAACAACGTAACGTGTTAAAAAAACAACGAAACGTGTGACAAAACAACGTAACGTGTGACAAAACAACGAAACGTGTAACAAAACAACGAAATGTGTGACAAAACAACGAAACGTGTTAAAAAACAACGAAACGTGTGACAAAACAACGAAACGTGTGACAAAACAACGAAACGTGTGAGAATAAGAGACACATATTGGAAATGGAAAAAATAAGATAAGCGAGGGAGAATCAGAGAACTGTATTATAATCAGAGACATATTTGAGAATCGGATACATTTATGAGAATCAAAGACATTTATTATCAAAAAATGTGATTCTCATCAAAGAACAGTCTGAGAATTCGTAAAATATAATAATAGGCGCCATGAAGCATAATCAGAGAAAACGCATACAAATCAGAAAAACGCGACAATAAGAAATATGTGCGAATCAAAGAAACGTATCGGGGAAAGATGTACATTCTTAAGAGAAACGTCTGCATGCGTATCTTGTAAATCGTCTGAGAATCTGAGATGCGTATTTGAGAAGTATGCCATAACTAGAAGAAGAAAAAAACAACGAAACGTGTGAAAAAAAACAACGAAACGTGTGAAAAAACAACGAAACGTGTGAACATTGATGAAACGTGTGAAAAAAACAACGAAACGTGTGAACAATCAACGAAACGTGAGAAAAACAACGATACGTGTGGGAAAAAAACAACGAAACGTGTGAAAAAAAACAACGAAACGTGTGAAAAAAAACAACGAAACGTGTGAAAAAACAACGAAACGTGTGAACATTGATGAAACGTGTGAAAAAACAACGAAACGTGTGAACATTGATGAAACGTGTGAAAAAAACAACGAAACGTGTGAAAAAAACAACGAAACGTGTGAAAAAACAACGAAACGTGTGAAAAAAACAACGAAACGTGTGAAAAAACAACGAAACGTGTGAAAAAACAACGAAACGTGTGAAAAAACAACGAAACGTGTGAAAAAACAACGAAACGTGTGAAAAAACAACGAAACGTGTGAAAAAACAACGAAACGTGTGAAAAAACAACGAAACGTGTGAAAATTGATGAAACGTGTGAAAAAAACAACGAAACGTGTGAACAATCAACGAAACGTGAGAAAAACAACGATACGTGTGGGAAAAAAACAACGAAACGTGTGAAAAAAAACAACGAAACGTGTGAAAAAACAACGAAACGTGTGAACATTGATGAAACGTGTGAAAAAACAACGAAACGTGTGAACATTGATGAAACGTGTAAAAAAAACAACGAAACGTGTGAAAAAAAAAACAACGAAACGTGTGAAAAAAAACAACGAAACGTGTGAAAAAAAAACAACGAAACGTGTGAAAAAAATACAACGAGACGTGTGAGAAAAAAACAACGAAACTTGTGAAAAAAACAACGAAACGTGTGATAAAAAAACAACGAAACATGTGAAAAAAAAACAACGAAACGTGTGGAAAAAAAACAACGAAACGTGTGGAAAAAAAACAACGAAACGTGTGAAAAAACAACGAAACGTGTGAAAAAAAAACAACGAAACGTGTGAAAAAAAACAACGAAACGTGTGAAAAAAAACAAGGAAACGTGTGAAAAAAACAACGAAACGTGTGAAAAAACAACAACGAAACTTGTGAAAAAAAAACAACGAAACGTGTGAAAAAAAAACAACGAAACTTGTGAAAAAAAAACAACGAAACGTGTGAAAAAAAAACAACGAAACGTGTGAAAAAAAAACAACGAAACGTGTGAAAAAACAACGAAACGTGTGAAAAAAAAAACAACGAAACGTGTGAAAAAACAACGAAACGTGTGAAAAAAAAAACAACGAAACGTGTGAAAAAACAACGAAACGTGTGAAAAAACAACGAAACGTGTGAAAAAACAACGAAACGTGTGAAAATTGATGAAACGTGTGAAAAAAACAACGAAACGTGTGAACAATCAACGAAACGTGAGAAAAACAACGATACGTGTGGGAAAAAAACAACGAAACGTGTGAAAAAAAACAACGAAACGTGTGAAAAAACAACGAAACGTGTGAACATTGATGAAACGTGTGAAAAAACAACGAAACGTGTGAACATTGATGAAACGTGTAAAAAAAAACAACGAAACGTGTGAAAAAAAAAACAACGAAACGTGTGAAAAAAAACAACGAAACGTGTGAAAAAAAAACAACGAAACGTGTGAAAAAAATACAACGAGACGTGTGAGAAAAAAACAACGAAACTTGTGAAAAAAACAACGAAACGTGTGATAAAAAAACAACGAAACATGTGAAAAAAAAACAACGAAACGTGTGGAAAAAAAACAACGAAACGTGTGAAAAAACAACGAAACGTGTGAAAAAAAAAACAACGAAACGTGTGAAAAAAAAACAACGAAACGTGTGAAAAATAACAACGAAACGTGTGAAAAAAAAAACAAGGAAACGTGTGAAAAAAACAACGAAACGTGTGAAAAAACAACAACGAAACTTGTGAAAAAAAAACAACGAAACGTGTGAAAAAAAAACAACGAAACGTGTGAAAAAAAAACAAAGAAACGTGTGAAAAAAAAAACAACGAAACGTGTGAAAAAACAACGAAACGTGTGAAAAAAAAACAACGAAACGTGTGAAAAAACAACGAAACGTGTGAAAAAAAAAACAACGAAACGTGTGAAAAAACAACGAAACGTGTGAAAAAACAACGAAACGTGTGAAAAAAAAACGACGAAACGTGTGAAAAAAAAACAACGAAACGTGTGAAAAAAAACAACGAAACGTGTGAAAAAAAAACAAGGAAACGTGTGAAAAAAACAACGAAACGTGTGAAAAAACAACAACGAAACTTGTGAAAAAAAAACAACGAAACGTGTGAAAAAACAACGAAACGTGTGAAAAAAAAACAACGAAACGTGTGAAAAAAAACAACGAAAGGTGTGAAAAAAAACAACGAAACGTGTGAAAAAAAAACAACGAAACGTGTGAAAAAAAACAACGAAACGTGTGAAAAAAAAACAACGAAACGTGTGAAAAAAAAAACAACGAAACGTGTGAAAAGTCAACGAAACGTGTGAAAAATCAACGAAACGTGTGAGAATAAGAGAGACACGTATTAGAAATAGCAAAAATAAAATAAGCGAGGGAGAATCAGAGACATTTCTGAGAATCGAAGACATTTATTCTCAAAAATGGCGCCATGAAGTATAATTGGAGAAAACGCATACAAATCAGTATCTGGTAAAACGTCTCAGAATCTGAGATGCGTAAGTACGCCAGAAGTACAAAACAAACATCTAATAATCAGAGATTCTCGCTAAAATCAGAGCATTGTTAGACAAAATACGTTTCACAGAAACGTGTACGATCCATAGCAAAGTGTAAACATTAAAGAAACGTGTGAAAAATCAACGAAACGTGAGGAAAAAAAACAACGAAACGTGTGAAAAACAACGAAACGTGTGAAAAAACAACGAAACGTGTGAAAAAATAACGAAACGTGTGAAAAATCAACGAAACGTGTAAAAATAAGAGACACGGATTAGAAGTAGCAAAAATAAGATAAGCGAGGGAGAAACAGAGAAATGTATAAGAATCAGTGACATTTCTGAGAATCGAAGACATTTATTCTCAAAACATGTGATTCTCATCAGAGAACAGTTTGAGAATTCGAAAAATATGTGTGAAAAATCAACGAAATATGTGAGAATAAGAGACACGTATTAGAATTAGTAAAAATAAGATAAGCGAGGGAGAATCAGAGAATTGTATATGATCAGAGACATTTTTATGAGAATCGGTGACATTTATTCCCATAAATGTGATTTTCATAAGAGAACAGTCTGAGAATTCGAAAAATATAATAATAACACATATCTCTTGTTAGATTTAGAAGAAACGTATATTATAATAATAATAATCAAAGATAAGAGTCATAATCAGAGGAAGAAAAACTAATAGAATTGTGTAGATTTAGAAAAAACGTATATAATAATAATAATCAAAGATAAGAGTCATAATCAGAGGAAGCAAAAATAATAGAATGTGTAGATTTAGAAAAAAACGTATATAATAATAATAATCAAAGATAAGAGTCATAATCAGAGGAAGCAAAAATAATAGAATGTGTAGATTTAGAAAAAACGTATATAATAATAATATTAATAATCAAAGATATGAATGAGTCATAATCAGAGGAAGAAAAACGTATAAAAGTGTATTCACAGTGACTAACCATCATTAATTATTGTCAAGATTTCTGTAATTTTCATAACAAATTCTGTTGCCTTATCAAATCTATAAACAATGAATAATTAAAGGAACTTACTCACTCGCATAAACATAATCGATTGAAAATGCGTCATCCAAATGATTAATACCAATAAGTAAAAAAACTTCACTGTAATATCCAGCCGATGTTCGCGCCACGTTGTGTAAACGAAATTCCCATGAAATAATAGCCTTCCACCACAAAGTGAGCAATCGCCGCCTGCACCATTACCGACCAAAACTTTGCAAATCCAACTTTTCCAACAACAAACTAATCTGAAACACTGGCCGGGGACCCAAACGTGGCACACAATGGCGCAGCACACTTTCCACCCGAACCGCAATTTGCACAAAAGACTTCATAAAGCAATAATTACCGGTGCACTAGCTAGTTTGCAGCGGGACCGCCGCCGCCGCCGCCGCCCACACGCTTGCCACCACACAAGCCAGCCGCGAAAACCACTACTAACGCTGCGAGCGCGGAGCGGCGCCGGGATGGACGCGAGCCGCCATGCGCGAACCCTGGCTGCGAACCCGACCGCCGGTGGCGGAGGGGCGGGACCCGGGGCCCGCCCCCGTTGCCATGCGACGTCTCTCATCCATGCTGGATGCACTTGCGCTGCGCATTTTGCTGTCAAGGTTACGGGGCGCTTGCTGCATTCGGAAGAGGAAGGCGCGTAGCGGTTCGTTGCCACATGCACACACAAACGGGGACGGACGCACCGTCTCGCAACCGCCATGGGAATTTTCACAGCGAGAGAAAAGTTAATGAGAGAGAGAGATAAATTTACTAATTGAATCGAGACAGGGTTATTATCTTGTAACACGACGGGGTTACTAGCTGAACTCTAAATAAACCCCCGTATTTTCGAGAATGGTAACAGTTTAAAAATAGTTGTAGTGAGTTAAGGTGGCAGTATTGTCTGTAGCCACTAAGAGCTTTATATAAGTAGCCCAGTTCGCTGTTCAAAATGTTCTGTAGATAAAACGCCGCCTCAAAGTCAACTTGGAAGGCTATATTTGCCGACTAAAAAGTCTATATTGGCCACTTCAAAAATAAAAAACTATAGTTTCCACCTAAAAATCTATAGTTACAACTTAAAACAACTATAGTTACCATCTAAATCAACTATATAGTTACCACCTAAAAAAACTATAGTTACCGTCTAAATCAACTATAGTTACCGTCTAAATCAACTATAGTTACCATCTAAAAAGACTATAGTTACAACCTAAAACAACTATAGTTGCCACCTAAAACAACTATAGTTACCATCTAAAAAAACTATAGTTACAACCTAAATCGCTCTATATTTAATTATACAGCCATAAAAATAATTTAATTGATTTGTCCTCAGTTTTCATACATTTTCAAATAAATGCCACCTAAAAAAGCTATAGTTACCATCTAAAAAGACTATAGTTACCACCTAAAACAACTATAGTTGCCACCTAAAAAGACTATAGTTACTACCTAAAACAACTATAGTTGCCACCTAAAAAAACTATAGTTACAACCTAAAAAACTATAGTTACCACCTAAAAAGATATAGTTACCATCTAAATCAACTATAGTTACCACCTAAAAAGACTATAGTTACCACCAAAAACAACTATAGTTGCCACCTAAAAAAATATAGTTACCACCTAAAAAAACTATTGTTACCATCTAAATCAGCTTTAGTTACCATCTAAAAAGACTATAGTTACGACCTAAAACAACTATAGTTGCCACCTAAAACAACTATAGTTACCATCTCAAAAAAAACTATAGTTACAACCTAAATCGTTCGATATTTAATTATACAGCCATAAAAATCATTTAATTGATTTGTCCTCAGTTTACATACATTTTCAAATAAATTCCACCTAAAAAAGCTATAGTTGCCATCTAAAAAGACTATAGTTACCACCTAAAACAACTCTAGTTGCCACCTAAAAAGACTATAGTTACTACCTAAAACACTATAGTTTCCACCTAAAAAAACTATAGTTACAACCTAAAAAACTATAGTTACCACCTAAAAAGATATAGTTACCATCTAAATCAACTATAGTTACCACCTAAAAAGACTATAGTTACCACCAAAAACAACTATAGTTGCCACCTAAAAGAATATAGTTACCACCTAAAAAAACTATTGTTACCATCTAAATCAGCTTTAGTTACCATCTAAAAAGACTATAGTTACGACCTAAAACAACTATAGTTGCCACCTAAAACAACTATAGTTACCATTTAAAAAAAAACTGTAGTTACAACCTAAATCGTTCGATATTTAATTATACAGCCATAAAAATCATTTAATTGATTTGTCTTCAGTTTTCATACATTTTCAAATAAATTCCACCTAAAAAAGCTATAGTTGCCATCTAAAAAGACTATAGTTACCACCTAAAACAACTCTAGTTGCCACCTAAAAAGACTATAGTTACTACCTAAAACAACTATAGTTGCCACCTAAAAAAACTATAGTTACAACCTAAAAAAACTATAGTTACCACCTAAAAAGATATAGTTACCATCTAAATCAACTATAGTTACTATCTAAAAAGACTATAGTTACTACCTAAAACAACTATAGTTGCCACCTAAAAAAACTATAGTTACAACCTAAAAAAACTATAGTTACCACCTAAAAAGATATAGTTACCATCTAAATCAACTATAGTTACCACCTAAAAAGACTATAGTTACCACCAAAAACAACTATAGCTGCCACCTAAAAAAATATAGTTACCACCTAAAAAAACTATTGTTACCATCTAAATCAGCTTTAGTTACCATCTAAAAAGACTATAGTTACGACCTAAAACAACTATAGTTGCCACCTAAAACAACTATAGTTACCATTTAAAAAAAAACTGTAGTTACAACCTAAATCGTTCGATATTTAATTATACAGCCATAAAAATCATTTAATTGATTTGTCTTCAGTTTTCATACATTTTCAAATAAATTCCACCTAAAAAAGCTATAGTTGCCATCTAAAAAGACTATAGTTACCACCTAAAACAACTCTAGTTGCCACCTAAAAAGACTATAGTTACTACCTAAAACAACTATAGTTGCCACCTAAAAAAACTATAGTTACAACCTAAAAAAACTATAGTTACCACCTAAAAAGATATAGTTACCATCTAAATCAACTATAGTTACTATCTAAAAAGACTATAGTTACCACCAAAAACAACTATAGTTGCCACCTAAAAAAAATATAGTTACCACCTAAAAAAACTATTGTTACCATCTAAATCAGCTTTAGTTACCATCTAAAAAGACTATAGTTACGACCTAAAACAACTATAGTTGCCACCTAAAACAACTATAGTTACCACCTAAAAAACTATAGTTACTTAGCACCTACATCGTTCGATATTTAATTATACAGCCATAAAAATCATTTAATTGATTTGTCCTCAGTTTTCATACATTTTCAAATAAATTCCACCTAATAAAACTATAGTTACCACCTGAAAAAACTATAGTTACCACCTAAATCAACTATAGTTACCATCTAAATAGAGTAGAATTACTATTCTACATTTTCTTTCTCATAACTCTACATTTGTATCCTCAAAGTTCAAAAATCTACATATGTTGCCTCAAAGTCTATATTTGCAGAATTAATAATCTAAATTTTCCTCCTCATAACTCTACAAGTGTATCCTCAAAGTTTGTATCATATCAAGAATCTACATATGTCTCCTCAAAGTCTACATCTGCAGAATTAAAAGTCTAGATATTCTTCCTCATAACTTTACAATTGTAGCCTCAAAGTTTGCATTACATCAAAAATCTACATGTCTGACCTCAAGTCTACATTGGCAGAATTACTATTCTACATTTTCCAAATCATAACTCTACATTTGTATCCTCAAAGTTTGCATCACATCAAGAATCTACGTATGTCGCCTCAACGTCTACACTTGTAGAATTAATAATCTACATTTTTCTCCTCATAATTCTACAATTGTTGCCTCAAATTTTTGCACCACATCAAAGATCTACATACATGTTTGTATAGAAACTAAGAAACTAAATAAACTAAATTACATAACTATAAGAATACGCGTTCATGATTTAAATCAAACTTAAATTATCCACAAACTGAGGATATCTAACAAAAACTCCGAGGTTATATATTGAATATTTGAAAGTCTTCAAAGTCATGAATCAATTTTTAATGTATAAATAACTGAGAAAAATAACTACAAAACTTTGTGGTTACAAAATTAAATGAGGACAATTTCTATAGTAAAGTAAAAAAAAAGTCAAAGTGAAAGAATTTATAAACTGAGGACAAGTGACAAATACCCTGAGGTTACCAATTGATATTAGTAAAGTAAAAAAAATCAAAATGAATGAATTTATAAACTGAGGACAAGTTACAAATACCCTGAGGTTACAAATTGATGATTTAAAGTAGTAAATAAATTTACTGAGGACAAACTGCAAAGCTATGAGGTTACACATCAATGTTTGGAAGTAGACAATGTTATGAATACTTTTATAATGCATATAAACTGAGGACTAAGCACTGAGGTTAAACAATAATTTTTGCTAGTAGAATTAAACGTTAGAAAAGTTGTGAATTTATTTGAAAATGTATGAAAACTGAGGACAAATAAATTAAATACAGTTTTAAAGTAGAATCAATTTAAAATGTATAAATAACACTCAGAGGTTACAAAATTAAATGAGGGCAAGTGATAACAGTCAATGTTATGAATGAATTGAAAATTTATAAAAATTAAGAATATATTGCAAAACTTTAAGGTCATGTATTTGGGATTAAAAAAAAATGTCAATGTAGTGAAATAATGTATGTACTGAGGACACGTTACAAAACCTATGAGGATACAAATTAATGATTTGAAGTAGAATTCTCAATTTTGTATCAATTTAAAATGTATAAAAACACTCAAAGGTTACAAAATTAAATAAGAACAAATGATATAGTTTATGTTATAAACATTAATAAAGATCAAGGGTATATTGCAAAACTTTAAGGTTGTGCATTTATGTTTAAAAAAAACTTCAAAGTTGTGAAATAATTTATAAACTGACGATACGTTAGAAAACCTCTGAGGAAACAAATTTATGATTTAAAGTTGAATTCGAAGTTTTGTATAAATTTAAAATGTGAACACTGAACATACTACATCACTCAGAGGTTACAAAATTAAATGAGGAGAAATGATAGAATTAAATTATGAATGAATTGAAAATTTATATAAAAAAAATAAGGATACTTTGCAAAACTATAAGCTTGTGAAATAATTCATATATAAACTGAGAACAATTTAAAATCCTCTGAGGGTAAAAATGTATATTTTCAAGTAGAATTCAAAGTCTTGAATCAATTTAAAATGTATAAACACTGCGAACAAAACACAACGCTCAGAGGTTACAAAATTAAATGAGGACAAATGATACAGTTAATGTTACCGAATTGCAAATTTAAAAATTACGGGTATGATTTTTTAAAAAAACGTAAAATAATTTATAAACTGAGGACACGTTACAAAACTTCTGAGGGTAAAAATTGATGATTTAAAGTAGACCTCAAAATAGTAAATAAATTTACTGAGGACACACTGCAAAACGTTGAGGTTACACATTAATGTTTGGAAGTAAAATAATTTTATAATGCATATAAACTGAGCGACTAACCACTGAGGTTAAACAATTATTTTTTATAGTAGAGTTAAACGTTAAGAACGTTGTGAATTTATTTACAAATGTATGAAAACTGAGGACAAATTAATTAAATTGTTTTTAATGGCTGAGGTTATAAATAAATACATTTTTTTACAAGATTACTATATTTTTATTTTTACAAGACAACTATAGATTTTGAGGTGCATCACTCAAAATCTATTATTGTCTTGTACAGAGGTCAAATTAATTAAATTAATTTTATGGCTGAGGTTATAATTAAATATATTTTTTACAAGATTACTATATTTTTATATTTACAGACCAACTATGGATTTTGAGGTCCCTCACTCAAAATCTATAGTTGTCTTGTAAATATAGTTTTTTGAGGCGATATTTATATATTTTTAGGTGATCAATGTAACTATGTTTTTTTAGATGGTAACTATAGTTGTTTTAGGTGGTAACTATAGCTCTTTTTAGGTGGTAACTATAGTTTTTTAGGTGGTAACTATAGTTGTTTTAGGTGGTAACTATAACTTTTTTAGGTGGTAACTATAGTTTTTGCAGGTGGTAACTATAGTTGTTTAGGTGGTAACTATAGTTGTTTTAGGTGGTAACTATAGTCTTTTTAGATGGTAACTACAGTCGATTTAGATGGTAACTAGAGCTTTTTTAGGTGGTAACTATAGTTTTTTTAGATGGTAACTATAGTATTTTTTAGGTGGCAACTATAGTTGTTTTAGGTGGTTTGATGTAATGCAAACTTTGAGAGTACACTTGTAAAGTTATGAGGAAGAAAATCTAGACATTTAATTCTGAAAATTTAGACGTTCAGGCGACATATGCAGATTTTTGATGTGATACAAACTTTGAGGATACAAATGTAGAGTTATGAGAAAGAAAATGCAGAATAGTAATTCTGCAAATTTAGACTTGAGGTGACATATGTAGATTTTTGATGTGATGCAAACTTTGAAGATATAACAACTGTAAAGTTATGAGGAAGAAAATCTAGATTTTTAATTCTAAAAATGTAGACGTTGAGGCGACATACGTAGACTCTTAATGTGATGCAAACTTTGAGGATACACTTGTAGAGTTATGAGGAAGAAAATTTAGATGATTCATTCTGCAAATGTAGACTTGAGGTCACATATGTAGATTTTTGGTGTAGTGCAAACTTTGAGGATAAAGTTATGAGGAAGAAAATCTAGATATTTAATTCTGCAGACATAGACTTTGAGGCGACATATGTAGATTTTTGATGTGATACACACTTTGAGGATACAAATGTAGAGTTATGAGGAGGAAAATGTAGAATAGTAATTTTGCAAATGTAGACTTGAGGAGGTGAAATATGTAGATTTTTGATGTGATGCAATCTTTGAGGATATGATTGTAAAGTTATGAAGAAAATCTAGATTTTTAATTTTGCAGATATAGATTTTGAGGAGACATATGTAGATATTTGAGGTGATACAAACTTTGAGGATACAAATGTAGAGTTAGGAGGAGAAAAATGTAGAATAGTAATTTTACAAAAGTAGACTTGAGGTCACATATGTAGATTTTTGATGTAATGAAAACTTTGAGGCTACAATTGTAAAGTTACGAGGAAGAAAATCTAGATTTTTATTTCTGCAGATGTAGACTTTGAGGCGACATATGTAGATTCTTGATGTGATGCAAACTTTGAGGATACAATTGTAAAGTTATGAGTAAGAATATCTAGAATATTAATTCTGCAGATGTAGACTTTGAGCAGGAAAATTTAGATTATTAATTCTGCAAATGTAGATGTTCAGGCGAAACTTTGAGGATACAAATGTAGAACGGAAATTCTGCAAATATGGACTTGAGGTGACATATGTAATTTTTTGATCTAATGCAAACTTTGAGGATACAATTGTAAAGTTATGAGGAAGAAAATCTAGATTTTTAATTCATATGTAGATTCTTGATGTGGTGCAAACTTTGTGGATACACTTGTAGGGTTATGAGAAGAAACATTTAGGTTATTAATCCTGCAAATGTAGATTTTAAGGCGACATATGTAGGTTTTTGAACTTTGAGAATACAAATGTAGAGTTATGAAAAGGAAAATGTAGAATAGTAATTCTGCAAATGTAGACTTGAGGCGACATATGTAGATATTTGATGTGATGCAAACTATGAGCATATAATTGTAAAGTTATGAGGATGAAAATCTAGATTTATAATTTTGCAAATATAGACACTGAGGAGACATATGTAGATTCATGACGTGATCAATACTTTGAGGATACAATTGTAGAATTGTGAGAAGGAACTTTGAGGATACAATTGTAAAGATATCAGGAAGAAAATCTAGATTTTTAATTCTGCATATGTAGACTTTGAGGCAACATATGTAGATTTTTGATGTGATGCAAACTTTGAAGATACACTTGTAGAGTTACGAGGAGGAAAATTTAGATTATTAATTCTGCAAATGTAGACGTTGAGATGACATATGTAGATTTTTGATGTGATGCAAACTTTGAGGATACACTTGTAGAGTTACGAGAAGGAAAATTTAGATTATTAATTCTGCAAATGTAGACGTTGAGGCGAAATATGTAGATTCTTGATGTGATGCAAACTTTGAGGATGCACTTGTAGAGTCATGATGAGGAAAATTAAGATTATTAATTCTGCAAATGTAGACTTTGAGGCAACACATCTAGATTCTTGATGTGATGCAAACTTTGAGAATACACTTGTAGAGTTATGAGGAGGAAAATTTACATTATTAATTCTGCAAAAGTAGACTTTGAGGCGACATATATAGATTTTTGATGTGATACAAATTTTGAGGATACAATTTTAAAGTTATGGGGAAGAAAATCTAGATTTTTAATTCTGCAGATGTAGACTTTGAGGCGACATATGTAGATTCTTGATGGGATACAAACTTTGAGAATACAAATGTAGAGTTATGAGGAGGAAAATGTAGGATAGTAATTCTGAAAATGTAGACTTGAGGCGACATATGTAGATTTTTGATGTGATGCAAACTATGAGCATATAATTGTAAAGTTATGAGGATGAAAATCTAGATTTATAATTCTGCAGATGTAGACACTGAGGAGACATATGTAGATTCATGACGTGATCAATACTTTGAGGATACAATTGTAGAATTGTGAGAAGGAACTTTGAGGATACAATTGTAAAGATATGAGGAAGAAAATCTAGATTTTTAATTCTACAGATGTAAACTTTGAGGCGACATATGTAGTCTTTTGATGGGATGCAAACTTTGATGATATACTTATAGAGTTATGAGGAGGAACATTTATATTATTAATTCTGCAAATGTAGACTTTGAGGCGACATATATAGATTTTTGATGGGATACAAACTTTGAGGCTACAAATGTAGAGTTATGAGGAGGAAAATGTAAAATAGTAATTCTGCAAATGTAGACTTTGAGGCAACATATGTAGATTTTTGATGTGATGCAAACTTTGACGATACACTTGTAGAGTTATGAGGAGAAAAATTTAAATTATTAATTCTGCAAATGTAGACTTTGAGGCGACATATGTAGATTTTTGATGTGATGCAAACTATAAGCATATAATTGTAAAGTTATGAGGATGAAAATCTAGATTTATAATTCTGCAGATGTAGACACTGAGGAGACATATGTAGATTCATAAAGTGATCAATACTTTGAGGATACAATTGTGGAATTCTGAGAAGAAACTTTGAGGATACAATTGTAAAGATATGAGGAAGAAAATCTAGATTTTTAATTCTGCAGATGTAGACTTTGAGGCGACATATGTAGTCTTTTGATGGGATGCAAACTTTGATGATATACTTATAGAGTTATGAGGAGGAACATTTATATTATTAATTCTGCAAATGTAGACTTTCGAGGCGACATATGTAGATTTTTGTTGTGATACAAACTTTGAGGATACACATGTAGTTAGGAGGAGGGAAGTGTAGTATAGTCATTCTGCAAATGTAGACTTGAGGTGACATATGTAGACTTTTGCTGCGATGCAAACTTTGAGGGTATAATTGTAAAATTATGAGGAAGAAAATTCAGATTTTTAATTCTGCAGGTGTAGACTTTGAGGCGACATATGAAGACTCTTCATTTCATGCAAACTGGTAGAGTTTGAGGATACACTTGTAGAGTTATGAGGGGGAAAATTCTGCAAATGTAGACGTTGAAGCGAAACTTTGAGGATACGAATATGGAATAGTAATTCTACACATATAGACTTGAGGCAACAAATGTAGATTTTTGATGTGATGCAAACTTTGAGGCAACAATTGTAGAGATACCAGGAAGAAAATCTAGATTTTGAAACCTGCACATTTAGACTTTCAGGTGACATTTGTAGATTTATGACGTAACCTCAAGTCTACATTTTACATAGTAATTCTGCAAATTTGCACTTGAAAGTGACATATGTAAATTTTTGATGTAATGCAAACTTTGAGGATACAATTTTGAAAGTTAGGAGGAAGCAAGAAGAAAATCTAGATTTTCGATCCTGCACATGTAGACTTTGAGGTGAAATATGTAGATTTTGAATGTGATGCAAATTTTGAGGCAACAATTGTAGAATTACCAGGAAGAAAATCTAGATTTTTAATCCTGCACATGTAGATTTTCTGGTGACATATGTAGATTTTTGATGTGATGCAAACTTTGAGGCAATAATTGCAGAGTTACTAGGAAGAAAATCTAGATTTGGAATCCTGCACATGTAGACTTTCAGGTGACATTTGTAGATTTATAATGTGATGCAAACTTTAATTCTGCAAATGTAGACTTTGAGGTAAGATATATAGATTTTTGATATGATGCAAACTTTGAGGCAACAATTGTAGTGTTACCAGAATGAAAATCTAGATTTTTAATTTTGCAAATGTAGACTTTGAGGTGACATATGTAGATTTTTGATATGATGCAAACTTTGAGGCATCAATTGTAGAGATAACAGGCAGAAAATCTAGATGTTAGATCCTCCACATGTACACTTTCAGGTGACATATGTAGATTTATGATGTTATGCAAACTTTGAGGCAATAATTGTAGAGTTACCAGGATGAAAATCTAGATTTTTAATTCGGAAAATGTAGACTTTGAGGTAACATATGTAGATTTTTGACGTGATGCAAACTTTGAGGCAACAATTGTAGAGATGCCAAGAAGAAAATCTAGATTTTAAATCCTGCACATGTAGACTTTGAGGTGAAATATGTAGATTTTGAATGTGATGCAAACTTTGAGGTAACAATTGTAGAGATACCAGGAAGAAAATCTAGATTTTGGATCTTGCACATGTAGACTTTCAGGTGACATTTGTAGATTTATGATGTGATGCAAACTTTGAGGCAACAATTGTAGAGTTACCAGGATGAAAATCTAGATTATTAATTCTGCAAATGTAGACTTTGAGGTGACATATGTAGATTTTTGATATGATGCAAACTTTGAGGCATCAATTGTAGAGATACCAGGAAGAAAATCTAGATTTTGAATCCTGCACATGTAGACTTTGAGGTGACATAAGTAGATTTTTGTTATGATGCAAACTTTGAGGCAACCACTGTAGTCTTTAGGAGAAAAATCAAGATTTCTAATTCAGTAAATTTAGACTTTGAAGTGACATATGTAGATATATGATGATGCAAATTACTGAAAGTCGACAGTTGTCGCCTCAAAAATCTAAATTTGCCCCTACAAGAAATTCAAAGTGTACATATAGAAGTTAATCTACAAGTCAGAAGAAAAAAAGATGTGAAACAAGTCGTGTTCTTTCTATATAAAGCCACTCCAGTTCTAAACCGTCGTTTGAAGACATTAATTCCACCGGGCCGTGAAGTGAGAGGAGCCGAGAAAGTTTCGCGAGCTCTCGCATGTGCGGTTTCGCGGCGAAAATAGCCGTCGGATCGGCTCTCCGCGACGTGTATACGTGCGTGCGAAGGTTATTTATAGGAGACGAAATAATATCATATGCGACCATGTCCGATGCAGAACGTTGCACCCAGAGCGAGCGAGCGAACGGGGCAACGTTGCCGCGCCGCTGCGCCGGAATGCAACCTTGCGCAACCCCGCAACCTTTGCGAGTCACGACCGAACGCACGCAAGAATGCAACGAAATTGCGAAACACGAATGCATGTTATTAAAACAGGATGGATTCGCGCGTCGCGTCGGGATCCCAACCAAACACGCACGACTATCGTAGAAGAACTACACCATTTAAAAATGTAACAGTGATAATTAGGTTTTCGACATTTTTCGTATAGTACTGAAAATGGAAAAGATAAAAGTATCTCTTCTAAGTCTAGTTATAACCATTTCAAGGACTAGTTACCGTTTAGTAGTAAACATGATTTTACATGAAGTTATTATTGCTAACATAGGGTTATATTTTAAAACTTTTTCCGTAAACATATTTAGGAAATTGAAAAAGATTAACATTCCTCATAAAAAGATTAACATTACTCATAAAAAGTTTAACATACCTCATAAAACATAGGTAGAACAAAAATGATACAACTAACCCCCTAGGAGGAAAGTTAAACGCCATCTGGCGGCACCACTTCAATTAGCAATACACACCCATATGGTAATAACCGTCAACATGCTCATGCCATCAGGATCACCGGGTAGTGCCCTCTATAGAATACTTTTATTTAAAATAGAAGAAGAAACTTTTCAAAACATACCTTGTATCTGGTTGATTCGCTCCCAATGTATGTCCTTATTCGTAGATTTATCACAGAGAGTAGTCAGTACCTGCAACAATAAAAAATAAAATGGAATTATAATTAGTGAATTCATTAACTTCACATATAAATAGCGTACAATTTTTTTTGTAGTTTATAAAAACTACATGCGCTTCATTTTAGCTTAAGTTATGATGGCAGTATTACACAAACAATGTTATATATTGTGATTTAAAAAATTCACACAAAAAAATACAACTTTCCCATAGAAAAATTAATGTAGAATATTAATCTATAATCCACATTTTGTTGACATTTCTAATTTTGAAGTTACAGACTAGTAAAGACAGTTGTAATTCCAAACTGTTTGATTTTGTAGAAATTGTGCGATATTCTCATCATTCTTGAAACTATTTGAAGATAAATACAACTTTCCTATAGCAAAATTAATGTAGAATATTAATCTATAATCCTAATTTTGTTGACAATTCTAATTTTGAAGTTACAGACTAGTAAAGACAGTTGTAATTCCAAACTGTTTGATTTTGTAGAAATTGTACGATATTCTCATCATTCTTGAAACTATTTGAAGATAAATACAACTTTCCTATAGCAAAATTAATGTAGAATATTAATCTATAATCCTCATTTTGTTGACATTTCTAATTTTGAAGTTACAGACTAGTAAAGACAGTTGTAATTCCAAACTGTTTGATTTTGTAGAAATTGTGCGATATTCTCATCATTCTTGAAACTATTTGAAGATAAATACAACTTTCCCATAGCAAAATTAATGTAGAATATTAATCTATAATCCTCATTTTGTTGACATTTCTAATTTTGAAGTTACAGATTAGTAAAGACAGTTGTAATTCCAAACTGTTTGATTTTGTAGAAATTGTGCGATATTCTCATCATTTTTGAAACTATTTGAAGATAAATACAACTTTCCCATATCAAAATTAATGTAGAATATTAATCTATAATCCTAATTTTGTTGACAATTCTAATTTTGAAATTACAGACTAGTAAAGACAGTTGTAATTCCATACTGTTTGATTTTGTAGAAATTGTGCGATATTCTCATCATTCTTGAAACTATTTGAAGATAAATACAACTGTCCCATATCAAAATTAATGTAGAATATTAATATATAATCCTCATTTTGTTGACATTTCTAATTTTGAAGTTACAGACTAGTAAAGACAGTTGTAATTCCAAACTGTTTGATTTTGTCGAAATTGTGCGATATTCTCATCATTCTTGAAACTATTTGAAGATAAATACAACTGTCCCATAGCAAAATTAATGTAGAATATTAACCTATAATCCTCATTTTGTTGACATTTCTAATTTTGAAGTTACAGACTAGTAAAGACAGTTGTAATTCCAAACTGTTTGATTTTGTAGAAATTGTACGATATTCTCATCATTCTTGAAACTATTTGAAGATAAATACAACTTTCCTATAGCAAAATTAATGTAGAATATTAATCTATAATCCTCATTTTGTTGACATTTCTAATTTTGAAGTTACAGACTAGTAAAGACAGTTGTAATTCCATACTGTTTGATTTTATAGAAATTGTGCCATATTCTCATCATTCTTGAAAGTATTTGTAGATAAATACAACTTTCCCATATCAAAATTAATGTAAAATATTAATCTATAATCCTCATTTTGTAGACATTTCTAATTTTGAAGTTACAGACTAGTAAAGACAGTTGTAATTCCAAACTGTTTGATTTTGTAGAAATTGTGCGATATTCTCATCATTCTTGAAACTATTTGAAGATAAATACAACTTTCACATAGCAAAATTCATGTAGAATATTAATCTATAATCCTCATTTTGTTGACATTTCTAATTTTGAAGTTAAAGACTAGTAAAGACAGTTGTGATTCCATACTGTTTGATTTTGTAGAAATTGTGCGATATTCTCATCATTCTTGAAACTATTTGAAGATAAATACAACTTTCCCATAGCAAAATTAATGTAGAATATTAATCTATAATCCTTATTTTGTTGACATTTGTAATTTTGAAGTTACAGACTAGTAAAGACAGTTGTAATTCCATACTGTTTGATTTTATAGAAATTGTGCCATATTCTCATCATTCTTGAAAGTATTTGTAGATAAATACAACTTTCCCATATCAAAATTAATGTAAAATATTAATCTATAATCCTCATTTTGTAGACATTTCTAATTTTGAAGTTACAGACTAGTAAAGACAGTTGTAATTCCAAACTGTTTGATTTTGTAGAAATTGTACGATATTCTCATCATTCTTGAAACTATTTGAAGATAAATACAACTTTCCTATAGCAAAATTAATGTAGAATATTAATCTATAATCCTCATTTTGTTGACATTTCTAATTTTGAAGTTACAGACTAGTAAAGACAGTTGTAATTCCAAACTGTTTGATTTTGTAGAAATTGTGCGATATTCTCATCATTCTTGAAACTATTTGAAGATAAATACAACTTTCCCATATCAAAATTAATGTAGAATATTAATCTATAATCCTCATTTTGTTGACATTTCTAATTTTGAAGTTACAGACTAGTAAAGACGGACAAATAAACATACAGACCTGATTTAGTAAGAAGTTAGTTCACTACACACACACAAACATCTAAACACTTGTCTGATCGAAACGAGGGAAGCGACTAACGCTCGAAACGCGCTGCATCTCCTCAAAATGGGGTCGAATCGGTAAAAATTGGCCCCCTAAGAAAGCCCCACCCCTGGAACCCATTGGCCGCTATGCATTCCTAGATAAAAACGCACGCGGCGGCTCCCTTCAGCCAGCCCCCATGGCACGCACCCTTATCCGAAAACTCGCCGCGTGCGACCCAATTACGGTAAAAATGCGGGGAACCCGTTGCACTGCTCAATGCCATTTTCACCCCGACGCCGGCGACGAATATTTTTAGTGTCTGAGCCGCTTTGATTTTTCTATTCGCGAAGTAAAGCGCACCCCGAGAGCGTGTGATTATTGTATTTTTCATGGGGCAGTGTAACGGGCATGCTAGATTTTTTTTATATCAAATCAAATTTGCATCTATTACAATACACGAGAAACTGGATAGGTATGGTCTATACAATGTTTGGTTTAATACTACTTTAGTTATTTCCTACCGGGTATACGAGTGCGGATAATAATGTATGGAGTTTTTCATACATCAGTGTAATTAGCATGAACAAATAGTTTCAAGAATGATGAGAATATCGCGCAATTTCTACAAAATCAAACAATATGGAATTACAATTATCTTTACTAGTCTGTAACATCAAAATTAGAAACGTAAACAAAATGAGGATCATAAATTAATATTCTACATTAATGTTGATATGGGATAGTTGTATTTATCTTCAAATAGTTTCAAGAATGATAAGAATATCGCACAATTTCTACAAAATGAAACAGTATGGAATTACAACTGTCTTCACTAGTCTGTAACTTCAAAATTAGAAATGTCAACAAAATAAGGATTATAGATTAACATACTACATTAATTTTGATATGGGATAGTTGTATTTATCTTCAAATAGTTTCAAGAATGATGAGAATATCGCACAATTTCTTCAAAATCAAACAGTATGGAATTACAACTGTCTTTACTAGTCTGTAACTTCAAAATTAAAAATGTCAACACAATGAGGATTATAGATTAATATTTTACATTAATTTTTCTATGGGAAAGTTGTATTTATCTTGAAATAGTTTTAAGAATGATGAGAATATCTCACAATTTCTACAAAATCAAACAGTATGGAATTACAACTGTCTTCACTAGTCTGTAACTTCAAAATTAGAAATGTCAACAAAATAAGGATTATAGATTAACATACTACATTAATTTTGATATGGGATAGTTGTATTTATCTTCAAATAGTTTCAAGAATGATGAGAATATCGCACAATTTCTACAAAATAAAACAGTATGGAATTACAACTGTCTTAATAGACTGTAACTTCAAAATTAGAAATGTCAACAAAATGAGGATTATAGATTAATATTCTACATTAATTTTGATATGGGAAAGTTGTATTTATCTTAAAATAGTTTGAAGAATGATGAGAATATCGCACAATTTCTACAAAATCAACCAGTATGGAATTACAACTGTCTTTACTAGTCTGTAACTTCAAAATTAGTAATATCAACAAAATAATTAATAATTAATAATTTTCTATGAACCCTATAAATTTGATAGATATCCATTAATGCGTTACCGAAAAAAACTCAAAAATTATCCCAAATAGGTTTGAGATATTGAAAATTTTACTTCATGAACTTTGTATGGCAATTGTGAGAAAATTAGTTACTTTATGATTGATATTTTTTGATTTTCTGATTAACTAGTATATATTCTATGCACCTTATAGATTTGATAGATATCCATTAATGCGTTACCGAAAAAAACTCAAATATTATCCCAAATAGGTGTGAGATATTGAAAATTTTACTTCATGAACTTTGTATGGCAATTGTGAGAAAATTAGTTACTTTATGATTGATATTTTTTGATTTTCTGATTAACTAGTATATTTTTTATGAACGTTATAGATTTGATACATATCCATTAATGCGTAACCGAAAAAAACTCAAAAATTATCCCAAATAGGTTTGAGATATTGAAAATTTTACTTCATGAACTTTGTATGGCAATTGTGAGAAAATTAGTTACTTTATGATTGATATTTTTTGATTTTCTGATTAACTAGTATATTTTCTATGAACCTTATAGATTTTAAAGATATTCATTAATGCGTTACCGAAAAAACTCAAAAATTATCCCAAATAGGTTTGGGATATTGAACATTTTACTTCATGAACTTTGTATGGCAATTGTGAGAAAATTAGTTACTTTATGATTGATATTTTTTGATTTTCTGATTAACTAGTATATATTCTATGCACCTTATAGATTTGATAGATATCCATTAATGCGTTACCGAAAAAAACTCAAAAATTATCCCAAATAGGTTTGAGATATTGAAAATTTTACTTCATGAACTTTGTATGGCAATTGTGAGAAAATTAGTTACTTTATGATTGATATTTTTTGATTTTCTGATTAACTAGTATATTTTCTATGAACCTTATAGATTTTATAGATATTCATTAATGCGTTACCGAAAAAACTCAAAAATTATCCCAAATAGGTTTGGGATATTGAAAATTTTACTTCATGAACTTTGTATGGCAATTGTGAGAAAATTAGTTACTTTATGATTGATATTTTTTGATTTTCTGATTAACTAGTATATATTCTATGCACCTTATAGATTTGATAGATATCCATTAATGCGTTACCGAAAAAAACTCAAAAATTATCCCAAATAGGTTTGAGATATTGAAAATTTTACTTCATGAACTTTGTATGGCAATTGTGAGAAAATTAGTTACTTTATGATTGATATTTTTTGATTTTCTGATTAACTAGTATATTTTTTATGAACGTTATAGATTTGATACATATCCATTAATGCGTAACCGAAAAAAACTCAAAAATTATCCCAAATAGGTTTGAGATATTGAAAATTTTACTTCATGAACTTTGTATGGCAATTGTGAGAAAATTATTTACTTTATGATTGATATTTTTTGATTTTCTGATTAACTAGTATATTTTCTATGAACGTTATAGATTTAATAGATATCCATTAATGCGTTACCGAAAAAAACTCAAATATTATCCCAAATAGGTTTGAGATATTGAACATTTTACTTCATGAACTTTGTATGGCAATTGTGAGAAAATTAGTTACTTTATGATTGATATTTTTTGATTTTCTTATTAACTAATATATTTTCTATGAACCTTATAGATTTGGTAGATATCCATTAATGCGTTACCGAAAAAAACTCAAAAATTATCCCAAATAGGTTTGAGATATTGAAAATTTTACTTCATGAACTTTGTATGGCAATTGTGAGAATATTAGTTACTTTATGATTGATATTTTTCGATTTTCTGATTAACTAGTATATATTCTATTCACCTTATAGATTTGATAGATATCCATTAATGCGTTACCGAAAAAAACTCAAATATTATCCCAAATAGGTGTGAGATATTGAACATTTTACTTCATGAACTTTGTATGGCAATTGTGAGAAAATTAGTTACTTTATGGTTGAAATTTTTTGATTTTCTGATTAACTAGTATATTTTCTATTAACCTTATAGATTTGGTAGATATCCATTAATGCGTTACCGAAAAAACTCAAAAATTATCCCAAATAGGTGTGAGATATTGAACATTTTACTTCATGAACTTTGTATGGCAATTGTGAGAAAATTAGTTACTTTATGATTGATATTTTTTGATTTTCTGATTAACTAGTATATTTTCTATGAACCTTATAGATTTGATAGATATCCATTAATGCGTTACCGAACTAAACTCAAAAATTATCCCAAATAGGTTTGAGATATTTAAAAATTTAATTCATGAACTTTGTATGGTAATTGTGAGAAAATTAGTTACTCCTGATTCTTTTCATTGTTTGTTTCTGGAACTACATCTATATTCCTATTCTTTAATCATTCCTCTTTCATGTTGTCTTTGAAACTAGACAACATGTAATATTTACATATCATCTTTTAATGATCCTATTATTTTTTTGAATTTTTTCTACATGTTATAGAATTACAGTATCTTTTTTACAATAATATTATTAATATCTTGGAATATTTCTGCGGGGTGTCGGGTGTATCACATACACACATTCACGCCGCAATGTGCCAACAACAATAATCGTCCGATAAAGTGCAATCGCGTTTTGTTTTGTCTACGCGCCATTGTTTACGCCGAGAAATTGCCGCCGCCGCCGCCATGCACACCCATAAAGATACCACAGGGAAACGAATCGGCAGCAGCCATTTTGCTTTTCCGGCCGGTCACAGGTGCACGCGGTGTAAAAATAGATGAAGACTGCGTTGTAGTTTAGTGTAATATATGTTTTATTTATCCAAATAAAATATATAATGAAAATAAATCAAAAACAACCAGCCAGTGATTTGATTACTTCACTTTTGCCCGCTATCGCACCGCAGGCAAAAAAGGATTACAGGACCGATACGACAAATGACCAGAGAACAAAGGTACCGCCCTGGGAGGAGGACGAGGTCAAGGAGACGAACAAGAAGGTCCAGGGCCCAGACGGTCTCTACAACGAAAACATCAAGGCAGTAGCAATGCACATAGCCCCACGACGGCAATTGCTAACAAATATCTGGATGAGGGCAAGGTCCCCCAGAGGTGGAGGAGCGCGAAACTTCCTCCCGTCTTAACACCTCAAGACGGGCATACCTTTAGCAGGTGTACCAAGTGACAGTATACCGATAGCCAACATTTAAATACAGATTCATTCATACATTCATCAGCGGTCTTCAATTGTATGAGGAACATTTTTGCGCGTCGAAAAAAATTTGGGCATTAGAGGGCATCGAAGCTTTACAATATTTGTTACATTTTTATATGCAGTTAAGCTTAGTCCGCCTTGAGGCGGAGTTGAGAAGCATGGTCCGTCCGCCTTGAGGCGTAGTTGAGAATTAGAAGGATTAAATACAGGAAGAAACTTTTCAAAACATACCTTGCCTCTGGTTGATTCCCTCGCAATTTATTTCCTAACTCGACGATTTATCACAGCGATTTAGAAGTAGTCAGTACCTGCAACAATAAAAAATAAATTAGAATTATAATTAGTTAATTCATAAATTCACATATAAATAGCATGCAATTTTTTTTTGTAGTTTATAAATTTCATTATAGCTCAAGTTATGGCGGTTTACACCAAATAATGTTATATTGTTAGAGAGTTAGAATTATAAGGTGCAATTTAAAAAAAATCACTTAAAATTAATTATTGGAGGCAACTGTTTCAAATTTGGTTAATGCATAAATTTTTCTCTAAAATGACAAATACAAAATGTTACCCTCTTTGCAACCGAATCCGGCAACACGTGGTACGTGCCATAATCGTAAAAAAGATACGTTATTATAAGATAAATGAGATATAATCAGAGAAATGAGACATGCTCAGATAATTGTGAGATATAATCAGTTACATGAGATATAATCAGACAAATCAGAAATATATTCAGAGAAATCACAGATATTGTCAAAGATATTATAATTATACTTTGATTAGATATTTCTGAGTGTGTCTCATTTCTATGATTATATATGATATATATATATATATATATTTCATGGCATAATAAGAGAAATATAAGCTATAATCAGAAAAATGAAAAACAATTAGAGATATGAGTTATATAATAAAATAAATGAGAATTCTGAAGAATTGTGGAATATAATAAACATATAACTATTGCATCTGAGAAATGTTATAAGTAATAATCAGAGAAATATAAGCTGTAATCAGTGTAATGAGATGTTATCAGAGAAATGTAATCAGTTAAATGAGACATAATCAGATAAATGAGAAATATAATCAGTCAATATAATCATTATAATCAATCACGGTATTGATGCTTTGACAACATTTCTAATTTCTCCGATTATATTTCTCATTTATTTGAGTATGTCTGATTTAACATACTCAAATAAATGAGAAATATAATCGGAGAAATTAGAAATATTGTCAAAACATTAATACCGTGATTGATTTATCTAAATATATCTCTGTGTGTGCCTCATTTCTCTGATTATAACACATAATTCTCTTATTATAACTCATATTTCCCTGATTATATCTCATTTATCTCACTATGACGCATTTGCCTCGTATAATTTCTCTGAACACATTCCTGATTTCTCTAATTATGACTTTCATATTGCTATTGTTCAAATTATATTATATAAATTTATAATATGAAAGTCATAATCAGAGAAATCAGGAATGTATTCAGAGAAATTATACGAGGTAAATGCGTCATAGTGAGATAAATGAGATATAATCAGAGAATATATATATATATATATATATATATATATATATATATATATATATATAATTATTTCTCAAAAAACTCGAACCTACGTCTCTGGCCATCGTAGGGATCCTCATTTCTCTACTTATGTCTTCAATAAATCTGATTATGTATCTAATAATATATCTATCAATAAAAAATATGTTAAATATTGTCATAAAACATTTTCTGATTATATCTCTCATATTACTAATTATGTCTTCAATATCTCTGACCATACCTCTATTATCTTGAACAATACCTCTAATTTCTTTAATAATGTCTTTCATTTTTCTGATTGCCTCTATCTAAATTCTCTGATTATATTACGTTTTTCCTATTATTGCTCATTTATCTGATTATATCTCACATATTCTGATGATCTCATTTTACTGATTATATCTCACATTTCTCTGACTATAGTTCATATGTTTCTGATTATGTCTCATTTATCTTAGTATGTCACACATTAATTTGATTATATTTGATTTTTTCTGCTACCCCGAAAATATTTTTCGCGACCCCTACTTTGAGAATCACTGCTCTAGATCCTTTTTTAGTACCATAACGTTTTCACAATGTTCTACGAATTAGGCGTAAATAAATAAATAAAATTAATTGATTTATAGAAAATAATGGATAATACTGCAATGCAGACTTCATATCATTCGATATAGTGGACGGGGATAGTTTGGTTGGTAAGGAACACCCGCCCACCCCACCTTCGCCCGCATAGTTTTTTCATTGGATTCAAATGATTTATATTGTTTAAACAATTCCAAGAAGAGTGTTATCCAATGAAAAATACAATGCGAATCAAGGTGGGGTGGGCGGGTGGCCCCCACCAACCAAACTATGCCCGTCCACTATTACAAATGACTTTGAACTACGCACTACATTATTTCTCAATTTTTTTTTTACTGATTGGGCGTTAATTAATAAATGAAAATTACTGAATCATAGGAAGTAATGGATAATAGTGTAAGGCAGACTTCAAGTCGATTGAAATAGTTGACGGGGATAGTTTGGTTGGTAGGGACCACCCGCCCACCCCACCTTCGTCCGCATAGTTTTTACATTAGATGCAGATGTTTTACATTGCTTAAACAATTCCAAAAAGAGTGTTATCCCATGAAAAATACAATGCGAACCAAGGTGGGGTGGGCGGGCGGCCCCTACCAACCAAACTATGCCCGTCCACTATTCCAAATGACTTGAACTATGCACTACATTGTTTTTCAATTTTTTTACGGATTGGGCGTTAATTAATAAATGAAAATTATTGAATCACAGAATGTAGTGGATAACAGTGTAATGCAGACTTCTAGTCGTTTGAAATAGTGGACGGGCATAGTTTGGTTGGTAGGGACCACCCGACCACCCCACCTTCGCCCGCATAGTTTTTTCATTCGATACAGATGTTTTACATTGTTTAAACAATTCCAAGAAGACTGTTATCCCATAGAAAATGCAATGCGAAACAGGGTGGGGTGGGCGGGTGGTCCTCACCAACCAAACTATGCCCGTCCACTATTCCAAATGACTTGAACTATGCACTACATTGTTTTTCAATTTTTTTTTACGAATTGGGCGTTAATTAATAAATGAAATTAATTGAATCTTAGAAAGTAATGGATAACAGTGTAAGGCAGACTTCAAGTCGTTTGAAATAGTGGACGGGCATAGTTTGGTTGGTAGGGACCGCCCGCCCACCCCACCTTTGTCCGCATAGTTTTTTCATTAGATTCATATGTTTTACATTGTTTAAACAATTCCAAGAAGAGAGTTATCCCATGGAAAATACAATGCGAATCAAAGTGGGGTGGGCGGGTGGCCCCCACCAACCAAACTATGTCCGTCCACTATTCCAAATGACTTGAACTATGCACTAGATTGTTTTTCAATTTTTTTTTACGAATTGGGCGTTAATTAATAAATGAAAATAATTGAATCATAGAGATAATGGATAACACTGTAATGTAGACTTTATATCATTCGAAATAGTGGACGGGGATAGTTTGGTTGGTAGGGACCGCCCGCCCACCCCACCTTCGTCCGCATAGTTTTTTCATTAGATTCAGATGTTTTACATTGTTTAAACAATTCCAAAAAGAGTGTTATCCGATGAAAATTACAATGCGAACCAAGGTGGGGTGGGCGGGTGGCCCCCACCAACCAAACTATGCCCGTCCACTATTCCAAATGACTTGAACTATACACTACATTGTTTTTAATTTTTTTTTTACGAATTGGGCGATAATTAATAAATGAAAATACTTGAATCATAGAAAGTAATGGATAACAGTGTAAAGCAGACTTCAAGTCGTTTGAAATAGTGGACGGGCATAGTTTGGTTGGTAGGGGCCGCCCGCCCACCTCACCAACGCCCGCATAGTTTTTTTCATTACATACAGATGTTTTATATTGTTTAAACAATTCCAAGAAGAGTGTTATCCAATGAAAAATACAATGCGAATCAAGGTGGGGTGGGCGGGTGGCCCCCACCAACCAAACTATGCCCGTCCACTATTACAAATGACTTGAACTATGCACTACATTATTTTTAATTTTTTTTTTTACTGATTGGGCGTTAATTAATAAATGAAAATTACTGAATCATAGGAAGTAATGGATAACAGTGTAATGCAGACTTCAAGTCGTTTGAAATAGTGGACGGGCATAGTTTGGTTGGTAGGGGGCACCCGCCCACCCCACCAACGCCCGCATAGTTTTTTCATTGGATGCAAATGTTTTACATTGTTTAAACAATTCCAAAAAGAGTGTTATTCCATGAAAATTACAATGCGAACCAAGGTGGGGTGGGCGGGTGGCCCCCACCAACCAAACTATGCCCGTCCACTATTCCAAATGACTTGAACTATGCACTACATTGTTTTTCAATTTTTATTTACGAATTGAGCGTTAATTAATAAATGAAAATAATTGAATCATTGAAAGTAATGGATAACACTGTAATGCAGACTTCAAGTCGATTGAAATAGTTGACGGGGATAGTTTGGTTGGTAGGGACCACCCACCCATCCCACCTTCGCCCGCATAGTGTTTTCTTTAGATGCAAATGTTTTACATTGTTTAAACAATTCCAAGAAGAGTGTTATCCCATGGAAGATACAATGCGAAACAAGGTGGGGCGGGCGGGTGGCCCCCACCAACCAAATTATGCCCGTCCACTATTCCAAATGACTTGAACTATGCACTACATTGTTTTTCAATTCTTTTTTATGAATTGAGCGTTAATTAATAAATGAAAATAATTGAATCATAGGAAGTAATGGATAACACTGTAATGCAGACTTCAAGACGTTTGAAATAGTGGACGGGCATAGTCAGGTTGTTGGGGGACGCCCGCCCACCCCTTAGCTCGCATAGTTTTTACATTAGATGCAGATGTTTTACATTGCTTAAACAATTCCAAAAAGAGTGTTATCCCATGGAAAATACAATGAAAACCAAGGTAGGGTGGGCGGGTGGCCCCCACCAACCATACTATGCCCGTCCACTATTCCAAATGACTTGAACTATGCACTATATTGTTTTTCATTTTTTTTTACGAATTGGGCGTTAATTGATAAATGAAAATAATTGAATCATAGAAAGTAATGGACAACAGTGTAATGCAGACTTCAAGTCTAAACTCTAAAATGGTAATTTTGAGTTGTGCCCGTGTTCTTCTAAAGTAGCAATTATGTGGCATTTCCACTTGTAAAGGGTGGCGCTCAGAGGAATCAAATCACTCATAACTTCACAGAAAACCTCTGAAAACATGTGATTTTACAAAAATTAGACTCTCCAATGCTCAATACGAGACGGACATTATATGAATGACTTAATTCCCCACAGGACTTAATCTAATTACAGGACAACAATAGTTTAAAATTTTAAAAATATCAAAAATCACCCAGATCAGTGGCCAAGTGGTTAGAGCCACTAATCCTGAGCATTGAAAATAGAGAGTTTAAACCCCGTTGTGAGCGAAATATTGTAAATCGCCCTTCACAGTTTTTCAGAGGTTTTCTGTGTTAAAGTTAAGGTAAATATCATGGTGATTAAACTCCTCTGAGCTTCTTCCTTGACCGGCGGAAAAGAATCACGGCTGATAGCCCTATAAAGATAGAAGTTTTTTTTGATCATAAAATTACCTTCTGGAGACCGGGAAACAAAAAGGAGTACAGGAAGACCCCAAGCAATATGGACCGACAACATCAAGACCATAGCGGAGTCATAGTCAATGGATGAGGACAGTAACCGACAGGAAAACATGGAAACGGATAAACGAAGCCTATATGCAACAATGGAAGGTTTTATGTGATGTTAAGGTAATAATACATTCGTCTGAGTTTCTCACTGTAAAAAACCACAGGCTATATTTTTCTAACAATGAAAAACTTAATATTGAATTGTGTTTCTTTAGGAAAAATTGTAAGATTTGTGTTACTAAGAATGCCATGACGGAAAAAAAAACCGATAGCCTAATAAAGATTGATTTCTCCCTCTAGAATGCCAATAAAGGTCTATATTATTTCAAAATAAATCACATGTATTATTTTTAACATACCCAACAAAAGCAACATTTTTTTCCCCTCTTCATACATATTTTTGGAACATTGTTTTTCTGCGCGTCGTGAATTTATTTCGGTACGATCCTGAATCGATCCGTTTTCTTTAGCCTTTCTTCCCGAATTACACATGCACGCAGCCCCCTTTTGGGCCCCGGCCCGCCTACTTTCCTCAATTATTTATCGATTCCTTACCTTGCAACTTATTCTGTAGCGCACTTAACACACAATCCGCCTCCCACTAGTCGCGAATCGCACACAAATCCAACCACACTCACGAAAAAAAAAACAGCCCCCCCCAACAACAACAACAACAACAAAAAAATTCAAACCCGTAGATTCAACTAATTAATGTGAACGCACGCACTCGATCGGTGGCGGCGGGCGGCCTTCTCCACCGGCCGCCGCTGCAGATGCCATTTTGTCGTCGCCGCTGCACATCCGCACGCTGCACGATTGCAAGTGCACGGAGACGGGCGGAGAAGGACGAGGCCGATATTATTGATCTCCGTATGCGCGTTGCACCGAAATGAACACACAACACACACGCAACAACAAAAAAAAAACGAATGCAATGCATTCCGGCTTTGTATGTGTGTGTGTGCGAGAAGGGGGAGCGCACGCACCGAGGGGTGGCCCGGCAACGCAACGGCGGATATTTTTCCGCGTGCACAATTTTAATCGCTCGATGGGGGAGGCAGCCATTTTGTAACGCACGCACGCACAAAAAATAACGATGCAACCAAAAATAACCCGAGTTTTTGTTGCGTACACCCCAAGACCGAGCGCGGCCATATACTCATAAAACGTCTATATTTAATTCAAAGCTCATAAATTTTAAATAGAAAATGTCGCGTCGCCATGGCAACGCGTTATGTTGCTAGGGGTAACAGCGGGCAGTTTTATCAACAACTAATTTTTAAAAAAACTTTTATTTTATAGCTATCAGCCCAAGGACTTTTCCGCTGGCAAAGGGAGATACTCAGAGGTGTGCAAGATGCTCAGAGGCGTGTAAGATGCTCAAAGGTGTGTAAAGATGCTCAGAAGTGTGTAAAGATGGCTCAGGGGTACGATTTTTGATCCCTATTATATATACTCAAAGGCAAGAATAGCAAATAAAAATAGCGCCAGGGCCAATGAATAAAAATAAAAGAGGTAGAGAAACGGATAGCGAGGACAAAGACATACAAAATCAGAAAGAAACCGTTAGAAAAAACAAAAAAATACTGAGATTACCAGCATCACAAAGAAGATTAGAAGAAACAGAAAAAAACGGTGAAACGAACATTGACAAAGATAAAATGGAAGAACTAAAACAAATGATTATAGAACTAATGAGGAAGATGGAAGAAAACATGTCACAAATAAAACAGGAAATAAAAGAGAAGAACCGAAATGAACAATAAGGAAGAAACATGGAAAGAAGAAAAGAGAACATTGGAAGTCAGAATAGAAAAACTAGAAAATAAAGCAGAAATTGAAGAGAAGAGAAGAAGAAAAAATAACATAGCAATTAGAGGTCTAGACAAGACAGATAACATAGAAGAGGTAAGATCACTCATCAAAGAGAAACTGGAAGTGGAGACAGGGGTTAACAAAATACAAAAAATAAACACAGGCCCAGAACGAAATATAATAATAGTGGAAATCCCAAGCTGGGAAGAAAAACAAAACATAATGAAAGCAAAATATAAACTGAGAAATACAACCATATATATATAGACGATGATCTAACGGAAGAGGAGAGAAAAATACAAAGAGAGATAAGAAACAGCAAAATTGGAAAAAGAAAAAGGAAAACACGTAAAAATAGGATATAGAAAGATAATAGTAGACAATGAAATATACATATGGGATAAAAAGAAGAAAGGAGTCGTAGCCAAAGATAATAGAGTGAAAGTAACCAATCCAAAAAACTACTAGCAAAAGAGAAAACGGACGGAAGCAAAAATACAAAGAATACAGCGAGGAAAGGGACAACGAACAAAGGAAAGAAGAACAAACACATAATAAATGGAAACAAAGAAAAGAGTACAGTAAAAAAAAGACTTGGGACTTGGAATATCAGGAGTATAAATGGAAAGGAAAAAGAGCTGGAAGAAGAATTTGAGAAAGCTGAATTAGACTTCTTAGTGGTAACAGAAACAAAAAAGAAGGGGAAGGGAGAGTATAAAATGGACAAGGAACATATATTTATATATAGCGGTGTAGATAACAATCGGAGAGCCGCAGCAGGGGTAGGATGTATAGTGCATAAAAAACTGAAATCGAATATATATATATAAATGGGATGCAATTACGGAGAGGATTTTGTCTATCGAAGTTAGAGATCAAAGAAGCGGCTACCATAAAACTATCATAGCAGTGTATGCACCAAACGAAGATGATACTGCGTGCAACAAAGAAACATTCTGGGAGCAACTCAACGAAACAACAGAAAAAGCCAAAGGAGAAGTGTACGTGGCGGGAGACTTCAACAGCAGAATTGGCAACGAAGTAAAAGATAATGACGCGATGAGAGGAAGATATGGAGAAGGCGTACTCAACGAAAATGGTAAGAAAATGCTAGATTATTGTAGAATGAATAATCTAGTAATAACGAATACACTATTCAAACACAAGGACATACACAAATACACCAGGGAAGTGATAAGCAGGAACGAAAAATCTATAATAGACTATGTACTAGCAGAACAAGGGAAAAGGAGCAAAATAATAGACACAAGAGTAAAGAGAAGTTACGAAATTGGAAGTGATCACTATCTAGTAGAGACGAAAATAAAGGAAGACTACCAAGATAGCGATAAAAAAAAGCAGAGACCAAATATAGCAATAAACTACAACAAGATAAGAACATACAAACTAAGGGAAAAAGAAATAGCAAAAATCTATAAAGAGAAAATAGAGGAGAAATTAGTAAAGGGCAACTATAGACAAGAAGTAGAGGAAATGTGGAATAAATTAAAGAAAAATATACTGGAGACAGCACAAGAGACATGTGGGACAAAGCAAAACACAAACAAGAAGCAGCAGACAGCATGGTGGTCGCAGGACATAAGAGAGAAAATAAAGGAAAAGAAAAATGCATGGCAAAGATACCTAAATGACAAAAATAGTAAAAACTACGAAGAATACAGTTTAAAGAGGAAAATAGTAAAAGATAAGTTCAGAATAGCAAAGAGCAGGGAATGGGAAAAGTTCGGAGAGACAATGGAGAAAAATGCAAAGGAAAACCAAAAATTATTCTATAAAACACTAAAACTAAACAGAAAAGAAAAAGGACAAGAAGTAAATTATATACAAGACAATCAAGGAATATTGCTGAAGGACAACGAAAATATACTGGAAAGAATATTTTGAAGACTTACTATCACAAAATGGTGGAAATGAACAGAAGACAAGAGACCAGAACGACTCGGAAGCAGATATAGAGATGATCAATGGAAAAGAAATACTAGAGATAATAAGGGAAATGGAAATAGGGAAATCACCAGGACAAGACCAGATCACAACGGAAATGATTAAACATATGGGACCTGCAGGCAATGAAATACTACTAAAATTAATAAACGAAATATGGAGGACGAATAAAATACCCAGAGATTGGCAAGTATCGTTAATCGTACCGATACACAAGAAAGGCGATAAGACAAAATGTTCAAACTATAGGGGTATAACACTCATAAGCATAGGTATGAAAATCTTAGAAAAAACAATTAACAAAAGAATACTAGCAAAAATAGAGCAGACGCTAGAAGAATCGCAATGTGGATTTAGGAAAGAAAGATCGACACAGGACAACATTTTCACGATAAAACAAATCACAGAAAAAAGAATTGCAAATAATAAAAACACATATCTAGGATTCATCGACCTGGAAAAAGCATTCGACATGATACCAAGAAATAAATTATGGAAAATCCTGGAAGAGAGAGGTGTAGAAAGAAAGACAGTCGAATTAATACAAAACATATACAACAACAACACCAATGCAATAATACACAAGGGACAAACATCAAGAACATTTCAGACAACCACTGGACTAAGACAAGGAGGCGGGCTCAGTCCTACATTATTTAACATATACATGGATGAAATAATGAAGAGCATGAAACCAGAAACCAAACAAGCAAACATAGGGTACAAAAACATCCAAATTGTAAAAATATCGGAAGGAGCATTCGCTGATGATGTAGTAGTGATAGCAGAAAATGAAGGTAATCTGCAGCACAACCTTAGTGTATGGAACAGACACCTAGAAACGTATAACATGAAAATTAACTATAACAAAACAAAAGTGATGGTAATAGGAAACCGGAAAGAACAAATAAATATAAAGATAGAACAACACACAATAGAACAAGTAGAAGAATTCAAATACCTGGGAGTAGCACTGATAGAAGATGGAAAAATGGAAGGCGAACTTAGTAACAGAATAAACAACACAGCTAAAACATACCACGCATTGAGCAATATACTGATTAACAAGAAAGAGATCAGCAGAAGGACAAAAATAAATATATATAAAAGCATATATAGACCTATACTGACATATGGAAGCGAGACGTGGAAGCTAACGAAGAGGGACAAAAGTAGAATGCAGGCAATGGAAATGAAATATCTCAGAGGAGTAAAACAAGTTACGAGAAGAGACAGAATAAGAAATGAGGACATCAGAGAAGAACTGGGAATTGAAGCTGTAGATAAGTATATAGAAAAGAAACAACTAAACTGGTGGGGTCATTTAATAAGGATGGACAAAAAGAATCAAACAAAACAGGTATGGGAAGTAAGAACTGAAAATAAAAGAAGAAGAGGTAGACCAAGAAAAGAGTGGGACAACGTAATAGAGGACATAATAATCAAGAAAGGAAAAACAGTCAAGCAAGCAAGAGAACTGGCGAAGAACAGAAAGGAGTGGAAAGAATTTACAAATGTATAAACAACAGTAATTGTAAACTATAATGTTAATGTAATAGCCTACACCGAAAGGTAAAAGGCAATTGATAATATATATATATATATTATATATACTCGGGTGGGTAAGGGGCGACGGCAAAAACCACCAAGTAAGTCCGACCCAAATGTCAACCTCTCCTGCACGCGGTGCCCGCTGCTAGATAACGAACGAGGCTCTGGCGACCGAGCCATGGCGGTATAACCATTCCATCGAGAAGTAAGGAAATGAAATTCTCAAACTCGCCAACACGCTTGGCAAGCGCGGCGTTTAAATGCCAAACCCCTCTAACGAATGAAATGGCAACTTATAACGTAAATATACCCCAGGTGAGTAGGGCTAGCCCAAAATCTCACCCTGATAAGTCAGGCTGTCTCATGGATTCTGGGGGAGACAAAAAGTTGACAAAAACACAAATAAACAAGACCAAAGGCAAAATACACAAACTAAACATTGCCACATATAACGCAAGAACACTAGCAACCGATGGGAGGCTCATTGAAATGGAAGAAGAGCTGAGACAAATAAATTGGGATATAGTGGGAGTAAGTGAAGTAAGAAGGCGTGGAGAAGAATGGAGAACACTTAAGTCGGGAAATATATTCTATCATGTCGGAGAAGCAGACAAATCCATAGGCGGCGTAGGCTTCCTCATAAAAAAAAAACAGAAGCATGCAAAAAAAATCATATGCATAAAGAGTATATCCACAAGAGTAATATATCTAATACTCAAACTAAACTCCAAATATAGTATAAAAATTATACAAGCTTACGCACCCACCACCGATTATGAAGACGAAATAGTAGAAAGTTTCTATGAAGACATTTCCCAGGCGAAGAGTAAATCACCTACTCACTTTACAGTGGTAGGAGGTGATTTTAATGCTAAGATAGGCAAGAAGCTGGATGCAGCGGAGATAGTGATCGGAAACCATGGAACAGGGGACCGGAACGATCGGGGAGAAATGCTTATGAACTTCCTAAAAATGCAAAACCTATACTTAATGAACAGCTTCTTCTACAAAAAAGAACATCGCAGGTGGACCTGGGTGAGTCCAAGTGGAAACACAAGAAATGAGATTGATTTTATAATAACTGATAAAAAGCTTATCGTCAACGACGTCACTGTGATAAATAGTTTCACAACAGGAAGCGACCATAAAATGGTAAGGGCAAAAATAACTCTAAACCTAAGTAAAGAAATACGTAAGCTGGTAACAAAGAAAAGACAGGCTGGTTGGACAACACCAGAACAAGTTCACAAATATGCAGAAATGATAACTACCAACTTGGAAACTACACAGTTTGAATATAGGCACAAAACAGCAGACGAAATAAATAACAAAATCGTCGAAGTTATAAATGAAGCAACAAAGACATACTGTAAGCCAAATAAAGAACAAATAAACAAAATCAGCAAGCATACCAAAGAGCTTATGAAACTTAGAAGAGTGTTAAGACAAAACGGCGATACAAACTCAAAACAACTGAGAGATTTAAACAAGACAATTACAAAAGATATCAAAAATGACATACGTCGATACAACACAGAACAAACGAAACTAGCTATTGAGAACAACAGAAGTATGAAGGTACTAAGAAGAAATATGTCAAATGGAAGAAAAGAAATCTTCAAACTAAGAAACAGCACGGGAACACTAACCACAAATAGAGACGATATACTGAAAATAACGGAAAAATTTTACGCAACTCTCTACATGAGTCGGCTACAAGAACAACCAGAGGAACCGACACAAACACATACCGGGAAGGTCATAAATCAGGGATCTGAATATATGCCAAGTATATCGATAGCCGAAATTAAGAACGCCCTTGCAGAGATGAAGAACAACAAATCCCCGGGGGAAGATGGCATACACATCGAATCCATAAAACAAGGAGGAGACGCTCTACTACATGCCATAAAAGCACTATTCAACACCTGCTTAGAAGAATGTGCTACACCTGGCGAATGGAACAACGCCTCCACAGTTATCCTACATAAAAAAGGCGATATAACACAGCTCGGAAACTACAGACCGATAAGTTTGCTACCACATTTATATAAACTTTTCACCAAAATAATCACCAAAAGGTTAGAAAATAAACTAGACTTCTACCAACCCAAAGAACAGACTGGGTTTAGATCGGGGTATGGGACAAATGACCATCTTCAGGCTATAAAAACTCTCATTGAAAAGTGTAATGAATATAATAAGCCCCTTGTCCTGATTTTCATAGATTTCGAAAAGGCGTTCGATACAGTTGAATTACCCGCCATAAAAGCTGCTCTAGACCAAGCACGAATAGACTATCGATATACCAAGCTAATTGAACATATTTACCGAAACGCTACAGCAAGTATAAGGCTACACGACAATACCAACAAATTTAAAATTGGCAGGGGAATCCGCCAAGGGGACACTATCTCCCCAAAACTATTTACCACGGTTCTCGAATATGCTTTTAAAATGGTATCGTGGGAACACCTAGGAATTACAGTGGATGGAGAAAAACTTAACCACCTGAGATTTGCAGACGACATCGTCCTAATAGCTGACAACATCAAAGATGCAAAAACTATGCTCAACGACCTAAAACAGTCAACGGAAAAAGTGGGCCTTAGGATGAATATGGGAAAAACAAAAGTTATGACCAACCTAGTGCTAAGCGATCAAATCAAAATAGATGATGCTAATATAGCAGAAGTAACTTCCTATATATACCTGGGGCATCAGATATGCATAGGCCGCGATAACCAAACATGCGAGATACAGCGCCGCATAGGTTTAGGATGGGCAGCGTTTGGAAAACTAACTAACATCTTGAAGAGCGAACTACCAATGTGTCTCAAACGGAAAGTGTTCGAACAATGTGTGATACCGGTAATGACGTATGGGTCAGAGACTTTAACACTAACAAAGCGTTCCGCAGTAAAACTGCAGGTAACACAGAGGTCAATGGAACCGGCCATGCTAGGCATTTCCCTGCGAGACAGGGTACGAAACGAGGTCATCAGGGAAAGGACGGGTGTCTGCGACATTATAACACGCATCTCTAACATGAAATGGAGATGGGCAGGCCACGTTGCCAGATTTAGGGATGGCCGTTGGACTAAACGGCTTTTGGAATGGAGACCCCGTGCCGATAAACGAAGTAGAGGTAGACCACCAACCCGATGGACCGACGACATCAAGAGGGTGTCACAAAACTGGACGAACAAAGCACAACATCGTGCTGCCTGGAAAGAATTAGAGGAGGCATATGTCCTGCAGTGGACGCAAACGGCTGGAAAATGATGATGATGATGATGATATATACTCGCGCCCAGAATCATACCCGGAGCATATATATGCTCCGGGTCTACGAGTGCCGGAAGGTTAATAAATGAGATGAATAAAACTACTATGTTTTTTTTGTTTAATTGTTTGAAAAAAACATAGTAGTTTTATTCATCTCATTTATTGAAAATTAATTTCCACGTAGTAGACGCCAAAACCATTCAATTTCACCCGGTAGTTACCTTAACTTCACAGAAAACCTCTGAAAACCCGTGAAATGTGATTCGACGAAAATTCGCCCAGATGGGGTTCGAACTCACGACTCCCCAATGCTCAGTACGAGACGGACGACGCCCTCTAACCACTCGCCCACTGAGCTGGATCAATTTTCGATATTAGGATCACCGAATACATCACGACGGTGATGCGGTCAAACGAGAGAGACAAATGGACAATGCAGGAGACAGAAAGTAGAACGAATAATAAACGCAGAGAACGCGCACCTCTGAAAAATGCCTAAAGACGGATACCAGGATCGAGCGCAGAGATGTGGGGTTTAGCTGGTAATTCGGCCCTAGATGGGTCGGAATCCACCACATTCCGGGGGACAATAGCAGCAAGGCCTTCCAAGCATCTATGAAGATTCCCATATTAAGCCAAAAAAAAAGGACAATCACGGAGGAGGCCGCCTACCAACAAATAATAGGCATAGGCGCAGACACCGCGGGAATGACCCGAAGCAAAAGACTTTGGAATGCTTCGGGTCATTCCCGCGGTGTCTGTGAGCTCTAGTACTGCGCCTATGCCTAGAAGTTGTTAGTAGTTGTCCTCATCAGTGTTTGCCTTTTTTTTTTTGGATTTTGCAGCGAAAATCCGCAACGTGTACGAGCGGCGCCTGGGGAAAATTGGAGCCAGTATCAAAAGTTGAAGTAGGGAAGATAATAGGCAAGGAAGCCTACCCCAGAAATTGTAGTAGTGAGGATAATAGACAAGTAAGCCTATCCCCGGAAATTGAAGTAGTGAGGATAATAGACAAGGAAGCCTACCCCGGAAATTGCAGTGGTGAGGATAATGGACAAGGAAGCCTAACCCGGAAATTGAAGTGGTGAGGATAATATACAAGGAAGCCTAACCCGGAAATTGAAGTGGTGAGGATAATATACAAGGAAGCCTAACCCGGAAATTGAAGTGGTGAGGATAATAGACAAGGAAATCTACACCGGCAATTGAAGTAGTGAGGATAATAAACAAGTAAGCCTGCTCCGGAAATTGAAATAGTGAAGATAATAGACAAGGAAATCTATCCCGGCAATTGAAGTGGTGAAGATAATAGACAAGAAAGCCTGCCCCGGAAATTGAAGTAGTGAGGATAATAGACAAGTAAGTCTACCTCGGAAATTGAAGTAGTGGGATAATAGACAAGGAAGCCTAGCCAGGCAATTGAAGTGGTGAGAATAATAGACAAGGAAGCCTATTTTGAAAATTGAAGTAGTGATTACAATAGACATAGAACCTTACCCCGGAAGTTGTAGTAGTGAGGATAATACACAAGGAAGCCTATCCCGGAAATTTCAGTGGTGAGGATAATGTACAAGGAAGCCTAACCCGGAAATTGAAGTGGTGAGGATAATATATAAGGAAGCCTAACCCGGAAATTGAAGTGGTGAGGATAATAGACAAGGAAATCTACCCCGGCAATCGAAGTAGTGAGGATAATAAACAAGTAAGCCTGCTCCGGAAATTGAAATAGTGAAGATAATAGACAAGAAAATCTATCCCGGCAATTGAAGTGGTGAGGATAATAGACAAGAAAGCCTGCCACGGAAATTGAAGTAGTGAGGATAATAAACAAGTAAGCATACCTCGGAAATTGGAGTAGTGAGGATAATAGATAAGGAAGCCTACCCCGAAAATGAAGTGGGGAGGATAAACTTTAATTATCAAGATTTGGAACACACAACAAAACGAGGAGTGTCTTTTATGTCATACCTTGCCATGAGAACAATATGCCACATCGACAATATTTTATGAAAAAAACAGCCTACGCCGGAAATTGAAGTAGTGAGGATAATAGGCAAGGAGGGCGGAAAGGCCACTGGCCAATAGCCTAATAAAGATTGTTTTCTCTCTCTCTAGGCAAGCAAGCCTATCCCGGAAATTGAAGTGGTAAGGATAATAGACAAGTAAGCCTACCTCGGAAATTAAAGTAATGAGAATAATAGACAAGGAAGCCTATGCCGGAAATTGAAGTAGTGTGGATAATAGAGAAGGAAGCCTACCCCGGAAATTTAAGTAGTGAAGATAATAGATAAGTAAGACTACCTCGGAAATTGAAGTAGTGAGGATAATATACAAGAAAGTCTACCCCCGAAATTGAAGGGGTGAGGATAATAGAAAAGGAAGCCTACCCCGGAAATAGAGGTAGTGAGGATAATAGACCAGGAAGCCTACTCCGGAAATTGAAGTAGTGAGGATAATATGCAAGGAAGTCTACCCCGGAAATTGAACTGGTGAGGATAATAGACAAGGAAACCTACTCCGAACATTGAAGTGGTGAGGATAATAGACAAGTAGGCCTGTTCCGGAAATTGAAGTAGTGAAGATAATAGACAAGGAAGGCTACCCCGGAAATTGAGGATGGCGGCAGGAAACGATAAACCAGACGCTTGGTCACCGAGCTAGCAGGGCTAGATCTTGAGGAGAGTGGAGTAGCTACAATTTCTCGAACCACGGAGTTACAATTTCACGAACCACGGAGGTCCGGAGTTGTGTAAGCATAACTGACCATTTGTCCTCAGTTTTCAATTTTAATAATGTTTTAGTCTACTTTAAATCATAATTTTGTACCACCAATGGTTTGTAATGCGTCCTCAGTTTGTATAGATTTTCTTTATCTTACTTATAAATCATAATAATAATTTATGCCATCAGTATTTTAACGATTATCCCCAGTTTTTATACATTTAACAATTCAGTACTATGAAATCTACTTGAAATGACGAGCTTAGTTATATATTTAAGTATAGAAGTATCCTCGATCATAATCATATAATTGACCAGTTGTCCTCAGTTTTCAATTCATTCACAACAAAAGTAGCCGTAATCGTTATTAGACGTTTCAGGCTACTTTAAATCATATTTTTTAACATCAATGGTTAGTAAATATCCTCAGTTTGTAAACATTTTATTAAGCTTACTTTAAATCATAATAATAATGTGTGCCCTCAGTGTTTAGTCGATTGTCCTCAGTTTTATACAATTAAAAATTATTCACTACTTTGAAATCTACTTTAAATGAATGATATATTTAATTGTAGAAGCATCCTCAGTCACAGCAATATAATTGACCATTTGTCCTCAGTTTTCAATTCCTTCACAACTTTAATAACGTTTAAGTCTAGTTTAAATCATAATGTTGTAATACTAATGGTATGTAGTTTGTATACATTTTATTAAGCTTACTTTAAATCACAATAACAATAATGTGAGACCTCGATGTTTTATTTGTCCTCAGTTGTTTTAAATTAAAATTAAAAAATTAAAAATTATTCACTACTATGAAATCTACTTTAAATTATGAGCTCAGTTATATATTTGCTTGTAGAAGCATCCTCAGTCATAATCATATAATTGAACATTTGTCCTCAGTTGATCTTTATCAACTTTAATAACATTTAAGTCTACTTTAAGCCAGAATTTTCTATCCACAGAGTTTTTGTAACTTGTCGTCAGTTGATACATACAACAATGATTTGTAGTTTGTCCTCAGTTTGTATACATTTTAAATGTATTCACAACTATTTTAGTGTACTCTAAATATAAAATTGTAGCAATAATCATTTTCGGTCAGAATAATTTATAATAGGCCATTTGTCCTCAGTTATTATACATTTCAAATTCATTGACAAATTTCACAACATATAAGTCTTAGAATTTGAGATTATAAGGACACTGCAGCCATAGAGGTTACCAAATCATGATGTAAAGTTGAAAACGTTATGAATGTATCGAAAATGTATGAAAACATAAGACATAGTGGTTGGTCCTTAGTTTATATGCATTTTAAAATCATTCATAACATTAAAGTCTACTTGAAAACATAAATTTGTAACCTGATGTCCTCAGTAAGTTTGTTTGCGGCTGCAGTGAGATATAATTTAAATCATTAATTTGCAGAGTTTTACAGTGTGTCCTCAATTAGTAAGTTAGTCCTGGTAAAACTGATATAAGGATACTTGTATGTATTCTAAAAAATGGGAGATATATTCTGACAAATGTGAGAAATATTCCGCAAAATGTGAGAAATATTCTGAAAAATGTGAGATGTATTTTAAAAAATGTGAGATGTATTCTGAAATGTTAGAAATATTTTGAATAATGTGAAATATATTCTGAAAAATGTGCGAAATATTCTGAAATATTAAAGATATATTCTAAAAAAATGTGAGAAATATTCCAAAAAAATGTGAGAAATATTCCAAAAAAATGTGAGAAATATTCCAAAAAAATGTGAGAAATATTCCAAAAAATGTGAGATATATTCTTGCAAATGTGAGATATATTTTGAAAAATGTGAGAAATATTCTGAAAAATGTGAGATTCTGAAAAAGGTAAGAAATATTCTGAAGAGTATATCTCACATTTTTCATAATATTTCTCATATTTTTCGTTATATATCGTCTACAAATTTGTGCTATAGACTACAAAATGTGAGAAATATTCTGAAAAATGAGATATTCTGAAAAATATGAGAAATATTCAGAAAAATATGAGAAATATTATGAAAATTGTGAGATATACTTTGGAAAATAGAATATTTCCCAAAATTTACACAGAATATCTCACATTTTCAGAATATATCTCACATTTTTCAGAATATTTCTCATATTTCTCACATTTTGAAGACTATATCATACATTTTCAGACTGTATCTGTATGACACATTTTTCAGAATTTGTCACATTATTCAGAATATGTCTTACATTTTTCAGAATATTTCTCACCATTTTCAGAATGTATCTCACATTTTTTAGAATATTCTGAAAATGTGAGATATATTCTGAAATGTGAGATGTATTCTAAATAATGTGAAATGTATTCTGAAATATGTTAGAAATATTCTGAATAATGTGAGATATATTCTGTAATATGTGAGAAATATTCTTGAATATGTGAATATGTAAATTTGAGAAATATATTGAAAAATGTGAGATATATTCTGAAAATGTGAGATGTATTCTAAAAAGTATGAGATGTATTCTGAAAAATGTCAGATATATTCTGAATAATGTGAGATATATTCTGAAAAGGTGAGAAATATTCTGAAAAATGTAAGATATATTATGAAAATGTGAGATGTATTCTAAAAAATGTGAGATATATTCTGAAAATGTGAGATATTCTGTGTAAATTTTGAGAAATATTCTATTTTCCAAAGTATATCTCACATTTTTCATAATATTTCTCATATTTTTCTGAATATTTCTCACATTTTTCAGAATGTCTCGCATTTTTCAGAATATTTTCTAACATTTTGTAGTCTATATCACAAATTTGTAGACGATATCACACATTTTTCAGAATTGAGAAATATTCTTGAAAATGTGAGATATATTTTTAAAAATATGAGAAATATTCTGAAAAATGTGAGATATATTATGAAAATGTGAGATGTATTCTAAAAAATGTGAGACGTATTCTGAAATATGTTAGAAATATTCTGAAAAATATAAGATATATTATGAAAATGTGAGATGTATTCTAAAAAATGTTAGATATATTCTGAAAATGTGAGATATTCTGTTTAAATTTTGAGAAATATTCTATTTTTCAAAGTATATCTCACATTTTTCATAATATTTCTCATATTTTTCTGAATATTTCTCACATTTTGTAGTCTATATCACAAATTTGTAGACGATATCACACATTTTTCAGAATTGAGAAATATTCTTGAAAATGTGAGATATATTTTTAAAAATATGAGAATATTCTAAAAAATGTGAGATGTATTCTAAAATATGTTAGAAATATTCTGAAAATGTAAGATATATTCTGAAAATGTGAGATGTATTCTAAAAAATGTGAGATGTATTCTAAAAAATGTGAGATGTATTCTGAAATATGTGAGAAATGTGAGATATTCTATAAATTTTGAGAAATATTCTATTTTCCAGAGTATATCTCAAATATTCTGAAAAATGTAAAATATATTATGAAAATGTGAGATGTATTCTAAAAAATGTGAGATATATTCTGAAAATGTGAGATATTCTGTGTAAATTTTGAGAAATATTCTATTTTCCAAAGTATATCTCACATTTTTCATAATATTTCTCATATTTTTCTGAATATTTCTCACATTTTTCAGAATGTCTCGCATTTTTCAGAATATTTTCTAACATTTTGTAGTCTATATCACAAATTTGTAGACGATATCACACATTTTTCAGAATTGAGAAATATTCTTGAAAATGTGAGATATATTTTCAAAAATATGAGAAATATTCTGAAAAATGTGAGATATATTCTGAAAATGTGAGATGTATTCTAAAAAATGTGAGATGTATTCTAAAATATGTTAGAAATATTCTGAAAATGTAAGATATATTCTGAAAATGTGAGATGTATTCTAAAAAATGTGAAATGTATTCTGAAATATATGAGAAATGTGAGATATTTTATAAATTTTGAGAAATATTCTATTTTCCAGAGTATATCTCACATTTTTCATAATATTTCTCATATTTTTCAGAATATTTCTCACATTTTTCAGAATATTTCTCACATTTTGTAGTCTATATCACAAATTTGTAGACGATATCACACATTTTTCAGAATTGAGAAATATTCTTGAAAATGTGAGATATATTTTCAAAAATATGAGAAATATTCTGAAAAATGTGAGATATATTCTGAAAATGTGAGATGTATTCTAAAAAATGTGAGATGTATTCTAAAATATGTTAGAAATATTCTGAAAATGTAAGATATATTCTGAAAATGTGAGATGTATTCTAAAAAATGTGAGATGTATTCTGAAATATATGAGAAATGTGAGATATTCTATAAATTTTGAGAAATATTCTATTTTCCAGAGTATATCTCACATTTTTCATAATATTTCTCATATTTTTCAGAATATTTCTCACATTTTTCAGAATATTTCTCACATTTTTCAGAATATGTCTCACATTTTTCAGAATATTTCTCACATTTTGTAGTTTATATCACATATTTGTATACTATATCACACATTTTTCAGAATTTGTCACATTTTTCAGAATATATCTTACATTTCTCAGAATATTTCTCACCAATTTCAGAATATATCTCACATTTTTTAGAATACATCTCAAAATGACCGAGAAGTGACATATAAGAGTACCGAGGGGCTGATGAAGTGGGGGCGTCCCACAAGGTTCCGTACTGGGATCCCTCCAGTGGAACGTGGCATACGACGACACCCTCTAGCTTGATAATACTGGAAGCTAACACCAAACAGTGGCAGTGTTTCCTCTTCCATGTCCGGATAAAGGAGGAGGGTTTGTGGGTGTAGGTGAGGTCTGCAGCCTATTAATAGTAAACAACCCAGATGCTCATAGAACTAGCAACATGCCTCGGAAACAGAATGATACAACAATGACGAACCCAGCTACAGGCATGAATATAAGTAGAAGACGAAGGAAAAAAGAGTCACGGAGGAAAAATATATTAAGATGCGTCTGTTGGAACATAAGATCCTGGAATGGAAGCGAACAGGAAGTTTTGGTAGAAGTGGAAACTGATTTGAGGGAAATATGATTGAAAAGACAAAAAACAACAGCACAGCTAAGAGAAATCTGATTAGAAAGACAAAAAAAGACGTCACAGGTGAGAGAAATCTGATTATAAAGACAACAGAGGTTTTGCATTTGGGAGAAATCAGATTATAAAGAAATATACCAATGAGGTTCCTGAATAATTGACTCCTAAAGACATAGGGGACATCAGATTTGAGGGTAATATGATTGAAAGGACAAAAATGACGTCACAGATGAGATAAGTACAAAGACTGCACCTCACAAATTAAAATATGAAGGACGCTATCAGCCATTTCCGGTTTGGGGAGTAATTAATTCAATACCCCGTCGGACGACAGTATTTTGTCTAGTGTCTAATAATTCCCATCAAGTTGAAATAACTTTAGCCGAAATTATATTTGCAAATTTAATTTATATAATCCCTTAAATTGTGTTTGTATAGAACCGGTTTATGGTAAAGTAGCACCGCGATGACATTTTTTTACAATCGCATCCACCCCATGTTTTATAGCGCAAGGGGGGCGAGTTTTATTCGGTGTACTACTAGCCCATTATAGCCAGGCGAACCCTCACTATAATTGTGTATAGACGTAGAGAAGGGGCACGTAGCCGGCAACGAATAGAAACATTTTTCTCTACGACTAGACTAGCCGTACGGTTCGTCTAGTTTTTCACAATGGCCGCCCGAATTTCAAACGGATATTCCTGTATGGAACGCACTTGTTAAATTTAAGCATGTCGCTAAGCAATTTTAACAATGTATACGCTATACACTCTTGTATTTATATTATATACATATACACCCGTATGTTGTTAGTTTGTTTTCAAGTCTATAATAGAAGAGTGGCGACTTGTTATACATATTTGAAATCTATGTGTCTTTCTATGTATAACAAATACATTTTTACAACAAATTTTATTTTGTATTCAGCTTGCATTTTGTTTTATTTTACTTTATCATCCTTTTGTCTTCTGTTGTGTGATTGTTGTTGTTGTTGGTGGTTGTGTGATTGTTGTTGCTGCTGGTTGTGTGATTGTTGTTGTTGGTGGTTGTGTGATTGATGTTGTTGGTGGTTTTGTGATTGTTATTGTTGTTGGTGATTGTGTGATTGTTGTTGTGTGGTTGTTATTGTTGTTAGTGGTTGTGTGATTGTTGTTGGTGGTTGTGTGATTGTGGTTGTTGGTGGCTGTGTGATTGTTGTTGTTGGTGAAAGTATTTTCTTCTTGGTTTCTTCATTTCCTTGATTCAGGATTAAGTATTCTTTTAATTTTTCTTAAAACATTTTTAAGTTGTTGTCCTCAGTTTGTCCAAATTTTCAATTGTTCCCTATTACTTTCCACTTATTGCATCCTCTCGGATGAAGACGTATTTGCATTTTGTATTTGGTGCAGCCGGACGTCATGCAAGCCTCTCTTATCGGTGTCAATCACCCCGGGGCCAGATAATGAATCCTTCTTTCTCTCTCTCTCTCTCTTCTTACAATTCGCATAATGATCATCGGCCCCGAAAGTTGTAATGAAAAAAAAAACGGCGAAGGCCAGCGTCGCGGAGGCTGCATTATTCAGTGGCCCAATATGGCCCAGGGTCAACGTACGCACCTTCTGGGAGATCGGGGCACGGGAGAAAGAGCGAGCGGGCCGCGCGCGCGCTCACATACCCCCCCGAAGAAAGGGTGGCACTCCGGCCGTCTGGAGATTGTCTAGACTAGAAGATGCTTTGATCAATATACTACTCCCCGGCGCTCGGGTCATTGCCACCACCACCGCCGCCGCGAACTAGCGCCGATGGCGGCGGCATCTTTCGGGCGGCCAGACAGAGTTTTGTTTTGGTGCATTGCCTTTTATAATGATATCAATATTAATCAATCACACTACATAAACTTTAAAACCCCACGTGTATTTAATTTCAACAGTTGTACAACTTAAAGTATGATAACTCGAGTTGTACAGGCTATAAATCATTAAAATTGATACAGAATGAGTAGAATATATCTAGAATACATTTCACAAAATTTAAGAAAAATATGACACTAACTGAATTTTTGACGGATTTTTGAAAACCCACATGTTTTTAATTTCAACAGTTGTACAACTTAAAGTATGATAACTCGAGTTGTACAAGCTGTAAGTCGTTGAAATTGATACAGAATGCGTAGAATATATCTAGAATACATTTCACAAAATTTAAGAAAAATATGACACTAACTGAATTTTTGACGGATTTTTTAAAACCCACATGTTTTTAATTTCAACAGTTGTACAACTTAAAGTATGATAACTCGAGTTGTACAAGCTGTAAGTCGTTAACATTGATACAGAATGTGTAGAATATATCTAGAATACATTTCACAAAATTTAAGAAAAATGTGACACCAACTGAATTTTTGACGGATTTTTGAAAACCCACGTGTATTTAATTTCAACAGTTGTACAACTTAAAGTATGATAACTCGAGTTGTACACGCTGTAAGTCGTTAAAATTGATACAGAATATGTAGAATATATCTAGAATACATTTCACAAAATTTAAGAAAAATGTGACACTAATTGAATTTTTGACGGATTTTCGAAAACCCACATGTATTTAATTTCAACAGTTGTACAACTTAAAGCATGATAACTCGAGTTGTACACGCTGTAGATCGTTAAAATTGATAAAGAATGTGAAGAATATATCTAGAATACATTTCACAAAATTTAAGAAAAATATGACACTAACTAAATGTTTGACGGATTTTTGAAAACCCACATGCATTTAATTTCAATAGTTGTACAACTTAAAGTAAGATAACTCGAGTTGAACAAGCTATAAGTCGTTAAAATTAATACAGAATGTGTAGAATATATCTAGAATACATTTCATAAAATTTAAGAAAAATATGACACTAACTGAATTTTTGACGAATTTTTGAAAACCCACGTGTATTTAATTTCAACAGTTGTACAACTTAAAGTATGATAACTCGAGTTGTACAAACTGTAAGACGTTAAAATTGATAAAGAATGTGTAGAATATATCTAGAATACATTTCATGAAATTTAAGAAAAATGTGACACTAACTGAATTTTTGACGGATTTTTGAAAACACATGTATTTAATTTCAACAGTTGTACAACTTAAAGTATGATAACTTGAGTTGTACAAGCTGTAAGTCGTTAAAATTGATACAGAATTTGTAGAATACATCTAGAATACATTTCACAAAATTTAATGAAAATGTGACACTAACTGAATTTTTGACGGATTTTTGAAAACACATGTATTTAAGTTCAACAGTTGTACAACTTAGAGTATGATAACTCGAGTTGAACACGCTATAACTCGTTAAAATTTATACAGAATATGTAGAACATGTCTAGAATACATTTTACAAAATTTAGTAAAAATGTGTGTGGATTTTTGAAAACCCACATGTTTTTAATTTCAACAGTTGTACAACTTAAAGTATGATAACTCGAGTTGTACACGCTGTAAGTTGTTAAAATTGATACAGAATGTGTAGAATATATCTAGAATACATTTCACAAAATTATAGAAAAATATGACACTAACTGAATTTTTGACGGATTTTTAAAAACCCACATGTATTTAATTTCAACAGTTGTACAACATAAAGTATGATAACTCGAGTTGTACAAGCTGTAAGTCGTTAAAATTGCTACAGAATGTGTAAAATATATCTAGAATACATTTTACAAAATTTAAGAAAAATGTGACACTAACTGAATTTTTGACGGATTTTTGAAAACCCACATGTATTTAATTTCAACAGTTGTACAACTTAAAGTATCATAATTCGAGTTGTACAAGCTGTAAATCGTTAAAATTTATACAGAATGTGTAGAATATATCTAGAATACATTTCACATAATTTAAGAAAAATATGACACTAACTGAATTTTTGACGTATTTTTGAAAACCCACATGTATTTAATTTCAACAGTTGTACACCTTAAAGTATAATTCGAGTTGTACAAGCTGTAAATCGTTAAAATTGATACAGAATGTGTAGAATATATCTAGAATACATTTCACAAGATTTAAAAAAAATATGACACTAACTGAATTTTTGACGAATTTTTGAAACCCCGCGTCTATTTAATTTCAACAGTTGTACAACTTAAAGTATGATAACACGAGTTGTACAAGCTGTAAGTCGTTAAAATTGATACAGAATGTGTACAATATATCTAGAATACATTTCACAAAATTTAAGAAAAATATGACACTAACTGAATTTTTGACAGAATTTTGAAAACCCACATGCATTTAATTTCAACAGTTGTACAATTTAAAGTATGATAACTCGAGTTGTACAAGCTGTAAGTCGTTAAAATTTATACATAATATGTAGAATATATCTAGAATACATTTCACAAAATTTAATAAAAATGTGACACTAGCTGAATTTTTGACTGATTTTTAAAAACCCACATGTATTTAATTTCAACAGTTGTACAACTTAAAGTATGATAACTCGAGTTGTACAAGCTGTAAGTTCTTAAAATTGATACAGAATGTGTAGAATATATCTAGAATACATTTCACAAAATTTAAGAAAAATGTGACACCAACTGAATTTTTGACGGATTTTTGAAAACCCACGTGTACTTAATTTCAACAGTTGTACAACTTAAAGTATGATAACTCGAGTTGTACAAGCTGTAGATCGTTAAAATTCATACAGAATTTGTAGAATATATCTAGAATACATTTCACAAAATTTAATAAAAATGTGACACTAGTTGAATTTTTGACTGATTTTTAAAAACCCACATGTTTTTAATTTCAACAGTTGTACAACTTAAAGTATGATAACTCGAGTTGTACAAGCTGTAAGTCGTTAAAATTGACACAGAATGTGTAGAATATATTTAGAATACATTTCACACAATTTAAGAAAAATATGACACTAACTGAATTTTTGACAGATTTTTGAAAACCCACAAGTATTTAATTTCAACAGTTGTACAACTTAAAGTATGATAACTCGAGTTGTACAAGCTGTAAGTCGTTAAAATTGATACAGAATTTGTAGAATATATCTAGAATACATTTCACAAAATTTAAGAAAAAATGTGACACTAACTGAATTTTTGACGGATTTTTGAAAACCCACATGTATTTAATTTCAACAGTTGTACAACTTAAAGTATGATAACTCGAGTTGTACAAGCTGCAAGTCGTTAAAATTGACACAGAATGTGTAGAATATATTTAGAATACATTTCACACAATTTAAGAAAAATATGACACTAACAGAATTTTTGACAGATTTTTGAAAACTCTCATGTATTTAATTTCAACAGTTGTACAACTTAAAGTATGATAACTCGAGTTGTACAAACTGAATGTCGATAAAATTGATACAGAATGTGTAGAATATATCTAGAATACTTTTCACAAAATTTAAGAAAAATGTGACACTAACTGAAATTTTGACTGATTTTTGGAAATCCACATGTATTTAATTTCAACAGTTGTACAACTTAAAGTATGATAACTCGAGTTGTACAAGCTGTAAGTCGTTAAACTTGATATAGAATGTGTAAAATATATCTAGAATACATTTCACAAAATTTAAGAAAAATATGACACTAACCGAATTTTTGACGGATTATTTAAAACCCACATGTATTTAATTTTAATAGTTGTACAACTTAAAGTATGATAACTCGAGTTGTACAAGCTGTAAGTCGTTAAAATTGCTACAGAATGTGTAGAATATATCTAGAATACATTTCACAAAATTTAAGAAAAATATGACACTAACTGAATTTTTGACAGATTTTTGAAAACCCACATGTATTTAATTTCAACAGTTGTACAACTTAAAGTATGATAACTCGAGTTGTACAAGCTGTAAGTCGTTAAACTTGATATAGAATGTGTAAAATATATGTAGAATACATTTCACAAAATCTAAGTAAAATATGACACTAACCGAATTTTTGACGGATTTTTTAAAACCCACATGTATTTAATTTTAATAGTTGTACAACTTAAAGTATGATAACTCGAGTTGTACAAGCTGTAAGTCGTTAAAATTGCTACAGAATGTGTAGAATATATCTAGAATACATTTCACAAAATTTAAGAAAAATGTGTCACTAATTGAATTTTTGACGAATTTTTGAAAACCCATGTGTATTTAATTTCAACAGTTGTACAACTTAAAGTATTATAACTCGAGTTGTACAAGCTGTAAGTCGTTAAAATTGATACAGAATGTGTAGAATATATCTAGAATACTTTTCACAAAATTTAAGAAAAATGTGACACTAACTGAATTTTTGACGGATTTTTGAAAACCCACGTGTATTTAATTTCAACAGTTGTACAACTTAAAGTATGATAACTCGAGTTGTACAGGCTGTAAGTCATTAAAATGATGTCTAATATAGTCGAAATTGACTTCGTTTTTTTTTAGTTGATTGTGTTGGTATTTTATCAGCCTTGCTTTCTCCATATCGTTTAAAAATGCCGGTTGAGCACAGTACTCGCCATTGTGTTAAAATTGCGATAAAAATGTTTGTTTTTTTTTTCCTCCAACGCGATTAAAAACATTTAGATCTTTCTGTTGCAAGTATTTGCATCTCGCAATTAAACACTTTTCGTATTCTGATTGTTTCCCCTGCGCTCGCCTTCCGAGCGAGCACACAAATCGGGCGCGTTGGCGATAATTTCGCACTAAATTACACTTTAATCGCCCACACAGGCAGTCCCATACAATACACATGCACGTGCCATTAATCGGATTAATGACGAGGTGACTGTTTGTACAAAAATAACCATTGTGCAAAAAAAAATATATACATATAAAATAATAACAGGGCCGATAACACGTATTGCCCGCGATAACATGTAACCGGCGCGCTGCAGTTTAATTATTGTAAACTGTAAACTGTAAACAAAGTAATGTTATTACCGATTTTGTTGTTGCAAGCTATTGAAATTGTTTACATTTACAATGTTTCAATGTTTTTCTATCACACATAAAGTTCACGTTATCATTCTGTATACTGGGAGTAAAAGAGCGTTTTTATCCCTAGGGTGTAAAATGATAGTTTTTCATTTCTATCACATTTTGGTGGACTTTTCCTCTAATTTGTAGGTGTAAGTATTTATTATCTGCTTAATTTTTTAATTTTTTATCTTTATCTTGGAAAGGAGGACGAGAACGACGATGAGCATGGGCACGGACATGGGCATGGGCATGGGCATGGGCATGAAGATGAGGACGAGCATGAGCTTGAAGATTGCATTTAATACCAGAAAGTACATTTGTTTACAAATGGTAACGTTTCATACCATAATGTGAGTTCGAAGACAAGGACGAGGATGCGGACGAGGACGATGATGCGGACGAGGACGAGGATACAGACGAGGACGAGGATACAGACGAGGACGAGGATGCGGACGAAGAGGAGGATGCGGACGAGGACAAGGATGAGCATGAAGATAATTAATTTGGAAAGTTGTGGGTTTTTAAAAATCAGTCAAAAATTCAGTTGGTGTCACATTTTTCTTAAATTTTGTGAAATGTATTATAAATATATTCTACACATTCTGTATAAATTTTAACGACTTACAGCTTGTAAAACTCAAGTTATCATACTTTAAGTTGTACAACTGTTAAAATTTAATACACGTGGGTTTTCAAAAATCTGTCAAAAATTCAGTTGGTGTCACATTTTTCTTAAATTTTGTGAAATGTATTCTAGATATATTCTACACATTCTGTATCAATTTTAGCGACTTACAGCTTGTACAACTCGAGTTATCATACTTTAAGTTGTACAACTGTTGAAATTAAATACAAGTTGGTTTTCAAAAATCTGCCAAAAAAAATTTAGTTGGTATCACATTTTTCTTAAATTCTGTGAAATGTATTCTAGATATATTCTACACATTCTGTATCAATTTTAACGACTTACAGCTTGTACAACTCGAGTGATCAAGCTTTAAGCTGTACAACTGTTGAAATGAAATACATGTGGGTTTTCAAAAATCCGTCAAAAAATCAGTTAGTGTCATATTTTTCTTAAATTTTGTGAAATGTATTCTAGATATATTCTACATATTCTGTATCAATTTTAACGACTTACAACTTGTACAATTCGAGTTATCATACTTTAAGTTGTACAACTGTTGAAATTAAATACATGTGGGTTTTCAAAAATCTGTCAAAAATTCAGTTAGTGTCACATTTTTATTAAATTTTGTGAAATGTATTCTAGATATATTCTACACAATCTGTATCAATTGGAACGACTTACAGCTTGTACAACTCGAGTTATCGTACTTTAAGTTGTACAACTGTTGAAATTAAATACAAGTGGGTTTAAAAAATCTGTCAAAAATTCAGTTGGTTTCACATTTTTATTAAATTTTATGAAATGTATTCTAGATATATTCTACACATTCTGTATCAATGTTAACGACTTACAGATTGTACAACTCAAGTAATCATACTTTAAGTTGTACAACTGTTGAAATTAAATACATGTGGGTTTTCAAAAATCTGTCAAAAATTCAGTTAGTGTCATATTTTTCTTAAATTTTGTGAAATGTATTCTAGATATATTCTACACATTTTGTATTAATTTGAACGACTTACAGCTTGTACAACTCGAGTTATCATACTTTAAGTTGTACAACTGTTAAAATTAAATACATGTGGGTTTTCAAAAATCTGTCAAAAATTCAGTTAGTGTCATATTTTTCTTAAATTTTGTGAAATGTATTCTAGATATATTCTACACATTTTGTATTAATTTGAACGACTTACAGCTTGTACAACTCGAGTTATCATACTTTAAGATGTACAACTGTTGGAATTAAATACATGTGGGTTTTCAAAAATCTGTCTAAAATTCAGTTGGTGTCACATTTTTATTAAATTTTATGAAATGTATTCTAGATTATTCTACACAATCTGTATCAATTTGAACGACTTACAGTTTGTACAACTTGAGTTATCATACTTTAAGTTGTACAACTGTTGAAATTAAATACATGCGAGTTTTCAAAAATCCGTCAAAAATTCAGTTAGTGTCACATTTTTATTAAGTTTACTGAAATGTATTCTAGATATATTCTACACATTCTGTATCAATTTTAACGACTTACATCTGTTTATGTGCACAGAGATTATATAATTTAAAAAAATATATATTTAAAAATTCTTAGCTGTAATATTGTAGCCTCACTTTTGAGGTAAAAATTCATAAATAGTCATAAATAATTACTAAGATGTAGACTTTATTTTATGATAAAACCTAATAAATCAATCATCAAATTAACTTTTTCTAAAAATATTAGTTTAGCCTCACTTAGAAGAAGTACCAGTCACAAATAGTTACTAAAATGCAGACGTTTCCTATAATAAATCCTAATAAATCAATCATCAAATTAAATATTTCTAAAATTAATTAGCTTAACCTCTCTCAGAAGAAGTACCCTCAGTTTCAATCACAAATAGATACTATAATGCAGACGTTTTCCATAGAAAAAGAAACTAAGAAATCAATCATCAAATCAACTCCATCTAAAACATAATTAGCATGTTTGGCCTCACTCAGAAGAAGTACCCTAAATCTCAATCACAAATAGTTCCTAAAATGCAGACCTTTTCTATAATAAAACCTAACAAATCAATCATCAAATCAACTCTTTCTAAAATTAATTAGCACGTTTGGCCTCACTCAGAAGAAGTACCCTCAGTGTCAGTCGCATATAGTTATTAAAATGAAGACTGTTTCTGTGATAAATCCTAATACTTCTTTAAATAAACTGTTTCATAGTTTAGGTGTTGTAGCTTCTCGTTGGTGGTGTTAGCCTCAGTCACAAATAGTTACTAAAATGTAGCCTCAATTTGACCCCTCAATATAAAATAACCTTTCTGTATGGCCAAGCTTATGTACTATATAATTGTATGAATTAGAATCAATTTGTAACCTCACTTTTAAGGGGTTAGCCTCAGTGACAAATAGTTACTAAAATGTAGCCTCTGTTTTATTATATTTTAAAACCTAATAAATGAATGAATGAAACAAATTATTCGAAAACATAGATTTGTAAGTCTAGTCTCAGTTTATGAAGTACCCTCAGTATAAAATAACATTTGTGTATTACTACGATTATTCACTATATAATATTATTAATTAGTTACGTTGAGGTGTTAGCCTCTGTCATTAATAGTTATTAAAATGTAGCCTCAGTGTTCTGTCGAGAAAACCTCAGTCAGTAAAGTAAACTGTAGACTCTGTTTTATGGCATTTAAAGCCTCAGAAATTATCATTGATTTCTGAGGTTTTAAATATCATGAAATAAATCTAGCAAATTTCCAAGTTTTGTAACCCCACTTTGATAGTGTAACCTCTGTCGAGTAACCTCAGTCAGTAAAGTAAAGTGTAGACTCTGTTTTACGGTATTTAAAACCTTAGAAATTATCATTGATTTCTCAGGTTTTAAATACCATGAAATAAATTATGCAAATTACAAAGTTTAGCCTCAGTTTAAAGAAGTACCCTCATTATATAAAAATATTTATACTTTTACTTTGAATTTCGAAAAATTCGTTTTTAGCTGACCCATGAAATTGCATAATGTAAATTTCAAAGTGTAGCCTCAGTTTGAAGAGGTACCCTCAGTATATATAAATATATTTAAACTTTTACTTTGAGTTTCGAAAAATTCGTTTTTAGCCGACCCATGAAATTGAATTTTTCGGACGACCGAAAAATATCGTTCGTGTGAATAGATTTCAACCATGATTTGTTTCTTGATAGCCTCATTCTTAATGAACATTTTGAAAACTATTGAAATTATTTTAATTGTTACCTTAAGTTTCGAGAAATTCGTTTTTGCAAAGTTTTGCACACACATTTATATTTTATATGAGTGCGTGCATTCGAGCATCGTAGGGGTGCACGATGTGGGTCAATTATGTATCCTCCGTGTCCCTCCACAAAAGGTGATTAATAAAAGCGGGCGCGCGTCTGATCTCGGAAACCGTTAAAATTTAAATGAGCCTCGCCTTTCACCAGCGCGACCCGCCGGCATTTTGGTTTCTGCGAGGATTTGGCAAGATTTTTACTCGGGCGGCGTGCCATTGTGGCCCCCACCCCTCAACCATCTAGCCGGTTGCTCTATCCGAAAAACCTATGATGATAGGGCCGGCTGCACCGAGCTGATGGGGTGGAGTGTGTGCACCCCATGGGGTGTAAAATGCCGGCCGGCTGGTGCGAGCGGTAGGAAGGGGACGCCGCGAAAAATCTCGCGTTTTTTGTGTCTGGAGGCTTATTTCCCATGAGAAAATGTTGTTTGTACATTGAATAGTATCCAAAAATTTTTAAACAACTTAAGACTGATAAAACTGTGACCTGTCATTTAAAAATTTTACCTTAAATGTGAATTTAAGGTAAATATGAGGAGATTAAACTAAAACCAAAACCTCTAAAAAATTGTGAAAGGTGATTCCCGAAAATTCGTCCCGATAGGATTCGAACTCAGGCTCCTCAATACTTAGTATGAGGCTCCTCAATACTTAGTATGAGGCTCCTAAATACTAAATATTGAGGCACCTAAATACTTAGTATGAGGCTCCTCAATACTTAGTATGAGGTGAACGACGCCTCTAAACACTGATTTGGATACCTGTGATTATTTTTTGTAAAAATTCTAGAACTAGAATTCTAGAGGTGTGAACGCAAATCTGAATCAGTCTATCACTGAACATAATACACGAGTAACAGATAAAAAGATATCGACTGGAAATGATATTTTTAATATGCCACTCGAACTGCAACATTCATCTCGCAGGTGTAAACTCAAACATCATCCATCTCTCCGCGTCGTGCCTTTATAACATTCATTTATCTCCCATTTTTCTTGTCTCCAACGTGTCGCATTGAATTTCTTTTTTTTTTCTTCTCTCCGGTGCAAATTCACTGTCGGCCGCCGTGCAAAACGGGGTTTCAACTCTCGCTGGCGTTCGCATAAAAATGTGTAATGCGTATTTCAACTGGTCAAGCGACTAACCGACATTTCAAATGGCCTGAACTGGAGAGAGAGAAAGAGAAGGGCAGCGAAATCGCGAAATGTCGCATCGCGTTTGCATGGGTTTCCGGTGGATTTTTGTACCCTGCCATTATGACAACAATGGCCCATTCAGGGTGCACTCTGCGTTTATGCAAATTTGCAAGAAGAAAATGTATGTCGAGTGCAGATGGCTTGTTTGCGTTTGGTGTGTTTTCGTGCCCGCCGAAAATAGACTGTGGTCGTGAATATTTTCCACACTTGTTTCCGCGCGTTCACTCACCTCGGGGTTGTGTGCCCCGTTTTATCCGCAGACGGGCGAACAAAGACCGAATTCTGGGCCAGCAGGTAGCTGGCGTGCGAGAGGTGTGGGCCGGGGCGCACCCCGCGGCCCTGGCATTGCGTATTACCTCATCAGACACGAATGTCACAGAGGGAAACTCAGTGCTCGATAAAAAAAAATGCGAGTATATTGTATTCATAAGGGTACAAATCGATATGGATATGTTGTAGGAGAGTGTGTCTTTTACAACCACAACGTTCAGTACATTAAGGCTGGATTGTTTAAAAGTAGATTAATTTCATAACTTCCTAGTCATTCAGACATCACATTTTATATCTTTGAGACATATTGCAAGTAAAGGTACTTTATCTTCGTCCTCGTCCTCGTCCTCATACTCGTCTTTGTCCTCGTCCTCGTCCTCATCTTTATGGTATGATATGCAAAGTTAATATAAAGATAACTCGTGTGGGCACCACACAACTTTGCGGATTAATTATCTTCATGCTCATCCCTGTCCTCTGCCGCATCCTCGTCCTCGTCCGCATCCTCGTCTGCACCCTCGTCCTTGTCCTCGTCCTCACATTATGGCATGAAACGTTTCCATTTTCAAACGAATGTACATTATGGTATGAAATGCAGACTTAACAAAAAGTTATCTGGTGTGGGCACCACATGACTTCACGTCCTCCTCCTCGTCCTCATGCTGCTTTAATTTTTCCGTTTATTATCTTTATTTTGGAAAGGAGGACGAGAACAACGATGAACATGCTCATGCTCATGCATGCTCATGCTCATGCTCATGGTCATGCTCATGCTAATGCTCATGCTCATGCATACAAACAATAAAAGGTAAAATTAAAGCAGATAATAAAGACTTACACCTACAAACTAGATGTAGAGTCCACCAAAATGTGATAGAATTTTTGACTGATTTTTGAAAACCCACATGTAGTTAATTTCAACAGTTGTACAACTTAAAGTATGATAACTCGAGTTGTACAAGTTGTAAGTCGTTAAAATGGATACAGAATATGTAGAATATATCTAGAATACATTTCACAAAATTTAAGAAAAATGTGACACCAACTGAATTTTTGACGTTTTTTTGAAAATCCACGTGTATTTAATTTCAACAGTTGTACAACTTAAAGTATGATAACTCGAGTTGTACAAGCTGCCAGTCGTTAAAATTAATACAGAATGTGTAGAATATATCTAGAATACATTTCGCAAAATTTAATAAAAATGTGCCACCAACTGAATTTTTGACTGATTTTAAAAAACCACGTGTATTTAATTTCAACAGTTGTATAACTTAAAGTATGATAACTCGAGTTGTACAAGCTGTAAGTCGTTAAAATTGATACAGAATATGTAGAATATATATAGAATACATTTCACAAAACTTAAGAAAAATATGACACTAACTGAATTTTTGACTGATTTTTGAAAACCCATATGTATTTAATTTCAACAGCTGTACAACTTAAAGTATGATAACTCGAGTTGTACAAGCTGTAGGTTGTTAAAATTTATGCAGAATGTGTAGAATATATTTAGAATACACTTCACAAAATTTAAGAAAAATATGATACTCACTGAATTTTTGACGGATTTTTGAAAAAAAACATGTATTTAATTTCAACAGTTGTACAACTTAAAGTATGATAACTCGAGTTCTAAAAGCTGTAAGTCGTTAAAATTGATACAGAATGTGTAGAATATATCTAGAATACATTTCACAAAATTTAAGAAAAATATGACACTAACTGAATTTTTTACGGATTTTTGAAAACCCATATGTATTTAATTTCAACAGCTGTACAACTTAAAGTATAATAACTCGAGTTGTAGCAGCTGTAAGTCGTTAAAATTCATACAGAATGTGTAGAATAATCTAGAATACATTTCACAAAATTTAAGAAAAATATGACACTAACTGATTTTTTGACGGATTTTTTGAAAACCCACATGTATTTAATTTCAACAGTTGTACAACTTAAAGTATGATAACTCGAGTTGTACAAGCTGCAAGTTGTTAAAATTGATACAGAATGGAATATATCTAGAATACATTTCACAAAATTTAATAAAAATATGACACCAACTGAATTTTTGACGGATTTTTGAAAACCCACGTGTATTTAATTTCAACAGTTGTACAACTTAAAGTATGATAACTCGAGTTGTACAAGCTGTAAGTTGTTAAAATTGATACAGAATGTGTAGAATATATCTAGAATACATTTCACAAAATTTACGAAAAATATGACACTAACTGAATTTTTGATTGATTTTTGAAAACCCACATGTATTTAATTTCAACAGTTATACTACTTAAAGTATGATAACTCAAGTTGTACAAGCTGTAAGTCGTTAAAATTGATATAGAATGTGTAGAATATATCTAGAATACATTTCACAAAATTTATGAAAAATACGACACTAACTGAATTTTTGACGGATTTTTGAAACCCCGCATGTATTTAATTTTAATAGTTATACAATTTAAAGTATGATAACTCGAGTTGTACAAGCTGTAAGTCGTTAAAATTGATACAGAATGTGTAGAATATATCTAGAATACATTTCACAAAATTTAAGAAAAATATGACACTAACTAAATTTTTGACGGATTTTTGAAAACCCACATGTATTTAATTTCAACAGTTGTACAACATAAAGTATGATAACTCGAGTTGTACAAGCTGTAAGTCGTTAAAATTAAAACTGAATGTGTAGAATATATCTAGAATACTTTTCACAAAATTTAAGTAAAATATGACACTAACTGAATTTTTGACGGATTTTTGAAAACCCACATGTATTTAATTTTAACAGTTGTACAACTTAAAGCATGATAACATGAGTTGTACCAGCTGTAAGTCGTTAAAATTGATACAGAATGTGTAGAATATATCTAGAATACATTTCACAAAATTTAAGAAAAATATGACACCAACTGAATTTTTGACAGATTTTTAAAAACCCACGTGTATTTAATTTCAACAGTTGTACAACTTAATGTATGATAACTCGAGTTATACAAGCTGTAACTCGTTAAAATTGATTTAGAATGTGTAGAATATATCTAGAATACATTATACAAAATTTAAGAAAAATATGATACTAACTGAATTTTTGACGGATTTTCTAAAACCCACATGTATTTAATTTCAACAGTTGTACAACGTAAAGAATGATAACTCGAGTTGTACACGCTGTAACTCGTTAAATTTGATACAGAATGTGTAGAATATATCTAGAATACATTTCACAAAATTTAAGAAAAATATGACACTAACTGAATTTTTGACAGATTTTTAAAAACCCACGTGTATTTAATCTCAACAGTTGTACAACTTAAAGTATGATAACTCGAGTTGTACAAGCTGTAAGTCGTTAAAATTGATACAGAATGTGTAGAATATATCTAGAATACATTTCACAAAATTTAATAAAAATGTGACACTAACTGAATTTTTGACAGATTTTTTAAAACCCACGTGTATTTAATTTCAACGATTGTACAACTTAAAGTATGACAACTCGAGTTGTACACGCTATAACTCGTTAAAATTGATACAGAATGTGTAGAATAAATCTAGAATACTTTTCACAAAATTTAAGAAAAATATGACACTAACTGAATTTTTGACGGATTTTTGAAACCCCATATGTATGTAATTTTAGCAGTTGTACAACTTAAAGTATGATAACTTGAGTTGCACAAGCTGTAAGTCGTTAAAATTCATACAGAATGTGTAGAATATATCTAGAATACATTTCACAAAATTTAAGAAAAATATGACACTAAATAAATTTTTGACGGTTTTTTGAAAACCCACATATATTTAATTTCAACAGTTGTCCAACTTAAAGTATGATAACTCGAGTTGTACAAGTTGTAACTCGTTAAAATTGATACAGAATGTGTAGAATATATCTAGAATACATTTCACAAAATTTAAGAAAAATATGACACTAACTGAATTTTTGACCGATTTTTGAAAGCCCACGTGTATTTTCATTTCATCAGTTGTACAACTTAAAGTATGATAACTCGAGTTGTACAAACTGTAAGTTGTTAAAATTGATACAGAATGTGTAGAATATATCTAGAATACATTTCACAAAATTTAATAAAAATGTGACACTAATTGAATTTTTGACGGATTTTTGAAAACCCACATGTATTTAATTTCAACAGTTGTACAACTTAAATTATGATAACTCGAGTTGTACAAGCTGTAAGTTGTTAAAATTGATACAGAATATGTAGAATATATCTAGAATACATTTCACAAAATTTAAGAAAAATATGACACTAACTGAATTTTTGACGGATTTTTGAAAACCCACGTGTATTTAATTGCAACAGTTGTATTACTTAAAGTATGATAACTCGAGTTGTAGAAACTGTAAGTCGTTAAAGTATGTCATATGTCATTAGTCATATGTGATTAGACATATGTCATTAGTCATATGTCTTTAGTCATATGTCATATGTCATATGTCATATGTCATATGTCATATGTCATATGTCATATGTCATATGTCATATGTCATATGTCATATGTCATATGTCATATGTCATATGTCATATGTCATATGTCATATGTCATATGTCATTAGTCATTAGTCATTAGTCATTAGTCATTAGTCATTAGTCATATGTCATATGTCATATGTCATATGTCATATGTCATATGTCATATGTCATATGTCATATGTCATATGTCATTAGTCATTAGTCATTAATCATATGTCATATGTCATTAATCATATGTCATATGTCATTAATCATATGTCATATGTCATATGTCATTAATCATATGTCATATGTCATTAATCATATGTCATATGTCATTAATCATATGTCATATGTCATTAATCATATGTCATATGTCATTAATCATATGTCATATGTCATTAATCATATGTCATATGTCATTAATCATATGTCATATCTCATTAATCATATGTCATATGTCATTAATCATATGTCATATGTCATTAATCATATGTCATATGTCATTAATCATATGTCATATGTCATTAATCATATGTCATATGTCATTAATCATATGTCATATGTCATTAATCATATGTCATATGTCATTAATCATATGTCATATGTCATTAGTCATATGTCATTAGTCATCGTCAAGACAGCTTTTTGAAAACCCACGTGTATTTAATTGCAACAGTTGTATTACTTAAAGTATGATAACTCGAGTTGTAGATACTGTAAGTCATTAAAATATGTCATATGTCATTAGTCATATGTGATTAGATATATGTCATTAGTCATTAGTCATTAGTCATTAGTCATTAGTCATTAGTCATTAGTCATAGTCATATGTCATATGTCATATGTCATATGTCATATGTCATATGTCACATGCCATATGCCATATGTCATTAGTCATATGTCATTAGTCATATGTCATTAGTCATATGTCGTTAGTCATATGTCATTAGTCATATGTCATGTATAGTGTATAGTATAGTGTATAGTATAGAGTATTGTATAGTATAGAGTATAGTATAGTATTGTATAGAGTATAGTATAGTGTATAGTATAGTATAGTGTATAGTCATTACTTACTGTATAGTATAGTGTACTGTATAGTGTATAATAGGTTATAATGTATAGTAGAATGTAATGAATAATGTATACATATGTATATCTTTAATTTAAATTATGGGTATTAATTTTTTTTTAATATTTTATATCGTAATCTCAAAATTGTCCTTTGTATAATTAATTGTAATTAAATTCGTTAAAACATTGTGGTATCTATATGTAAATCTTAAGTATCACGTTATTATTATTATTATTATTTGTTTATTATATAAATGTATTGTATTTTTTATTACTTATTACTTACACATCAGCACGCTTTTTTTATTTCTCAATTATGACAGATGTTTTGACACACGCATCAGCACGTTTTTATTTCTCAATTTTGACAGATGTTTTGACAGAACCATGTCTGATTAAAAAATCATAATAATAATTTTACTAATTATTCATATTTACAAAGTTATGTGTGATATATAGAAAATTCAAAATTTAAGGTAATAACAATTACAATAATTTCGAACTTTCAAACTGTATGTCGCAAATCGCTTGGTACATATGAAAAATAATTAAAAGTAGTATGTAGATTTTTTTAATCAGACATGTGTCTGTCAAAACATCTGTCAAAATTGAGAAATAAAAACGTGCTGATGCGTGTGTCTCTTATGTAACGCGGATCATTTAAAAAGTGCGTAAGAATGGTTGGGTTTTGCAAATGCCCCGTCGCCGCTTTCAAAACCCCGTCGGCTCGGCTTATGCGAACCAAAAAAATAATAATAATAAAAGTGTCCGCCGCTTGCAAAATCGGCCCGAAGGCCGTCATCTCGTTGCGAATCGCATTGCCTTGCGAATAAATGTCCCCCCTAAATTAAACACATAACCCATATATATAGAAAAAAAAATACGCGAGGCCACCAAAAATAATTATCACCGGCACATTCATAATATAAACAACCGCCACGAATTAAAAACTAGGTCAATTGTCAAGTACTCACCGTCTGGAGATTTTTTTTGTTTCCATTATAACCTTAATTTTTGCGGGGGTGGTCGGTCGGCCGGGGCGCGCACCGGTCACCGGCGGTTGTTGTCTGAGGGCGCGCTTGTTGGGGGAGAGAGCACGGGTTTCGGAACGCACCACTATCTCGCGCGCGCACACACACAACCTCCACGTTCGAGCCGGCTCAGAAATTGGCACACTGTCTGGCCGTGCGAATTTCGCCGCCCGCCGCCCCATCTAGCGGCGCTGACCCGCAGCGGAATTCGCGAACACGGCGACGGCGGCGGCCGGCGCGAAAGTTCCGCGAGCGGCGAGCGCGGCGTGTAGACCACCAAGAGAACGCGAGTGAAATTGTTAATTGTGGCCACATAAGACTTATTTTGGTTATTGTAATTAGTGTGCCATAAATTACTAATTATTACCGAAATTATCTTAATAACAATAATAATAACAATTATGTGCAAGATGTAAAAATGTTAAATATACACATTTTTACGTGTAGTTCATGTAAATAGGGCTCTACAAAGATTATAATAATAATATAATAATAATATAATAATAATATAATAATAATATAATAATAATATAATAATAATATAATAATAATATAATAATAATATAATAATAATATAATAATAATATAATAATATAATAATAATATAATAATAATATAATAATAATATAATAATTATATAATAATAATATAATAATATTTTTTACGATTATTTCATGTAAATAGGGCTGTACAAAGATAATGATCTTAATAATAATAATAATAACAATTATGTGCAAAATATAATATGTAAAAATATTAAATATACACATTTTTACGTGTATTTCATGTAATGGGGCTGTAAAAATGAAAATAAAAATAAAAATAAAAATAAAAATAAAAATAAAAATAAAAATAAAAATAAAAATAAAAATAAAAATAAAAATAAAAATAAAAATAAAAATAAAAATAAAAATAAAAATAAAAATAAAAATAAAAATAAAAATAAAAATAAAAATAAAAATAAAAATAAAAATAAAAATAAAAATAAAAATAAAAATAAAAATAAAAATAAAAATAAAAATAAAAATAAAAATAAAAATAAAAATAAAAATAAAAATAAAAATAAAAATAAAAATAAAAATAAAAATAAAAATAAAAATAAAAATAAAAATAAAAATAAAAATAAAAATAAAAATAAAAATAAAAATAAAAATAAAAATAAAAATAAAAATAAAAATAAAAATAAAAATAAAAATAAAAATAAAAATAAAAATAAAAATAAAAATAAAAATAAAAATAAAAATAAAAATAAAAATAAAAATAAAAATAAAAATAAAAATAAAAATAAAAATAAAAATAAAAATAAAAATAAAAATAAAAATAAAAATAAAAATAAAAATAAAAATAAAAATAAAAATAAAAATAAAAATAAAAATAAAAATAAAAATAAAAATAAAAATAAAAATAAAAATAAAAATAAAAATAAAAATAAAAATAAAAATAAAAATAAAAATAAAAATAAAAATAAAAATAAAAATAAAAATAAAAATAAAAATAAAAATAAAAATAAAAATAAAAATAAAAATAAAAATAAAAATTAAAATAAAAATATAAAAAAATAAATAAATAAATAAAAATTAAAATTAAAATTAAAAAAAATAAAATAAAATTAAAATTAAAATTAAAAACATCCAAGGGATAGGTGAATGTTTCCTTTCTTCGAGGAAGTGTATATAAATCGATAATAATAATAATAATAATAATAATAATAATAGATATAATAATAATAAATATAATAATAATAATAATAATAATTTTAACGATTATTCCATGTAAATAGGGTTGAAAATAAGGGCAAAAATAACAATAATAATAATAATAAATTTCATGATTTAGAAAATTTTAAACTTTATAAACTGAGGACAAGTCGTACAAATTCTGATGATGTAAAGTACATGGCAAATTTTTGAATTAACATTAAAATGTATACAGGACAAACTGCAAATCTCAGAGGTCACAAAATAATTAAATGAGGACAATTGCTACGATTAATTTTGTGAATGAATTGCAAGTTTATAGAAACTGAGAATGAATTTCAAAATTATATGATTGCTTTAATGATTTAAAACAAACTTGTAAGTTGTAAAATAATTTAAAATATCTACAAACTGAGGATAAGGCTCGGTTTTATAAAGGCTGAGATATGCAACATCTAACAATATAATCACGGGTTATAGTTATCTATAACCCGTGATTATATTGTTAGATGTTGCATATTTGAGGACACACTACAAAACTCTGATACTACAAATTAATGATTTAAAATAGAACTCACAGCTGTAGCAAATAAACTAACTGAGGACACACTGCAAAACTTTGATACTACAAATTAATGATTTAAATTAGACCTCACAGCTGTAGCAAATAAACTTACTGAGGACAATCTGCAAAACTCTTACTTACTTTAAAGTAGACCTCAAAGTAGTCAATAAACTAACTGAGGACACACTGCAAAACTCTGATACTACAAATTAATGATATAAATTAGTTCTCACAGCTGTAGCAAATAAACTTACTGAGGACAATTTGCGAAACTCTTACTTATTTTAAAGTAGACCTCAAAGTAGTCAATAAACTAACTGAGGACACACTGCAAAACTCTTATACTACAAATAAATGATATAAATTAGACCTCACAGCACCAGCAAATAAACTTACTGAGGACAATCTGGAAAACTCTTACTTACTTTAAAGTAGACCCCAAAGTAGTCAATAAACTAACTGAGGACACACTGCATAACTCTGATACATCAAATTAATGATTTAGATTAGACATAACAGCAGTAGAAAATAAATTTACTGAGGACAATCTGCGAAACTCTTACTTACTTTAAAATAGACCTCAAAGTAATCAATAAACTAACTGAGGACATACTGCAAAAGTCACACCCAAGAGGACACACTGTTAAACTCTGATACAACAAATTAATGATTTAAATTAGACCTCACAGCACCAGCAAATAAACTTACTGAGGACAATCTGGAAAACTCTTACTTACTTTAAAGTAGACCCCAAAGTAGTCAATAAACTAACTGAGGACACACTGTTAAACTCTGATACAACAAATTAATGATTTAAATTAGACTTCACAGCAGCCACAAGTAAACTAACTGTGTTGAAGTAGACAATGTTATGAATTATTTTAAAATGCATATAAACTGAAGACTAACCACTGAGGCTAATGGCTTGCAGTTTGTCCTCAGTTTTGAGAAATTTTTAATTTATGCACAACAATGAAGTCCACTTGAAATTCTGAACTCTTCTATATTTAATTATAGTCATAAAAATCATTTAATAGACCCTTTGTCCTCAGTTTTCATACATTTTCAAATAAATTCACAACGTCCTCAACTACAAATAGTAATGATTTAATTACTATTTGTTTACATTTACATTGTATACATTTACAAACAACAATATACTGAGGGTACACATTCTTTAGACTATAACATTATAAAAGTTGGGAGTGAATTGTAAACTGAGGATAATATATCTTTTTAATTAGTCTTGAATTAATAAATGACAATAATTTAATTAAAGAAAACAACGGATAATAGTGTAGTGCATAGTTCAAGTCGTTTGAAATAGTGGACGGGCATAGTCAGGTTGGACAATTATATAACTGTGACTGAGGATCATTCTACAATTAAATAATTTACTGATTTGATAATTTTAAAGTAAATTTCATAGTAGTGAATAATTTTAGTATACAGTAGAGTATACAGACTGAGGACAACTGATCTCATAATTTAAAGTAGATTTCATGTAGTAAATAATTTTTAAATGTATAAAAACTGAGGACAAATTACAAACCATTGGTATTTATGTAATTATTATATAAAGTATACTGAAACGTTATTAAAGTTGCGAAAGTAATTGAAAACTGAGGACTAATGGACCATTATATGATTATAACTGAGGATACTTGTTCCTACAATTAAATAAATAAATGATCTCATAATTTAAAGTAGAATTTGAGTTGTAGATTTTAATAATTTTTAAATGTAAAAAATTGAGGACAATCAATCGATAAAACACTGAGGTCACAAATTATGATTAGGTCTTAAAATAAGCTTAATAAAATGTATACAAACTGAGGACAAATTACAGACCATAGGTAACAAAATTAGAATTTAAAGTAGACTTAAACGTTATTAAAGTTAAATGAAATGAAAACTGAGGACAAATAGACAATTATATGATTATGACTGAGGATGATTCTACAATTAAATATATGAGTAAGCTCATAATTTAAAGTAAATTTCATAGAAGTGAATAATTTTTAAATGTATAAAAACTAAGGACAATCGACAAAACATTGAGGCCACAAATTATGATCTAAGTAAGCTTAACAAAATGTATACAAATTGAGGACAAATTATAAACCATTGGTTTTTATGTAACTATGATTAAAAGTAGACTTGAACGTTATATATATATATATATATATATATATATATATATATATATATATATATATATATATATATAAGTTGCGATAGTAATTGAAAACTGAGGACAAATGGACCATATATTATTATGACTGAGGATACTTCTACAATTAATATATATATATATATATATATATATATATATATATAATGACTGTTATTATTGCCAAATGTGAGGCTATAAATATGTAAATGCAAATTGTCTAAAAATTTTTAGAGAATTTGCATTTATATATATATATATATATATATATAACTAATCTCATAGATTAAAGTAGATTTCATAGTAGTAAATAATTTTTAAATGTATAAAAACTGAGGGACAAACGACAAAATACTGAGGTCACAAATTATTATTATGATTTAAAGTAAGATTAATGAAATGCATATAAACTGAGGACAAATTACAAACCACTGGTGTTTATGTAATTATGATTTAAAGTATACTTAAACGTTATTAATGTTGCGAAAGTAATTGAAAACTGAGGATGAATGGACAATTATATGATTATGACTGAGGATGCTTCTACAATTAAACATGAACATGTAATTACATACAATTGAGGTCACACATTTATGATTTAATGTACTTAACTGTCGGGAAAATTGCAATTAATCGAAAATTTATACATAACTGAGGTTACATTACAGAACTATGAGGTTGCAAATGCATGAACTATCTTGTTTCAAAGTAGCGAAGGTATTGAATATTTAACGAAAAGTGAGGACAATTAGAAACAACTGAGGTCACACATTTATGATTAAATGTTGTAACAATGATTTAAAATAACTATAATTGTTGAAATCAATTGAAATTATATAAAAACTGAGGACACATTACAGAACTCTGAGGTTACAAATTCATGGTCTATCCTGTTTCTGAGTGGCGAATGTATCGAGTATTTAGCAAAAGTGAGGACACGCAATTACATACAACAGCTGAGGTCAAATTACAAAACTGTATTAAATCATAAATGTGTGACCTCAGTTGTCTGTAATTGCATGTCGTCACGTTTGCTAATTATTCGACACAATCGTCACTTTTAAACAAGACAGATCATACATGTGTAACCTCAAAGTTCCATAGATTGTCCTCAGTTCTTATAATTCGTTTTCAATTTATTTAAATTTTCTCATCATCATAAATCAATTTAATGTAGTAACAATGATTTAAAGTAACTTAAAATTCCGGAAAATTAAAATTAATTGAAAATATATAAAAACTGAGGACAATTTACGGAACTTTGAGGTTACAAATGCATGAACTATCTTGTTTAAAAGTGGCGAATGTATCGAATATTTAGCGAAAAGTGAGGACATGCAATTACAGACAACTGAGGTCACACATTTATTATTTAATGTTGTAATAATGATTTAAAGTAACTTAAAAGTCTAGAAAATTGAAATTAATTGAAAATGTATAAAAACTGAGGACAATTCACCGAACTTTGAGGTTACAAATGTATGATCTATCTTGTTTAAAAGTGGCGAATGTATCGAATATTTAGCAAAAGTGAGGACATGCAATTACAAACAACTGAGGTCACACATTTATGATTTAATGTAGTAACAATTATTTAAAGTAACTTAAAAGTCGAGAAACTTTAAATTTATTGAAAATGTATAAAAACTGAGGACAAATTACAGAAATTTGAGGTTATAAATGCATGAACTATCTTGTTTAAAAGTGACGAATGTATCGAATATTTAGGAAACGTGAGGACATACAATTTCAGACAACTGAGGTCACACATTTATGATTTAATGTTGTAACAATTATTTAAAGTAACTTAAAAATCGAGAAAATTGAAATTAATTGAAAATGTATAAAAACTGAGGACAATTTACGGAACTTTTAGGTTGCAAATGCATGAACTATTTTGTTTAAAAGTGACGAATGTATCGAATATTTAGCAAACGTGAGGACATGCAATTACAGACAACTGAGGTCACACATTTATGATTTAATGCTGTAACAATTATTTAAAGTAACTTAAAAGTCGTGAAAATTGAAATTAATTGAAAATGTATATAAACTGAGGACAATTTACAGAACTTTGAGGTTACAAATGTATGAACTATCTTGTTAAAAAGTGGCGAATGTATCGAATATTTAGCAAACGTGAGGACATGCAATTACAGACAACTGAGGTCACACATTTATGATTTAATGTTGTAACAATTATTTAAAGTAATTTAATGTAGTAACAATGATTTAAATACAAACTTAAACGTCGAGAAAATTGAAATAAATTGAAAATATATAAGAACTGAGGACAATTTACGGAACTTCGAGGTTACAAATGCATGAACTATCTTGTTTAAAAGTGACGAATGTATCGAATATTTAGCAAACGTGAGGACATGCAATTACAGACAACTGAGGTCACACATTTATGATTTAATGTTGTAACAATGATTTAAAGTAACTTAAAAGTCTAGAAAATTGAAATTAATTGAAAATGTATAAAATCTGAGGATAATTTACGGAACTTTTAGGTTGCAAATGCATGAACTATTTTGTTTAAAAGTAGCGAATGTATCGAATATTTAGTAAAAGTGAGGACATGCAATTACAGACAACTGAGGTCACACATTTATGATTTAATGTAGTAATAATGATTTAAAGTAACTTAAAAGTCTAGAAAATTGAAATTAATTGAAAATGTATAAAAACTGAGGACAATTTACGGAACTTTGAGGTTACAAATGCATGAACTATCTTGTTTCAAAGTGGAGAATGTATCGAATATTTAGCAAACGTAAGTACATGCAATTACAGACAACTGAGGTCACACATTTATGATTTAATGTTGTAACAATGATTTAAAGTAACTTAAAAGTCGAGAAAATTGAAATTTATTGAAAATGTATAAAAACTGAGGACAATTTACAGAACATTGAGGTTACAAATGCATGAACTATTTTGTTTAAAAGTACCGAATGTATCGAATATTTAGTGAAAGGTGAGGACATGCAATTACACATAACTGAGGTCACATATATATATATATATATATATATATATATATATAACCTAAAAAGTTCCGTAATTTGCCCTCAGTTTTTATACATTTTCAATTAATTTCAATTTTCACGACTTTTAAGTTACTTTAAATCATATATATATATATATGATTTAAAGTAACTTAAAAGTCCCGAAAATTGAAATTAATTGAAAATGTATCAAAACTGAGGGCAAATTACGGAACTTTGAGGTTACAAATTGATAATCGAAGTTATCGTGGAATTGTCAAAACAATTGTATATTATTTTATTACTGTCATTTCAAATTTAATATGTAAAATACTAAAGAACTAACCGGATGGTCACCATGTATTGGTGGTTAGTGCTCACCACATTGCAGGATAATAATGGACAAACAACATTTAATAAAAGTCACATTGCAGAAATAATGCAACCCCAAAAAGATGCTTGTAATAATAATAATAACATTTCAAGTTTATATATTATCAAAATACGACTTACCTCCAACTACGGCTATTACTTTATTACTTGCAAATGCACGGAATTAAATAAATGCAGCATGATCGATTCGCACCGGACGGCCCAAACACTGACCTTACGTAAGGTGTTGCAGGTTACACTCAACTTTCGCGGGTGGCGTGTCAAAGCGGACGCCGGCCGGCACTAACACGCGAATAAACAGCCCCCGCACGGCAAGGCGGCGGCGGCGGCGACGCCGACGGCCGCCCACCCGCATCCAAATACAATTCACAAAAATGAGAGGCACGCGGCGTTTGGGGAAACGCTGCCCGCCATTTGTGCGTGTTGTTATGGGGACCGCCGGGGGGAAATGCAGCGGCGGAAAGCCGAACTACAATCGGCGCAAACTTAACAACAATCAAACCAGAAATCTATTTTATATTTACTTAAAAAATATTATTTATTATTTTTTAAATATATTGATTGAATATGTAATGCGCTAATAAAATAAAAAACAATAAAATAAAATATATATTATATAGCCGAGGTTCCCTGCGGAGATTATATAAAAGTCGAGAAAATTGAAATGAATTGAAAATGTATAAAAATTGAGGACAATTTACGAATCTTTGAGGTTCAAAATGCATATATATATATATATATATATATATATATATATATATATATATATATATATATACATATATTTATATATATATATATATATATACATATATTTATATATATATATATATATATATATATATATATATATATATATATATATATATATATATAATCCTTTATATATTGAGATTATTATTATTGCATTTTTTCGATTCTGTAATAGTTATGATTTTATTGGTTGGTAGTTATGATTTTTTTTTGGTACCCGATTAGTAATATTGACGGCGGCCATTTTGGACGGCCATTAATGGCCGTCCAAAATGGCCGCCCGAAAAAATATTGGTTGGAAAAAAAAAACATAGCCCGTGAAATGATTACTATGGAAATCATAAATTTGGCAAAGTTATTGTAAGCAGAATATAGAATGCACACACAAAAAAATAAATGTAAGTTTATATTTTATATTAATTTTGATTGACGGACATTTTGAATATTGAATTTTCACTGACATCTAATTAGAAACAAAAGCCGGCGCGCCATCTCATGAACGCGCAAGAGAAATAAGTTTGCACATTCAAGTCAAGACATGTAAATTTCGCATTATCTGTTTGCCACGGCAATAAGTTTGTCCGGTCGTGCCAATTAATTCTCGCTCCCATCGGGCCCAAAGTAGGCCGCGATAAATCGGTATAAATAAATGTGACCCGAATAGCGGCCGTGCAAAATATTTCGCGTCGCCGCCGCCAAAGCCGTCCGCCACCGCCGCCGCCGCCGCCGAGACGACGGATAAAAATACGGTTGCCACGGCGACGCGGCCGTCCGGGTAATCGTGGACATAAATTACAGGGGGGGCCCCGGCCGGTGTGGCCATTTGGGAGCCAAAGACGGGTTTGTAGTGGGCTTTGATCTCTGAGAAGGTTTCTGTTGTGAAATTATGTGAACATAATCAGTGTCCGATTAGAATCATAAATCAGACGTGACTAACTCTTAATCTTAGTTTATATGATGAGTTTGCATATTAATCGTAATTAACGAAAATATTTCTATAACTAGCTTAAAGTTATATAGTTTTCGAAAAATAAAAATAAAATTAAAACCATTTTTATAGTAAGGGCGGAATGCATGGGTTCAAGTAGCTTGAAACTAATAACGACATGGTACCCAGCTCGAAATTTAAGAATTTTTAATATTTATTAACTCAACGAGGGAGTCCATGCTTTCAAGCAGCTTGAAATCAAAGCACTTTAAATATTTATTGACCCAAAGTGGGTACAAGTGGCTTGACATTCATAACTACATGGTTCCTGGCTTGAAATTTAAGGATGTTTACTATATTAACTCAAAGAGGGGGAGTACATGGTTTCAAGTGGCTTGAAATTAAAGTAGTTTTAATATATTGACTTAAAGGGGGAATGCATAGATTCAAGTAACTTGAAATTAATAACGACATGGTACCCAGCTCGAAATTTAAGAATTTTTAATATTTTTTAACTCAACGAGGGAGTCCATGCTTTCAAGTGGTTTGAAATCAAAGCACTTTCAATATTTATTGACCCAAAGTGGGTACAAGTGGCTTGACATTCATAACTACATGGTTCCTGGCTTGAAATATATATATATATATATATAGTCCATGCTTTCAAGTGGCTTGAAATTTAAGGAATTTACTATATATTAACTAGAAAGAGGTAGTACATGGTTTCAAGTGGCTTGACATTGAAGTAGTTTTAATATATATTGACTTAAAGGGGAGAATGCATGGGTTCAAGTAACTTGAAATTAATAACGACATGGTACCCAGCTCGAAATTTAAGAATTTTTAATATTTTTTAACTCAACGAGGGAGTCCATGCTTTCAAGTGGCTTGAAATCAAAGCACTTTCAATATTTATTGACCCAAAGTGGGTACAAGTGGCTTGACATTCATAACCACATGATTCCTGGCTTGAAATTTAAGGATTTTTACTATATATTAACTAGAAAGAGAGAGAGAGTACATGGTTTCAAGTGGTTTGAAATTAAAGTAGTTTTAATATATATTGACTTAAAGGGAGGAATCGATGGGTTCAAGTAACTTGAAATTAATAACGACATAGTTCCTAGCTTCAAATTTAAGAATTTTTAATATTTATTATCTCAACGAGGGAGTCCATGCTTTCAAGTGGCTTGAAATCAAAGCACTTTAAATATGTATTGACCCAAAGTGGGTACAAGTGGCTTGACATTCATAACTACATGGCTCCTGGCTTGAAATTTAAGGATTTTTACTATATATTAACTCAAAGAGGAGTACATGGTTCCAAGTGGCTTGAAATTAAAGTAGTTTTAATATATATTGACTTAAAGAGGGGAATGCATGGGTTCAAGTAACTTGAAATTAATAACGACAAGGTTCCTAGCTTGAAATTTAAGAATTTTTAATATTTATTAACTCAACGAGGGAGTCCATGCTTTCAAGTGGCTTGAAATCAAAGCACTTTAAATATGTATTAACCCAAAGTGGGTACAAGTGGCTTGACATTCATAACAGCATGCTGCCTGGCTTGAAATTTAAGGATTTTTACTATATATTAACTCAAAGAGGAGTACATGGTTCCAAGTGGCTTGAAATGAAAGTAGTTTTAATATATATTGACTTAAAGAGGGGAATGCATGGGTTCAAGTAACTTAAAATTTTTAACGACATGGTTCCTAGCTTCAAATTTAAGAATTTTTAATACTTATTAACTCAATGAGGGAGTCCAGGCTTTCAAGTGGCTTGAAATCAAAGTAATTTAAATATTTATTGGCCCAAAGTGAGTACAAGTGGCTTGACATTCATAACTACATGGTTCCTGGCTTGAAATTTAAGAATGTTTACTATATATTAACTCAAAGAGGAGTACATGGTTTCAAGTGGCTTGAAATTAAAGTAGTTTTAATATATATTGACTTAAAGAGGGGAATGCATGGGTTCAAGTAACTTGAAATTAATAACGACATAGTTCCTAGCTCGAAATTTAAGAATTTTTAATATTTATTAACTCAACGAGGGAGTCCATGCTTTCAAGTGGCTTCAAATCAAAGCACTTTAAATATTTATTGACCCAAAGTGGGCACAAGCTGCTTGACATTCATAACTAAATGGTTCCTGGCTTGAAATTTAAGGATTTTTACTATATATTAACTCAAAGAGGGACTACATGGTTTCAAGTGGCTTGAAATTAAAGTAGTTTTAATATATAATGACTTAAAGGGGAGAATGCATGGGTTCAAGTAACTTGAAATTAATAACGACATGGTACCCAGCTTGAAATTTAAGAATTTTTAATATTGTTTAACTCAACGAGGGAGTCCATGCTTTCAAGTGGCTTCAAATAAAAGCACTTTAAATATTTATTGACCCAAAGTGGTTACAAGTGACTTGACATTCATAACAACATGGTTCCTGGCTTGAAATTAAAGTAGTTTTAATATATATATATATATATATATTGACTTAAATGGGGGAATGCATAATGCATGGGATCAAGTGGCTTGAATTTAATAACGACATGGTTCCTGGCTTAAAATTTAAGGATTTTTAATATGTATTGACTCAAAGAGAGAAAATTTAAATTAAAATATGGTGTTTATAGATGTAGGGTTCAAGTGGCTTGAAATTTAAGGAATTTTAATATTTATTGACTCAAATATGGAGTACACAGTTTCAAGTGGTTTGAAATTAAAGTATTTTTATTATTTATTGAGCTAAAGTAGGGAGTACATGGGTCCAAGTGGCTTGAAATTTATATATTTTTATTTATTGACCTCGTACATGGGCTCAAATGACTTGAAATTTATAACGACATGGCTCCTGGCTTAAAATTTATGGAGTTTCAATATCTATTGACTCAAAGAGAGAGTACATCGTTTCAAGTGGCTTGAAATTAAAGTATTTTTAATATTTATTGAGTACAAGGGTTCAAGGTGCTTGAAATTCATAACGACATGGTATCTGGCTTGAAATGTTTATTATTGATTGACTCAAAGAAAGAGTACATGGTTTCAAGTGGCTTGAAATTAAAGTATTTGAGTACAAGGGTTCAACTGGCTTGAAATTCACAACGATATAGTTTCTGGCTTGAAATGTTCCTTATTGATTGTCTCAAAGAGGGAGTACATGGTTTCAAGTGGCTTGAAATTAAAGTATTTCTATTTTTTTTTAGTACGAGGGTTCAACTGGCTTGAAATTCACAACGATATAGTTTCTGGCTTGAAATGTTTCTTATTGATTGTCTCAAAGAGGGAGTACATGGTTTCAAGTGGCTTGAAATTAAAGTATTTTTAATATTTATTGAGGACAAGAGTTCAAGTGGCTTGAAATTCATAACGACATGGTTTCTGGCTTGAAATGTTTATTATTGATTGACTCAAAGAGGGAGTACATGTTTTCAAGTGCTTTAAATTCATATCGACATGATTCCTGGCTTGAAATCGAAGGATTTTTAATATTTATAGATCTAAACGGGGGAGTACAAGGGTTCAAGTGGCTTGTAATTCATAACGACATAGTTCCTGGCTTGAAATAAAAGGATTTTTAAGATTTATAGATCTAAATGGGGGAGTACATGGGTTCAAGTGGCTTGAAATTCATAACGACATGGTTCCTGGTTGAAATAAAAGGATTTTTAAGATTTATAGATCTAAATGGGAGAGTACATGGGTTCAAGTAGCTTGAAATTCATAACGACATGATACCTGGATTGAAATAAAAGGATTTTTAATATTTATCGATTTAAATGGGAGAGTACAAGGGTTCAAGTGGCTTGAAAAATTCATAACGACATGGTTTCTGGCTTGAAATAAAAGGATTTTTAAGATTAATAGATCTAAACGGGGGAGTAAAAGTGTTCAAGTGGCTTGAAACTCATAACGATATGGTTCCTGGCTTGCTATAAAACAATTTTTTAATATTTACCGATCTAAATGGGGGAGTACATGCGTTCAAGTGGCTTGAAATTCATAACGACATGGATCCTGGATTCAAATAAAAGGATTTTAAACATTTATAGATCTAAATAGGGGAGTACGTGGGTTCAAGTGGCTTGAAATTTATAACGACATGGTTCCTGGCTTGAAAAAAAGAGGATTTTGAACATTTATAGATCTAAATGGGGGTGTACATGGGTTCAAGTGGCTTAAAATGAAAGGATTTTGAACATTTATACATCTAAATGGGGGAGCACATGGGTTCAAGTGGCTTGAAATTCATAATATGGTTCCTGAATTGAAATAAAAGATTTTTTTTTCATTAATAGATCCAAGTAGGAGGGCACATGGATTCAAGTGGCTTGAAATTCATAACGACATGGTTCCTGGCTTGAAAAAAAGAAGGATTTTTAACATTTATAGATCTAAATAGGGGTGTACATGGATTCAAGTTGCTTGAAATTCATAACATGGTTCCTGGTTTGAAATAAAAGGATTTTTTTTTCGTTAATAGATCTAAATAGGAGAGTACATGGATTCAAGTGGCTTGAAATTCATAACGACATGGTTCCTGGCTTGAAATGAAAGAATTTTTAACATTTATAGATCTAAATGGGGAAGTACATGGGTTCAAGTGGCTTAAAATTAAAGGATTATTAAGATTTATTGATTCAAAAGGGGATATATTTCTCAATTTTTAATTCTTATTCTCCCATTTTAATTTTCACAATCACATTTTAATTGTTCATTTGTGTTTATACTAGCGCCATCTTACAACGGATATGAGTAAACTACCTGTTCAAGGTAATCAGGTAGTTTACTCATATCGGTTGTAAGATGGCGCTAGTATAAACACGAATGAACAACTAAAATAAAATGCGAATATAAGCGTTGATTCAAGTATTGGTATAAATACTTCAATCAACGATATAAGTAAACTACCTGTTTACTTTAAACAGGTAGTCTACTCGTATCCGTTGTAAGATAGCGCTAGTATAAACACGAATGTGATTGAGAAACTGGGAGAATGAGAATTGTTAATTGAGAAATGTAACCCATGTACCCTGCCTTTTTAGTCAATAACTCTTAATAATCCTTTAAGCGTAAATCCACGAAATTATAATTGTGTGCACCGTTAAAAAATGTTGAAAAAACAGTTTGAGATGTAAAAAACAACGTTTAAGTCATGAAAAACGTTTGAAATATGAAAAACAATGTTTAAATCATGAAGAACAATGTTTAAATCATGAAAAGCAATGTTTAAATATTGAAAAACAATGTTTAATTCATAAAAACAATGTTTAAATCATGAAAAACAATGTTTAATCATGAAAAACAATGTTTAAATCACGAAAAACAATGTTTAAATCATAAAAAAAATGTTTAATTCATAAAAACAATGTTTAAATCATGAAAAACAATGTTTAATCATAAAAAACAATGTTTAAATAATGAAAAACAATGTTTAAATCATAAAAACAATGTTTAAATCATGGAAAAGAATGTTTAAATCATGAAAAACAATGTTTAATTCATAAAACCAACGTTTAAAAAAACAATGTTTAAATCATGAAAAATAATGCTTAATTCATAAAAACAATGTTTAAATAATGAAAAACAATGTTTAAATCATGAAGAACAATGTTTAAATCATGAAAAATAATGTTTAAATCATGAAAAACAATGTTTAATCATGAAAAACAATGTTTAAATCATGAAAAACAATGTTTAAATCATGAAAAACAGTGCATAATTGAGAAAAACAATGTTTAATCATGAAAAACAATGTTTAAATCATGTAAAACAATGTTTAAATCATGAAAAATAATGTTTAAATCATGAAAAACAATGTTTAAATCATGAAAAACAATGTTTAAATGACGAAAAACAATGTTTAAATCATGAAAAACAATGCATAATTCATAAAAACAATGTTTAAATCATGAAAAACAATGTTTAATCATGAAAAACAATGTTTAAATCATGAAAAACATGTTTAACCATGAAAAACAATGTTTAAATCACGAAAAACAATGTTTAAATCATAAAAACAATGCTTAATTCATAAAAACAATGTTTAAATCATGAAAAACGATGTTTAAATTATGAAAAACAATATTTAAATCATGAAGAATAATGTTGAAATCATGAAAAACAATGTTTAAATCATAAAAACAATGTTGAAATCATGAAAAACAATGTTTAAATCATGAAAAACATTGTTTAAATTATGAAAAACACTATTAAAATATGTCAAACCACGTTCGAGATATGAAAAACAATGTTTAAATCATGAAAAACAATGTTTAAATCATAAAAACAATGTTTAAAACATGGAAAACAATGTTTAAATCATGAAAAACAATGTTTAATTCATAAAACCAACGTTTAAAAAAACAATGTTTAAATCACGAAAAACAATGTTTAAATCATGAAAAACAATGCTTAATTCATAAAAACAATGTTTAAATCATGAAAAACAATGTTTAATCATGAAAAACAATGTTTAATCATGAAAAACAATGTTTAAATAATGAAAAACGATGTTTAAATCATAAAAAACAATGTTTAAATCATGAAAAACAATGTTTAAATCATGAAAAACAATGTTTAATCATGAAAAACCACGTTTAAATCATAAATACAATGACTAAATCATGAAAAACAATGTTTAACTCATGAAAAACAATGTTTAAATAATGAAAAACAATGTTTAATTCATAAAAACAATGTTTAAATCATGAAAAACAATGTTTAATCATGAAAAACAATGTTTAAATCACGAAAAACAATGTTTAAATAATGAAAAACAATGTTTAATCATGAAAAACAATGTTTAAATCACGAAAAACAATGTTTAAAACATGGAAAACAATGTTTAAATCACGAAAAACAATGTTTAAATCATGAAAAACAATGCTTAATTCATAAAAACAATGTTTAATCATGAAAAACAATGTTTAATCATTAAAAACAATGTTTAAATCATGAAAAACAATGTCTAAATCATGAAAAACGATGTTTAAATTATGAAAAACAATATTTAAATCATGAAGAATAATGTTGAAATCATGAAAAACAATGTTGAAATCATGAAAAACAATGTTTAAATCATGAAAAACATTGTTTAAATTATGAAAAATACTATTAAAATATGTCAAACCACGTTCGAGATATGAAAGACAATGTTTAAATCATGAAAAACAATGTTTAAATCATAAAAACAATGTTTAAAACATGGAAAACAATGTTTAATTCATAAAACCAACGTTTAAAAAAAACAATGTTTAAATCACGAAAAACAATGTTTAAATCATGAAAAACAATGCTTAATTAAAATGGTAAACAATGTTTAATTCATAAAACCAACGTTTATAAAAAACAATGTTTAAATCATGAAAAACAATGTTTAATCATGAAAAACAATGTTTAAATAATGAAAAACGATGTTTAAATCATGAAAAACAATGTTTAAATCATGAAAAACAATGTTTAATTCATAAAAACAATGTTTAAATCATGAAAAACAATGTTTAATCATGAAAAACAATGTTTAAATCACGAAAAACAATGTTTAAATAATGAAAAACGATGTTTAAATCATGAAAAACAATGTTTAAATCATAAAAACAATGTTTAAATCATGAAAAACAATGCTTAATTCATAAAAACAATGTTTAAATCATGGAAAACAATGTTTAAATAATGAAAAACAATGTTTAATTCATAAAAACAATGTTTAAATCATGAAAAACAATGTTTAATCATGAAAAACAATGTTTAAATCACGAAAAACAATGTTTAAATAATGAAAAACGATGTTTAAAACATGAAAAACAATGTTTAAAACATGGAAAACAATGTTTAAATCACGAAAAACAATGTTTAAATCATGAAAAACAATGCTTAATTCATAAAAACAATGTTTAAATCATGGAAAACAATGTTTAATCATGAAAAACAATGTTTAAATTATGAAAAACAATGTTTAAATTATGAAAAACAATGTTTAAATCATATATACAATGATTAAATCATGAAAAACAATGTTTAATTCATAAAAAAAAATGTTTAAATAATGAAAAACCATGTTTAATTCATAAAAAAAATGTTTAAATCATGAAAAACAATGTTTAATCATGAAAAACAATGTTTAAATTACGAAAAACAATGTTTAAATAATGAAAAACGATGTTTAAAACATGAAAAACAATGTTTAAATCATAAAAACAATGTTTAAAACATGGAAAACAATGTTTAAATCACGAAAAACAATGTTTAAATCATGAAAAACAATGCTTAATTCATAAAAACAATGTTTAAATCATGGAAAACAATGTTTAATCATGAAAAACAATGTTTAAATTATGAAAAACAATGTTTAAATTATGAAAAACAATGTTTAAATCATAAATACAATGATTAAATCATGAAAAACAATGTTTAAATCATGAAAAACAATGTTTAATTCATAAAAAAAAATGTTTAAATAATGAAAAACCATGTTTAATTCATAAAAAAAAATTTTAAATCATGAAAAACAATGTTTAATCATGAAAAACTGTTTAAATCACGAAAAACAATGTTTAAATAATGAAAAACGATGTTTAAATCATGAAAAACAATGTTTAAATCATGAAAAACAATGTTTAATCATGAAAAACAATGTTTAATCATGAAAAACAATGTTTCAATCAAGAAAAACAATGTTAAAATCATGAAAACAATGTTTAAATTATGGAAAGCAATGTTTAATCATGAAAAACAATGTTTAAATTATGAAAACAATCTTTAAATCATGAAAAACAATGTTTAAATCTTGAAAAACACCATTAAAATATGTCAAACCACGTTCGAGATATGAAAAACACCGTATTAAATATGAGAAACTCCCATTCAAATATGAAAAACCCCGATTGTGATATGTAAAACATTTATCTATGAAAAACACCGTTGAAATATGAAGAACATACTTTAAGATATGAAAAACAACGTTGAAACATGAAAAATACCGTTATATTCATCAATCAACGTAACCAGAAATGAGAGAAATTGAATTGTGATTGGAAGCAAATTCTTTTATCAACTGTCAACAATATATTCAACAATTAAAAAAATATTCCTTCAATTGTCACTGTTTTTGTTTATAAAAACAATATCCAATAAAGCTTCAATTTGCGCTGTAGCGAATTCGCTTCCAATCACTTTATTGGATATTTATCAGTAAACTTGAACAAATTTCTAGTTTCAATTGTTCAGCAGTCAGAAAAAGTTGAAAAACTACAAACTTGTGACGAATCTAGCAGAATGTAATTCATGCTTAAAGCTTGAATTATGTTGTACTAGATCTACCAAAATATGTAGAAGTTCTTAACAACTAAATAGCGTAACTGAATATTAAATACGGGAAGCGTGAAAACGGAAGGGAACAAACGCTACATCACTTTTATAAACAATTTTTTTTTTTGTATTTTATCGTAATGTATATAAATTATACGGATTCCTGTACTGGAGGTTCATAACCTTCGGGGCGATCGACCTGCACGCCGCCTTCGCCGACCTCGGTGGAACCACCCTTGCCGCCGTCGCTGTGCAACTCCAACAATTTGGAGACGTCCAAGCGGGGCTTCTTCAATACTTTCACCTAGCAAGTAACAAAAGACAAAATTAGACACAAACCAAATAAACAATAGAAGGACAAAGTGTTTTACGGAAAGCATTTTCTCAGAGTTGATAAATAAAATTGCGTCTTTAGGGAACAAGAAGTTTCTTCATGTTTGTATCAAAGAGAGCTGAGAGTGTCATCATGAAAAATGCTTTTAAATTCATTTTAAATCAGCAAACTTTTGGTAAACTTGCAAGGTTTACCAAAAGTTTGGAAATCGATTAGACTACTTCATAAATAGAGCAATAATGGATAACAGGTTGATTGCAAAGTATTTTTAAAATCAAAAAGGCACCCTACACAGTTAATAATACTGTCAGTCCTAGTACTGTCAATAGTTACTTCAATCCTCCTTTTATATTTATCAAGTAATCAATTATCCGGACAAACATTAGTATTCTCTTCATTTCATCATTACTATACTTTATACCATTCGTAATACTGTCAATATTTTAGTATAAAGAACATTTTAAACATGTTATCGTACAGTAATACTGTTGTTATTCTAAAATATTGACAGTATTATTGATTGGGTAAGGTGCCTTTATAGTCAACCTTATTTATTATTATTTAATCAAATGTCTATATACTCCTTTTCCTATATATAATATATACATATATATTATCTATTTGCCTTTTACCTTTTGGTGTAGGCTATCATACCTTTTCCTATATAAACTTTTTCTAAATCACTGATTTAAAATAGTTTAAATTGAGTTGTCTTAGGTTATGACCGATTGAAATTGTATTACAATTGTATTGATCATTTACCTTGCGAATGTACACATCATGGAGTGGGTAAATGCCCTGGCAGGCCTTCTCAATGTCCTTGGCAATGGAGTCTGGGATGAGCTTGTTGACAACCTCCTTCAGTTCGCTGCCAGCAATGTCACGGTTGATGATGTCAACCATCTTCTTGCGGATGGCACGGACCTACAATCCAATAACAAAATCAAATTTAATAACCACAATTAAATATATATTTAATAACATATATAAATGTAGAATTTTATCAGAAGTATACGATAATGCGTCTTTAGGGAACAAGAAGTTATCTTCATGTTGGTTTCAAAGCGAGCTGAGTGGTTCATCATGTAAAATTGTACAAATTATAAAATATATGTTTGTATTGAAGACATACAAGTCTTGGTCATCATATTTATAAAAATATTTAAAAAGAAACAGAATCAAACAATATGATCCCTGCTGAAATCAGGGGAATGACTAATTTTTGAGCTGAAAAGAGGGCAGCTTTTGAATTGCTTCAATAGCCACCCTTTTTAAGCTCAAAAATTAGTCATCATTCCCCCAATTTCAGCAGTGATCAAACTAATAACTACAATTTTGTGTAGTCGTCTAAAAATCTGTAGTTGTATGGTTCTAGTGTTTGTATTAATTACAAAATAGTAATTAGTATATCAACAAAATAAATACCTGGGTATGTTGTGCATAACAGGTCTTCCTCTGAGAAAGCTGGTCCTTGTTGGTGAAACCAATGCAGAACACACGGAGCAAATATCCATCGCTGGTCTTGACATCAGCAGAAGCCTCAATCAGAGTTTGCCATTTCTTGACCATTGACCTCAGTTTGTCGGTGGTCAGGTCCATGCCGTGGAAGTTGGTAAGCACCTGCTTGCCTGTGTAAACAAACAAATACATTAATATACGACCTTAAAAACTGTCCACAAACATCAGATATTTGTGTACTTCAGATTTACAAATTAAATGCGTCTTTAGGGAACAAGAAGTTTTCTTCATGTTTGTATCAAAGCGAGCTGAGAGTATCATCATGTAAAATGTTTGGAAACTAGTGATCGGGTAATACAAGAATCAGGAACTACTGTCTATTCTTAAAAAGGTCTCAAGAACTAGAGAACCAACAACTGAGATCTTATGTCAAGAACTGGAAATAGTTATAATTATACAAATGTTCTCTATTCTTTATTCTTTATTTATAACTACTTCCCGTTCTTAACATGTGATTTCAGTTTTCTGTTCTAGGTTCTATAGTTCTTGAGACCTTTTAGTCTCAAGAACTATAGAACCTAGAACAGAAAACTGAAACCACATGTTAAGAACAGGAAGTAGTTATAAATATGAGAATGTTCTCTATTCTGAAAAGGTCTCAAGAACTATAGAACCAAGAACAGAAAACTGAGACTACATGTCAAAAACTCGAAGTAGTTATAATTATGAGAACGTTCTCTATTCTTAAAAGGTCTCAAAAACTATAGAACCAAGAACAGAAAACTGAGGTCACATGCCAAGAACTAGAAGTAGTTATATTTATAAGAACTTAATCATTCTCAATCAAGCCTCTTTGACTCAATGAGGTGTCAAGGTTCAAAATTGTTTTTAGATTTGAGGCCTGTGAGATTGAAAGTGGCGTCAAGTTACATGTTAAGTTGTTTTGAAAAGAAGAATAGTTTGTATTTGGTATTTATGTAAATTGATGTGTGCAGATACAGACTTGAAATTAATTTATTCATAAATAAAAATGTAGCTGTCGATTTACAGAAATACCAAATACATTTCTCAAAACAACTTACACAAAATGTGGCTTACACCACTCTCATTCTCACAGGCTACCGATAGTGCAAATAAGTTGATAATATACAAATCACTAGTCACCAAGAGAGCACTTAACGGTAAAAGTTTGGTATAGGTTATATTTCTCTCACCTTGAACCTCTTCAGCAATCAGCCTGAATTTACGGAAAGAACGTTCCGCGTCATTGTCGTTCTGCAGATCAGCCAGAGAGACCTCGAACACACGGAACTTGAGGCCCTCGGAGGCGATCTTAGTACCTTGTGTGCGGTTCACCAAGGTCTTGCCGACCTGTCGGTTGGTGAACATGCTTGGGGCCTTCACATCGTACCAGTCTTTCCTGGTGAAAGGATCCACACTGAAAAAGAGAGAAACATAAGTACTGTAAAATATGAACTAGATATGGGAAAGAAAATATATTGCAAATAGCAAGTAATTTGTTTTGAGGTGGAATAATCAAAAATTTTGAGGTTGAATAACCTAAAATAACCACCTCAGGATTGAGGACAAGAGCAGCAGTCCAATGCCTAACCACTGTGCTACGCTGCCTGCTTTAAATAATAGGACTGAGATAATAAAATCAGACCATAGTTCCAAACACTATCATTCCTCGTTTGATTCTTGACATTTCACGTAAACTCTTTGATGACAACACAACTAATGAACATTGCTGAGCTATAGGAGTCAGCTCTCGCTTTAAATACTTGTTCAACCATTATGGGCAATTTAAGCTAGTCAGTACTCTATCTGGTGGCAGAAAATGAACGAAAATCTTGTGGGATAGCTCTACACATAAAATGTATTTTCTCGTCATATATGTGACAATATGTGCAAGGTTCATCTAGTTAACTATTAAAAGTTTATTAACAACCATGCATTACTGTCTACATGATCATAATCGTGTAATTTTTATCTGATCAGCTGATGAAACAATAACAAATATCAGCTGTTTACCCACTAGTTTGACGAAAACTGTATCACAAATACATTAAACATTTTAAAACAAGAGTTTTCCTCAATCATGAGGTGGTCGACAGTGAAACCTTGATGTTCTACACATCAACAGATACAAACTACACAACATGAGTGCATTTACAGCAGAGATTTCTCAATAAGTACAGAATTGTGTATTTCATTCATTCAGCAGGGGTCAGCAAATGTGGCTTTTCATCCCATGCATGGCATTTTAAAATAAAATTGACAATGTGCTGCTGGTCCTGTAATTGGGGTTTATCTCAGTTATTCAAGCAAAACAATTATTATTATTATTATTATTATTAAATTATCCATACATTCATCATCAGCATAAACCAAACTTACAGCTGATAATAAATACATTAAATCATTTCAAAACATGATGATACACGACATAACCTCAAAAAATCAACTAAATAGTTTCGCCCCCCAAAAACAAAAACATCAATAGAATATACCCCTTAAACTTAGCATTGAACTTCAATTAAACCATCCACATTCAAAACATTAACTTAAAACATATCCATAATGGAAATAACAGGCGGCGAAAATGCACCACAAGGCTACACGTATTAGAATCCCAAAAAATACGCGACATCCTGCGATATTCGGAAATAAAATCGCACACCACGGGTGGAGCATGAGCTGGCGCACAAGATAGAGCTAATATTTACTACTTACATCTTCTTCTTAACTCCCTTCTTGCCTCCTTTCGACAGCCCCTTATTTTTACCGACCGCCATGATCACTACTACACGAAAGAGAAAAACATTTGACAACGACGGCGGGGGACTGGGGGAAATCCAGTGTTGCCAACTTTATAAATCGAGTGCCAACCTATGAACATACACCGAAAAGTCAATGCTTATAAAATCATGTGACTACAATCATACGTTACTACGTCAGTCAGTTAGAGAGCTAGGTGGAGAATTAGATGTTCTCACATTTCCGTCTCTGATTGGCTGACGTAAGAACGCTGATGAAAAATCGGAGAGCTATTTAAACAATTTATTATTTTTTGAAGTTTGAGTCAACCATTATATTTTATATATTAACCATAGTTCGGTATGGACTTCCACTCATTGTTCAGAGCGTCACAAGACCGTGCGGAATTTGCCAACCTTCAGTAATGGAGAAGGCACCTCAAGAAGAAGATAGTTAGATTACTTCCCAACTCGGAGGCGGTGGCAAGGTTGCTGTTGCCCAACTCTTGCCTGGGACAACGCTATCAATACCAGCGGAATTCGGACAGTGGTGCAATTCGTTTAACTGCCAAAGTCGCTCAGTCAGAACATGGACAAGAGTGTCAGAAGTTTGGTGTGAAGACGATAAAACATAAATGATCTCCTAAGTACTGATGACCTACGATTGGCTGACGGATGAACGCTGAGGCGGTAACAGAAAGAAGAAATGTAGCCTAATCAAAACATAACCTCAAAATTAATGGATACAAAATATGAGGACTTGGTGTGCTGCAATTCCGGCTGCAACCCGTGCATTCTAGACGTGTACGAACGCCAACTAAAACAACCCCAAGTGCTAACAGGCAGCACATGCATTTACCCGCTGAAATACAGCAAATTTAAACTAGTTACGATAACACCAAACACACCTGACACAAATATTTACATATTTGAGTATTGTGATACACAAGAAGATGTTATAGTGCTATACCAACCAGGCCAGCACTTTTTAATACAAGCATACCATAATGCACAACAGTTCACCAGGGCATATACCCCAATTCCCATCGAGGGCCTTCAGAAAAACCAATTTGCAGTTGTCGTTAAGTTGTACCCATCTGGGCTGATGTCAAAGTTGTTTAAAAGAATGAAATTGGGTACATTTAGTGAATGGAGGGGGCCATATGGTGATTACCTAATTAATTCAAAACATAAACATATGCTTTTTGTAGCTCAAGGCAGTGGAGTGGCACCACTTTTTGCGATAATTAAAGCTATTTTGGATGATGAGGACTGTATGGCTGTTTTAAATCTGTTCTATTGCACTAGGGGTTGTCAGGATATAATTTTAAGGGATGAACTATATAAATTTAGTGCATACTGGAATTTTTCATATGAAGTTTTCCTTACAAACACAGAAAACTTAAATATAAAATATAATGAGGTTTTGCATCAAAAGCGATTGGATTTGAGTGATTTACAGGGGTTTCTCGGGGGTAAGGTTGGTGTGCAGGTTTTAATTTGTGGCAGTGAGGCTTTTAATAACTGTATTAAACAACAGGTGATTGATTATAATGTAAGCGAAGACTGTATAGTTGTATTTTAAATTAGTTACAATAAATATTTATAACAAATCTTACCTTTACAAACAATTTATGTGGTGGGTTCGACTTATTTTCAGGCAGCAGGCTGCAACAACAAAAATAGATAGTTCAAGGTCAAACAACTGTAAAAATAATTGAATTGTATTTCAAAAACTAATCATTGTCAAATAAATTTGACATTTATGCAACTGTCAAATAAAAAATATATATAACTGTCAAACATTAAATCGATCAGTTTATTTAAGATAATTGAAACAAGTAAATGTCAAATATGATTGACATATGTATACAACTGTCAAACATTAAATCTATCAGTTTATTTAAGATAATTGAAACAAGTAAATGTCAAATATGATTGACATATGTATATAAGTGTCAAACATTAAATTTATCAGTTTATTTAAGATAATTGATACAAGTAAATGTCAAATATGATTGACATATGTATATAACTGTCAAACATTAAATCTATCAGTTTATTTAAGATAATTGAAACAAGTAAATATCAAATATGATTGACATATGTATATAACTGTCAAACATTAAATCTATCAGTTTATTTAAGATAATTGAAACAAGTAAATGTCAAATATGATTGACATATGTATATAACTGTTAAACATTAAATCTATCAGTTTATTTAAGATAATTGAAACAAGTAAATGTCAAATATGATTGACATATGTATGTAACTGTCAAACATTAAATCTATCAGTTTATTTAAGATAATTGAAACAAGTAAATGTCAAATATGATTGACATATGTATATAACTGTCAAACATTAAATCTATCAGTTCATTTAAGATAATTGTGAAACAAGTAAATATCAAATATGATTGACATATGTATATAACTGTCAAACATTAAATCTATCAGTTTATTTAAGATAATTGAAACAAGTAAATATCAAATATGATTGACATATGTATATAACTGTCAAACTTTAAATCTATCAGTTTATTTAAGATAATTGAAATAAGTAAATGTCAAATATGATTGAAATATGTATGTAACTGTCAAACATTAAATCTATCAGTTTATTTAAGATAATTGAAACAAGTAAATGTCAAATATGATTGACATATGTATGTAACTGTCAAACATTAAATCTATCAGTTTATTTAAGATAATTGAAACAAGTAAATATCAAATATGATTGACATATGTATGTAACTGTCAAACATTAAATCTATCAGTTTATTTAAGATAATTGAAACAAGTAAATATCAAATATGATTGACATATGTATATAACTGTCAAATATTAAATCTATCAGTTTATTTAAGATAATTGAAACAAGTAAATGTCAAATATGATTGACATATGTATGTAACTGTCAAACATTAAATCTGTCAGTTTATTTAAGATAATTGAAACAAGTAAATATCAAATATGATTAACATATGTATATAAGTGTCAAACATTAAATCTATCAGTTTATTTAAGATAATTGAAACAAGTAAATGTCAAATATGATTGACATATGTATATAACTGTCAAACATTAAATCTATCAGTTTATTTAAAATAATTGAAACAAGTAAATGTCAAATATGATTGACATATGTATATAACTGTCAAACATTAAATCTATAAGTTTATTTAAGATAATTGAAACAAGTAAATATCAAATATGATTGACATATGTATATAACTGTCAAACATTAAATCTATTAGTTTATTTAAGATAATTGAAACAAGTAAATGTCAAATATGATTGACATATGTATATAACTGTCAAACATTAAATCTATCAGTTTATTTAAGATAATTGAAACAAGTAAATGTCAAATATGATTGACATATGTATATAACTGTCAAACATTAAATCTATCAGTTTATTTAAGATAATTGAAACAAGTAAATATCAAATATGATTGACATATGTATATAACTGTCAAACATTAAATCTATCAGTTTATTTAAAATAATTGAAACAAGTAAATGTCAAATATGATTGACATGTGTATATAACTGTCAAACATTAAATCTATCAGTTTATTTAAGATAATTGAAACAAGTAAATATCAAATATGATTGACATATGTATGTAACTGTCAAACATTAAATCTATCAGTTTATTTAAGATAATTGAAACAAGTAAATATCAAATATGATTGACATATGTATATAACTGTCAAACATTAAATCAATCAGTTTATTTAAGATAATTCAAGGTCAAATATGTGATTGGATTGCGCTTTTTTTGTTACTCAAACAAGTAAATTTCAAATTGGTTTGACATAACTATGTAAATGTTAAACAGGTTTTTTATATAATTATAAAACTGTCAAACATACCTTATAAAGCAAGTTTTGTGGTACCTTTCACTAGTTTTCAGGTAGTGGGCAATGAATTGACTGCAATAAAATATATATTTAAGGTCATTGGTTGGGAGTCGTTAATGGTTATAAATAAATTTACCTTTTCACAATTCGGACACTTTCCAAAAATTTCAGTAAATAATTTCCTGGAGTTCAATGAGCACAACCACTGAAACAAATAAAATGTGTTATATCATCAGGTAAAGATGAGACATCATCAGGATTAATAGTGATGGTAGTTATTTACCTGATAAAGACAATCGGTATGGAAAAACTGGCTACATGAGGTGTTCGGACAAATAATTTCAGGCAATTTGTCATTTAAGCGGGCTGAAAAACAAATGCAGCACTCCCCAGAATTGACCAATACAATTTCAGCAGAGGGTCCATCTGTTGGTTTCGATGGAAATATTTCAATGCCTGTAATGGAATACTAAAATTAATAAACCCGAACCCTTCAAATTGTTTCACTGTAATCTACCAAGTAGTTTCAAAATTTCTGCTAACACATCACCACTGTCACTGCTCCAATTCATTATATTACTCATGTACATCTCTGATAGTGCTTTGATCTCACTTTGAGGCCCTAGGAATTTGATGTTGGGGATTTCGTTGATGTTGTTCGGATTGAAGGTGACCAAAATTGACATTTTTGGATCTACAAATTTATACAATTAAAATAAATATTGCACTACCATCAAACTAACATATTGTTCAATTTTAATAAAATGAAATTATATTTACACAAGAATAAAATTTGTAACCAATTATAAACTTACTTAAAGCGATTCGCCTATAATTATCCCTCCTCTTGGGCGATTCAGGATCCATCACCCAGCACTCTTGATCAATTTCATCCATCAAATCAAAATAATCCTGACAACTGTCCAATACACCCAGAAACTTATTATACAATGCCACAAGAGAATCATCAGGTTGCAACAGAACACCTTCAGTCACCTCGGGTAGATCAAATTCCACCACTTTGAAAAGCCCCTCACTCTTCCCACCGCCATCATCAACAGCAATTTGAATTTGATGCAACCGACGTTGAGGGTCACGCGAGCTCGCACTAATACAACTCAAGTCACTTGAAAGGTGTGTCGATTCAATATTGAGGTAGAAGTTTGTGAAGTCATAGAACTGTTGCAGGATGCGCCTGTACAAGTTGCTGTCATCTTTTATAACCGATGTTGATTTAATAGATGATTTAATGATTTCAGTGAGGCTGTTTAGTAGTTGTACTGGGTGTTGGTAGTTTTTTGTTTGCAACTGTTTTATTTCCGAGGCAAATGGTTGTAGGGTTGTGGTGATTTCCAGTTGGTGGTTTTGGTTTATTGATATCTCATAGGGTTTGTCCTAAAAGAGAATGATACAAGTTTACACAAAATCATTATTTAAAAAAAAACATAAACATTAAAAGGTACTATTTCTGCATGTTGGTGTCAGTTAATTGTATTTTTCAAATTTATGAATATCGCCTAACAATTTGGTAACATTTGATGCAATTGTTTCTACAAAGTAGAGTTGATGTTTGATTATTATGATCAGTGAATCAATATCTAGCAGCCTTGTAAAAAAAAACTCTACTTACATTTATGAAAATATAACCTGCAAATGCATCATTCCTGGAATTGAGAGGAACAACAGCAGGATATTTCATCAGGAAGTCCATTTCCATAGTACTATCCATCTTCTAACTGAACTATAATTAAACAAGATTAAAACGAAAACAAAATATTGATAATACTGTGGTTTGTTATTACAAATGAATCAAACAACAATGAAGTTGCATAGACAATATTAGATGTATATAGATGAAGTTGGCTACGGATGAATGGTAGTTGGGTTGCATAAGCTTAAACATAGTTTATGTTTTAATTAAAATTGTAATTTTTAAACTTATGGTGAACAATTGCTTAACAAGAATACCGTTTGTAAAAAAACAAAAAACAAATTGCATAACAGTTTTATAGACTCAAGTCTTAGCTAAGAGTTGAGGAGACATATTCTGCAGCAGCGTGAAGGACCCAGTGCCGGTGTTGCAGGGTTTTCCAACCATCAGGCAACTGGAGGGATTCGTCAGTTTGTCGTTTTTGCCTGCAAACAGAACACATTTAGTTAGAAGACGTGTGTGGTCGGTCCAAAACCTCATCCAAAGTAGGATTACTACGCATGTGCTATGATAAAACGCAGTAAGTCTAGAACCCTACATCAATATCTCTGAATAAGACAGGCAGTGCCTGATTTCCATACAGACTCACTCAAATCTAATTGCAAATTGTAACTTGTAACTTGGTGGGCGTATCTAATACGCAATTGGAGTAATTATAATGTGATGGGCGTGTCTAATATTCAATTGGAGTATTTATAATGCGATGGGCGTGTCTAATATGCAATTGGAGTATTTATAATGCGATGGGCGTGTCTAAAATTCGACTTGAAAATATTTGTACACATTTTATAATAATCAGTTCAATTTCTAAACTATTCAAGAACATAAAACATGCACTATATTTCATGAATTGATTGTAAACTGAGGTTTACACCTCAAAACTGAGGTTACAAACGTATAAAATATGCAATTGGAGTATTTATAATGCGATGGGCGTGTCTAATATGCAATTGGAGTATCTATAATGCGATGGGCGTGTCTAAAATTCGACTTGAAAATATTTGTACACATTTTATAATAATCAGTTCAATTTCTAAACTATTCAAGAACATAAAACATACACTATATTTCATGAATTGATTGTAAACTGAGGTTTACACCTCAAAACTGAGACTACAAACGTATAAAATATGCAATTGGAGTATTTATAATGCGATGGGCGTGTCTAATATGCAATTGGAGTATCTATAATGCAATGGGCGTGTCTAAAATTCGACTTGAAAATATTTGTACACATTTTATAATAATCAGTTCAATTTCTAAACTATTCAAGAACATAAAACATGCACTATATTTCATGAATTGATTGTAAACTGAGGTTTACACCTCAAAACTGAGGTTACAAACGTATAAAATATGCAATTGGAGTATTTATAATGTGATGGGCGTGTCTAATATGCAATTGGAGTATCTATAATGCAATGGGCGTGTCTAAAATTCGAATTGAAAATATTTGTACACATTTAATAATAATCAATTCAATTTCTAAACTATTCAAGAACATAAAACATGCACTATATTTCATGAATTGATCGTAAACTGAGGTTTACACCTCAAAACTGAGGTTACAAACGTATAAAATATGCAATTGGAATTTTTATAATGCGATGGGCGTGTCTAATATTCAATTGGAGTATTTATAATGCAATGGGCGTATCTAATAAGCAATTGGAGTATCTATAATGCAATGGGCGTGTCTAAAATTCGACTTGAAAATATTTGTACACATTTTATAATAATCAGTTCAATTTCTAAACTGTTCAAGAACATAAAACATGTACTATATTTCATGAATTGATTGTAAACTGAGGTTTACACCTCAAAACTGAGGTTACAAACGTATAAAATATGCAATTGGAGTATTTATAATGCGATAAGCGTGTCTAATATTCAATTGGAGTATTTATAATGCAATGGGCGTATCTAATAAGCAATTGGAGTATCTATAATGCAATGGGCGTGTCTAAAATTCGACTTGAAAATATTTGTACACATTTTATAATAATCAGTTCAATTTCTAAACTATTCAAGAACATAAAACATGCACTATATTTCATGAATTGATTGTAAACTGAGGTTTACACCACAAAATTGAGGTTACAAACGTATAAAATATGCAATTGGAGTATTTATAATGCGATGGGCGTGTCTAATATTCAATTGGAGTATTTATAATGCGATGGGCGTGTCTAATATGCAATTGGAGTATCTATAATGCGATGGGCGTGTCTAAAATTCGATTTGAAAATATTTGTACACATTTTATTATAATCAGTTCAATTTCTAAACTATTCAAGAACATAAAACATGCACTATATTTCATGAATTGATTTTAAACTGAGGTTTACACCTCAAAACTGAGGTTACAAACGTATAAAATATGCAATTGGAGTATTTATAATGTGATGGGCGTGTCGAATATTCAATTCGAGTATTTATAATGCGATGGGCGTGTCTAATATGCAATTGGAGTATCTATAATGCGATGGGCGTGTCTAAAATTCGGCTTGAAAATATTTGTACACATTTTATAATAATCAGTTCAATTTCTAATATGCAATTGGAGTATTTATAATGTGATGGGCGTGTCTAATATGCAATTGGAGTATCTATAATGCAATGGGCGTGTCTAAAATTCGAATTGAAAATATTTGTACACATTTAATAATAATCAATTCAATTTCTAAACTATTCAAGAACATAAAACATGCACTATATTTCATGAATTGATCGTAAACTGAGGTTTACACCTCAAAACTGAGGTTACAAACGTATAAAATATGCAATTGGAATTTTTATAATGCGATGGGCGTGTCTAATATTCAATTGGAGTATTTATAATGCAATGGGCGTATCTAATAAGCAATTGGAGTATCTATAATGCAATGGGCGTGTCTAAAATTCGACTTGAAAATATTTGTACACATTTTATAATAATCAGTTCAATTTCTAAACTGTTCAAGAACATAAAACATGTACTATATTTCATGAATTGATTGTAAACTGAGGTTTACACCTCAAAACTGAGGTTACAAACGTATAAAATATGCAATTGGAGTATTTATAATGCGATAAGCGTGTCTAATATTCAATTGGAGTATTTATAATGCAATGGGCGTATCTAATAAGCAATTGGAGTATCTATAATGCAATGGGCGTGTCTAAAATTCGACTTGAAAATATTTGTACACATTTTATAATAATCAGTTCAATTTCTAAACTATTCAAGAACATAAAACATGCACTATATTTCATGAATTGATTGTAAACTGAGGTTTACACCTCAAAATTGAGGTTACAAACGTATAAAATATGCAATTGGAGTATTTATAATGCGATGGGCGTGTCTAATATTCAATTGGAGTATTTATAATGCGATGGGCGTGTCTAATATGCAATTGGAGTATCTATAATGCGATGGGCGTGTCTAAAATTCGATTTGAAAATATTTGTACACATTTTATTATAATCAGTTCAATTTCTAAACTATTCAAGAACATAAAACATGCACTATATTTCATGAATTGATTTTAAACTGAGGTTTACACCTCAAAACTGAGGTTACAAACGTATAAAATATGCAATTGGAGTATTTATAATGTGATGGGCGTGTCGAATATTCAATTCGAGTATTTATAATGCGATGGGCGTGTCTAATATGCAATTGGAGTATTTATAATGCGATGGGCGTGTCTAAAATTCGATTTGAAAATATTTGTACACATTTTATTATAATCAGTTCAATTTCTAAACTATTCAAGAACATAAAACATGCACTATATTTCATGAATTGATTGTAAACTGAGGTTTACACCTCAAAACTGAGGTTACAAACGTATAAAATATGCAATTGGAGTATTTATAATGCGATGGGCGTGTCTAATATTCAATTGGAGTATTTATAATGCGATGGGCGTGTCTAATATGCAATTGGAGTATCTATAATGCGATGGGCGTGTCTAAAATTCGACTTGAAAATATTTGTACACATTTTATAATAACCAGTTCAATTTCTAAACTATTCAAGAACATAAAACATGCACTATATTTCATGAATTGATTGTAAACTGAGGTTTACACCTCAAAACTGAGGTTACAAACGTATAAAATATGCAATTGGAGTATTTATAATGCGATGGGCGTGTCTGATATTCAATTGGAGTATTTATAATGCAATGGGCGTGTCTAATATGCAATTGGAGTATCTATAATGCGATGGGCGTGTCTAAAATTCGACTTGAAAATATTTGTACACATTTTATAATAATCAGTTCAATTTCTAAACTATTCAAGAACATAAAACATGCACTATATTTCATGAATTGATTGTAAACTGAGGTTTACACCTCAAAACTGAGGTTACAAACGTATAAAATATGCAATTGGAGTATTTATAATGTGATGGGCGTGTCTAATATGCAATTGGAGTATCTATAATGCAATGGGCGTGTCTAAAATTCGAATTGAAAATATTTGTACACATTTAATAATAATCAATTCAATTTCTAAACTATTCAAGAACATAAAACATGCACTATATTTCATGAATTGATCGTAAACTGAGGTTTACACCTCAAAACTGAGGTTACAAACGTATAAAATATGCAATTGGAATTTTTATAATGCGATGGGCGTGTCTAATATTCAATTGGAGTATTTATAATGCGACGGGCGTGTCTAATATGCAATTGGAGTATCTATAATACGATTGGCGTGTCTAAAATTCGACTTGAAAATATTTGTACACATTTTATAATAATCAGTTCAATTTCTAAACTATTCAAGAACATAAAACATGCACTATATTTCATGAATTGATTGTAAACTGAGGTTTACATCTCAAAACTGAGGTTACAAACGTATAAAATATGCACTTGGAGTATTTATAATGCGATGGGCGTGTCTAATATGCAATTGGAGTATTTATAATGCGATGGGCGTGTCTAATATTCAATTGGAGTATTTATAATGCAATGGGCGTGTCTAATAAGCAATTGGAGTATTTATAATGCGATGGGCGTGTCTAAAATTCGTCTTGAAAATATTTGTACACATTTTATAATAATCAGTTCAATTTCTAAACTATTCAAGAACATAAAACATGCACTATATTTCATGAATTGATTGTAAACCTAGGTTTACACCTCAAAACTGAGGTTACAAACGTATAAAATATGCAATTGGAGTATTTATAATGTGATGGGCGTGTCTAATATGCAATTGGAGTATTTATAATGCGATGGGCGTGTCTAATATGCAATTGGAGTACCTATAATGCGATGGGCGTGTCTAAAATTCGACTTGAAAATATTTGTACACATTTTATAATAATCAGTTCAATTTCTAAACTATTCAAGAACATAAAACATGCACTATATTTCATGAATTGATTGCAAACTGAGGTTTACACCTCAAAACTGAGGTTACAAACGTATAAAATATGCACTTGGAGTATTTATAATGCGATGGGCGTGTCTAATATTCAATTGGAGTATTTATAATGCGATGGGCGTGTCTAATATGCAATTGGAGTATTTATAATGCGATGGGCGTGTCTAAAATTCGACTTGAAAATATTTGTACACATTTTATAATAATCAGTTCAATTTCTAAACTATTCAAGAACATAAAACATGCACTATATTTCATGAATTGATTGTAAACTGAGGTTTACACCTCAAAACTGAGGTTACAAACGTATAAAATATGCAATTGGAGTATTTATAATGTGATGGGCGTGTCTAATATGCAATTGGAGTATCTATAATGCAATGGGCGTGTCTAAAATTCGAATTGAAAATATTTGTACACATTTAATAATAATCAATTCAATTTCTAAACTATTCAAGAACATAAAACATGCACTATATTTCATGAATTGATCGTAAACTGAGGTTTACACCTCAAAACTGAGGTTACAAACGTATAAAATATGCAATTGGAATTTTTATAATGCGATGGGCGTGTCTAATATTCAATTGGAGTATTTATAATGCGACGGGCGTGTCTAATATGCAATTGGAGTATCTATAATACGATTGGCGTGTCTAAAATTCGACTTGAAAATATTTGTACACATTTTATAATAATCAGTTCAATTTCTAAACTATTCAAGAACATAAAACATGCACTATATTTCATGAATTGATTGTAAACTGAGGTTTACATCTCAAAACTGAGGTTACAAACGTATAAAATATGCAATTGGAGTATTTATAATGCGATGGGCGTGTCTAATGTGCAATTGGTGTATTTATAATGCGATGGGCGTGTCTAATATGCAATTGGAGTATCTATAATGCGATGGGCGTGTCTAAAATTCGACTTGAAAATATTTGTACACATTTTATAATAATCAGTTCAATTTCTAAACGATTCAAGAACATAAAACATGCACTATATTTCATGAATTGATTGTAAACTAAGGTTTACACCTCAAAACTGAGGTGACAAACGTATAAAGTATGCAATTGGAGTATTTATAATGCGATGGGCGTGTCTAATATTCAATTGGAGTATTTATAATGCGATGGGCGTGTCTAATATGCAATTGGAGTATATATAATGCGATGGGCGTGTCTAAAATTCGACTTGAAAATATTTGTACACATTTTATAATAATCAGTTCAATTTCTAAACTATTCAAGAACATAAAACATGCACTATATTTCATGAATTGATTGTAAACTGAGGTTTACACCACAAAACTGAGGTTACAAACGTATAAAATATGCAATTGGAGTATTTATAATGCGATGGGCGTGTCTAATATGCAATTGGAGTATATATAATGCGATGGGCGTGTCTAAAATTCGACTTGAAAATATTTGTACACATTTTATAATAATCAGTTCAATTTCTAAACTATTCAAGAACATAAAACATGCACTATATTTCATGAATTGATTGCAAACTGAGGTTTACACCTCAAAACTGAGGTTACAAACGTATAAAATATGCAATTGGAGTATTTATAATGCGATGGGCGTGTCTAATGTGCAATTGGTGTATTTATAATGCGATGGGCGTGTCTAATATGCAATTGGAGTATCTATAATGCGATGGGCGTGTCTAAAATTCGACTTGAAAATATTTGTACACATTTTATAATAATCAGTTCAATTTCTAAACGATTCAAGAACATAAAACATGCACTATATTTCATGAATTGATTGTAAACTAAGGTTTACACCTCAAAACTGAGGTGACAAACGTATAAAGTATGCAATTGGAGTATTTATAATGCGATGGGCGTGTCTAATATTCAATTGGAGTATTTATAATGCGATGGGCGTGTCTAATATGCAATTGGAGTATATATAATGCGATGGGCGTGTCTAAAATTCGACTTGAAAATATTTGTACACATTTTATAATAATCAGTTCAATTTCTAAACTATTCAAGAACATAAAACATGCACTATATTTCATGAATTGATTGTAAACTGAGGTTTACACCTCAAAACTGAGGTGACAAACGTATAAAGTATGCAATTGGAGTATTTATAATGCGATGGGCGTGTCTAATATTCAATTGGAGTATTTATAATGCGATGGGCGTGTCTAATATGCAATTGGAGTATATATAATGCGATGGGCGTGTCTAAAATTCGACTTGAAAATATTTGTACACATTTTATAATAATCAGTTCAATTTCTAAACTATTCAAGAACATAAAACATGCACTATATTTCATGAATTGATTGTAAACTGAGGTTTACACCTCAAAACTGAGGTGACAAACGTATAAAGTATGCAATTGGAGTATTTATAATGCGATGGGCGTGTCTAATATTCAATTGGAGTATTTATAATGCGATGGGCGTGTCTAATATGCAATTGGAGTATATATAATGCGATGGGCGTGTCTAAAATTCGACTTGAAAATATTTGTACACATTTTATAATAATCAGTTCAATTTCTAAACTATTCAAGAACATAAAACATGCACTATATTTCATGAATTGATTGCAAACTGAGGTTTACACCTCAAAACTGAGGTTACAAACGTATAAAATATGCAATTGGAGTATTTATAATGCGATGGGCGTGTCTAATGTGCAATTGGTGTATTTATAATGCGATGGGCGTGTCTAATATGCAATTGGAGTATCTATAATGCGATGGGCGTGTCTAAAATTCGACTTGAAAATATTTGTACACATTTTATAATAATCAGTTCAATTTCTAAACGATTCAAGAACATAAAACATGCACTATATTTCATGAATTGATTGTAAACTAAGGTTTACACCTCAAAACTGAGGTGACAAACGTATAAAGTATGCAATTGGAGTATTTATAATGCGATGGGCGTGTCTAATATTCAATTGGAGTATTTATAATGCGATGGGCGTGTCTAATATGCAATTGGAGTATATATAATGCGATGGGCGTGTCTAAAATTCGACTTGAAAATATTTGTACACATTTTATAATAATCAGTTCAATTTCTAAACTATTCAAGAACATAAAACATGCACTATATTTCATGAATTGATTGTAAACTGAGGTTTACACCTCAAAACTGAGGTGACAAACGTATAAAGTATGCAATTGGAGTATTTATAATGCGATGGGCGTGTCTAATATTCAATTGGAGTATTTATAATGCGATGGGCGTGTCTAATATGCAATTGGAGTATATATAATGCGATGGGCGTGTCTAAAATTCGACTTGAAAATATTTGTACACATTTTATAATAATCAGTTCAATTTCTAAACTATTCAAGAACATAAAACATGCACTATATTTCATGAATTGATTGCAAACTGAGGTTTACACCTCAAAACTGAGGTTACAAACGTATAAAATATGCAATTGGGGTATTTATAATGCGATGGGCGTGTCTAATATTCAATTGGAGTATTTATAATGCGATGGGCGTGTCTAATATGCAATTGGAGTATTTATAATGCGATGGGCGTGTCTAAAATTCGACTTGAAAATATTTGTACACATTTTATAATAATCAGTTCAATTTCTAAACTATTCAAGAACATAAAACATGCACTATATTTCATGAATTGATTGCAAACTGAGGTTTACACCTCAAAACTGAGGTTACAAACGTATAAAATATGCAATTGGAGTATTTATAATGCGATGGGCGTGTCTAATGTGCAATTGGTGTATTTATAATGCGATGGGCGTGTCTAATATGCAATTGGAGTATCTATAATGCGATGGGCGTGTCTAAAATTCGACTTGAAAATATTTGTACACATTTTATAATAATCAGTTCAATTTCTAAACGATTCAAGAACATAAAACATGCACTATATTTCATGAATTGATTGTAAACTAAGGTTTACACCTCAAAACTGAGGTGACAAACGTATAAAGTATGCAATTGGAGTATTTATAATGCGATGGGCGTGTCTAATATTCAATTGGAGTATTTATAATGCGATGGGCGTGTCTAATATGCAATTGGAGTATATATAATGCGATGGGCGTGTCTAAAATTCGACTTGAAAATATTTGTACACATTTTATAATAATCAGTTCAATTTCTAAACTATTCAAGAACATAAAACATGCACTATATTTCATGAATTGATTGTAAACTGAGGTTTACACCTCAAAACTGAGGTTACAAACGTATAAAATATGCAATTGGAGTATTTATAATGCGATGGGCGTGTCTAATATTCAATTGGAGTATTTATAATGCGATGGGCGTGTCTAATATGCAATTGGAGTATATATAATGCGATGGGCGTGTCTAAAATTCGACTTGAAAATATTTGTACACATTTTATAATAATCAGTTCAATTTCTAAACTGTTCAAGAATATAAAACATGCAGTATATTTCATGAATTGATTGTAAACTGAGGTTTACACCTTAAAACTGAGGTTACAAACGTATAAAATAAGCAATTGGAGTATTTATAATGCGATGGGCGTGTCTAATATTCAATTGGAGTATTTATAATGCGATGGGCGTGTCTAATATGCAATTGGAGTATCTATAATGCGATGGGCGTGTCTAAAATTGGACTTGAAAATATTTGTACACATTTTATAGTAATCAGTTCAATTTCTAAACTATTCAAGAACTTAAAACATGAACTATATTACATGAATTGATTGCGAACTGAGGTTAACACCTCAAAACTGAGGTTACAAAACTTGCTTTATTTAAAATTATAAAAAATAACAACATTTGAATTTTCTACTGAGGTAACTCTTGAAACCTGATGCTACCGCTGTTCTGTTGCTTATGAAACTGAGGGTACATCAGAAATAAGACTACGATTATATGAACACACATATTAGCAAATTTGAACTTGTACCCTCAGATTAAATAAGTGATTTTAATTAATGTAATTCCATTTATCAAACATCACTAGTATAATGATTTAATAAGATGTATATGTCCTAGCTTGTCCTCAGTTTTATAAACGAAAAACTGTAACCTCAGTTTAAAATAAATCTCGTATACAAATAGATTTTTCGAGCAATCAGTTCAATTTCTAAACAATTCAGTACCATAAAACATACACTATATTTCAATTAATTAATTGTGAACTGAGGTTACCACCTCACAACTGAGGTTACTACCTCAAAACTGAGGTTACAAAACTTTATGAATAATCAGTTCAATTTCTAAACAATTCAATACCATAAAACATGCACTATATTTTATGAAGTGATTGTAAACTGAGGTTACCACCTCAAAACTGAGGTTACAAAAGTTTATAAATAATCAGTTCAATTTCTAAATTATTCAATACCATAAAATATGTACTATATTTCATTAATTGATTGTGAACTGAGGTTACCACCTCAAAACTGAGGTTACAAAACTTATAAAAAATAACATTTGAATTTTCTACCGAGATAACTCTTGAAACCTGATGCTACCGCTACTTTCTTGCTTATGAAACTGAGGGTATATCAGAAATAAGACTAAGATTATATGAACATAGATATTTGCAAGTTTAGTCTCAGTTTGAACATGTACCCTCAGATTAAATAAGTGATTTTTTAATTAATGTAATTCTATTTATCAAACATCACTATTATATTGATTTAATAAGATGTATATGTCCTAGCTTGTCCTCAGTTTTATAAACGAAAAACTGTAACCTCAGTTTTAAATAAAGCTCGTATACAAATAGATTTTTCGAGTAATCAGTTCAATTTCTAAACTATTCAGTACCATAAAACATACACTATAATTCAATTAATTGATTATGAACTGAGGTTACCACCTCAAAACTGGGGTTACTACCTCAAAACTGAGGTTACAAAACTTTATGAATAATCAGTTCAATTTCTAAACAATTCAATACCATAAAACATGCACTATATTTTATGAATTGATTGTAAACTGAGGTTACCACCTCAAAACTGAGGTTACATAACTTTATAAATAATCAGTTCAATTTCTAAATTATTCAGTACCATAAAACATGCACTATATTTCAATTAATTGATTGTGAACTGAGGTTACCACCTCAAAACTGAGGTTACAAAACTTATAAAAAATAACATTTGAATTTTCTACCGAGATAACTCTTGAAACCTGATGCTACCGCTACTTTCTTGCTTATGAAACTGAGGGTATATCAGAAATAAGACTAAGATTATATGAACATAGATATTTGCAAGTTTAGTCTCAGTTTGAACATGTACCCTCAGATTAAATAAGTGATATTTTAATTAATGTAATTCTATTTATCAAACATCACTATTATATTGATTTAATAAGATATATATGTCCTAGCTTGTCCTCAGTTTTATAAACGAAAAACTGTAACCTCAGTTTAAAATAAATCTCGTATACAAATAGATTTTTCGAGTAATCAGTTCAATTTCTAAACAATTCAGTACCATAAAACATACACTATATTTCAATTAATTAATTGTGAACTGAGGTTACCACCTCACAACTGAGGTTACTACCTCAAAACTGAGGTTACAAAACTTTATGAATAATCAGTTCAATTTCTAAACAATTCAATACCATAAAACATGCACTATATTTTATGAATTGATTGTAAACTGAGGTTACCACCTCAAAACAGAGGTTACAAAACTTTATAAATAATCAGTTCAATTTCTAAATTATTCAATACCATAAAATATGTACTATATTTCATTAATTGATTGTGAACTGAGGTTACCACCTCAAAACTGAGGTTACAAAACTTGCTTTATTTAAAATTATAAAAAATAACAACATTTGTTGTTTCTACTGAGGTAACTCTTGAATCCTGATGCTACCAATACTTTGTTGCTTATGAAACTGAGGTTACATCAGAAATAAGACTAAGATTATATGAACATAGATATTTGCAAGTTTAGTCTCAGTTTGAACATGTACCCTCAGATTAAATAAGTGATATTTTAATTAATGTAATTCTATTTATCAAACATCACTATTATATTGATTTAATAAGATATATATGTCCTAGCTTGTCCTCAGTTTTATAAACGAAAAACTGTAACCTCAGTTTTAAATAAAGCTCGTATACAAATAGATTTTTCGAGTAATCAGTTCTATTTCTAAACAATTCAGTACCATAAAACATACACTATATTTCAATTAATTAATTGTGAACTGAGGTTACCACCTCAAAACTGAGGTTACTACCTCAAAACTGAGGTTACAAAACTTTATGAATAATCAGTTCAATTTCTAAACAATTGAATACCATAAAACATGCACTATATTTTATGAATTGATTGTAAACTGAGGTTACCACCTCAAAACTGAGGTTACAAAACTTTATAAATAATCAGTTCAATTTCTAAATTATTCAATACCATAAAATATGTACTATATTTCATTAATTGATTGTGAACTGAGGTTACCACCTCAAAACTGAGGTTACAAAACTTATAAAAAATAACATTTGAATTTTCTACCGAGATAACTCTTGAAACCTGATGCTACCGCTACTTTCTTGCTTATGAAACTGAGGGTATATCAGAAATAAGTCTAAGATTATATGAACATAGATATTTGCAAGTTTAGTCTCAGTTTGAACATGTACCCTCAGATTAAATAAGTGATTTTTTAATTAATGTAATTCTATTTATCAAACATTACTAGTATATTGATTTAATAAGATGTATATGTCCTAGCTTGTCCTCAGTTTTATAAACGAAAAACTGTAACCTCAGTTTTAAATAAAGCTCGTATACAAATAGACTTTTCGAGTAATCAGTTCAATTTCTAAACAATTCAGTACCATAAAACATACACTATATTTCAATTAATTAATTGTGAACTGAGGTTACCACCTCAAAACTGAGGTTACTACCTCAAAACTGAGGTTACAAAACTTTATGAATAATCAGTTCAATTTCTAAACTATTCAATACCATAAAACATGCACTATATTTTATGAATTGATTGTAAACTGAGGTTACCACCTCAAAACTGAGGTTACAAAAGTTTATAAATAATCAGTTCAATTTCTAAATTATTCAATACCATAAAATATGTACTATATTTCATTAATTGATTGTGAACTGAGGTTACCACCTCAAAACTGAGGTTACAAAACTTATAAAAAATAACATTTGAATTTTCTACCGAGATAACTCTTGAAACCTGATGCTACCGCTACTTTCTTGCTTATGAAACTGAGGGTATATCAGAAATAAGACTAAGATTATATGAACATAGATATTTGCAAGTTTAGTCTCAGTTTGAACATGTACCCTCAGATTAAATAAGTGATTTTTTAATTAATGTAATTCCATTTATCAAACATCACTAGTATATTGATATAATAAGATGTATATGTCCTAGCTTGTCCTCAGTTTTATAAACGAAAAACTGTAACCTCAGTTTAAAATAAATCTCGTATACAAATAGATTTTTTGAGTAATCAGTTCAATTTCTAAACTATTCAGTACCATAAAACATACACTATATTTCAATTAATTGATTATGAACTGAGGTTACCACCTCAAAACTGAGGTTATTACCTCAAAACTGAGGTTACAAAACTTTATGAATAATTAGTTCAATTTCTAAACAATTCAATACCATAAAACATGCACTATATTTTATGAATAGATTGTAAACTGAGGTTACCACCGCAAAACTGAGGTTACAAAACTTTATAAATAATCAGTTCAATTTCTAAATTATTCAATACCATAAAACATGTACTATATTTCATTAATTGATTGTGAACTGAGGTTACCACCTCAAAACTGAGGTTACAAAACTTGCTTTATTTAAAATTATAAAAAATAACATTTGAATTTTCTACCGAGATAACTCTTGAAACCTGATGCTACCGCTACTTTCTTGCTTATGAAACTGAGGGTATATCAGAAATAAGACTAAGATTATATGAACATAGATATTTGCAAGTTTAGTCTCAGTTTGAACATGTACCCTCAGATTAAATAAGTGATTTTTTAATTAATGTAATTCTATTTATCAAACATCACTATTATATTGATTTAATAAGATATATATGTCCTAGCTTGTCCTCAGTTTTATAAACGAAAAACTGTAACCTCAGTTTAAAATAAATCTCGTATACAAATAGATTTTTCGAGTAATCAGTTCAATTTCTAAACAATTCAGTACCATAAAACATACACTATATTTCAATTAATTAATTGTGAACTGAGGTTACCACCTCACAACTGAGGTTACTACCTCAAAACTGAGGTTACAAAACTTTATGAATAATCAGTTCAATTTCTAATCTATTCAATACCATAAAACATGCACTTTATTTTATGAATTGATTGTAAACTGAGGTTACCACCTCAAAACTGAGGTTACAAAACTTTATAAATAATCAGTTCAATTACTAAATTATTGAATACCATAAAACATGTACTATATTTCATTAATTGATTGTGAATTGAGGTTACCACCTCAAAACTGAGGTTACAAAACTTGCTTTATTTAAAATTATAAAAAATAACATTTGAATTTTCTTCCGAGATAACTCTTGAAACCTGATGCTACCGCTACTTTCTTGCTTATGAAACTGAGGGTATATCAGAAATAAGACTAAGATTATATGAACATAGATATTTGCAAGTTTAGTCTCAGTTTGAACATGTACCCTCAGATTAAATAAGTGATTTTTTAATTAATGTAATTCTATTTATCAAACATCACTATTATATTGATTTAATAAGATATATATGTCCTAGCTTGTCCTCAGTTTTATAAACGAAAAACTGTAACCTCAGTTTTAAATAAAGCTCGTATACAAATAGATTTTTCGAGTAATCAGTTCAATTTCTAAACAATTCAGTACCATAAAACATACACTATATTTCAATTAATTGATTATGAACTGAGGTTACCACCTCAAAACTGAGGTTACTACATCAAAACTGAGGTTACAAAACTTTATGAATAATCAGTTCAATTTCTAAACAATTCAATACCATAAAACATGCACTATATTTTATGAATTGATTGTAAACTGAGGTTACCACCTCAAAACTGAGGTTACATAACTTTATAAATAATCAGTTCAATTTCTAAATTATTCAATACCATAAAATATGTACTATATTTCATTAATTGATTGTGAATTGAGGTTACCACCTCAAAACTGAGGTTACAAAACTTGCTTTATTTAAAATTATAAAAAATAACATTTGAATTTTCTACCGAGATAACTCTTGAAACCTGATGCTACCGCTACTTTCTTGCTTATGAAACTGAGGGTATATCAGAAATAAAACTAAGATTATATGAACATAGATATTTGCAAGTTTAGTCTCAGTTTGAACATGTATCCTCAGATTAAATAAGTGATTTTTTTAATTAATGTAATTCTATTTTTCAAACATCACTATTATATTGATTTAATAAGATGTATATGTCCTAGCTTGTCCTCAGTTTTATAAACGAAAAACTGTAACCTCAGTTTTAAATAAAGCTCGTATACAAATAGATTTTTCGAGTAATCAGTTCTATTTCTAAACAATTCAGTACCATAAAACATACACTATATTTCAATTAATTAATTGTGAACTGAGGTTACCACCTCAAAACTGAGGTTACTACCTCAAAACTGAGGTTACAAAACTTTATGAATAATCAGTTCAATTTCTAAACTATTCAATACCATAAAACATGCACTATATTTTATGAATTGATTGTAAACTGAGGTTACCACCTCAAAACTGAGGTTACAAAATTTTATAAATAATCAGTTCAATTTCTAAATTATTCAATACCATAAAACATGTACTATATTTCATTAATTGATTGTGAATTGAGGTTACCACCTCAAAACTGAGGTTACAAAACTTGTTTTATTTAAAAATATAAAAAATAACATTTGATGTTTCTACTGAGGTAACTCTTGAATCCTGATGCTACCGCTACTTTCTTGCTTATGAAACTGAGGGTATATCAGAAATAAGACTAAGATTATATGAACATAGATATTTGCAAGTTTAGTCTCAGTTTGAACATGTACCCTCAGATTAAATAAGTGATTTTTTAATTAATGTAATTCTATTTATCAAACATCACTATTATATTTATTTAATAAGATATATATGTCCTAGCTTGTCCTCAGTTTTATAAACGAAAAACTGTAACCTCAGTTTTAAATAAAGCTCGTATACAAATAGATTTTTCGAGTAATCAGTTCTATTTCTAAACAATTCAGTACCATAAAACATACACTATATTTCAATTAATTAATTGTGAACTGAGGTTACCACCTCAAAACTGAGGTTACTACCTCAAAACTGAGGTTACAAAACTTTATGAATAATCAGTTCAATTTCTAAACTATTCAATACCATAAAACATGCACTATATTTTATGAATTGATTGTAAACTGAGGTTACCACCTCAAAACTGAGGTTACAAAATTTTATAAATAATCAGTTCAATTTCTAAATTATTCAATACCATAAAACATGTACTATATTTCATTAATTGATTGTGAATTGAGGTTACCACCTCAAAACTGAGGTTACAAAACTTGTTTTATTTAAAAATATAAAAAATAACATTTGATGTTTCTACTGAGGTAACTCTTGAATCCTGATGCTACCGCTACTTTCTTGCTTATGAAACTGAGGGTATATCAGAAATAAGACTAAGATTATATGAACATAGATATTTGCAAGTTTAGTCTCAGTTTGAACATGTACCCTCAGATTAAATAAGTGATTTTTTAATTAATGTAATTCTATTTATCAAACATCACTATTATATTTATTTAATAAGATATATATGTCCTAGCTTGTCCTCAGTTTTATAAACGAAAAACTGTAACCTCAGTTTTAAATAAAGCTCGTATACAAATAGATTTTTCGAGTAATCAGTTCTATTTCTAAACAATTCAGTACCATAAAACATACACTATATTTCAATTAATTAATTGTGAACTGAGGTTACCACCTCAAAACTGAGGTTACTACCTCAAAACTGAGGTTACAAAACTTTATGAATAATCAGTTCAATTCCTAAACTATTTAATACCATAAAACATGCACTATATTTTATGAATTGATTGTAAACTGAGGTTACCACCACAAAACAGAGGTTACAAAACTTTATAAATAATCAGTTCAATTTCTAAATTATTCAATACCATAAAATATGTACTATATTTCATTAATTGATTGTGAACTGAGGTTACCACCTCAAAACTGAGGTTACAAAACTTGCTTTATTTAAAATTATAAAAAATAACAACATTTGTTGTTTCTACTGAGGTAACTCTTGAATCCTGATGCTACCAATACTTTGTTGCTTATGAAACTGAGGTTACATCAGAAATAAGACTAAGATTGTATGAATACACATACTTGCAAATTTGGCCTCAGTTGGAACATGTACCCTCAGATTAATAAGTGATTTTTTAATTAATGTAATTCTATTTTTCAAACATCACTATTATATTGATTTAATAAGATGTATATGTCTTAGTTTGCCCTAAGTTTTATAAACGAAAAACTGTAACCTCAGTCTTATACAAATTATATAGATAACAGATGTATACATCCTAGCTTATCCTCAGTTTTATGAACGAAAAACTGTAACCTCAGTTTAAAAAATAAATCAGAATGATTGATACGTTCCTTTTGGCCTCAGTTGTAACGTTGGATTAAAATAGTGGCTTTACTGTATATAATTAATAAAATTACATTTTTCAATCCTTGAAACCTGTTGTTACAACTACTTAGTTGGCCATGAAACTGAGGATACTCATTTTTAACTAACCCTAAAAACAAGGACCAAGTTTCAACCCTAAACACTAATTATTTGATCATAAAACTGAGGATACATAAAATAAATCTTGATTATTCATATTAATAACATATATACTTGCTAGTTTAGCCTCAGTTTGAAGATTTACCCTCAGACTTGAACTGAATCATGGGAAACTCACCTCTAATCGCAGCCGATTTCAAAAACGCGAGTGATGACTCGAAGGACATTTGCTGCAGAGGACTAGCACTGCTCTCCATGCCTTTTCGGCTGAGCGGCTCGAAACTACCCCCATACGTCATGTAGTCGGCGATCAGCGACAAGTGCCGAGGGTCCACGGTGATTCCATACACATTGAACACATCGCGCACCTCCTTCACGATCACCCGCATGCCAGCCTCAATCCCGTAGGTCTCCGCCACCTTATGAATGTCATTCGAGTACAACTTGTTGAGGTCAAGCAGCGTGTTGTATTTAAACATTTCCTGAAAACAAACAAACAAGCACAGTTGTAGTTTTAACTTGTAGAATAATTAGATCCGTAAAATACATAATTCATACTCATTTCAGTGGAAGATCATAGATTTGAAAATTGATTTTATTCGATGGGCGTGTCTAAAATCCGATTGGCTTGACTATAACGCAATGGGCGTGTCTAATATTAAATTGGCTTATCTACAATGCAATTTGCAAACATTTGCTGCAGAGGACTAACACTGCTTTCCATGCCTTTTCGGCTGAGCGGCTCGAAACTACCCTCATACGTCATGTAGTCGGTGATCAGCCAATACATACTTATCTCAAATTCGATTCGGTGGTTGATTTTAAATTTGTTTGTATGCGATGGGCGTGTCTAAAAAACGATTGGTGTGACCATAACGCGATGGGCGTGTCTAAATTCCGATTTGCTTGAATATAACGCGAAATCCGATTGGCGAGTTAAAATTATTTTAAATTTTAAATTTGTTTGTATGTGATGGGCCTGTCAAAAATCCGGTTGGTGTGACTATAGCGGGATGGGCGTGTCTAAAATCCTATTGAAGTGACTATAACGCGGTGGGCGTGTCTAAAATCCGATTTGCTTGACTATAACGCGATGGGCGTGTCTAAAATCCGATTGGCGAGTTTACAATACAACACACGCCCATCTAAAATTAAATAAAACTATACTGGGCTTTAATATGATTTTAAAAGCTTGAATTATTCTAAAAAAATAAATCTATGTATTAAAATAACTTACTACTAAATTGATTCCATCAGTCCTCAAAGTCAACACATCATTATTCATATAGGTGATCGCCCTTTTGATCCCCGGCGTCTCCCACAGCACCGCCTTGGCAGCAACCTCCCTTAAAATAGCCGTCATGTCGATCTTCTTGAAGTTCAACGGAAGCCCGAACGTCAGTTCACACCACCTAAACTTCTTGGCATCAAACGTGTAATTATTGGCGAGTGTGTGTCGGTCAACCACATAACTTCGGATCGTGTTCACTTGGTCCTCACTCATCGCTGGTTTTGAAGTCTCCGCCTCTGATTCCGAGTGATTTTCAGTTGTTTCCTTTTCATTTTCATCATCGCTCGCTTCTCCTTCATCATCAACCTCCTCGGGCTCTTGATCGTCGTGGTTCTGGTTGTATTTGCTCGCCAGCTTCGCGTCCTCGTCATCCTCGGGCATGTCTTCGTCGGAGCTAAGATCACCAGCGCCTGCTTCGGCTGTTTCTGCAGGTCCTGCGTCCTCGTCATCGTCATCATCTCTTTTCGCTGCAGCTTTTTTCGACTTGTTTTCATCCATTGAGACCCTACAACAAGGTCATGTTGTTAAATGCTGGTGAATTAAAATTTTAAAGATGTTAACGATGAATGAAATGAATATTTCCCTTGAAACATTTGAACTTGACAATTGAATTCTATTGAAATAAAAATCTTTAGCTTGAAACATAGACAATTGAATTCTATTGAAATAAAAATCTTTAGCTTGAAACATAGACAATTCAATTTTATTGAAATAAAAATAAAAAGTAAATAAAATATTATTTAGATATTATAGATAAATAAACTCAATTGCGTTACCCTGAAAACTTCAAAATTATCCTGAAAATACTTACATGCTTGAATTAACTTTGGCGTACTTCCGGATGGCCATGAACATAAGATTAAAGAATGTGTCACTCATGTACTTTATAATCTTCTCTGGTTTTACATGATAGTCATCTTTGTAGAGTTTGTGCGGCATGAAATGGAATTTGAGAACAATTTTGTGTTGCCTGAAATTGAAAAAATATGTCAAATAAAATCAAATTCTCAACACTCACAAGAAAAACTTGTATTTTTCGAGAAACACTTGTTATTTCAAAACATCAAAATAATTTTCTCCTACAAAAGTGGGCGTTGCTAATGACAAATGGGCGTATCTAATGACAAAAGGGGCGTGGTTAATGATCAGTGGGCGTGGTTTTGATTGTTTCAAACGGAATTAAAACAAAACAACTATTAGTACAAACAAATATGGAATCACACGATTTTGTGTTGCCTGAAATTGAAAATGGGAGTGGTCAATGCCAACTGGGCGTGATCAATGACAACGGGGCGTGATTTAGATTGTTTCTTATAGAATTATAAGAAATTTTAGTACAAACAAATATGAAATATGTCAAATGAAATCTAATTCTCAACACTGACAAGAAAAACTTGTATTTTTCGAGAAACACTTGTTATTTTAAAACATCAAAATAATGTCCTCTTACAAAAGTGGGCGTTGCTAATGACAAATGGGAGCTACTGATGATAAATGGGCGTATCTAATGACAAAAAGGGTTTGGTTAATGATCAGTGGGCGTGGTTTTGATTGTTTCTAACGGAATTAAAACAAAACAACTATTAGTAGAAACAAATATGGAATCACACGATTTTGGGTTGTCTGAAATTTAAAATGGGAGTGGTCAATGCCAACTGGGCGTGATCAATGACAACGGGGCGTGATTTAGATTGTTTCTTATAGAATTATAACAAATTTGAGTACAAACAAATATGAAATATGTCAAATAAAATCTAATTCTCAACACTGACAAAAAAACTTGTATTTTTCGAGAAACACTTGTTATTTTAAAACATCAAAATAATTTCCTCTTACAAAAGTGGGCGTTGCCAATGACAAATGGGCGTATCTAATGACAAAAGGGGTTTGGTTAATGATCAGTGGGCGTGGTTTTGATTGTTTCTAACGGAATTAAAACAAAACAACTATTAGTACAAACAAATATGGAATCACACGATTTTGTGTGGTCTGAAATTTAAAATGGGAGTGGTCAATGCCAACTGGGCGTGATCAATGACAACGGGGCGTGATTTAGATTGTTTCTTACAGAAGTATAACAAATTTTAGTACAAACATATATGAAATATGTCAAATAAAATCTAATTCTCAACATTCACAAGAAAAACTTGTATTTTTCGAGAAACACTTGTTATTTTAAAACATCAAAAAAATTTCCTCTTACAAAAGTGGGCGTTGCCAATGACAAATGGGCGTATCTAATGACAAAAGGGGTTTGGTTAATAATCTGTGGGCGTGGTTTTGATTGTTTCTAACGGAATTAAAACAAAACAACTATTAGTACAAACAAATATGGAATCACACGATTTTGTGTTGCCTGAAATTTAAAATGGGAGTGGTTAATGCAAACTGGGCGTGATAAATGACAACGGGGCGTGATTTAGATTGTTTCTTACAGAAGTATAACAAATTTTAGTACAAACATATATGAAATATGTCAAATAAAATCTAATTCTCAACATTCACAAGAAAAACTTGTATTTTTCGAGAAACACTTGTTATTTTAAAACATCAAAATAATTTCCTCTTACAAAAGTGGGCGTTGCCAATGACAAATGGGCGTATCTAATGACAAAAGGGGTGTTAATAATCTGTGGGCGTGGTTTTCATTGTTTATAACGGAATTAAAACAACTATTAGTACAAAAAAATATGAAATCTCACGATTTTACGTTGTTTGAAATTGAAAACATATTTTTTTGCCAAATAAAACTTGAAAAGGGCTAATTTCAATAGTTTTAGGAATGTACGTAAGTAACTAACCTAACAGGTACCATCTCCAACTCTTGTGTGACGTCAATCTTCTCCAAAACATCCGCAACAACGGTTCTCGTGAGCATCTTCCTTAGTTTTTCCGCCCTCTGTTCCAATTTGGGAACTTTCAGGAAGGGCACCTCCATGCTGGGCGTCTTCAAATTCTTCGACGCCATCATAAGGATTTCACGCAACCGAGGGATACCCAATGTGACGTTCATTTCACCTCTACCAGCGAAATGGAATGTGTTCAGCGTCATCTGAGTGGAAGGCTCGCCGATTGACTGCAATGCAAAGTAACACGTTTCAATGTTTGCTTCTATAAACAATAAATAGGTAAATAGGAGTGTATAAAAAAAGTGGCCAATGACAAACGTACGTGGGCGTACATAATGATAAATGGGCGTGTCTAGACGCTACAGAGTTGAAACTGGAAGAAAACATGAAATTTCATAATATTCACATTTTCTCACCGCTATAGTGCAAAAACGGCAACAGCTATAGAAAAACGTCTAGTCATCAGTGATAAATGGACGTATCTGGTGATAAATGGACGTATCTGGTGATAAATAGGCGTGTCTAGTGATAAATAGACATGTCTAATGATAAATAGGCGTGTCTAGTGATAAATAGACATGTCTAGTGATAATTAGGCGCATCTAGTGATGAATGTGCGTATCTAGTGATAAATAGGCGTATCTAGTAATAAATAGGTGTACTTAGTGATTAATGAGCTGGGTATGCACATGTGATATGTGATAAATAGGCGTGTCTAGCGATAAATAGGCGGGTCTAGTGATAAATAGGCGTGTCTAGTGATAAATAGGCGTGTCTAGTGATAAATAGACATGTCTAGTAGTAAATAGGCGCATCTAGTGATGAATGTACGTACCTAGTAATAAATAGGAGTATCTAGTAATAAATAGGCGTACCTAGTGATGAATGTGCTAGGTATGCACATGTGATATGTGAAAAATAGGCGTGTTTAGTGACAAATAGGCATGTCTAGAGATAAATAGGCGCATCTAGTGATGAATGTGCGTACCTATTGATAAATGGGCGTATCTTGTAATAAATAGGCGTACCTAGTGATAAATGTGCTAGGTATGCACATGTGATATGTGATAAATAGGCGTGTCTAGTAATAAATAGGCCTGTCTAGTAATAAATAGGAGTGTCTAGTGATAAATAGACATGTCTAGTGATAAATGGGCGTATCTAGTGATGAATGTGCGTACCTAGTGATAAATAAGCGTATCTAGTAATAAATAGGCGTATCTAGTAATAAATAGGCATACCTAGTGATGAATGTGCTAGGTATGCACATGTGATATGTGAAAAATAGGCTTGTCTAGTAATAAATAGGCCTGTCTAGTAATAAATAGGAGTGTCTAGTGATAAATAGACATGTCTAGTGATAAATGGGCGTATCTAGTGATGAATGTGCGTACCTAGTGATAAATAAGCGTATCTAGTAATAAATAGGCGTATCTAGTAATAAATAGGCATACCTAGTGATGAATGTGCTAGGTATGCACATGTGATATGTGAAAAATAGGCTTGTCTAGTAATAAATAGGCCTGTCTAGTAATAAATAGGAGTGTCTAGTGATAAATAGACATGTCTAGTGATAAATGGGCGTATCTAGTGATGAATGTGCGTACCTAGTGATAAATAAGCGTATCTAGTAATAAATAGGCGTATCTAGTAATAAATAGGCATACCTAGTGATAAATGTGCTAGGTATGCACATGTGATATGTGATAAATAGGCGTGTCTAGTAATAAATAGGCCTGTCTAGTAATAAATAGGAGTGTCTAGTGATAAATAGACATGTCTAGTGATAAATGGGCGTATCTAGTGATGAATGTGCGTACCTAGTGATAAATAAGCGTATCTAGTAATAAATAGGCGTATCTAGTAATAAATAGGCATACCTAGTGATGAATGTGCTAGGTATGCACATGTGATATGTGAAAAATAGGCTTGTCTAGTAATAAATAGGCGTGTCTAGTGATAAATAGGCGCATCTAGTGATGAATGTGCGTACCTATTGATAAATGGGCGTAACTAGTAATAAATAGGCGTACCTAGTGATGAATGTGCTAGGTATGCAGATGTGATATGTGATAAATAGGCGTGTCTAGTGATAAATAGACATGTCTAGTGATAAATGGGCGTATCTAGTGATGAATGTGCGTACCTAGTGATAAATAAGCGTATCTAGTAATAAATAGGCGTATCTAGTAATAAATAGGCGTACCTAGTGATGAATGTGCTAGGTATGCACATGTGATATGTGATAAATAGGCGTGTCTAGTGATAAATAGGCGTGTTTAGTAATAAATAGGCGCATCTAGTAATAAATAGGCGTACCTAGTGATGAATGTGCATACCTAGTGATAAATATGCGTGTTTAGTGATAAATAGACGTAACTAGTGATAAATAGGTGTACCTAGTGATAAATAGGCGTGTCTAGTGATAAATAGGCATGCTTAGTGATAAATAGGCATGTCTAGTGATAAATAGGCGTACCTAGTAAAAAAAAGAGGCGTGTCTAGTGATACAGAGGCGTATCTAGTGACACATAGGCGTGTCTAGTGACACATAGGCGTATCTAGTGATAAATGGGCGTGTCTATTGGTAAATGGGCGTGTCTAGTGATAAATGGGCGTGTACAATAATAAATGGGCGTGTCCTGTGACAACTGCGTGGTTATCGGTTATTTCTAACATATTTTTGTACAAACAATTATAAAGTGAAACATCTTTTGCGTTTAAATGCTTCAAATACTGGCTAATTTAGATGTAATAAATTTAAAACTTCCCCTCACACAAATTGTAACTATTTACGAGCACCCTCTGAAAATTACAATTAATTTTCAATTGTTTATAACGGAATTATTACAAATTTTTGTACAAACAAATATGAAATTTTGCTTTTAATACTATTTTCGGGAAACACACTTTTTGATTTAAAACTTCAAAATTGTGCGCGTATTGTGCGTAAATACTTTCCTAATACAAAAGTAGGCGACGCCAATGACAAATGGGCATATCTAATGACAATTGGACGTGTTTTTTTAATTATTTCCAACGGAATCATTACACATATTTGTAAAACAAATATAAACTTACATAATTTTTGTTTTTAAAACATCAAAATACTTTCCTCATATAAAATTGGGCGATACAAATGGGCGTATCTAACGACAAAGGGGCGTGGTTAGTGACCAGTGGGCGTGGAACAGAATTAAAACAACTGTAGGTACAAAACAAGAAATAAATCACCAACTGTTTTTAAGTGGAATACTGACTATTTTCGGTGATTTAGCATACAAAAGTGGGCCGTGAAAAATGGACGTATCTGATGACAAATGGCGTGGCCAATGACAACTGGGCGTGATCAATGACAACTGGGCGTGGTCAATGACAACTGGGCGTGGTTTAGATAAACTTACATAATTTAAGTTTTTAAAACATCAAAATACTTTCCTCATATAAAATTGGACGATACAAATGGGCGTATCTAATAACAAAGGGGCGTGGTTAACGAACAGTGGGCGTGGTTTTGATTGTTTTTAACGGAATTAAAATAACTATTAGTATAAACAAATATGAAATCAGACACTTGTAAGTACTAAACAAAGCTAACTAATTTTGGGGAAACACACCTTTTGAATTTAAAACATCAGAATACTTTCCTCATGCGAAAATGGGCGATGCCGATAACAAATGGGCGTATCTAATGACAAAAGGACGTAGTTAAAGACAATCTAATGACTAAAGGACGTAGTTAAAGACAAGTGGGCGTGTTTTTGATTGTGGTCAATGACAACTGGGCGTGGTCAATGACAACTGGGCGTGGTCACTGACAACTGGGCGTGGGCAAAGACAACTGGGCGTGGTTTAGATACTTACATAATTTAAGTTTTTTAAACATCAAAATACTTTCCTCATATAAAATTGGACGATACAAATGGGCGTATCTAATAACACAGGGTCGTGGTTAACGAACAGTGGGCGTGGTTTTGATTGTTTTTAACGGAAGTAAAATAACAATTAGTATAAACAAATATGAAATCAGACACTTGTAAGTACTAAACAAAGCTAACTAATTTCGGGAAACACACCTTTTGAATTTAAAACATCAGAATACTTTCCTCATGCGAAAATGGGCGATGCCGATAATAAATGGGCGTATCTAATGACAAAAGGACGTAGTTAAAGACAAGTGGGCGTGTTTTTGATTGTTTGTAATGGAATTAAAACAACTTTTAGATTTTTAGATAATAGTAAAATGGAACTGGATAATAGTATAATGGAAAAATAATAGTAGAATGGACGTGGATAATATTACGATTAGCTGCGTGGCTAATAGCAGGATGAGCATGGATAATAGTAGAATTTACATGAAGAGTATAAAATGGGCGTGGACAATAGTAAAATGGGCGTGGACAATAGTAAAATGGGCGTGGACAATAGTAAAATGGGCGTGGACAATAGTAAAATGGGCGTGTACAATAGTAAAATGGGCGTGTGCTATTGTATAAAGGGCGTGATTTCAATTTGATAGGCTTACCTGAGCAGCTAACAGTCCAACAGGTTCACCAGGCGCGCACAGCGACTGCATTGACTTCATCTTCACCAACTTATCGATAACCTTCTTCTCCCTCTTACTCTCACTAGCGAAATCATCCACCAGTGCCGCTAGCCTCTCATTAATGGACCCGAAAAACGCATCAGCTTGATAAATGGCAACAGCTGGGTCCGGTCGAGGGTCCCTTTGATTAAGAAACGGCGTTTTAATGGCATCCTCCGCCTGCTGCCATAGGTCGCATATGAACGTAGCCTTGCGCCCCCTCCCAGTCTTCCCATTAACCTTAAAAGGCTTCTCCACATTGACCCTATCAGAAACCTGCTCGGAAAAGTACCAAAACGGCGTTTTATGCCCTTCCACCTTCACCTCGCCAGCATGCCGCTTCTTCCAACCCCTCAACCCCTTACTGTAATCCAAAAACCGGTCATAATCATCAACCCCCTCCAACGACTCAATAATCTTCTCATCAATAATCGCCTTGCAATTATCAACCAAGAACGGCATTTGCGTTTTATTCAAGAACTGCGCCTTCGAAATATCCATGCCATCCTCCCCATACGCAAACTGTATGACACTCTTATCGCTGTCACGCACCGTCATGTCGTAGCCCACACTCAACCCCTCCAGATGCTTAATCAGACACCGCTGCAGGTAACCGCTCCGACTAGTCTTGACCGCCGTGTCAATCAACCCCTCGCGGCCGGCCATGCAATGGAAGAAGAACTCCTGCGGCTGGATGCCCGTCATGAAGCGGCCATCGATGAAACCGCCGGCGCGCGGCGCGAACTCGAACGGCGGGAAGCTCGGCAGCGAGCGGCCCGAGATCATGATCGGCGGCCGTTTGCCCTCCAGCTCGATCTGGCCGAGCAGACACGAGATCTGCATGGTGTTCACGGTGGAGCCTTTGGCGCCCGACTGCACCATCAGTTGGAGGTTGTTGCTGGGGAATTTGCAGACTAGCCCAGCAGGCAGGCATACTCTGGAAGGGAGGAATTGTAAGATTAGGTGTATGTTGTTAAAAAGGGAGTGGTTAATGATAAATAGGCGTGTCTACTGATAAATAGGCGTGTCTAATGATAAATGGGCGTGTCTAATGAGAAATGTGCATGTCTAATGAGAAATGGGCGTATCCATTTAGGATTAGATACGCCCATTTAGCATTAAATACGCCCATTTAGTATTAGATACGCCCATTTAGTATTAGATACGCCCATTTAGTATTAACCACTCCCTTTTTAACAACATACACCTAATCTAATCTAGATAGCGTCTCATACTCCCTCTAGGTTTAAAATGCAATAAGGAGAAGAGGAAGGTTGTATAGAGTATATTTGTATAGAAAGGGAGAGGCGTTATATAGACAGAAACAGTAGAGATCAACAAATACTCACTTGTTAATTTCATTAGTATACGAATCAATCGACGACTTGTACTGTCTATCAACAATAGTCCGTAGTTTGGGGTTCGTTGCGGCCTGTCCTTCGGCATGCTGAAGCACATGATGGCAATCGTCCGACTCGGCAATGTTCAACGCTTTGGACATCACGGAATTCCCGATCACACGAGACCGCTTGATGATTTCCGATCGCTCCTTGTCGGCCTCGGCCAGCACCAGGATGTCGTGGACGCCCAGCGTGAAGCCCTCCCGTTGCAGGAAGCAGGTGAACAGTTTTGCGAAGGAGGACAGGAGTTTGATGGCGTAGGTGCCTCCATATAACTGGAATTAATTTTGTTTGTATGTTAAAATGCTACTCGAAACCAGAGACAAGTTGAATGAGTCACTAGGACCCAGCTACTGACTGTGCTCGAAGAAAAAGACTAGTTACAACCCATTTAGTATTAGATACGCCCATTTAGTATTAGATACGCCCATTTTGTATACGATACGCCCATTTTTCACGCCTACTTTTTATTATTAGTTCTCTCCTGATTTTTTTCTTCAAAGGCTTATAAATATGTTTTATTATAAAATTATTACTACTGGCTGTGCTCTATTAGATACGCCCATTTAGTATTAGATACGCCCATTTTTCACGCCTACTTTTTATTATGTCTTCTGCTGATTTTTTTCTTAAAAGGCTTATAAATATGTTTTATAATCAAATTATTAGTGATAGTATAATTTGCGTAATACAGCCCAGTGCAGAGTTTGTTAATGGGTAACAAAACTTTTTAAGTTGTTTAAACAATGCAAAAGACCATATATCATTAGACACGCCCATTTAGCATTGGATACGCCCATTTAACATTAGCCACGCCTATTTAGCATTAGATACGCCCATTTAGTATTAGATACGCCCATTTTTCACGCCTACTTTTTTTTTACTTATTAGTTCTCTCATGTTTTTTTTTTCTTCAAAGACTAATATGTTTTATAATCAAATTATTAGTGATAGTATAATTTGCGTAAAAAAGCCCAGTGCAGAGTTTGTTAATGGGTAACAAAACTTTTTAAGTTGTTTAAATAATGCAAGACCATATATTATTAGACACGCCCATTTAGCATTAAATACGCCCATTTAGCATTAGATACGCCCATTTAGCATTAGATACGCCCATTTAGTATTAGATACGCCCATTTTTCACGACTACTTTTTTTACTTATTAGTTCTCTCATGATTTTTTTTCTTGAAAGACTAATATGTTTTATAATCAAATTATTAGTGATAGTATAATTTGCGTAAAACAACCCAGTGCAGGGTTTGTTAATGGGTAACAAAACTTTTTAAGTTGTTTAAACAATGCAAGACCATATATCATTAGACACGCCCATTTAGCATTAAATACGCCCATTTAGCATTGGATACGCCCATTTAACATTAGCTACGTCCAGTTAGTATTAGATACGCCCATTTAGCATTAGATACGCCCATTTAGTATTAGATACGCCCATTTTTTAAGCCTACTTTTTATGATTAGTTCTCTCATGATTTTTTTTTCATCAAAGACTAATATGTTTTATAATCAAATTATTAGTGATAGTATAATTTGCGTAAAATAGCCCAGTGCAGAGTTTGTTAATGGGTAACAAAACTTTTTAAGTTATTTAAACAAGACCATATATTATTAGACACGCCCATTTAGCATTAAATACGCCCATTTAGCATTAGACACGCCCATTTAGCATTAGATACGCCCATTTAGCATTAGACACGCCCATTTATAATTAGATACGCCCATTTAGTATTAGATACGCCCATTTTCACGCCTACTTTTTAGTTTACTTTAGTCCCCTCCTGATTTTTTCTTCTTCAAAGGCTTATAAATAGGTTTCCTAATAAAATTATTAGTGAACTAAAAACCATTACTATTAGAGAAACGTTATTAACATTATTTTACATCGACTAGATTTCGTTTTTCTCGATAGTACTGAATATTTTTGAAGAAAAAAATAGTTGTTTGTGGAAACACTCACCTCGTACATGCAATGTACTAAACCGTACGGTGTGGCTCCATAATGCGTTTTATCCAAAATCCCCACCAACAATTCGCCGCCCCTGATAATAACCTCGGCTTCAGTCATAGCATTTCCGTGTAACTCCGTGCCACCAGCCTTCCAATCACGCACTTCCGCATTTTGCCACGCCTTCGCAGGGATTTTAGAGCCTGCGGATAGGTTAATAGGGTTCCTATGTTTTGGTATGATGTTCAAGATGACGGTGGATAGAATTTGTTTGCCCGACCACAGGACGGCAGGTTTCATTATCGCTGGTTTTAGTAGTTTGATTCGGGACGTTTGGAATGAGAGTGCCTGGTAGACCAACTGTTGGTAATCATGCCTGAAAAGATACAATAACAAAAACATAAAATATTAACTAAATTACGACGCATGCGCAATACTAAACAAAATTCTGGCGCATGCGCAGACATTCTCCAGTCGTTTGATCTCACCAAACCAAATCGAATAGATTTGAATAAGATAAAAATGAATAGAATACAATAGTATCAAATAAAATTAAATTGAATAAAAATGAATTGAGTAACATTGAACACATGCGCAATACTAAACAAAATTATGGCGCATGCGCAGAAAGTCTCCAGCCGTTTGATCTCACCAAACCAAATCGAATAATTTGAATAAAATAAAAATGAATAGAATAAAATAGTATCAAATAAAATTAAATTGAATAAAAATTAATTGAGTAACATTGAATCAAATAAAATTGATTCAACTATAATTGAATCAAATAAAATTGAATCATAATCATAATCTATATGCTCAATTTCTACAGTTGTTTAATCTCACCAAACCGAATCAAATAAAATTGAATTGAATAAAATTGAATTGAATCAAATAAAATTGATTCGACTAAAATTGAATAAAATAAAATTGAATCATGATCACAATCTATATGCTCAATTTCTACAGTTGTGTAATCTCAACAAACCAAATCAAATAAAATTGAATCGAATAAAAATGAATTGAATAAAAGTGAATTGAATCAAATAAAATTGATTCGACTAAAATTGATTCAAATAAAATTGAATCATGATCATAATCTATATGATCAATTTCTACAGTTGTTTAATCTCACCAAACCGAATCAAATAAAATTGAATCGAATAAAAATGAATTGAGTAAAATTGAATTAATCAAATAAAATTGATTCGACTAAAATTGAATCAAATTAAACTGAATCATGATCATAATCTATATGCTCAATTTCTACAGTTGTTTAATCTCATCAAACCAAATCAAATAAAATTGAATCAAATCAAAATGAATTGAATAAAATTGAATTAAATCAAATAAAATTGATTCGACTAAAATTGAATCAAAATAAAATTGAATCGTGATCATAATCTATATGGTCAATTTCTACAGTTGTTTAATCTCACCAAAACGAATCAAATAAAATTGAATCGAATAAAAATGAAATGAATAAAATTGAATGAATCAAATAAAATTGATTCGACTAAAATTGAATCAAATAAAATTGAATCATGATTATAATCTATATGCTCAATTTCTACAGTTGTTTAATCTCATCAAACCAAATCAAATAAAATTGAATCGAATAAAAATGAATTGAATAAAATTGAATTGAATCAAATAAAATTGATTCGACTAAAATTGAATCAAATAAAATTGATTCATGATCATAATCTATATGCTCAATTACTACAGTTGTTTAATCTCATCAAACCAAATCAAATAAAATTGAATCGAATAAAAATGAATTGAATAAAATTGAATTGAATCAAATAAAATTGATTCGACTAAAATTGAATCAAATAAAATTGATTCATGATCATAATCTATATGCTCAATTTCTACAGTTGTTTAATCTCATCAAACCAAATCAAATAAAATTGAATCGAATAAAAATGAATTGAATAAAATTGAATTGAATCAAATAAAATTGATTCGACTAAAATTGAATCAAATAAAATTGATTCATGATCATAATCTATATGCTCAATTACTACAGTTGTTTAATCTCACCAAAACAAATCAAATAAAAATTAATCGAATAAAAATGAATTGAATAAAATTGAATTGAATCAAATAAAATTGATTCGACTAAAATTGATTTAAAATAAAATTGAATCATGATTATAATCTATATGCTCAATTTCTATAGTTGTTTAATCTCACAAAACCAAATAAAATAAAATTGAATCGAATAAAAATGAATTGAATAAAATTGAATTGAATCAAATAAAATTGATTCAACTAAAATTGAGTCAAATAAAATTGATTCATGATCATAATCTATATGCTCAATTTCTACAGTTGTTTAATCTCACCAAAACAAATCAAATAAAATTGAATCAAATTAAAATGAAATGAATAAAATTGAATTGAATCAAATAAAATTGATTCGACTAAAATTGAATCAAATAAAATTGAATCATGATCATAATCTATATGCTCAATTTCTACAGTTGTTTAATCTTAACAAAACAAATCAAATAAAATTGAATCGAATAAAAATTAAATGAATAAAATTGAATTGAATCAAATAAAATTGATTCGACTAAAATTGAATCAAATAAAATTGAATCATGATCATAATGTATATGGTCAATTTCTACAGTTGTTTAATCTCACCAAAACGAATCAAATAAAAATGAAATGAATAAAATTGAATTGAATCAAATAAAATTGATTTGACTAAAATTAAATCAAATAAAATTGAATCATGATCATAATCTATATGCTCAATTTCTACAGTTGTTTAATCTCACCAAACCGAATCAAATAAAATTGAATCGAATCAAATTGAATCAAATAAAATTGTATCGAATCAAATTGATGATTCAATTTTAATCAAATTGAATTGAATAAATAATTTGTTGGAAAGATACTGATACATGGCGTAAAATGCTAGAAAGTGAGGTGGAGTCGGTAAAAAAGTAGGCGAGAAAAAGGGGCGTATCGTATACAAAATGGGCGTATCGTATACTAAATGGGCGTGTCTAGTAATACGTGGGCGTGTCTTACGGTACATGTGAGTGGTTATGGAATTATAACACGTGTTTGTACAAACAACTGTAAAGTGAGAATGTTTGTAACAAATACAAATTGTAATTGATTCTGGGCTTGATCAATTACCTAATCACTCTCTAGGCCAGTGATTCTCAAAGTGGAAGACGCGGGACGTATCATTTGATATTCCGTTGGAAAAATGCATGATACATGGCGTAAAATGCTAGAAAGTGAGGTGGAGTCGGTAAAAAGTAAGCGTGCAAAATGGGCGTATCGTATACTAAAGGGGCGTATCGTATACTAAATGGGCGTGTCTAATGGTAAATGTCAGTGGTTATGGAATGATAACACATGTTTGCACAAACAACTGTCAAGTGAGACTTTTTGTAAAAAATACAAATTGTAATTGATTCTGGGCTTTATCAATTAGCTAATCATTGTCTAGGCCAGTGATTCTCAAAGTGGAGGACGTGAGACGTATCATTTGATATTCTGTTGGAAAGATACATGATACATGGCGTAAAATGCTAGAAAGGAGGTGGAGCCGGTAAAAAGTAGGCGTGAAAAATGGGCGTATCGTATACTAAATGGGCGTATCGTATACTAAATGGGCGTATTGTATACTAAATGGGCGTATCATATACTAAATGGGCGTATCATATACTAAATGGGCGTATCGTATACTAAATGGGCGTGTCCAGTGATATATGGGCGTGTCTAATGGTAAATGTCATTTTATTTGGTCCTTGAAATCGGACCAATTGAGGGTATTTAAATATTGCCAATTTGTGATAACAAACCTTTCGAAAAACTTTCCGCGCACAGACATCCGGACACCGGATATCATGTGATCCTGTATGAGTCCACTCAAGGGGGTTCCATCTTTTGGCACCAAGTACTGATTGGAGACATTGGCTGTACATAAGAATATGGGTTATAATTAGTGAGTTTTATAACAGTTTTACACATACCAATTGTATAGCCCTCGCTGCGGGCAAGCTCATTTTGGGGGAAATGCGCGTTCATCTCATCCCCATCGAAATCAGCATTGTACGCCTTACAGTTGGCATAGTGCAGCCTCAACGTTTTCTCCCCTTTGAGAATTCGGGCGGTGTGCGCCATTATACTCGGTTTGTGCAGAGTGGGCTGTCGGTTTAACAGCAACACGTCGCCGTTACATAAATGTCGGTGGACCTAATAATAATATAAATTAAATACCGGTATGTAACGATAAATACCGGTATTTCGGTATTTTCAATATTATTCACTATCTGGATTAAAATAAATGTTGGAGGACCTAATAATAAATTAATTTAAATACCGGTATGCAACGATAAATACCCGTATTTCGGTATTTTCAATATTATTCACTATCTGGATTAAAATAAATGTTGGTGGACCTAATAATAAATTAATTTAAATAGCGGTATGCAACGATAAATACCGGTATTTCGGTATTTTCAATATTATTCACTATCTGGATTAAAATAAATGTTGGTGGATCTAATAATAAATTAAATTAAATACCGGTATGCAACGATAAATACCGGTATTTCGGTATTTTCAATATTATTCACTATCTGGATTAAAATAAATGTCGGTTGACCTAATAATAAATTAAATTAAATACCGTATTTATCGTTGCATACCGATGCAACGATAAATACCGGTATTTCGGTATTTTCAATATTATTCACTATCTGGATTAAAATAAATGTTGGTGGACCTAATAATAAATTAATTTAAATACCGGTATGCAACGATAAATACCGGTATTTCGGTATTTTCAATATTATTCACTATCTGGATTAAAATAAATGTTGGTGGACCTAATAATAAATTAAATTAAATACCGGTATGCAACGATAAATACCGGTATTTCGGTATTTTCAATATTATTCACTATCTGGATTAAAATAAATGTTGGTGGACCTAATAATAAATTAATTTAAATACCGGTATGCAACGATAAATACCGGTATATCGGTATTTTCAATATTATTCACTATCTGGATTAAAATAAATGTTTGTGGACCTAATAATAAATTAATTTAAATACCGGTATGCAACGATAAATACCGTTATTTCGGTATTTTCAATATTATTCACTATCTGGATTAAAATAAATGTTGGTGACCTAATAATAAATTAATTTAAATACCGGTATGCAACGATAAATACCGGTATTTCGGTATTTTTAATATTATTCACCATCTGGATTAAAATAAATGTCGGTTGACCTAATAATAAATTAAATTAAATACCGGTATGCAACGATAAATACCGGTATTTCGATATTTTCAATATTATTCACTATCTGGATTAAAATAAATGTTGGTGGACCTAATAATAAATTAATTTAAATACCGGTATGCAACGATAAATACCGGTATTTCGGTATTTTCAATATTATTCACTATCTGGATTAAAATAAATGTTGGTGGACCTAATAATAAATTAATTTATATACCGGTATACAACGATAAATACCGGTATTTCGGTATTTTCAATATTATTCACTATCTGGATTAAAATAAATGTTTGTGGACCTAATAATAAATTAATTTAAATACCGGTATGCAACGATAAATACCGTTATTTCGGTATTTTCAATATTATTCACTATCTGGATTAAAATAAATGTTGGTGGACCTAATAATAAATTAATTTATATACCGGTATGCAACGATAAATACCGGTATTTCGGTATTTTCAATATTATTCACTATCTGGATTAAAATAAATGTTTGTGGACCTAATAATAAATTAATTTAAATACCGGTATGCAACGATAAATACCGTTATTTCGGTATTTTCAATATTATTCACTATCTGGATTAAAATAAATGTTGGTGGACCTAATAATAAATTAAATTAAATACCGGTATGCAACGATAAATACCGGTATTTCGGTATTGACAATATTATTCACCATCTGGATTAAAATAAATGTCGGTTGACCTAATAATAAATTAAATTAAATACCGTATGCAACGATAAATACCGTTATTTCGGTATTTTCAATATTATTCACTATCTGGATTAAAATAAATGTTGGTGACCTAATAATAAATTAATTTAAATACCGGTATGCAACGATAAATACCGGTATTTCGGTATTTTTAATATTATTCACCATCTGGATTAAAATAAATGTCGGTTGACCTAATAATAAATTAAATTAAATACCGGTATGCAACGATAAATACCGGTATTTCGATATTTTCAATATTATTCACTATCTGGATTAAAATAAATGTTGGTGGACCTAATAATAAATTAATTTAAATACCGGTATGCAACGATAAATACCGGTATTTCGGTATTTTCAATATTATTCACTATCTGGATTAAAATAAATGTTGGTGGACCTAATAATAAATTAATTTATATACCGGTATGCAACGATAAATACCGGTATTTCGGTATTTTCAATATTATTCACTATCTGGATTAAAATAAATGTTTGTGGACCTAATAATAAATTAATTTAAATACCGGTATGCAACGATAAATACCGTTATTTCGGTATTTTCAATATTATTCACTATCTGGATTAAAATAAATGTTGGTGGACCTAATAATAAATTAATTTATATACCGGTATGCAACGATAAATACCGGTATTTCGGTATTTTCAATATTATTCACTATCTGGATTAAAATAAATGTTTGTGGACCTAATAATAAATTAATTTAAATACCGGTATGCAACGATAAATACCGTTATTTCGGTATTTTCAATATTATTCACTATCTGGATTAAAATAAATGTTGGTGGACCTAATAATAAATTAAATTAAATACCGGTATGCAACGATAAATACCGGTATTTCGGTATTGACAATATTATTCACCATCTGGATTAAAATAAATGTCGGTTGACCTAATAATAAATTAAATTAAATACCGTATTTATCGTTGCATACCGATGCAACGATAAATACCGGTATTTCGGTATTTTCAATATTATTCACTATCTGGATTAAAATAAATGTTGGTGGACCTAATAATAAATTAATTTAAATACCGGTATGCAACGATAAATACCGGTATTTCGGTATTTTCAATATTATTCACTATCTGGATTAAAATAAATGTTGGTGGACCTAATAATAAATTAAATTAAATACCGGTATGCAACGATAAATACCGGTATTTCGGTATTTTCAATATTATTCACTATCTGGATTAAAATAAATGTTGGTGGACCTAATAATAAATTAATTTAAATACCGGTATGCAACGATAAATACCGGTATATCGGTATTTTCAATATTATTCACTATCTGGATTAAAATAAATGTTTGTGGACCTAATAATAAATTAATTTAAATACCGGTATGCAACGATAAATACCGTTATTTCGGTATTTTCAATATTATTCACTATCTGGATTAAAATAAATGTTGGTGACCTAATAATAAATTAATTTAAATACCGGTATGCAACGATAAATACCGGTATTTCGGTATTTTTAATATTATTCACCATCTGGATTAAAATAAATGTCGGTTGACCTAATAATAAATTAAATTAAATACCGGTATGCAACGATAAATACCGGTATTTCGATATTTTCAATATTATTCACTATCTGGATTAAAATAAATGTTGGTGGACCTAATAATAAATTAATTTAAATACCGGTATGCAACGATAAATACCGGTATTTCGGTATTTTCAATATTATTCACTATCTGGATTAAAATAAATGTTGGTGGACCTAATAATAAATTAAATTAAATACCGGTTTGCAACGATAAATACCGGTATTTCGGTATTTTCAATATTATTCACTATCTGGATTAAAATAAATGTCGATGAACCTAATAATAAATTAAATTAAATACCGGTATGCAACGATAAATACCGGTATTTCGGTATTTTCAATATTATTCACTATCTGGATTGAAATAAAAGTCGGTGGACCTAATATTAAATTAAATACCGGTATACAACAATAAATACCGGTATTTCGGTATTGTCAATATTATTCATCCCTCTAAACTTACAAGTTTAACTCCTTTGAATCCCTTATCCGACTCATCCGGCGTCAAAAGCTGCTTGAAGATGCTTTCCTGTTGGGTCTTCATGTTTGGATTGATGCGTACAACCCTCCCATTTATTTCAACAGCAACAGCCCTAAGAAACATTTTATTTATTGTAATAAAATCGGGTTTATTTCGTCTATTTTGGGCATAAAACATAACGAAAACATAATTTAAAACATACCCTGGGTGAACATTAGGTCCATTCTGAATGAGCTTCCGGAGCTCCTCGACATTCCAAAGCGTAACAGGAACGGGGTACGTTAAATGTTTCGCAAACACTTCCGGTATACCAATTTCGTCGATGTTCAAGTTGGGATCGGGCGTGATGACGGACCGCGCCGCAAAATTCACCCTTTTGCCCATCATGTGCATTCGGATTATACCCGCTTTCTTCTCAATTATCTAAAACCACAAACATTATTGCATACAGTTTTTAGGACATGTTCAAACCTCATGATCTTTATTTAAACCTCATCATAGTCATAACTAGATTTAGTCATGGACTCTTTACTACCACTAGCATTTACATTTGCTGCACATAATACCTGTTTAAGTCCCTGTTCCCCTCCTATCTTCGCCTCTTGGTCCAGCAGATTGTTCACATCTGTCTGCAGCAGTTCCCAGCAGTTGTGCAACTTCTCAAGAGCAGACGAGCCTCTGGCCAACATATAGACTGTCTGCAAACCAAAAAATTCTATCCACTCAATACGCCACTTACGTGAGGCAAAGGCCACTTACTTTCGCTTCATCAGTCAGACTTTCAATGTCGTTTGTCTGGTGCACCTTTATGGCCGCACGCAACACCAAGCAGTCCTGAAGGATGGTCTTGTAGACACGTGTCTGTTGGTGTTCACTGATCGTACCAGACAATATACTGACCTAAAATATATTCAAAATTAATATCCGAAGATACATCGCAACTGACGAATTTTCTCAGTGCAAGGTGCAGAAATTGAGAGCACTAGCATGTTTTGGCTTTTTTTGATATTTTTGACCTTTTTTGACATTTTTGACTTTTTCACGTTTTTGACGTTTTTTCGACATTTTTCACATTTTTGACATTTTTCACGTTTTTTGACATTTTTCACGTTTTTGACGTTTTTTGAAATTTTTCACGTTTTTGACGTTTTTTCGACTTTTTCACATTTTTGACATTTTTCACGTTTTTTGAATTTTTCACGTTTTTGACATTTTTCACGTTTTTCGACATTTTTCACGTTTTTTGACATTTTTCACGTTTTTCACGTTTTTGACGTTTTATGACATTTTTCACGTTTTTGACTTTTTTTGACATTTTTCACGTTTTTGAAATTTTTCACGTTTTTGACGGTTTTCGACATTTTTTCTCATTTTTCACGTTTATGACGTTTTTGACATTTTTCACGTTTTTGACGTTTTTTTTGACATTTTTCACGTTTTTGACGTTTTTGGACATTGTTCATGTTCTTCACGTTTTTGACGTTTTTTCGACTTTTTTTTTCACATTTTTCACGTTTATGAGGTTTTCGACATTTTTCACGTTTTTGACGTTTTTTCGAAATTTTTCACGTTTTGACATTTTTCACGTTTTTGACGTTTTTTTTGACATTTTTCACATTTTTCACGTTTTTGACATTTTTTACGTTTTTGACGTTTTAGACATTTTTCACGTTCTTGACGTTTTAGACATTTTTCACGTTCTTGACGTTTTTTTTTTGACATTTTTCACGTTTTTGACGTTTTTTTTTGACATTTTTCACGTTTTAGACATTTTTCACGTTCTTGACGTTTTTTTTTGACATTTTTCACGTTTTTGACGGTTTTTTTTTTTGACATTTTTCACGTTTTTGAAGTTTTTTGACATTTTTCACGTTTTTTCGACATTTTTCACATTTTTCACGTTTTTTGACATTTTTCACGTTTTCTCGACTTTTTTTTCACATTTTTCATGTTTTTGACGTTTTTGACATTTTTCACGTTTTTGACGTTTTAGACATTTTTCACGTTCTTGACGTTTTGTTTTGACATTTTTCACGTTTTTGACGATTTTTTTTTTGACATTTTTCACGTTTTTGACGTTTTTTGACATTTTTCACGTTTTTGACGTTTTTTTGAAATTTTTCACGTTTTTGACGTTTTTTTCGAATTTTTCACATTTTTTGACATTTTTGACGTTTTTTGACATTTTTCACGTTTTTGACGTTTTATGACATTTTTCACGTTTTTGACGTTTTATGACATTTTTCACGTTTTTGACGTTTTTTCGAAATTGTTCACATTTTTCACGTTTTTTGACATTTTTCACGTTTTTGGCGTTTTTGACATTTTTCACGTTTTCGACGTTTTTTGAAATTTTTCACGTTTTTCACGTTTTTTTGACGTTTTTTCGACATTTATCACGTTTTTGACGTTTTTTCGACATTTTTCACATTTTTGACATTTGTCACGTTTTTTTGACATTTTTCACGTTTTTGATGTTTTTTGCCATTTTTCACGTTTTTGACGTTTTTTTGACATTTTTCACGTTTTTCACGTTTTTTGACATTTTTCACGTTTTTGACGTTTTTTGACATTTTTCACGTTTTTGACGTTTTTTCGACATTTATCACGTTTTTGACGTTTTTTCGACATTTTTCACATTTTTGACATTTGTCACGTTTTTTTGACATTTGTCACGTTTTTTTGACATTTTTCACGTTTTTGACGTTTTTTTTTGACATTTTTCCTGTTTTTCACGTTTTTTCGACTTTTTTTTTCACATTTTTTCACGTTTTTGACGTTTTTGACATTTTTCACGTTTTTGACGTTTTAGACATTTTTCACGTTTTTGACGTATTTTTGACATTTTTCACGTTTTTGACGTTTTGTTGACATTTTTCACGTTTTTGACGTTCTTTTTACATTTTTCACGTTTTTTGACATTTTTCACGTTTTTGACGTTTTTTCGACATTTTTCACATTTTTGACATTTGTCACGTTTTTTTGACATTTTTCACGTTTTTGACGTTTTTTTTTGACATTTTTCCTGTTTTTCACGTTTTTTCGACTTTTTTTTTCACATTTTTTCACGTTTTTGACGTTTTTGACATTTTTCACGTTTTTGACGTTTTAGACATTTTTCACGTTTTTGACGTATTTTTGACATTTTTCACGTTTTTGACGTTTTGTTGACATTTTTCACGTTTTTGACGTTCTTTTTACATTTTTCACGTTTTTTGACATTTTTCACGTTTTTGACGTTTTTTGACATTTTTCACGTTTTTGACGTTTTTTGACATTTTTCATGTTTTTCACGTTTTTTTGACTTTTTTGTTTTGAAGGTGCTGTGTGAAAACTCAAATAGTCACGGGAACCGCGAAATAGGATTTAGTTTTCTACACGGATATAAATATATATATATATATAAATATATATATATATATATATATATAAATATATATATATATATATATATATACATATATATATATATATATATATATATATATATATATATATATATATATACGTATACGCGTAAGGGTAGAGTAGCATAAATGACGAAGGATATACCAAAACAAGGACATCAAATTGATGGTTGGTTCATGACTTAAGACTTACAGGTCTAACATTTGATGGTACAACTGGAATAACATCAAAATAGAAAACGTCGGTGGGATACTCGGTGTTGACGCCTCTAAGAACTGGAACTAGTTGCAACAGCAGTTCCTGATCGTTATCCCAAAGTTTCCGGAAGATATTCCTGTAAAATATCAACGATATATAATTGATTCAGAATTCATAGGATTCTCTTCAAGAATCGATTCGTTACATCCTGGAAAATTCCTAATGGAAGATGAAATGAATATTTCTAAAAAAACCTCATACATTATAGCCACTACATAAAAATAACAGGTCAAGGTGGAGGTTCTAAAATTGTTCAAGGTCATAGGGAGGTTCTAAAACTGTTCAAGGTCATGGGGAGGTTCTAGAATTGCTCAAGGTCATGTTCTAGAATTTCTCGAGGTTATGAGAAGATTATAGAATTGCTCAAAGTCATGAAAAGGTTCTAGAATTGCTGAAGGTAATGAGAAGGTTCTAGAATTGCTCAATGCCATGAGAAGATTATAGAATTGTTCAGGATCACGAGGAGGTTCTAAAATAGCTCAAGGTCATGAGAGTATAAAATTTCTAAAACTCATAAAGAAGTTCTAGAATTGCTCAGTCATGTGAAGGCTCTAGAATTGTTCAAGGTCATTAGGAGGTTCTAGAATTGCTCAATATCATGAGGAGATTCCACAATTGCTTAAGGTCATGAAGAGGTTCTAAAATTGCTCAAGATCATGAGGAAGTTCTACAATTGCTTAAGGTCATCAGGAAGTTCTAGAATTGCTCAACGTCATGAGGAGGTTCTAGAATTGCTCAAGGTCATGATGAGATTCTAAAATGTCTCAAACTCATAAAGAGGTTCTAGAATTGATCAAAGTCATGTGAAGGATCTAGAATTGTTCAAGGAGGTACTAGAATTGCTCTATATCATGAGGAGGTTCCACAATTGCTTAAGGTCATTAGGAGGTTCTAGAATTGCTCAAGGTCATGAGCATGTTCTAGAATTTTTCGAGGTCATGAGAAGATTATAGAATTGCTCAAAGTCATGAAAAGGTTCTAGAATTGCTGAAGGTAATGAGAAGGTTCTAGAATTGCTCAATGTCATGAGAAGATTATAGAATTGTTCAGGATCACGAGGAGGTTCTAAAATAGCTCAAGGTCATGAGATTATAAAATTTCTAAAACTCATAAAGAGGTTCTAGAATTGCTCAAAGTAATGTGAAGGCTCTAGAATTGTTCAAGGTCATTAGCAGGTTCTAGAATTGCTCAATATCATGAAAAGATTCCATAATGGCTTAAGGTCATTAGGAGGTTCTAGAATTGCGAAGGATCATAAGGAAGCTCTACAATCGCTTAAGGTCATCAGAAAGTTCTAGAATTGCTCAAGGTCATGAGGAGGTTCTAGAATTTCTCAGGGTCATGACGAGGTTCTAGAATTGCTCAAGGTCATCATGAGATTCTAAAATGTCTCAAACTCATAGGTTCTAGAATTGTTCAAGGAGGTTCTAGAAATGCTCAATATCATGAGGAGGTTCCACAATTGCTTAACTTCATTAGGAGGTTCTAGAATTGCTCAAGACCGTGAGGAAGTTCTACAATTGCTTAAGGTCATCAGGAGGTTCTATAATTGCTTAATGTCATAAGGAGGTTCTAGAATTGTTCATGGTCACGAGGAGGTTCTAGAATTGCTCAAGGTCATGAGGAGATTATACAATTTCTAAAACTCATAAAGAGGTTCTAGAATTGCTCAAAGTCATGTGAATGCTCTAGAATTGTCATTACGAGGTTCTAGAATTGCTCAATTTTATGAGGAGGTTCCACAATTGCTTAAGGTCATTAGGAGGTTCTAGAATTGTTCAAGACCGTGAGGAAGTTCTACAATTGCTTAAGGTCATCAGGAGGTTCTAGAATTGCTTAATGTCATAAGGAGGTTCTAAAATTGTTCAGGGTCACGAGGAGGTTCTAGAGTTGCTCAAGGTCATGAGGACATTCTAGAATTGCTGAAGGTCATTAGATGGTTCTAGAATTGCTCATGGTAATGAGATGATTATAGAATTTCTAAAAATCGTGAGGAAATTATTGAATTGCTCAAGGTCATGAGGTTCTAGAATTGTTCGAGGACATGAGGTAGTTCTAGAATTGTTCAAGGTCATGAGGAGATTATAAAATTTCCCAATGTCATGAAGAAGTTCTAGAACTACTTAAAGTCAAGGTTCTTGAATTGCTGACGATTATGAGGAGATTCTAGAATTACCCAACTAATGAGGAGGTTCTAGAATTGCTCAAGCAGCGAAGAGGTTCTGGAATTGTTCAAGGTCATAAAGATATTCTAGAATTGCTCATGGTGATGAGAAGCCTCTAGAGTTGCTTAAGGTCATGAGGACATTCTATAATTGCTGAAGGTCATTAGATTGTTCTAGAATTTCTCAAGATCGTGAGGAGATTATTGAATTGCTCAAGTTCATGAGGTTCTTGAATTGTTCAAGGTCATGACGAGATTCTAGAAATGTTCAAGGCAATGAGGAGATTATAGAAATGTTAAAATCATGAGAAGATTATAAAAATGTTCCAGTTAATGAGGAGATTCTAGAATTGCTCAAGGTAATGAGGAGGTTCTAGAATTGCTCAAGCGGGTGAGGAGGTTCTGGAATTGTTCAAGGTTATGAAGAGATTCTATAATTGCTCATGGTCATGAGAAGGTTCTTCTAAGGTTGCTTAAGGTCATGGGGACATTCTAGAATTGCTGAAGGTCATAAGATGGTTCAAAAATTTCTCAAAATCGTGAGATTATTGAATTGCTCATGGTCATGAGGTTCTAGAATTTTTCGAGGTCATGAGAAGGTTCTAGAATTGTTTAGGTCATGACGAGGTTCTAGGAATGTTCAAGGTCATGAGGAGATTATAGAATTGCTCATGGTCATGAGAAGATTATAGAATTGCTGATGACGATGGTTCTAGAATTTCTCAAGATCGTGAAATGATTAAATTGCTCTAGGTCATGAGGTTCTAGAATTGCTCAAGGTTCTTGAATTTCTCAAGGTCATGAGACGGTTCTATAATTGCTAAAAGTCATGAGGAGGTTATACAATTTTTCAAAGACATGAAAAGATTATAGAATTACTCATGGTCATGAGATTATAGAATTTTTCAAGGACATGAGGTTCTAGAATAGCTCCAGGTCATGACGAGGTTCTAGAAATTTTCAAAGCCTTGAGAAGAGTATAGAAATGTTCAAGGCCTTGAGGAGATTATAGAAATGTTCAAGTTTACGAGGAGATTATAAAAAGTTCATGAGGAGATAATAGAATTTCTCAAGGTCATGAAGAGGTTCTAGAATTGATCAAAGTCATGAGGCAGTTCTATAATCGTTCAAGGTCCTGAGAAGGTTCTAGAATTAATCAAGGTCATGAGGCAGTTCTATAATTATTCAAGATCATGAGGTTCTAAAATTGATCAAGGTCATGAGACAGTTCTATAATTATTCAAGGTCATGAGGAGGTTCTAGAATTTATCAAGGTCATGAGGCAGTTCTATAATCGTTCAAGGTCATGAGGAGGTTCTAGAATTGATCAAGTTCATGAGACAGTTCTACAATCGTTCAAGATCATGAGGAGGTTTTAGAATTGATCAAGGTCATGAGGCAGTTCTATAATCATTCAAGATCATGAGGAGGTTCTAGAATTGATCAAGGTCATGAGGCAGTTATATAATTATTCAAGGTCATGAGGACGTTCTAGAATTGATCAAGGTCATGAGGCAGTTCTATAATTATTCAAGGTCATGAGGTTCTAAAATTGATCAAGGTCATGAGACAGTCTATAATTATTCAAGGTCATGAGGAGGTTCTAGAATTGATCAAGGTCATGAGACAGTTCTATAATTATTCAAGGTCATGAGGAGGTTCTAGAATTGATCAAAGTCATGAGGCAGTTCTATAATTATTCAAGATCATGAGGAGGTTCTAGAATTGATCAAGATCATGAGGCAGTTCTATAATAATTCAAGGTCATGAGGAGGTTCTAGAATTGATCAAGGTCATGAGGCAGTTCTATAATTATTCAAGGTCATGAGGAAGTTCTAGAATTGATCAAGATTATGAGGCAGTTCTATAATTATTCAAGGTCATGAGGAGGTTCTAGAATTGATCAAGGTCATGAGGCAGTTCTATAATTATTCAAGGTCATGAGGAAGTTCTAAAATTGATCAAGGTCATGAGGCAGTTCTATAATTATTCAAGGTCATGAGGAAGTTCTAGAATTGATCAAGATCATGAGGCAGTTCTATAATAATTCAAGGTCATGAGGAGGTTCTAGAATTGATCAAGGTCATGAGGCACTTCTACAATCGTTCAAGGTCATGGGGAGGTTCTAGAATTGATCAAATTTATGAGGCAGTTCTGTAATCGTTCAAGATCATGAGGAGGTTCTGGAATTGATCAAGGTCATGAGGCAGTTCTACAATCGTTCAAGGTCATGAGAAGGTTCTAGAATTGATCAAAGTCATGAGGCAGTTCTATAATTGTTCAAGGTCATGAGGAGGTTCTAGAATTGATCAAGGTCATGAGACAGTTCTATAATTATTCAAGGTCATGAGGAGGTTCTAGAATTGATCAAAGTCATGAGGCAGTTCTATAATTATTCAAGATCATGAGGAGGTTCTAGAATTGATCAAGATCATGAGGCAGTTCTATAATAATTCAAGGTCATGAGGAGGTTCTAGAATTGATCAAGGTCATGAGGCAGTTCTATAATTATTCAAGGTCATGAGGAAGTTCTAAAATTGATCAAGGTCATGAGGCAGTTCTATAATTATTCAAGGTCATGAGGAAGTTCTAGAATTGATCAAGATCATGAGGCAGTTCTATAATAATTCAAGGTCATGAGGAGGCTCTAGAATTGATCAAGGTCATGAGGCACTTCTACAATCGTTCAAGGTCATGGGGAGGTTCTAGAATTGATCAAATTTATGAGGCAGTTCTGTAATCGTTCAAGGTCATGAGGAGGTTCTAGAATTGATCAAGGTCATGAGACAGTTCTATAATTATTCAAGATCATGAGGAGGTTCTGGAATTGATCAAGGTCATGAGGCAGTTCTACAATCTTTGAAGGTCATGAGAAGGTTCTAGAATTGATCAAAGTCATGAGGCAGTTCTATAATTGTTCAAGGTCATGAGGAGGTTCTAGAATTGATCAAAGTCATGAGGCAGTTCTATAATTATTCAAGGTCATGAGGAAGTTCTAGAATTGATCAACATTATGAGGCAGTTCTATAATTATTCAAGGTCATGAGGAGGTTCTAGAATTGATCAAGGTCATGAGACAGTTCTATAATTGTTCAAAGTCATGAGGAGGGTTCTAGGATCAGCTTGTTCCCTCCACTACTAACATACCTTGATTCTCCTGGTGTGACGGGTTTGGTTTGCATAGCCTTTATCTGCGACCCCTTCGCTTTCTCCTTTTCCGGGGGCAGCTGATGCCGTACGGTTATCATCAACCTGTTCTTCAGGGAGGTGACACCGATGAGGGAAGCTTTGCAGTGGGGGCAATGTTTCTTCGTTTCCACCCTGGCAAATACGTTCGCAATGAACTGGTTCCGGATGGTTTCGGTGTTCTTATTCATGGACGCTGTATTTTTATCTACCAAAAAAAAAAAATATTTGTAGTAGTGCAGTCAAATGTCACTGGTAAATACAACTATCCCCAAAACAGTACAATAAAATCAAAAATAACTTCTATCTTTATAGAATCAGACTAGTTACTAATAAAGAATATGCTCTATGTTCTAGAATTGTTCAAGATCATGAGAAGATTATAGAATTGCTCAAAGACATGAGATTATAGAATTGCTTAAGGTCAAGAAGAGTTCTAGAATTGCTCAATGTCATCAGTAGGTTCTAGAACTGTTCAAGATCATGAGAAGATTATAGAAATGCTCAAAGTCATGAGATTATAGAATTGCTCAAGGTCATGAAGAGTTCTAGACGTGTTCAAGATCATGAGAAGATTATAGAATTGCTCAAAGTGATAAGATTATAGAATTACTCAAGGTCATGAAGAGTTCTAGAATTGCTCAATGTCATCAGTAGGTTCTAGAACTGATCAAGATCATGAGAAGATTATAGAATTGCTCAAAGTGATAAGATTATAGAATTACTCAAGGTCATGAAGAGTTCTAGAATTGCTCAATGTCATCAGTAGGTTCTAGAACTGTTCAAGATCATGAGAAGATTATAGAATTGCTCAAAGTCATGAGATTATAGAATTGTACAAGGTCATGAAGAGTTCTAGACGTGTTCAAGATCATGAGAAGATTATAGAATTGCTCAAAGTCATGAGATTATAGAATTGCTTAAGGTCAAGAAGAATTCTAGAATTGCTCAATGTCATCAGTAGGTTCTAGAACTGTTCAAGATCATGAGAAGATTATAGAAATGCTCAAAGTCATGAGATTATAGAATTGCTCAAGGTCATGAACAGTTCTAGACGTGTTCAAGATCATGAGACGATTATAGAATTGCTCAAAGTGATGAGATTATAGAATTGCTTAAGGTCACGAAGAGTTCTAGAATTGCTCAATGTCATCAGTAGGTTCTAGAATTGTTCAAGATCATGAGAAGATTATAGAATTGCTCAAAGTGATGAGATTATATAATTGCTCAAGGTCATGAAGAGTTCTAGACGTGTCTAAGATCATGAGAAGATTATAGTATTGCTCAAAGTGATGAGATTATAGAATTGCTCAAGATCATGAAGAGTTCTAGAATTGTTCAAGGTCATGAGGAGGTTTCAGAAATGTTCAAGGTCATGAGATTATAGAATTTCACAAGGGCATGAAGAGTTCTAGAATTACTATCTATATCTGTATTAATATTATATCTTCTAGCACATTATTAACATTATTACCTGTATTTGTAACTAACTCCTCAAATTTTTGTAGAGGCACAAGATTCTCCTCTGGAATATTGTCGAAATGTTTGTGCTGCGATACAAGCTCCAACACCATATTCTCCACCTCAATAGCCTCGGAGACATATCCAGCATCCAATAATTTCATCTGAAGCTGCAATGAGTGGCGTACATGGCCTAAAATGATACAAAATAGTGTGTGACCATTCCAAATGTTAAGCAAAATGTGCACTTACTTGGAAACAAAACATGGTAGCACTGCAGACAGCTCTTCTTCAGAATCGTTGCAATTATTTTGTGAAAAAGTGGATTGACTGTGGGTAATGGTAACTCGATGTACCCATAATGTCCAGGACAGGTGTATGCATTTTTGAGGCATGTCCCACATGGTTCACTCGTTTTATCATCCAAGGGACCTGAAAGATGATAATAAATAATTAATAATAACATAAAAATTAGATGGAATGAAGAAAAGCTGGAGAGTAGGAAAATGGGATTAATATTGTCAATATAACCCAGCTCAGTCTCATATTCAGTTTGAATTCCATCAGGGCGAATGTTTGCAAATGACCTTTCACAGTTTTTCAGAGGTTTTCTATGAAGTTTTGGTATATACTGGGTGATTAAACTCCTCTGAGCTTAGAGGAGAAGCTTCTCCCTTGACATGGAAAGAAAGAACATGGAAATACTCTTGTATTTATGTTTTCCGTCCATACATTCTTGCTCATTTACTTTTTTACTCTATTACTCTTCTTTTGGAGGATGAGATATAGTAATGGAAATAAAATTGTGAAGAATACAATGTAATATACATGTAAGAAGAAAGGCAAAGATATAACAGTAAGAGGAATGATGAAAATGGAAAACAAGGGAAAACAAAAGAAGTGACAGGACGAGTGCAAGGTCGGTAGACAACATAGAAGTTTAAAACTGCGGAGGCAAACTACAAAACTGATAAGAATAGAGCTGCATGTACAAATAAACTCACCTAAACATGTAAGAAGAAAGGCAAAGATATAACAGTAAGAGGAATGATGAAAATGGAAACCAAGGGAAAACAAAAGAAGTGACAGGCCAAGTGCAAGGTGGCTAGACAACATAGAAGTTTAAAACTGGAGAGGCAAACTACAAAACAGATAAGAATAAAGGTGCATGTACAAATAAACTCACCTAAACATGTAAGAAGAAAGGCAAAGATATAACAGTAAGAGAAATGATGAAAATGGAAACCAAGGGAAAACAAAAGAAGTGACAGGCCGAATGCAAGGTCGGTAGACAACATAGAAGTTTAAAACTGCAGAGGCAAACTACAAAACAGATAAGAATAGAGGTGCATGTACAAATAAACTCACCTAAACATGAAAGAAGAAAGGCAAAGATATAACAGTAAGAGGAATGATGAAAATGGAAACCAAGGGAAAACAAAAGAAGTGACAGGCCAAGTGCAAGGTGGCTAGACAACATAGAAGTTTAAAACTGGAGAGGCAAACTACAAAACAGATAAGAATAAAGGTGCATGTACAAATAAACTCACCTAAACATGTAAGAAGAAAGGCAAAGTTATAACAGTAAGAGGAATGATGTAAATGGAAACCAAGGGAAAACAAAAGAAGTGACAGGCCAAGTGCAAGGTGGCTAGACAACATAGAAGTTTAAAACTGGAGAGGCAAACTACAAAACTGATAAGAATAGAGGTGCATGTACAAATAAACTCACCTAAACACTTATCATGCAATCCTCCAGACAGTGGGTGCCCCAACGCATCAAAAGTAATATGAGTGTGAATTTTCACAACAGACAACTTCCTAATATCCTCCGTTGTGAACATGGAGAAATTTATGTTGTCTGGATTGAGATGCTTCGCGGTGCGAACATCCCCTTTCCGCCCAAACGTCTCCATCGTGCAAACAATTGTAATAAAACACTGATCAACAACAACACATGCTGCACTTAAACATAACCTCAACAATAACCTCAACAATAACAACACCGAAAACCTAAACTGTTAGAATGTGATATGTTATTAATGAATTCAATTCAATTGTAAATAACTGGTAAGTAACAATAATTTACTTGTATTATGTATTGTATGAAGAAAAACGTTTTAATATTTTTGGTTTTGAATTGACGCGGTTTTTGACATTTTTCGGTATTTAGAAACATTAATTATAAAAAATATTTATTACTACTATTAATCAATTAAAGAATCTTATAATATAAATAAGAATTACAATTATAATTTATTATATTATTATTGTTGACTGTCCCTATTCCAGCTATTTGTGAGACAATACACCTAATTTATGCTGACTGATTTGTATGGAACGCATCCAATACAAGTAGTTCAAATACACCGCGCGGCGGCTCACTTCGCGTCGTTGGAATGTTTTGACAGCCAGTGACAGTGAAACGTCAACGTTGAAAGTTTTTCTGGTAGGCGTTCGGCTGATTGCAAGCTAGCCGATTTTAGTGAGATTTCGCGGTGCTGTGGTGTTACAGTGACGGTGCACAATGACGGACTCCAAGTACTTCACGACCACCAAGAAGGGGGAGATTTTCGAGCTGAAGTCCGAGCTCAATAATGACAAGAAGGAAAAGAAGAAGGAGGCGGTGAAAAAGGTAGATTTTGATCAAGTAGACGAGTCGATTGTAGACGTTACTTATTAAAAATAATCAAATGTGTGCATGAATCAAGATATAAGGGTTTTCATGAAATTTAACTCTCATCACTATATACCATCAATATACCAAGCTCAAGGGCCTTAAAATGAGAGTTAAAACACCACTGTGCATGGTATCTGTATTGTATTATATATTTGATACAGATACCAAGCTCAGTGGCCTCAGAATGAAAGTTAAAATCCCACTGCACTTGGTATCTGTATCAAATATATTATATATTTGATACAGATACCAAGCTCAGTGGCCTCAGAATGAGAGTTAAAATCCCACTGCACTTGGTATATGTATCAAATATATTATATATTTGATAAAGATACCAAGCTCAGTTGCCTCGAAATGAGAGTTATAACTCCACTGTACTTGGTATATGTATCTAATATAAAATATATAGGGGGCACTGTAGCACAGTGGTGAAGGCATCCAACTACCATGCTGAAGATTGTGCATTCAAATCTCACAAAGCAAAATAATTTACAGTTTGTACACACTCCCAACTCAACTAGCTAGCAGGTTTCATAGTTCCTAAAACAACTGTTTTGGAAGTTATGACAGTTGTCATCTCAAGCTGTGGGAACTATCAAACTATCCATAGTTGCTATCAATAATAAAGCAACTTTAGATAGTTTGATAGTTCCCACCACTGCTTCGCATAATAATAGTTACATAAACAAACAAATATCTTACGTTATCAAACACCTATGAATACAATTTAATAATTTATGATTAATTTTGTTTCAGGTCATAGCCAGCATGACTGTTGGAAAGGATGTGTCCGCCCTGTTCCCAGATGTTGTAAATTGTATGCAAACAGACAATTTGGAGCTGAAGAAGCTTGTCTACTTGTATTTGATGAATTACGCCAAGTCTCAGCCTGATATGGCCATTATGGCTGTCAACACTTTCGTAAAGGTTAGTTATCAAAACTATTACGCTAAATATCCAGCAGTAGCATACTAGGGAGCTATCTGGGAATCGGATAGTGTCGTCAGATCCTACAAAACTGATATGTAGAACATATCAAAAGTAAAACTATTGATGACCTTGAATTTAATCTTGTATTATATTATTTTATTATTATATTATTATTTAATACTGGATCGTTTAGTTTTTCCAATTGAAACACCAATTGTTTTTGTTGAAGTAGTTGGTAAACAGCTGAAAATTACATGATTTTGGAGAGTGAATTGCGAGGTGAGGGTTCAAATTGCTTTTGCTGTCGAAACTTGTGAATCACAGATTTTCTGTGAAGTTAAGTTATTCAGGTAAACCAGATGATTATACTCCTCTGAGCTTTGCCCTTTTTTGGTCTTGTATATGATGGTCATACACATTTTATGCATATTTCTCATCAATTCAGATGTTATTATCATCAATGAAATGTCATTGTCAGATTCTCATCAATCATATGTCATTGTCAGATTCTCATCAATCAGATGTCATTGTCAGATTCTCATTTATCAGATGTAGTTATCAGTTTATCATCAATCAGATGTCATCAGATCAATCAAATCTCATTGTCAGATTTTCATTAATCAAATGTTATTGTCAGATTCTCATCAATCAGATGTCAGCAGATCAATCAAATCTCATTGTCAGATTTTCATTAATCAAATGTTATTGTCAGATTCTCATCAATCAGATGTCATCAGATCAATCAAATCTCATTGTCAGATTCTCATTAATCAAATGTTATTGTCAGATTCTCATCAATCAGATGTCATCAGATCAATCAAATCTCATTGTCAGATTTTCATTAATCTAATGTTATTGTCAGATTCTCATCAATCAGATGTCATCAGATCAATCAAATCCCATTGTCAGATTTTCATTAATCAAATGTTATTGTCAGATTCTCATCAATAATATGGCATTGTCAGAATCTTATCTCAATCAGATGTCATTGTCAGATTCTCATCAATCAGATGTCATTGTTAGTTTCTCGTAAATATTATCAGATTTTCATCAATCAGGTGTCATCATCATATTATCAGCAATCAAATGTCATTATCAGATTCTCATCAATCAGATGTCATTGTCAGATTATTACCAATTAGATACTATTGTCAGTTTCTCATCAATATGACATCTGATTGATGAGAAACTGACAATGACATCTGATTAATAAGATTCTGACGATGCCATATTATTGATTTGTCAGTTTCTCAATCAGATGTCATTGTCAGATTCTCATCAATCAGATATTATTGTCAGATTCTCTTATAAGTATCTTTATTACCAAATGTCATTATCAGATTCTTATCATTTCATTGTCATGGTTAGATCTCATACTCATGTTATTGTCAGATGTCATCCTCAAATGAAATAGTGAAATGTCATTGTCATATGTTACTTTAAGATGTCATTCAAATTCTCATCAATCATATGTCGTAGTCAGTTTCTCATCAATCAGATATCATAGTCAAATTCTCATCAATCACATATCATAGTCGACTCAATCATATTTCATAGTCAGTTTCTCATCAATCAGATGTCATTGTTAGTTTTTCATCTATAAGATGTCATTGGCAGATTCTCATCAATCAGATGTCATAGTCAAATTCTCATTAACCAGATGTCGTTGTCAGATTCTCTTCAATCATATATCATAGACAGTTTCTCATCAATCAGATGTTATTGTCAGATTCTTATCAATCAGATGTTATTGTCAGTTTCTCATCAATCAGATGTCATTTTCAGATTTTAATCAATCAGATGTTATTGTCAGATTATCATCAATCAAATGTCATTGTCAGATTCTCATCAATCAGATATTGTCAGATTAAAATCATGTCATTATCAGATTTTCATCAATGAAATATCATTGTCAGATTCTCATTAATCAGATGTCATTGTCAGATTATTATCAATTAGATATTATTGTCAGTTTCTCATCAATCAGATGTGATAGTTAGTTTCTCATCAGTCAGATGTAATTTTGTCATCAAACAGATGTCGTCAGATTCTCATCAATCAGATATTATTGTCAGATTTTCATCAATCAGATGTCATAGTCAGTTTCTCATCAACCAGATGTCGTCAGATTCTCTTCAATCATATGTCATAGTCAGTTTCTCATCAATCAGATGTCATTTAATCATCAAACAGATGTCAGATTCTCATCAATCAGATTCCATTGTCATGGTTAGATCTCCTCATACTCACGTTATTTTTAGATGTCATTGTTAGATGTAATAGTGAAATGTCAGTGTGATATGTTACTTCAAGATGTCATTCAGATTCTCATCAATCAGATGCCATTGTCAGATCCTCATCAATCATATTATTGTCAGATTCACATCAACCAGATATCAATGTCAGTTTCTCATCAATCAGATGTCATTGTCAGATTCTCATAAATTAAGATGTCTCTCTCAGATCCTCATCAATTCAGGTGGCATTGTCAGATTCTCATCAATCAGATGTCTATGTCAAATTTTCATCGATTAAGATGTCTTTCTCAGGTTCTCATAAATGCAGTTGTCATTGTCTGATTCTCATCAATCAGATGTCATTGTCTGATTCTCATCAATCAGATGTCATTTTCAGCTTCTCATAAATCAGATGTGATTGTCAGATTCTCATTAATCAGATGCCATTGTCAGATTCTCATCAATCACATGTCATTGTCAAATGTCATTGTCTGATTCTCATTCATCAGATGTCATAGTCAGATTCTCATCAATCAGATTCTCATAAATCAGATGTGATTGCCAGATTCTCATTAATCAGATGCCATTGTCAGATTCTCATCAATTAAGATGTCATTCTCAGATTCTCATGAATCACTTGTCTTCGTCAGATTCTCATCAATCATATGTTTTTGTCAGATTATTATCAATCAGATGTCGTTGCCAACTTCTGATCAATCAGATTCTCATAAATCAGATGTCATTGTTAGTTTCTCATCAATCAGATGTAATTATCAGATTTTCATGAATAAATGTCATTGTCAGATTCTCATCAATTAATTCTCATTGTCAGATTCTCTACAGTCAAATGTTATTGTCAGATTAGCATCAATCATAGGGCATTGTCAGATTCTCATCAATCAGATGTCATTGTCAGATTCTCATCAATTAAGATGTCATTCTCAGATTCTCATGAATCACTTGTCTTCGTCAGATTCTCATCAATCATATGTTTTTGTCAGATTATTATCAATCAGATGTCGTTGCCAACTTCTCATCAATCAGATTCTCATAAATCAGATGTCATTGTCAGTTTCTCATCAATCAGATGTAATTATCAGATTTTCATGAATAAATGTCATTGTCAGTTTCTCATCAATTAATTCTCATTGTCAGATTCTCTACAGTCAAATGTTATTGTCAGATTCGCATCAATCATAGGGCATTGTCAGATTCTCATCAATCAGATGTCATTGTCAGATTCTCATCAATTAAGATGTCATTCTCAGATTCTCATGAATCACTTGTCTTCGTCAGATTCTCATCAATCATATGTTTTTGTCAGATTATTATCAATCAGATGTCATTGCCAACTTCTCATCAATCAGATTCTCATAAATCAGATGTCATTGTCAGTTTCTCATCAATCCGATGTTATTATCAGATTTTCATGAATAAATGTCATTGTCAGATTCTCATCAATTAATTCTCATTGTCAATCAGATGTCATTGTTAGTTTTTCATCTATAATATATCATAGTCAGATTCTCATCAATCATATATCATTGTCAGATTTTCATTAACCAAATCGTCGTTGTCAGATTCTCTGCAATGATATGTCATAGTCAGTTTCTCGTCAATCAGATGTCATTGTCAGTTTCTCATCAATCAGATGTCATTGTTAGTTTTTCATCAATCAGATATCATTGTCGATTCTCGTCAATCATATCTCATAGTCAGTTTCTCATCAATCAGATATCATAGTCAGATTCTCATTGTCGATTCTCATCAATCATACGTCATGGTCAGTTTATCATCAATCAGATGTCATTGTTAGTTTTAAGATGTCATTGTCCGATTCTCATCCATCAGTTATCATTGTCAGATTCTCATCAATCAGTTGTCATTGTTAGATTCTCCTAAATCAGATGCCATTGTCAGATTCACATCAATCAGATATCCTAGTCAGATTCTCATTAACCAGGTGTCAGATTCTCATCAATCATATGTCATTGTCAGTTTCTCATCAATCAGATGCCATTGCTAGTTTTTCATCAGGTCTCATTTTCAGATTATCATCAATCAGATATTGATCATTTTCATCTATCATATGTCATAGTCAGTTTCTCATCAATCAGATGTCATCATTAGTTTCTCATCAATCAGATGTCATAGTTAGATTCTCAACAATCATATGCCATGGTCAGTTTCTCACCAATCATATATCATAGTCAGTTTCTCATCAGTCAGATGTCATTGTTAGTTTTTCATCAATCATATGTCATAGTTAGTTTCTCATCAATCAGATGTCATAGTTAGTTTCTCATCAATCAGATGTCATGGTTAGATTCTCAACAATCATATGCCATAGTCAGTTTCTCATCAATCATATATCATAGTCAGTTTCTCGTCAATCAGATGTCATTGTTAGTTTTTCATCAATCAGATGTCATTGTTAGATTCTCATCAATCAAATGTTATTGTCAGAATCTCATCAATCATATGTCATTTTCAGATTCTCATCAATCAGCTATTGTCAGATTAAAATCATGTCATTATGTCATTAGCCAGGTGTCAGATTCTCATCAATCATACGTCATTGTCAGTTTCTCATCAATCAGATGCCATTGCTAGTTTTTCATCAGGTCTCATTGTCAGATTATCATCCATCAGATATTGTTCATTTTCATCAATCATATGTCATAATCAGTTTCTCATCAATCAGATGGCATCGTTAGTTTCTCATCAATCAGATGGCATAGTTAGATTCTCAACAATCATATGCCATAGTCAGTTTCTCACCAATCATATATCATAGTCAGTTTCTCATCAATCAGATGTCATTGTTAGTTTTTCATCAATCAGATGTCATAGTTAGATTCTCAACAATCATATGCCATATTCAGTTTCTCATCAATCATATATCATAGTCAGTTTCTCATCAATCAGATGTCATTGTTAGTTTTTCATCAATCAGATGTCACTGTTAGATTCTCACCAATCAAATGTCATACTTAGTTTCTCGTAAATCAGATGTTATAGTCAGATTCTCAATAATCATATGCCATAGTCAGTTTCTCATCAATCATATATCATAGTCAGTTTCTCATCAATCAGATGTCATTGTTACTTTTTCACCAATCAGTTGTCATTGTCAGATTCTCATCAATCATATATCATGGCCAGTTTCTCATCAATCATATTTCATAGTCAGTTTCTCATCAATCATATATCATAGTCAGATTCTCATCAATCATATGCCATAGTCAGTTTCTCTTCAATTATATATCATAGTCAGTTTCTCATCAATCAGGTGTCATTGCGAGTTTTTCATCAATCTGATGTCAGTATCAGATTCTCATCAATCAGATGTCATAGCCAGATTCTCATCAATTGGATGTCATTTTTAGTTTCTCATCAATCTGATGTCATTGTTAGATTCTCATCAATTATATATCATTGTCGGATTCTCATCAATCATATGTCATTGTCAAATTCTCAATCATATGTTATTGTCAGATTCTCATGAATCAGATTTTCATCAATTTGTCAGATTGTCATCAATCAGATGTCATTGTGTGTTTCTCATCAATCAGATGTCATTGTTAGATTCTCATCAATCATGTAATGAAGGAGGTATTTGTTTTATTTTTTTTAGGATTGCGAGGACCCAAACCCGCTGATCCGTGCGTTGGCCGTGCGCACCATGGGCTGCATCCGCGTCGACAAGATCACCGAGTACCTCTGCGAACCTCTGCGCAAATGCCTGAAGGACGAAGATCCGTACGTGCGCAAAACGGCCGCGGTGTGCGTCGCCAAGTTGTACGACATCTCGTCGGGACTGGTGGAAGATCAAGGCTTTCTGGAGCAGCTCAAAGATCTGCTCAGCGACTCCAACCCGATGGTCGTGGCGAACGCAGTCGCCGCGCTGTCGGAGATCAACGAGAACAGTCCCACCGGTGCACCACTTGTCGGTAAGTGTCACAAGACATTTTCTTCATTCATTTTCAGATCTCATTCTGATTATCAAAATTCATAAGTCAGATGTCATTGTCAGATGTCATTGTCAGATGTCATTGTCAGATGTCATTGTCAGATGTCATTGTCAGATGTCATTGTCAGATGTCATTGTCAGATGTCATTGTCAGATGTCATTGTCAGATGTCATTGTCAGATGTCATTGTCAGATGTCATTGTCAGATGTCATTGTCAGATGTCATTGTCAGATGTCATTGTCAGATGTCATTGTCAGATGTCATTGTCAGATGTCATTGTCAGATGTCATTGTCAGATGTCATTGTCAGATGTCATTGTCAGATGTCATTGTTAGATATCATTGTCAGATGTCATTGTGATTCGCATCTAGAGTCATTGTCACAGATGTAACATTTGTGTTTCAGAATTAAACACAAACACGATCAACAAACTGCTGACGGCGTTGAACGAGTGCACCGAATGGGGACAAGTTTTCATACTGGACTCTCTATCCAACTACGGCCCCAAAGATGACAGGGAGGCTCAGAGCATTTGTGAGCGTATCACACCTAGGTTGGCGCATGCGAACGCTGCAGTCGTCCTCTCAGCAGTGAAGGTAAATAGACTATTCTAACTTTGTCAGATTATCATCATTCAGATATCATTGTTAGAATACATTCTCGTATTCCATTGTCACATTCACATCAGTCAAATGTCATTGTCAGATGAAATAGAGAGATGTCAATGTCAAATGTTACTGATAGATGACTGTCAGATTCTCATTATTCAGGTATTATTATCAGAATACACTCTCATATGACTTTGTCATATTAATATCCGTCAAATATTAATATTAGATGAAATAGGGAGATATCATTTCTATATGTCATTGCCATTTTTACTTTTTATATCAGTTATATTATCATCAGTCAGATGTCACTGTTAGATGAAATAGTGAGATATCTTTGCTAGATGTCATTGTCATATCTTATTTTCATATGATAATGTCAGATTTCCATCAAATGTTGTTAGTCAGGAAACATAAACAATTCATAATCAGTCAGATTGGTGATTGGTCCTGTACGCGCATGCGCAGTAGTGTTTTTAAAAAAAGTGAAAACTACGCATGCGCATAACTATTTAACCGGTTTAATCTTTGTGTCGCAGGTTCTTATGAAGATGATGGAGATACTTGCGGGCGACACAGAGTTCTGCGCGACCCTCAGCAAGAAACTGGCGCCGCCATTGGTCACTCTGCTGTCATCTGAACCTGAGGTTCAATATGTGGCATTGAGGAATATTAATTTGATCGTACAGAAGCGGCCGGACATCCTCAAACACGAAATGAAGGTAAGTTCTCAAATAATTCTAATAAAATCGGAATATACTTCCGCCACCTTACTGCGAATACTACCGGTTCAAGGTCATCGTGTTCACTTACAAATGGCTACTACAGCGCGTTCAGATTTATATTAATTAGCGCCCCCACTCGTAACCACGCCCGTTGCCCCCACTTCTCGTAGCCACGCCCGTTGCCCCCACTCCCCGTAGCCACGCCCCTTGTCCCACTTCTAGTGACCGTGAGTGAACAGCCTCAACAGCTTATAGAAACGACTTTAACAGGTAATGGATCACCGCTATCTAATAAATTTTCAAACAATAGCCGCCTATTTAAAACCTATGTACTCAAGTTGAAAACCTTGTAAGTCAAGTTTCAAATATTATAGTCAGTCATCTAATAGGTTTTCAAACAATAGCCACGTTTCAACCTTTGAAGTCAAGTTTTAAACTTTGTAATCAAGTTTAAAACCTTGTAAGTCAAGTTTCAAACTGTATAGTCAAGTTTCCAACTCGGCAGTTAAGTCATCTAATAGATTTTCAAACAATAGCCACCTTTCAACCGTTTAAGTCAAGTTTTAAACCTTGTAATCAAGTTTAAAAACGTTTTAAACCTTGCAAGTCAAGTTCTAAATTATGTAGTCAAGTTATCTAATACATTTTCAAAGGATAGCCAACTTTAAACCTTTGTAGTCGTGTTTTAAACCTTGTAGTGAAGTTTAAAACCTTGCAATTCAAGTTCCAAACTTTGCGGTCAAGTTTTCAACTCGGTAGTCAAGTAATCTAATAAATTTTCAAACAATAGCCAATTTAAAACCTATGTACTCAAGTTTTAAACCTTATACTCAAGTTTAAAACCTTGTAAGTCAAGTTTCAACTATTATAGTCAGTCATCTAATAGGTTTTCAAACAATAGCCACGTTTCAACCTTTGAAGTCAAGTTTTAAACTTTGTAATCAAGTTTAAAACCTTGTAAGTCAAGTTTCAAACTGTATAGTCAAGTTTGCAACTCGGCAGTTAAGTCATCTAATAGATTTTCAAACAATAGCCACCTTTCAACCTTTTAAGTCAAGTTTTAAACCTAGTAATCAAGTTTAAAAACGTTTTAAACCTTGCAAGTCAAGTTCTAAATTATGTAGTCAAGTTATCTAATAAATTTTCAAAGGATAGCCAACTTTAAACCTTTGTAGTCGTGTTTTAAACCTTGTAGTGAAGTTTAAAACCTTGCAAGTCAAGTTCCAAACTTTGCGGTCAAGTTTTCAACTCGGTAGTCAAGTAATCTAATAAATTTTCAAACAATAGCCTATTTAAAACCTATGTACCCAAGTTTTAAACCTTATACTCAAGTTTAAAACCTTGTAAATCAAGTTTCAAATATTATAGTCGGTCATCTAATAGGTTTTCAAACAATAGCCACGTTTCAACCTTTGAAGTCAAGTTTTAAACTTTGTAATCAAGTTTAAAACCTTGTAAGTCAAGTTTCAAACTGTATAGTCAAGTTTGCAACTCGGCAGTTAAGTCATCTAATAGATTTTCAAACAATAGCCACCTTTCAACCTTTGTAGTCAAGTTTTAAACCTTGTAATCAAGTTTAAAACCTTGTAAGTTAAGTTTCAAACTGTATAGTCAAGTTTGCATCTCGGCAGTTACGTCATCTAATAGATTTTCAAATAATAGCCAACTTTCAACCTTCAAGTTTTCAATTTGGTAGTCAAGTTATCTAATAAATTTAAACAATAGCCAACTTTATATCTTTGTAGTCAAGTTTTAAAGCTTGTACTCAAGTTTAAAACCGTGTAAGTCAAGTTCCAAACTTAATAATCAAGTTTTCAACTCTGCAGTTAAGTCATCTAATAGATGTTCAAATAATAGTTAACTTTCAACCTTTGTAGTCAAATTTAAAACCTTATAGTCAAGTTTTCAACTCGGTAGTCAAGTTATCTAATAAGTTTTCCAACAATGGCCAACCTTAAATCTTTGTAGTCAAGTTTTAAATATTGTAGTGAAGTTTAAAAGCATGCAAGTCAAGTTCCCAATTTTGTAGTCAAGTTTTCAACTTGGTATTCTAGTTATCTAATACATTTTCAAACAATAGCAAACTTTAAACTTTTGTAGTCAAGTTTTAAACCTTGTAGTCAAATTTAAAATCTTGGTAAGTCAAGTTCCAAACTTTGTAGTCAAGTTGTCAACTCGGTAGTCCCAAACTTTGTAGTCAAGTTGTCAACTCGGTAGTCTAGTTATCTAATAAATTTTCAACTGATAGCCAACTATAAACTTTTGTATTCAAGTTTTAAACCTTGTAGTCAAGTTAAAAACCTTGTAAGTCAGTTTAACACCTTGCAGATCAAGTTCCAAACTTTTTATTCAAGTTTTTAGCTCGGTGGTCAAGTTATCTAATAAATTTTCAAACAATAGCCTACTTCAAACCTTTGTAGTCAAGTTTTAAACCTTGTACTCAAGTTTTAAACCTTGTACTCAAGTTTTAAATCTTGTACTCAAGTTTAAAACCTTGTACTCAAGTTTAAAACCTTGTACTCAAGTTTAAAACCTTGTAAATCAAGTTCCAAACTTAATAATCAAGTTTTCAACTCTGCAGTTAAGTCATCTAATAGATTTTAAAAAAATTGCCAACTTACAACCTTTGTAGTCAAGTTTTAAACCTTGTAATCAAGTTTAAAACCTTGTATTTAAGTTCAAAACTTTTAAGTCAAGTTTCAAACTTTATAGTGAAGTTTTCAATTCCGTAGTCTAGTCATATAATAAATATTCAAATAATAGCCAACTTTCAACCTTTGTAGTCAAGTTTAAAACCTTGTAAGTCAAGTTCCAAACTTTATAAACAAGCTTTTAATTCGGCAGTTATGTCATCAAATATATTTTCAAACAATGGCCAAGTTTCAACCTTAGTAGTCAAGTTTTAAACCTTTTGTCAAGTTTAAAACCTTGTAAGTCCAGTTCCAAATATTATGCATAAGTTTTCAAATCGGTAGTAATGTGATCTAATAAAAGTCAAATTCCACACTTTGTAGTCAAGTTTTAAATCTTGTAGTCAAGTTCCAAACTTTGTAGTCAAATTTTCAACTCGGTAGTCAAGTTATCTAACAAATTTTCAAACGATAGCCAACTTTAAACCTTTGTAGTCAAGTTTTAAAGCTTGTACTCAAGTTTAAAACCTTGTAAGTTAAGTTCCAAACTTTATAAACAAGTTTTCAACTCGGCAGTTAAGTCATCTAATAGATTTTCAAATAATGGCCAACTTTCAACCTTTGTAGTCAAATTTTAAACCTTTTAGTCAAGTTTAAAACCTTGTAAGTCCAGTTCCAAACATTATGGTCAAGTTTTCAACTCGGTAGTAATGTGATTTAATAAATTTTTAATCAATAACCAACTTTCAGCCTTTGTAGTCAAGTTTTAAACCTTATAAGTCAAGTTTTAAACCTTATAAGTCAAGTTCCAATCTTTATAATCAAGTTTTCAACTCTGCAGTTAAGCCATCTAATAGATTTTCAAATAATAGCGAGCTTTCAAACTTTGTAGTCACGTTTCAAACCTTGTAATCAAGTTTAAAGCCTTGTAAGTCAAGTTTCAAACCTTACAGTTTTTAACTCAGTTGTCAAGTTACCTAATACATTTTCAAACAATAGCCAACCTTAAATCTTTGTAGTTAAGTTTTAAACCTTGTGGTGATGTTTGAAACCTTGTAAGTCAAGTTTCATACCTTATAGTCAAGTTTTCAATTTGGTAGTCAAGTTATCTAATAAATTTTCAAACGTTAGTCAACTTTAAACCTTTGTAGTCAAGTTTAAAACCTTGTAAGTCAAGTTTAAAACCTTGTAAGTCAAGTTTCAAATTTTATAGTCAAGTTTTCAACTTGGTGGTCAAGTCATCTGATAAATTTTCAAACAATAGCCAACATTTAACCTTTGTAGTTAAGTTTTAAAACTTGTTGTGAAGTTCAAAACCTTGTAAGTCAAGTTCCAAACTTTGTAGTCAAGTTTTCAACTCGGTACTCAAGTTATCTAATCAATTTTTAAATAATAGCCAACTTTAAACCTTTGTAAGTCAAGTTTTAAACATTGTAATCAAGTTTAAAACCTTGTAAGTCAAGTTTAAAACCTTATAGTCAAGTCAAGTTTTAAACATTATAGTTAAGTTGTCAACTCACTAGTCAAGTTATCTTATAAATGTTCAAACAATAGTCAACCTTACACCTTTGTAGTCAAGTTTTAAACCTTGTAGTGAAGTTTAAAACCTTGCAAGTCAAGTTTGAAACGTTCTAGTCAAGTTTTCAAACAGGTAGTCAAGTTATCTAATAAATTTGCAAACAATAGCTAACTTTCAACCTTTGTAGTCAAGTTTTAAACATTGTAGTCAAGTTTAAAACCTTGTAAGTCAAGTTTCAAATTTTATAGTCAATTCATCTAATAGATTTTCAAACAATAGCCATCTTTCAACTTTTGAAGTCAAGTTTTAAACCTTGTAGTCAAGTTTTAAACCTTGTAGTCAAGTTTAAATCCTTGTAAGTCAAGTTTCAAACTTTATATTGAAGTTTTCAACTCGGAAATTAAGTCATCTAATAGATTTTCAAATAATAGCCAACTTTCAACCTTTGTAGTCAAGTTCCAAACTTTGTAGTCAGGTTTTCATCTCAGTAGTCAAGTTATCTAATACATTTTCGAACAATAGCCAACTTTAAATCTTTGCTGTCAAGTTTAAACCTTGTAGTCAATTTTTAAACCTTGTAAGTCAAGTTCTAGATATTGTAGTCAAGTTTTCAACTCAGTAGTCAAGTTATTTAATAATTTTTCAAACAATAGCCAACTTTCAACCTTTGTAGTCAAGTTTGAAACCTTTTAGCCAAGTTAAAACCCCTGTAAGTCAAGTTCCAAACTTTATAGTCAAGTTTTCAACTCGGTAGTCTAGTCATCTAATAGATTTTCAAACAATAGCCAACTTTTAACCTCTGTAGTCAAGTTTTGAACCTTGTAGTCGAGTTTAAAACCTTGTAAGTCAAGTTTTAAATTTTATAGTCAAGTTTTTTAGTTGGCAGTAAAGTCATTGATACATTTTCAATCAATAGCCAACTTATAATCTTTGTAGTCAAGTTTTAAACCTTGTAAGTCAAGTTTCAAACTTTATAGTCAAGTTTTCAACTCAATAGTCTAGTCATCTAATAGATTTTCAAACAATTGCCAACTTTTAACCTCTGTAGTCAAGTTTTAAACCTTGTAGTCAAGTTTAAAACTTTGTAAGTCACGTTCCAAACTTTATAGTTAAGTTTTCAAGTCTGCAGTTAAGTCATCTAATAGATTTTCAAACAATAGCCAACTTTCAACCTTTGTAGTCTAGTTTTAAACCTTGTAGTGAAGTTTAAAACCTTGTAGTGAAGTTTAAAACCTTGCAAGTCAAGTTTAAAACCTTTTAAGTCAAGTACCAAACTTTATAGTCAAGTTTTCAAGTCTGCAGTTAAGTCATCTAATAGATTTTCAAATAATAGCCAACTTTCACCCTTTGTAGTCTAGTTTTAAACTTTGTAGTGAAGTTTAAAACCTTGCAAGTCAAGTTTAAAACCTTTTAAGTCAAGTATCAAACTTTATAGTCAAGTTTTCAAGTCTGCAGTTAAGTCATCTAATAGATTTTCAAACAATAGCCAACTTTCACCCTTTGTAGTCTAGTTTTAAACCTTGTAGTGAAGTTTAAAACCTTGCAAGTCAAGTTTAAAACCTTTTAAGTCAAGTACCAAACTTTATAGTTAAGTTTTCAAGTCTGCAGTTAAGTCATCTAATAGATTTTCAAACAATAGCCAACTTTCAACCTTTGTAGTCTAGTTTTAAACCTTGTAGTGAAGTTTAAAACCTTGCAAGTCAAGTTTAAAACCTTTTAAGTCAAGTACCAAACTTTATAGTCAAGTTTTCAATTCTGCAGTTAAGTCATCTAATAGATTTTCAAAAAATAGCCAACTTTCAACCTTTGTAGTCTAGTTTTAAACCTTGTAGTGAAGTTTAAAACCTTGTAGTGAAGTTTAAAACCTTGCAAGTCAAGTTTAAAACCTTGCAAGTCAAGTTTAAAACCTTTTAAGTCAAGTACCAAACTTTATTGTCAAGTTTTCAAGTCTGCAGTTAAGTCATCTAATAGATTTTCAAATAATAGCCAACTTTCACCCTTTGTAGTCTAGTTTTAAACCTTGTAGTGAAGTTTAAAACCTTGCAAGTCAAGTTTAAAACCTTTTAAGTCAATTACCAAACTTTATAGTCAAGTTTTCAAGTCTGCAGTTAAGTCATCTAATAGATTTTCAAAAAATAGCCAACTTTCAACCTTTGTAGTCTAGTTTTAAACCTTGTAGTGAAGTTTAAAACCTTGCAAGTCAAGTTTAAAACCTTTTAGGTCAAGTACCAAATTTTATAGTCAAGTTTTCAAGTCTGCAGTTAAGTCATCTAATAGATTTTCAAACAATAGCCAACTTTCAACCTTTGTAGTCTAGTTTTAAACCTTGTAGTGAAGTTTAAAACCTTGCAAGTCAAGTTTAAAACCTTTTAAGTCAAGTACCAAACTTTATAGTTAAGTTTTCAAGTCTGCAGTTAAGTCATCTAATAGATTTTCAAACAATAGCCAACTTTCACCCTTTGTAGTCTAGTTTTAAACCTTGTAGTGAAGCTTAAAACCTTGCAAGTCAAGTATAAAACCTTTTAAGTCAAGTACCAAACTTTATAGTCAAGTTTTCAAGTCTGCAGTTAAGTCATCTAATAGATTTTCAAAAAATAGCCAACTTTCACCCTTTGTAGTCTAGTTTTAAACCTTGTAATCAAGTTTAAAACCTTGTAAGTCAAGTTCCACACTTATAGTCAAGTTTTCAACTCTGCAGTTAAGTCATTTAATAGATTTTCAAACAATAGCCAACTTCCAACCTTTGTAGTCAAGTTTTAAACCTTGTAGTCAAGTTTAAACCCTTGAAAGTCAAGTTCCAAACTTATAGTCAAGTTTACTACTCTTATAGTGAAGATTAATACCTTGCAAGTCAACTTCCAAATTTTGCAGTCAAGTTTTCAACTTGGTAGTCAAGTTACCTTATAAATTTTCAAACAATAGTTAACTTACAACCTTTGTAGTCAAGTTTTAAACTTTGTAGTCAAGTTTAAACCCTTGAAAGTCAAGTTCCAAACTGTATAGTCAAGTTTTCTACGCTTATAGTGAAGTTTAAAACCTTGCAAGTCAACTTCCAAACCTTATAGTCCAGTTTTCAACTCGGTAGTCAAGTTATCTAATCAATTTTCAAACAATAGCCAAGTTTCAATCTTTGTAGTAAAGTTTTAAACCTTGTAGTGAAGTTTAAAACCTTGCAAGTTAACTTCCAAACGTTGTAGTCAAGTTTTCAACTCGGTAGTCAAGTTATCTAATTAATTTTCAAACAATAGCCGCATTTCAACCTTTTTGTAGTCTAGTTTTAAACCTTGTAGTCAAGTTTATTAAAACCGTTTCTATACTTTGTTGTCTGACTTGTTAAAGAAGTCGTACCTATAAGCTGTTCACTCACGGTCATGAGTGAGGGAAGGGGCGTGGCTACGAGGAGTGGGGGGGGGCGTTACTACGAGGAGTGGGGGACGAGACGTGGTTACAAGTAGGGGCGTGGAGACGGGGATGGTTGTAGACCAAGGCGGCCACATTAACTACGTGGTAAAGACGTGGTTACAAGAATTGAGAGAAGGGGCGTTGCTACGAGGAGTGGGGGACGAGACGTGTTTACAAGTAGGGGCGTGGAGACGAGGATGGTGGTAGACCAAGGCGGCCACATTACCTACTTTTATAAACAATTTAGATTAGTCATTATTTTTGATGTTTGAAGGTTTTCTTCGTGAAATACAACGATCCAATCTACGTCAAGCTCGAGAAACTCGACATTATGATTCGCTTGGCGTCGCAGTCCAACATAGCGCAAGTCCTCAGCGAGCTCAAGGAGTACGCCACTGAGGTTGACGTCGATTTCGTCAGGAAAGCCGTGAGGGCAATCGGCCGTTGCGCCATCAAGGTTGAACCATCCGCAGAGCGGTGCGTCTCCACTTTGCTGGATTTGATTCAGACCAAGGTCAACTACGTCGTGCAGGAGGCTATTGTTGTTATCAAGGATATTTTCAGGTGAGTTATATCTTGCTCTTTAACATTTGAATCGCGAATAGGAACAACAATATTTATGGTTTATTATTATAAATATTAGAAGATCGATATCATAAATAATAGAAAGATCAAAGTTACCCGGTATCAAGCCTTGACCTAAACAATTGATCAAAGTCACCTCAGATTACGAACGTGACAGTTCGAACATTCCAAATGACAACGGCTCATGAAATATACACAATGTATTACACCATATACATAGTAATCTCCACCATCATCACTATCCTGACATTCGTCCTTCGTCGTCGCAAAGATCAGCGGAGTAAAGTCCTTGCGGTGCGTCTAGAGTCATTCAATCCAGACCCCTTAGTTCAATTCAGCAGACCCATTGAGAACCCTGACAAGCCATTCATCACCGACCGTAAAGCCGTGAATCTCATCCGAGCCGACTACCTAAGTCTCAGCAACCATCAAACTGTAGTTGAAACAGCTGAACGGTCCATAAGGAGATACGCGGTTGGTAGTTGCGGGCCTCGAGCGTTTTTCGGTAAAACAAAAAAAAACGAATACATTTCAATACATATTCTAAAATTCTCCCTTTAGGCACTAATGTTGTACATGAAGCCGTTGAAGAGAAACTGGCTGAAATGATTGGTGCTGAAATGGCTTTAATGTATCCATATGGAGCCTTAACCGTTACCAGTGTCGTTAGTTTCTATGTTGGTGCGGACAGTGTTGTGTTTATTGATGAGAAACTTAGTAAGGAGACTATTGCGGGCATCCAGCATAGGAAATGTGCGATGTTTTGTTTTAAACATAACAACGCGGGGGATTTAGGATGTTTATTGGAAGGCATGTCATCGCGGGGGATGCTGAGGAAGTATCACGAGAAAATTTTGTTGTTGGAAGGGATTTATGATGCCAATGGGGCGTTGTGTGCGTTGAGTGATTTGTTGGATGTTGCTAAAGCGTTTAAGTTGCGGGTGTTTATTGATGAAACTCATTCGTTTGGGGTGTTGGGCAGGCATGGGCGCGGGGTGACCGAGTATTATGATTTGGAGATGTCTGGGGAGGTGGATATTATTTGTGGGAGTTTGGAGCACTCGATGGGGGTTGTTGGGGGGTTCTGTGTGGGGCCGAAGTGTTTAATTGAGAACCAGCATATCTCCAGTTTGGGGTTTGTGTACACGGCTGCCGTTTCGCCTTTTCTGGCGGAGAGCTTTATGGCGGGGTTGGGGTTAATGGGGCAGCGGTTGGATCACCTACAGCAGCTGTGTCGGGATGTTCATCATATTTTGAAGAGCTACCCTGGACAGTTTAATGTCCTCAGCCATCGCGATTCGCCGCTAAAAATGTTTGCTCCTATAATGAAACGGGATGAGGATATGGGTGGGCTGTGTAGGGAGATTATTGAGAGTTGTAAGGAGGCGTTTAAGGTTTATATGATGGTGGGGAGTGAGGGTATACGATTTCATTTGAGTTATGATCTGTTTGTTGATGTAAACAAGAAACAGAGGCTATATGAGGCTTTAGTGTTAGCTAGTGATGTTATCAATATGCAACAAATGGATATTGACTAAGTTTTCTTGAAGAATCTTCAACCAATATTGCTGTTACTGTATAAATATAATATAATTTTATTTATTTAAATGTCAACTTCACTAAACATCATCATTATCAAGATTAATGATGCTTTGTCGGCTTCGCCGAACTTTATGACTGTTTGCTCGTGTTTTTAAAGACAAGCATCTCTTAAAACCCGTCATTAGTACTTTGAAAGTCATTAATGTTTTATCGTCTTCAACGAACTTATAGTTGTTGTTACTTTCATTATCAAGTTCACTTCTGACTACATGACTAAGTCATCATCATTTGCAAGATTAATGATGCTTTGTCGGCTTCGCCGAACTTTATGACTGTTTGCTCGTGCTTTTAAAGACAAGCATCTCTTAAAACCCGTCATTAGTACTTTGAAAGTCATTAATGTTTTATCGTCTTCAACGAACTTATAGTTGTTGTTACTTTCATTATCAAGTCCACTTCTGACTGCATGACTAGTCATCATCATTTTCAAGATTAATGATGCTTTGTCGGTTTCGTCGAACTTTATGACTAGTTTGCTCGTGCTTTTAAAGACAAGCATCTCTTAAAACCCGTCATTAGTACTTTGAAAGTCATTAATGTTTTATCATCTTCAACAAACTTATAGTTGTTGTTGCTTTCAATATCAAGTTCACTTCTGACTGCATGACTAGTCATCATCATTTTCAAGATTAATGATGCTTTGTCGGCTTCGCCGAACTTTATGACTAGTTTGCTCGTGCTTTTAAAAACAAGCACCTCTTAAAACCCGTCATTAGTACTTTGAAAGTCATTAATGTTTTATCGTGTTCAACGAACTTATAGTTGTTGTTGCTTTCAATATCAAGTTCACTTCTGACTGCATGACTAGTCATCATCATTATCAAGATTAATGATGCTTTGTCGGCTTCGCCGAACTTTATGACTGTTTGCTCGTGCTTTTAAAGACAAGCATCTCTTAAAACCCGTCATTAGTACTTTGAAAGTCATTAATGTTTTATCATCTTCAACAAACTTATAGTTGTTGTTGCTTTCAATATCAAGTTCACTTCTGACTGCATGACTAGTCATCATCATTATCAAGATTAATGATGCTTTGTCGGCTTCGCCGAACTTTATGACTGTTTGCTCGTGCTTTTAAAGACAAGCATCTCTTAAAACCCGTCATTAGTACTTTGAAAGTCATTAATGTTTTATCGTCTTCAACGAACTTATAGTTGTTGTTACTTTCAATATCAAGTTCACTTCTGACTGCATGACTAGTCATCATCATTATCAAGATTAATGATGCTTTGTCGGCTTCGCCGAACTTTATGACTGTTTGCTCGTGCTTTTAAAGACAAGCATCTCTTAAAACCCGTCATTAGTACTTTGAAAGTCATTAATGTTTTATCGTCTTCAACGAACTTATAGTTGTTGTTACTTTCAACATCAAGTACACTTCTGACTACATGACTAGTCATCATCATTTTCAAGATTAATGATGCTTTGTCGGCTTCGCCGAACTTTATGACTGTTTGCTCGTGCTTTTAAAGACAAACATCTCTTAAAACCCGTCATTAGTACTTTGAAAGTCATTAATGTTTTATCGTCTTCAACGAACTTATAGTTGTTGTTGCTTTCAATATCAAGTTCACTTCTGACTGCATGACTAGTCATCATCATTTTCAAGATTAATGATGCTTTGTCGGCTTCGCCGAACTTTATGACTAGTTTGCTCGTGCTTTTAAACACAAGCATCTCTTAAAACCCGTCATTAGTACTTTGAAAGTCATTAATGTTTTATCGTCTTCAACGAACTTATAGTTGTTGTTGCTTTCAATATCAAGTTCACTTCTGACTGCATGACTAGTCATCATCATTTTCAAGATTAATGATGCTTTGTCGGCTTCGCCGAACTTTATGACTGTTTGCTCGTGCTTTTAAAGACAAGCATCTCTTAAAACCCGTCATTAGTACTTTGAAAGTCATTAATGTTTTATCGTCTTCAACGAACTTATAGTTGTTGTTACTTTCAACATCAAGTTCACTTCTGACTGCATGACTAGTCATCATCATTTTCAAGATTAATGATGCTTTGTCGGCTTCGCCGAACTTTATGACTGTTTGCTCGTGCTTTTAAAGACAAGTATCATTTTAATTGTTTTAGGAAGTATCCCAACAAATACGAGAGCATCATTAGCACCCTTTGTGAGAACTTGGACACACTGGACGAGCCGGAGGCGCGAGCTAGCATGGTTTGGATTATAGGCGAATACGCTGAAAGAATTGATAACGCTGATGAGTTGTTGGAGAGTTTCCTGGAGGGTTTTGCTGATGAAAACGCGCAGGTGCAGCTGCAACTGCTCACCGCAGTGGTGAAGTTGTTCTTGAAGCGTCCGGCTCACACGCAGGCGCTCGTCCAGCATGTGCTCAGTTTGGCCACACAGGACTCAGACAATCCGGATTTGAGAGATCGCGGGTTCATTTATTGGAGGTAAGTTAAAAAAACAACGTGCATGGAATAACGCACTATTTTGAATATGATATAAAATAATCCGAAAGCTATGTTCAGCTCGTACTATGACTAATCACGTCTTCAATAAAAGACATGCGCTGTACATGATTGGTCATAGTATGAGCTGAATATAGCACATGATTAATTGAAACTAGAAACTTGTTCAAGTTTCTTGGCGAATCTAGTACAATGTAATTCATGCTTATGGAATGAATGAATGAATGAATGAGTGGAATAATTTCATGTTTGGAAATGTGACTTACATTGGTTTTATGTTTAAAGATTGCTGAGTACTGACCCTGCCGCCGCCAAGGAGGTGGTTCTTGCTGACAAGCCTCTGATTTCCGAGGAAACCGATCTTCTAGAGCCGACGCTTTTGGATGAACTCATCTGCCACATCTCATCATTGGCGAGCGTTTACCACAAACCACCGACTGCTTTCGTCGAGGGTCGCAGCGCAGGTAAATATTCAGATTGGGTTTATCCCCGCCTTTTGACATGATTACGACATGATTCTCTGATTATGACATGTTTCTCTAATTATAACACATTTCTCTAATTACGACACGTTTATCTGAATAGGCCATGTTTTTCTGAATGTTACTCATTCTCTGATTACTGCACGTTTATATGAATATTACACATTTCTCTGATTAAAGCACGTTTTCTTTGAATAGGACACGTTTCTCTGAATATGCCACGTTTGCCCGAACCTGACACGTTTTTTCTGAATATGACATGTTTCTCTGATTATGACATGTTCATCTGATTATGACATGTTTCCTTAATTATAACACATTTCTCTGTTTATGACACGTTTCTCTGAAATTGCCACATTTTTCTGAATATGACACATTTCTCTGAATATGTCACGTTTCACTAAATATGAAATGTTTCTCTGAATATAACATATTTCTCTGAATATAATATATTTCTCTTAATATGACACGTTTCTCTGAATATGACATATTTCTCTAAATATGAAACGTTTCTCTGAATATGATACGTTCTTATGAATGTGACTCATTCTCTGATTACGGTACGTTTCTCTGTTTATGACACGTTTCTCTGAATATGTCACATTTTTCTGAATATAACACATTTTGCTGAATATGACATGTTTCTCTGAATATGACATATTTCTCTAAATATGGCACGTTCCTCTGAATATGATATGTTCCTATGAATGTGACTCATTCTCTGATTACGGTACGTTTCTCTGTGTATGACACGTTTCTCTGAATATGTCACATTTTTCTGAATATAACACATTTCTCTGAATATGACATGTTTCTCTGAATATGACATATTTCTCTAAATATGACACGTCCCTCTGAATATGATACGTTCCTATGAATGTGACTCATTCTCTGATTACGGTACGTTTCTCTGTTTATGACACGTTTCTCTGAATATGTCACATTTTGCTGAATATAACACATTTCGTTGAATATGACATGTTTCTCTGAATATGACATATTTCTCTAAATATGACACGTTCCACTGAATATGATACGTTCCTATGAATGTGACTCATTCTCTGATTACGGTACGTTTCTCTGTTTATGACACGTTTCTTTGAATATGTCACATTTTTCTGAATATAACACATTTCTCTGAATATGACATGTTTCTCTGAATATGACATATTTCTCTAAATATGACACGTTCCTCTGAATATGATACGTTCCTATGAATCTGACTCATTCTCTGATTACGGTACGTTTCTCTGTGATGACACGTTTCTCTGAATATGTCACATTTTTCTGAATATAACACATTTCGCTGAATATGACATGTTTCTCTGAATATGACATATTTCTCTAAATATGACACGTTCCACTGAATATGATACGTTCCTATGAATGTGACTCGTTCTCTGATTACGATACGGTTCTCTGTTTATGACACGTTTCTCTGAATATGTCACATTTTTCTGAATATAACACATTTCGTTGAATATGACATGTTTCTCTGAATATGACACGTTCCGCTGAATATGATACGTTCCTATGAATGTGACTCATTCTCTGATTACGATACGTTTCTCTGTTTATGACACGTTTCTCTGAATATGTCACATTTTTCTGAATATAACACATTTCGCTGAATATGACATGTTTCTCTGAATATGACATATTTCTCTAAATATGACACGTTCCACTGAATATGATACGTTCCTATGAATGTGACTCATTCTCTGATTACGGTACGTTTCTCTGTTTATGACACGTTTCTCTGAATATGTCACATTTTTCTGAATATAACACATTTCTCTGAATATGACATGTTTCTCTGAATATGACATATTTCTCTAAATATGACACGTTCCTCTGAATATGATACGTTCCTGTGAATGTGACTCATTCTCTGATTACGGTACGTTTCTCTGTTTATGACACGTTTCTCTGAATATGTCACATTTTTCTGAATATAACACATTTCTCTGAATATGACATGTTTCTCTGAATATGACATATTTCTCTAAATATGACACGTTCCTCTGAATATGATACGTTCCTATGAATGTGACTCATTCTCTGATTACGGTACGTTTCTCTGTTTTTGACACATTCCTCTGAATATGACACGTTTCTCTGAATATGACATATTTCTTTGAATATGACACGTTTCTCTAAATATGACATATTTCTCTGAATATAACTTATTTCTCTGAATATGACATATTTCTTTGAATCTGACACGTTTCTCTGAATATGACACGTTTCACTAAATATGACACGTTTCTCTGAATATAACATATTTCTCTGAATATAATATATTTCTCTTAATATGACACGTTTCTCTGAATATGACATATTTCTCTAAATATGACGCGTTCCTCTGAATATGATACGTTCCTATGAATGTGACTCATTCTCTGATTACGGTACGTTTCTCTGTTTATGACACGTTTCTCTGAATATGTCACATTTTTCTGAATATGACAGATTTCTCTGAATATGACACGTTTCACTGAATATGACACATTTCTCTGAATATGAAACGTTTCTCTGAATATGACATATTTCTTTGAATATGACACGTTTCTCTAAATATGACATATTTCTCTGAATATAACTTATTTCTCTGAATATAACTTATTTCTCTGTATATGACATATTTCTCTGAATCTGACACGATTCTCTGAATATGACACGTTTCACTAAATATGACACGTTTCTCTGAATATAACATATTTCTCTGAATATAATATATTTCTCTTAATATGACACGTTTCTCTGAATATGATATATTTCTCTAAATATGAAATGTTTCTCTGAATATGATACGTTCCTATGAATGTGACTCATTCTCTGATTACGGTACGTTTCTCTGTTTATGACACATTTCTCTGAATATGACATATTTCTCTAAATATGACATATATCTCTGAATATAACTTATTTCTCTGAATATAACTTATTTCTCTCAATATGACATATTTCTCTAAATATGACATATTTCTCTGAATATAACTTATTTCTCTGAATATGACATATTTCTCTGAATCTGACACGTTTATCTGAATATGACACATTTCTCTGAATATTACACGTTTCTCTGAATATGATACTTTTCTATGAATGTGGCTCATTCTCTGATTACGGTACGTTTCTCTGTTTATGACACGTTTCTCTGAATATGTCACATTTTTCTGAATATGACATTTCTCTGAATATGACACGTTTCACTGAATATGACACCTCTGAATATGAGACGTTTCTGTAAATATGACATATTTCTTTGAATATAACATATTTCTCTAAATATGATACGTTTTTCTGAATATGACATTTTTTTGAATATGACATATTTCTCTGAATATGTCACATTTCTCTGAATATGACACGTTTCTCTGAATATGATACCATTCTATGAATGTGGCTCATTCTCTGATTACGGTACGTTTCTCTGTTTGTCACATTTCTCTGAATATGCACATTTTTCTGAATATGTCACATTTCTCTGAATATGACACGTTTCTCTGAATATGATAAGTTTCTATGATTGTGGCTCATTCTCTGATTACGGTACGTTTCTCTGTATATGTCACGTTTCTCTGAATATGGCACATTTTTCTGAATATGACAAGTTTCACTGAATATGACACGTTTCTCTGATTGTGACATATTTTTCTGAATATGACATATTTCTCTGAATATGTCACATTTCTCTGAATATGCTACGTTTCTTTAAATTTGATACGTTTCTATGAATGTGGCTCATTCTCTGATTACGGTACGTTTCTCTGTTTATGACACGTTTCTCTGAATATGTCACTTTTTTCTGAATATAACACATTTCTCTGAATATGACACGTTTCTCTGAATATGGCACATTTTTCTGAATATGACACAATTCTCTGAATATGACACGTTTCTCTGAATAATGACACATTTCTTTGAATATGACACATTTCTTTGAATATGACACGTATCACTGAACATGATACGTTTCTCCGAATATAACACGTTTCACTGAACATGACACGTTTCTCTGAATATGACACGTTTCTATGAATAGTGACACATTTCTCTGAATACGACACCTTTCTCTAAATATTATACTTTTCCATGAACATGACTGAATGCTCCACGCTCTCTGAACGTGACAAGTTTATCTGAATATGCCACGTTACTATGAATATGTCACGTTTCTCTTAACCTGACACGTCGCTCTGAACATGACACATTTCTCTGATTACGACATGTTTCTCTAATTATGACACATTTCTCTAATTACGCCACGTTTATCTGAATAGGGCATGTTTCTCCGAATATCACTCGTTTCTCTGAATGTGATACATTTCTCGATTACGGTACGTATCTCTGAATATAATATATTTCTCTGAATCTCACACTTTTCACTGAATAGGACACGTTTCTCTGAATATGACACGTTTTTCTGAATATGACACATTTCTCTGAATATAACTCGTTTTACTGAACGTTTCTCTTAATAGTGACTCATTTCTCTGAATAGTGACACGTTTCTCTGTATATGACATATTTCTTTGAATAGGATACCTCTCTCTAAATATTATACGTTTCCATGAACACGTTTTTCTTAATATGCTCGCCGTTTTTCATGATAATTCCTTGCCTTTTTGTATTACATTGAGATATTAGTCTTTATGGGTAACCATAATCATGCATATACACTTAAAACTATTTTTGTGACGTAAAAATGACGTCAAAGCTTTCCCGCTACTATCGTCATATAGTATGCGAGCATCATTTCCATTACCTGAGTTTGTTTTTCTAATATCCCATGATAATCTTTATCTTCATTCCTTGTGCCATCTAATACCACTGATAATATCTCACTTGATTAAACTTGCGTGTATATTGCGCTTACAGTGTTTAAATCTGACTAAAATTTTCAGGCATCAGGAAAACATTGCCAGTCAGACAGGGTTCTGTCGAGGAGAATACACAATCGAACGAGGCGACCGTGATTCCAAACCAGGAGTCGCTGATTGGCGATCTGCTTTCCATGGACATTGGATCGTCTGTTTCAAATGCTGCCCCAGCGACCGCCCCCACAAGTAACGTTGATCTGCTGGGCGGAGGTCTTGACATATTGGTAAGTTCCTATACTAAACAATAACTGCATTATGCTGTGTTGCTGCTCTAAATCATACCTTACCGCCCCCTTTTCATATAAAAAATATTTTGTATCTTATTCTTATTTCACCCAACCTCCCCCCTCCCCCCCCCCCCAAGTTTTACTCCTGTCACACTATTGTTCCAGCAGCTATTAATAATCAGCTGTATTTACCCAACAGAGTAATACTTCAATTACAGGGCAACAGCATACTTCTTGATAAAAATAATAAAATCTATTATGGGACACCCCCTTCCCCTCAAATATAGTGAGTATTATTAATCCTTAACTATGTTTTGTAGCTTGGTGGTCCTGAAGTGTCAGCACCCGCCCCCAGCACAACCGGCCTCCTAGGCGACATCTTCGGTCTATCAGCCAGTCCAACAATGTACACCCCTCCAAAAACATGCTGGCTGCCCGCTGAAAAGGGCAAAGGGCTAGAAATCTGGGGGACCTTCTCACGGCGCGCGGGGCAAGTGGGCATGGACCTCACGTTCACGAACAAAGCCATGCAAGCCATGAACGGGTTCGCCATTCAGTTCAACAAGAACAGTTTCGGTATTGCGCCAGGCGGGCCACTCAACATCGGCAGCCTGCAACCCTCGCAAACGTTGGAACACACCCTTCCGCTGAACACAACCGGTCCGGTTCAGCGAATGGATCCACTCATGAATCTGCAGGTTGCCATTAAGAATAATGTGGATGTGTTTTACTATGCTTGCACCATCCCAATTCAGATTCTTTTCGCTGATGATGGTCAGTTGGATAAGAGGTATTTCCTTACCACTTGGAAGGATATTCCTGCTGCTAATGAGGTATTATGATCATAGTTATGTTATTTACTGTCATCCAACTTTTCGAGTAGTTATGGGCATTATCGAATGAATGAATTGCATTCAGCATTATTATGGAATGAATGAATTGCATTCATCATTATTATCGAATGAATGAATTGCATTCATTAGTATTATTGAATGAATGAATTGCATTCATAATTATTATTGAATGAATGAATTGCATTCATTATTATTATTGAATGAATGAATTGCATTCATCATTATTATCGAATGAATGAATTGCATTCATTATTATTATCGAATGAATGAATTGCATTCATCATAATTATCAAATACATGTTGTTTGACATTTATTTATACATGTAACTGCTAACGATCCAACTGTCTAATATTGATTTATTCAAATAACGGTCAAACACATGATGTAAGAGGTTTATTTATGTAAATAACATTCAACCACATGATGTAAGAGGTTTATTTATGTAAATAACTGTCAAACACATCATGTAAGAGGTTTATTTATGCTTGTTACTGACAAAAAAATGCGTTGTTGTTGTTAATTTATGCAAACAACTGTCAAACTGTTTGTGTTTTGACGTTTATTTACAAACAACACTTACACCAATCTTGTATTAGACATCTCAATATTAATGGATGCAAGCAACTGTCAAATACATGTTGTTTGACATTTATTTATACATGTAACTGCTAATGATGCAACTGTCTGATGTTTATTTATTCAAATAACTGTCAAACACATGATGTAAGAGGTTTATTTATGTAAATAACTGTCAAACACATCATGTAAGAGGTTTATTTATGCTTGTTACTGACAAAAAAAGCTTTGTTGTTGTTAATTTATGCAAACAACTGTCAAACTGTTTGTGTTTTGACGTTTATTTACAAACAACACCAATCTTGTATTAGACATCTCAATATTAATGGATGTAAGCAACTGTCAAATACATGTTGTTTGACATTTATTTATACATGTAACTGCTAATGATGCAACTGTCTAATGTTTATTTATTCAAATAACTGTCAAATACATGATGTAAGAGGTTTATTTATGTAAATAACTGTCAAACACATCATGTAAGAGGTTTATTTATTCTTGTTACTGACAAAAAAGCTTTGTTGTTGTTAATTTATGCAAAGAACTGTCAAACTGTTTGTGTTTTGAGGTTTATTTACAAACAAAACTTACACCAATCTTGTATTAGACATCTCAATATTAATGGATGCAAGCAACTGTCAAATACATGTTGTTTGACATTTATTTATATATGTAACTGCTAATGATGCAACTGTCTAATGTTTATTTATTCAAATAACTGTCAAACGCATGGTGTAAGAGGTTTATTTATGTAAATAACTGTCAAACACATCATGTAAGAGGTTTATTTATGCTTGTTGCTGACAAAAAAGCTTTGTTGTTGTTAATTTATGCAAACAACTGTCAAACTGTTTGTGTTTTGACGTTTATTTACAAACAACACCAATCTTGTATTAGACATCTCAATATTAATGGATGCAAGCAACTGTTAAATACATGTTGTTTGACATTTATTTATACATGTAACTGCTAATGATGCAACTGTCTGATGTTTATTTATACAAATAATTGTCAAACGCATGATGTAAGAGGTTTATTTATGTAAATAACTGTCAAACACATCATGTAAGAGGTTTATTTATGCTTGTTACTAACAAAAAAGCTTTTTTGTTATTAATTTATGCAAACAACTGTCAAACTGTTTGTGTTTTGACGTTTATTTACAAACAACACTTACACGTATCTTGTATTAGACATCTCAATATTAATGGATGCAAGCAACTGTCAAATACATGTTGTTTGACATTTATTTATACATGTAACTGCTAATGATGCAACTGTCTGATGTTTATTTATTCAAATAACTGTCAAACACATGATGTAAGAGGTTTATTTATGTAAATAACTGTCAAACACATCATGTAAGAGGTTTATTTATGCTTGTTACTGACAAAAAAGCTTTGTTGTTGTTAATTTATGCAAACAACTGTCAAACTGTTTGTGTTTTGACGTTTATTTACAAACAACACTTACACGTATCTTGTATTAGACATCTCAATATTAATGGATGCAAGCAACTGTCAAATACATGTTGTTTGACATTTATTTATACATGTAACTGCTAATGATGCAACTGTCTGATGTTTATTTATTCAAATAACTGTCAAACACATGATGTAAGAGGTTTATTTATGTAAATAACTGTCAAACACATCATGTAAGAGGTTTATTTATGCTTGTTACTGACAAAAAATGCTTTGTTGTTGTTAATTTATGCAAACAACTGTCAAACTGTTTGTGTTTTGACGTTTATTTACAAACAACACTTACACCAATCTTGTATTAGACATCTCAATATTAATGGATGCAAGCAACTGTCAAATACATGTTGTTTGATATTTATTTATACATGTAACTGCTAATGATGCAACTGTCTGATGTTTATTTATACAAATAACTGTCAAACACATGATGTAAGAGGTTTATTTATGTAAATAACTGTCAAACACATCATGTAACAGGTTTATTTATGCTTGTTACTGACAAAAAAGCTTTGTTGTTGTTAATTTATGCAAACAACTGTCAAACTATTTGTGTTTTGACGTTTATTTACAAACAACACTTACACCTATCTTGTATTAGAATCTCAATATTAATGGATGCAAGCAACTGTCAAATACATGTTGTTTGACATTTATTTATACATGTAACTGCTAATGATGCAACTGTCTGATGTTTATTTATTCAAATAACTGTCAAACGCATGATGTAAGAGGTTTATTTATGTAAATAACTGTCAAACACATCATGTAAGAGGTTTATTTATGCTTGTTACTGACAAAAAAATGCGTTGTTGTTGTTAATTTATGCAAACAACTGTCAAACTGTTTGTGTTTTGACGTTTATTTACAAACAACACTTACACCAATCTTGTATTAGACATCTCAATGTTAATTGGATGCAAGCAACTGTCAAATACATGTTGTTTGACATTTATACTTTATACATGTAACTGCTAATGATGCAACTGTCTGATGTTTATTTATTCAAATAACTGTCAAACACGTAATGTAAGAGGTTTATTTATGTAAATAACTGTCAAACACATCATGTAAGAGGTTTATTTATGCTTGTTACTAACAAAAAAGCTTTGTTGTTGTTAATTTATGCAAACAACGACGTTTATTTACTAACAACACTTACACCTATCTTGTATTAGACATCTCAATGTTAATTGGATGCAAGTAAATGTCAAATACATGTTGTTTGACATTTATTTATACATGTAACTGCTAATGATGGAACTGTCTGATGTTTATTATGAAAACTAATTGAAATAAGTAAAGCGAATTGAAATTTTCAAAGCGAAAACAATAATTATAAAAGCAAACACATGTTTTCAATACATATACCATGTAATCCTGGTATGAAATTCAATTTAAACTAAATTTTATTAAATTAACTGAAATAATTAATGTAAAAAGATTGAAAAATTATTAAATCTAATTAATTTAAATGAAGCGAATAGAAATTTTTAAAATAAAGATAATTATAAACCCTAATATTTATTTCTGTTATAGGTACAATACACCCTCAACGATGTGCGAGGCTCTGCTGACTCAGTCACAGCTAAAATGACTCACAACAACATTTTCACAATCGCTAAAAGAAATGTCGAAGGGCAGGATATGCTGTACCAGTCTCTGAAACTATCCAACAATATTTGGGTCTTGTTGGAGCTTAAATTACAGCCAGGGGTGCAGCACGCGACCCTCAGTTTGAAAACACGCTCCACAGAGGTGTCTGCGTCGATTTTCCAAGCATATGACAGCATTATTCGCAACGTTTAAGAAACGTGTACCCCCTAAGCCATTAGATAATCATTCCATGTTATCAGAATAATTGTATGTTAGGGTAGTATGTACCAATTGTATATTGGGGAGTGCATTTAGGAATCGATTTGGAATTAATGTAGTTTTTAGGTTGTCGCTATGGAACAATAGTTGCTTGTACCTAACCTTCGAGTCATTTAAAATTGATACTGTATAATAATAACAACCATATGGGTCATTTTAAGTTGAAATTGTTATAACTGTTATAACAATAACTTTATATAAGTCACTTAAACTTGAAACTGTTATAATAATAACTATACGAGTCACTTCAAGTTGAAACTGTTATAACAATAACAACCATACGAGTCATTTAAAGTTGATATTATAACAATAACAACTATACGAGTCACTTACAGTTGATACCTTTATAAGAATTTCAACCATATGAGTCACTTAAAGTTGAAGCTGTTATAACAATAACAACTATATGAGTCACTTAAAGTTGATATTATAACAATAATAACTATACGAGTCACTTAAAGTTGATACTGTTATAACAATAACAACTATATGAGTCACTTAAAGTTGATATTACAACAATAAGAACTATACGAGTCACTTAAAGTTGATACTGTTATAACAATAACAACTATATGAATCACTTAAAGTTGAAACTGTTACAATAACAACCATATGAGTCACTTAAAGTTGAAACTGTTATAACAATAACAATTATATTTAATAAGTAATTAAATAGCTTGTGGACACACAAAATTAATAATAAGTTAATTTGTAATCAACTTGTATGTAGTCAACGAGTCACTTGCGAACACATACAACTTGAATGGTTGTTAGACTAATACAGTTTGCAATTTGTAACTACCCTTTGAGCCACTTGTAGACACACAAATAGGGTTGATAAATGTGTTACGATGAGATTCTTAAATGCACTGCCTCTATACGTACACTCAAATTTTATTTACTTGTAATGTAATCGTTGAATAATCTACATATACATATGCCTGAATTTGAATGTATAAATATTGTATTCGATGCTTCTATTTGGTATATTATCTGTTTGCCCCATTTTCTTTATTCCATAGCAGGTTTAGAATTTAATTTTGAGTCAGGATTACATGAATTTTAAGATGTATGTATCCGAAACTTGTGTTCGCTTATTTAATTACTGTTTTTGGTTGGAAAATTTCTATTCGCTTTACTTATATCAATTAGGTTCTATAATGTTTCATTCAATTCACAATAATTATTTTAATTAAGTCACCTAAATTAGGTTTAAAATTGAATTTCATACCAGGATAAATTAAAGATAATTATTAAAGTGAACACAAGTTTTCTATAAATGTCATGTAATTTATAGAAAACTTGTGTTCGCTATAATAATTATTGTTCGCTTTGAAAATCTATCTTCACTTTATTTATTACAATTTATTTTCATAATAATAATATCTTTGCATTATTCATCGGATAACAAATGTCAGTTTATAAACTGAAAATTATAGTTCGCTATATCTTTGTATTATTCATCATATAACAAATGTTAGTTTATAAACTGAAAATTATAGTTCGCTATATCTTTGCATTATTCATCAGATAACAAATGCCAGTTTATAAACTGAAAATGTTAGTTCGATATATCTTTGTATTATTCATCGGATAACAAATGTCAGTTTCTAAATTGAAACTTTTAGTTGGCTTTGCATTATTTATCAGATAACAAATGTCAGTTTATAAACTGAAAATTATAGTTCGATATATCTTTGTATTATTCATCGGATAACAAATGTCAGTTTATAAACTGAAAATTATAGTTCGCTATATCTTTGCATTATTCATCGGATAACAAATGCCAGTTTATAAACTGAAAATGTTAGTTCGATATATCTTTGTATTATTCATCGGATAACAAATGTCAGTTTCTAAATTGAAAATTTTAGTTGGCTTTGCATTATTTATCAGATAACAAATGTCAGTTTATAAACTGAAAATTTTGCTTCGCTATATCTTTGCATTATTCATCGGATAACAAATGCCAGTTTATAAACTGAAAATTATAGTTTGCTATATCTTTGAATTATTCATCGGATAACAAATGCCAGTTTATAAACTGAAAATGTTAGTTCGATATATCTTTGTATTATTCATCGGATAACAAATGTCAGTTTATATAACATGAACTTAAAAATCAATAATATAATATGATTTTCATAATATTTCACAATATTGAAAACATCTAGTAAACATTTCACAATATTACAACATACAGTAAATATTTCACAATATTACAACTTCCAGTAATGATTTCACAATTATAACATTAATGTTGATATTATTTCACAATATTGTGATATATACAAATAACATACAAAATAAATAATTAGCTTTTCGAGACCAAAAATCACTAAAACTAAATTTAGTAGGATTCGCTTAAATTTCCTAAAAAAAAAAATTTACTGAAATTATTATTATTATAAATTAGAGACAACATTAGTGTTGATATTATTTCACAATATTGTGATATATACAAATAACATACAAAATTCATATTTAGCTTTCCGAGACCAAAAATAACTGAAACTAAATTTAGTAGGATTCGCTTAAATTTCCAAAAAATTATTTTTAACTGAGTTTATTAATATTATAAATTAGCATGATTTATATAAGAGTTTTTGTGATATAAATTTTTATAGCTCCAACTAGTCAGTTTCACTTTAATCAGTTTCGGTTGGAACTCAAAAAATATTTAGCAGGACTCGCTGAAGTCCTTAATTTATTTTGCTGACAGTGTAATCCTTCAGGATATTAATTTCGTTGAAATTAGTATGATTTGTACAATACTTTTTGTGATATTAATTATTGTAGCTCCAAATTGTCATTTTCAAACACTTAAATCAGTTTCGGTTTGAATTAAAAAAAAATAGGTATTATTCGATATCATCCTTATTTTTTTTTAATGAGACTGTAATCCTTCAGGATTATAACCATGTAAAAATTAGTATGATTTGTGCAACAGTTTTTGTGATATTAATTATAGTAGCTCCAAATTGTCATTTTCAAACACTTTAATCAGTTTCGGTTTGAATTATAAAAAAATAGGCACTATTCGATAGCATCCTTAATTTTTTTTAATGAGACTGTAATCCTTCAGGATTATAACCATGTACAAATTAGTATGATTTGTACAACAGTTTTTGTGATATTAATTATTGTAGCTCCAAATTGTCATTTTCAAACACTTTAATCAGTTTCGGTTTGAATTATAAAAAAATAGGCATTATTCGATATCATCCTTAATTTTTTTTAATGAGCCTGTAATCCTTCAGGATTATAACCATGTAAAAATTAGTATGATATGTACAACAGTTTTTGTGATATTAATTATTGTAGCTCCAAGTTGTCATTTTCAAACACTTTAATCAGTTTCGGTTTGAATTATAAAAAAATAGGCACTATTCGATATCATCCTTAATTTTTTTTAATGAGACTGTAATCCTTCAGGATTATAACCATGTACAAATTAGCATGATTTGTACAACAGTTTTTGTGATATTAATTATTGTAGCTACAAATTGTCATTTTCGAACACTTAATCAGTTTCGGTTTGAATTATAAAAGAATTGGCATTATTCGATATCATCCTTAATTTTTTTTAATAAGACTGTAATCCTTCAGGATTATAACCATGTACAAATTAGTATGATTTGTACAACAGTTTTTGTGATATTAATTATTGTAGCTACAAATTGTCATTTTCAAACAGTTAATCAGTTTCGGTTTGAATTATAAAAAAATAGGCACTATTCGATATCATCCTTAATTTTTTTTAATGAGACTGTAATCCTTCAGGATTATAACCATGTAAAAATTAGGATGATTTGTACAACAGTTTTTGTGATATTAATTATAGTAGCTCCAAGTTGTCATTTTCAAACACTTTAATCAGTTTCGGTTTGAATTATAAAAAAATAGGCACTATTCGATATCATCCTTAATTTTTTTTAATGAGACTGTAATCCTTCAGGATTATAACCATGTACAAATTAGCATGATTTGTACAACAGTTTTTGTGATATTAATTATTGTAACTCCCAACTAATTATTTCAAGCACTTGTCACTTTCGCAATTGAATTTTTTTTAAACTAGGCAAGATTCACTGACAACTTTAGTTTTTTTACTAATAGTACAATACTTTAAGATCACAACTGTCTTGAAATTAGCTTGATTTCTTTGATATTATTACACATTAATCAGTTTCGTTAAGACTTAAAATATATTTAGCATTATTCGCTGAAACCCTTAATATTTTTACCAATAACATAATCCTTCAGATTAACAACGATCTAAAAACTAGTTATTGCACAACTTTATTTTTTCATCAGATAACTATAAAATATATTTACATTTATTTTAATTCTCTAGGAACATACATTAAATGCAAACAATATCGCTGTTGTTTTCAAATGGTACTTTTATTAGAAAACCAACTTGTTATGTTACAAATAAATCATATTTCAAGTAAATAAGCTCAATGCTGTTTGCGACGGAAACTGCATCCTTCTGTGAGTCGGGCCTTGCCACCGGTGGCGGTGCACAGGATGGTGGAGCAGCCCTTGCAGGGTACAGCCGACTGGGCGTGCGAGAAGATCGTCGAAATGGCATAACAGCCGGGGCACTTGACGTCCATGAAGAAGCTGTTGGGGTGCTGCACCAGGCGCTTCTTCTTGTGAGAACGCCTCTGCTTCTCAGCGCTGGGGTGGAGCAAATCTACTGCGAGTGGCATCTGGAAAAAAAAACAAACTGTTTATTTACACCCGCTTTACACAATGTTGCACCACGCACACACGCGACACCCCCAAACGGCTGATTTAGGGGTGCAACCGGTTGTTAGTCGGTTGGGCCGTTGGGGCGCCGCGGTTTTCGGGGGGCACTCACTTTTTATTTCTCGTTTGGCGCACGGCAATTCTAAAATTATCAACTGTCGCACGTGGTTACAGCTCAATGGCAGCCATGAAAAAGGAAGGTGGATGAGGCCGGTCAGCAGTGCTGCCAATTTCAAAACGAAAATTGAAATATTTACAGAGTTGCCACTACAACAATAAAGTCCATTTTACTAATCTCCATCTTTGCGTTTCCGTTGTTGCGTCAACCAATCGGCAACCAGATTTGAATCAGCTGATCTCACTACTCCGTCTCTGATTGGTTGACGCAGCAACACAAACGCAAAGACGGAGAGCAGGAATAGGGCTGTAAACAAAGAAAATATAATCTTTAATTTGACAGGCATATTACGCGTTATATCGAAAGTTCGGTATATAGAAAATTTTGTAATTCATCAACCAATCGGAAAACAGATTTGAATCAGCTAATCTCACTACTCCGTCTCTGATTGGTTGACGCAGCAACACAAACGCAAAGACGGAGAGCAGGAATAGGGCTATAAACAAAGAAAATATAATCTTTAATTTGACAGGCATATTACGCGTTATATCGAAAGTTCGATATATAGAAAATTTTGTAATTCATCAAAAATATGATTTGTTAGTAAATGTAGTTACTATTCATATGACAGGAATAGGGCTTTATACCTGTATTTTGTTACTACATCATATTTTATACGTCAGCCAATCAGCGGCCATTTTGAAATGAGAAGGAATAATCTACTTATTCATAGATACAGGCTATAAACCTATATACTTAATTACCCTTTACGGTTATAGAATCTATATACAAATAGAATCTTCCTTCTCGCTTTAAATCTGACCGCTGATTGGCTGAGGCATAAAAATTGTTGCAGTGAATCAAATACATCTTATTTTATACGTCAGCCAATCAGCGGCCATTTTGAAATGAGAAGGAATAATCTACTTATTCATAGATACAGGCTATAAACCCATATACTTAATTACCCTTTACGGTTATAGAATCTATATACAAATAGAATCTTCCTTTTCGCATTAAATCTGACAGCTGATTGGCTGAGGCATAAAAATTGTTGCAGTGAATCAAATACATCTTATTTTATACGTCAGCCAATCAGCAGCCATTTTGAAATGAGAAGGAATAATCTACTTATTCATAGATACAGGCTATAAACCCATATACTTAATTACCCTTTACGGTTATAGAATCTATATACAAATAGAATCTTCCTTCTCGCTTTAAATCTGACCGCTGATTGGCTGAGGCATAAAAATTGTTGCAGTGAATCAAATACATCTTATTTTATACGTCAGCCAATCAGCGGCCATTTTGAAATGAGAAGGAATAATCTACTTATTCATAGATACAGGCTATAAACCCATATACTTAATTACCCTTTACGGTTATAGAATCTATATACAAATAGAATCTTCCTTTTCGCATTAAATCTGACAGCTGATTGGCTGAGGCATAAAAATTGTTGCAGTGAATCAAATACATCTTATTTTATACGTCAGCCAATCAGCGGCCATTTTGAAATGAGAAGGAATAATCTACTTATTCATAGATACAGGCTATAAACCTATATACTTAATTACCCTTTACGGTTATAGAATCTATATACAAATAGAATCTTCCTACTCGCTTTAAATCTGACCGCTGATTGGCTGAGGCATAAAAATTGTTGCAGTGAATCAAATACATCTTATTTTATACGTCAGCCAATCAGCGGCCATTTTGAAATGAGAAGGAATAATCTACTTATTCATAGATACTGGCTATAAACCCATACACTTAATTACCCTTTACGGTTATAGAATCTATATACAAATAGAATCTTCCTACTCGCTTTAAATCTGACAGCTGATTGGCTGACGCATAACATTTGTTGCAGTGAATCAAATACATCTTATTTTATACGTCAGCCAATCAGCGGCCATTTTGAAATGAGAAGGAATAATCTACTTATTCATAGATACAGGCTATAAACCTATATACTTAATTACCCTTTACGGTTATAGAATCTATATACAAATAGAATCTTCCTTCTCGCTTTAAATCTGACCGCTGATTGGCTGAGGCATAAAAATTGTTGCAGTGAATCAAATACATCTTATTTTATACGTCAGCCAATCAGCGGCCATTTTGAAATGAGAAGGAATAATCTACTTATTCATAGATACAGGCTATAAACCCATATACTTAATTACCCTTTACCGTTATAGAATCTATATACAAATAGAATCTTCCTTCTCGCTTTAAATCTGACCGCTGATTGGCTGACGTATAAAAGTTGTTGCAGCTAATTTCAAAATGGCCAGTGATTGGCTGACGTATAAAATATGATGTAGTAACAGAATACAAGTTTATAGCCCTATTCCTGTCATATAAATTGTAGCTACATTTACTAAAAAATCATATTTTTGATGAATTAATAAACATTTCTATATACCGAACTTTCGATATAACGAATAATACGCCTGTCAAATTTTCGATTTACCGAACATTCGGCATAACGAATTTTATGCAATAAAGTGGTATTCTGTCAAAACATGTGTTTTTATTTAAGTACTTTATATTTATTTCATCTAATTGTAATAAATAGTCTATGATTGCAATCAAACCACTAACCCAAGAATTCTAAACTAGTTTATGGATGGATTTGTGACGGATGATTAATTAGGAGATTCGATAGCAAACCTGTAACAGATAAGCTTGCACTACTCATTTATTATTCTATTAAAACAAATACAAACATTATTTGTCCTTACTGCACTTACAAGTCAGTTAATTTAATAATTCAACTTTAATTTATTTATTTTATCATCTTAATCACATAAATATATTTAAATTAAACCACTGTCTGAATCTAACCAACAAAAAAAAGTACTTTAGAATTTAGATCTGTATATATTCCTCAATAAAATTTACTGTCTGAATCGAACAAAAAAAAAAGTACTTTAGAATATAGATTGTATATATTCCTCAATAAAATTACTATTCTGAATCCAACCGAAAAAAAAACTACTTTAGAATATAGATCTGTATATATTCCTCAATAAAATTACTATTCTGAATCAAACCGAAAAAAAAACTACTTTAGAATATAGATCTGTATACATCCTCAATAAAATAACTGACTCGAACCAAAATAAAAAGTACTGTAGAATATAAATCTGTACATTCCTCAACAAAATGCGTTACGCTCAATTAGTAATAGGCCCTGCAGGTAGTGGAAAGGTACTATAAAACCCATACCAACATATCCCTCACTAATTACAAACAAAATTTCCAGAGCACCTACTGCAGTGCTCTAGTTCAACATGGAGTGGACACCAAACGATTAATCGAAGTGGTCAATTTAGACCCAGCAGCTGAACACTTCGAATACCAACCAGTAGTCGACATACGTGAGCTCATACATGTACAAGACACAATGGAAGATGAGGAGCTGCATTTCGGTCCAAATGGTGGATTGGTTTTCTGCATTGAGTACTTGGTTGAGAACTCGGATTGGTTGCAGGAGCGTTTAGGTGATCAAGAAGAGGATTATTTGCTATTTGATTGCCCTGGTCAGATTGAATTGTACACACATTTATCAGCAATCAGAAAACTGATTCGGCTGTTGCAAGCGTGGAATTTCAATTTGTGTGTGGTTTTCTTATTGGATGTCCAGTTTATGACGGATGGGGCGAAATTTTTATCAGGCACCATGTCTGCTTTGAGTGTTATGGTTAACTTGGAGCTGCCCCATGTGAATTTGTTGTCGAAAATGGATTTGCTCAGTAAGAGTGTGAAGAGGAATTTGGATAGGTTTCTAGAGCCTGATTCACATGCGATTATGGGTGATATTGAGTTGAATAGTACTAGGTTTAATGAGAAGCATCGGAAATTAACAGAGGCTATTGGGAGGCTGATTGAGGATTACTCGTTAGTTCGTTTTACACCAATTAATTTAAAGGATGAGGAGAGTATATCAGATGTGTTGATTACTATTGATAATGTGTTGCAGTATGGTGAGGATTTGGATGTTAAAACTAAAGATTTTGAGGATGCTGAGGAGGCTGAGGATTAAGTTTTATGGTATGTTACATCATATGGAGACAATCACCATGTGCTATTTGTATTTTACTTGCTGTGGCTCTGAATAGACACACAATGTTTTGGTCTTGAACCATGTTTGAAGGTTCTTTAACCAGGTTTATAAACCCAAACAAAAACTTATAGGCTGTGTGAATCTAATAAATGGTCAGTGTCATCTTAAAGAGGAATAAAACTGTCAAACATGTATGTAAAGTTGTCAAACATGTGTTTGAAAGTGTCAAACATATAATATTCAAAACTGTCAACAAAAAAATGTTGTTAAACATATGTTTAAAACACATATTGTATTCAAAACTGTCAAATAAGTGTGTCTGAAACTGTCAAAACAAATATAGAGCTGTCAAACATTATATGTTTGAAACTGTCTTGACATATTGTATTTAAAACTGGCAAATATGTGTGTATGAAATTGACAAATATATTTTGTTTGAAACTGTACACACACAATATATGTACAAGATGTATTGTAAATTTTGTCAAAAGTATATGTAGCTGTCAAACATGTAATTTTCATATTATCAAATTATTGTGTTTGAAACTGTCAAACATATGGTTTATTATAAGACATGGTATACTGACATATTTTAGATCATATTTTTCAATCGTTTGAATAATAAAGGTAATCAATTGTTATATAATAATTTGGTAATAACCATACACATTTCCCAGAAACGTATATCATTCGTATATTATACATATATCATTCAGATACATACTTAATCTAGAACATTCATCTGCTTGCTCATATGTTATACTTATATATATATTAATTTGTAGGCCTTGTAATACTCTACATTTTGATATATAAACCATCTCTCTAGCACTTCAAATAAAAATGCTACAGAGTTTAAACGTGAAAATACATGAAATTTCATCAATTTCACATTTGCTGGCCTTTGTAGCGTGAAAACGGTGAGAGCTAGAGAAAAGTGCCTAAGCCTCAATTTGTAGGCCCTGAAATACTCTACGTTTTGGTATATAAATCATCCCTCTAGCATTTTAAATAAAGATGCTACCGAGTTTGAACCGGAAAAATGCGCGAAATTTCATCATTTTCACATTTGCTGGCACTTATAGCGTGAAAACGGTAAGAGCTAGAGAAAAGTGCCTAAGCCTCAATTTGTAGGCCCTGAAATACTCTACGTTTTGGTATATAAATCATCCCTCTAGCATTTTAAATAAAGACGCTACCGAGTTTGACCTGGAAAAATGCGCGAAATTTCATCATTTTCACATTTGCTGGCTCTTGTAGCGTGAAAACGGTAAGAGCTAGAGAAAAGTGCCTAAGCCTCAATTTGTAGGCCCTGAAATACTCTACGTTTTGGTATATAAATCATCCCTCTAGCATTTTAAATAAAGATGCTACCGAGTTTGAACCTTAAAAATTCGTGAATTTTCATCATTTTCACATTTGTTGGCTCTTGTAGCGTGAAAACGGTATGAGCTAGAGAAAAGTGCCTAAGCCTCAATTTGTAGGCCCTGAAATACTCTACGTTTTGGTATATAAATCATCCCTCTATCATTTTAAATAAAGATGCTACCGAGTTTGAACCGGAAAAATGTGCGAAATTTCATCATTTTCACATTTGCTGGCACTTATAGCGTGAAAACGGTAAGAGCTAGAGAAAAGTGCCTAAGCCTCAATTTGTAGGCCCTGAAATACTCTACGTTTTGGTATATAAATCATCCCTCTAGCATTTTAAATAAAGACGCTACCGAGTTTGACCTGGAAAAATGCGCGAAATTTCATCATTTTCACATTTGCTGGCTCTTGTAGCGTGAAAACGGTAAGAGCTGGAGAAAAGTGCCTAAGCCTCAATTTGTAGGCCCTGAAATACTCTACGTTTTGGTATATAAATCATCCCTCTAGCATTTTAAATAAAGATGCTACCGAGTTTGAACCTTAAAAATTCGTGAATTTTCATCATTTTCACATTTGTTGGCTCTTGTAGCGTGAAAACGGTATGAGCTAGAGAAAAGTGCCTAAGCCTCAATTTGTAGGCCCTGAAATACTCTACGTTTTGGTATATAAATCATCCCTCTATCATTTTAAATAAAGATGCTACCGAGTTTGAACCGGAAAAATGTGCGAAATTTCATCATTTTCACATTTGCTGGCACTTATAGCGTGAAAACGGTAAGAGCTAGAGAAAAGTGCCTAAGCCTAATTTGTAGGCCCTGAAATACTCTACGTTTTGGTATATAAATCATCCCTCTAGCATTTTAAATAAAGACGCTACCGAGTTTGACCTGGAAAAATGCGCGAAATTTCATCATTTTCACATTTGCTGGCTCTTGTAGCGTGAAAACGGTAAGAGTTAGAGAAAAGTGCCTAAGCCTCAATTTGTAGGCCCTGAAATACTCTACGTTTTGGTATATAAATCATCCCTCTAGCATTTTAAATAAAGACGCTACCGAGTTTGAACCGGAAAAATGCGCGAAATTTCATCATTTTCACATTTGCTGGCTCTTGTAGCGTGAAAACGGTAAGAGCTAGAGAAAAGTGCCTAAGCCTCAATTTGTAGGCCCTGAAATACTCTCCGTTTTGATATATAAATCATCCCTCTAGCATTTTAAATAAAGATGCTACCGAGTTTGAACCCTAAAAATTCGTGAATTTTCATCATTTTCACATTTGCTGGCTCTTGTAGCGTGAAAATGGTAAAAGCTAGAGAAAAGTGCCTAAGCCTCAATTTGTAGGCCCTGAAATACTCTACGTTTTGGTATATAAATCATCCCTCTAGCATTTCAAATAAAGACGCTACCGAGTTTGAACTTGAAAAATGCGCGAAATTTCATCATATTCACATTTGCTGGCTCTTGTAGCGTGAAAACGGTAAGAGCTAGAGAAAAGTGCCTAAGCCTCAATTTGTAGGCCCTGAAATACTCTACGTTTTGGTATATAAATCATCCCACTAGCATTTTAAATACAGACGCTACCGAGTTTGAACCGGAAAAATGCGCGAAATCTCATCATTTTCACATTTGCTGGCTCTTGTAGCGTGAAAACAGTAAGAGCTAGAGAAAAGTGCCTAAGCCTCAATTTGTAGGCCCTTAAATACTCTACGTTTTGGTATATAAATCATCCCTCTAGCATTTTAAATAAAGACGCTACCGAGTTTGAACTGGAAAAATGCGCGAAATCTCATCATTTTCACATTTGCTGGCTCTTGTAGCGTGAAAACGGTAAGAGGTAGAGAAAAGTGCCTAAGCCTCAATTTGTAGGCCCTTAAATACTCTACGTTTTGGTATATAAATCATCCCTCTAGCATTTTAAATAAAGACGCTACCGAGTTTGAACTGGAAAAATGCGCGAAATCTCATCATTTTCACATTTGCTGGCTCTTGTAGCGTGAAAACGGTAAGAGCTAGAGAAAAGTGCCTAAGCCTCAATTTGCAGGCCCTGAAATACTCTACGTTTTGGTATATAAATCATCCCTCTAGCATTTTAAATAAAGATGCTACCGAGTTTGAACCCTAAAAATTCGTGAATTTTCATCATTTTCACATTTGCTGGCACTTATAGCGTGAAAACGGTAAGAGCTAGAGAAAAGTGCCTAAGCCTCAATTTGTAGGCCCTGAAATACTCTACGTTTTGGTATATAAATCATCCCTCTAGCATTTTAAATAAAGATGCTACCGAGTTTGAACCGGAAAAATTCGTGAATTTTCATCATTTTCACATTTGCTGGCACTTATAGCGTGAAAACGGTAAGAGCTAGAGAAAAGTGCCCAAGCCTCAATTTGTAGGCCCTGAAATACTCTACGTTTTGGTATACAAATCATCCCTCTAGTATTTTAAATAAAGATGCTACCGAGTTTGAACCGGAAAAATGCGCGAAATTTCATCATTTTCACATTTGCTGGCTCTTGTAGCGTGAAAACGGTAAGAGCTAGAGAAAAGTTCCTAAGCCTCAATTTGTAGGCCCTGAAATACTCTACGTTTTGGTATATAAATCATCCCTCTAGCATTTTAAATAAAGATGCTACCGAGTTTGAACCGGAAAGATGCGCGAAATTTCATCATTTCCACATTTGCTGGCTCTTGTAGCGTGAAAACGGTAAAAGCTAGAGAAAAGTTCCTAAGCCTCAATTTGTAGGCCCTGAAATACTCTACGTTTTGATATATAAATCATCCCTCTAGCATTTTAAATAAAGATGCTACCGAGTTTGAACCGGAAAGATGCGCGAAATTTCATCATTTCCACATTTGCTGGCTCTTGTAGCGTGAAAACGGTAAGAGCTAGAGAAAAGTGCCTAAGCCTCAATTTGTAGGCCCTGAAATACTCTACGTTTTGGTATATAAATCATCCCTCTAGCATTTTAAATAAAGACGCTACCGAGTTTGAACTGGAAAAATGCGCGAAATCTCATCATTTTCACATTTGCTGGCTCTTGTAGCGTGAAAACGGTAAGAGCTAGAGAAAAGTGCCTAAGCCTCAATTTGTAGGCCCTGAAATACTCTACGTTTTGGTATATAAATCATCCCTCTAGCATTTTAAATAATGATGCTACCGAGTTTGAATCGGAAAAATTCGTGAATTTTCATCATTTTCACATTTGCTGGCTCTTGTAGCGTGAAAACGGTAAGAGCTAGAGAAAAGTGCCTAAGCCTCAATTTGTAGGCCCTGAAATACTCTACGTTTTGGTATATAAATCATCCCTCTAGCATTTTAAATAATGATGCTACCGAGTTTGAATCGGAAAAATTCGTGAATTTTCATCATTTTCACATTTGCTGGCACTTATAGCGTGAAAACGGTAAGAGCTAGAGAAAAGTGCCTAAGCTAGAGAAAAGTTCCTAAGCCTCAATTTGTAGGCCCTGAAATACTCTACGTTTTGGTATATAAATCATCCCTCTAGCATTTTAAATAAAGATGCTACCGAGTTTGAACCGGAAAGATGCGCGAAATTTCATCATTTCCACATTTGCTGGCTCTTGTAGCGTGAAAACGGTAAGAGCTAGAGAAAAGTGCCTAAGCCTCAATTTGTAGGCCCTGAAATACTCTACGTTTTGGTATATAAATCATCCCTCTAGCATTTTAAATAAAGACGCTACCGAGTTTGAACTGGAAAAATGCGCGAAATCTCATCATTTTCACATTTGCTGGCTCTTGTAGCGTGAAAACGGTAAGAGCTAGAGAAAAGTGCCTAAGCCTCAATTTGTAGGCCCTGAAATACTCTACGTTTTGGTATATAAATCATCCCTCTAGCATTTTAAATAATGATGCTACCGAGTTTGAATCGGAAAAATTCGTGAATTTTCATCATTTTCACATTTGCTGGCTCTTGTAGCGTGAAAACGGTAAGAGCTAGAGAAAAGTGCCTAAGCCTCAATTTGTAGGCCCTGAAATACTCTACGTTTTGGTATATAAATCATCCCTCTAGCATTTTAAATAATGATGCTACCGAGTTTGAATCGGAAAAATTCGTGAATTTTCATCATTTTCACATTTGCTGGCACTTATAGCGTGAAAACGGTAAGAGCTAGAGAAAAGTGCCTAAGCCTCAATTTGTAGGCCCTGAAATACTCTACGTTTTGGTATATAAACCATCCCTCTAGCATTTTAAATAAAGATGCTACCGAGTTTGAACCGGAAAAATTCGTGAATTTTCATCATTTTCACATTTGCTGGCACTTATAGCGTGAAAACGGTAAGAGCTAGAGAAAAGTGCCTAAGCCGCAATTTGTAGGCCCTGAAATACTCTACGTTTTGGTATATAAATCATCCCTGTAGCATTTTAAATAAAGACGCTACCGAGTTTGTACTGGAAAAATGCGCGAAATCTCATCATTTTCACATTTGCTGGCTCTTGTAGCGTGAAAACGGTAAGAGCTAGAGAAAAGTGCCTAAGCCTCAATTTGTAGGCCCTGAAATACTCTACGTTTTGGTATATAAATCATCCCTCTAGCATTTTAAATAAAGACGCTACCGAGTTTGAACTGGAAAAATGCGCGAAATTTCATCATTTTCACATTTGCTGGCTCTTGTAGCGTGAAAACGGTAAGAGCTAGAGAAAAGTGCCTAAGCCTCAATTTGTAGGCCCTGAAATACTCTACGTTTCGGTATATAAATCATCTCTGTAGCATTTTAAATTAAGACGCTACCGAGTTTGAACCGGAAAAATGCGCGAAATTTCTTCATTTTCATATTTGCTGGCACTTATAGCTTGAAAACGGTAAGAGCTAGAGAAAAGTGCCTAAGCCTCAATTTGTAGGCCCTGAAATACTCTACGTTTTGGTATATAAATCATCCCTCTAGCATTTTAAATAAAGATGCTACCGAGTTTGAACCGGAAAAATGCACGAAATTTCATCATTTTCACATTTGCTGGCTCTTGTAGCGTGAAAACGGTAAGAGCTAGAGAAAAGTGCCTAAGCCTCAATTTGTAGGCCCTGAAATACTCTACGTTTTGGTATATAAATCATCCCTCTAGCATTTTAAATAAAGACGCTACCGAGTTTGAACCGGAAAAATTCGCGAAATTTCATCATTTTCACATTTGCTGGCTCTTGTAGCGTGAAAACGGTAAGAGCTAGAGAAAAGTGCCTAAGCCTCAATTTGTAGGCCCTGAAATACTCTACGTTTTGGTATATAAATCATCCCTCTAGCATTTTAAATAAAGATGCTACCGAGTTTGAACCGGAAAAATTCGTGAATTTTCATCATTTTCACATTTGCTGGCACTTATAGCGTGAAAACGGTAAGACCTAGAGAAAAGTGCCTAAGCCTCAATTTGTAGGCTCGGAAATACTCTACGTTTTGGTATATAAATCATCCCTCTGGCATTTTAAATAAAGATGCTACCGAGTTTGAACCCTAAAAATTCGTGAATTTTCATCATTTTCACATTTCCTGGCACTTATAGCGTGAAAACGGTAAGAGCTAGAGAAAAGTGCCTAAGCCTCAATTTGTAGGCCCTGAAATACTCTACGTTTTGGTATATAAATCATCCCTCTATCATTTTAAATAAAGACGCTACTGAGTTTGAACCGGAAAAATGCACGAAATTTCATCATTTTCACATTTGCTGGCTCTTGTAGCGTGAAAACGGTAAGAGCTAGAGAAAAGTGCCTAAGCCTCAATTTGTAGGCCCTGAAATACTCTACGTTTTGGTATATAAATCATCCCGCTAGCATTTTAAATAAAGACGCTACCGAGTTTGAACCGGAAAAATGCGCGAAATTTCATCATTTTCACATTTGCTGGCTCTTGTAGAGTGAAAACGGTAAGAGCTAGAGAAAAGTGCCTAAGCCTCAATTTGTAGGCCCTGAAATACTCTACGTTTTGGTATACAAATCATCCCTCTAGTTTTTTAAATAAAGATGCTACCGAGTTTGAACCGGAAAAATTCGTGAATTTTCATCATTTTCACATTTGCTGGCACTTATAGCGTGAAAACGGTAAGAGCTAGAGAAAAGTGCCTAAGCCTCAATTTGTAGGCCCTGAAATACTCTACGTTTTGGTATATATATCATCCCTCTAGCATTTTAAATAAAGACGCTACCGAGTTTGAACCGGAAAAATGCGCGAAATTTCATCATTTTCACATTTGCTGGCTCTTGTAGAGTGAAAACGGTAAGAGCTAGAGAAAAGTGCCTAATCCTCAATTTGTAGGCCCTGAAATACTCTACGTTTTGGTATACAAATCATCCCTCTAGTATTTTAAATAAAGATGCTACCGAGTTTGAACCGGAAAAATTCGTGAATTTTCATCATTTTCAGATTTGCTGGCACTTATAGCGTGAAAACAGTAAGAGCTAGAGAAAAGTGCCTAAGCCTCAATTTGTAGGCCCTGAAATACTCTACGTTTTGGTATATATATCATCCCTCTAGCATTTTAAATAAAGACGCTACCGAGTTTGAACCGGAAAAATTCGTGAAATTTCATCATTTTCACATTTGCTGGCTCTTGTAGCGTGAAAACGGTAAGAGCTAGAGAAAAGTGCCTAAGCCTCAATTTGTAGGCCCTGAAATACTCTACGTTTTGGTATACAAATCATCCCTCTAGTATTTTAAATAAAGATGCTACCGAGTTTGAACCGGAAAAATTCGTGAATTTTCATCATTTTCACATTTGCTGGCACTTATAGCGTGAAAACAGTAAGAGCTAGAGAAAAGTGCCTAAGCCTCAATTTGTAGGCCCTGAAATACTCTACGTTTTGGTATACAAATCATCCCTCTAGTATTTTAAATAAAGATGCTACCGAGTTTGAACCGGAAAAATTCGTGAATTTTCATCATTTTCACATTTGCTGGCACTTATAGCGTGAAAACGGTAAGAGCTAGAGAAAAGTGCCTAAGCCTCAATTTGTAGGCCCTGAAATACTCTACGTTTCGGTATATAAATCATCCCTTTAGCATTTTAAATAAAGACCCTACCGAGTATGAACCGGAAAAATGCGCGAAATTTCATCATTTTCACATTTGCTGGCACTTATAGCGTGAAAACGGTAAGAGCTAGAGAAAAGTGCCTAAGCCTCAATTTGTAGGCCCTGAAATACTCTACGTTTTGGTATATAAATCATCCCTCTAGCATTTTAAATAAAGACGCTACCGAGTTTGAACCGGAGAAATGCGCGAAATTTCATCATTTTCACATTTGCAGGCTCTTGTAGCGTGAAAATGGTAAGAGCTAGAGAAAAGTGCCTAAGCCTCAATTTGTAGGCTCTGAAATACTCTACGTTCTGGTATATAAATCATCCCTCTAGCATTTTAAACAAAGATGCTACCGAGTTTGAACTGGAAAAATGCGCGAAATTTCATCATTTTCACATTTGCTGGCACTTATAGCGTGAAAACGGTAAGAACTAGAGAAAAGTGCCTAAGCCTCAATTTGTAGGCCCTGAAATACTCTACGTTTTGGTATATAAATCATCCCTCTAGCATTTTAAATAAAGACGCTACCGAGTTTGAACCGGAGAAATGCGCGAAATTTCATCATTTTCACATTTGCTGGCTCTTGTAGCGTGAAAACGGTAAGAGCTAGAGAAAAGTGCCTAAGCCTCAATTTGTAGGCCCTGAAATACTCTACGTTTTGGTATACAAATCATCCTTCTAGTATTTTAAATAAAGATGCTACCGAGTTTGAACCGGAAAAATGCGCGAAATTTCATCATTTTCACATTTGCTGGCTCTTGTAGCGTGAAAACGGTAAGAGCTAGAGAAAAGTTCCTAAGCCTCAATTTGTAGGCCCTGAAATACTCTCCGTTTTGATATATAAATCATCCCTCTAGCATTTTAAATAAAGATGCTACCGAGTTTGAACCCTAAAAATTCGTGAATTTTCATCATTTTCACATTTGCTGGCTCTTGTAGCGTGAAAACGGTAAGAGCTAGAGAAAAGTGCCTAAGCCTCAATTTGTAGGCCCTGAAATACTCTACGTTTTGGTATATAAATCATCCCTCTAGCATTTTAAATAAAGATGCTACCGAGTTTGAACCCTAAAAATTCGTGAATTTTCATCATTTTCACATTTGCTGGCACTTATAGCGTGGAAACGGTAAGAGCTAGAGAAAAGTGCCTAAGTCTCAATTTGTAGGCCCTGAAATACTCTCCGTTTTGATATATAAATCATCCCTCTAGCATTTCAAATAAAGACGCTACCGAGTTTGAACTGGAAAAATGCGCGAAATTTCATCATTTTCACATTTGCTGGCTCTTGTAGCGTGAAAACGGTAAAAGCTAGAGAAAAGTGCCTAAGCTTGAATTTGTAGGCCCTGAAATACTCTACGTTTTGGTATATAAATCATCCCTCTAGCGTTTTAAATAAAGACGCTACCGAGTTTGACCTGAAAAAATGCGCGAAATTTCATCATTTTCACATTTGCTGGCTCTTGTAGCGTGAAAACGGTAAGAGCTAGAGAAAAGTGCCTAAGCCTCAATTTGTAGGCCCTGAAATACTCTACGTTTTGGTACATAAATCATCCCTCTAGCATTTTAAATAAAAACGCTACCGAGTTTGAACTGGAAAAATGCGCGAAATCTCATCATTTTCACATTTGCTGGCTCTTGTAGCGTGAAAACGGTAAGAGCTAGAGAAAAGTGCCTAAGCCTCAATTTGTAGGCCCTGAAATACTCTACGTTTTGGTATATAAATCATCCCTCTAGCATTTTAAATAAAGATGCTACCGAGTTTGAACCCTAAAAATTCGTGAATTTTCATCATTTTCACATTTGCTGGCTCTTGTAGCGTGAAAACGGTAAGAGCTAGAGAAAAGTGCCTAAGCCTCAATTTGTAGGCCCTGAAATACTCTACGTTTTGGTATACAAATCATCCTTCTAGTATTTTAAATAAAGATGCTACCGAGTTTGAACCGGAAAAATGCGCGAAATTTCATCATTTTCACATTTGCTGGCTCTTGTAGCGTGAAAACGGTAAGAGCTAGAGAAAAGTTCCTAAGCCTCAATTTGTAGGCCCTGAAATACTCTCCGTTTTGATATATAAATCATCCCTCTAGCATTTTAAATAAAGATGCTACCGAGTTTGAACCCTAAAAATTCGTGAATTTTCATCATTTTCACATTTGCTGGCTCTTGTAGCGTGAAAACGGTAAGAGCTAGAGAAAAGTGCCTAAGCCTCAATTTGTAGGCCCTGAAATACTCTACGTTTTGGTATATAAATCATCCCTCTAGCATTTTAAATAAAGATGCTACCGAGTTTGAACCCTAAAAATTCGTGAATTTTCATCATTTTCACATTTGCTGGCACTTATAGCGTGGAAACGGTAAGAGCTAGAGAAAAGTGCCTAAGCCTCAATTTGTAGGCCCTGAAATACTCTACGTTTTGGTATATAAATCATCCCTCTAGCATTTTAAATAAAGATGCTACCGAGTTTGAACCCTAAAAATTCGTGAATTTTCATCATTTTCACATTTGCTGGCACTTATAGCGTGAAAACGGTAAAAGCTAGAGAAAAGTGCCTAAGCTTGAATTTGTAGGCCCTGAAATACTCTACGTTTTGGTATATAAATCATCCCTCTAGCGTTTTAAATAAAGACGCTACCGAGTTTGACCTGAAAAAATGCGCGAAATTTCATCATTTTCACATTTGCTGGCTCTTGTAGCGTGAAAACGGTAAGAGCTAGAGAAAAGTGCCTAAGCCTCAATTTGTAGGCCCTGAAATACTCTACGTTTTGGTACATAAATCATCCCTCTAGCATTTTAAATAAAAACGCTACCGAGTTTGAACTGGAAAAATGCGCGAAATCTCATCATTTTCACATTTGCTGGCTCTTGTAGCGTGAAAACGGTAAGAGCTAGAGAAAAGTGCCTAAGCCTCAATTTGTAGGCCCTGAAGTACTCTACGTTTTGGTATATAAATCATCCCTCTAGCGTTTTAAATAAAGACGCTACCGAGTTTGACCTGAAAAAATGCGCGAAATTTCATCATTTTCACATTTGCTGGCACTTATAGCGTGAAAACGGTAAGAGCTAGAGAAAAGTGCCTAAGCCTCAATTTGTAGGCCCTGAAATACTCTACGTTTTGGTATATAAATCATCCCTCTATCATTTTAAATAAAGACGCTACCGAGTTTGAACCGGAAAAATGCGCGAAATTTCATCATTTTCACATTTGCTGGCTCTTGTAGCGTGAAAACGGTAAGAGCTAGAGAAAAGTGCCTAAGCCTCAATTTGTAGACCCTGAAATACTCTACGTTTTGGTATATAAATCATCCCTCTATCATTTTAATTAAAGACGCTACCGAGTTTGAACCGGAAAAATGCGCGAAATTTCATCATTTTCACATTTGCTGGCTCTTGTAGCGTAAAAACGGTAAGAGCTAGAGAAAATTGCCAAACCTCAATTTGTAGGCCCTGAAATACTCTACGTTTTGGTATATAAATCATCCCTCTAGCATTTTAAATAAAGACGCTACCGAGTTTGACCTGGAAAAATGCGCGAAATTTCATCATTTTCACATTTGCTGGCTCTTGTAGCGTAAAAACGGTAAGAGCTAGAGAAAATTGCCAAACCTCAATTTGTAGGCCCTGAAATACTCTACGTTTTGGTATATAAATCATCCCTCTAGCGTTTTAAATAAAGACGCTACCGAGTTTGAACCGGAAAAATGCGCGAAATTTCATCATTTTCACATTTGCTGGCTCTTGTAGCGTGAAAACGGTAAGAGCTAGAGAAAAGTGCCTAAGCCTCAATTTGTAGGCCCTGAAATACTCTACGTTTTGGTATATAAATCATCCCTCTAGCATTTTAAATAAAGACGCTACCGAGTTTGAACCGGAAAAATGCGTGAAATTTCATCATTTTCACATTTGCTGGCTCTTGTAGCGTGAAAACGGTAAGAGCTAGAAAAAAGTGCCTAAGGCTCAATTTGTAGGCCCTGAAATACTCTACGTTTTGGTATATAAATCATCCCTCTAGCGTTTTAAATAAAGACGCTACCGAGTTTGAACCGGAAAAATTCGCGAAATTTCATCATTTTCACATTTGCTGGCTCTTGTAGCGTGAAAACGGTAAGAGCTAGAGAAAAGTGCCTAAGCCTCAATTTGTAGGCCCTGAAATACTCTACGTTTTGGTATATAAATCATCCCTCTAGCATTTTAAATAAAGATGCTACCGAATTTGAACCGGAAAAATTCGTGAATTTTCATCATTTTCACATTTGCTGGCACTTATAGCGTGAAAACGGTAAGAGCTAGAGAAAAGTGCCTAAGCCTCAATTTGTAGGCCCTGAAATACTCTCCGTTTTGGTATATAAATCATCCCTCTAGCATTTTAAATAAAGACGCTACCGAGTTTGAACCGGAAAAATGCGCGAAATTTCATCATTTTCACATTTGCTGGCTCTTGTAGCGTAAAAACGGTAAGAGCTAGAGAAAATTGCCAAACCTCAATTTGTAGGCCCTGAAATACTCTACGTTTTGGTATATAAATCATCCCTCTAGCATTTTAAATAAAGACGCTACCGAGTTTGACCTGGAAAAATGCGCGAAATTTCATCATTTTCACATTTGCTGGCTCTTGTAGCGTAAAAACGGTAAGAGCTAGAGAAAATTGCCAAACCTCAATTTGTAGGCCCTGAAATACTCTACGTTTTGGTATATAAATCATCCCTCTAGCATTTTAAATAAAGACGCTACCGAGTTTGACCTGGAAAAATGCGCGAAATTTCATCATTTTCACATTTGCTGGCTCTTGTAGCGTGAAAACGGTAAGAGCTAGAGAAAAGTGCCTAATCCTCAATTTGTAGGCCCTGAAATACTCTACGTTTTGGTATATAAATCATCCCTCTAGCATTTTAAATAAAGATGCTACCGAATTTGAACCGGAAAAATTCGTGAATTTTCATCATTTTCACATTTGCTGGCACTTATAGCGTGAAAACGGTAAGAGCTAGAGAAAAGTGCCTAAGCCTCAATTTGTAGGCCCTGAAATACTCTACGTTTTGGTATATAAATCATCCCTCTAGCATTTTAAATAAAGACGCTACCGAGTTTGACCTGGAAAAATGCGCGAAATTTCATCATTTTCACATTTGCTGGCTCTTGTAGCGTGAAAACGGTAAGAGCTAGAGAAAAGTGCCTAATCCTCAATTTGTAGGCCCTGAAATACTCTACGTTTTGGTATATAAATCATCCCTCTAGCATTTTAAATAAAGATGCTACCGAATTTGAACCGGAAAAATTCGTGAATTTTCATAATTTTCACATTTGCTGGCACTTATAGCGTGAAAACGGTAAGAGCTAGAGAAAAGTGCCTAAGCCTCAATTTGTAGGCCCTGAAATACTCTACGTTTTGGTATATAAATCATCCCTCTAGCATTTTAAATAAAGACGCTACCGAGTTTGACCTGGAAAAATGCGCGAAATTTCATCATTTTCACATTTGCTGGCTCTTGTAGCGTGAAAACGGTAAGAGCTAGAGAAAAGTGCCTAAGCCTCAATTTGTAGGCCCTGAAATACTCTACGTTTTGGTATATAAATCATCCCTCTAGCATTTTAAATAAAGACGCTACCGAGTTTGAAACGGAAAAATGCGCGAAATTTCATCATTTTCACATATGCTGGCTCTTGTAGCGTGAAAACGGTAAGAGCTAGAGAAAAGTGCCTAAGCCTCAATTTGTAGGCCCTGAAATACTCTACGTTTTGGTATATAAATCATCCCTCTAGCATTTTAAATAAAGACGCTACCGAGTTTGAACTGGAAAAATGCGCGAAATCTCATCATTTTCACATTTGCTGGCTCTTGTAGCGTGAAAACGGTAAGAGCTAGAGAAAAGTGCCTAAGCCTCAATTTGTAGGCCCTGAAATACTCTACGTTTTGATATATAAATCATCCCTCTAGCATTTTAAATAAAGATGCTACCGAGTTTGAACCGGAAAAATTCGTGAATTTTCATCATTTTCACATTTGCGGGCTCTTGTAGCGTGAAAACGGTAAGAGCTAGAGAAAAGTGCCCAAGCCTCAATTTGTAGGCCTTGTAATGTTCTACATTTTGATATATAAACCATCTCTCTAGCACTTCAAATAAACATGCTACCGAGTTTAAACGTGAAAAATACATGAAATTTCATCAATTTCACATTTGCTGGCCTTTGTATCATCATGTATATCCTTCAAATATTCTTCGTATACATCCTCAAACTAGGACTATTGTACTTTTACGCGTATTTATTTATATATTATACGTGTAATATTCGTAAACATCCTTAATCGAGGGGAATTTTGTGTTATCCGTATATCTTTTACTTATACTCGTATAGTATTTCTATATTATTTGTATGTCATTCGTAAACAACCTTAATCAATGATTGGAATTTCATTTTTATTCTAATAATTTTCATATATTATATGTATACAACACAACGTGACTGATTAGTACAGAATTGTGTGTTTACTCTTTTGTTATATGTATGTATATTATTCGTATAATTCGTATTTAGAATATTTATATTAAACATATACCATTCGTATACATCCTTAATTGAGTGGAATTTGATTTAAATTCGTATATAGTAGTATTATTCATGTATTATTACTATATCATTCATATGAATTATGTATATTATTCATAGATTATACTTATCATCATCATTCGTATTCAGACGTAATCATGCGGAATTTCATTTTTTTATTGTAAAATACTTCTATTACAAATATACTTGTAATAAATTTACATATATCCATAAATCGTATATTATACGTATAGCATTTGTATACATACACAAACATGTGTAATTTTGTTTTTATCCATATTTAGTTTGTATATTATTCGTATCTATTTTGAATATTAATTGAATTTTGTTTTTATACGTATATATAATAATATACGCATATTATTTGCATATCATACGTATATCATCACAAAATTCCACTCAATTGAGTGTATGTATATATAAACAGATTTTCTTTGAAACTGTCAAACTTGTTATGTTTGGAGCTGTTAAATTGATTGTGTTTGACAGTTACAAACTAATTGTGTTTGACAGCTTCATATATGCTGTCAAACATGATGTGTTTGAAACTGTCAAACCTATTATATATGAAGATGTTAAACGTTTGTGTATTTGGGAAATGAAGTATGATGTTGATGATAACAAATTTTATCAGTATTAATAGTGATGTATGATGTATCACTAGTTTCAAGGTCATCAGCTTATTCTTTCTTAGAAACGTCAAAGGTTACGACAGGAGTTAAATATCTGTATAAACGCTAATCAGTCACGTTGTGTTGAAAACTGTCAAACATTTGGTATTATTAACTGTCGAAACATTTAGTATTAAAAACTGTCAAACATTTAGTATTAGAAACTGTCAAACATTAAGTATTATAAACTGTCAAACATTTAGAATTAGAAACTGTCAAACTTTTTGTGTTTGTAGCTGTCAAAATTGTTGTCGTTGTTTATTACTATGTATTTATGTCTAATTGCAAATCGGTAATTATTTGTTTGGGTTTTAAATTGTTTGATTGTAATAATTATTTAATGACATTTGTTTTTCTTCAGATGGTAGACAAACCAGTCTGGTCAGCTGTTTTCGTGTGCAAGTATGGCCGCGCTGGGTAACGTCCGTGTTATTGATTCCTGCGTAGCGGCATGTGAAGCAGTGAAGGTAAATTGCTTTTAATCATAGCCACACGCGTTTTTTTTTGCGACAGAATAGCAGGGGGGGCCCGCTCGCGCGCGTCTTTTATTTTACCGCACGTGGTATGTTACTTTCGGTTTTCGCTGCTAACGCCAGGCGCATAGGGGTCAGGGTCGTATTATTTAATTGATGGTCAATCTGATCTAGGAATCGCTTTGTGTTTGCACTCGTTATCGGTACGTGCGTGCGAGCAGTCGTGCCCCCCTCTTTTCGTTTTGCCGGTTGATGATAATGTTGGTTGCGAGCGCGCCAGGCAAATTTGTGCGCTAACTCATCAATAGTTTTTGGCCAGTCTGCAATATTAAACTTGTAAACTAGAGTTTTATAAGTTAGAAGTGAGAGTACATGTAAGTAGGACACTAGCTTTTAATAACCTAAACACTAGCAGCAATGTGACTTGCTATTTCTTTTGAAAATTTACATGCATACATATATTTAACAAAAATAAAAGTAAATGTGAGTAAACAAAGTATAACCTAATTTTGTTTGATTGTCTGATGCAATGTTTTGAAACAACCTACTTTGATATCAAGAATTTTAGAGTACTATTAATAATATGATGGTGGAAATGTAAAAGGTTGTAACCTTACATTTTGTCTAAATCAGTTTATTACACAAACTGAAAACTACCATTCCATACCAAAGTTGCTTTCGTTTATCATTCAGGAGCTATTCCGAGCTGTTTTAAGCCAGCTAAGGCTAATCCTAAACAGCTCCTGAATGATAAATGAAAGCTGCACTGGACAGCTAAGGAATATTGTCAAGTTGAGGTTTTGTCATTGTACCCTACAAAACCTCAATTTGACAATATTCCTTATTTGTCCTACTAGAGCCACTTTCATTTATCATTCAGGAGCTGTTCAGGATTGGCCTTAGCTGGCTTAAAACAGTTCGGAATAGCTCCTGAATGAATTATCTTACCACTGTTGTTATATATCACACTGTGAGATGACAAATGTCGAAACTTCCAAAACCAGTTTTAGAGATAAATGTATTTTAAAGATCACAATCGTTTTGCCATTGAGTCTTGACACTTGTGCAATGTAAGAACTTTGTTGGCAAAAATTAACCAACACAACCCATTAATAAGAAAAAACAAATGATAATAATTACTACCAATAATTCAAACGATTTTCACCCTCATGCCAGTTTTAATTAAAACAAGTAATGGCCATCTAGTTATCACCAGTTTTTTTTTTATAAAAGTATCACAACTAACAGGTAATTAATAATAGTGATGCAATCATAGCATATTTATTTTGACTCAACATGACGGTTAACAACTAAATATACATTTCCTTGCATTGTTTGAATTCCAAGGTAATCTTGATTGGGAAATATTTTTTTATTATCATTTACCAATGTTTCATTTACATATTCTACATTGTTGAGAAGCATTCTTGCCTAAAAATATTTGTTAATTAGACTTGTGTGTAGCTCAAAGTTTGCAGACTATTCTAAAGATTGCATAGAATGTAAATTTCAATGCACAATCATTTAAAAAAAATATATTATGTATCATTGTCATAGCAGCAACCTTGAATCAAATTTTAGATATGTTATGTTGCTGCTTAGGTGACGATATATAATTTAAAGATATTTCAAATACAATAATACATTTACAAACTAACTATGTTTGACAGTTTCAAATATGCTGTATAGCAGAATCTGTCAAATATGTTTGATATTTTCAAACAAGTAATATTTAAAACTGTCAAACTTGTTATGTTTGCAACTGTTAAATTGATTGTGTTTGACAGTTACAAACTAATTGTGTTTGACAGTTTCAAATATGCTATAGCAGAATCTGTCAAGTATGTTTGATATTTTCAAACAAGTAACATTTAAAACTGTCAAACTGGTTATGTTTGGAACTGTTAAATTGATTGTGTTTGACAGTTACAAACTAATTGTGTTTGACAGCTTCAAATATATTGTAGTAGAATTTTATATGTGTGGTGTTGCTGCTTAGATATAATTTAAAGATATTTCAAAGAATACAATAAGAGGACATAGTTTTGTATTTGTGGATTATATTCGAGAGTTTAATTCGACTAATAGAATCTGTATCCACATAAATTAATTTTTAATCAGTTATAATTGCCCATATCAATTTCCACCCATCTGCATTTGACCACACTTATAATGTATCATACTTCTTCAGTTTGCATCAATCATATGACAAAGTGCACAAAAAATATCAATTATGTTTATGCATGTGACTCATTTAAAATACATTCATGAGTCATGTGCTTACTAATCAAATATTGTGTGTTGTTGATATTGAATTGAACCATAACACAGTTTTATATTGAAACATTAATTAATGACACAATACTTGTATTTAATAATTTCAACTACACATAGCTGTAGTGAAGATACTATAATAATAAATAATTATAAGACAATAATTTTAATTTTTTAGTAACCTATTATTATTATAAAATCAATTCACAGTAAATGTATATTAAAATGCTTACTTTACTCCTGTTTATTTGAAGTAGATTTATATATTTTACTCCCTAGGCAGTAAAAATTATGTATTACATTAATTTACCATTAAAAAAGAACAACATTCTAATCGTGTTTAAATCTACTACTCACTACTCTACTACAGAGTGTAGTAATTTACTTTACTCCATTCATTTAGGTCAGATGTTTTTTAATACGAAGTATAGTAATTTAATTTACTCCCTAGATAGTAAAATATTGCATTCAGTGTGTGTTTGTATGTGTAATATGATTGTTTTGTTCCTTAGGGAGTCAAGTAAATTACTTTTGTGTCCAGCAATCCAAGTAAATCAGTTTTACTTTACTTCCTGTATCCATAACGTAAATGCCTACTTTACTCCTTGTATACAGAACGTAAAATGCCTGCTTTAATCCCTGTATGCATATCGTAAAATGCCTATTATACTTCCTGTATACAGAACTAAACATACCTACTTTACTCCCTGCGTACAGAACTTTATATATAACGTAAAGTGCCTAATTTACTTTATGCATACAGAGCGCAAAATGTCTACTTTACTCCCTGTATACAGGACGTAATACGCCTACTTTAGTCCCTCTATACAAAACGTAAAATGCCTACTTTACTCTCACTTAACTCCCTCTATAAAGGACGTAAAATGCCTACTTTACACCCTGTATACATGACGTAAATGTCTACTCTACTTTCTGTATAAATAACGTAAAATGCCTACTTTATACCCTGCATACAGAATTTAATATGCCTACTTTATTCCCTACATACAGAACGCAAAATGCCTACTTACTAACTATATACGGAACGTAAATGCCTACTCCCTATATACATATTTTAAAATGCCTATTTTACTCCTTGTATACAAAATGTGTCTATTTTACTCCCTGCATACAGAACATAAAACGCCAACTTTACACCCTGCATACAGAACGTAATATGCCTATTTTATTCCCTACATACAGAACGTAAAATGCCTACTTACTACCTATATACAGAACGTAAATGCCTACTTCCTGTATACATAATCTTAAATGCCTATTTTACTCCTTGTATACATAACGTAAACTGTTTACTTCTGCATACAGCACGTAATATACCTACTTTACTCCCTAACTCTCTATATACATAACGTAAAATGCCTATTTTACTCTATGCATACATAACGTAAAATGTCTTAAGTTACGCCCTATCTATAGAACGAATCATACCTACTTTTCTGCCTGTATACAGAACATAAAATACCTATACTGCTCCCTGCATACAGAAAATAAAATGCCTACTATAATGTCTGTATACATAACGTAAAATGGCTACTTAACGTCCTGCATACATAATGTAATATACCTACTTTACTCCCTAACTCCCTACACACAGTACGTGTAATTCCCATTTTACTCCCTGCTTCCATAATATACCTGCCTACATTACTTCTTATATACATACCGTAAAATGTCTACTTTACTCCCTTTATACAGAAAAAACATTCTTGCTTTACTATCTGCATACAGAACATAAAATGCCTACATTACACCCTGCATACAGATGGTAATATGCCTACTTTATTCGCTACATACAAAATGCAAAATGCCTACTTACTTCCTACATACAGAACGTAAAATGCCTATTTTACACCCTGCATGCATACTGTAAAATCTCCACTTTACTCCCTGTATACAGAACATAACAAACCTACTTTACTCTCTTTATACAGAACGTAAATGCCTACTTCCTATATACATAATCCAAACTGCCTATTTTACTCCTTGTATACATAACGTAAAGTGTCTTTATTCCCTGCTTTACTGCCCCCTCCCTACTTTACTTCCTGTATACAGAACGAAGCACACCTACTTTACTTCCTGCATACATAACGTAAAATACCTACTTTACTTCCTGTATACAGAATTTTAAATGCCTAATTTAGTCTCTGTATACATAACGCTTTACTCCGTAGGTTGGTGAGTGGGGAGTGCGTACAAACTGAAAAGTATTCCCCTTTGTGTCCAATGCCTTAATCACTGCGCTATGCTGTCCCTCACACCCTGCATACAAAATGTAATATGCCTACTGTACTCCCTATATATAGAACGTAAAAAGGCTATTTTACTCCCTGCTTACATAATGTAAAATGTCTACTCCCTGTATACAGAACAAAACATACATCCTGCGTACATAACTCTAAATCCTACTTTACTCCCTAGGTTGGTGAGTGCGTACAACACTTAACGTAAAATGTCTACTTCACTCCCTGTATACAGAACATACCTACTTTACTCTCTGTATATAGAACGTAAATGTCTACCTCCTATATCTAAAATGCCTATATTACTCCGTGCACACATACCGTAAAATGTCTACTTTACTCCCTGTATATAGAACATAACATAACACTTTACTATCTGCATACAAGACGTAAATACCTACTGTACTTACACTGCTCTCTGCATACAAAACATAAAATGCTTACTTTACTTCCTGTATAGAGAACGAAGCACACCTACTTTACTCCCTGCATACAGAACATGAAATCTACTTTACTTTCTGTATACAGAATTGAAAATGCCTATTTTAGTCCCTGCATACATAACGATAAATGCCTATTTTACTCCCTATGTTGGTGAGTGGGGAGTGCGTACAAGTCGAAAAGTATTTCGCTTTGTGAAATTTGAACTTACCATCTTCAGCGCAGTAGTCCAATGCCTTAATCACTGCGCGACGCTGCCCCTCACTGGCATACAACATGTAATATGCCTACTTTACTCTTTATATACAGAACGTAAAATGATTATTTTACTCCTTGCGCACATAACGTAAAATGTCTACTTTACTCCCTGTATGCACTACTGAACATAACATAACTACTTTACTCTCTGCATACAAGACGCAAATGCCTACTTTACTTCCTATATACATAATCTAAGATGCCTATTTTACTTGTATACATAACGTAAAGTGTCTATTCCCTGCATACAGAACTTAATATGCCTATTTTACTCCCCAACTCCCTACATACAAATGCGAAATGCCTACCTCTTCTCTATATACAGAAAGTATCAATTATACTGCCTGTAAGCAGAATATAACATACCTATTTTACTCTCTGAACACAAGACGCAAATGTCTACTTTACTCCCTGCATACAGGACGTAAAATGGCTACTTAAGACACTGCATACAGAACGTAATATGCCTACTCACCTTCCTAACTTTCTACATACAGAACGCACAATGCCTATTTTACTCTCTGCTTATAGAATATACTTGCCTACATTACTTCATATATAAATGTCTACTTTACTTCCTGTATACAGAACGTAAGATGCCAATTTTAATCACTGCACACATACCGTAAATTATTTACTATACTACCTGTATGCAGATCATAACATAGCTACTCTACCCTCTGCATACAGAAATGCCTACTTTACTTCCTATATACATAATCTAAAATTCCTATTTTACTCCCTGTATACATAACATAATATAATAAGTATCTACTTTACTCCCTGCATACAGAACGTAAAATGGCTGCTTAACACCCTGCATACAGAACGTACTTTACTCCATAACTTCCTACATACAGAACCCGAAATGCCTACATCATCCCTATATACAGAACGTAATATGTCTATTTTATTGCCTGCTTACAGAACATACCTGCCTACATTACTTCATATGTACATAACATAAAATGCCTATTTTACTCGATGCACGCATACCGTACCGTACTTTGCTCCCTGTATACAGAACAACACATATCTACTTTACTCCCTGCATACAGAACATAATATGCCTACTTTACTCTCTACATACAAACGAGAAACGTCTACCTCCTCTGTATATACAGAAGGTAAAATGTCTACTTTACTCCTTGTATACAGAACATAACATACATACTTTACTCCCTAAATACAGAACATAAAATGCCTACTTTACACCCTGCATACAGAAGGTAATATGCCTACATTACTCCCTACATACAGATCGTAATATGCCTACTTTACTGCCTACATACAGAACGCAAAATGACTACTTAATCCCTATATACAGAATGTAAAATGCCTATTTTACTCCCTGCTTACGTACCGTAAAATGTCTACGTTACTTCCTGTATGTAGAACGAAACATACACACTTTTCTCCCTGTTTACAGAACGTACAATACTCCCTGCATACAGACCATAAAATGCCTACTTTACTACCGGTATACAGAACGAAGCACACCTACTTTACTCCCTGCCTATAGAACGTAAAATAAGTAGGCATTTCTGTAAACAGAATTTAAAAGGACTATTTTAGTCCCTGTATACATAACGCTAAATGCCTACTTTACTCCCTATATACAGAACATAAATGCCTACTTTATTTCCTATATACAGACTACTCTCTGTATAAAATGCCTACTTATTTTTCCTGTATACAAAACGAAACATACCTCCTTTACTCCCTATATACAGAACGTAAAATGCCTATATTACTCTATTACATAAAATGCCTACTTGATACCGCTAAATGATGTGGATTCTATTTTATTTTACTCCCTAAGGCGTAAAGTCAATCACTTTAGGGCCAAGGGATTAAAGTAAAAGGTAAACCTCCTGGCATGTGAGATCATGAAATTATGTCGGTTGCATAATATGATTATTTTTCCCGTGGGAATAAAAGGCATATAAGTACCGATATAAATCACATTTGAGTCACGAGAGAAAGCAAAATTGACATACAAATATACAGTTTTACTGTTTGCTCCCTAAGGTAGTAATCACTTTAGTGCCCAGTTCTAAAGTAAATTGTTTAGTTCATGACATGTGAGTTCATGAAAATATGTCGAGTGTGTAATATGAACATTTTATTACCGAGGGAGTAAAGTCAATTGCTTTTATGCCTAGGGACCTAAGTAAATCACTTGTGATAAGCGATTATAAATTTTAGAATTGTTTGTTTTACAAGCTTAAAAATATCTACTTTACTCCCTTTATACAAAAATACACATACAGACACAGTTACTAGTTACAGTTACTAGTTACAGTTACTAGTTACAGTTACTAGTTACAGTTACTAGTTACAGTTACTAGTTACAGTTACTAGTTACAGTTACTAGTTACAGTTACTAGTTACAGTTACTAGTTACAGTTACTAGTTACAGTTACTAGTTACAGTTACTAGTTACAGTTACTAGTTACAGTTACTAGTTACAGTTACTAGTTACAGTTACTAGTTACAGTTACTAGTTACAGTTACTAGTTACAGTTACTAGTTACAGTTACTAGTTACAGCAACTAATTACAGTTACCAATTACTAGTTACAGTTACTAGTTATAGCTACTAGTTACATTTACTACTTATAGTTACTCGATACACACGCACACAAAAGAAAATACTAACCATGCATATCTATATAATATAATCTATCAAACAAACAAATTTCAGATTTCGCATGAACATTTTAATCATAAACATTACTCATAACAACGGAAATTAAGTTTATCTATATGCAAAAATGTACGTAAGTTGTGATAAGTAAAATCAATTCATATATATTAAATTTTGTCATAACAACGAAGTCAATGTAAACAACAAATAGATCGCACAATAATGAACCTTCTGGTTGGCCTAATCAATAATGTACATACATTAATATTAATGAGCAATTTAAGCAACTGAACAGTGACGATTTTTCAATATATACGTAAGGTTTAGAAGGCTTTCTGTTAAAAATTAATTTGATTAATTAGTAATTATCGGCGATTTTAAATTATTTTTTATATTGCTAACAAATAAATATCTGTATAATTCTGTACAATAAAAAAAATTATTAATATTAATAATATTATTGAGTAAAGTTGAAGAGCAGAAAACGTTTTTTTTTTTAATCAATACAAATTGATGCTTGTTTCAAAACCAATTTTCAGAGCTAAATTCAGAAAATTAAATTAGTAAGAAGTTAGGAGGAGTGATAGTTAAAAAAATATATTCATACAAATCTTTGTTTACGGGCTATATTCAGAAATTAAAATCATGTAATTGTTTCATTAGTTGAAAAACAGAAAGTGTCTGACCGATTAGAAAGCGACTTTGCAGTTTTGCAAACCACAGAAGCGCTGCACTGTGGTTATTTCTGTATAAAGCCACAAGAATTTAGTTCCTCGACAGATAAAACGCTATAAATAGCAAACCGCCGATTCCGGTTGATACATTAATAAGCATTCATGAAAGCCACACGCGACACTACGCAATTTAAATGACAAACACTCAATTGAGGACGCGAAATGCAAAAATTGCGCTGCAATCGCGTTTATTTTTTAAGATTCGTGTGCGTGTTTGAATCTAAACTGCAACGCGCTCACAATGCATATCGAACAGTGATAAATTGCGGTGCAATTCTATGAAATCTCATCTCACTCAATAACATACATTAGTGAATTGCATGTTGGAAATTTAATAATAGTTGCATGTTCCATGAATATTGTATGTTATGAACATTATAATATTTAACATAATAAACAGATATGAGCGCTTGAAAACAATTCATCTTATATTTATAATAAAATCTCCGATTACTTCTTGCCTCCATTAATTTCTCCATTACTAACATTAATAAAGTAAACAAAACATACTGTTTACAGCCTAAGTTAGATAATTAGTAGTCGATTGTTTTTAGATGATTTTTATTCCATGCATTTTCTTCCATAGAAAAGTCAATAGATTTTAATAGTCCATAGATTTTAATCAATAGATTTTAATAAATAATGTTTTTTTTATTCGATAGTTTTTATCTCCTAGTTGCAAAACTAAACTCAATAAAACCAAACTGCGCATGGATTTGAGAACAAACCAATGCACGCCACATTAAAGTATTACATAAAAAAGGCAAGTTTTCTCTGTTTCATCATCGCGCAAATATAATTCATTATCAAGGTGATTATGGATCAAGGTCGCTCTGATTGAATTGCGATGATTAACGATTTTGCGTGTATCTTAATTGCTTGAAGCTTGTTTTCATTGCTGCGCCGGATGTATAGGAATGCCAGTTATTGATGAACATTGGAGAAGTTTTAACATATTTCATTTGCCTGCAATGGCAATGGGACTGTATCAATGTCAATTTGTTGAGTCATTTTGTATTTTTATGTAATTAAAACAAAATCTAAAATACATCATTAGTATTTAATTAGTAGTATAATTTCCTTATATTTGATATGACACTCGACTTATCTGTTATTATTAATCAACTAATTTAATCATTTGTTTTTATTTCTGTAGCTTGGCAGTATACAAAATACAATTGACTTTACTCCCTAGGGCATAAAATAATCATATCACGCGCATTATTTTCCATAGTCTGGCAAAAAAATAGTAACTGTAACTAGTATCTATACCTAGTAACTGTAACTAGTAACTGTGACGAGTAACTGTAGTTCTAGTTAGAAGTAGGAATTAGAACTAGTAACTTGTAACTGTACAGTTACATTTAGTCGTTACAGTTACTCAATACAGTTACTAGTTACAGTTTCTTGTTATAGTTATTAGTTACTCGTTACAGTTACTCATTAGTCACTAGTTACAGTTACTAGTTGCTAGTTACAGTAAGAGGTCACAGTTACTGATTAGTTACTCGTTACAATTACCAATTACTAGTTACAGTTACTCCATACAGTTACTAGTTACAGTTCCTTGTTACAGTTACTAATTACAGCTACTAGTTGCTAGTTGCAGTTACTAGTTGATAGTCACAGTTACTAGTTGCTAGTTACAGTAACAAGTCACAGTTACTAGTTACAGTTCCTAGTTCTAGTTACTAGTACAAATTACTAGTTACAGTTAATAGTTACTAGTTACAGTTAATAGTTACTAGTTACAGTTACTAGTTACAGTTACTAGTTACAGTTACTAGTTACAGTTACTAGTTACAGTTACTAGTTACAGTTACTAGTTACAGTTACAGTTACTAGTTACAGTTACTAGTTACAGTTACTAGTTACAGTTACTAGTTACAGTTACTAGTTACAGTTACTAGTTACAGTTACTAGTTATAGTTACTAGTTACAGTTACTAGTTACAGTTACTAGTTACAGTTACTAGTTACAGTTACTAGTGCAGATACTAGTTACTAGTTACAATTACTAGTTACAGTACCTAGTTACAGTTACTAATTGCAGCTACTAGTTACCGTTACTCTTTACAGTTACTCGTTATAGTTACTCGTTACGGATACTAGTTACAGTTATTAGTTCCAGTTACTCGTTATAGTTACTAGTCTCCGTCCCTAGTTACAGTTATTAGTTCTAGTTCTAGTTACTAGTTACAGTACATGAAACTCTTACTAGTAATTTGTAACTGTAACTAGTATCTGTTGCAACGAGCAACTAACCAGTCACTGTAACTTGTAACTGTGACTTGTTATTGTAACTAGTAACTGTAACTTGTAATTGGTAACTGTAACTAGCAATTAGTAACTGTAACTAGTAACCGTAGCTAGTAACTAACTAGTAACTGTGATTAGTATCTGTAACTAGTAATTGTAACTAGTAACTGTTACGAGTAACTGTAGTTCTAGTTAGAACTGGGAATTAGAACTTGTAGCTATGACTATTAACTGTAACTAGTAACTAGTTCTAGTTCTAGTTACTAGTAATAATTACTAGTTACAGTTATTCGTTACAGTTACTCGTTACAGTTACTCGTTACAGTTACTCGTTACAGTTACTTGTTACTGTTACTCGTTACAGTTACTAGTCACAGTTCCTAGTTACAGTTATTAGTTATAGTTCTAGTTACTAGTTCTACTTACTCGTTACAGTAACTAGTAACTGGAACTAGTCCCTGGAACTAGTAACTGGAACTAGTAACTGTAACGAGTAACTAACCAATAACTGTAACTAGTAAGTGTGACTTGTTACTATAACTAGCCACTAGTAACTGTAACTCGCAACTAGTAACTAGTTCTAGTTAGAACTGGGAATTAGAACTAGTAGCTATGACTATTAACTGTAACTACTAACTGTAACTAGTAACTAATAACTAATAACTAGTAAATGGTCACTAGTAACTGTAACTTGTAACTGTAAAGTTACAGTTAGTCGTTACAGTTACTAGTTACAGTTACTTGTTACAGTTATTAGTTACAGTTACTCGTTACAGTTACAGTTACTCAATACAGTTCCTTGTTACAGTTACTAGTTACTCGTTACAGTTACTAGTTACAGTTACTAGTTGCTAGTTACAGTTACTAGTTGCGAGTTACAGTTGCTAGTTACAGGTGATAGTTATAGTTACTAGTAGCTAGTTACAATTACTAGTTGCTAGTTACAATTACTAGTTGATAGTCACAGTTACTAGTGGCTATTTACAATTACTAGTGGCTAGTTACAGTAACAAGTCACACTTACTAGTTACAGTTACTGGTTAGTTACTCGTTACAGTTCCTAGTTCTAGTTCTAGTTACTAGTTACAGTTATTCGTTACAGTTACTCGTTACAGCTACTAGTTACAGTTACTAGTTACAGTTACTCGTTATAGTTACTGATTACAGCTACTAGTTCTATTTACTAGTTACAGTTACTAGTTACGGTTACTAATTGCTAGTTACAGTTACTAGTTGCGAGTTACAGTTCCTAGTTCTAGTTACTAGTACTAATTACTAGTTACAGTTATTCGTTACAGTTACTCGTTACAGTTACTCGTTGTAGTTACTCGTTACAGATACTAGTTACAGTTATTAGTTCAAGTTACTCGTTACAGTTACTAGTCACAGTTATTAGTTCTAGTTACTAGTTCTAGATACTAGTTCTAGTTACTAGTTCTAGTTACTAGTTCTAGTTACTAGTTCTAGTTACTAGTTCTAGTTACTAGTTCTAGTTACTAGTTCTAGTTACTAGTTCTAGTTACTAGTTCTAGTTACTAGTTCTAGTTACTAGTTCTAGTTACTAGTTCTAGTTACTAGTTCTAGTTACTAGTTCTAGTTACTAGTTCTAGTTACTAGTTCTAGTTACTAGTTCTAGTTACTAGTTCTAATTACTAGTTCTAGTTACTAGTTCTAGTTACTAGTTCTAGTTACTAGTTCTAGTTACTAGTTCTAGTTACTAGTTCTAGTTACTAGTTCTAGTTACTAGTTCTAGTTCTAGTTACTAGTTCTAGTTCTAGTTACTAGTTCTAGTTACTAGTTCTAGTTACTAGTTCTAGTTACTAGTTCTAGTTACTAGTTCTAGTTACTAGTTACTAGTTCTAGTTCTATTTACTAGTTCTAGTTACTAGTTATACTTACTCGTTACAGTAACTAGTAACTGTAACGTGTAACTACCCAGTCACTGCAACGAGTAACTAACCAGTCACTGTAACTTGTAAGTGTTACTAGTAACTGTAACGAGTAACTAACCAGTAACTGTAACTTGTAACTTTAATAGTAACTGTTACTAGTTACAGTTACTGGTTAGTTACTCGTTACAGTTACTAGTTCTAGTTCTATTTACTAGTACTAATTACTAGTTACAGCTACTAGTTACAGTTATTCGTTACAGTTACTCGTTACAGTTACTCGTTACAGTTACTCGTTGTAGTTACTCGTTACAGATACTAGTTCCAGTTACTCGTTACAGTTACTAGTCACAGTTCCTAGTTACAGTTATTAGTTCTAGTTCTAGTTACTAGTTGTACTTACTCGTTACAGTAACTAGTAACTGGAACTAGTAACTGTAACGTGGAACTACCCAGTCACTGCAACGAGTAACTAACCAGTCACTGTAACTTGTAACTGTTACTAGTAAATGCAACTAGTAACTGTTACTAGTAAATGCAACTAGTAACTGTTACTAGTTACAGTTACTGGTTAGTTACTCGTTACATTTACTAGTTACAGTTCCTATTTCTAGTTCTAATTACTAGTTACAGCTACTTGTTACAGTTATTCGTTACAGTTACTCGTTATAGTTACTTGTTACAGTTACTCGTTACAGTTACTTGGTACAGTTACTCGTTGTAGTTACTAGTTACAGTTATTGGTTCCAGTTATTAGTTCCAGTTAATAGTCACAGTTCCTACTTCTAGTTACTAGTTGTGCTTACTCGTTACAGTAACTAGTAACTGGAACTAGTAACTGTAACGTGTGATTATCCAGTCACTGCAACGAGTAACTAACCAGTCACTGTAACTTGTAACTGTTACTAGTAACTGCAACTAGTAAACTGTAACTAGTAAGTAGAAGTATTAACTGTAACTAGTAAGTAGAAGTAGTAACTAGCTGTGACTAATAGTTGTAACTAGTAACTGCCATGAGTAACTAACTAGTAAGTGTAACTAGTAACTGTAACCAGTAACTGTAACTAGTATTTGTTAACTGTTACTAGTAACTGTAACTAGTTACAGTTACTACTTTTACTTAGTAGTTACAGTTACTAGTTGCAGTTACTAGTAACAGTTACTAGTTGCAGTTACTAGTAACAGTTACAAGTTACAGTGACTGGTTAGTTACTCGTTGCAGTGACTGGATAATCACACGTTACAGTTACTAGTTCCAGTTACTAGTTACTGTAACGAGTAAGCAGAACTAGTAACTAGAACTAGGAACTGTGACTAGTAATTGTAACGAGTAACTGGAACTAATAACTGTAACTAGTAACTATAACGAGTAACTGGAACGAGTAACTGTAACGAGTAACTGTAACTAGTAACTGTAACTAGTAACTGTAACTAGTAACTGTAACTAGTAACTGTAACTTGTAATTGTAACTAGCAACTGTAGCTAGGAACTATAACTAGTAACTATTATCTGTAACTAGTAAATAGTATATTTTTTATCTTATGAGTAGGAAACCTTCAATAGACACTCATGTCTCACCATTATCTCCTGGTGTTAGAGGCATGAGTATTGTCTGATATCACCCCGCATTCTGCACTAGGCGCCAACCGTCTAAAACCATCCTCACGTTTTGTCACAAGGGGCTTTTTCGCCTCAGAGACACTCTAAACCCTTTGCGCCGTCCCGCGATAGTTGTTAGTCTTGTCTCTTATCTTGTTTGGAAAGTTGTGTGGCCATGGTGGACGTCATGTAGGTCGGGCCGACTTGTGACTCACTGTGTACTATGTGTATTTTGTCTGTTAGTTAGCGTGGAGCCAATCGTCCTTGTATTTCGCTACCATCACCTGGCGCGCAAAATTAGCGAAGGCGTCCCACTTGTCTTTGTCCTCAGACATACCCTCGGTTAGTTCCTCCCATTTCTAGCCACAGCGCTTAGCGCTCCCTGTCCCATCGTGGGCACTGGTAGATGCTGTGGACTGGATCATCTGTACCAACGCAGTATCGGCATCGAGGTTAGGCACAATAGGTCCATGAAGGGCCGCAGTGCACACAGCTTAAGGGCTGTATTTATTTATATATATATATATATATATATATATATATATCCTAGGTATTTAATCTTACAGGTGATGTGGTAGTTCTCCCCCAATATTGATCGTGGTGGTGGCTTCCTGGACGCCTGCTCTGTTGGTCGAGAGTCTAGCTATTGCTGTTAACACCTCTTGTTCGGTCCAATGTGCTGTCGTTTGTGTTTAGTTTGTCCGAGGGTCACGATAGGGCAACCAAAAATATGTTAAATACACATTAAGCACCTAAAAATGCAACAACTGTTACAAATTGTATATTTTTTTAAAGATTTCAATAACATATTTCATTATATATAAGTTGTGTTACAAAACATTTTGAAATTAATTATATATTTTTTTCTGTATTGTATGCTTAATTATGCAATGTCTGATTAATGAGCGGCAACCTGTTGATGCAAAGCAATTTTTTTTTCTCTGTTCTCTCTTCTAATTGGCAAGGTCGAAATGGGCAACCAATTACAAAACAATTTGCGCCAATATCGCGTGCGAATGGAAACTTTTGCAAATCAACCGGGCACGCGCAGGCAATTCGTATATTCTTTCGCACACAAACAATTAGTTTGCTGACACACATGTGTCGCAGTCGCGTGGCTTGCATTATCTTTGACGCGTTGTTTTGTTTGGTGCAGACGGGGTCGAGGAACTATGGGGAGTAGAGGGGCCATGGAGGACGGGAAGGTGTACAGCGACTTGAGCTACCCCAAGCCGGAGCAGGAGAAATGCCTGGTGTACAGGGTGTTCGGGCAGGTGCCCGCGAGGCTGGTGCTGTACATGCTCTCCTGGTCGGGCTTCCTGGTCTCGTTCATGATGCGCACGGACATCAATTTGGCCATCGTCGCGATGGTCGAGGAACCGAAATCTGTTACGCTGAACAACTCCGAGCAGTATTGCTACGATGTGAACGCGATTCAAGTTAATGAAGATGTTCATGTCACGGTAAGTTTTTTCCAATAGTTGAAGTGAAGTACTTCGTGCCATCTTCGGCTATCTGAATGAAGAATCACCAGATATATCAATGTTAATTAATAATTTCTCAGAAATGTCACTCTCCGGTGGGACTTGAACCCACGTCTCCAACTATCGCGGGCGTCGCCCTACCAACTGCGCCAAGGAGGTTTTTAAATTTTTCAAATTTTCAAATGTTAACATTTTCACATGAAAATGTAATGTAATTATTCATGTTTATTTTCATTCAAATACCGATTTCCAAATTTGTTAGCGATCTTTTGACTTTTTTTTTACTTTTTTGACATTTTTAACTTTTTTTGTTGACATATTTGACATTTTTGAATTGTTTGACTTTTTGACAGTTTGATAGTTGCGCATGCGCAGTGGTTACAAATCTAATCAATTTTTGCATGTAACTTTGCAGGACTATGGTGGTACGTTGCAATGGTCCAGCGATGTGCAAAGCTACATCCTTGCCTCATTTTATTGGGCATACATTGTGTCGCAAGTGGTTGGAGGGTTGGCCACGCAACGCCTGGGCACTAAACGGGTCTTCGGGTATGCGCAACTCGCCACCGCCATGTGCAGCCTGTGCATACCGTGCGCGAGTGAGACCCACTATGGACTCGTCATCCTGTTGCGGAGTTTGCAAGGTTTCGCATCGGTAAGTACAAAATTTGGACTATTTTAAAATTGTTCAAGGTCAATTCCTCCTCCTTTGTCTCGTTTGTATTTTTTTTGACACCTTTCATTTCTCTTTGGATGACTCTTTGAAAACCTTGGATAGTTCTGGATAGTTGGCTAGAGGGTAGCATAGCTACAGACACTTAGGCCTCAAAATGGGCCTACGAAAACCCTACTCCTTTTTCCTTTGTATTTTTTTGACATCCCATTTTTCTTCTTTACATGTTCCTGCGTTTATCCTTTAACATTCAGAAAGATGTAAATTCTTCGTTGTATGTTCCTTTTCTATTTCCCTTTATATATTTTGACATCCTACTTTCTTCTTTGTCTGTACCATCAATATTTCTTCACTTTTCCCTCCTAACATCTTCCTCTAAACCTTGTCAATGTCTACTAGACCAACCTCTCCCTCATGGTTTTGACCAACCTCTTCCTCACGGTTTTGACGGACCTCTTCATCACGGTTTTGACCAACCTCTTCCACATCGTTTTGGCCAACCTTTTCCTCACGGTTTTGACCAACCTCTTCCTCACGGTTTTGACCAACCTCTTGCTCATGGTTTTAGCCAACCTCTTCTTCACGGTTTTGACCAACCTCTTCCACATCGTTTTGGCCAACCTTTTCCTCACGGTTTTGACCAACCTCTTCCTCACGGTTTTGACCAACCTCTTGCTCATGGTTTTAGCCAACCTCTTCTTCACGGTTTTGACCAACCTCTGCCTCACAGGTTGGACCAACCTCTGTCTCACAAGTTGGACCAACCTCTTCACGGTTTTGACCAAAAACATTTTGACCATGAGAATCTAACAGCAGCAATGTATTTTTTTAAATCTTACTTTCTTCTATGTGTTCATTTGATGTTTTATTGTTGCAAATTTTGAAAATTCCAGCATTTATATAAAACCCCGTTTTTTTGAGGTAACAGCAACTGAAATATGTTTGCAATCAAAATTCCAATTGTAGCTCAACAAAACTCATTGTAGTTCGATTACTAGTCGCAGTAACAACTCAAAAATTGCTACAAGTAGACTTCATTAATCATGTTTTATTGTTGCAAATTTTGAAAATTCCAGCATTTATATAAAACCCGTTTTTTTTTGAGGTGATAGCAACTGAAATATGTTTGCAATCAAAATTCCAATTTTACCTCAACAAAACTCGTTATAGTTCCATTACTAATAGCAGTAGCAACTCAAAAATTGGTATAAGTAGTCTTCATTAATCATGTTTTATTGTTGCAAATTTTGAAAAATCTAGCATTTATATAAAACCCGTTTTTTTTTTAGGTGACAGCAATTGAAATATGTTTGCAATCAAAATTCCAATTGTAGCTCAACAAAACTCGTTATAGTTCGATTACTAATAGCGATAACAACTCAAAAATTGCTACAAGTAGTCTTCATTAATCATGTTTTATTGTTGCAAATTTTGAAAATTCTAGCATTTATATAAAACCCGTTTTTTTGAGGTGACAGCAACTGAAATATGTTTGCAATCAAAATTCCAATTATAGCTCAACAAAACTCGTTATAGTTCGTTTACTAATAGCAGTAGCAACTTAAAAATTGCTATAAGTAGTCTTCATTAATCATGTTTTATTGTTACAAATTTTGAAAATTCTAGCATTTATATAAATTCGGTTTTTTTTGAGGCGGCAGCTACTGAAATATGTTTGCAATCAAAATTCTTCTTCTTTTTCCCTTAGCATTTTTAACATTAGCTTGGTATTTCTTATTACTATATTACTAGGTTACTAGTCTACTAGTTGTGAGTTACTAGTGTTCTAGTTTACTAGTTACTATTTATTATTTTCCTGTGGTTTGAGATGATATTATCTTGTTAGTATGTTACTAGTAACTAAGATTCTAATTTTCTTAGTTACTAATCACTAATTTACTAGGTTACTAGTCACTACGTTACTAATTATTAAGTTACTAGTTACTAGGTTACTAGTTACTAAGTTACTAGTATACTATTTACTAAGTTACTACTACTAGCTTTCTATTCTACTAGTTACCTAGTTATTCTTCTCCAGTTTTCCTTCCATGCTATTACTTGTGATCATATTACTAGTTACTAGGTTATTCATCTACTAGTTACTAGCTTACTACTAGGTAGTATTTTACTAGTTACTAGATTACTCTAGGTTACTGGTTTAGTAGTTACTAGAATACTAGTCACTAAGTTACTATATGACTTGTCACTAAGTTACTATATGACTAGTCACTAAGTTACTAGTTGCTAGTCACTAAGTTACTAGATGGCTAGTCATTAAGTTACTGGATGACTAGTCACTAAGTTACTAGATAACTAATCGCTAATTCACTAGATGACTAGTCACTATGTTACTAGATGACTAGTCCCTAAGTTACTAGATGACTAGTCACTAAGTTACTAGATGACTAGTCACTAAGTTACTAGATGAGTAGTCACTAAGTAACTAAATGACTAGTCACTAAGTTACTAGATAACTAGTCGCTAAGTTACTAGATGACTAGTCACTAAGTTACTAGATAACTAGTCGCTTAGTTACTAGACGGCTAGACCCTAAGTTACTATATGACTAGTCACTAAGTTACTAGATGACTAGTCACTAAGTTATTACATGACTAGTCACTAAGTTACTAGATAACTAGTCGCTAAGTTACTAGATGACTAGTCACTATGTTACTAGATGACTAGTCTCTAAGTTACTAGATGACTAGTCACTAAGTTACTAGATGACTAGTCATTAAGTTATTACATGACTAGTCACTAAGTTACTAGATAACTAGTCGCTAAGTTAATAGATGACTAGTCACTAAATTACTAGATGACTAGTCACTAAGTTACTAGATGACTAGTCACTAAGTTATTACATGACTAGTCACTAAGTTACTAAATGACTAGTCACTAAGTTACTACATGACTGGTCACCAAGTTACTAGATGACTTGTCACTAAGTTACTACATAACTAGTCTCTAAGTTACTAGATGACTAGTCACTAAGTTACTACATGGCTAGTCACTAAGTGACTACATAACTAGGCACTAAGTTGCTAGATGACTAGTCACTATGTTACTAGATGACTGGTCACTAAGTTATTATATGACTAGTCACTAAGTTACTAGAAGACTAGTCACTAAGTTACTAGATGACTAGTAACTAAGTTACTACATGACTAGTAACTAAGTTACTACATGACTAGACACTAAGTTACTAGGTAACTAGTCACTAAGTTACTAGATGACCGGTAACTGTAACTAGTAACTGTCACTAGTAATTGTAACTAGTAACTAGAAACTAACAAGTAACTGTAACTATTAACTAAATAGTAACTGTAACCAGTAAATAGAACTAGTAACTAGTAGCTGTAATTAGTAACTGTACTAAGAAACTGTAACTAGCAATTAGTAACTGGAACTAGTAACTGTAACTAGAACTAGTAATATGAACTAGTAACTGTAACCAGTAATTGGTAACTGTTACTAGTAACTGTTACGAGTAATTAGTAAGTAGGAAATAGAGCTAGTAACTAGTAACTGTGAGTAGTAGCTGTAACTCTAACGAGTAAGTAACTAGTAACTGTAACGAGTAATTAACTAGTAACTGTAACGAATAATTTTACGTAGTAACTGCAACTAGAAATAGTAACTGTAACTAGGAACTGTGACAAGTAACTGTAACTAGAAACTGTAACGATTGACGGTAACGAGTAACAGTAACTGTAACAAGTAATTGGTAACAGTAACTAGTTACTAGGACTAGTAACTTGAAATAGGAACTAAAACTAGTATCTAGTAAGTAGAACAAGTAGCTGTGACTAGTAACTGTAACTAGTAACTGTAACGAGTAACTGTAACTAGTAACTAGAACTAGTAACTGTAACGAGTCACTAGTGACTGTAACGATTAACTAACCAGTAACTAGCGATTAACTAAATAGTAATTGTAACTAGTAACTAGTAGCTGTAATTAGTAACTGTACTAAGTAACTGTAACTAGTTATTGTTACTAGTAACTGTAAAAAGAACTAGTAACTGTAACTAGTAACTAACTAGTAACTGTAACTAGTAATTGGTAACTGTAACGAGTAGCTAGTAACTGTAACGGGTAATTAGTAAGTAGGAAATAGAACTAGTAACTAGTAGCTGTGACTAGTAACTGTAACGAGTAACTAACTAGTAACTGTACCGAGTAACTATAACGAATAATTGTACGTAGTAACTGCAACTAATAACTGTAACTAGGAACTATGACAAGTAACTGTAAAGAATAACTAGTAACTGTAACAAGTAATTGGTAACAGTGACTGGTAACTAGAACTAGTAACTCAAAATAGGAACTGGAACTAGTATCTAGTAACTAGAACTAGTAGCTGTGACTAGTAACTGTAACTATTAACTGTAACTAGTAACTATAACTAGTAACTGTAACGAGTAACTGTTACGAGTAACAGTTACGAGTAACTGCAACGAGTAACTGTAACTAGAAACTGTAACTAGTAAATGTAACTAGTAACTGTAACGATTGACGGTAATAAGTAACAGTAACTGTAACAAGTAATTGGTAACAGTAACTAGTTAATAGGACTAGTAACTCGAAATATCAACTATAACTAGTAACGAGTAACTGTAACGAATAACTGTAACGAGTAACTGTAACTAGTAACTTTAACTATAACTAGTAACTCTAATGAGTAACTGTAACTTGTAACTTGTACTAAGAAACTGTAACTAGCTATTAGTAACTGGAACTAGTAACTGTAACTAAAACTAGTAATATGAACTAGTAACTGTAACTAGTAATTGGTAACTGTTACTAGTAACTGTAACGAGTAATTAGTAAGTAGGAAATAGAGCTAGTAACTGTAACTAGAACTAGTAATATGAACTAGTAACTGTAACTAGTAATTGGTAACTGTTACTAGTAACTGTAACGAGTAATTAGTAAGTAGGAAATAGAGCTAGTAACTAGTAGCTGTGAGTAGTAGCTGTAACTGTAACGAGTAACTAACTAGTAACTGTAACGAATAATTTTACGTAGTAACTGCAACTAGAACTAGTAACTGTAACTAGGAACTGTGACAAGTAATTGTAACTAGAAACTGTCACGAATAACTAGTAACTGTAACAAGTAATTGGTAACAGTAACTAGTAACTTGAACTAGTAACTGTAACGATTGACGGTAACGAGTAACAGTAACTGTAACAAGTAATTGGTAAAGTAACTAGTTACTAGGACTAGTAACTCGAAATAGGAACTATAACTAGTAACGAGTAACTGTAACGAATAACTGTAACGAGTAACTGTAACTAGTAACTTTAACTATAACTAGTAACTCTAATGAGTAACTGTAACTTGTAACTGTAACGAGTAACTAGTTACTAAATGACTAGTCACTAAGTTACTAGATAACTAGTCACTAAGTTACTAGACGACTAGTCACTAAGTTACTAGATGACTAGTCACCAAGTTACTAGTTTTCTAGTTTACTAATTATTCTTCTTCAGTCATTACTATATTACTAGGTTACTAGTGTACTAGTTGCTAAGTTTCTAATTACTAGCTTTAGAATCTACTAGTTCCTATTTATTCTTCTCCAGTTTCTTCCATATGGTGTTTCTTGTGACAATATTACTAGTTACTATGTTACTCATCTATTAGTTACTAGCTTACTTCTAGGCGGTATTTTATTACTAGTTGCTAATATCCTAGGTACTAGTTACTATTCATCTCCCATTTTTTCCAGACGGTATTTCTTGTTAGTAGTTACTCAGTTTTTCGGTTACTAGTTTGCTTGTTACTAGTTAATTAGGTTGCTTGTTTACTAGTTACTAGTATTTTCCAGTTCCAGTCGGCATTTCTTATTAATTTTTTTATACCTACCAATGGATCCTCAATGTCATCGTCTAGGATTAGTAGTTTCCTAACATATTTATATTCCTTAAATGACCTTGAACACAAATAAGTCTTTATTGGAGTTTTCATATAATTTTATTTAAATAGGGTCTCACATGGCCAGCAATGTACGCCCTCGTCGGCCACTGGATTCCAGTTCCAGAGCGCAGCAGGTTCATGTCAAGTTTTCAAGGTAACTAAATCCTTTTATTATCGAATAACTTTTACTCATCATCATTTTATATTACAGGTTTCAGTATTGGCATAGGCGTCACCTACCCCCTCTGCGGTTTCCTGATAGCGCACCTAGGTTGGCGCTCGGTGTTCTACACCACCGGCTCAATAGGCGTCATTTGGTGCATGATTTGGTACCTTTTGGCATTCGACAGCCCTGAAACCCACCCACGCATCTCTCTTTCCGAACAACAGTACATCAAGGAGAATACAGTGAATACCTACGAATCGTCCCGACAACAATCGGTGCCGTGGGGGAAGATCTTCACGTCAAGACACGCGTGGGCTATCGGGATCACCACTTTTGGGCGCATTTGGGTCCATTATACCTTCATCATTCCTGGCCCGCAGTATATGAAGACAATTCTCGGATTTAGTATTGAAAAGGTACACTCTAAATAAATCTCTAAATTGTAATATTATATATGGCGAGTCCTGCGCATGCGCTAAGAAAAACATTATCAACTATCAAATTTTAACAACAAAAATCATCAAAATAACATATGTATAATTCAAACTTGAATCAGGAAACTTAGCTGTAATTTACATTGAGAATGTACATTAGATGATATAGTTGCTTTCGTTTATCGTTACTAGGAGCTGCTAGTAACGATAAACGAAAGCAACTATAGTCCTCTAAACTACATTTTTACTGTAAATTACAGCTAAGTTTCCTGATTCAGTTTGAATTATACATACAATTGTACATGTTATTTTAATATTTTTTGTTAAAATTTGAGTTGATAGTGTTTTTCTTAGCGCATGCGCACGTTCGTTTCCGAGCAACTCGTCGCAGAACAAGAATCGAACACACACCTCTTTCACATCTAAATAATAAACAATACAAGCACAATGCGTTTGATCCTGGTAAGTTCTGGCGTTCCAAATTTTGGGCTGGTGCAACCTCAGTTAGGGGTAAGGTTAAATTATGCGTTCCACGAGCGGCTCGCACGTATTATTGAACAGGTGACAACCAGCCCGGAGGAGCTTAAAGCGATAAACGAAAGCGGCTTATAATAACGCGATGATCAGTTCTGCGCATGCGCTAAAAACTGTCCACGCACCCAGGAATTTGTTTTGAAACTTTCAGAAATTCTCATAACATATCTCTCTAAATGTAATAACGTAAATGTAATATGTACTCAGTCTGCGTCATGATTTTAATGCGCATGATGATTGCGCGTGAGATTATTACCCAGGAATGTTTTACCGTATTTTGTTGAAGTGAAAGAAAGATAACATATGTCTCTTAATTACAGAATGGCCTTCTGTCCGGCGCCCCGTTCATCTGCAGCTACCTCGCCTCCGTTGTCTTCTGCTACGTGGCGGACAAGCTCGTCACCAGCAACTGGATGTCGCTGACGAACGTCCGCAAGCTCTTCACGGCTCTCTCTCAGGTGCTGCCTGGGTTCCTGGTGCTGGGCATCAGCTACCTCGGCTGCGACATCACCGTGATTCTGATTGTGTGGTTCATAGCGGTGACCATGATCACGGCGGCCTACGCCGGCGCGATGGCCAACGTGGTCGACATTGCGCCCAACTTTGCCGGCCCCGTGCTGGCCTTCGCGCAGACAATCCACATGACGGCCAGCTTCCTCAGTCCACTGGCCGCTGGCTACTTGACAAAGGACGGGCACACGCTCTCTGCTTGGCGGGATGTTTTTAACTTGACAGCTCTTGTTTCGATCTCCACGTACGCGGTCTACCAGATTTTCGGCACTGCCAAGGTAATTAGTAATTATTATAAATTTGCGCATGCGCCGTAGGTCCCGTCGGTAATGTATTACCTGTCCTGCTACTTACAAACGACATAACAATTTGTAGTACGCTTTCTATGTATAGCATGCGCAGACGCAGTGAAGTCACGCATGCGCAGACGCAGTGAAGCCACGCATGCGCAGACGTAGTGAAGCCACGCATGCGCAGACGCAGTGAAGCCACGCATGCGCAAACGAATCAAAACGCTACAAACATACATTAAAAATACATTTTTGGTGGTCTGTAGCGTTTCGATTCGTTTGCGCATGCGTGGCGGCTAGAGTACTCACTACACTATTAACTGCGCATGCGCGGCTATTAGAGTATTCGCTGCACTGTATAGCCCTTGTTTTCTAGGAAAACAGTATTTAGCCATTTTGATAAATTAAGATTATACAAAAGTAACAAATTCTAATCATTTCTAATCATAATCAATTGTGTTACAGATCCAACCCTGGAACGAATGCCAGCCAGCCATAAGCAGCACCGAGCAGGAGCTGATGCTGGAGAAAAGCAGCCCCTGCGACGACCCGCAAATAGTCGTGACGAACGGCAAACTGAAAAGTGACAACCACGTCATTTCGTAGCACTCTTAATCCTTGGAATCAATCTTCTTCTTTCATTCTGCATAATTGTGATATTCGGGCGGGGCTTGGTTTTTTCAGCATCCCCGCCGCGTTACTTAATTTCACATGTAGTTTTTTTGTTTTGTTTTGTTCCAATGGACACTACTAGACGTTTTAAAAATTAACTACCAAGACAATACAAAAAGGAAAACCTGAAAAGAAAAAAAAACAATGGGGTCCACGTCCCCCCAAACTAGTATTCAAATCTTAGGGAAGCGAACAAGGGGATTTACTGTGAGCATTTATGTCGAGCAGCCATTAAACATAAATGTGATATTAGGTAGATGAGACCGACAGCATTCTAGATTGTATTAATTTAATGGTAAACATTAAAACCAAAAAGTCATTCCGTTATTAGTTTAGCTGGCAAATGACATACTGTATTTTTCTATACACACAGACACACACACACATACACTGGTGGTAGAGTAGGTTACAGCTGTTTTATTTATTTTTACTACAGATACTATTTTTTTTGTATTGAGTTTCTATGTTTGGACGGATCGACACAAGTGGCAATGTGATTTATGCTGGTCATTGCACATTATAAATAAATATTTACTCATATTTTTTTGTTCATACCTATAACTACCTGATATATTATATAATATAATTCACATTCCTTATAAATAATATCATAAAGAATAATTAGATGCAAGACACATTAACACAAAATTAGGTCAACTGAGTCAAAATAAGAACAAATGAAGACACAGCGCGACAAAATAAGAAAGATTAAGACAAAAAGAAGCAAATTAAGACAAACTGAGGTAATCTTGAGTCAAAATTGAACAAATTAATGAGCCAAATAAGACAGATTAAGACAAAATAATGCAAAATGAGACAAATTAAGACAAAAATGTGGCTCAATGAGACAAAATGAATCAAAACAAATTAAATTAAAATGAGGTAATGTGAGGCTACTTGAGGGAAAATAATGCAAAACAAGGCACATTAACACAAAATTGGGTCAACTGAGGCAAATTAAGAACAAATGAAGACACAGCGTGACAAAATGAGGCAAAATAAGACAGATTAAGACAAACAGAGGGAAATTAAGACTAACAGAGGCAAATTAAGACCAACAGAGGCACATTAAGACAAACTGAGGTAATCTTGAGTCAAAATTGAACAAATTAATGAGCCAAATAAGACAGATTAAGACAAAATAACGCAAAATGAGACAAATTAAGACAAAAATGTGGCTCAATGAGACAAAATGAATCAAAACAAAACAAATGAAAATAAAATGAGGTAGTGTGAGGCTACTTGTGGGAAAATGATGCAAAACAAGACACATTAACACAAAATTAGGTCAACTGAGGCAAATTAAGAACAAATGAAGACACAGCGTGACAAAATGAGGCAAAATAAGACAGATTAAGACAAAAAGAGGCAAATTAAGACAAACTGAGGTAATCTGAGTCAAAATTGGACAAATGAATGAGCCAAATGAGACAGATTAAGACAAAATGAGACAAATTAAGACAAAAATGAGTCTCAATGAGACAAAATAAAGCAAAATAAGACAATTTAAGATAAAATTAGGCAAACTGAGGACGAACACGACTTTAATAATAAAACTTAAATACAAAATGAGGTCAATTGAGGCACAATAAGAAGAAATGAAGACAAAGTTAGACAAAAATGATGCAGAATAAGAGAAATTAATATAAAATGAGGCAAAATAAGACAAATAAAGATGAAATGAGACAATGTGAGGATAAATAAGACAAATTAAGAAAAAATTAGGCAAAATTAGATAAAATAAGACAAATTATATAAAAATTAGCCTATATGGAGCAAGCTGAGGAAAATAAAACAAAATTGATACAAAATAAGGTCAAATGAGGCAAATTGAGGCAACTTAATATTAAATTATGATATAAAATGACGTAACCTAAGACAAAATGAGACATGATTATTAAAAACCAAATAAATAAAGACAAAACGAGGCAAATTAAGATATAATGAGGGAATATGAGACTAAACAAGACCAATTAAGACATAATGAGGCATCTGGTGCAAAGTAAGACAAATTGAGGCAAAATAAGATAAAATTAAGCAAATTTATACAAAATGAAGCAAAATAAGACAAGCTAAGACAAAATGAGACAAATTAAGAAAAAATGAGGCACAATGAAACAAAATAAAACAAAATAAAACAAATAAAAATAAAATGAATGAACATGAGGTCTTATTTTGCCTCATGTTCTCCCATTTTGTTTCAATTTGTCTCATTTTGCTTCATCTTGTCTTATTTTGCCTAATTCTGTTTGAAGTTATCTTGTTTTCTTAATTTATTTATTTATTTCACAGAATATTTGAGATTTGAGCAGGAAAAAACAGCTGATCCAAACCTAGTCTCCAAGATCAATCTGATACCAGGTTTAGAACAGCTGTTATCATATCCGACTGCAAACCTGCACCCTGTATAACTTGACATAAATAAATAGGGGCCACTTTTGAATTGAGAAGGGAGAACAGTTGATTCAAACCTAGCCTCTGAGACCAATCCGATGCCAGGTTTGGATAGGCTGTTGTCATATACATAACATGATGCTCCTGATTAGCTTGAGATAAATAAATAGGGGTCTGGTTTGAATTGAGAAGGGAGAACAGTTGATTCAAACCTAGTCTCTGAGACTAATCCAATGCCAGGTTTGGATAGGCTGTTGTCATATCCATAACCTGACGCTCCTGATTAGCTTGACATAAATAAATAGGGGTCTGGTTTGAATTGAGAAGGGAGAACAGCTGATCCAAACCTAGTCTCTGAGACCAATCCGATGCCAGGTTTGGATAAGGTGTTCATATCCCACTGCTAACCTGGCACTCCTGATTAGCTTGACATAAATAAATAGGGGTCTGGTTCGAATTGAGAAGGGAAAACAGCTGATCTAAACACAGTCGCTGAAACTAATCTGATGGCAGCTTTGTATTAGCTGTTGTCATATTCTTGATAGGCTTGACCTTGATCTACTTATTTATATAAATAGGAGCCCGGTTTGAATTGAGTAGGGAGAACAGCTGATCCCAACCTAGTCTCTGAGACCAATCCACTGCCAGGTTTGAATCAGCTGTTGTATTTGCTAGCCCCTGATTGGCTAACGGATGAACGCTGAAGTTGCAACAAAAATAGGCTAGAATTGTGTATTGTGCAGTTGGTAGCCCTGCGCGCAAGGGCAAATGGCGTTCAGTTTGTCAGTCGAGTCGATGAGCGAGTTCTTTGCGTGCGAGACGATGCAATCGCGGCGCGTTTGAAACGAGTGTGTTCTACGTCCACCGGGAGTGAGTGGCGGCCCGCGCGAAGATGAAGAACAAGACGTCGAAGCGGATGGCTGGCATGATAATCCGGTCGCGAAAATCAATCTCCAAGGACGCAGTTGTCACCGTAAGTGCGCCCGACCTAAGGGCTTTTGTTACCCCCGCAATCGTTCTGAGTAAAAACCTAAATCGTCAAGCGGCAACCCCCATCATTACTGTACGGCTAAACCCCTGCAGCTCGTTTAGTTTAGCGGGTGGTTGAGCGCCGTCAAGGTTGGACTCTTCCAATATTAGCATTTACAGCTGATCGCGCGCCTGGATGTTTTTTTTTACCCCCCTTGTTTCTTTTTTATTCTATTTACCGTACGATGCGATAATCAGGCGCAACGCCTGCAGACGACGCAAGATGATAAGGTCAATCTGGTGATTATACTGATAAGCGTTTTTAAAACAAAGTGCTAATGACTCATACTCATGTGAATTGAACTACTTGTTTATGTGTGGCTGCACAATTGGCTGGAATTGGGTTTAATGGCTTTGCACTGAAAATTTTCACTTTGCAAATACATGATATATGTTTAGTATAGCCTTGAGATATTATACTTGCAATTGTTTTTGTTGTTGTAATTATTGATTTACAATTTTATATTACATTTTGTAGATGTATTTCACATATTGACCATTAATTTCGTAGAGTTAGCACCATGAATACTCAAGTTATTTCACTTTAAACACCAAAATTACTTTGAGAAATGTATAAGTTGCTGTTAATTATATTCACCAATAATTCAATTTGTGTCGTATATGTTTGTAATTTTATATTACATTTTGTAAACATATTTCACATATCCAGTATTAATTTGGTGGTGTTAGCACCATGAAAACTCAAGTTATTTCACTTTGAACACCGAAATTGTGTTGAAAAATATACAAGTTGGTGTTAATAAAATTCACCAAAAATTCAATTTGAATGCTAATGGTTTATAATTTTATATTACATTTTGTACACATATTTCACATATCCAGCATAAATTTGGTGGTGTTAGCACCATGAAAACTCGAGTTATTTCACTTTAAACACCGAAATTGTGTTGACAAATATACAAGTTGGTGTTAATAAAATTCGCCAAAAATTCAATTTGAATGCTAGTAGTTTGTAATTTTATATTACATTTTGTAAACATATTTCACATATCCAGTATTAATTTGGTGGTGTTAGCACCATGAAAACTCAAGTTATTTCACTTTGAACACCGAAATTGTGTTGACAAATATACAAGTTGGTGTTAATAAAATTCACCAAAAATTCAATTTGAATGCTAATGGTTTGTAATTTTATATTACATTTTGTACACATATTTCACATATCCAGCATAAATTTGGTGGTGTTAGCACCATGAAAACTCAAGTTATTTCACTTTAAACACCGAAATTGTGTTGACAAATATACAAGTTGGTGTTAATAAAATTCGCCAAAAATTCAATTTGAATGCTAATGGTTTGTAATTTTATATTACATTTTGTAAACATATTTCACATATCCAGCATTAATTTGGTGGTGTTAGCACCATGAAAACTCAAGTTATTTCACTTTGAACACCGAAATTGTGTTGACAAATATACAAGTTGGTGTTAATAAAATTCACCAAAAATTCAATTTGAATGCTAATGGTTTGTAATTTTATATTACATTTTGTAAACATATTTCACATATCCAGCATTAATTTGGTGGTGTTAGCACCATGAAAACTCGAGTTATTTCACTTTAAACACCGAAATTGTGTTGACAAATATACAAGTTGGTGTTAATAAAATTCGCCAAAAATTCAATTTGAATGCTAGTAGTTTGTAATTTTATATTACATTTTGTAAACATATTTCACATATCCAGTATTAATTTGGTGGTGTTAGCACCATGAAAACTCAAGTTATTTCACTTTGAACACCGAAATTGTGTTGACAAATATACAAGTTGGTGTTAATAAAATTCACCAAAAATTCAATTTGAATGCTAATGGTTTGTAATTTTATATTACATTTTGTAAACATATTTCACATATCCAGTATTAATTTGGTGGTGTTAGCACCATGAAAACTCAAGTTATTTCACTTTAAACACTGAAATTGTGTTGACAAATATACAAGTTGGTGTTAATAAAATTCGCCAAAAATTCAATTTGAATGCTAGTAGTTTGTAATTTTATATTACATTTTGTAAACATATTTCACATATCCAGCATTAATTTGGTGGTGTTAGCACCATGAAAACTCAAGTTATTTCACTTTGAACACTGAAATTGTGTTGACAAATATACAAGTTGGTGTTAATAAAATTCGCCAAAAATTCAATTTGAATGCTAGTAGTTTGTAATTTTATATTACATTTTGTAAACATATTTCACATATCCAGTATTAATTTGGTGGTGTTAGCACCATGGAAACTCGAGTTATTTCACTTTAAACACTGAAATTGTGTTGACAAATATACAAGTTGGTGTTAATAAAATTCGCCAAAAATTCAATTTGAATGCTAGTAGTTTGTAATTTTATATTACATTTTGTAAACATATTTCACATATCCAGCATTAATTTGGTGGTGTTAGCACCATGAAAACTCAAGTTATTTCACTTTGAACACTGAAATTGTGTTGACAAATATACAAGTTGGTGTTAATAAAATTCGCCAAAAATTCAATTTGAATGCTAGTAGTTTGTAATTTTATATTACATTTTGTAAACATATTTCACATATCCAGCATTAATTTGGTGGTGTTAGCACCATGAAAACTCAAGTTATTTCACTTTAAACACTGAAATTGTGTTGACAAATATACAAGTTGGTGTTAATAAAATTCGCCAAAAATTCAATTTGCATGCTAGTGGTTTGTAATTTTATATTACATTTTGTAAACATATTTCACATATCCAGCATTAATTTGGTGGTGTTAGCACCATGAAAACTCAAGTTATTTCGCTTTAAACACTGAAATTGTGTTGACAAATATACAAGTTGGTGTTAATAAAATTCGCCAAAAATTCAATTTGAATGCTAGTAGTTTGTAATTTTATATTACATTTTGTAAACATATTTCACATATCCAGTATTAATTTGGTGGTGTTAGCACTATGAAAACTCGAGTTATTTCACTTTAAACACCGAAATTGTGTTGACAAATATACAAGTTGGTGTTAATAAAATTCGCCAAAAATTCAATTTGAATGCTAATGGTTTGTAATTTTATATTACATTTTGTAAACATATTTCACATATCCAGCATTAATTTGGTGGTGTTAGCACCATGAAAACTCAAGTTATTTCACTTTGAACACCGAAATTGTGTTGAAAAATATACAAGTTGGTGTTAATAAAATTCACCAAAAATTCAATTTGAATGCTAGTAGTTTGTAATTTTATATTACATTTTGTAAACATATTTCACATATTCAGCATACATTTGGTGGTGTTAGCACCATGAAAACTCGAGTTATTTCACTTTAAACACTGAAATTGTGTTGACAAATATACAAGTTGGTGTTAATAAAATTCACCAAAAATTCAATTTGAATGCTAATGGTTTGTAATTTTTTATTACATTTTGTAAACATATTTCACATGTCCAGCATTAATTTGGTGGTGTTAGCACCATGAAAACTCGAGTTATTTCACTTTAAACACCGAAATTGTGTTGACAAATATACAAGTTGGTGTTAATAAAATTCGCCGAAAATTCAATTTGATTGCTATTGGTTTGTAATTTTATATTACATTTTGTAAACATATTTCACATATCCAGTATTAATTTGGTGGTGTTAGCACCATGAAAACTCGAGTTATTTCACTTTAAACACCGAAATTGTGTTGACAAATATACAAGTTGGTGTTAATAAAATTCACCAAAAATTCAATTTGAATGCTAATGGTTTGTAATTTTATATTACATTTTGTACACATATTTCACATATCCAGCATAAATTTGGTGGTGTTAGCACCATGAAAACTCGAGTTATTTCACTTTAAACACCGAAATTGTGTTGACAAATATACAAGTTGGTGTTAATAAAATTCGCCAAAAATTCAATTTGAATGCTAATGGTTTGTAATTTTATATTACATTTTGTAAACATATTTCACATATCCAGCATTAATTTGGTGGTGTTAGCACCATGAAAACTCAAGTTATTTCACTTTAAACACCGAAATTGTGTTGACAAATATACAAGTTGGTGTTAATAAAATTCACCAAAAATTCAATTTGAATGCTACTGGTTTGTAATTTTATATTACATTTTGTAAACATATTTAACATATCCAGCATTAATTTGGTGGTGTTAGCACCATGGAAACTCGAGTTATTTCACTTTAAACACCGAAATTGTGTTGACAAATATACAAGTTGGTGTTAATAAAATTCGCCAAAAATTCAGTTTGAATGCTAATGGTTTGTAATTTTATATTACATTTTGTAAACATATTTCACATATTCAGCATTAATTTGGTGGTGTTAGCACCATGAAAACTCGAGTTATTTCACTTTAAACACTGAGATTGTGTTGACTAATATACAAGTTGGTGTTCATAAAATTCGCCAAAAATTCAGTTTTAATGCTAGTGGTTTGTAATTTTATATTACATTTTGTAAACATATTTCACATATCCAGCATTAATTTGGTGGTGTTAGCACCATGAAAACTCAAGTTATTTCACTTTAAACACCGAAATTGTGTTGACAAATATACAAGTTGGTGTTAATAAAATTCGCCAAAAATTCAATTTGAATGCTAATGGTTTGTAATTTTATATTACATTTTGTAAACATATTTCACATATCCAGCATTAATTTGGTGGTGTTAGCACCATGAAAACTCAAGTTATTTCACTTTGAACACCGAAATTGTGTTGACAAATATACAAGTTGGTGTTAATAAAATTCACCAAAAATTCAATTTGAATGCTAATGGTTTGTAATTTTATATTACATTTTGTACACATATTTCACATATCCAGCATAAATTTGGTGGTGTTAGCACCATGAAAACTCGAGTTATTTCACTTTAAACACCGAAATTGTGTTGACAAATATACAAGTTGGTGTTAATAAAATTCGCCAAAAATTCAATTTGTGTGCTAATGGTTTGTAATTTTATATTACATTATGTAAACATATTTCACATATCCAGCATTAATTTGGTGGTGTTAGCACCATGAAAACTCGAGATATTTCACTTTAAACACTGAAATTGTGATGACAAATATACAAGTTGGTGTTAATAAAATTCGCCGAAAATTCAATTTGATTGCTATTGGTTTGTAATTTTATATTACATTTTGTAAACATATTTCACATATCCAGTATTAATTTGGTGGTGTTAGCACCATGAAAACTCAAGTTATTTCACTTTGAACACTGAAATTGTGTTGACAAATATACAAGTTGGTGTTAATAAAATTCGCCGAAAATTCAATTTGATTGCTATTGGTTTGTAATTTTATATTACATTTTGTAAACATATTTCACATATCCAGCATTTATTTGGTGGTGTTAGCACCATGAAAACTCGAGTTATTTCACTTTAAACACCGAAATTGTGTTGACAAATATACAAGTTGGTGTTAATAAAATTCGCCAAAAATTCAATTTGAATGCTAGTAGTTTGTAATTTTATATTACATTTTGTAAACATATTTCACATATCCAGTATTAATTTGGTGGTGTTAGCACCATGAAAACTCAAGTTATTTCACTTTGAACACCGAAATTGTGTTGACAAATATACAAGTTGGTGTTAATAAAATTCACCAAAAATTCAATTTGAATGCTAATGGTTTGTAATTTTATATTACATTTTGTAAACATATTTCACATATCCAGTATTAATTTGGTGGTGTTAGCACCATGAAAACTCAAGTTATTTCACTTTAAACACTGAAATTGTGTTGACAAATATACAAGTTGGTGTTAATAAAATTCACCAAAAATTCAATTTGAATGCTAGTAGTTTGTAATTTTATATTACATTTTGTAAACATATTTCACATATCCAGTATTAATTTGGTGGTGTTAGCACCATGAAAACTCAAGTTATTTCACTTTAAACACTGAAATTGTGTTGACAAATATACAAGTTGGTGTTAATAAAATTCGCCAAAAATTCAATTTGAATGCTAGTAGTTTGTAATTTTTTATTACATTTTGTAAACATATTTCACATATCCAGCATTAATTTGGTGGTGTTAGCACCATGGAAACTCGAGTTATTTCACTTTAAACACTGAAATTGTGTTGACAAATATACAAGTTGGTGTTAATAAAATTTGCCAAAAATTCAATTTGAATGCTAGTAGTTTGTAATTTTATATTACATTTTGTAAACATATTTCACATATCCAGCATTAATTTGGTGGTGTTAGCACCATGAAAACTCGAGTTATTTCACTTTAAACACCGAAATTGTGTTGACAAATATACAAGTTGGTGTTAATAAAATTCACCAAAAATTCAATTTGAATGCTAGTAGTTTGTAATTTTATATTACATTTTGTAAACATATTTCACATATCCAGTATTAATTTGGTGGTGTTAGCACCATGAAAACTCAAGTTATTTCACTTTAAACACCGAAATTGTGTTGACAAATATACAAGTTGGTGTTAATAAAATTCGCCGAAAATTCAATTTGATTGCTATTGGTTTGTAATTTTATATTACATTTTGTAAACATATTTCACATATCCAGCATTAATTTGGTGGTGTTAGCACCATGAAAACTCAAGTTATTTCACTTTGAACACCGAAATTGTGTTGACAAATATACAAGTTGGTGTTAATAAAATTCGCCAAAAATTCAATTTGAATGCTAGTAGTTTGTAATTTTATATTACATTTTGTAAACATATTTCACATATCCAGTATTAATTTGGTGGTGTTAGCACCATGAAAACTCAAGTTATTTCACTTTGAACACCGAAATTGTGTTGACAAATATACAAGTTGGTGTTAATAAAATTCGCCAAAAATTCAATTTGTGTGCTAATGGTTTGTAATTTTATATTACATTATGTAAACATATTTCACATATCCAGCATTAATTTGGTGGTGTTAGCACCATGAAAACTCAAGTTATTTCACTTTAAACACTGAAATTGTGTTGACAAATATACAAGTTGGTGTTAATAAAATTCGCCAAAAATTCAATTTGAATGCTAGTAGTTTGTAATTTTATATTACATTTTGTAAACATATTTCACATATCCAGCATTTATTTGGTGGTGTTAGCACCATGAAAACTCGAGTTATTTCACTTTAAACACCGAAATTGTGTTGACAAATATACAAGTTGGTGTTAATAAAATTCGCCAAAAATTCAATTTGAATGCTAATGGTTTGTAATTTTATATTACATTTTGTAAACATATTTCACATATCCAGCATTAATTTGGTGGTGTTAGCACCATGAAAACTCAAGTTATTTCACTTTAAACACTGAAATTGTGTTGACAAATATACAAGTTGGTGTTAATAAAATTCGCCAAAAATTCAATTTGAATGCTAGTAGTTTGTAATTTTATATTACATTTTGTAAACATATTTCACATATCCAGCATTTATTTGGTGGTGTTAGCACCATGAAAACTCGAGTTATTTCACTTTAAACACCGAAATTGTGTTGACAAATATACAAGTTGGTGTTAATAAAATTCGCCAAAAATTCAATTTGAATGCTAATGGTTTGTAATTTTATATTACATTTTGTAAACATATTTCACATATCCAGCATTAATTTGGTGGTGTTAGCACCATGAAAACTCAAGTTATTTCACTTTAAACACTGAAATTGTGTTGACAAATATACAAGTTGGTGTTAATAAAATTCGCCAAAAATTCAATTTGAATGCTAGTAGTTTGTAATTTTATATTACATTTTGTAAACATATTTCACATATCCAGCATTTATTTGGTGGTGTTAGCATCATGAAAACTCGAGTTATTTCACTTTAAACACCGAAATTGTGTTGACAAATATACAAGTTGGTGTTAATAAAATTCGCCAAAAATTCAATTTGAATGCTAATGGTTTGTAATTTTATATTACATTTTGTAAACATATTTCACATATCCAGCATTAATTTGGTGGTGTTAGCACCATGAAAACTCAAGTTATTTCACTTTAAACACTGAAATTGTGTTGACAAATATACAAGTTGGTGTTAATAAAATTCGCCAAAAATTCAATTTGAATGCTAGTAGTTTGTAATTTTATATTACATTTTGTAAACATATTTCACATATCCAGCATTTATTTGGTGGTGTTAGCACCATGGAAACTCGAGTTATTTCACTTTAAACACTGAAATTGTGTTGACAAATATACAAGTTGGTGTTAATAAAATTCGCCAAAAATTCAATTTGAATGCTAGTAGTTTGTAATTTTATATTACATTTTGTAAACATATTTCACATATCCAGCATTTATTTGGTGGTGTTAGCACCATGAAAACTCGAGTTATTTCACTTTAAACACCGAAATTGTGTTGACAAATATACAAGTTGGTGTTAATAAAATTCGCCAAAAATTCAATTTGAATGCTAATGGTTTGTAATTTTATATTACATTTTGTAAACATATTTCACATATCCAGCATTAATTTGGTGGTGTTAGCACCATGAAAACTCAAGTTATTTCACTTTAAACACTGAAATTGTGTTGACAAATATACAAGTTGGTGTTAATAAAATTCGCCAAAAATTCAATTTGAATGCTAGTAGTTTGTAATTTTATATTACATTTTGTAAACATATTTCACATATCCAGCATTTATTTGGTGGTGTTAGCACCATGAAAACTCGAGTTATTTCACTTTAAACACCGAAATTGTGTTGACAAATATACAAGTTGGTGTTAATAAAATTCGCCAAAAATTCAATTTGAATGCTAATGGTTTGTAATTTTATATTACATTTTGTAAACATATTTCACATATCCAGCATTAATTTGGTGGTGTTAGCACCATGAAAACTCAAGTTATTTCACTTTAAACACTGAAATTGTGTTGACAAATATACAAGTTGGTGTTAATAAAATTCGCCAAAAATTCAATTTGAATGCTAGTAGTTTGTAATTTTATATTACATTTTGTAAACATATTTCACATATCCAGCATTTATTTGGTGGTGTTAGCACCATGAAAACTCGAGTTATTTCACTTTAAACACCGAAATTGTGTTGACAAATATACAAGTTGGTGTTAATAAAATTCGCCAAAAATTCAATTTGAATGCTAATGGTTTGTAATTTTATATTACATTTTGTAAACATATTTCACATATCCAGCATTAATTTGGTGGTGTTAGCACCATGAAAACTCAAGTTATTTCACTTTAAACGCTGAAATCACTTTTAAAAACATACAAGTTGCTGTTAATATAATTCACCAAAAATTGAATTTGAGTGCTATATGTTTGTAATTTTACATGACATTTTGTAAACATATTTCACATATCCAGCATTATGTTAGTGGCATTAGCACTATGTAAACTAGAGTTATTTCACTTTAAACAGATACATTTAAATTTCTCGTTTAGCATATCTAGCTAGCTAACTATGATTGAAACAAATGTATTCATGATATTTTCTGATTGTCATCTTACAAATATTTTAAAATATTATAAAACAAAAATAACTCGACTAGATTATGCTTAAGTTTCTTTAATTATAATTTATTGCATTTTTTTTGTATACAACAGTCATTGCAAAAATCTGTTACATCTCAATTTCTGCAATCAAATGTTTATAATAGTAAACACTCGTCCAGACGAAGCCCATTTTTTCTGGTCGTCCTGAATAAATCTACTGCCCTGGCAAGTCAAAAAGAAAAGACAATCTGTGATATAATAAAAACATGATGATACTTGCACCTACTTTCAAGACATTGTTTTCATCATTTGCCCTGCACACATCAGTTGTGTTAATCTGCAAGGATTATGGTATAAATAAATTTACTATTATAGTTCTATGTAAATGCACTTACCAAGTGTAAATCATGTTTGACAATTTGCTCCAGTATTTCGAGTAACATAATAGATATTTGGTTGTTAGGAAATCTATACAGGAATTTTGTTGCAGTTGCAACAAGATGGTGATTATAAAAGTTTTATGACAATTGTCAATTATTATGACAATGACATTGAAATCCACTTACATGATTTTTGAATTAAATTGATAAATTCACCTTACACAATAATACTGTCAATATTTTAGAATAATGACAGCATGGGAATATAAAAGACATCACAGATATAAAAGGCTTAGAAGAAGGAATAGAAATAAGATCAGGAAAATCAGAACAGAAATAAAAGTCATCAGGAATACCTGAAATCAGATTTATAATAGGCATATGAAATATAAATGACATAAAGTGTATAAAAGACAACAGAGGTAATGAAGACATATGAAATATTAATGTCATCAGGAATATAAATGTCATCAGAAATATAAAAGACAACAGAGGTAATGAAGACATATGAAATATTAATGTCATCAGAAATATAAATGTCATCAGAAATATAAAAGACAACAGAGGAAATCAGGATTATAATAACAGGGCAAAGACAGCACAGGTAAATCATCAGAAATATAAATATAGGATCATGAGTCATCAGAAATATAAAAGTAATCAGGAATACAAATGACATCAGGAATATAGTAAACATACGGAATATAAATGACATAAGGTATATCAAAGACAACAGAGGTAAGGATATCAGAAATGTTAAAGTCATCAAGAATATAAATGTCATTAGAAATATAAAAGACAACAGACATAAGTAAGACAACAGGGGGAATCAGGATTATAATAACAGAACAAAGAGAGCACAGGTAAATCATCAGAAATACAAATATAGGATTATAAGTCATCAGAAAAATAGTGATCAGGAATATAAATGACATCAGGAATATAATAAACATATGGAATATCAATGACATGAGGTATATTAAAGAAAATAGAGGCAAGGATGACATCTGAAATATTAATGTCATCAGGAATATAAACGTGATCAGAAATATTGAAGGTAACAAACATAAGAAATATATAGGATCATAAGTCATCAGAAAAATAAAAGCCATCAGGAATATAAATGCCATCAGGAATAGAAGAAATCTTCTGATTCCCCCTGTTGTCTTACTTATGTCTGTTGTCTTTTATATTTCTTATATCATTTATATTGCTGATGTGTTTTATATTCTATATGCAATTATATTTCTATATAATTGCATATAGAATATAAAACACATCAGCAATATAAATGATATAAGAAATATAAAAGACAACAGAGATAGGGATGACCTCAGAAGTCTTTATGTCATCAGGAATATAGCAGACAACAGAGATAGGGATGACCTCAGAAATCTTAAGGTCATCAGGAATATAAAAGACAACAGCGGCAAGAACGACAAGAAATGTAAAAAAAATATGACGAACAAAATTAAAAGGTAACAAAGGTAAGAACGTCATCATCCGGGATATAAAGGTCATAGGGATAATAAAGGACTATAAAGAAATATAAATGACAATAAGAATATGAATGACAACAAGAATTTAAATCATAATACATATAACAGAATCGGAAATATAAAAAAAACAAGATTTCAGGAATGTAAGACTTAAGAGATATAAAACATAAGGAATATAAAAAATATCAGAGATATAAAAGACTTAGAAGAAAGAATAATAATAACATCAGGAATATCAAATAAATGAATATCAAAGACTACATTGAAAAGTATGCAAACAGGAAAATAAATCAGGACCATAAAACATTTACTATAAGACATCAGAACTATAAATAACTTCTGAGATGCAAAAGACATCAGGAATTAGAAATACAAATGACATCAGGAATTAGGAATACAAATGACATCAGGAATTAGGAATACAAATGACATCAGGAATTAGGAATACAAATGACATCATGTATTTAAAAGACAACAGCGGCATGAAACACATCAGGAAAATAAATGACATCAGGAATATAAACAGAGGTAGGAAATATAAAAGAACAGAGGTAAGAACAACATAAAAATATAAATTATAAAAGAGATCAGAACGACATCAGGAATATAAATAATAACTAAAGACATCAGGAAAACAAATGACAGCTATAAAAAAGACAACAGGTGGTAAGAATAACATCAGGATTAAAAAACAGAGTACACAAAAACTTTAAGAATTAAAACAACATAAAAATAAAAGTCATCAGAAATATAAAATTAAAAAATAATTAAAACAACATAAAAATAAAAGTCATCAGAAATCTAAAATACAGAGAAAGAGAGACATCAGGTATATAAAACAGCAAAGACAATAATAAGAAAGATATACAGACTATAAATAACAAAAAAAAATGATAGTCATCAGGTATATAAATCAGGAATATAAGAAATCAGAAATATAATCGGCACACGGAATATAATAAAGGTGAGGATGGCATTGAAAATATAAATGACATCAGGAATATTAATGTCATTAGGAATATTAATGTCATCAGGAATATTAAAGACAAATAGAATAAATGACATTAGAAATATAAAAACAGTGATACGAAGAAACCGGACAAAGAAATTGATATAATAAATAAAAATATCGTCAGAAAAATAAAAGACAACAGACATCAGTAAGACAACAGATGGAATCATTATAATAACAGATAAAACATAAGAAATATAAATATCATTAGGAATATAAGTCGTCAGAAATGATAAATGATCAGTAATATAAATAAAATAAGGATATAAAAGTCAACAGAGGTAATGATGACATCAGAAATATTAATGTTATCAGGAATATAAATCACATCAGGAATTAAAAAACAACATAAGTAAGAACGACACCAGCAATAATAAAAACATCAGAAATATAGATCTGATATTATTGATATTCCTGATGTTTTTATTATTACTGGTGTTGTTCTTACTTCTGTTGTTTTTTTATATGTAGAAAATACATACATATAAAACAATACATAAGAACGTCATCATTAGGGATATAAAAGATATCAGGAATATAAATGACTCGGTGATATAAAGTTAATAGGATTATAAAAGCCATTATAGGTATAGAAGCAATCAGAGGTACAAAAGACATCAGAAATATGAATATCTCCAGGGCAATACAAGATATGAGGGGTACAGTCACCAGGATTACAAGAACATCAGATGTATAAAAGACAACAGCGACATAAATTGACTTTAGGGGTTTCAAAAACAACACATCTATAAAAGACTTCAGTGGTATAAATTTACTACGATTATAAAAGCCATTAGAGGCATAAAAGACATCAGAGGTATAAAAGACATCAGGAATATGAATATCCCCCGGGCAATACAAGATATGAGGGGTACAGTCACCAGGATTACAAGAACATCAGAGGTATAAAAGACAACAGCGACATAAAAGACTTTAGGGGTTTCAAAAACAACACAGCTATAAAAGACTTCAGTGGTATAAAGTTACTAGGATTATAAAAGCCATTAGAGGCATAAAAGCCATCAGAGGTATAAAAGACATCAGGAATATGAATATCCCCAGAGCAATACAAGATATGAGGGGTACAGTCACCAGAATTACAAGGACATCAGAGGTATAAAAGACAATAGCGACATAAAAAGACTTTAGGGGTTTCAAAAACAACACATCTATAAAAGACTTCAGTGGTATAAAGTTACTAGGATTATAAAAGCCATTAGAGGCATAAAAGCCATCAGAGGTATAAAAGACATCAGGAATATGAATATCTCCAGGGCAATACAAGATATGAGGGGTACAGTCACCAGGATTACAAGAACATCAGAGGTATAAAAGACAATAGCGACATAAAAAGACTTTAGGGGTTTCAAAAACAACACAGCTATAAAAGACTTCAGTGGTATAAAGTTACTAGGATTATAAAAGCCATTAGAGGCATAAACGCCATCAGAGGTATAAAAGACATCAGGAATATGAATATCCCCAGGACAATACAAGATATGAGGGGTACAGTCACCAGCATTACAAGAACATCAGATGTATAAAAGACAACAGCGACATAAAAAGACTTTAGGGGTTTCAAAAACAACACAGCTGTAAAAGACTTCAGTGGTATAAAGTTACTAGGATTATAAAAGCCATTAGAGGCATAAAAGCCATCAGAGGTATATAAGACATCAGGAATATGAATATCCCCAGGGCAATACAAGATATGAGGGGTACAGTCACCAGGATTACAAGAACATCAGAGGTATAAAAGACAACAGCGACATAAAAAGACTTTAGGGGTTTCAAAAACAACACAGCTATAAAAGACTTCAGTGGTATAAAGTTACTAGGATTATAAAAGCCATTAGAGACATAAAAGCCATCAGAGGTATAAAAAACATCAGGAATATGAATATCCCCAGGGCAATACAAGATATGAGGGGTACAGTCACCAGGATTACAAGAACATCAGATGTATAAAAGACAACAGCGACATAAAAAGACTTTAGGGGTTTCAAAAACAACACAGCTATAAAAGACTTCAGTAGTATAAAGTTACTAGGATTATAAAGGCCATTAGAGGCATAAAAGCCATCAGAGGTATAAAAGACATCAGGAATATGAATATCCCCAGGACAATACAAGATATGAGGGGTACAGTCACCAGGATTACAAGAACATCAGAGGTATAAAAGACAACAGCGACATAAAAAGACTTTAGGGGTTTCAAAAACAACACAGCTATAAAAGACTTCAGTGGTATAAAGTTACTAGGATTATAAAAGCCATTAGAGACATAAAAGCCATCAGAGGTATAAAAGACATCAGGAATATGAATATCCCCAGGGCAATACAAGATATGAGGGGTACAGTCACCAGGATTACAAGAACATCAGAGGTATAAAAGACAACAGCGACATAAAAAGACTTTAGGGGTTTCTAAAACAACACAGCTATAAAAGACTTCAGTGGTATAAAGTTACTAGGATTATAAAAGCCATTAGAGGCATAAAAGCCATCAGAGGTATAAAAGACATCAGGAATATGAATATCCCCAGGGCTATTATCAAGATATGAGGGGTACAGTCACCAGGATTACAAGAACATCAGAGGTATAAAAGACAACAGCGACAGAAAAAGACTTTAGGGGTTTCAAAAACAACACAGCTATAAAAGACTTCAGTGGTATAAAGTTACTAGGATTATAAAAGCCATTAGAGACATAAAAGCCATCAGAGGTATAAAAAACATCAGGAATATGAATATCCCCAGGGCAATACAAGATATGAGGGGTACAGTCACCAGGATTACAAGAACATCAGATGTATAAAAGACAACAGCGACATAAAAAGACTTTAGGGGTTTCAAAAACAACACAGCTATAAAAGACTTCAGTAGTATAAAGTTACTAGGATTATAAAGGCCATTAGAGGCATAAAAGCCATCAGAGGTATAAAAGACATCAGGAATATGAATATCCCCAGGACAATACAAGATATGAGGGGTACAGTCACCAGGATTACAAGAACATCAGAGGTATAAAAGACAACAGCGACATAAAAAGACTTTAGGGGTTTCAAAAACAACACAGCTATAAAAGACTTCAGTGGTATAAAGTTACTAGGATTATAAAAGCCATTAGAGACATAAAAGCCATCAGAGGTATAAAAGACATCAGGAATATGAATATCCCCAGGACAATACAAGATATGAGGGGTACAGTCACCAGCATTACAAGAACATCAGATGTATAAAAGACAACAGCGACATAAAAAGACTTTAGGGGTTTCAAAAACAACACAGCTGTAAAAGACTTCAGTGGTATAAAGTTACTAGGATTATAAAAGCCATTAGAGGCATAAAAGCCATCAGAGGTATATAAGACATCAGGAATATGAATATCCCCAGGGCAATACAAGATATGAGGGGTACAGTCACCAGGATTACAAGAACATCAGAGGTATAAAAGACAACAGCGACATAAAAGACTTTAGGGGTTTCAAAAACAACACAGCTATAAAAGACTTCAGTGGTATAAAGTTACTAGGATTATAAAAGCCATTAGAGGCATAAAAGCCATCAGAGGTATAAAAGACATCAAGAATATGAATATCTCCAGGGCAATACAAGATATGAGGGGCACAGTCACCAGGATTACAAGAACATCAGAGGTATAAAAGACAACAGCGACATAAAAAGACTTTAGGGGTTTCAAAAACAACACAGCTATAAAAGACTTCAGTGGTATAAAGTTACTAGGATTATAAAAGCCATTAGAGGCATAAAAGCCATCAGAGGTATAAAAGACATCAAGAATATGAATATCTCCAGGGCAATACAAGATATGAGGGGCACAGTCACCAGGATTACAAGAACATCAGAGGTATAAAAGACAACAGCGACATAAAAAGACTTTAGGGGTTTCAAAAACAACACACCTATAAAAGACTTCAGTGGTATAAATTTACTAGGATTATAAAAGCCATTAGAGGCATAAACGCCATCAGAGGTATAAAAGACATCAGGAATATGAATATCCCCAGGGCAATACAAGATATGAGGGGTACAGTCACCAGTATTACAAGAACATCAGAGGTATAAAAGACAACAGCGACATAAAAAGACTTTAGGGGTTTCAAAAACAACACAGCTATAAAAGACTTCAGTGGTATAAAGTTACTAGGATTATAAAAGCCATTAGAGGCATAAAAGCCATCAGAGGTATAAAAGACATCAGGAATATGAATATCCCCAGGGCTATTATCAAGATATGAGGGGTACAGTCACCAGGATTACAAGAACATCAGAGGTATAAAAGACAACAGCGACATAAAAAGACTTTAGGGGTTTCAAAAACAATACAGCTATAAAAGACTTCAGTGGTATAAAGTTACTAGGATTATAAAAGCCACTAGAGGCATAAAAGCCATCACAGGTATAAAAGACATCAGGAATATGAATATCCCCAGAGCAATATAAGATATGAGGGGTACAGTCACCAGGATTACAAGAACATCAGAGGTATAAAAGACAACAGCGACATAAAAAGACTTTAGGGGTTTCAAAAACAACACATCTATAAAAGACTTCAGTGGTATAAATTTACTAGGATTATAAAAGCCATTAGAGGCATAAAAGCCATCAGAGGTATAAAAAACATCAGGAATATGAATATCCCCAGGGCAATACAAGTTATGAGGGGTACAGTCACCAGGATTACAAGAACATCAGAGGTACAAAAGACAACAGCGACATAAAAGACTTTAGGGGTTTCAAAAACAACACAGCTATAAAAGACTTCAGTGGTATAAAGTTACTAGGATTATAAAAGCCATTAGAGGCATAAAAGCCATCAGAGGTATAAAAGACATCAGGAATATGAATATCCCCAGGGCAATACAAGATATGAGGGGTACAGTCACCAGGATTACACGAACATCAGAGGTATAAAAGACAACAGCGACATAAAAAGACTTTAGGGGTTTCAAAAACAACACAGCTATAAAAGACTTCAGTGGTATAAATTTACTAGGATTATAAAAGCCATTAAAGGCATAAAAGCCATCAGAGGTATAAAAGACATCAGGCATATGAATATCCCCAGGGCAATACAAGATATGAGGGGTACAGTCACCAGGATTACAAGAACATCAGAGGTATAAAAGACAACAGCGACATAAAAAGACTTTAGGGGTTTTAAAAACAACACAGCTATAAAAGACTTCAGTGGTATAAAGTTACTAGGATTATAACAGCCATTAGAGGTATAAAAGACATCAGGAGTATACAAGACAACAGGACTAGGTGGAGAAATAACACGGAAGCGAGAAATAAAATGAACATTAGAAATAATATACATGATAAAAGATGACATTCATGTCGAAGTTTGAAGACAACGGGGCTAACTAGGAAAATACCTCACAGTGTGTGAGACATTTATTTATTTAAAAAATTATTTATATGTGTACACATTATTGCACATTGCAATGTTAATCTGGTTAATCTAATTATCGAGTTTTTATAATATAACAACAAATATTCGCTGTAAATTTTATCACATTGAGTCACACGCAAATTACCCCTGCAAATTTAATTTCTAGCAATAACATACAATACTAAAAAAACTCGATTCATTTTTATTATTTGTACTGCATACAATCTAAACCGCACCATTTATTTTATTACCCGCCAATGCATTAATATTAATGATCGTACTATTACCCAACGCGCGCCCACAAATATTACTCCATTACAAATAAATACGTGACTATGATAACACTATCTTTCCCCTATTCTAATTGTCTTTATTTGTGCGTGTGCTCGTATAGAATATCGCACCTGACCTAAACAAAACCTACAATTACCTCCATCATTAGGGTCACATTATTATGGCTAAACAACGATATCGATTGCTTTTTTATTGTACTCCTATTATTTTACGTTACGTTCGTATGGGAATGCCTCAATATCATCAAATTCAATGTAATATATACAGTAGTAAATACTTAATGTATGTTTATTCATGTTCATTCACATAAGTTTGATATGCAATAAATTATTGTATGAATATATGTATTTTTCACACTAGTAACAACAAACAAGTGTAGTAGAAAGTACTAGTGTGGAAAATAGATTATTTTCGCATACTACTACGTAATTGAGAATACCAAACGCATATTTCTATTAAACTAATAGTAACCATAACACAATAGTAGCAGTTACATTAAAATAACCGTTACAAGTATCGCTTACTGAAAAGTATTCGTTTAGAAATGTAACCTTTAGAGAAAAGTAACCATTACAGATAAATAACCGTTATAGAGCAATAACCGTTATAAATCAATAAAATTTAAAGATAAATAACCGTTATAGAGCAATAACCGTTACAAATCAATAACATTTATAGATAAATAACCGTTATAGATAAATAAACGTTATAGATAAATAACAGTTATAGATATATAACCGTTATAGACAAATAACCGTTATAGATAAATAACTGTTATAAGTCAATAACATTTATAGATAAATAACAGTTATAGATAAATAACCGTTATAGATAAATAACAGTTATAGATATATAACCGTTATAGATACATAACCGTTATAGATAAATAACAGTTATAGATATATAACCGTTATAGACAAATAACCGTTATAGATAAATAACATTTATAGATAAATAACTGTTACAGATAAATAACCGTTATAGATCAATAACATTTGTAGATAAATACCCAGTTAAGCATCAATAATTCATGTTTTGGATTAAATACGAATCGAAGATAATTGATGACCGGCGTGAATGCTATCACAGGTATCATGAACTAAACCTTCAATTAGCAGCGATATTAAAACGAAATTAGGGTCACATTATCGTGACTAAACAACGCTATCGATCGCGCGACATTCAGCATGAACCAATATCCTTGAGAATATTTCAAACAACTTCCACTTTCAGCGCATAATTTTCAAAGCGACTTGCATGCATGTGATTACGGAATTAATGCTAATGCCGGACGGGTATGTTGCGGCGTATAGATTTTTGTGCATAATGAGCTGTGTGCGATTGCCGCAGGTTTATACACACATAACAAAAAATTATAATGCAGAATTGTATTATGTTAACAAAAGAAAAGTTATAGCAAATTAACTGTTATACAAAAGTAATCGCCGTACAAAAGTAATGTTATATAATGTAATCTATATAGTATCCTAGTATCCTACCGACTGCGCCATATTAAGGAAACAACATTCAGTTTTACAGTGCGTTTACACATTTATTGTTCTTACAGCTTCTTAGATTTCTCTTGATGTCTTTTATAGCTCTGGCAACACTATACTCCTGATGTTTTCTAATGTCTTTTATACCCCTGTTGTCTTGTGTACTCCTGATGTTTTTTATACCTCTGACATCGTTTGAATCCTGGTTAATATAATACCCCCGATTTCTTTTATTACTCTAGGGATATTCATCAAGGATCCCTAATGTGTTTTATAGCTCTGATATCTTTTATACCCCTGATTACAATTATATCACTGATGGCTGATGCTATACCTTGAATGCCCTCGATATCTTATAGCTCTGATGTTTTTTATGCTCTTGATGTCCTTTATGTCCCTGCTGTCTTTCATACCCCCGATATTTTTTATACTTCTGATGTGCTTTATAATCCTGGCGGTTTTATATCTCTGTTGTCTTTTATAACTCTGACAACACTATACCCCTGATGTCTTTTATACTCCTGTTGTCTTTTGTACTCCTTCTGTCTTTACAGCTCTGATGTCGTTTGAATCCTGCTTAATATAATACCCCGGATTTCTTTTATTACTCTGGGGATATTCATCAGGGATCCCTGATGTGGTTTATAGCTCTGATATCTTTTATATCCCTGATTACATTTATAACTCTGATGGCTGATCTATATCTGATATCTTTTATAGCTCTGATGTCTTTTATGCTCTTGATTTCCTTTATGTGCCTGCTGTTTTTTATACCCCTGATATCTTTTATAGCTCTGATGTCCTTTATGTTCCTGCTCTCTTTTATACCCCTGATATCTTTTATAGCTCTGATGTCCTTTATGTTCCTACTCTCTTTTATAGCTCTGATGTCCTTTATGTTCCTGCTCTCTTTTATACCCCCGATATCTTTTATAGCTCTGATGTCATTTATGTTCCTGCTCTCTTTTATAGCTCTGATGTCCTTTATGTTCCTGCTCTCTTTTATACCCCTGATATCTTTTATAGCTCTGATGTCATTTATGTTCCTGCTCTCTTTTATAGCTCTGATGTCCTTTATGTTCCTGCTCTCTTTTATACCCCTGATATCTTTTATACTTCTGATGTGCTTCAAAATCCTGGCGGTTTTATATCTGATGTCTTTTATAACTCTGGCAACAGTGTACTCCTAATGTCTGTCTTCTGATGTCTTTTATACCCCTGTTGTTTTTCGTACTCCTGTTGTCTTGTATACCTCTGACGTCGTTTATATTCCTGTTTGCATTTATATTCCTGATGACCATTATTATTCTGTCATCATCTATTTATGATGTCATTTGTATTCCTAATTTCTGTTGACTTTTGCATATCAGATATCATTTATAATTCTGTGTTTCATGATTCTGATAGGGGGGGAGGTAAGGATGATATCGGAAATATTAATGTCATGAGGAATATAAACGTCATCAGAAATATAAAAGACAACAGACATAAAAAAGACAACAGGGGAAATCAGAATTATAATAATAAGACAAAGAAAAATGCAGCATAGGCAAATCATCAGAAATATAAATATAGGATCATAAGTCATCAGGAATATAAATGACATAAGGTAAATCGAAGACGACAGAGATAAGAATGATATCGGAAATATTAATGTCATGAGGAATATAAACGTCATCAGAAATATGAAAGACAAACAGACATAAAAAAGACAACAGGGGGAATCAGGATTATATTAACAGGACAAAGAAGCATAGGTTAATCATCAGAAATATAAATACAGGTTCATCAGTCATCAGAAATATAAAAGTCATAAGGAATATAAATGACATCAGGAATATAAATGACATCAGGAATATAGTAAACTTACGGAATATAAATGACATAAGGTATGAACGATATCGGAAATATTAACGTCATCAGGAATATAAAAAACAACAGGGGAAATCAGGATTATAATAACAAGACAAAGAAATATACAGCAAGGCAAATCATCAGAAATATAAAAGTCATCAGGAATATAGATGACATCAGGTATATCAAAGACAACAGAGGTAAGGATGATATCAGAAATATAAATCATCAGGAATATAAAAGACAATAGAGGACAACGGGAATATAAAAAAAGAGTTCGGGAACGTAAGACATCAGAGATATAAAAACATTGGGAATATAAAAGACATCAGAGATATAAAAGGCTTAGAAGAAGGAATAGAAATATATATATATATATATATATATATATATATATATATATATATATATATATATATATATATATATATCCGCGATTTTGTTATATTCTTTTTATAGTCATCTATATTCCTGTTGTCATTTATATTCCTTATATCTTTTATTATTCCTATGTCCTTTTTTATATTCCTAATGATGACGTTCTTACGTCTATTGTTTTATGTCTATATTTTTTGTACTTTAGGAATATAAAAAAAACAACAGAAATAAGAACGACACCAGTAATAATAAAAACATCAGGAATATAAATAATATCAGATTTATATTTCTGATGTTTTTATTATTTCTGATGTCATCCTTACCTCTGGTGACTTTTATATTCATGAAGTCATTTATATTCTTGATGTCATTTATATATCTGATGTTATTTATATTCCTGATGTCATTTCTATACCTGATGTCATTAATATTTCTGATGTCATCCTTACCTCTGTTGACTTTTATATTCCTGAAGTCATTTATATTCCTGTTGTCATTTATATTCTTGATGTCATTTATATATCTCATGTTATTTATATTCCTGATGTCATTTATATTCCTGATAACATTAATATTTCTGATGTCATCCTTACCTCTGTTGACTTTTATATTCCTTATTTTATTTATATTACTGATGTCATTTATATTCCTGATGACTTATATTTCTGACCACTTATATTCCTAATGATATTTATTTTTCTGATGTTTTATCTATGTTTATAATATTCCTGTTATTATTATACTGATTCCCTCTGTTGTGTTACTTATGTTTGTTGTCTTTTATATTTCTGATGACATATTATAATTATTATGTCAATTTGTATACCCGATTTCTTTGTATCTGTGTTTTATATTTCTAATGTCATTTATTTTCTTTGTCTTTAATATTCCTGATGACATTAATGATGTCATTTATATTTCTACACCATCCTTATCTTTATTATATTCTGTGTGCCGATTATATTTCTTATTTCTTATATTCCTGATATCATTTATATTCCTGATGTGATTTATATCTCTGATGACTATCATTTTTTTTGTTATTGCTGGTGTCGTTCTTACTCATGTTGTTTTTTATATTCCTGATGTCATTTATATTCCTGATAAGATTAATATTTCTGATGTCATCCTTACCTCTGTTGACTTTTATATTCCTTATTTTATTTATATTACTGATGTCATTTATATTCCTGGTGACTTATATTTCTCACGACTTATATTCGTAATGATACTTATATTTCTGATGTTTTATCTATGTTTATAATATTCCTGTTATTATAATCCTGATTCCCTCTGTTGTCTTATTTATGTTAGTCTTTGATTTTTCTGACGACATTTATATTTATTATATCAATTTCTATGTCCGATTTCTTCGGATCTCTGTTTTTATATTTCTAATGTCATTTATTTTCTTTGACTTTAATATTCCTGATGACATTAATATTCCTTATGACATTAATATTCCTGATGTCTTATATATTTCTAATGCCATTTATATTTCTAATGCCATCCTTATCTTTGTTATATTCCGTGTATCGATTATATTTCTGATTTCTTATATCCCTGATATCATTTATATTCCTTATGTGATTTATATCCCTGATGACATTAATTTTTTTTGTTATTTATAGTCTGGATATCTTTCTTATAATTGTCGTCTTTGCTGTCTTATATTCCTAATGTATCTTTTTCTCTGTATTTTATATTTCTGATGACTTTTATTTTTATGTTGTTTCAATTCTTAAAGTTTCTGTAAGCTCTGTTTCAGTTTAATTTTTTAGAGATAAGAAGGACATCAGGAGTATAAATAATAACTAAAGACATCAGGAATATAAATGACATCTATAAAAAAGGCAACAGGTGGTAAGAATAACATTATTCTTATTCCTTCTCCTAAATCTTTTATATCTCTGATATCTTTTATATCTCTGATATTTTTTATATTCCTTATGTTTTTATATCTCTAAAGTCTTACATTCCTTAAATCTTGTTTTTTTATATTCCCGATTTTCTTATATGTATTATCATTTATATTCCTTTATTGTACTGTATTGTAACAAATGTATTTATGTTTCTAAAGGGGTTTCCCGTTTAATAAATTATTATTATTATTATAGTCCTTTATATTCCTAAATATTTTTTTATAGTTCTTTATTATCCCTATGTCTTTTATACCCCGGCTGTTATCTTTTTTATTCCTGATGACATTAAGATTTCTGAGGTCATCCCTATCTCTGTTGTCTTTTATATTCCTTATATCATTTATATTGCTGATGTGTTTGATATTCTATATCCGATTTATATTGCTGATGTGTTATATTCTATATGCGATTATATTTCTGATTTCTTCTATTCCTGATGGCATTTATATTCCTGATTACTTATGATCCTATATATTTATATATTTTTTATGTTTGTTATTTTCTATATTTCTGATGGCGTTTATATTCCTGATGACTTTAATATTTATGATGTCATCCTTACCTCTGTTGTCTTTGATATTCCTTATGTCATTGATATTCCATATGTTTATTATATTCCTGATTACTTTTATTTTGCTGATAACTTATGATCTTATGTTCATATTTCTGATGATTTACCTGTGCTGTCTTTGCCCTGTTATTATAATCCTGATTTTCACGTTGTCTTTTATATTTCTGATGATGTTTATATTCCTGATGACATTAATATTTCAAATGTCATCATTACCTTTGTTCTATTTTATATACTTTATGTCATTTATATTCCGTATGCCTATTATAATTCTGATTTCGGGTATTCCCGATGAATCTGATTTTCCTGATGTTATTTCTATTCCTTCTTCTAAGCCTTTTATATCTCTGATGTCTTTTATATTCCCAATGTTTTTATATCTCTGACGTCTTACGTTCCCGAACTCTTTTTTTATATTCCCGTTGTCCTCTATTGTCTTTTATATTCCTGATGACATTTATATTTCTGAGGTCATCCTTACCTCTGTTGCCTTTTGTATTGTATTGACATTATGTCATCTGTATTGCTGATGTCTTTTATTTTCTACATGGGATTATACTTCTGATTTCTTGTACTCCTGATGTCATTTATATTCCTTATGATTTTTATATTTCTGATGTTTTACGTATTATAATCGTCATCCCCCTGTTGTCTTTCTTATGTTTGTTATCTTTTATATTTCTGATGACGTTTATATTCCTGATGACATTTATATTTCTGATATCATCCTTACCTCTGTTGTCTTTGATATACCTGATGTCATTTATATTCCTGATGACTTTTATATTTCTGATGATTTGCCTTGCTGTATATTTCTTTGTCTTGTTATTATAATCCTGATTTGCCCTGTTGTTTTTTATATTTGTGATTACGTTTATATTCCTGATGACGTTAATATTTCCGATATCGTTCATACCTTATGTCATTTATATTCCGTAAGTTTACTATAATCCTGATGTCATTTATATTCCTGATGACTTTTATATTTCTGATGACTGATGAACCTGTATTTATATTACTGATGATTAACCTATGCTTCTTTGTCCTGTTATTATAATCCTGATTCCCCCTGTTGTCTTTTTTATGTCTGTTGTCTTTTATATTTCTGATTACGTTTATATTCCTGATGACATTAATACTTCCGATATCAACCTTACCTCTGTTGTCGTTGATATACCTTATGTCATATAAATGACACAAGTAAACATACGGAATATAAATTCCGTATGTTTACTATATTCCTGATGTTATTTATATTCCTGATATTATTTATATTCCTGATGACTTTTATATTCCTGATGACTTTTATATTTCTGATGACATATGATCCTATGTTTATATTTCTCATGATTTACCTATGTCTTTGTTCTGTTATTATAATCCTGATTGCACCTGCTGCATTTCTTATGCCTGTTGTCTTTTATATTCCTGTTGACGTTTATATTCCTGAAGACATTAATATTTACGATATCATCCTTACCTCTGATGTCTTTGCTATATCTTATGTCATTGTGTATTGCGTATGTTTACAATATTCCTGATGACTTTTATATTTCTGATGCCTTATGATTCATATTTCTGATGATTTACCTATGCTGTATTTTTCTTTGTCTTGTTATTATAATCCTGATTTCCTCTGTTGTCTTTTTTATGTGTTATCTTTTATATTTGTGATGACGTTTATATTCCTGATGACATTAATATTTCCGATATCATCCTTACCTCTGTTGTCTTTGATATAACTTATGTCATTTATATTGCGCATGTTTACTATATTCCTGATGTCATTTATATTCCTGATGACTTTTATATTTCTGATGACTTATGATCCTATATTTATATTTCTGATGATTTACCTATGCTGTATTGTTCTTTGTCTTGTTATTATAATCCCGAATCCCCCTGTTGTCTTTTTTATGTCTGTTGTCTTTTATATTTCTGATGACGTTTATATTCCTGACGACATTAATATTTCCGATATCATTCTTATCTCTGTTGTCTTCGATTTACCTTATGTCATTTATATTTCGTATGTTTACTATATTCCTGATGTCATTTATATTTCTGATGATTATGATCCTATATTTATATTTCTGATGATTTGCCTATGCTGCATTTTTCTTTGTCTTATTATTTTAATCCTGATTTCCCCTGTTGTCTTTTTTATGTCTGTTGTCTTTTATATTTCTGATGACGTTTATATTCCTCATGACATTAATATTTCCGATATCATCCCTACCTCTGTTGTCTTTGATATATCTTATGCCATGTATATTCCGTATGTTTACTATATTCCTGATGTCATTTATATTCCTGATGACTTATAATCCTATATTTATATTTCTGATGATTTACCTATGCTGTATTGTTTTTTGTCTTGTTATTATAATCCCGATTCTCCCTGTTGTCTTTTTTATGTCTGTTGTCTTTAATATTTCCTATGACGTTTATATTCCTGATGACCTTAATATTTCCGATATCAACCTTACCTCTGTTGTCTTTGATATACTTTATGTCATTTATATTCCAGATGTCATTTATATTCAAGATGTCATTTATATTCCTGATGACTTTTATATTTCTGATGACTTATGATCATGTCTTTGTCTTTGTCCTATTATTTATTCTCCTGACGTTTTTATATCCCTGGTGACATATATTTTTCTGCTGTTTTTCTTACCTCTGTAGCTTGTAATAATATTAATGTCTTTCTTACCCTCTGTGTGTCATTTATATACCTTATGCCATTTGCATTCCTGATGTCGGTCTTACCTATATCGTGTTTTATATTTCTGATGTCTTCTATGTTCCTATGTTTAATTATCTCTGTCGTTCTTATCTCTGTCGCCATTTATATTCCCGATGGTTTTTATATCCGTGATCTCATTTATATTCCTGATTATAGTAGTTTATATTCTCAATGGCTTTTATATTTCTGATGTCTTTCTGATCTCTGTAGTCTTCTATATTCCTGATAAAATTTATATTTCTGATGCCGTTCTTATTACTGATGTCATTTTATATGCCTCATGTTTTCTATATATCTGACACCATTCTTATTAATGCTGTCATTTTATATTCCTGATGTTTTCTCCTGATGAAATATTTATATTAATGATGTCATTTTACATTCCTGATGTATTCCCCTGATGACATTTATATTCCTGATGTATTCCCATGATGACATTTATATTCTTGATACCATTCATATTTCAGATACCTTTTATATTCCAGATGTTTATATATTCCTGATGACATTTACATTTCTGATACTTAGTAACAAGCTCATATTACTTACTCACTTATTTCTTAAAAATTACATTTTCTATGGAGCGTTTAATTGTTGCACGCATTTCATATAAAAATATGTTAAAACTACTTCTACCTTTATATCTATCAGCCTTCAGGCTTTTCCACTGAAAAATATGTTATTTTTGCAATTATTACAATATGTGTTTACCTCATTAGCATTTAAATAGTAAACAAAAATAATATTTTTAATCTATTTACGATAAATAACAACGATAGTAGTCTATACATATTATCAACGCTTTTCGCCACAATGACTGAATACCCGACTTATGACTTATTTGTTTTGCCAGACTCCGGAAACCTATTTTAATAACGCCAAACAACACGTTAATTTTAGTGATAACCCTTATCAGCCCCGCGCGCATCTGCCTTTTTTTGTGGGTTTAATTGCATGATTTACGAGCGTCTGCCCGTGTGCGAGAACACAGTACTGATATTAGGTGTGAAAGGATTGCAGAGGCGACGTTGAGCAGCATGTGGGGTCATGTGCATGATAGTCGCGTATTACCTGTGCAAGAGGTACCTGTGGAACAGGCGCAGGTTCCGACGGGTGTGCCTCCAAACATTCGCAGTAAGTGCGTTGGTAAAACTAGAGAAAAAAAAACAAACACATGTTCGAGTTTGCGTGTGTGCGTGTGCACTAACTTATTTATTATTTAACAGTTTATATTTATGGTTTTGATTGTGATTGTTGAGGGTGTACAGCGTATTTGTTTTACAGACTAGCGGAATTGGTATGCCGAGCCTCTATCATGCCCTCGTCGTGATATTCTTGGAGTTCTTCGCATGGGGCCTGCTGACGATGCCGGTCATCTCCGTGCTGAACACCACCTTCCCCGATCACACCTTCTTGATGAATGGGCTTATTATGGGCATCAAGGGGATACTTTCGTTTCTCAGTGCACCTCTAGTCGGCGCCCTGTCGGATGTCTGCGGGCGCAAATTGTTTTTGCTTATAACAGTGTTCTTTACTTGCCTGCCGATTCCGTTAATGACTATAAACACTTTTTGGTTTTTCGCGATGATCTCAATTTCGGGGGTGTTTGCTGTCACGTTCAGTGTTGTGTTCGCGTATGTGGCCGATGTTACGGAGGAGAAGGAGCGTAGTTTCGCGTACGGGTTGGTCAGTGCCACGTTTGCTGCCAGTATGGTCATTTCGCCCGCGCTGGGGGCGTATTTGATGGAGAGGTGGTCTATGAATGTGGTGGTCGCGTTGGCCACGGCCGTTGCTATCCTGGATGTTTTCTTCATACTGGTTGCTGTGCCGGAAAGCTTGCCCGAAAAGGTATGGTGTGGTAGTTGTAGTTGTAGGATATGATGTATATGTATATGATGTACTAACAGAAGGTTGGACCTAAGACCAAATTAATCTAATCAAATCAGACCTACTCCATACAAAGTTACAACCTAATGCAACCGAGTCAGATCTATTCCAAATCCACCAGGGCGAACCTAATCCCAACAGCAAACTTAATGCAACTGGAGCATACCTAATCCAACCAGGGTAGGGAGTGTCTGTAGCTATGCTACCCTCCAACCAACTATCCAGGGTAGGGCCTAGTTCAACCAGGGCAAACTTAACCTAACTAAGGCAGACCTAATACAACTAGTTCAGATGCAATCCCTCCTGGGCATACCTAATCCAACCAGAGCAGACCTAATTAAGTCAAGGTAGTCCTAATCCAACCGGAGCAGACCTAATTGAATCAGTGTAGACCTAATCCAACCAGAGCAGACCTAATTCAACCAGAGCAGATCTAATTAAATTAGGGTAGACCTAATCCAACTAGGGCAGACCTAATTGAATCAGTGTAGACCAAATCCAACCAAAGCAGACCTAATTAAATCAGGGTAGACCTAATCCAACCAGATCAGACGTTGTTAAATCGGGGTAAAACTAATTCAACCAGAGCAGATCTAATTAAATCAGGGTAAACCTAATCCAACCAGGGCAGATCTAATTAAATTAGGGTAGACCTAATCCAACCAGGGCAAACCTAATACAATCAGAGCAAACCCAATCCACCTGGGGCAGACATAATCCAACTAAGGCAGACTTAAAGCAATCAGGGCAGACCTAATCCAAACAGTACAATCTTAATACAACCTGAACATATCTAATCCAACCAAGGTAGAGACCTAATCCAACCAGAGTATATACCTAATCCAATCGGGGTAAAGACTTAATCCAATCTGGTTAGAAACCTACTCCCACCAGACTAGAGTCTAATCCAACCAGGGCAAACCTAATCCATCTAGGGCAAATGGAGCAAACTTAATACAATCAGAGCATACCTAATCCAACCAGGGTAGAGACCTAAGCCAACCAGGGCAAACCTAATTCAACCAGCGTAAACCTAATGCAATATGGGCAAACCTAATCCAAACAGAGCAATCATAATACAACCAGAGCATACCTAATCCAACCAATGTAGAGACCTAATCCAACCTGGCTTGAATTTAATGCAACCAGGGCAAACCTAGCTAGGGCAGATCTAATCCAGATAGAGCAAACTTAATACAACCAGAGCTGACCTAATCCAACCAGGGAAACCTAATACAATCAGGATAAACCTAATTCATCTGGGACAGACATAATCCAACTAATGCAAACTTAAAGCAATCAGGGCATACCTAATCCAACCACGGTAGAGACCTATCCAGCCAGGGTGGAGACTTAATCCAACCAGGCTAGAGTCTAATCCAACCAGGGCACATCTTATCCAAAAGGAGCATACCTAATCCAATCAGGGCAGAGACCTAATCCAACCAGGGCAGAGACCTAATCCAACCTGGGTATAGGTCTAATCCCGCCAGGGGTAAACTAATCCATCTAGGGCGGATCTAATCTAAATGGAACAGACTTAATACAACCAGAGCTGACCTAATCCAACCAGGACAAACCTAATGCAATCAGGGTATACCTAATCCTCCTGGGACAGACATAATCCAACTAAGGCAGACTGAAAGCAATCAGGGCAGACATAATCCAAACAGAGCAATCTTAAGACTACCAAGATAGAGACCTAATCCAACCAGGGTATATACCTAATCCAACAAGGGTATATACCTAATCCAACCAGGGTAAAGACCTAATCCAACCAGGCTAGAGTAATCCAACCAGGGCAAACCTAATCCATCTAGGGCAGACATAATGCAACCAAGGCAGATCTAATCCAACCAGGGTAGAGATCTAATCCAACCTGGTTAGAGCCTAATCCAACCATGGCAAACCTAATCCAAAACAGAGCAATCTTAATACTGTCAGTATAGAAACCTAATCCAACCAGGGTAAAGACCTAATTCAATCAGGCTAGAGTCTAATCCAACCTGGGTAAACCTAATCCATCTAAGGCAGACCTAATCCAAATGGAGCATACCTAACCCAACCAGGGTAGAGACATAAGCCAACCTTGCTAGAGCCTAATCAAACCAGGACAAACCTAATAAAACTAAGGCAGACTTAAAGCAATAAGAGCAGACCTAATCCAAACGGAGCAATCTTAAGACAACCAGAGCAGACCTAATCGAAACAGAGCAATCTTAATACAACCAGAGCATACCTAATCCAACCAGTGTAGCGACCTAATCCACACAGGGTAAAGACCTAATCCAACCTGGCTAGAGACCTAATCCCTAGGGCAGATCTAATCCAAATGGAGCAGACTTAATACAACCAGAACTGACCTAATCCAACCAGGAAAAACCTAATACAATCAGGGTACACCACCTAATCCACCTGGGACAGACATAATCCAACTAATGCAAAATTAAAGCAGTCAGGGCAGACCTAATCCAAACAGAGCAATCTTAATACAACCAGAGCATACCTAATCCAATCAGGGTAGAGACCTGATCCAACCAGGGTAGAAACCTAATCCAATCTGGGTAGAGACCTAATACAATCAGAGCAGAACTAATCTAACCAGGGTGGATACTTAATCCATCTAGGGCATTAATGTAACCAGGGCAGATCTAATCCAAATGGAGATGACAATACAACCAGAGTAGACCTAACCCAACCTGGGTATAGACCAAATCCAACCAGGGCAAACCTAATCCACTTGGGGCAGAGATAATCCAACCAAAGCAAACCTAATCCAGCTAGGACAGACCTAATCCATTTAGGGCAGAGCAGACTTAATACAATCAGAGCAGAACTAATCTAACCAGGGTGGATACTTAATCCACCTAGGGCAGTCCTAATGTAACCAGGGGAGATCTAATCCAAGTGGAGATGACAATACAATCAGAGTAGACCTAACCCAACTTGGGTATAGACCAAATCCAACCAGGGCAAACCTAATCCACCTTGGGCAGAGATAATCCAACTAGGGCAGACCTAATCCATTTAGGGCAGAGCAGACTTAATACAATCGGAGCAGAACTAATCTAACAAGGGTGGATCTTTATCCATCTAGGGTAATCCTGTGCAACCAGAGCAGACCTAATCCAACCAGGGCAAATCTAATACGATCAGGACAAACCTACTCCAAGGCAGATATAAACCAACTAAGACAGACGTAAAGCAATCAGGGCAGACCTAATCCAAACAGAGCAAACTTAATACAACCAGAACATATCTAATCCAACCAGGGTAGAGACCTAATCCAACTGGAGCAGACCTAATGCAACTAGGGTGGAGCTAATCCAAACAGAGAAAACTTAATCCAACCACAGCAAACCTAATCCGACCAGTGTGTAACCTAATTCAACCAGGGCAAACCTAACCCATCTAAAGCAGATCTATTCCAATTACTTCAGGCGTAATACCTCCAGCGCAGACCTAATTCAACTGAAGCAGAGCTAATCCTATCAGAGTAGAGACCTAATCCAATCCTACAAACCTAATACAACCAGGGTGGACCTAATCCGAACAGAGGAGACCTAATCCAACCAGGGTGTAGACCTAATTCAAACAGGTTTATCCCATCTAAATCAGATCTAATCAAACTTGTTCGAACCTAGTCCAACCGAAGCGGACCTAATCCAACCAGGATGTAGACCTAATTCAAAAACAGGGCAAACCTATCCCATCTAAAACAGATCTAATCAAACTATTTCGAACTTAATCTCGTATCAGAGTAGAGACCTAATTCAACCAAGCAAACCTAATACAACCAGGGTGGACCTAATCCGAACAGAGCTGACCTAATCCAACCGGGGTGTAGACCTAAATCAAACAGGTTTATCCCATCTAAAGCAGATCTAATCAAACTAGTTCGAACCTAGTCCAACCGAACCAGACCTAATCCTACGAGGGTAAAGACCTAATTCAACCAAGGTAGCGACCTAATCCAACCAAGGTTGAGACCTAATTCCACCAGAGCAAACCTAATCCAACTAGTCTAGTGTATATCTTTTTTATGTGGGGGCGAGGAATCTTCGAGAGGCCTCGTTGGTCTTCTCTCCCGGGAAACCCTTGATTCCGAATTTCCGACCTACCAACTAACCCCCACCTCTTTCACTTTCGGGAGGCTTCTCTGATCTTCTCTCCCGGGAAGCCCTGGATTTCGAATTTCCGACCTACCAACTAACCCCCACCTCTTTCCTATTTCAATTCTTAGGCCCAGGACCGCTTTCACATTACTTCAGATCTGGGTGGATCTCCGTTCTATTTTTCCTCCTCCTTTTGGTCTGATTATTTCACTACATTCACGCATTGGGCGGTTGTTATCCAGTTAGTATCATCCTCCAGCATTAGGGGCACCGTAGTCTCCCTCGATGTTCCTATCTGCCGACCGACCGTTGGTCCTCTCATCTCTGAGATGGCAAGTATACTCTACGCTATTCCGTTGGGCGCCATAGTATCCGCATCTATTCGATTCATGGGGTGCAGGTATGCCCGGAATCAGCCATATACCGTGAGGACCTGGGCGAAGTGATAGTTCATCTGCCCGTCCATGCCTCGACGTCTGAAATCAGCGTCCAGGTCCACGCTGCTTGTTAGGTCATACCTTCGCATCGCTCCTACCATAGTCTTTCGGTTCTCTACCTTATCCTTATGGAGCAAATGTAATACAACCAGAATATACCTAATCCAACCAGAGTAGAGATCTAATCCAACTAGAGTAGACCTAATGCAATCAGGGTAGGTATCTACCAACCAACCAATATACCTAACAGAGCAAATTTAATAAAACCCGATCATACCTAGTCCAACCAGGGGTATAGATCTAATCCAACCAGAGGTATAGATCGAATCCAACCAGGGGCATAGACCTAACCCAACCAGGACAAAACTAATCCAACTAGTTCAGGCCTAATTTCTCCAGTGCAGACAATCCTATCAGAGTAGAGACCTAATTCAACTAAGGTAGACACCTAAAAGGGCAAATTTACTACAACCAGGGCATAGCTAATCCAACCAGGGTGGAGATGATCCGAATAGAGTAAACTTAATACAACCAGAGCAGACCTAATTCAACCAAAACAGACCTAATCCAACCAAAGTAGACCTAATCTTATTCGGGTACAGATCTAATTCAGCCAAGGTTGGATTAGGTCTGAACTAGTTGGATTAGGTCTTGTTTCTGTTTGGATTAGATCTATACCCCTGATTGGATTAGATCTATACCCCTGGTTGGATTGGCTATGCTCTGGTTCTAGTAAATTTGCCCTGTTAGGTTGAATTAGGTCTCCACTCTGATAGGATTAGGTCTGCTTTGGTTGGATTAGGTCTGCACTGGAGGAATAGGCCTGAACTACTTGGATTATGTTTGCCCTGGCTGGATTAAGTCTATACCCCTGGTTGGATTCGATCTATACCTCTGGTTGGATTAGATCTATACCCCTGGTGGACTAGGTATGCTCTGGTTGTATTAATTTTGCTCTGTTAGGTATCTTGGTAGTTGGTAGGGTTGGTTGGTAGATACCTAGTCCAACCAGGGGTATAGATCGAATCCAACCAGGGGTATAGACCTAATCCAACCGGGGCAAACCTAATCCAACTAGTTTAGGCCTAATTCCTCCGGTGTAGAAGCCTAATTCAACCAAGGTAGACACGTAACAGAGCAACTTTTCTACAGCCAGAGCAAAGCTAATTCAACCAGGGGTATAGACCTAATCCAATCAGGGGTATAGACCTAATCCAAACAACAACAAGACCTAATCTAACGAGTTCAGGCCTAAACCAACCAAATGAGACGTAAACCTATCAGAGTAGAGACCTAGCTAGACACCTAATCCAAATAGGGTAGAGACCTAATCCAACTAAAGCAGATCTAATCGAACTAGTTTAGGCCTAATTCAACCAAGGTAGACACCTAACAGAGCAAATTTACTACAACCAGAGCAGAGATAATCCCACCAGGAGTATAGACCTAATCCAATCAGGGGTATAGACCTAATCCAAACAATAACAAGACTTAATCCAACTAGTTCAGGTCTAATCCAACCAAAGGAGACCTAATCCTATCAGAGTAGAGACCAAGCTAGACACCTAATCCAAACAGGGTAGAGACCTAATCCAACTAGTTTAGGCAAGGTAGACACCTAACAGAGCAAATTTACTACAATCAGAGCAAAGCTAATCCAACCAGGAGTATAGACCTAATCCAATCAGGGGTATAGACCTAATTCAAACAAGCGAGACCTAATCCAACCAAAGTAGACCTAATCTTATTCGGGTGCAGACCTAATTCAGCCAAGGTTGGATTAGACCTGAACTAGTTAGATTAGGATTTGTTTTATATGGATTAGACCTAATCCAATCAGGGATATAGACCTAATTAAATCAGAGACCCAATCCAACTCTAGAGCAGGTCTTATACAACCATGTTGGATCTAATCTGAACAGAGCAAACTTAATACAACTAGAGTCGACCTAATCCAACCAGGGTGTACACCTAATTTAAACAGGGCAAACCTAGCCTATCTAAAGCAGACCTAATTAAACTCGTTCGAACCTAATCCAATCAAAGTAGACCTATACCTACCAGGGTCGAGACCTAATTCAATCCAAGCAAACCTAATCCAACCAGGGTAGCTCTAATACAAATCATCCAAGCCTACAGACTAAATAACATGTCTCGACTATAACAATCAGACTCAATAAAATCCGAGAGTGACACAAGTTCTGCTTAATTTTCTAGGTTCGTGTCTCCCCGATCAGCTGGGAACAAGCCGACCCGTTCGCCTCGCTCCGCAACGTGGGCGCCGACCCCACCATCCTCCTGCTGTGCATCGCGGTGTTCCTCTCCTACCTACCCGAGGCCGGCCAGTACAGCTGCATCTTCGTCTATCTCAAACTAGTCATCGGTTGGAGCGCGCCCATGGTGGCGGTGTTCGTGGGGCTGGTCGGGCTGCTGGCCGTGCTGGCGCAGCTCTGCCTCGGCGCGCTCATGAAGAACCTGGGCTGCAAGCACACCATCATGCTCGGCCTGCTGTTCGAGATGCTGCAGCTGCTGTGGTACGGGTTCGGCACGACCACGTGGATGATGTGGGCGGCGGGCATGCTGGCCAGCATGTCGTCCATCACGTACCCCGCGATCTCCGCGTTCGTCTCCATCCACAGCACGGCCGACCGACAGGGCGTGGTGCAGGGCATGGTGACGGGCATGCGTGGGCTGTGCAACGGGCTGGGGCCGGCGATGTATGGGCTGATCTTCTACATGTTCCACGTGGACTTGACCCCGAATGACGATGGAATCGACACCACGCATGCTACCACCGATATTCACCACTTTGATAACTACACTCAGGTATGATGAGTTTTTTTTGCGTTGTACTTGTAGTCATTCACATAATGTAATTCTTTTTTGTTTGTTTTTAGTTGGTTCCAGGTCCGCCGTTCGTGTTCGGTGCTTTCCTAGTCGTCTGCGCTTTAATAGTGGCTTCGTTCATCCCGACCAAAACCCAGGGCGAGTCGGGCATCCCGCTGGACACCCACTACGAGATGGAGAGGGGGCACCATCACAAAGTGTCCTCGCCCCTGTCCCCGCTCATTCCGAGCGCCCGGGACTGCGCTGCCGTCCTTTAGAATCGCATGCCATAACAGATTCAAAAAGCATAGTGCGAGTGCGCGGGAACATAAGTATATAACGGCGTTTCTAATCTAAAACTCCTACCCTAAACTACCCCCATCCCGTTTTTAAGTTGTTGTCTCACACCACCACCAACCCCCCCATTCGAGATTTCGCCCGTCGTGTTGATTATTTATGTACAAATTAGGTATTAACGAGTAATGTTAGGTTGTATTAATTGCATTTAGGTGAGAGCGCAGCCAGGAGTAGTCGCTAATGAAAACCCGCGTAATAATTCAGTGTGAATGTGATATAATTATGTAGTAGGGCCAGTTCCGCCATGCCTGATTCACGTTTATTTGTCGCACTCTCCTAATTTTTTCCTTTTTTTTTATTTGTATTTAAGTAAGTCTCAGGTCGCAGATGAATTATTTTGTAAAAACGACGACGCCCACAGATAAAATGCACCCGTAGCGGCCACACTCGTGTGTTGTTTACCAAGCAGTCAATTTTCCATGTTTTCTACTTGCAACGTGTGATTGTGCGATGTTGAAGGGGCGAGCGCACGTGATTTTGTAGGGATCGAGATAGATTGTATGAGAGAAAGAGATAGAGAGAGATATATCAGGTTGTTAAAGGTCGCAAGGGCGTCCGGCAGCTGTGTCCGTGTTATATTTACGATTTGTATAGAGATGGTATATTTTTCATTAAAACGTTGCGTGTTTATTGGGGGGCCTGCCGGCCGCCCCCTCCAACGCCATCCTTCGTCGACGCCGGAAACGGCGCGCCCGGCAACGACGCTACTTAACATTGGAAAAGTATTTTAAATAATAGGATTTTACCGCTGTAAGATGTAAATTATATAAATATATATTATATATATACACATAAACTAAATTTAAATTGTTTTAAGAATAAAGAATTTCAAAGTCGTCTAAATATTATTTTTTATTCTAATATAACACCATCCCTGCCTATGATCACCACAGTATGGACCAAATAAAACAAATGGTATGTACAAACACCTCTTTTAGGATCATAAAATCCTGATCCTGGATTTAAATTTCATGTATTTTTCTGGATTAAACTCTGTAGCATTTTTATTTGAAATGCTAGAGAGATGGTTTATATATCAAAATGTAGAGTATTACAAGGCCTACAAATTGAAGCTTAGGCACTTTTCTCTAGCTCTTATCGTTTTCACGCTACAAAGGCCAGCAAATGTGAAATTGATGAAATTTCATGTATTTTTCCCGTTTAAACTCTGTAGCATTTTTATTTGAAATGCTAGAGAGATGGTTTATATATCAAAATGTAGAGCAATACAAGGCCTACAAATTGAGTCTGAGGCACTTTTCTCTAGCTCTTACCGTTTTCACGCTACAAAGGCCAGCAAATGTGAAATTGATGAAATTTCATGTATTTTTCACGTTTAAACTCGGTAGCATTTTTATTTGAAGTGCTAGAGAGATGGTTTATATATCAAAATGTAGAGTATTACAAGGCCTACAAATTGAGGCTTAGGCACTTTTCTCTAGCTCTTACCGTTTTCACGCTAGAGAGGCCAGCAAATGTGAAATTCATGAAATTTCATGAAATTTCATGTATTTTTCTCGTTTAAACTCTGTAGCATTTTTATTTGAAATGCTAGAGAGATGGTTTATATGTCAAAATGTAGAGTATTACAAGGCCTACAAATTGAGGCTTACGCACTTTTCTCTAGCTCTTACCGTTTTCACGCTACAGAGGCCAGCAAATGTGAAATTCATGGAATTTCATGTATTTTTCCCGTTTAAACTCTGTAGCATTTTTATTTGAAATGCTAGAGAGATGGTTTATATGTCAAAATGTAGAGTATTACAAGGCCTACAAATTGAGGCTTACGCACTTTTCTCTAGCTCTTACCGTTTTCACGCTAGAGAGGCCAGCAAATGTGAAATTCATGAAATTTCATGAAATTTCATGTATTTTTCTCGTTTAAACTCTGTAGCATTTTTATTTGAAATGCTAGAGAGATGGTTTATATGTCAAAATGTAGAGTATTACAAGGCCTACAAATTGAGGCTTAAGCACTTTTCTCTAGCTCTTACCGTTTTCAAGCTACAAAGGCCAGCAAATGTGACATTCATGAAATTTCATGTATTTTTCTCGTTTAAACTCGGTAGCATTTTTATTTGAAGTGCTAGAGAGATGGTTTATATATGAAAATGTAGAGTATTACAAGGCCTACAAATTGAGGCTTAGGCACTTTTCTCTAGCTCTTACCGTTTTCACGCTAGAAAGGCCAGCAGATGTGAAATTCATGAAATTTCGTGTATTTTTCTCGTTTAAACTCTGTAGCATTTTTATTTGAAATGCTAGAGAGATGGTTTATATATCAACATGTAGAGTATTACAAGGCCTACAAATTGAGGCTTAGGCACTTTTCTCTAGCTCTTACCGTTTTCACGCTACAAAGGCCAGCAAATGTGAAATTGATGAAATTTCATGTATTTTTCCCGTTTAAACTCTGTAGCATTTTTATTTGAAATGCTAGAGAGATGGTTTATATATCAAAATGTAGAGCAATACAAGGCCTACAAATTGAGTCTGAGGCACTTTTCTCTAGCTCTTACCGGTTTCAAGCTACAGAGGCCAGCAAATGTGAAATTCATGAAATTTCATGTATTTTTCTCGTTTAAACTCGGTAGCATTTTTATTTGAAGCGCTAGAGAGATAGTTTATATATCAAAATGTAGAGTATTACAAGACCTACAAATTGAGGCTTAGGCACTTTTCTCTAGCTCTTACAGATTTCACGCTACAGAGGCCAGCAAATGTGAAATTGATAAAATTTCATGTATTTTTCTCGTTTAAACTCGGTAGCATTTTTATTTGAAGTGCTAGAGAGATGGTTTATATATCAAAATGTAGAGTATTACAAGACCTACAAATTGAGCCTTAGGCACTTTTCTCTAGCTCTTACCGTTTTCACGCTACAAAGGCCAGCAAATGTGAAATTGATGAAATTTCATGTATTTTTCCAGTTTAAACTCTGTAGCATTTTTATTTGAAGTGCTAGAGAGATGGTTTATATATCAAAATGTAGAGTATTACAAGGCCTACAAATTGAGGCTTAGGCACTTTTCTCTAGCTCTTACCGGTTTCAAGCTACAGAGGCCAGCAAATGTGAAATTCATGAAATTTCATGTATTTTTCTCGTTTAAACTCGGTAGCATTTTTATTTGAAGTGCTAGAGAGATGGTTTATATATCAAAATGTAGAGTATTACAAGACCTACAAATTGAGGCTTAGGCACTTTTCTCTAGCTCTTACCGATTTCACGCTACAGAGGCCAGCAAATGTGAAATTGATAAAATTTCATGTATTTTTCTCGTTTAAACTCGGTAGCATTTTTATTTGAAGTGCTAGAGAGATGGTTTATATATCAAAATGTAGAGTATTACAAGACCTACAAATTGAGCCTTAGGCACTTTTCTCTAGCTCTTACCGTTTTCACGCTACAGAGGCCAGCAAATGTGAAATTGATGAAATTTCATGTATTTTTCCAGTTTAAACTCTGTAGCATTTTTATTTGAAGTGCTAGAGAGATGGTTTATATATCAAAATGTAGAGTATTACAAGGCCTACAAATTGAAGCTTAGGCACTTTTCTCTAGCTCTTACCGGTTTCAAGCTACAGAGGCCAGCACATGTGAAATTCATGAAATGTCATGTATTTTTCTCGTTTGAACTCGGTAGCATTTTTATTTGAAGTGCTAGAGAGATGGTTTATATATCAAAATGTAGAGTATTACAAGACCTACAAATTGAGGCTTAGACACTTTTTTCTAGCTCTTACCGTTTTCATGCTACAGAGGCCAGCAAATGTGAAATTAATGAAATTTCATGTATTTTTCTCGTTTAAACTCGGTAGCATTTTTATTTGAAGTGCTAGAGAGATGGTTTATATATCAAAATGTAGAGCATTACAAGTCCTACAAATTGAGGCTTAGGCACTTTTCTCTAGCTCTTACCGTTTTCATTCTACAGACGCGAGCAAATGTGAAATTCATGAAATTTCATGTATTTTTCTCGTTTAAACTCGGTAGCATTTTTATTTGAAGTGCTAGAGAGATGGTTTATATATCAAAATGTAGAGTATTACAAGGCCTACAAATTGAAGCTTAGGCACTTTTCTCTAGCTCTTACCGGTTTCAAGCTACAGAGGCCAGCACATGTGAAATTCATGAAATGTCATGTATTTTTCTCGTTTGAACTCGGTAGCATTTTTATTTGAAGTGCTAGAGAGATGGTTTATATATCAAAATGTAGAGTATTACAAGACCTACAAATTGAGGCTTAGACACTTTTTTCTAGCTCTTACCGTTTTCATGCTACAGAGGCCAGCAAATGTGAAATTAATGAAATTTCATGTATTTTTCTCGTTTAAACTCGGTAGCATTTTTATTTGAAGTGCTAGAGAGATGGTTTATATATCAAAATGTAGAGCATTACAAGACCTACAAATTGAGGCTTAGGCACTTTTCTCTAGCTCTTACCGTTTTCATTCTACAGACGCGAGCAAATGTGAAATTCATGAAATTTCATGTATTTTTCTCGTTTAAACTCGGTAGCATTTTTATTTGAAGTGCTAGAGAGATGGTTTATATATCAAAATGTAGAGTATTACAAGACCTACAAATTGAGGCTTAGGCACTTTTCTCTAGCTCTTACCGATTTCACGCTACAGAGGCCAGCAAATGTGAAATTGATAAAATTTCATGTATTTTTCTCGTTTAAACTCGGTAGCATTTTTATTTGAAGTGCTAGAGAGATGGTTTATATATCAAAATGTAGAGTATTACAAGGCCTACAAATTGAGGTTTAGGCACTTTTCTCTAGCCCTTACCGTTTTCACGCTACAGAGGCCAGCAAATGTGAAATTGATGAAATTTCATGTATTTTTCCCGTTTAAACTCTGTAGCATTTTTATTTAAAATGGTAGAGAGATGGTTTATATATCAAAATGTAGAGTATTACAAGGCCTACAAATTGAGGCTGCGGCACTTTTCTCTAGCTCTTACCGTTTACATGCTACAGAGGCCAGCAAATGTGAAATTCATGAAATTTCATGTATTTTCCCGTTTAAACTCTGTAGCATTTTTATTTGAAATGCTAGAGAGATGGTTTATATATCAAAATGTAGAGTATTACAAGGCCTACAAATTGAGGGTTAGGCACTTTTCTCTAGCTCTTACCGTTTTCACGCTACAGAGGCCAGCAAATGTGAAATTCATGAAATTTCATGTTTTTTTTCTCGTTTAAACTCGGTAGCATTTTTATTTGAAATGCTAGAGAGATGGTTTATATATCAAAATGTAGATTATTACAAGGCCTACAAATTGAGGCTTAGGCACTTTTCTCTAGCTCTTACCGTTTTCACGCTACAGAGGCCAGCAAATGTGAAATTGATGAAATTTCATGTATTTTTCCCGTTTAAACTCTGTAGCATTTTTATTTGAAATGCTAGAGAGATGGTTTATATATCAAAATGTAGAGTATTACAAGGCCTACAAATTGAGGCTTAGGCACTTTTCTCTAGCTCTTACCGGTTTCAAGCTACAGAGGCCAGCACATGTGAAATTCATGAAATTTCATGTATTTTTCTCGTTTAAACTCGGTAGCATTTTTATTTGAAGTGCTAGAGAGATGGTTTATATATCAAAATGTAGAGCATTACAAGACCTACAAATTGAGGCTTAGGCACTTTTCTCTAGCTCTTACCGGTTTCAAGCTACAGAGGCCAGCAAATGTGAAATTAATGAAATTTCATGTATTTTTCTCGTTTAAACTCGGTAGCATTTTTATTGGAAGTGCTAGAGAGATGGTTTATATATCAAAATGTAGAGTATTACAATGCCTACAAACTGAGGCTTAGGCACTTTTCTCTAGCTCTTACCGATTTCACGCTACAGAGGCCAGCAAATGTGAAATTGATAAAATTTCATGTATTTTTCTCGTTTAAACTCGGTAGCATTTTTATTTGAAGTGCTAGAGAGATGGTTTATATATCAAAATGTAGAGTATTACAAGACCTACAAATTGAGGCTTGGGCACTTTTCTCTAGCTCTTACCGATTTCACGCTACAGAGGCCAGCAAATGTGAAATTGATAAAATTTCATGTATTTTTCTCGTTTAAACTCGGTAGCATTTTTATTTGAAGTGCTAGAGAGATGGTTTATATATCAAAATGTAGAGTATTACAAGGCCTACAAATTGAGGCTTAGGCACTTTTCTCTAGCTCTTACCGGTTTCAAGCTACAGAGGCCAGCACATGTGAAATTCATGAAATTTCATGTATTTTTCTCGTTTAAACTCGGTAGCATTTTTATTTGAATTGCTAGAGAGATGGTTTATATATCAAAATGTAGAGTATTACAAGGCCTACAAATTGAGGCTTAGGCACTTTTCTCTAGCTCTTACCGGTTTCAAGCTACAGAGGCCAGCAAATGTGAAATTGATAAAATTTCATGTATTTTTCTCGTTTAAACTCGGTAGCATTTTTATTTGAAGTGCTAGAGAGATGGTTTATATATCAAAATGTAGAGTATTACAAGACCTACAAATTGAGGCTTGGGCACTTTTCTCTAGCTCTTACCGATTTCACGCTACAGAGGCCAGCAAATGTGAAATTGATAAAATTTCATGTATTTTTCTCGTTTAAACTCGGTAGCATTTTTATTTGAAGTGCTAGAGAGATGGTTTATATATCAAAATGTAGAGTATTACAAGGCCTACAAATTGAGGCTTAGGCACTTTTCTCTAGCTCTTACCGGTTTCAAGCTACAGAGGCCAGCACATGTGAAATTCATGAAATTTCATGTATTTTTCTCGTTTAAACTCGGTAGCATTTTTATTTGAAGTGCTAGAGAGATGGTTTATATATCAAAATGTAGAGTATTACAAGGCCTACAAATTGAGGCTTAGGCACTTTTCTCTAGCTCTTACCGGTTTCAAGCTACAGAGGCCAGCAAATGTGAAATTGATAAAATTTCATGTATTTTTCTCGTTTAAACTCGGTAGCATTTTTATTTGAAGTGCTAGAGAGATGGTTTATATATCAAAATGTAGAGTATTACAAGACCTACAAATTGAGGCTTGGGCACTTTTCTCTAGCTCTTACCGATTTCACGCTACAGAGGCCAGCAAATGTGAAATTGATAAAATTTCATGTATTTTTCTCGTTTAAACTCGGTAGCATTTTTATTTGAAGTGCTAGAGAGATGGTTTATATATCAAAATGTAGAGTATTACAAGGCCTACAAATTGAGGCTTAGGCACTTTTCTCTAGCTCTTACCGGTTTCAAGCTACAGAGGCCAGCACATGTGAAATTCATGAAATTTCATGTATTTTTCTCGTTTAAACTCGGTAGCATTTTTATTTGAAGTGCTAGAGAGATGGTTTATATATCAAAATGTAGAGCATTACAAGACCTACAAATTGAGGCTTAGGCACTTTTCTCTAGCTCTTACCGGTTTCAAGCTACAGAGGCCAGCAAATGTGAAATTAATGAAATTTCATGTATTTTTCTCGTTTAAACTCGGTAGCATTTTTATTGGAAGTGCTAGAGAGATGGTTTATATATCAAAATGTAGAGTATTACAATGCCTACAAACTGAGGCTTAGGCACTTTTCTCTAGCTCTTACCGATTTCACGCTACAGAGGCCAGCAAATGTGAAATTGATAAAATTTCATGTATTTTTCTCGTTTAAACTCGGTAGCATTTTTATTTGAAGTGCTAGAGAGATGGTTTATATATCAAAATGTAGAGTATTACAAGACCTACAAATTGAGGCTTGGGCACTTTTCTCTAGCTCTTACCGATTTCACGCTACAGAGGCCAGCAAATGTGAAATTGATAAAATTTCATGTATTTTTCTCGTTTAAACTCGGTAGCATTTTTATTTGAAGTGCTAGAGAGATGGTTTATATATCAAAATGTAGAGTATTACAAGGCCTACAAATTGAGGCTTAGGCACTTTTCTCTAGCTCTTACCGGTTTCAAGCTACAGAGGCCAGCACATGTGAAATTCATGAAATTTCATGTATTTTTCTCGTTTAAACTCGGTAGCATTTTTATTTGAAGTGCTAGAGAGATGGTTTATATATCAAAATGTAGAGTATTACAAGGCCTACAAATTGAGGCTTAGGCACTTTTCTCTAGCTCTTACCGGTTTCAAGCTACAGAGGCCAGCAAATGTGAAATTGATAAAATTTCATGTATTTTTCTCGTTTAAACTCGGTAGCATTTTTATTTGAAGTGCTAGAGAGATGGTTTATATATCAAAATGTAGAGTATTACAAGACCTACAAATTGAGGCTTGGGCACTTTTCTCTAGCTCTTACCGATTTCACGCTACAGAGGCCAGCAAATGTGAAATTGATAAAATTTCATGTATTTTTCTCGTTTAAACTCGGTAGCATTTTTATTTGAAGTGCTAGAGAGATGGTTTATATATCAAAATGTAGAGTATTACAAGGCCTACAAATTGAGGCTTAGGCACTTTTCTCTAGCTCTTACCGGTTTCAAGCTACAGAGGCCAGCACATGTGAAATTCATGAAATTTCATGTATTTTTCTCGTTTAAACTCGGTAGCATTTTTATTTGAAGTGCTAGAGAGATGGTTTATATATCAAAATGTAGAGTATTACAAGGCCTACAAATTGAGGCTTAGGCACTTTTCTCTAGCTCTTACCGGTTTCAAGCTACAGAGGCCAGCAAATGTGAAATTGATAAAATTTCATGTATTTTTCTCGTTTAAACTCGGTAGCATTTTTATTTGAAGTGCTAGAGAGATGGTTTATATATCAAAATGTAGAGTATTACAAGACCTACAAATTGAGGCTTGGGCACTTTTCTCTAGCTCTTACCGATTTCACGCTACAGAGGCCAGCAAATGTGAAATTGATAAAATTTCATGTATTTTTCTCGTTTAAACTCGGTAGCATTTTTATTTGAAGTGCTAGAGAGATGGTTTATATATCAAAATGTAGAGTATTACAAGGCCTACAAATTGAGGCTTAAGCACTTTTCTCTAGCTCTTACCGTTTTCATGCTACAAAGGCCAGCAATGTGAAATTCATGAAATTTCATGTATTTTTCCCGTTTAAACTCTGTAGCATTTTTATTTGAAATGGTAGAGAGATGGTTTATAAATCAAAATGTAGAGTATTACAAGTCCTACAAATTGAGGCTTAGGCACTTTTCTCTAGCTCTTACCGGTTTCAAGCTACAGAGGCCAGCAAATGTGAAATTAATGAAATTTCATGTATTTTTCTCGTTTAAACTCGGTAGCATTTTTATTTGAAGTGCTAGAGAGATGGTTTATATATCAAAATGTAGAGTATTACAAGGCCTACAAATTGAGGCTTAGGCACTTTTCTCTAGCTCTTACCGTTTTCACGCTACAAAGGCCAGCAAATGTGAAATTGATGAAATTTCATGTATTTTTCCCGTTTAAACTCTGTAGCATTTTTATTTGAAGTGCTAGAGAGATGGTTTATATATCAAAATGTAGAGTATTACAAGACCTACAAATTGAGGCTTAGGCACTTTTCTCTAGCTCTTACCGATTTCACGCTACAGAGGCCAGCAAATGTGAAATTCATGAAATTTCATGTATTTTTCTCGTTTAAACTCGGTAGCATTTTTATTTGAAGCGCTAGAGAGATGGTTTATATATCAAAATGTAGAGTATTACAAGACCTACAAATTGAGGCTTAGGCACTTTTCTCTAGCTCTTACCGTTTTCACGCTACAAAGGCCAGCAAATGTGAAATTCATGAAATTTCATGTATTTTTCTCGTTTAAACTCTGTAGCATTTTTATTTGAAATGCTAGAGAGATGGTTTATATATGAAAATGTAGAGTATTACAAGGCCTACAAATTGAGGCTTAGGCACTTTTCTCTAGCTCTTACCGTTTTCACGCTACAAAGGCCAGCAAATGTGAAATTGATGAAATTTCATGTATTTTTCACGTTTAAACTCGGTAACATTTTTATTTGAAGTGCTAGAGAGATGGTTTATATATCAAAATGTAGAGTATTACAAGGCCTACAAATTGAGGCTTAGGCACTTTTCTCTAGCTCTTACCGTTTTCACGCTAGAGAGGCCAGCAAATGTGAAATTCATGAAATTTCATGTATTTTTCTCGTTTAAACTCTGTAGCATTTTTATTTGAAATGCTAGAGAGATGGTTTATATATGAAAATGTAGAGTATTACAAGGCCTACAAATTGAGGCTTAGGCACTTTTCTCTAGCTCTTACCGTTTTCACGCTACAAAGGCCAGCAAATGTGAAATTGATGAAATTTCATGTATTTTTCACGTTTAAACTCGGTAGCATTTTTATTTGAAGTGCTAGAGAGATGGTTTATATATCAAAATGTAGAGTATTACAAGGCCTACAAATTGAGGCTTAGGCACTTTTCTCTAGCTCTTACCGTTTTCACGCTAGAGAGGCCAGCAAATGTGAAATTCATGAAATTTCATGTATTTTTCTCGTTTAAACTCTGTAGCATTTTTATTTGAGGTGCTAGAGAGATGGTTTATATATCAAAATGTAGAGTATTACAAGGCCTACAAATTGAGACTTAGGCACTTTTCTCTAGCTCTTACCGTTTTCACGCTACAGAGGCCAGCAAATGTGAAATTCATATAATTTCATGTATTTTTCTCGTTTAAACTCGGTAGCATTTTTATTTGAAATGCTAGAGAGATGGTTTATATATGAAAATGTAGAGTATTACATGGCCTACAAATTGAGGCTTAGGCACTTTTCTCTAGCTCTTACCGTTTTCACGCTACAGAGGCCAGCAAATGTGAAATTCATGAAATTTCATGTATTTTTCCCGTTTAAACTCTGTAGCATTTTTACTTGAAATGCTAGAGAGATGGTTTATATATCAAAATGTAGATTATTACAAGGCCTACAAATTGAGGCTTAGGCACTTTTCTCTAGCTCTTACTGTTTCCACGCTAGAACGGCCAGCAAATGTGAAATTGATGAAATTTCATGTATTTTTCCCGTTTAAACTCTGTAGCATTTTTACTTGAAATGCTAGAGAGATGGTTTATATATCAAAATGTAGACTATTACAAGGCCTAAAAATTGAGGCTTAGGCACTTTTCTCTAGCTCTTACCGTTTTCACGCTACAAAGGCCAGCAAATGTGAAATTGATGAAATTTCATGTATTTTTCACGTTTAAACTCGGTAACATTTTTATTTGAAGTGCTAGAGAGATGGTTTATATATCAAAATGTAGAGTATTACAAGGCCTACACTTTTCTCTAGCTCTTACCGTTTTCACGCTATAACGGCCAGCAAATGTGAAATTGATGAAATTTCATGTATTTTTCCCGTTTAAACTCTGTAGCATTTTTATTTGAAGTGCTAGAGAGATGGTTTATATATCAAAATGTAGAGTATTACAAGGCCTACAAATTGAGGCTTAGACATTTTTCTCTAACTGTTACCGTTTTCACGCTATAACGGCCAGCAAATGTGAAATTGATGAAATTTCATGTATTTTTCACGTTTAAACTCGGTAGCATTTGTATTTGAAATGCTAGAGAGATGGTTTATATATCAAAATGTAGAGTATTACAAGGCCTACAAATTGAGGCTTAGGCACTTTTCTCTAGCTATTATCGTTTTCACGCTACAAAGGCCAGCAAATGTGAAATTGCTGAAATTTCATGTATTTTTCCCGTTTAAACTCTGTAGCATTTTTATTTGAAATGCTAGAGAGATGGTTTATATGTCAAAATGTAGAGTATTACAAGGACTACAAATTGAGGCTTAGGCACTTTTCTCTAGCTCTTACCGTTTTCACGCTACAGAGGCCAGCAAATGTGAAATTCATGAAATTTCATGTATTTTTCTCGTTTAAATTCTGTAGCATTTTTATTTGAAATGCTAGAGAGATGGTTTATATGTCAAAATGTAGAGTATTACAAGGCCTACAAATTGAGGCTTAGGCACTTTTCTCTAGCTCTTACCGTTTTCACGCTACAGAGGCCAGCAAATGTGAAATTCATGAAATTTCATGTATTTTTCTCGTTTAAATTCTGTAGCATTTTTATTTGAAATGCTAGAGAGATGGTTTATATATGAGAATGTAGAGTATTACATGGCCTACAAATTGAGGCTTAGGCACTTTTCTCTAGCTCTTACCGTTTTCACGCTACAGAGGCCAGCAAATGTGAAATTCATGAAATTTCATGTATTTTTCCCGTTTAAACTCTGTAGCATTTTTACTTGAAATGCTAGAGAGATGGTTTATATATCAAAATGTAGATTATTACAAGGCCTACAAATTGAGGCTTAGGCACTTTTCTCTAGCTCTTACTGTTTCCACGCTAGAACGGCCAGCAAATGTGAAATTGATGAAATTTCATGTATTTTTCCCGTTTAAACTCTGTAGCATTTTTACTTGAAATGCTAGAGAGATGGTTTATATATCAAAATGTAGACTATTACAAGGCCTAAAAATTGAGGCTTAGGCACTTTTCTCTAGCTCTTACCGTTTTCACGCTACAAAGGCCAGCAAATGTGAAATTGATGAAATTTCATGTATTTTTCACGTTTAAACTCGGTAACATTTTTATTTGAAGTGCTAGAGAGATGGTTTATATATCAAAATGTAGAGTATTACAAGGCCTACAAATTGAGGCTTAGGCACTTTTCTCTAGCTCTTACCGTTTTCACGCTAGAGAGGCCAGCATATGTGAAATTCATGAAATTTCATGTATTTTTCTCGTTTAAACTCTGTAGCATTTTTATTTGAAATGCTAGAGAGATGGTTTATATATGAAAATGTAGAGTATTACAAGGCCTACAAATTGAGGCTTAGGCACTTTTCTCTAGCTCTTACCGTTTTCACGCTACAAAGGCCAGCAAATGTGAAATTGATGAAATTTCATGTATTTTTCACGTTTAAACTCGGTAGCATTTTTATTTGAAGTGCTAGAGAGATGGTTTATATATCAAAATGTAGAGTATTACAAGGCCTACAAATTGAGGCTTAGGCACTTTTCTCTAGCTCTTACCGTTTTCATGCTAGAGAGGCCAGCAAATGTGAAATTCATGAAATTTCATGTATTTTTCTCGTTTAAACTCTGTAGCATTTTTATTTGAAATGCTAGAGAGATGGTTTATATTTCAAAATGTAGAGTATTACAAGGCCTACAAATTGATGCTTAGGCACTTTTCTCTAGGTCTTACCGTTTTCACGCTACAGAGGCCAGCAAATGTGAAATTCATGAAATTTCATGTATTTTTCTCGTTTAAACTCTGTAGCATTTTTATTTGAGGTGCTAGAGAGATGGTTTATATATCAAAATGTAGAGTATTACAAGGCCTACAAATTGAGACTTAGGCACTTTTCTCTAGCTCTTACCGTTTTCACGCTACAGAGGCCAGCAAATGTGAAATTCATATAATTTCATGTATTTTTCTCGTTTAAACTCGGTAGCATTTTTATTTGAGGTGCTAGAGAGATGGTTTATATATCAAAATGTAGAGTATTACAAGGCCTACAAATTGAGGCTTAGGCACTTTTCTCTAGCTCTTACCGTTTTCACGCTACAGAGGCCAGCAAATGTGAAATTCATATAATTTCATGTATTTTTCTCGTTTAAACTCGGTAGCATTTTTATTTGAGGTGCTAGAGAGATGGTTTATATTTCAAAATGTAGAGTATTACAAGGCCTACAAATTGATGCTTAGGCACTTTTCTCTAGGTCTTACCGTTTTCACGCTACAGAGGCCAGCAAATGTGAAATTCATGAAATTTCATGTATTTTTCTCGTTTAAACTCTGTAGCATTTTTATTTGAGGTGCTAGAGAGATGGTTTATATATCAAAATGTAGAGTATTACAAGGCCTACAAATTGAGACTTAGGCACTTTTCTCTAGCTCTTACCGTTTTCACGCTACAGAGGCCAGCAAATGTGAAATTCATATAATTTCATGTATTTTTCTCGTTTAAACTCGGTAGCATTTTTATTTGAGGTGCTAGAGAGATGGTTTATATATCAAAATGTAGAGTATTACAAGGCCTACAAATTGAGGCTTAGGCACTTTTCTCTAGCTCTTACCGTTTTCACGCTACAGAGGCCAGCAAATGTGAAATTCATATAATTTCATGTATTTTTCTCGTTTAAACTCGGTAGCATTTTTATTTGAGGTGCTAGAGAGATGGTTTATATATCAAAATGTAGAGTATTACAAGGCCTACAAATTGAGGCTTAGGCACTTTTCTCTAGCTCTTACCGTTTTCACGCTACAGAGGCCAGCAAATGTGAAATTCATGAAATTTCATGTATTTTTCTCGTTTAAACTCGGTAGCATTGTTATTTGAGGTGCTAGAGAGATGGTTTATATATCAAAATGTAGAGTATTACAAGGCCTACAAATTGAGGCTTAGGCACTTTTCTCTAGCTCTTACCGTTTTCACGCTATAACGGCCAGCAAATGTGAAATTGATGAAATTTCATGTATTTTTCCCGTTTAAAGTCTGTAGCATTTTTATTTGAAGTGCTAGAGAGATGGTTTATATATCAAAATGTAGAGTATTACAAGGCCTACAAATTGAGGCTTAGACATTTTTCTCTAACTCTTACCGTTTTCACGCTATAACGGCCAGCAAATGTGAAATTGATGAAATTTCATGTATTTTTCACGTTTAAACTCGGTAGCATTTGTATTTGAAATGCTAGAGAGATGGTTTATATATCAAAATGTAGAGTATTACAAGGCCTACAAATTGAGGCTTAGGCACTTTTCTCTAGCTCTTACCGTTTTCACGCTACAAAGGCCAGCAATTGTGAAATTGATGAAATTTCATGTATTTTTCCCGTTTAAACTCTGTAGCATTTTTACTTGAAATGCTAGAGAGATGGTTTATATATCAAAATGTAGACTATTACAAGGCCTAAAAATTGAGGCTTAGGCACTTTTCTCTATCTCTTACCGTTTTCACGCTACAGAGGCCAGCAAATGTGAAATTCATGAAATTTCATGGATTTTTCCCGTTTAAACTCTGCAGCATACTTATTTGAAATGCTAGAGAGATGGTTTATATTTAAAAATGTAGAGTATTACAAGGCCTACAAATTGAGGCTTAGGCACTTTTCTCTAGCTCTTTCCGTTTTCACGCTACAGAGGCCAGCAAATGTGAAATTCATGAAATTTCATGTATTTTTCTCGTTTAAACTCTGTAGCATTTTTATTTGAAATGCTAGAGAGATGCTTTATATATGAAAATGTAGAGTATTACAAGGCCTACAAATTGCGGCTTAGGCACTTTTCTCTAGCTCTTACCGTTTTCACGCTACAAAGGCCAGCAATTGTGAAATTGATGAAATTTCATGTATTTTTCCCGTTTAAACTCTGTAGCATTTTTATTTGAAATACTACAGAGATGGTTTATATATTAAAATGTAGATTATTACAAGGCCTACAAATTGAGGCTTAGGCACTTTTCTCTAGCTCTTACTGTTTCCACGCTAGAACGGCCAGCAAATGTGAAATTGATGAAATTTCATGTATTTTTCCCGTTTAAACTCTGTAGCATTTTTACTTGAAATGCTAGAGAGATGGTTTATATATCAAAATGTAGACTATTACAAGGCCTAAAAATTGAGGCTTAGGCACTTTTCTCTATCTCTTACCGTTTTCACGCTACAGAGGCCAGCAAATGTGAAATTCATGAAATTTCATGGATTTTTCCCGTTTAAACTCTGCAGCATACTTATTTGAAATGCTAGAGAGATGGTTTATATATCAAAATGTAGAGTATTACAAGGCCTACAAATTGAGGCTTAGGCACTTTTCTCTAGCTCTTACCGTTTTCACGCTAGAGAGGCCAGCAAATGTGAAATTCATGAAATTTCATGTATTTTTCTCGTTTAAACTCTGTAGCATTTTTATTTGAAATGCTAGAGAGATGGTTTATATATGAAAATGTAGAGTATTACAAGGCCTACAAATTGAGGCTTATGCACTTTTCTCTAGCTCTTACCGTTTTCACGCTACAAAGGCCAGCAAATGTGAAATTGATGAAATTTCATGTATTTTTCACGTTTAAACTCGGTAGCATTTTTATTTGAAGTGCTAGAGAGATGGTTTATATATCAAAATGTAGAGTATTACAAGGCCTACAAATTGAGGCTTAGGCACTTTTCTCTAGCTCTTACCGTTTTCACGCTAGAGAGGCCAGCAAATGTGAAATTCATGAAATTTCATGTATTTTTCTCGTTTAAACTCTGTAGCATTTTTATTTGAAATGCTAGAGAGATGGTTTATATATCAAAATGTAGAGTATTACAAGGCCTACAAATCGAGGCTTAGGCACTTTTCTCTAGCTCTTACCGTTTTCACGCTACAAAGGCCAGCAAATGTGAAATTGATGAAATTTCATGAATTTTTCCCGTTTAAACTCTGTAGCATTTTTATTTGAAATGCTAGAGAGATGGTTTATATATCAAAATGTAGAGTATTACAAGGCCTACAAATTGAGGCTGAGGCACTTTTCTCTAGCTCTTACCGTTTTCACGCTACAGAGGTCAGCAAATGTGAAATTCATGAAATTTCATGTATTTTTCTCGTTGAAACTCGGTAGCATTTGTATTTGAAACGCTAGATAGATGGTTTATATATCAAAATGTAGAGTATTACAAGGCCTACAAATTGAGGCTGAGGCACTTTTCTCTAGCTCTTACCGTTTTCACGCTACAAAGGCCAGCAAATGTGAAATTGATGAAATTTCATGTATTTTTCACGTTTAAACTCGGTAGCATTGTTATTTGAGGAGCTAGAGAGATGGTTTATATATCAAAATGTAGAGTATTACAAGGCCTACAAATTGAGGCTTAGGCACTTTTCTCTAGCTCTTACCGTTTTCACGCTACAAAGGTCAGAAAATGTGAAATTCATGAAATTTCATGTATTTTTCTCGTTTAAACTCGGTAGCATTTTTATTTGAGGTGCTAGAGAGATGGTTTATATATCAAAATGTAGAGTATTACAAGGCCTACAAATTGAGGCTTAGGCACTTTTCTTTAGCTCTTACCGTTTTCACGCTACAGAGGCCAGCAAATGTGAAATTCATGAAATTTCATGTATTTTTCTCGTTTAAACTCGGTAGCATTGTTATTTGAGGTGCTAGAGAGATGGTTTATATATCAAAATGTAGAGTATTACAAGGCCTACAAATTGAGGCTTAGGCACTTTTCTCTAGCTCTTACCGTTTTCACGCTACAAAGGTCAGAAAATGTGAAATTCATGAAATTTCATGTATTTTTCTCGTTTAAACTCTGTAGCATTTTTATTTGAAATGCTAGAGAGATGGTTTATATATCAAAATGTAGAGTATTACAAGGCCTACAAATTGAGGCTGAGGCACTTTTCTCTAGCTCTTACCGTTTTCACGCTACAGAGGTCAGCAAATGTGAAATTCATGAAATTTCATGTATTTTTCTCGTTTAAACTCGGTAGCATTTGTATTTGAAACGCTAGATAGATGGTTTATATATCAAAATGTAGAGTAGTACAAGGCCTACAAATTGAGGCTTAGGCACTTTTCTCTAGCTCTTACCGTTTTCACGCTACAGAGGCCAGCAAATGTGAAATTCATAAAATTTCATGTATTTTTCTCGTTTAAACTCGGTAGCATTTTTATTTGAGGTGCTAGAGAGATGGTTTATATATCAAAATGTAGAGTATTACACGGCCTACAAATTGAGGCTTAGGCACTTTTCTTTAGCTCTTACCGTTTTCACGCTACAGAGGCCAGCAAATGTGAAATTCATGAAATTTCATGTATTTTTCTCGTTTAAACTCGGTAGCATTGTTATTTGAGGTGCTAGAGAGATGGTTTATATATCAAAATGTAGAGTATTACAAGGCCTACAAATTGAGGCTTAGGCACTTTTCTCTAGCTCTTACCGTTTTCACGCTACAGAGGCCAGCAAATGTGAAATTCATGAAATTTCATGTATTTTTCTCGTTTAAACTCGGTAGCATTGTTATTTGAGGTGCTAGAGAGATGGTTTATATATCAAAATGTAGAGTATTACAAGGCCTACAAATTGAGGCTTAGGCACTTTTCTCTAGCTCTTACCGTTTTCACGCTACAAAGGTCAGAAAATGTGAAATTCATGAAATTTCATGTATTTTTCTCGTTTAAACTCTGTAGCATTTTTATTTGAAATGCTAGAGAGATGGTTTATATATCAAAATGTAGAGTATTACAAGGCCTACAAATTGAGGCTGAGGCACTTTTCTCTAGCTCTTACCGTTTTCACGCTACAAAGGCCAGCAAATGTGAAATTGATGAAATTTCATGTATTTTTCACGTTTAAACTCGGTAGCATTTTTATTTGAAGTGCTAGAGAGATGGTTTATATATCAAAATGTAGAGTATTACAAGACCTACAAATTGAGGCTTAGGCACTTTTCTCTAGCTCTTACCGTTTTCACGCTACAAAGGCCAGCAAATGTGAAATTCATGAAATTTCATGTATTTTTCAAGTTTAAACTCGGTAGCATTTTTATTTGAAGTGCTAGAGAGATGGTTTATATATCAAAATGTAGAGTATTACAAGGCCTACAAATTGAGGCTTAGGCACTTTTCTCTAGCTCTTACCGTTTTCACGCTACAGAGGCCAGCAAATGTGAAATTGATGAAATTTCATGTATTTTTCCCGTTTAAACTCTGTAGCATTTTTATTTGAAATGCTAGAGAGATGGTTTATATATCAAAATGTAGAGTAATATAAGGCCTACAAATTGAGGCTTAGGCACTTTTCTCTAGCTCTTACCGTTTTCACGCTACAGAGGCCAGCAAATGTGAAATTCATGAAATTTCATGTATTTTTCTCGTTTAAACTCGGTAGCATTTTTATTTGAAGTGCTAGAGAGATGGTTTATATATCAAAATGTAGAGTATTACAAGGCCTACAAATTGAGGCTGAGGCACGTTTCTCTAGCTCTTACTGTTTTCACGCTACATAGGCCAGCAATTGTGAAATTCATGAAATTTCATATATTTTTCCCGTTTAAACTCTGTAGCATTTGTATTTGAAATGCTAGAGAGATGGTTTATATATCAAAATGTAGAGTATTACAAGGCCTACAAATTGAGGCTTAGGCACTTTTCTCTAGCTCTTACCGTTTTCACGCTATAACGGCCAGCAAATGTGAAATTGATGAAATTTCATGTATTTTTCTCGTTTAAACTCTGTAGCATTTTTATTTGAAATGCTAGAGAGATGGTTTATATATCAAAATGTAGAGTATTACAAGGCCTACAAATCGAGGCTTAGGCACTTTTCTCTAGCTCTTACCGTTTTCACGCTACAAAGGCCAGCAAATGTGAAATTGATGAAATTTCATGAATTTTTCCCGTTTAAACTCTGTAGCATTTTTATTTGAAATGCTAGAGAGATGGTTTATATTTCAAAATGTAGAGTATTACAAGGCCTACAAATTGAGGCTTAGGCACTTTTCTCTAGCTCTTACCGTTTTCACGCTACAGAGGCCAGCAAATGTGAAATTCATGAAATTTCATGTATTTTTCTCGTTTAAACTCTGTAGCATTTTTATTTGAGGTGCTAGAGAGATGGTTTATATATCAAAATGTAGGGTATTACAAGGCCTACAAATTGAGGCTTAGGCACTTTTCTCTAGCTCTTACCGTTTTCACGCTACAGAGGCCAGCAAATGTGAAATTCATAAAATTTCATGTATTTTTCTCGTTTAAACTCGGTAGCATTTTTATTTGAGGTGCTAGAGAGATGGTTTATATATCAAAATGTAGAGTATTACAAGGCCTACAAATTGAGGCTTAGGCACATTTCTCTAGCTCTTACCGTTTTCACGCTACAGAGGCCAGCAAATGTGAAATTCATGAAATTTCATGTATTTTTCTCGTTTAAACTCGGTAGCAATGTTATTTGAGGTGCTAGAGAGATGGTTTATATATCAAAATATAGAGTATTACAAGGCCTACAAATTGAGGCTTAGGCACATTTCTCTAGCTCTTACCGTTTTCACGCTACAGAGGCCAGCAAATGTGAAATTCATGAAATTTCATGTATTTTTCTCGTTTAAACTCGGTAGCATTGTTATTTGAGGTGCTAGAGAGATGGTTTATATATCAAAATGTAGAGTATTACAAGGCCTACAAATTGAGGCTTAGGCACTTTTCTCTAGCTCTTACCGTTTTCACGCTACAAAGGTCAGAAAATGTGAAATTCATGAAATTTCATGTATTTTTCTCGTTTAAACTCTGTAGCATTTTTATTTGAAATGCTAGAGAGATGGTTTATATATCAAAATGTAGAGTATTACAAGGCCTACAAATTGAGGCTGAGGCACTTTTCTCTAGCTCTTACCGTTTTCACGCTACAGAGGTCAGCAAATGTGAAATTCATGAAATTTCATGTATTTTTCTCGTTTAAACTCGGTAGCATTTGTATTTGAAATGCTAGAGAGATGGTTTATATATCAAAATGTAGAGTATTACAAGGCCTACAAATCGAGGCTTAGGCACTTTTCTCTAGCTCTTACCGTTTTCACGCTACAAAGGCCAGCAAATGTGAAATTGATGAAATTTCATGAATTTTTCCCGTTTAAACTCTGTAGCATTTTTATTTGAAATGCTAGAGAGATGGTTTATATTTCAAAATGTAGAGTATTACAAGGCCTACAAATTGAGGCTTAGGCACTTTTCTCTAGCTCTTACCGTTTTCACGCTACAGAGGCCAGCAAATGTGAAATTCATGAAATTTCATGTATTTTTCTCGTTTAAACTCTGTAGCATTTTTATTTGAGGTGCTAGAGAGATGGTTTATATATCAAAATGTAGGGTATTACAAGGCCTACAAATTGAGGCTTAGGCACTTTTCTCTAGCTCTTACCGTTTTCACGCTACAGAGGCCAGCAAATGTGAAATTCATAAAATTTCATGTATTTTTCTCGTTTAAACTCGGTAGCATTTTTATTTGAGGTGCTAGAGAGATGGTTTATATATCAAAATGTAGAGTATTACAAGGCCTACAAATTGAGGCTTAGGCACATTTCTCTAGCTCTTACCGTTTTCACGCTACAGAGGCCAGCAAATGTGAAATTCATGAAATTTCATGTATTTTTCTCGTTTAAACTCGGTAGCATTGTTATTTGAGGTGCTAGAGAGATGGTTTATATATCAAAATGTAGAGTATTACAAGGCCTACAAATTGAGGCTTAGGCACATTTCTCTAGCTCTTACCGTTTTCACGCTACAGAGGCCAGCAAATGTGAAATTCATGAAATTTCATGTATTTTTCTCGTTTAAACTCGGTAGCATTGTTATTTGAGGTGCTAGAGAGATGGTTTATATATCAAAATGTAGAGTATTACAAGGCCTACAAATTGAGGCTTAGGCACTTTTCTCTAGCTCTTACCGTTTTCACGCTACAAAGGTCAGAAAATGTGAAATTCATGAAATTTCATGTATTTTTCTCGTTTAAACTCTGTAGCATTTTTATTTGAAATGCTAGAGAGATGGTTTATATATCAAAATGTAGAGTATTACAAGGCCTACAAATTGAGGCTGAAGCACTTTTCTCTAGCTCTTACCGTTTTCACGCTACAGAGGTCAGCAAATGTGAAATTCATGAAATTTCATGTATTTTTCTCGTTTAAACTCGGTAGCATTTGTATTTGAAACGCTAGATAGATGGTTTATATATCAAAATGTAGAGTATTACAAGGCCTACAAATTGAGGCTTAGGCACTTTTCTCTAGCTCTTACCGTTTTCACGCTACAAAGGCCAGCAAATGTGAAATTGATGAAATTTCATGTATTTTTCACGTTTAAACTCGGTAGCATTGTTATTTGAGGAGCTAGAGAGATGGTTTATATATCAAAATGTAGAGTATTACAAGGCCTACAAATTGAGGCTTAGGCACTTTTCTCTAGCTCTTACCGTTTTCACGCTACAAAGGTCAGAAAATGTGAAATTCATGAAATTTCATGTATTTTTCTCGTTTAAACTCTGTAGCATTTTTATTTGAAATGCTAGAGAGATGGTTTATATATCAAAATGTAGACTATTACAAGGCCTACAAATTGAGGCTTAGGCACTTTTCTCTAGCTCTTACCGTTTTCACGCTACAGAGGCCAGCAAATGTGAAATTCATGAAATTTCATGTATTTTTCTCGTTTAAACTCGGTAGCATTTTTATTTGAAGTGCTAGAGAGATGGTTTATATATCAAAATGTAGAGCAATACAAGGCCTACAAATTGAGGCTTAGGCACTTTTCTCTAGCTCTTACCGTTTTCACGCTACAAAGGCCAGCAAATGTGAAATTAATGAAATTTCATGTATTTTTCTCGTTTAAACTCGGTAGCATTTTTATTTGATGTGCTAGAGAGATGGTTTATATATCAAAATGTAGAGTATTACAAGGCCTACAAATTGAGGCTTAGGCACTTTTCTCTAGCTCTTACCGTTTTCACGCTACAGAGGCCAGCAAATGTGAAATTCATGAAATTTCATGTATTTTTCTCGTTTAAACTCTGTAGCATTTTTATTTGAAATGCTAGAGAGATGGTTTATATATCAAAATGTAGACTATTACAAGGCCTACAAATTGAGGCTTAGGCACTTTTCTCTAGCTCTTACCGTTTTCACGCTACAGAGGCCAGCAAATGTGAAATTCATGAAATTTCATGTATTTTTCTCGTTTAAACTCGGTAGCATTTTTATTTGAAGTGCTAGAGAGATGGTTTATATATCAAAATGTAGAGCAATACAAGGCCTACAAATTGAGGCTTAGGCACTTTTCTCTAGCTCTTACCGTTTTCACGCTACAAAGGCCAGCAAATGTGAAATTAATGAAATTTCATGTATTTTTCTCGTTTAAACTCGGTAGCATTTTTATTTGATGTGCTAGAGAGATGGTTTATATATCAAAATGTAGAGCAATACAAGGCCTACCAATTGAGGCTTAGGCACTTTTCTCTAGCTCTTACCGTTTTCACGCTACAAAGGCCAGCAAATGTGAAATTGATGAAATTTCATGTATTTTTCACGTTTAAACTAGATAGCATTTTTATTTGAAATGCTAGAGAGATGGTTTATATATCAAAATGTAGAGTATTACAAGGCCTACAAATTGAGGCTTAGGCACTTTTCTCTAGCTCTTACCGGTTTCAAGCTACAGAGGCCAGCACATGTGAAATTCATGAAATTTCATGTATTTTTCTCGTTTAAACTCGGTAGCATTTTTATTTGAAGTGCTAGAGAGATGGTTTATATATCAAAATGTAGAGCAATACAAGGTCTACAAATTGAGGCTTAGCCACTTTTCTCTAGCTCTTACCGTTTTCACGCTACAGAGGCCAGCAAATGTGAAATTTTATTTGAAATGCTAGAGAGATGGTTTATATATCAAAATGTAGAGTATTACAAGGCCTACAAATTGAGGCTTAGGCACTTTTCTCTAGCTCTTACCGTTTTCACGCTACAAAGGCCAGCAAATGTAAAATTCATGAAATTTCATGTATTTTTCCCGTTTAAACTCGGTAGCATTTTTATTTGACACGCTAGAGAGATGGTTTATATATCAAAATGTAGAGTATTACAAGGCCTACAAATTGAGGCTTAGGCACTTTTCTCTTGCTCTTACCGTTTTCACGCTACAGAGGCTAGCAAATGTGAAATTCATGAAATTTCATGTATTTTTCTCGTTTAAACTCGGTAGCATTTTTATTTGAAACGCTAGAGAGATGGTTTATATATCAAAATGTAGAGTATTACAAGGCCTACAAATTGAGGCTTAGGCACTTTTCTGTAGCTCTTACCGTTTTCACGCTACAGAGGCCAGCAAATGTGAAATTAATGAAATTTCATGTATTTTTCTCGTTTAAACTCGGTAGCATTTTTATTTGAAGTGCTAGAGAGATGGTTTATATATCAAAATGTAGAGCATTACAAGACCTACAAATTGAGGCTTAGCCACTTTTCTCTAGCTCTTACCGTTTTCATGCTACAGAGGCCAGCACATGTGAAATTCATGAAATTTCATGTATTTTTCTCGTTTAAACACGGTAGCATTTTTATTTGAAGTGCTAGAGAGATGGTTTATATATCAAAATGTAGAGTATTACAAGTCCTACAAATTGAGGCTTAGGCACTTTTCTCTAGCTCTTACCGTTTTCACGCTACAAAGGCCAGCAAATGTGAAATTGATAAAATTTCATGTATTTTTCACGTTTAAACTCGGTAGCATTTTTATTTGAAATGCTAGAGAGATGGTTTATATATCAAAATGTAGAGTATTACAAGGCCTACAAATTGAGGCATAGGCACTTTTCTCTAACTCTTACCGTTTTCACGCTACAAAGGCCAGCAAATGTGAAATTCATGAAATTTCATGTATTTTTCTCGTTTAAACTCGGTAGCATTTTTATTTGAAATGCTAGAGAGATGGTTTATATATCAAAATGTAGAGTATTACAAGGCCTACAAATTGAGGCTTAGGCACTTTTCTCTAGCTCTTACCGTTTTCACGCTACAAAGGCCAGCAAATGTAAAATTCATGAAATTTCATGTATTTTTCCCGTTTAAACTCGGTAGCATTTTTATTTGACACGCTAGAGAGATGGTTTATATATCAAAATGTAGAGTATTACAAGGCCTACAAATTAAGGCTTAGGCACTTTTCTCTTGCTCTTACCGTTTTCACGCTACAGAGGCTAGCAAATGTGAAATTCATGAAATTTCATGTATTTTTCTCGTTTAAACTCGGTAGCATTTTTATTTGAAACGCTAGAGAGATGGTTTATATATCAAAATGTAGAGTATTACAAGGCCTACACATTGAGGCTTAGGCACTTTTCTCTAGCTCTTACCGTTTTCACGCTACAAAGGTCAGCAAATGCGAAATTCATGAAATTTCACGTTTAAACTCGGTAGCATTTTTAGTTGAAGTGCTAGAGAGATGGTTTATATATCAAAATGTAGAGTATTACAAGGCCTACAAATTGAGGCTTAGGCACTTTTCTCTAGCTCTTACCGTTTTCACGCTACAAAGGCCAGCAAATGTGAAATTGATGAAATTTCATGTAATTTTCACGTTTAAACTCGGTAGCATTTTTATTTGAAACGCTAGAGAGATGGTTTATATATCAAAATGTAGCGTATTACAAGACCTACAAATTGAGGCTTAGCCACTTTTCTCTAGCTCTTACCGTTTTCATGCTACAGAGGCCAGCAAATGTGAAATTCATGAAATTTCATGTATTTTTCTCGTTTAAACTCGGTAGCATTTTTATTTGAAGTGCTAGAGAGATGGTTTATATATCAAAATGTAGAGTATTACAAGGCCTACAAATTGAGGCTTAGGCACTTTTCTCTAGCTCTTACCGTTTTCATGCTACAGAGGCCAGCAAATGTGAAATTAATGAAATTTCATGTATTTTTCTCGTTTAAACTCGGTAGCATTTTTATTTGAAGTGCTAGAGAGATGGTTTATATATCAAAATGTAGAGTATTACAAGGCCTACAAATTGAGGCTTAGGCACTTTTCTCTAGCTCTTACCGTTTTCATGCTACAGAGGCCAGCAAATGTGAAATTAATGAAATTTCATGTATTTTTCTCGTTTAAACTCGGTAGCATTTTTATTTGAAATGCTAGAGAGATGGTTTATATATCAAAATGTAGAGTATTACAAGGCCTACAAATTGAGGCTTAGACACTTTTCTCTAGCTCTTACCGTTTTCACGCTAGAAAGGCCAGCAGATGTGAAATTCATGAAATTTCATGTATTTTTCTCGTTTAAACTCGGTAGCATTTTTATTTGAAACGCTAGAGAGATGGTTTATATATCAAAATGTAGAGTATTACAAGGCCTACACATTGAGGCTTAGGCACTTTTCTCTAGCTCTTACCGTTTTCACGCTACAAAGGTCAGCAAATGCGAAATTCATGAAATTTCACGTTTAAACTCGGTAGCATTTTTAGTTGAAGTGCTAGAGAGATGGTTTATATATCAAAATGTAGAGTATTACAAGGCCTACAAATTGAGGCTTAGGCACTTTTCTCTAGCTCTTACCGTTTTCACGCTACAAAGGCCAGCAAATGTGAAATTGATGAAATTTCATGTAATTTTCACGTTTAAACTCGGTAGCATTTTTATTTGAAACGCTAGAGAGATGGTTTATATATCAAAATGTAGCGTATTACAAGACCTACAAATTGAGGCTTAGCCACTTTTCTCTAGCTCTTACCGTTTTCATGCTACAGAGGCCAGCAAATGTGAAATTCATGAAATTTCATGTATTTTTCTCGTTTAAACTCGGTAGCATTTTTATTTGAAGTGCTAGAGAGATGGTTTATATATCAAAATGTAGAGTATTACAAGGCCTACAAATTGAGGCTTAGGCACTTTTCTCTAGCTCTTACCGTTTTCATGCTACAGAGGCCAGCAAATGTGAAATTAATGAAATTTCATGTATTTTTCTCGTTTAAACTCGGTAGCATTTTTATTTGAAGTGCTAGAGAGATGGTTTATATATCAAAATGTAGAGTATTACAAGGCCTACAAATTGAGGCTTAGGCACTTTTCTCTAGCTCTTACCGTTTTCATGCTACAGAGGCCAGCAAATGTGAAATTAATGAAATTTCATGTATTTTTCTCGTTTAAACTCGGTAGCATTTTTATTTGAAATGCTAGAGAGATGGTTTATATATCAAAATGTAGAGTATTACAAGGCCTACAAATAGAGGCTTAGACACTTTTCTCTAGCTCTTACCGTTTTCACGCTAGAAAGGCCAGCAGATGTGAAATTCATGAAATTTCATGTATTTTTCTCGTTTAAACTCGGTAGCATTTTTATTTGAAACGCTAGAGAGATGGTTTATATATCAAAATGTAGAGTATTACAAGGCCTACACATTGAGGCTTAGGCACTTTTCTCTAGCTCTTACCGTTTTCACGCTACAAAGGTCAGCAAATGCGAAATTCATGAAATTTCACGTTTAAACTCGGTAGCATTTTTAGTTGAAGTGCTAGAGAGATGGTTTATATATCAAAATGTAGAGTATTACAAGGCCTACAAATTGAGGCTTAGGCACTTTTCTCTAGCTCTTACCGTTTTCACGCTACAAAGGCCAGCAAATGTGAAATTGATGAAATTTCATGTAATTTTCACGTTTAAACTCGGTAGCATTTTTATTTGAAACGCTAGAGAGATGGTTTATATATCAAAATGTAGCGTATTACAAGACCTACAAATTGAGGCTTAGCCACTTTTCTCTAGCTCTTACCGTTTTCATGCTACAGAGGCCAGCAAATGTGAAATTCATGAAATTTCATGTATTTTTCTCGTTTAAACTCGGTAGCATTTTTATTTGAAGTGCTAGAGAGATGGTTTATATATCAAAATGTAGAGTATTACAAGGCCTACAAATTGAGGCTTAGGCACTTTTCTCTAGCTCTTACCGTTTTCATGCTACAGAGGCCAGCAAATGTGAAATTAATGAAATTTCATGTATTTTTCTCGTTTAAACTCGGTAGCATTTTTATTTGAAGTGCTAGAGAGATGGTTTATATATCAAAATGTAGAGTATTACAAGGCCTACAAATTGAGGCTTAGGCACTTTTCTCTAGCTCTTACCGTTTTCATGCTACAGAGGCCAGCAAATGTGAAATTAATGAAATTTCATGTATTTTTCTCGTTTAAACTCGGTAGCATTTTTATTTGAAATGCTAGAGAGATGGTTTATATATCAAAATGTAGAGTATTACAAGGCCTACAAATTGAGGCTTAGACACTTTTCTCTAGCTCTTACCGTTTTCACGCTAGAAAGGCCAGCAGATGTGAAATTCATGAAATTTCATGTATTTTTCTCGTTTAAACTCGGTAGCATTTTTATTTGAAGTGCTAGAGAGATGGTTTATATATCAAAATGTAGAGTATTACAAGGCCTACAAATTGAGGCTTAGGCACTTTTCTGTAGCTCTTACCGTTTTCACGCTACAGAGGCCAGCAAATGTGAAATTAATGAAATTTCATGTATTTTTCTCGTTTAAACTCGGTAGCATTTTTATTTGAAGTGCTAGAGAGATGGTTTATATATCAAAATGTAGAGTATTACAAGGCCTACAAATTGAGGCTTAGGCACTTTTCTCTTGCTCTTACCGTTTTCACGCTACAGAGGCTAGCAAATGTGAAATTCATGAAATTTCATGTATTTTTCTCGTTTAAACTCGGTAGCATTTTTATTTGAAACGCTAGAGAGATGGTTTATATATCAAAATGTAGAGTATTACAAGGCCTACAAATTGAGGCTTAGGCACTTTTGTCTAGCTCTTACCGTTTTCACGCTACAAAGGTCAGCAAATGCGAAATTCATGAAATTTCACGTTTAAACTCGGTAGCATTTTTAGTTGAAGTGCTAGAGAGATGGTTTATATATCAAAATGTAGAGTATTACAAGGCCTACAAATTGAGGCTTAGGCACTTTTCTCTTGCTCTTACCGTTTTCACGCTACAGAGGCTAGCAAATGTGAAATTCATGAAATTTCATGTATTTTTCTCGTTTAAACTCGGTAGCATTTTTATTTGAAACGCTAGAGAGATGGTTTATATATCAAAATGTAGAGTATTACAAGGCCTACAAATTGAGGCTTAGGCACTTTTGTCTAGCTCTTACCGTTTTCACGCTACAAAGGTCAGCAAATGCGAAATTCATGAAATTTCACGTTTAAACTCGGTAGCATTTTTAGTTGAAGTGCTAGAGAGATGGTTTATATATCAAAATGTAGAGTATTACAAGGCCTACAAATTGAGGCTTAGGCACTTTTCTCTAGCTCTTACCGTTTTCACGCTACAAAGGCCAGCAAATGTGAAATTCATGGAATTTCATGTATTTTTCACGTTTAAACTCGGTAGCATTTTTATTTGAAGTGCTTAGGTATATATATATATATATATATATATATATATATATATATATATATATATATATATATATATATATATAAACAATATGTGTACAGCATGTAACAATAAAAACACATACTTTGCTGCAAAAATAGACAACTTTTATTCATTTACGAGAGTCTAATAATATAGGAATAATAGTTTACAATATTACAAACGACCTTTTAGGAACAAAATATTGAGAAAATTTAGATATATAATTTGAAACTATTTATTTTAGCGCATTAGCTTAGATGCAAGCAGGCATCGAGTAAAAAAGCGCAATTGCACATAATATATAGGGCTTTTTTTATATATATAAACGTATATATGCTTAGCAAAAAATCTGTAATACTATTCGCAGGACTATGTCACTAAGAAACACAACGTAATGCACAACTGATACAGTATTGTATAGAATCAATAAATTATTTTTCAACAACCCAGGCGGGATTTTTTGTTTGTAAACTGATAATTTACGACGACGCCGGTTGTTGAGCTTGAAATATTACAATATTGTTTGCCAATATTTTATTTACTTTGTGGTACATACTTAAGCCCTGATTTATACTCAAAAAAACGGTCCTTTAAAGTGCTATTTTGTGACGTCAGAACAATGTTTTTATAGAGAGCGGTATATCTTATATTTAGTTTATATGTAACGCAAAAAGCGACACATCGCAGTCTCTCTAGGGAACTGTATTAACTAGTAAACATTTGTAGTGATGTCTAAATAACATCCGTTTGGGCGGCAACATTTTTCAGCCGTGGTTTCATAGACAAGCGGTGCTACGATACCAGGGCTATAACGCACATGAACGACCAATCGGGTGGTAGTAGCCATTTATAGAGCCCCGTTCATTTACAGATTCATCCAAGAACGATTTTAGGAGTTCATGTGCATTCAACTCAATTGTGTCAGACAATTTGTGTACTGTTGTAGTCACAAGTTCGTGTACAACGGTCTATAAGTTAAAATTGTGTAGTCTAATGAGAATAAAAAAACAATCAACTTTCAAACTCAAACATATCAAAATATGTTAAGGCCCCTATTGCAGTAAATCGCTTTTACTGTGTACCTAAACTCAACTTTTTTAGAAACGTATCACCGAGCGAGTAGGCTCACTACTAATCAAATCAGTTTGGTTAACGACTAGAATTTCTTAAATCCTAAATGTGAAAATGTGGCGGGATGGGCTATTTGATAGCCCGTTACTTATAAATACTAACGCGTTGTGATCAGTCGAAATTTTTTCTGGGATAAAACATGGGCGGCGGAAGCTCAAGGCTGGAGTTGAGATTGATGTTCTCGTCCAGCATTGCCGATAGTTGGGGGGAGGCGGAGGCGTTGTTTGCGAGAGTGGAGTCGGACGGGTAGAACTCCGAGTCAATAAGGGCGAGTTCGGCTGCAGGCTCGAGGGGGCTCAGTCCCGATTCGACGCCGTCCATCGACCGGTAGCGGTAGCGGAAACGGCTGCAGGACGCCGTTGGGGTGTCGCCTTGGAAGCTGAGACTCTTCCGCTGAAGCAGCGTGCGTCGTAAAATCTTCTCCTGGGGCTTTGCTGGCCGGCATGTCGCTAGGATCTTCATCTCCTTCTCGTACCAATTCAAACTCTGAAATAAATGTAGGATTATAACACTTTAAACAACAAACAACAAACACAAAAACCGTTAAATTAGTCAAAATTCGCATTTTTATGACAGTTTTTCTCATTTTTCGGAAAAATTGTAAGAGATGGAAGAAAATATCCAACGGACGTTTTATGGGGATTGAAATTCTTTACAACTTTGATATTTGAATCATTTTTCTATCGTGGAAAATAAAAAAGTTATGGCAGAAAAACCGTTAAATTGGTCATAATTCGCATTTTTATGATCGTTTTTCGAATTTTTCGTAAAAATGGTAAGAGATAGCAGAAAACATCCAACGGGCGTTATGTGGGGGTTGAAATTCTCTACAACTTTGTCATTTGACTCATCTTTCTACAGTGGAAAATAAATAAGTTATGGTATAAAAACCGTTAAATTAGTCAAAATTGGCATTTTAATGACAAGGTTTCGCATTTTTCGGAAAAATGGTAAGAGATAGCAGAAAACATCCAACGGGCGTTCTGTCAGGGTTGAAATTCTCTACAACTTTGTCATTTGAATCATCTTTCTAGCTTGGAAAATAAAAAAGTTATGGCGGAAAAATCGTTAAATTGGTCAAAATTCGCATTTTTATGACAGTTTTTCGCATTTTTCGGAAAAATGGTAAGAGATAGCAGAAAACATCCAACGGGCGTTCTGTCAGGGTTGAAATTCTCTACAACTTTGTCATTTGAATCATCTTTCTATCGTGGAAAATAAAAAAGTTATGACAGAAAAACCGTTAAATTGGTCAAAATTTGTATGATAGTTTTTCGCAGATTTTGGAAAAATGGTAAGGGATAGCAGAAAACATTCAACGGGCGTTTTGTGGGGGTTGAAATTTTCAACAACATCGTCATTTGAATCATCTTTCTAGCGTAGAAAATAAAAAAGTTATGGCACAAAAACCGTTAAATTAGTCAAGATTCGCATTTTAATGACAGTTTTTCGCATTTTTCGGAAAAATGGTAAGAGATAGCAGAAAACATACAACGGGCGTTTTGTCGGGGTTGAAATTCTCTACAACTTTGTCATTTAAATCATCTTTCTAGCATGGGAAATAAAAAAGTTATGGCAGAAAAACCGTTAAATTGGTCAAAATTCGCATTTTTATGACAGTTTTTCTCATTTTTCGGAAAAATGGTAAGAGATATAAGAAAACATCCAACAAACGTTTTATGGGGCTTGAAATTCTTTACAACTTTGATATTTGAATTGTCTTTCTATCGTGTAAAATAAAAAAGTTATGGCAGAAAAACCGTTAAATTGGTCAACATTCGCATTTTTAGGACAGTTTTTCGCATTTTTCAGAAAAATGGTAAGAGATAGCAGAAAACATCCAACGGGCGTTTTGTCGAGGTTGAAATTCTCTACAACTTTGTCATTTGAATCATCTTTCTAGCGTTGAAAATAAAAAAGTTATGGCAGAAAAACCATTAAATTTGTCAAAATTTGTATGAAAGTTTTTCGCAGTTTTTGGAAAAATGGTAAGAGATAGCAGAAAACATCCAACGGGCGTTTTGTGGGGGTTGAAACTCTCTACAACTTTGTCATTTGAATCATCTATCTAGCGCAAAAAATACAAAAATTATGGCAGAAAAACCGTTAAATTGGTTAAAATTCGCATTTATATCAGTTTTTCGCATTCTTCAGAAAAATGGTAAGAGATAGCAGAAAACATCCATCGGGCGTTTTGTGGGGGTTGAAATTCTCTACAACTTTGTCATTTAAATCATCTATCTAGCGCGAAAAATAAAAAAATGATGACAGAAAAACCGTTAAATTAGTTAAAATTCGCATTTATATCACAGTTTTTCGCATTTTTCGGAAAAATGGTAAGAGATAGCAGAAAACATCCAACGGGCGTTTTGTGGGGGTTGAAATTCTCTACAACTTTGTCATTTGAATCATCTTTTTAGCGTGGAAAATAAAAAAGTTATGGCAGAAAAACCGTTAAATTGGTCAAAATTCGCATTTTAGTGACAGTTTTTTGGATTTTTCAGGAAAATGGTAAGAGATAGCAGAAAACATCCATCGGGCGTTTTGTGGGGGTTGAAATTCTCTACAACTTTGTCATTTAAATCATCTATCTAGCGCGAAAAATAAAAAAATGATGACAGAAAAACCGTTAAATTAGTTAAAATTCGCATTTATATCACAGTTTTTCGCATTTTTCGGAAAAATGGTAAGAGATAGCAGAAAACATCCAACGGGCGTTTTGTGGGGGTTGAAATTCTCTACAACTTTGTCATTTGAATCATCTTTTTAGCGTGGAAAATAAAAAAGTTATGGCAGAAAAACCGTTAAATTGGTCAAAATTCGCATTTTAGTGACAGTTTTTTGGATTTTTCAGGAAAATGGTAAGAGATAGCAGAAAACATCCAACGGGCGTTTTGTCGAGGTTGAAATTCTCTACAACTTTGTCATTTGAATCATCTTTCTAGCGTGGAAAATAAAAAAGTTATGGCAGAAAAACCGTTAAATTGGTCAAAATTCGCATTTTTATCACAGTTTTTCGCAATTTTCGGAAAAATTGTAAGAGATAGAAGAAAACATCCAACGGGCGTTTTGTCGGGGTTGAAATTCTCTACAACTTTGTCATTTTAATCATCTATCTAGCGTGGAAAATAAAAAAGTTATGGCGGAAAAACCGCTAAATTGGTCAAAATTCGCATTTTTATGACAGTTTTTCAGATTTTTCGGAAAAATGGCTAAAGATAGCAAAAAACATCCAACGGGCGTTTTGTAGGGGTTGAAATTCTGTACAACTTTGTCATTTGAATCATCTTTCTAGCGTGGAAAATAAAAAAGTTATGGCCGAAAAATCGTAAAATTGATGAAAATTCGCATTTTTAAGACAGTTTTTCGCATTTTTCGGAAAAATGGTAAGAGATAGCAGAAAACATCCAACGGGCGTTTTGTGGGGGTTAAAATTCTCTACAACGTTTTCATTTGAATCATCTTTCTAGCATGGAAAATAAAAAAGTTATGGCAGAAAAACCGCAAAATAGGTCAAAATTCGCATTTTAATGACAGTTTTTCGGATTTTTCGGAAAAATTGTAAGAGATAGCAGAAAACATCCAACGGGCGTTTCGTGGGGGTTGAAATTCTCAACAACTTTGTCATTTGAATCAACTTTCTAGCGTGGAAAATAAAAAAGTTATGGCAGAAAAACCGTTAAATTTGCCAAAATTGGCATTTTAATGACAGTTTTTCGGATTTTTCGGAAAAATGGTAAGAGATAGCAGAAAACATCCAATGGGCGTTGTGTGGGGGTTGAAATTCTGTACAACTTTGTCATTTGAATCATCTTTCTAGCGTGGAAAATAAAAAAGCTATGGCAGAAAAATCGTTAAATTGGTCAAAATTCGCATTTGTATCACAGTTTTTCGCATTTTTCGGAAAAATTGTAAGAGATAGAAGAAAACATTCAACGGGAGTTTTGTCGGGGTTGAAATTACCTACAACTTTGTCATTTGAATCATCTTTCTAGAATGGAAAATAAAAAAGTTATGGCAGAAAAACCGTTAAATTGGTCAAAATTCGCATTTTTATGACAGTTTTTCTCATTTTTCGGAAAAATGGTAAGAGATAGCAGAACACATCCAACGGGTGTTTTGTCGGGGTTGAAATTCTCTACAACTTTGCCATTTGAATCATCTTTCTAGCATGGAAAATCAAAAAGTTATGACAGAAAAACCGTTAAATTGGTCAAAATTCGCATTTTTCTGACAATTGTTCGTATTTTTCGGGAAAATGGTAAGAGATAGCAGAAAACATCCAATGAGCGTTTTGTGGGGTTTGAAATTCTCTACAACTTTGTCATTTGAAGCATCTTTCTAGCGTGGAAAATAAAAAAGTTATGGCCGAAAAACCGTTAAATTGGTCAAATTCGCATTTGAATTAGTTTTTCGATTTTTTCGGAAAAATGGTAAGAGATAGCAGAAAACATCCAACGGGCGTTTTGTGGGGGTTGAAATTCTCTACAACTTTGTTATTTTAATCATCTTTCTAGCATGGAAAATAAAAAAGTTATGGCAGAAAAACCGTTAAATTGGTAAAAATTCGCATTTTTATGACAGTTTTTCGCATTTTTCGGAAAAATGGTAAGAGATAGCAGAAAACATCCAACGGGCGTTTTGTCGGGGTTGAAATTCTCTACAACTTTGTCGTTTGAATCATCTATCTAGCGTGGAAAATAAAAAAGTTATGGCAGAAAAACCGTTAAATTGGTCAAAATTCGCATTTTTATGACAGTTTTTCGCATTTTTCGGAAAAATGGTAAGAGATATCGGAAAACATCGAACGGGCGTTTTGTGGGCATGAAATTCTCTACAACTTTGTCATTTGAATCATCTTTCTAGCGTGGAAAATACAAATGTTATGGCAGAAAAACCGTTAAATTGGTCAAAATTCGCATTTTTATGATAGTATATATCACAGTTTTTCGCATTTTTCGGAAAAATTGTAAGAGATAGCAGAAAACATCCAACGGGCGTTTTGTGGGGGTTGAAATTCTCTACAACTTTGTCATTTGAATCATCTTTCTAGCGTGGAAAATAAAAAAGTTATGGCAGAAAAACCGTTAAATTGGTAAAAATTCGCATTTTTATGACAGTTTTTCGCATTTTTCGGAAAAATCGTAAGAGATAGCAGAAAACATCCAACGGGCGTTTTGTGGGGGTTGAAATTCTCTACACCTTTGTCATTTTAATCATCTTTCTAGCATGGAAAATAAAAAAGTTATGGCAGAAAAACCGTTAAATTGGTAAAAATTCGCATTTTTATGACAGTTTTTCGCATTTTTCGGAAAAATGGTAAGAGATATCGGAAAACATCGAACGGGCGTTTTGTGAGCATGAAATTCTCTACAACTTTGTCATTTGAATCATCTTTCTAGCGTGGAAAATACAAATGTTATGGCAGAAAAACCGTTAAATTGGTCAAAATTCGCATTTTTATGATAGTATATATCACAGTTTTTCGCATTTTTCGGAAAAATTGTAAGAGATAGCAGAAAACATCCAACGGGCGTTTTGTGGGGGTTGAAATTCTCTACAACTTTGTCATTTGAATCATCTTTCTAGCGTGGAAAATAAAAAAGTTATGGCAGAAAAACCGTAAAATTCGTCAAAATTCGCATTTTAATGACAGTTTTTCGGATTTTTCGGAAAAATTGTAAGAGATAGCAGAAAACATCCAACGGGCGTTTTGTGGGGGTTGAAATTCTCAACAACTTTGTCATTTGAATCAAATTTCTAGCGTGGAAAATAAAAAAGTTATGGCAGAAAAACCGTTAAATTTGCCAAAATTCGCATTTTAATGACAGTTTTTCGGATTTTTCGGAAAAATGGTAAGAGATAGCAGAAAACATCCAATGGGCGTTGTGTGGGGGTTGAAATTCTGTACAACTTTGTCATTTGAATCATCTTTCTAGCGTGGAAAATAAAAAAGCTATGGCAGAAAAATCGTTAAATTGGTCAAATTTCGCATTTGTATCACAGTTTTTCGCATTTTTCGGAAAAATTGTAAGAGATAGAAGAAAACATTCAACGGGAGTTTTGTCGGGGTTGAAATTACCTACAACTTTGTCATTTGAATCATCTTTCTAGAATGGAAAATAAAAAAGTTATGGCAGAAAAACCGTTAAATTGGTCAAAATTCGCATTTTTATGACAGTTTTTCTCATTTTTCGGAAAAATGGTAAGAGATAGCAGAACACATCCAACGGGTGTTTTGTCGGGGTTGAAATTCTCTACAACTTTGCCATTTGAATCATCTTTCTAGCATGGAAAATCAAAAAGTTATGACAGAAAAACCGTTAAATTGGTCAAAATTCGCATTTTTCTGACAATTGTTCGTATTTTTCGGGAAAATGGTAAGAGATAGCAGAAAACATCCAATGAGCGTTTTGTGGGGTTTGAAATTCTCTACAACTTTGTCATTTGAAGCATCTTTCTAGCGTGGAAAATAAAAAAGTTATGGCCGAAAAACCGTTAAATTGGTCAAATTCGCATTTGAATTAGTTTTTCGATTTTTTCGGAAAAATGGTAAGAGATAGCAGAAAACATCCAACGGGCGTTTTGTGGGGGTTGAAATTCTCTACAACTTTGTTATTTTAATCATCTTTCTAGCATGGAAAATAAAAAAGTTATGGCAGAAAAACCGTTAAATTGGTAAAAATTCGCATTTTTATGACAGTTTTTCGCATTTTTCGGAAAAATGGTAAGAGATAGCAGAAAACATCCAACGGGCGTTTTGTCGGGGTTGAAATTCTCTACAACTTTGTCGTTTGAATCATCTATCTAGCGTGGAAAATAAAAAAGTTATGGCAGAAAAACCGTTAAATTGGTCAAAATTCGCATTTTTATGACAGTTTTTCGCATTTTTCGGAAAAATGGTAAGAGATATCGGAAAACATCGAACGGGCGTTTTGTGGGCATGAAATTCTCTACAACTTTGTCATTTGAATCATCTTTCTAGCGTGGAAAATACAAATGTTATGGCAGAAAAACCGTTAAATTGGTCAAAATTCGCATTTTTATGATAGTATATATCACAGTTTTTCGCATTTTTCGGAAAAATTGTAAGAGATAGCAGAAAACATCCAACGGGCGTTTTGTGGGGGTTGAAATTCTCTACAACTTTGTCATTTGAATCATCTTTCTAGCGTGGAAAATAAAAAAGTTATGGCAGAAAAACCGTTAAATTGGTAAAAATTCGCATTTTTATGACAGTTTTTCGCATTTTTCGGAAAAATCGTAAGAGATAGCAGAAAACATCCAACGGGCGTTTTGTGGGGGTTGAAATTCTCTACAACTTTGTCATTTTAATCATCTTTCTAGCATGGAAAATAAAAAAGTTATGGCAGAAAAACCGTTAAATTGGTAAAAATTCGCATTTTTATGACAGTTTTTCGCATTTTTCGGAAAAATGGTAATAGATATCGGAAAACATCGAACGGGCGTTTTGTGAGCATGAAATTCTCTACAACTTTGTCATTTGAATCATCTTTCTAGCGTGGAAAATACAAATGTTATGGCAGAAAAACCGTTAAATTGGTCAAAATTCGCATTTTTATGATAGTATATATCACAGTTTTTCGCATTTTTCGGAAAAATTGTAAGAGATAGCAGAAAACATCCAACGGGCGTTTTGTGGGGGTTGAAATTCTCTACAACTTTGTCATTTGAATCATCTTTCTAGCGTGGAAAATAAAAAAGTTATGGCAGAAAAACCGTAAAATTCGTCAAAATTCGCATTTTAATGACAGTTTTTCGGATTTTTCGGAAAAATTGTAAGAGATAGCAGAAAACATCCAACGGGCGTTTTGTGGGGGTTGAAATTCTCAACAACTTTGTCATTTGAATCAAATTTCTAGCGTGGAAAATAAAAAAGTTATGGCAGAAAAACCGTTAAATTTGCCAAAATTCGCATTTTAATGACAGTTTTTCGGATTTTTCGGAAAAATGGTAAGAGATAGCAGAAAACATCCAATGGGCGTTGTGTGGGGGTTGAAATTCTGTACAACTTTGTCATTTGAATCATCTTTCTAGCGTGGAAAATAAAAAAGCTATGGCAGAAAAATCGTTAAATTGGTCAAATTTCGCATTTGTATCACAGTTTTTCGCATTTTTCGGAAAAATTGTAAGAGATAGAAGAAAACATTCAACGGGAGTTTTGTCGGGGTTGAAATTACCTACAACTTTGTCATTTGAATCATCTTTCTAGAATGGAAAATAAAAAAGTTATGGCAGAAAAACCGTTAAATTGGTCAAAATTCGCATTTTTATGACAGTTTTTCTCATTTTTCGGAAAAATGGTAAGAGATAGCAGAACACATCCAACGGGTGTTTTGTCGGGGTTGAAATTCTCTACAACTTTGCCATTTGAATCATCTTTCTAGCATGGAAAATCAAAAAGTTATGACAGAAAAACCGTTAAATTGGTCAAAATTCGCATTTTTCTGACAATTGTTCGTATTTTTCGGGAAAATGGTAAGAGATAGCAGAAAACATCCAATGAGCGTTTTGTGGGGTTTGAAATTCTCTACAACTTTGTCATTTGAAGCATCTTTCTAGCGTGGAAAATAAAAAAGTTATGGCCGAAAAACCGTTAAATTGGTCAAATTCGCATTTGAATTAGTTTTTCGATTTTTTCGGAAAAATGGTAAGAGATAGCAGAAAACATCCAACGGGCGTTTTGTGGGGGTTGAAATTCTCTACAACTTTGTTATTTTAATCATCTTTCTAGCATGGAAAATAAAAAAGTTATGGCAGAAAAACCGTTAAATTGGTAAAAATTCGCATTTTTATGACAGTTTTTCGCATTTTTCGGAAAAATGGTAAGAGATAGCAGAAAACATCCAACGGGCGTTTTGTCGGGGTTGAAATTCTCTACAACTTTGTCGTTTGAATCATCTATCTAGCGTGGAAAATAAAAAAGTTATGGCAGAAAAACCGTTAAATTGGTCAAAATTCGCATTTTTATGACAGTTTTTCGCATTTTTCGGAAAAATGGTAAGAGATATCGGAAAACATCGAACGGGCGTTTTGTGGGCATGAAATTCTCTACAACTTTGTCATTTGAATCATCTTTCTAGCGTGGAAAATACAAATGTTATGGCAGAAAAACCGTTAAATTGGTCAAAATTCGCATTTTTATGATAGTATATATCACAGTTTTTCGCATTTTTCGGAAAAATTGTAAGAGATAGCAGAAAACATCCAACGGGCGTTTTGTGGGGGTTGAAATTCTCTACAACTTTGTCATTTGAATCATCTTTCTAGCGTGGAAAATAAAAAAGTTATGGCAGAAAAACCGTTAAATTGGTAAAAATTCGCATTTTTATGACAGTTTTTCGCATTTTTCGGAAAAATCGTAAGAGATAGCAGAAAACATCCAACGGGCGTTTTGTGGGGGTTGAAATTCTCTACAACTTTGTCATTTTAATCATCTTTCTAGCATGGAAAATAAAAAAGTTATGGCAGAAAAACCGTTAAATTGGTAAAAATTCGCATTTTTATGACAGTTTTTCGCATTTTTCGGAAAAATCGTAAGAGATAGCAGAAAACATCCAAGAAGCGTTTTGTCGGGGTTGAAATTCTCTACAACTTCGTCATTTGAATCATCTTTCTAGCATGGAAAATGAAAAAGTTATGGCACAGAAACCGTTAAATTAGTCAAAATTCGCATTTTAATGACAGTTTTTCGCATTTTTCGGAAAAATGGTAAGAGATAGCAGAAAACACCCAACGGGCGTTTTGTCAGGGTTGAAATTCTCTACAACTTTGTCATTTGAATTATCTTTCTAGCGTGGAAAATAAAAAAGTTATGACGAAAAAACCGTTAAATTGGTCAAAATTCGCATTTTTACGACAGTTTTTCGCATTTTTCAGAAAAATGGTAAGAGATAGCAGAAAACATCCAACGGGCGTTTTGTCGGGGTTGAAATTCTCTACAACTTTGTCATTTGAATCATCTTTCTAGCGTTGAAAATAAAAAAGCTATGGCAGAAAAACCATTAAATTTGTCAAAATTTGTATGAAAGTTTTTCGCAGTTTTTGGAAAAATGGTAAGAGATAGCAGAAAACATCCAACGGGCGTTTTGTGGGGGTTGAAACTCTCTACAACTTTGTCATTTGAATCATCTATCTAGCGCAAAAAATACAAAAATTATGGCAGAAAAACCGTTAAATTGGTTAAAATTCGCATTTATATCAGTTTTTCGCATTTTTCAGAAAAATGGTAAGAGATAGCAGAAAACATCCAACGGGCGTTTTGTGGGGGTTGAAATTCTCCACAACTTTGTCATTTAAATCATCTATCTAGCGCGAAAAATAAAAAAATGATGACAGAAAAACCGTTAAATTAGTTAAAATTCGCATTTATATCACAGTTTTTCGCATTTTTCGAAAAAATGGTAAGAGATAGCAGAAAACATCCAACGGGCGTTTTGTGGGGGTTGAAATTCTCTACAACTTTGTCATTTGAATTAACTTTCTAGCGTGGAAAATAAAAAAGTTATGGCCGAAAAACCGTTAAATTGGTCAAAATTCGCATTTTAGTGACAGTTTTTTGGATTTTTCAGGAAAATGGTAAGAGATAGCAGAAAACATCCAACGGGCGTTTTGTCGAGGTTGAAATTCTCTAGAACTTTGTCATTTGAATCATCTTTCTAGCGTGGAAAATAAAAAAGTTATGGCAGAAAAACCGTTAAATTGGTCAAAATTCGCATTTTTATCACAGTTTTTCGCAATTTTCGGAAAAATTGTAAGAGATAGAAGAAAACATTCAACGGGAGTTTTGTCGGGGTTGAAATTCTCTACAACTTTGTCATTTGAATCATCTTTTTAGCGTGGAAAATAAAAAAGTTATGGCAGAAAAACCGTTAAATTGCCAAAATTCGTATTTTAATGAGTTTTTCGGATTTTTCGGTAAACTTGTAAGAGATAGCAGAAAACATCCAACGGGCGTTTTGTGGAGGTTGAAATTCTCTACAACTTTGTCATTTGAATCATCTTTCTAGCATTGAAAATAAAAAAGTTATGGAACAAAAACCGTTAAATTGGTCAAAATTCGCATTTTTATGACAGTTTTTCACATTTTCGGGAAAATGGTAAAAGATAGCAGAAAACATTTAACGGGCATTTGGTTGGGGTTGAAATTCTCTACATCTTTGTCATTTGAATCATCTTTCTAGCATGGAAAATAAAAAAGTTATGGCACAAAAACCGTTAAATTAGTCAAAATTCGCATTTTAATGACAGTTTTTCGCATTTTTCAGAAAAATGGTAAGAGATCGCAGAAAACATACAACGGGCGTTTTGTCGGGGTTGAAATTCTCTACAACTTTGTCATTTGAACCTTCTTTCTAGCGTGGAAAATAAAAAGTTATGGTCGAAAAATCGTAAAATTGGTGAAAATTTTTAAGACAGTTTTTCGCATTATTCGGAAAAATGGTAAGAGATAGCAGAAAACATCCAATGGGCGTTTTGTAGGGGTTGAAATTCTTTACAACTTTGATATTTCAATCATCTTTCTATCGTGGAAAATAAAAAAGTTATGACAGAAAAATCATTAAATTGGTCCAAATTTGTATTTTTAAGACAGTTTTTCACATTTTTCGGAAAAAATGGTAAGAGATAGCAGAAAACATCCGACGGGCGTTATGTGGGGGTTGAAATACTCTACAACTTTGTCATTTGACTAATCTTTCTACCGTGGAAAATAAATAAGTTATGGTATAAAAACCGTTAAATTAGTCAATATTCGCATTTTAATGACAGTTTTTCGCATTTTTCGAAAAAATGGTAAGAGATAGCAGAAAACATCCAACGGACGTTTTGTCGCGGTTGAAATTCTCTACAACTTTGTCATGTGAATCATCTTTCTAGCGTGTAAAATAAAAAAGTAATGGCAGAAAAACTGTTAAATTGGTCAAAATTCGCATTTTAATGACCATTTTTCGGATTTTTCGGGAAAATGGTAAGAGATAGCAGAAAACATCCAACGGGTGTTTTGTCGGGGTTGAAATTCTCTACAACTTTGTTATTTGAATCATCTTTCTAGCGTAGAAAATAAAAAAGTTGTGGCAGAAAAACTGTGAAATTGGTTAAATTTCGCATGTTTATGAGAGTTTTTCGCATTTTTCGAAAAAAATGGTAAGAGATAGCAGAAAACATCCAACGGGTGTTTTGTGGGGTTTGAAATTCTCTAAAACTTTAACATTTGAATCATCTCTCTAGCGTGGAAATTAAAAAAGTTATGACGGAAAAACCGTTAAATTGGTCAAAGTTCACATTATTATGACAGTTTTTCATATTTTTCGGAAAAATGGTAAGAGATAGCAGAAAACATCCAACGGGCGTTTTGTCGGGGTTAAAATTCTCTACAACTTTGTCATTTGAATCATCTTTCTAGCGTGGAAAATAAAAAAGTTATGGCAGAAAAACCGTTAAATTTGCCAAAATTCGCATTTTAATGACAGTTTTTCGGATTTTTCGGAAAAATGGTAAGAGATGACAAAAAACATCGTACGGGCGTTTTGTTGGGGTTAAAATTCTCTATAACTTTGTTATTTGAATCATGTTTCTAGCATGGAAGATAAAAAAGTTATGGCAGAAAAACCGTTAAATTGGTCAAAATTCGCATTTTTATGACAGTTTTTCATATTTTTCGGAAAAATGGTAAGAAATAGCAGAAAACAACCAACGGGCGTTTTGTGGGGGTTTAAATTCTCTACAACTTTGTTATTTGAATCATCTTTCTAGCATGGAAAATAAAAAAGTTATCACAGAAAAACCGTTAAATTGGTCAAAATTCGCATTTTTATGACAGTTTTTCGCATTTTTCGGGAAAATGGTAAGAGATAGCAGAAAACATCCAACGGGCGTTTTGTGGGGACTGAAATTCTCTACAACTTTGTCATTTGAATCATCTTTCTAGCATGGAAAATAAAAAAGTTATGGCAGAAATACCGTTAAATTGGTCAAAATTCGCATTTTTATCACAGTTTTTCGCAATTTTCGGAAAAATTGTAAGAGATAGAAGAAAACATTCAACGGGAGTTTTGTCGGGGTTAAAATTCTCTACAACTTTGTCATTTAAATCATCTTTCTAGCGTGGAAAATAAAAAAGTTATGACGGAAAAACCGTTAAATTGGTCAAAATTCGCATTTTTATCACAGTTTTTCGCATTTTTTGGAAAAATGGTAAGAGATAGCAGAAAACATCCAACGGGCGTTTTGTCGGGGTTGAAATTCTCTACAACTTTGTCGTTTGAATCATCTTTCTAGCGTGGAAAATAAAAAAGTTATGGCAGAAAAACCGTTAAATTGGTCACGTGACGTGACAGTTTTTCGGATTTTTCGGGAAAACGGCAAGAGATAGAGAAAAACATCCAATGGGCGTTTTGTGGGGGTATAAATTCTCTACAACATTGTCATTTGAATTATTTTTTTAGCGTGGAAAATACAAAAGTTACAGCGGAAAACCCGTTAAATTTGTTTTTATCGGACATCAATCCGCATTTTGTGGTAAAACGGTAAGAGATATCAAGAAACGTCCAATTGGCCATTTGTTGGACTTGAAATTCTCTACAACTTTGCAATTTAAATCACCTTTCTAACTTCAAAAATAAAAAAGTTATGTCCCAAAAACCGGGAAATCGACCAACTATACTGATTGAGCAGGTTATCTGGCAGGTGTTATATATTCAATATAGCATCTATTTTGAATTTTGATCAACCTGTATATCATGATGACACCTGTCAGATAAGTTGATGACAGATGACAGGATAAGTTGATGTCAGATGACAAGATAAGATGATGACAGATGACAAGATAAGATGATGATAGATGACAAGATAAGATGATGACAGATGACAAGATAAGATGATGACAGATTACAAGATAAGATGATGACAGATGACAAGATAAGATTGTGACAGATAAGATGATGGCAGATGACAAGATAAGAAGATGACAGATGACAAGATAAGATAATGACAGATGACAAGATAAGATGATGACATATGACCAGATAAGATGATGACAGATGACAAGATAAGATGATGACATATGACAAGATAAGATAATCAAGATGACAAGATAAGATGATGACAGATGACAAGATAAGATGATGACAGATGACAAGATAAGATGATGACTGGTGACAAGATAAGATGATGACAGATGACAAGATAAGATGATGACATATGACAAGATAAGATGATGACAGATGACAAGATAAGATGATGACAGATGACAAGATAAGATGATGATACCTGCCAGATAAGATAATCAATATGACAAGATAAGATGATGACACCTGCCAGATAAGATAATCAAGATGAAAAGATAAGATGATGACATATGACAAGAAAAGATGATGATACCTGCCAGATAAGATAATCAAGATGACAAGATATGATGATGACAGATGACAAGATAAGATGATGACATATGACAAGATAAGATGATGACAGATGACAAGATAAGATGAAGACACCTGCCAGATAAGATAATCAAGATGACAAGATAAGATGATGACAGATGACAAGATAAGATGATGATACCTGCCAGATAAGATAATCAAGATGACAAGATAAGATGATGACAGATGACAAGATAAGATGATGACAGATGACAAGATAAGATGATGACAGATGACAAGATAAGATGATGACAGGTGACAAGATAAGATGATGACAGATGACAAGATAAGATGATGACATATGACAAGATAAGATGATGACAGATGACAAGATAAGATGATGACAGATGACAAGATAAGATGATGATACCTGCCAGATAAGATAATCAAGATGACAAGATATGATGATGACAGATGACAAGATAAGATGATGACAGATGACAAGATAAGACGATGACACCTGCCAGATAAGATAATCAAGATGACAAGATAAGATGATGACATATGACAAGATAAGATGATGATACCTGCCAGATAAGATAATCAAGATGACAAGATATGATGATGACAGATGACAAGATAAGATGATGACAGATGACAAGATAAGACGATGACACCTGCCAGATAAGATAATCAAGATGACAAGATAAGATGATGACATATGACAAGATAAGATGATGATACCTGCCAGATAAGATAATCAAGATGACAAGATATGATGATGACAGATGACAAGATAAGATGATGACAGATGACAAGATAAGATGATGACAGATGACAAGATAAGATGATGACAGGTGACAAGATAAGATGATGACAGATGACAAGATAAGATGATGACATATGACAAGATAAGATGATGACAGATGACAAGATAAGATGATGACAGATGACAAGATAAGATGATGATACCTGCCAGATAAGATAATCAAGATGACAAGATATGATGATGACAGATGACAAGATAAGATGATGACAGATGACAAGATAAGATGATGACAGATGACAAGATGAGATGATGACACCTGCCAGATAAGATAATCAAGATGACAAGATAAGATGATGACATATGACAAGATAAGATGATGACAGATGACAAGATAAGATGATGACAGATGACAAGAAAAGATGATGACAGATGACAAGATAAGATGATGACACCTTCCAGATAAGATAATCAAGATGACAAGATAAGATGATGACATATGACAAGATAAGATGATGACAGATGACAAGATAAGATGATGACAGATGACAAGAAAAGATGATGACAGATGACAAGATAAGATGATGACACCTGCCAGATAAGATAATCAAGATGACAAGATAAGATGATGACAGATGACAAGATAAGATGATGACATGTGTACCAGTTGTAGGAATTAACAAAAAAAAAACAAAATACAATCAGGCTTTTCCACCTTTCAAGGAGAAGTTTAATCATCCCGTATTTACCTTAACTTCACACAACAAAACCTGTGAAAGGTGATTAATGCAAATTCACCCTGATGGGGATCATACTTAAAGTATATATTGGATAGTTCTGGATAGTTAGCTGAAGGGTAGCATAGCTACAGAGGCTTAGGCCTCAAAATGGGCTCATTGTGAAACCTCACTTTAAGGCTACTCACTCATCCACACCTGCCAAACTATATATTACTCAGTATGAGATGGACAACCCCTCTAACCACTCAGCCACTGAGCTGAGGGTGGAATTAACAATAATATGAATATTTATATCTTCAAATATTGTTACTACTTAGTAGGTTAACCTTCCAGCACTCTCGCCCAGTCTCATACACCTGGAGCATATATATGCTCCAGGTCTATGAGACTGGACATGAGTCCCGGAAGGTTAACAGCTGATCTTTATAATTGCTGAATCAGCTGATCTTTATTATTCCTGAATCAGCTGATCTTTATTATTCCTGAATCAGCTGATCATTCTTATTGCTGAATCAGCTGATCTTTCTTATTGCTGAATCAGCTGATCTTTCTTATTGCTGAATCAGCTGATCTTTCTTATTGCTGAATCAGCTGATCTTTCTTATTGCTGAACCAGCTGATCCTTGTTATTGCTGAATCAGCTGATTGCATAAAAATTGCATGATTTCAGACACATCTACAATAATGTGTGATTGTATTTGTATTTTGAAGGTGTAAATAGTAAAACCCTAAATAGTGTTAGGAATTACCATAAAAATTGCATGATTTCAGGCACTTCTACAATAATGTATGATTGTTTATGTATTTTGAGGGTTTAAACCCTGAATTATATATAAAAATATCTATTTATATCCTTAAAATTATTATGAAATATTACAAAAACTTACATTCTCCTTATCATCCTCCCTCTTGCGCTTATTAGCATTGCCCATATCCTCATTCTGATCATCAAAAATGATGCTCTGCTCAGAAACCTGCTGCAGAAACTGATTATCCATGACCGGCGACTGTATCATCTCATCATTCTGTGCCACAGTGCAAACAGGTTCAAGATAATTCAAATTAATAGGAACATCCCGTCCGATAAACTGGTTGACATTGAGGTAATCCTGCACCTTCTGATTTAATTGATAAATTGATTTGACTCGCTTGCATGTTTGCAGCACAGCTGGCTGCAGTTCAGGCCGGTCCTCCTGGAACTTCAGCTCCTTCATTTGCCTGATTCGCTGCTTATCGGGTGTCTCGAAAACCCATTGTGATTCAGGTATGAGTGGCTTGAAGGGTTCAGCGGGCTCATCCAGGTCTTCTGGGGCGACTGTTATTATTTTCCGGGGGTACGTCGCGCCCGTCAGGACGGTGCGATTGATGAGGTTGATTTCCTTGGACATGTCTCGAATGAGGCCGGTTTCGGTGCAGACGAACGGTTTGCGGGTGAACTGCTTTAGGAACTTGAGCGAGAACGCATGGTAGGGCTCGTGGAGGCGGGAGAGCAGTTCGTTGTATCTGTTTGGGTGCCGCCTGCTTGCTCTCTTCCCGCTATTATTGCCTGAAAATCGACCGGTTAATTTGTAGGTTATGATGGCGGGGGGAATTACTACCGTGGGTCTGTTTGCGGGTCGCCGGGCCGGAGGTGCGGTTCCTACCTGCGGTGTGCTGCAACAGGGGTTTGTATGGGCTCAGGTTGCGGGTGAACGCGGCGGAACTCACGGGTAGATGTTGGCCCAGCAGCGACTCGGTTTGGCGGTAGTTTTCTCGCTCGCTCTTGCGCAACCGACCGCCCCGGAACCAAACCCTCTGGTGTTGGACGCGTGCCCGCCGCGGCGGCGACTTCTTGCGGAGGATATCGCACATGGTGGACGCTGCCGTGTGGGACTGGCGATGGACGGGCCCGAAAACTGCGTCTTTTTTTTATAACAAACAATGGCCACTCAGCATCAGATGTTCTTTTGTGACATTTGAATCCCACCGAAAACAGCCGGTCGGGTGCTGATTGGGTTGCATACAGTGTTTGTCCAATTTGTATTATTGGACGCCGTCCAATAATGATGCTAATAACGGTTCCCGATTCAAACGTTAACGGCTTTCTTCCAGTTTGTTAGGAAGTAGACAAACAGCTGACGTTTGTTATTGTTTGCTCAGCTGATCTTTGGTATAAGCCACAATCACCATTGTGAAATGGTCCAATGATAATAATAAAAGACAAAAATAAATACAACTAACATTTTTACTCACACACACATTTCTCTCAAGGTTGCTGTCACATGTGCAAGGATTCTTTGACATGTAGCAGCCATAGACATGGTAGCAGCAACCTAGTAGGTTAACAGCTGATCTTTGTCATTGTATGATCAGCTGATCTTAGGTATATTCTACTATTGTGAAATGGTTCAATGATATTATTATCATATTGTGAAATGGTTCAATCATTGAACCATTTGACAATAGTAGAATATACCTAAGTTCAGATGATCATACAATGACAAAGATCAGCTGTTAACCTACTAGGTTGCTGCTACCATGCCTATGTCTGCTACATGTCGAAGAATCCTTGCACATGTGGCACCATTTCACAATAGTAGTATATACCAAAGATCAGCTGATCATACAATGACAAAGATCAGCTGTAAACCTACTAGGTTGCTGCTACCATGTCAAAGAATCCTTGTCACATGTGGCACCATATCATAATAGTAAAATATACTTAAGATCAGCTGATCATACAATGACAAAGACCAGCTGTTAACCTACTAGGTTGCTGCTACCATGTCTATGGCTGCTACATGTTGAAGAATCCTTGCACATGTGACAGCAACCTTATTTTTGTCTTTCATTATTGAAAAACAAACTAAAACACAAAAACACACTTCCCTCAAAGGTTGCTGTCACATGTCAAAGAATCCTTGGACATGTGGCTGGCAGCTGATCAATACACAACCATGTCGTACTGTGAGATGACAAGTGTCATAACTTTGTAAACTATTTTGAGATAATAGATTGATTTTACAATTGAGTATAATGTTAAAATAATAATTTGGTTTATTCTAAAAGCAAAAAAGGATTCAAGGAGCATTAAAATAAACATAGGAATCATTAAAACCTGAAAATTAATTTTCGAAGTTATGACACTTGTCATAACTTCGAAGACAATGTGACATTACTTAGGAGGATCAGGCTAGGAGTATTATCATTGCACAATTCAGAATAGTTAAAATAGTTCAATGATAATAATTAGAGACAAAAATAAATTGAACAAAGTAACAATAATTTGTGTATATACAATAGATTTAGTACAAAATTTCATTTATAAATTTCTAGAATTAATATAACCATAATATATTTGGGAATGTGACAACACACACCAATCCTGTACAATAAAAGTGTACTTCTGACAACATTACCAATATAGGGTGATGTTAAAGAAAATTGAATCGCCCAAACTGAACAAAATCGAACACCATTTTCATCTACGTATCTTCTCAGTAAGGTTTTTTTTTATAAAATATATTTAAATAGATGTCCTTGGAATGGAGTTGTTCTGGAACAAACTAATCATAACAGTGCAATTATTTACAAGGATTTATGGTATGTATACTTACAACACCCTCTAAAATGTTTACTTGGCATCGGAAAGAGCTGCAACTCCAGGAAGGATTTTGCCTGTAAATAATTGTTTTGTTATTAACTGCTCTGATGATGATGATGATCAGAAAACAGATGGATGATAGCATTAGTTTTTCTGAACTCAATCAACCCGGTTCTCCGGTCTTCCATCCATCAGTGTCAATGAACTCACATTCAACAGTTTCTCTGAAATCTAATCCATCACTTTCTCTGATGATGATGATGATCAGAAAACAGATGGATGATAGCATTAGTTTTTCTGAACTCTTATCAACCCGGTTCTCCGATCTTCCATCCATCAATGACAATGAACTCACATTCAACAGTTTCTCTGAAATCTAATCCATCAGTTTCTCTGATGATGATGATGATCAAAGAACAGATGGATGAGAGCATGTGTTTTCTGATCCCTCGTCTATAAACATTTTCTTTACAAAACTAGTTCTAGCACCTCCCCCACTCCTGCTACTTGTACCATCTAGTAACTAGTACTTACCTTCCAGCAGTTCCAAACTAGCTCCGCCACCGGTGGAGACGTGCGAGACCTTTTTCTCGGTGCCCCATTTCTTGCAGCAGGTGGCGGTATCGCCGCCGCCTATGATGGACACTGCGCCATTCTCAGTAGCCGCCACCACGTTGGCCATGACTGACTTCGTGCCCGCGCTGAAGTTCTCGAACTCAAACACGCCGGAAGGCCTGCAACAATAAACAGAATTGTACTGTAAACAAAAAAATCAGATTCAAACAAAGTTAGATGGCTGTTGAACTTTGATCCCTTAAATTTTAGCTAGTTAAGTTTAAGATGAATTATATATAGTTCCTATCAGTTTCTCTGAACTCTTATCAACCAGTTTCTCTGCTCTCCATAAGTGTTAATGAAGTCACATCCACCAGTTTCTCTGAGAATCCATTAGCTGCTCTGATGATGATGATGATCAGAAAACAGATGTAATCAAGTCGTTTCTCCAGTTTTCCATCCATCAGTGTCAATGAACTCACATCCACCAGTTTCTCTGAGATCTAATCCATCAGTTTTTCTGATGATGATGATGATCAGAAAACAGATGGATGAGAGCATCAGTTTTTCTAAACTCTTATCAACCCGTTTCTCCAGTCTTCCATCCATCAGTGTCAATGAGCTCACGTCCACCAGCTTCTCTGAGATCGAATTCATTAGCTGCTCTGATGATGATGATGATCAGAAAACAGCCGGACGAGAGCATCAGTTCTCTTATCAACCAGTTTCTCTGGACTTCATCAGTGTCAATGAACCCACATCCACCAGTTTCTCTGAGATATAATCCATCAGTTTCTCCGATCATGTTCAGAAAACAGATGGATGATACCATCCGTTTTTCTGAACTCTTATCAACACGTTTCTCCGGTCTTCCATCCATCAGTGTCAATGAACTCACATCCACCAGCTTCTCTGAGATCGAATCCATTACCTGCTCTGATGATGATAATCAGAAAACAGATGGATGAGAGCATCAGTTTTTCTAAACTCTTATCAACCCGTTAGTCTGGTCATCCATCCATCAGTGTCAATGAACTCACATCCACCAGTTTCTCTGAGATCTAATCCATCAGTTTCTCTGATGATGATGATGATCAGAAAACAGATGGATGAGAGCATACGTTTTTTCAACTCGTATCAACCAGTTTCTCTGGTCTTCATCAGTGTCAATGAAGTCACATCCACCAGTTTCTCTGAGATCTAATCCATCAGTTTCTCTGATGATGATGATGATCAGAAAACAGATGGATGAGAGCATCAGTTTTTCTCAACTCTTATCAACCAGTTTCTCTGGTCTTCATCAGTGTCAATGAAGTCACATCCACCAGTTTCTCTCAGATCAAATCCATTAGCTGCTCTGATGATGATGATCCGAAAACAGATGGATGATAGCATTCGTTTTTCTGAACTCTTATCAACCCGTTTCTCCGGTCTTCCATCCATCAGTGTCAATGAACTCACATTCACCAGTTTCTCTGAGATCTAATCCATCAGTTTCTCTGATGATGATGATGATTAGAAAACAGATGGATGAGACCATCTGTTTTCTGATCCCTCGTCTATAAATGTCTATAATTTCTCATCCACCAACTTCTCTGATCTGTATCAATCATATGTTATTCTGATTCTCGTCGACTCTCCCTCATATATCAGTATCTTTGATCTATATCCCATCCAGTTTTTGATCTCTCATTCACCAGCTTCTCTGTCCTCTTATACATCAGTGTCTGCTATCGCATACATCAGTTTTTCTAATATTTCAGCTATAAGTTTTCTGATATCTGATGAGAGCATCCGTTTTCTGATCCCTCGTCTATAAACGTCTATAATTTCTCATCCTCCAGCTTCTCTGATCTGCATCCACCAGTTTGTCTGAGATCTAATCCATCAGTTTCTCTGATGATGATGATGATTAGAAAACAGATGGATGAGACCATCTGTTTTCTGATCCCTCGTCTATAAACGTCTACAATTTCTCATCCACCAGCTTCTCTGATCTGTATCAATCACATGTTATTCTGATTCTCGTCGACTCTCCCTCATATATCAGTATCTTTGATCTATATTCCATCCAATTTTTGATCCTTCATTCAGCAGCTTCTCTGTCCTCTTATACATCAGTGTCTGCTATCGCATACATCAGTTTATCTAATATTTCAGCCATAAGTTTTCTGATATCTGATGAGAGCATCTGTTTTCTGATCCCTCGTCTATAAATGTCTATAATTTCTCATCCACCAGCTTCTCTGATCTGTATCAATCACAGGTTATTGTGATTCTCGTCGATTCTCCCTCATATATCAGTATCTTTGGTCTATATTCCATCCAGTTTTTGATCCTTCATTCTGCAGCTTCTCTGTTCTCTTATACATCAGTGTCTGTTCTATTTCATACATCAGTTTTTTTCTGATATCTCAGCCATACGTTTTTTTTATATCATACACCATTTTCACTGATGTATCATATATCTTCTCTGATCTCGTGTCCTTCAATTTCTCTGAACTGCTTTTCTGATCTTCATCTGAATCGTGTTTTCGTCTTCTTACCCCCAACCAGTGATTTAGACTAGTGATTCTCTACTATATTTTCATGCGTATTTCAGATCTCAAGAATAGCCTTGAGATCTAAATCTAGTGAATGAGAGATCAAAAACTGGATGGATGATAGATCAAAAACTAAATGGATGATAGATCAAAAACTGGATGGATGATAGATCAAAAACTAGTTGGATGACAGATCAAAAACTGGATGGATGATAGATCAAACACTGGATGGATGATAGATCAAAAACTAGTTGAATAACATGTGATTGATGCGGATCAGAGAAGCTGGTGGATGAGAAATTATAGACGTTTAAAGACGAGGGATCAGAAAACAGATGCTCTCATCCATCTGTTTTCTTATCATCATCATCAGAGCAGCTAATGACACATGACATACTCATTAACACTGATGGATGGAGACCAGAGAAACGGGTTGATAAGAGTACAGAAAAACTGATGCTCTCATCCATCTGTTTTCTGATCATCATCATCAGAGCAGCTAATGACACATGACATACTCATTAACACTGATGGATGGAAACCAGAGAAATGGGTTGATAAGAGTTCAGAAAAACTGATGCTCTCATCCATTTGTTTTCTGATCATCGTCATCACAGAAACTGGTGGATTAGATCGCAAAGAATCTGGTGGATGCAGATCAGAGAAGCTGGTGGATGAGAAATTATAGACGAGGGATCAGAAAAGAGATGCTCTCATCCATCTGTTTTATGACCATCATCCCCAGAGCAGCTAATGACACATGACATGCTCATTGACACTGATGGATGGAAACCAGAGAAACGGGTTGATAAGGGTTCAGAAAAACTGATGCTCTCATCCATCTGTTTTCTGATCATCGTCATCACAGAAACTGATGGATTAGATCGCAAAGAAACTGGTGGATGCAGATCAGAGAAGCTGGTGGATGAGAAATCATAGATGAGGCATCAGAAAAGAGATGCTCTCATCCATCCGTTTTCTGATCATCATCATCAAAGCAGCTAATGACACATGACATACTCATTGACACTGATGGATGGAAACCAGAGAAACGGGTAGATAAGAGTTCAGAAAAACTGATGGTCTCATCCATCTGTTTTCTGATCATCGTCATCACAGAAACTGATGGATTAGATCTCAGAGAAACTGGTGGATGTAAGTTCATTGACACTGATGGATGAAAACCAGAGAAACGGGTTGATAAGGGTTCAGAAAAACGGATGCTCTCATCCAACTGTTTCCTGATCATCATCATCAGAGCAGCTAATGACACATGACATACTCATTAACACTGATGGATGGAAACCAGAGAAACGGGTTGATAAAGAGTTCAGAAAAACTGATGGTTTCATCCATCATCAGAGGCAATCAGAGAAACACTATGAGGCAAATCAGATAAACTATAGAGGCAATCAGAGAAACAATAATGATACATTCAGAGAAACGCTATAGAGACCATCAGAGAAACTATAGAGGCAATCAGAGAAATACTATAGGGGCTATCAGAGAGTTATTATACAGGCAATCAGAGAAACACTATAGTGGTGATCAGAGAAATAATATAAAGGAAAACAGAGAAATGCTACAGAGGCAATCAGATAGACTCTATAAAGGTATTCAAAGAAATACTATAAAGCCATCAGAAAAATATTAGAGGTCATCAGAGAAATACTGTACGAATAATCAGAGATACAATATAGATGCAATCAGAGAAACACTGAGGCAAATCAGATAAACTATAGAGGCAATCAGAGAAACACTATGAGGCAAATCAGATAAACTGTAGAGGCGATCAGAGAAACAATAATGACTCTGAATGTCTCATTATTGTTTCTCTGATTGCTATAGAGAAAATATCAGAAAAATACTATAGAAGCAATCAGAGAAATACTCTAGTGTTAATCTATGTCACACTTGTATGTAATTTTGTTGATGCCAAATATAAGTAAAATTTATATATATATATATATATATATATATATATATATATATATATATATTCCTCTGATCACCACTATAGTGTTTCTCTGATTGCCTGTATAATAACTCTCTGATAGCCCATACAGTATTTCTCTTATTGCCTCTATAGTATTTGTCTGATAGTCTCTATAGCGTTTCTCTGAATGTATCATTATTGTTTCTCTGATTGCCTCTATAGTTTATCTGATTGCATCTATATTGTATCTCTGATTATCCATATAGTATTTCTGTGATTGGCTTTATAGTATTTCTTTGATTACCTTTATATAGTTTCTCTAATTGTCTGTAGCATTTTTCTGATTTCCACTATAGTATTTCTCTGATTACCACTATAGTGTATCTCTGATTGCCTGTATAATAACTCTCTGATTGCCCCTATAGTATTTCTCTAATTTCCTCTATAGTATTTCTCTAATTACCACTATAGTGTTTCTCTGATTGCCTGTATAATAACTCTCTGATAGCCCATATAATATTTCTCTGATTGCCTCTATAGTTTATCTGATTTTCCTCATAGTGTTTCTCTGATTGCCTCTATAGTTTATCTGATTTGCCTCATAGTGTTTCTCTGATTGCATCTATATTGTATCTCTGATTATCCGTATAGTATTTCTCTGATTGCCTCTAATTTTTCTCTGATTGGCTTTATAGTATTTCATTGATTACCTTTATAGAGTCTATCTGATTGCTTCTGTAGCATTTCTCTGATTTCCTCTATAGTATTTCTTTGATTACCTCTATAGTGTTTCTCTGATTGCCTGTATAATAACTCTCTGATAGCCCATATAGTATTTCTCTGGTTGCCTCTATAGTATTTCTCTGATGGCCTCTATAGCGTTTCTCTGAATGTCTCATTATTGTTTCTCTGATTGCCTCTATAGTTTATCTGATTTGCCTCATAGTGTTTCTTTGATTTGCCTTATAGTGTTTCTCTGATTGCCTATATAGTTTATCTGATTTGCCTCATAGTGTTTCTCTGATTGCCTCTATAGTTTATCTGATTTGCCTCATAGTATTTCTCTGATTGCATTTATATTGTATCTCTGATTATCCTTATAGTATTACTCTGATTGGCTTTATAGTATTTCTTTGATTACCTTTATATAGTTTCTCTAATTGGCTCTGTAGCATTTTTCTGATTTTCTCTATAGTATTTCTCTGATTACCACTATAGTGTATCTCTGATTGCCTGTATAATAATTCTCTGATTGCCCCTATAGTATTTCTCTGATTGCCTCTATAGTATTTCTCTGATTGCCTCTATAGTAGTTACCTATATAGCGTTTCTCTGATTGCATATATAGTATTTCTCTGATTACCTCTATAATGTTTCTCAGATTAATTCTCTAGTGATTCTTAGTTTAACTCTATAATGTTTCTCTGTTTGTCTGAATAGTATTTCACTGATTGACTATACAGTGTTTCTCTGATTGCCTCTATAGTGGTAGTAGTTCTCTAGTTACCTATACAGCGTTTCTCTGATTGCATATATAGTATTTCTATGATTACCTCTATAATGTTTCTCAAATTAATTCTCTAGTGATTCTTAGTTTAACTCTATAATGTTTCTCTGATTGTCTGTATAGTATTTTACTGATTCGACTATACAGTGTTTCTGATGGTTATCTGATTGCCTCTATAATATTTCTCGTATAACATTTATAGTGTAGTGTTTCTATGTTTGCCCCTATAGTGTTTTTCGGATTGTCTCCATTTTATAGTATTTATTGTATATAGTATTTATCTGATGGCCTCTATAGCGTTTCTCTGAATGTCTCATTATTGTTTCTCTGATTGCCTCTATAGTTTATCTGATTTGCCTCATAGCGTTTCTCTGATTGCCTCTATAGTTTATCTGATTTGCCTCATAGTGTTTCTCTGACTGCATCTATATTGTATCTCTGGTTATCCGTATAGTATTTCTCTGATTGCCTCTAATTTTTCTCTGATTGGCTTTATAGTATTTCTTTGATTACCTTTATAGAGTATTTCTGATTGCCTCTGTAGCATTTTTCTGATTTTCTCTATAGTATTTCTCTGATTACCACTATAGTGTTTCTCTGATTGCCTGTATAATAACTCTCCGATAGCCCCTATAGTATTTCTCTGATGGCCTCTATAGTATTTCTTTAATTACCTCTATATCGTTTCTCTGATTGCATATATGGTATTTCTCTGATTACCTCTATAGCGTTTCTCAGATTAATTCTCTATTGATTCTTAGATATACAGACTATACAGACAAACAGAGAAACATTATAAAGTTATGTTTGTCTGTATAGTATTTCAATGATAGACTATACAGTGTTTCTCTGATTGCCTCTATAATATTTCTCGTATTACATTTATAGTGTTTCTCTGTTTGTCTGTATAGTATTTTAATGATTGACTATACAGTGTTTCTCTGATTGCCTCTATAATATTTCTCGTATTACATTTATAGTGTTTCTCTGTTTGTCTGTATAGTATTTCACTGATTGACTATACAGTGTTTCTCTGATTGCCTCTATAGTGGTTACCTGATTGCCTCTATAATATTTCCCGTATTAGATTTATAGTGCTTCTCTGTTTGCCCCTATAGTGTTTTTCTGATTGTCTCTATTGTATTTTTCTGATTGCCTATATAGTATTTCTCTGATATCTGATGAGAGCATCTGTTTTCTGATCCCTCGTCTATAAACGTCTACAATTTCTCATCCACCAGCTTCTCTGATCTGTATCAATCACATGTTATTCTGATTCTCGTCGACTCTCCCTCATTAATCAGTATCTTTGATCTATGTCCCATCCAGTTTTTGATCTCTCATTCCCCAGCTTCTCTGTCCTTGTCTTTATAGATTTCTCTGATTACCTCTGTGGCATTTATCTGAGGCGCTTTCGTTTAGCATGGTTTATGATTATGATTATGAAGTTTTGCAGTTGTGCGCCGCCGGTTGTAAGGGCCGAGGCAGAATTATGCGCATCGGAAGCGGCAAATAGAACAAGAAACAATAAGCCCGTACCAGCCCAGATTGATAAACGAAAGGCACTCTGATTACAACTATAGTGTTTCTCTGATTGCCTTTATAGTGTTTCTCACTGAACGCTTCTATAGCATTTCTCTGATTGCCTCTAAAGTGTTTTTCTGATTGCCTCTAAAGTGTTTCTCGGATTGCCGCTAAAGTGTTTCTCTGATTGCATCTGTAGTGTTTCTCTAATTGCCGTATAGTATTTCTCTCATTGCATCTGTAGTATTTTTTTGATAGCCTCTATAGTATTTCTCTGATTGTCCCTATAGTGTTTCTCTGATTACCTCTAGTCTTTCACTGATGGCCATTTGTGGGGCTAGAAATTCTCTATCACTTTGCAGTTGAATAGTCATTCTAGCTGTAACATGTAAAAAGTTACAGCCGTAAACCATGCAAAGTCTCAAATATTTCTTTTTTCACACAGTTTTTTGCATTTTGCCGGAGAACGGCAAGAGATAGCGAAAAACATCCAATGGGCCATTTGTGGGGCTTGAAATTCTCTATCACTTTGGAGTTGAATTGTCATTCTAGCTTTAAAATGTAAAAAGTTACAGCCACAAACCTTGCAAAGTCTCAAATATCTCATTCTTCGCACAGTTTCTTGCATTTTGCCGGAGAACGGCAAGAGATAGCGAAAAACATCGAATGGGCCATTTGTGGGTCTTGAAATTATCTATCACTTTGAAGTTGAATTGTCATTCTAGCTTTAAAATGTAAAAAGTTACAGGCGCAAACCTTGCAAAGTCTCAAATATCTCATTCTTCACACAGTTTTTTGCATTTTGCCGGAGAACGGCAAGAGATAACGAAAAACATCCAATGGGCCATTCGTGGGTCTTGAAATTATCTATCACTTTGGAGTTGAATTGTCATTCTAGCTTTAAAATGTAAAAAGTTACAGCCACAAACCTTGCAAAGTCTCAAATTTTTCATTTTTCACACAGTATTTTTCGGGAAAACGGTAAGAGATAGCGAAAAACATCCAAATGGCCATTTGTGGGGCTTGAAATTCTCTGTAAGTTTAGAGTTGAATTGTCATTCTAGCTTTAAAATGTAAAAAGTTACAGCTGCAAATCGTGTAAAGTCTCAAATATCTCATTTTTCATACAGTTTTTTGTATTTTGCAGGAAAACGGCAAGAGATAGCGAAAAACATCCAAAGGACCATTAGTTGGGCTTGAAATTCTTTATCACTTTGGAGTTGAATTGTCATTCTAGCTTTAAAATGTAAAAAGTTACATCCGCAAACCATGCAAAGTCTCAAATATCTCATTTTTCACACAGTTTTTTGCATTTTGTGGGAAAACGGTAAGAGATAGCAAAAAATATCCAGATGGCCATTAGTTGGGCTTGAAATTCTCTATCACTTTGCAGTTGAATTGTCATTCTAGCTTTAAAATGTAAAAAGTTACAGCTGCAAACCGTGCAAAGTCTCAAATATCTCATTTTTCACACAGTTTTTTGCATTTTGCGGGAAAACGGCAAGAGATAGCAAAAAACATCCAAATGGCCATTTGTGGGGCTTGAAATTCTCTATCACTTTGCAGTTGAATTGTCATTCTAGCTTTAAAATGTAAAAAGTTACAGCCACAAACCTTGCAAAGTCTCAAATTTTTCATTTTTCACACAGTATTTTTCGGGAAAACGGTAAGAGATAGCGAAAAACATCCAAATGGCCATTTGTGGGGCTTGAAATTCTCTGTAAGTTTAGAGTTGAATTGTCATTCTAGCTTTAAAATGTAAAAAGTTACAGCTGCAAATCGTGTAAAGTCTCAAATATCTCATTTTTCATACAGTTTTTTGTATTTTGCAGGAAAACGGCAAGAGATAGCGAAAAACATCCAAAGGACCATTAGTTGGGCTTGAAATTCTTTATCACTTTGGAGTTGAATTGTCATTCTAGCTTTAAAATGTAAAAAGTTACAGCCACAAACCTTGCAAAGTCTCAAATATCTTATTTTTCACACAGTTTTTTGCATTTTGCGGGAAAACGGCAAGAGATAGCGAAAAACATCCAAATGGCCATTAGTGGGGCTTTAAATTCTCTATCACTTTAGAGTTGAATTGTCATTCTAGCTTTAAAATGTAAAAAGTTACAGCCACAAACCTTGCAAAGTCTCAAATATCTTATTTTTCACACAGTTTTTTGCATTTTGCGGGAAAACGGCAAGAGATAGCAAAAAACATCCAATGGGCCATTTGTGGGGCTTGAAATTCTCTATCACTTTGCAGTTGAATTGTCATTCTAGCTTTAAAATGTAAAAAGTTACAGCCGCAAACCGTGCAAAGTCTCAAATATCTCATTTTTCACACAGTTTTTTGCATTTTGCGGGAAAACGGCAAGAGATAGTAAAAAATATCCAATGGGCCATTTGTGGGGCTTGAAATTCTCTATCACTTTGGTGTTGAATTGTCATTCTAGCTTTAAAATGTAAAAAGTTACAGCTGCAAACCGTGCAAAGTCTCAAATATCTCATTTTTCACACAGTTTTTTGCATTTTGCGGGAAAACGGCAAGAGATAGCAAAAAACATCCAAATGGCCATTTGTGGGGCTTGAAATTCTCTATCACTTTGCAGTTGAATAGTCATTCTAGCTGTAACATGTAAAAAGTTACAGCCGTAAACCATGCAAAGTCTCAAATATTTCTTTTTTCACACAGTTTTTTGCATTTTGCCGGAGAACGGCAAGAGATAGCGAAAAACATCCAATGGGCCATTTGTGGGGCTTGAAATTCTCTATCACTTTGGAGTTGAATTGTCATTCTAGCTTTAAAATGTAAAAAGTTACAGCCACAAACCTTGCAAAGTCTCAAATATCTCATTCTTCGCACAGTGTCTTGCATTTTGCCGGAGAACGGCAAGAGATAGCGAAAAACATCGAATGGGCCATTTGTGGGTCTTGAAATTATCTATCACTTTGAAGTTGAATTGTCATTCTAGCTTTAAAATGTAAAAAGTTACAGGCGCAAACCTTGCAAAGTCTCAAATATCTCATTCTTCACACAGTTTTTTGCATTTTGCCGGAGAACGGCAAGAGATAACGAAAAACATCCAATGGGCCATTCGTGGGTCTTGAAATTATCTATCACTTTGGAGTTGAATTGTCATTCTAGCTTTAAAATGTAAAAAGTTACAGCCACAAACCTTGCAAAGTCTCAAATTTTTCATTTTTCACACAGTATTTTTCGGGAAAACGGTAAGAGATAGCGAAAAACATCCAAATGGCCATTTGTGGGGCTTGAAATTCTCTGTAAGTTTAGAGTTGAATTGTCATTCTAGCTTTAAAATGTAAAAAGTTACAGCTGCAAATCGTGTAAAGTCTCAAATATCTCATTTTTCATACAGTTTTTTGTATTTTGCAGGAAAACGGCAAGAGATAGCGAAAAACATCCAAAGGACCATTAGTTGGGCTTGAAATTCTTTATCACTTTGGAGTTGAATTGTCATTCTAGCTTTAAAATGTAAAAAGTTACATCCGCAAACCATGCAAAGTCTCAAATATCTCATTTTTCACACAGTTTTTTGCATTTTGTGGGAAAACGGTAAGAGATAGCAAAAAATATCCAGATGGCCATTAGTTGGGCTTGAAATTCTCTATCACTTTGCAGTTGAATTGTCATTCTAGCTTTAAAATGTAAAAAGTTACAGCTGCAAACCGTGCAAAGTCTCAAATATCTCATTTTTCACACAGTTTTTTGCATTTTGCGGGAAAACGGCAAGAGATAGCAAAAAACATCCAAATGGCCATTTGTGGGGCTTGAAATTCTCTATCACTTTGCAGTTGAATTGTCATTCTAGCTTTAAAATGTAAAAAGTTACAGCCACAAACCTTGCAAAGTCTCAAATTTTTCATTTTTCACACAGTATTTTTCGGGAAAACGGTAAGAGATAGCGAAAAACATCCAAATAGCCATTTGTGGGGCTTGAAATTCTCTGTAAGTTTAGAGTTGAATTGTCATTCTAGCTTTAAAATGTAAAAAGTTACAGCTGCAAATCGTGTAAAGTCTCAAATATCTCATTTTTCATACAGTTTTTTGTATTTTGCAGGAAAACGGCAAGAGATAGCGAAAAACATCCAAAGGACCATTAGTTGGGCTTGAAATTCTTTATCACTTTGGAGTTGAATTGTCATTCTAGCTATAAAATGTAAAAAGTTACAGCTGCAAACCGTGCAAAGTCTCAAATATCTCATTTTTCACACAGTTTTTTGCATTTTGCGGGAAAACGGCAAGAGATAGCAAAAAACATCCAAATGGCCATTTGTGGGGCTTGAAATTCTCTATCACTTTGCAGTTGAATTGTCATTCTAGCTTTAAAATGTAAAAAGTTACAGGCGCAAACCTTGCAAAGTCTCAAATATCTCATTTTTCACACAGTTTTTTGCATTTTGCGGGAAAACGGCAAGAGATAGCAAAAAACATCCAAATGGCCATTTGTGGGGCTTGAAATTCTCTATCACTTTGCAGTTGAATTGTCATTCTAGCTTTAAAATGTAAAAAGTTACAGCTGCAAACCGTGCAAAGTCTCAAATATCTCATTTTTCACACAGTTTTTTGCATTTTGCGGGAAAATGGTAAGAGATAGCGAAAAACATCCAAAGGGCCATTAGTGGGACTTGAAATTCTCCCTCACTTTGGAGTTGAATTATCATTCTAGCTTTAAAATGTAAAAAGTTACAGCCGCAAACCGTGCAAAGTCTCAAATATCTCATTTTTCACACAGTTCTTTTTGCATTTTGCGGAGAAACGGAAAGAGATAGCGAAAGCATCCAAATGGCCATGTGTGGGGCTTGAAATTCTCTACCACTTTGGAGTTGAATTGTCATTCTAGCTTTAAAATGTAAAAAGTTACAGCCGCAAACCGTGCAAAGTATCAAATATCTCATTTCTCACACAGTTTTTTGCATTTTGCGGAAAAACGGCAAGAGATAGCGAAAAACATCCAAAGGACCATTTGTGGGGCTTGAAATTCTCTATCACTTTGGAGTTGAATTGTCATTCTAGCTTTAAAATGTAAAAAGTTACAGCTGCAAACCGTGCAAAGTGTCGGTAGACAGTTGGCAAAGTGTCCGATTGCTGGAATAGTGCTAGGCGTTGGATATTTTCGGCAAACTGACGCCCATTATGTTTTACATCTCTACATATGAAGTTACAGTGTTGCTTGAGACACTTTTGAATTTTGAAATCTCGAATATAATTTTGGAAGACAAAAGATATAGTAATAATTTTACATACCCATTCCAAACAATGGTTTTCGCTCTGCAAATGGGTTCGGCGAATAGGTCCTGCGTTTTGGGTCCTATGTCCAGCCCCATGAGATCCTCAGGGATGCCCGATTCGACATCAGCGTGGCCAACCTGAAACATCAACCAGAACAGCATGTGATTTTATAGACACTGATCTTCTATCGGAGCAGGAGCTACTAATTAGGAGCTTAAAATTAAAAAGGACTATATCGCCTCTAAATATCTCCAACCTCTGTGTGTCTGTTTGGTACTTACATGAGCATCCTCAGCGAACTTATCCGCGGTCACAAAATCGACAGGCAGATGAATCTTCACATTGTTCCTCTTCGCCTTCTCCATCAACTTGCCGACGATCTCACCGCCCTTCTCGTCGTAGAGCGACTTGCCGATCTGAAACACGCGCAGCAAGCGTTGTATATAAAACGATCTCTCCTGTCAAAAACGTAACTACTCAAAAATTTAACTAATCAAAATTTCCATTAATTTAGGAGGCAAAACCAGTGACAAAAATAATGTTAAACTAACCCGGAGGGATCGCCAAGACACATAGATTTCTGCAAATTAACCCGAACAGGATATGGCGGTTGTAGATCAGATGACAGCGAGCGTGATAAACAACAGTCAGTCAACGGCAAGTAAATGTCATAATCCATTTTCCCCCTCATGAAATTTAACTTCAATCCGATCCATTACAGCCGGCATATTTAAACAACTTTTCATCATCGGTAAGTATCATCTCACTTTGTGAGGGATGCGTTTGACGCTTGAAATTCGTTTGGTAGCCCATCCAGCAAAATACCAGCAACGCGAACTTAGCGAAATACTCGACGACCGTAAATAAAACCTTGACCAACTTTTCCAACGAAATGAGCGAGCTGTTGCGGCGGAGTATCGACCGTTTGGACAACATTTGTTTTAAGGTCCGCAACTGCGTCTACGAGATTGAGAACCAACAGGCGCACTACACCCACAGAAATGCATGTCAACAACAGATTTTTTTATATGCGTGTAAGATTATTGTTCAGGTTTCAGGTGAATCCTGTTATGGATAGATCTGTGCCACCTTCAATAGCTTTATTAAAGCCTTCAATAGATGAACCGCCTAATGACACAGTGGCTACCAAATTGGGAAATCGATTGAAACGTACCAAGTACCAGAGACATGGCTCCATGCCCACTTCATCAGGCGACCAAGCGAAAACATTAACTCCATTCGGTTCAAAGGCAACTCTAAAATCATTTATTGAGTAAGTTTTAGTTTAGCCATTTCATGCATTTAACTTGATTTCGTTTGAAGCTTGACAAAGGAAGAGTCGGTGATGCTTCAAATAAAACAACACCACCGAGAAATGGAGGATAAGGTGAACCTACGAGCAAAACAAGATGAGCTGCATTCAAAACAAGAGGAGATTAAAGCTAAACAAGAAGATCTTACGTCGAAACAAGAGCAACAAATGACGCTATTGAGGGAGAAAGTTGATTCAACAGTGCAGCTCCTACAAAACCAATACTCAAAAAAACGTGTTAAACGCTCAAAGAAAGTGAAATCAAAATCCTTGACGACACAAGTCAGCGGGAAGCTTATTATTGATTGCAGCAAGGATAGTCATAGTGATAAATTGTGGTATGGATCGCAGCACTCCAGCAAACAGTTTGGCAAAAAGAAGGCGATGGAGATCAAAAACACGAAACTATCTCGAAAATATGCCAGCGAGAATTTTCATGGAACAGCCAAACGAGAACTGGAGAAGTTCGATGAAAATGGTGACGTGTGCTGTTTGATACACGCGAAACTCATTAATAATCCTTGATTGGTTTGCTTTAGGTTTACTAGGTGTTAAAACATTGAAGATATCCCAGGATAACTCGCCGGAGTGGAAGGTTATAATGCACACGCAGCGCCAAAGCCCGAGATACGAACTCAAACCAAACGCTGTATTTAGGACATCTGCTAATATCCTGGATGAAATCACCCTAAGGGTAAGAATATTAAATACTAGTGTGAAATTATTAAAAAAAAAGTATCGGCCGACAGTTGGCAAAGTGTCGGTTATCGGATTATATCACACATGACTTATTTTGACATGAATATACATTTGTTTGATTTAAACAGTGCAAAACAAACGAAAAGTACGATAAGTACAGCAATCCACCAAACACAAAAGTATCGGGTAATTGTGGGCAAAGTGTCGGGCATCAGATATTAGCCGACAAGCTAATCACACACGACTAAACTTGACATGAAGTTGATAATAAAGCGTGTGAATGGTAATATCTTGCAACATTTGTTCACAAATTCAAATGAAAAAAACCTTCAAAAACCCTCAAATTAATAAAATTGTTCAACATACGCATCGGATCTCCCGATTTTGCTACCGTATGCCATCACTTGGCTCATATCGGTACGTTATCGTTACGGTAACTAACCGATGATCGCTAATATCAATAACTAGAATGAACATCAGAGCGTCACACATCTCTTACTGTTTACATGCACAATTTAAATAAAGATTTTGAGCATATTTTCTTCCATAACTTTTTACAAATTAAAGGTAGAATGACAATTCAACTCTGAAGTGATAGAGAATTTCAAGCCGCACAAATGGCCATTTGGATGTTTTTCGCTATCTCTTACAGTTTTCCCGCAAATTGCAAAAAACTGTGTGAAAAATGAGATATTTGAAACTTTACACGGTTTGCGGCTGTAACTTTTTGCATTTTAAAGCTAGAACGAGAATTTAACTCCAAACTGATAGAGAATTTCAAGCCCCACAAATGGCCATTTGGATGTTTTTCGCTATCTATTACCGTTTTTCCGCAAAATGCAAAAAACTGTGTGAAAAATGAGATATTTGAGACTTTTCACGGTTTGCGGCTGTAACTTTTTACATTTTAAAGCTAGAATGATAATTCAACTCCAAAGTGATAGAGAATTTCAAGCCAAACAAATGAGCTAAATAAGCTACAAAATGAGATATAAAATGTTTATATAGCTAAATTATTAAGATCATAATAATAAAAAGCGTACAAAAGTAACATCTCAAATTTGAGTGGGCTATTTAAAAAATTGCAAAAAATCGTAGTTATTATTTTGGAAAATTCTAATAACGGTTATGTGTTACTACCTAAATTAGCTACAAAATGAGATATAAAATGTTTATATAGCTAAATTATTAAGATCAGAATAATAAAAAGCGTACAAAAGTAACATCTCAAACTTGTGTGGGCTATTTAAAAAATGGCAAAAAATCGTAGTTATTATATTTGAAAATTCTAATAACAGTATGTGTTACTACCTAAATTAGCTACAAAATGAGATATAAAATGTTTATATAGCTAATTTATTAAGATCATATTAATAAAAAGCGTACAAAAGTAACATCTCAAACTTGTTGTGTGGGCTATTTAAAAAATTGCAAAAAATCGTAGTTATTATATTTGAAAATTCTAATAACGGTTATGTGTTACTACCTAAATTAGCTACAAAACGAGATATAAAATGTTTATATAGCTAAATTATTAAGATCAGAATAATAAAAAGCGTACAAAAGTAACATCTCAAACTTGTTGTGTGGGCTATTTAAAAAATTGCAAAAAATCGTAGTTATTATATTTGAAAATTCTAATAACGGTTGTGTGTTACTAGCTAAATTAGCTACAAAATAAGATATAAAATGTTTATATAGCTAAATTATTAAGATCAGAATAATAAAAAGCGTACAAAAGTAACATCTCAAACTTGTGTGGGCTATTTAAAAAATTGCAAAAAATCGTAGCTATTATATTTGAAAATTCTAATAACGGTTGTGTGTTACTAGCTAAATTAGCTACAAAATGAGATATAAAATGTTTATATAGCTAAATTATTAAGATCAGAATAATAAAAAGCGTACAAAAGTAACATCTCAAACTTGTATGGGCTATTTAAAAAATTGCAAAAAATCGTAGTTATTATATTTGAAAATTCTAATAACGGTTGTGTGTTACTAGCTAAATTAGCTACAAAATGAGATATAAAATGTTTATATAGCTAAATTATTAAGATCAGAATAATAAAAAGCGTACAAAAGTAACATCTCAAACTTGTATGGGCTATTTAAAAAATTGCAAAAAATCGTAGTTATTATATTTGAAAATTCTAATAACGGTTGTGTGTTACTAGCTAAATTAGCTACAAAATGAGATATAAAATGTTTATATAGCTAAATTATTAAGATCAGAATAATAAAAAGCGTACAAAAGTAACATCTCAAACTTGTGTGGGCTATTTAAAAAATTGCAAAAAATCGTAGTTATTATTTTGGAAAATTCTAATAACGGTTATGTGTTACTAGCTAAATTAGCTACAAAATGAGATATATAATGTTTATATAGCTAAATTATTAAGATCAGAATAATAAAAAGCGTACAAAAGTAACATCTCAAACTTGTGTGGGCTATTTAAAAAATTGCAAAAAATCGTAGCTATTATATTTGAAAATTCTAATAACGGTTGTGTGTTACTAGCTAAATTAGCTACAAAATGAGATATAAAATGTTTATATAGCTAAATTATTAAGATCAGAATAATAAAAAGCGTACAAAAGTAACATCTCAAACTTGTATGGGCTATTTAAAAAATTGCAAAAAATCGTAGTTATTATATTTGAAAATTCTAATAACGGTTGTGTGTTACTAGCTAAATTAGCTACAAAATGAGATATAAAATGTTTATATAGCTAAATTATTAAGATCAGAATAATAAAAAGCGTACAAAAGTAACATCTCAAATTTGTGTGGGCTATTTAAAAAATTGCAAAAAAACGTAGTTATTATTTTGGAAAATTCTAATAACGGTTATGTGTTACTAGCTAAATTAGCTACAAAATGAGATATAAAATGTTTATATAGCTAAATTATTAAGATCAGAATAATAAAAAGCGTACAAAAGTAACATCTCAAACTTGTGTGGGCTATTTAAAAAATTGCAAAAAATCGTAGTTATTATATTTGAAAATTCTAATAACGGTTGTGTGTTACTAGCTAAATTAGCTACAAAATGAGATATAAAATGTTTATATAGCTAAATTATTAAGATCAGAATAATAAAAAGCGTACAAAAGTAACATCTCAAATTTGTGTGGGCTATTTAGAAAATTGCAAAAAATCCTAGTTATTATTTTGGAAAATTCTAATAACGGTTATGTGTTACTAGCTAAATTAGCTACAAAATGAGATATAAAATGTTTATATAGTTAAATTATTAAGATCATAATAATAAAAAGCGTACAAAAGTAACATCTCAAACTTGTGTGGGCTATTTAAAAAATGGCAAAAAATCGTAGTTATTATATTTGAAAATTCTAATAACAGTATGTGTTACTACCTAAATTAGCTACAAAATGAGATATAAAATGTTTATATAGCTAATTTATTAAGATCATATTAATAAAAAGCGTACAAAAGTAACATCTCAAACTTGTTGTGTGGGCTATTTAAAAAATTGCAAAAAATCGTAGTTATTATATTTGAAAATTCTAATAACGGTTATGTGTTACTACCTAAATTAGCTACAAAACGAGATATAAAATGTTTATATAGCTAAATTATTAAGATCAGAATAATAAAAAGCGTACAAAAGTAACATCTCAAACTTGTGTGGGCTATTTAAAAAATTGCAAAAAATCGTAGTTATTATATTTGAAAATTCTAATAACGGTTGTGTGTTACTAGCTAAATTAGCTACAAAATAAGATATAAAATGTTTATATAGCTAAATTATTAAGATCAGAATAATAAAAAGCGTACAAAAGTAACATCTCAAACTTGTGTGGGCTATTTAAAAAATTGCAAAAAATCGTAGCTATTATATTTGAAAATTCTAATAACGGTTGTGTGTTACTAGCTAAATTAGCTACAAAATGAGATATAAAATGTTTATATAGCTAAATTATTAAGATCAGAATAATAAAAAGCGTACAAAAGTAACATCTCAAACTTGTATGGGCTATTTAAAAAATTGCAAAAAATCGTAGTTATTATATTTGAAAATTCTAATAACGGTTGTGTGTTACTAGCTAAATTAGCTACAAAATGAGATATAAAATGTTTATATAGCTAAATTATTAAGATCAGAATAATAAAAAGCGTACAAAAGTAACATCTCAAACTTGTGTGGGCTATTTAAAAAATTGCAAAAAATCGTAGTTATTATTTTGGAAAATTCTAATAACGGTTATGTGTTACTAGCTAAATTAGCTACAAAATGAGATATAAAATGTTTATATAGCTAAATTATTAAGATCAGAATAATAAAAAGCGTACAAAAGTAACATCTCAAACTTGTGTGGGCTATTTAAAAAATTGCAAAAAATCGTAGTTATTATTTTGGAAAATTCTAATAACGGTTATGTGTTACTAGCTAAATTAGCTACAAAATGAGATATATAATGTTTATATAGCTAAATTATTAAGATCAGAATAATAAAAAGCGTACAAAAGTAACATCTCAAACTTGTGTGGGCTATTTAAAAAATTGCAAAAAATCGTAGTTATTATTTTGGAAAATTCTAATAACGGTTATGTGTTACTAGCTAAATTAGCTACAAAATGAGATATAAAATGTTTATATAGCTAAATTATTAAGATCAGAATAATAAAAAGCGTACAAAAGTAACATCTCAAACTTGTGTGGGCTATTTAAAAAATTGCAAAAAATCGTAGTTATTATATTTGAAAATTCTAATAACGGTTATGTGTTACTACCTAAATTAGCTACAAAAGGAGATATAAAATGTTTATATAGCTAATTTATTAAGATCATAATAATAAAAAGCGTACAAAAGTAACATCTCAAATTTGAGTGGGCTATTTAAAAAATTGCAAAAAATCGTAGTTATTATATTTGAAAATTCTAATAACGGTTGTGTGTTACTAGCTAAATTAGCTACAAAATGAGATATAAAATGTTTATATAGCTAAATTATTAAGATCAGAATAATAAAAAGCGTACAAAAGTAACATCTCAAACTTGTGTGGGCTATTTAAAAAATTGCAAAAAATCGTAGTTATTATATTTGAAAATTCTAATAACGGTTATGTGTTACTAGCTAAATTAGCTACAAAAGGAGATATAAAACGTTTATGTAGCTAATTTATTAAGATCATAATAATAAAAAGCGTACAAAAGTAACATCTCAAATTTGAGTGGGCTATTTAAAAAATTGCAAAAAATCGTAGTTATTATATTTGAAAATTCTAATAACGGTTGTGTGTTACTAGCTAAATTAGCTACAAAATGAGATATAAAATGTTTATATAGCTAAATTATTAAGATCAGAATAATAAAAAGCGTACAAAAGTAACATCTCAAACTTGTGTGGGCTATTTAAAAAATTGCAAAAAATCGTAGTTATTATATTTGAAAATTCTAATAACGGTTATGTGTTACTAGCTAAATTAGCTACAAAAGGAGATATAAAACGTTTATGTAGCTAATTTATTAAGATCATAATAATAAAAAGCGTACAAAAGTAACATCTCAAATTTGAGTGGGCTATTTAAAAAATTGCAAAAAATCGTAGTTATTATATTTGAAAATTCTAATAACGGTTGTGTGTTACTAGCTAAATTAGCTACAAAATGAGATATAAAATGTTTATATAGCTAAATTATTAAGATCAGAATAATAAAAAGCGTACAAAAGTAACATCTCAAACTTGTGTGGGCTATTTAAAAAATTGCAAAAAATCGTAGTTATTATATTTGAAAATTCTAATAACGGTTATGTGTTACTACCTAAATTAGCTACAAAATGAGATATAAAATGTTTATATAGCTAATTTATTAAGATCATAATAATAAAAAGCGTGCAAAAGTAACATCTCAAACTTGTGTGGGCTATTTAAAAAATTGCAAAAAATCGTAGTTATTATTTTGGAAAATTCTAATAACGGTTGTGTGTTACTAGCTAAATTAGCTACAAAATAAGATATAAAATGTTTATATAGCTAAATTATTAAGATCAGAAAAATAAAAAGCGTACAAAAGTAACATCTCAAACTTGTATGGGCTATTTAAAAAATTGCAAAAAATCGTAGTTATTATATTTGAAAATTCTAATAACGGTTATGTGTTACTACGTAAATTAGCTACAAAATGAGATATAAAATGTTTATATAGCTAATTTATTAAGATCATAATAATAAAAAGCGTGCAAAAGTAACATCTCAAACTTGTGTGGGCTATTTAAAAAATTGCAAAAAATCGTAGTTATTATTTTGGAAAATTCTAATAACGGTTGTGTGTTACTAGCTAAATTAGCTACAAAATGAGATATAAAATGTTTATATAGCTAAATTATTAAGATCAGAATAATAAAAAGCGTACAAAAGTAACATCTCAAACTTGTGTGGGCTATTTAAAAAATTGCAAAAAATCGTAGTTATTATATTTGAAAATTCTAATAACGGTTATGTGTTACTACCTAAATTAGCTACAAAAGGAGATATAAAATGTTTATATAGCTAATTTATTAAGATCATAATAATAAAAAGCGTACAAAAGTAACATCTCAAATTTGAGTGGGCTATTTAAAAAATTGCAAAAAATCGTAGTTATTATATTTGAAAATTCTAATAACGGTTGTGTGATACTAGCTAAATTAGCTACAAAATGAGATATAAAATGTTTATATAGCTAAATTATTAAGATCAGAATAATAAAAAGCGTACAAAAGTAACATCTCAAACTTGTGTGGGCTATTTAAAAAATTGCAAAAAATCGTAGTTATTATATTTGAAAATTCTAATAACGGTTATGTGTTACTACCTAAATTAGCTACAAAATGAGATATAAAATGTTTATATAGCTAAATTATTAAGATCAGAATAATAAAAAGCGTACAAAAGTAACATCTCAAACTTGTGTGGGCTATTTAAAAAATTGCAAAAAATCGTAGTTATTATATTGGAAAATTCTAATAATGGTTGTGTGTTACTAGCTAAATTAGCTACAAAATGAGATATAAAATGTTTATATAGCTAAATTATTAAGATCAGAATAATAAAAAGCGTACAAAAGTAACATCTCAAATTTGAGTGGGCTATTTAAAAAATTGCAAAAAATCGTAGTTATTATATTTGAAAATTCTAATATCGGTTATGTGTTACTAGCTAAATTAGCTACAAAAGGAGATATAAAACGTTTATGTAGCTAATTTATTAAGATCATAATAATAAAAAGCGTACAAAAGTAACATCTCAAATTTGAGTGGGCTATTTAAAAAATTGCAAAAAATCGTAGTTATTATATTGGAAAATTCTAATAACGGTTGTGTGTTACTAGCTAAATTAGCTACAAAATGAGATATAAAATGTTTATATAGCTAAATTATTAAGATCAGAATAATAAAAAGCGTACAAAAGTAACATCTCAAATTTGAGTGGGCTATTTAAAAAATTGCAAAAAATCGTAGTTATTATATTTGAAAATTCTAATAACGGTTGTGTGTTACTAGCTAAATTAGCTACAAAATGAGATATAAAATGTTTATATAGCTAAATTATTAAGATCAGAATAATAAAAAGCGTACAAAAGTAACATCTCAAACTTGTGTGGGCTATTTAAAAAATTGCAAAAAATCGTAGTTATTATATTTGAAAATTCTAATAACGGTTATGTGTTACTACCTAAATTAGCTACAAAATGAGATATAAAATGTTTATATAGCTAAATTATTAAGATCAGAATAATAAAAAGCGTACAAAAGTAACATCTCAAACTTGTGTGGGCTATTTAAAAAATTGCAAAAAATCGTAGTTATTATTTTGGAAAATTCTTATAACGGTTATGTGTTACTAGCTAAATTAGCTACAAAATGAGATATAAAATGTTTATATAGCTAAATTATTAAGATCAGAATAATAAAAAGCGTAGAAAAGTAACATCTCAAACTTGTGTGGGCTATTTAAAAAATTGCAAAAAATCGTAGTTATTATTTTGGAAAATTCTAATAACGGTTATGTGTTACTAGCTAAATTAGCTACAAAATGAGATATAAAATGTTTATATAGCTAAATTATTAAGATCATAATAATAAAAAGCGTACAAAAGTAACATCTCAAACTTGTGTGGGCTATTTAAGAAATTGCAAAAAATCGTAGTTATTATATTTGAAAATTCTAATAACGGTTATGTGTTACTACCTAAATTAGCTACAAAATGAGATATAAAATGTTTATATAGCTAAATTATTAAGATCAGAATAATAAAAAGCGTACAAAAGTAACATCTCAAACTTGTGTGGGCTATTTAAAAAATTGCAAAAAATCGTAGTTATTATATTTGAAAATTCTAATAACGGTTATGTGTTACTACCTAAATTAGCTACAAAAGGAGATATAAAATGTTTATATAGCTAATTTATTAAGATCATAATAATAAAAAGCGTACAAAAGTAACATCTCAAATTTGAGTGGGCTATTTAAAAAATTGCAAAAAATGGTAGTTATTATATTTGAAAATTCTAATAACGGTTATGTGTTACTACCTAAATTAGCTACAAAATGAGATATAAAATGTTTATATAGCTAAATTATTAAGATCAGAATAATAAAAAGCGTACAAAAGTAACATCTCAAACTTGTGTGGGCTATTTAAAAAATTGCAAAAAATCGTAGTTATTATATTTGAAAATTCTAATAACGGTTATGTGTTACTACCTAAATTAGCTACAAAATGAGATATAAAATGTTTATATAGCTAAATTGTTAAGATCAGAATAATAAAAAGCGTACAAAAGTAACATCTCAAACTTGTGTGGGCTATTTAAAAAATTGCAAAAAATCGTAGTTATTATTTTGGAAAATTCTAATAACGGTTATGTGTTACTAGCTAAATTAGCTACAAAATGAGATATAAAATGTTTATATAGCTAAATTATTAAGATCAGAATAATAAAAAGCGTACAAAAGTAACATCTCAAATTTGAGTGGGCTATTTAAAAAATTGCAAAAAATCGTAGTTATTATATTTGAAAATTCTAATAACGGTTGTGTGTTACTAGCTAAATTAGCTACAAAATGAGATATAAAATGTTTATATAGCTAAATTATTAAGATCAGAATAATAAAAAGCGTACAAAAGTAACATCTCAAATTTGAGTGGGCTATTTAAAAAATTGCAAAAAATCGTAGTTATTATATTTGAAAATTCTAATAACGGTTATGTGTTACTAGCTAAATTAGCTACAAAAGGAGATATAAAATGTTTATATAGCTAATTTATTAAGATCATAATAATAAAAAGCGTACAAAAGTAACATCTCAAATTTGTGTGGGCTATTTAAAAAATTGCAAAAAAACGTAGTTATTATTTTGGAAAATTCTAATAACGGTTATGTGTTACTAGCTAAATTAGCTACAAAATGAGATATAAAATGTTTATATAGCTAAATTATTAAGATCAGAATAATAAAAAGCGTACAAAAGTAACATCTCAAACTTGTGTGGGCTATTTAAAAAATTGCAAAAAATCGTAGTTATTATATTTGAAAATTCTAATAACGGTTATGTGTTACTACCTAAATTAGCTACAAAATGAGATATAAAATGTTTATATAGCTAATTTATTAAGATCATAATAATAAAAAGCGTGCAAAAGTAACATCTCAAACTTGTGTAGGCTATTTAAAAAATTGCAAAAAATCGTAGTTATTATATTGGAAAATTCTAATAACGGTTGTGTGTTACTAGCTAAATTAGCTACAAAATGAGATATAAAATGTTTATATAGCTAAATTATTAAGATCAGAATAATAAAAAGCGTACAAAAGTAACATCTCAAATTTGAGTGGGCTATTTAAAAAATTGCAAAAAATCGTAGTTATTATATTTGAAAATTCTAATAACGGTTATGTGTTACTAGCTAAATTAGCTACAAAAGGAGATATAAAATGTTTATATAGCTAATTTATTAAGATCATAATAATAAAAAGCGTACAAAAGTAACATCTCAAATTTGTGTGGGCTATTTAAAAAATTGCAAAAAAACGTAGTTATTATTTTGGAAAATTCTAATAACGGTTATGTGTTACTAGCTAAATTAGCTACAAAATGAGATATAAAATGTTTATATAGCTAAATTATTAAGATCAGAATAATAAAAAGCGTACAAAAGTAACATCTCAAACTTGTGTGGGCTATTTAAAAAATTGCAAAAAATCGTAGTTATTATATTTGAAAATTCTAATAACGGTTATGTGTTACTACCTAAATTAGCTACAAAATGAGATATAAAATGTTTATATAGCTAAATTATTAAGATCAGAATAATAAAAAGCGTACAAAAGTAACATCTCAAACTTGTGTGGGCTATTTAAAATATTGCAAAAAATCGTAAATAGTGAAAAATGAGATATTTGAAACTTTACACGGTTTGCGGCTGTAACTTTTTACATTTTAAAGCTAGAACGAGAATTTAACTCCAAACTGATAGAGAATTTCAAGCCCCACAAATGGCCATTTGGATGTTTTTCGCTATCTATTACCGTTTTTCCGCAAAATGCAAAAAACTGTGTGAAAAATGAGATATTTGAGACTTTTCACGGTTTGCGGCTGTAACTTTTTACATTTTAAAGCTAGAATGATAATTCAACTCCAAAGTGATAGAGAATTTCAAGCCACACAAATGGCCCTTTGGATGTTTTTCGCTAGCTCTTGCCGTTTTCCCGCAAAATGCAAAAAACTGTGTGAAAAATGAGATATTTGAGACTTTGCACGGTTTGCGGCTGTAGCTTTTTACATGGTTTACGGCTGTAACTTTTTACATTTTAAAGCTAGAATGATAATTCAACTTCAACGTGGCAGTGATTTTCAAACCCCACAAATGGCCATTTGGATGTTTTCGCTATCTCTTACCGTTTTCCCGAAAAATGCAAAAAACTGTGTGAAAAATGAGAAATTTGAGACTTTGCACGGTTTGCGGCTGTAAGTTTTTACATTTTAAAGCTAGAAAGACAATTCAACTCCAAAGTGATAGAGAATTTCAAGCCCCACAAATGGACCTTTGGATGTTTTTCGCTATCTCTTGCCGTTTTTCCGCAAAATGCAAAAAACTGTGTGAAAAATGAGAAATTTGAGACTTTGAGCGGTTTGCAGCTATAACTTTTTACATTTTAAAGCTAGAATGATATTTTAACTCCAACGTGGCAGAGAATTTCAAGCCCCACAAATGGCCATTTGGATGTTTTTGCTATCTCTTTCCGTTTTCCCGCAAAATGCAGAAAACTGTATGAAAAATGAGATATTTGAGACTTTTCACGGTTTATGGGCTGTAACTTTTTACATTTTAAAGTTAGAATGACAATTCAACTCTAAAGTGATAGAGAATTTCAAGCCCTAGAAATAGCTCTTTGGATGTTTTCGCTATCTCTTACCGTTTTCCCGCAAATTGCAAAAAAACTGTATGAAAAATGAGAAATTTTAGACTTTGCACGGTTTGCGGCTGTATTTTTTTACACTTTAAAGCTAGAATGATAATTCAACTTCAAAGTGATAGAGAATTTCAAGCCCTACAAATGGCCCGTTGGATGTTTTCGCTATCTCTTGCCGTTTTACCGCAAAATGCAAAAAACTGTGTGAAAAATGAGATATTTGAGACTTTGCACGGTTTGCAGCTGTAACTTTTTACATTTTAAAGCTAGAATGATAATTCAACTCCAAAGTGATAGAGAATTTCAAGCCCGACAAATGGCCCGTTAGATGTTTTTCTCTATCTCTAAAGACTAGCCGGCAAATACTCAAAATCCGACGACGTTCCAGCAATCTGAAACTTCGCCGACTGTCGGCCGACACGTCTATTTGAGTTCCAATTACTAATTTCACTTTGAATTCAAGGATAAAGCAATTGTGTCATCACAAAAAAATTGTATTCACTTATCGGTGAAGTATTGCAACGATTTGCGTTAGGTATCCCACGGACTATTATTGTATCGGCAAATTAAACAAAATGTATCGGTAAAGTGACGGTATACGTATCGTGCCGACTATTAGCCATTACAAATTGATATCGACCTGATGCCTGTTGCCAATATCATAACGATACTACAATTATCATCCTATCACTATTGACCGGTGCGTCGTGTTTGCTGAGAAATGTCTACTTAAAAAAATGTGAAGAGGTTCAATCTAACCGAATGCAATGTGTTAGATGGAATTGTTATTTAAATTCTAATTAGTAAATTTTAAATTTAAAGATTGTTTATACAAACATATTGTTTTGACTCATCAGTAAAGTATAGCAACGATTTACCATACTGTTTAAAGTATTTTATAAACAAAGGAATGTGCACACAGCATTGTAAAGTGACCGGAGACCCGCAATGTGACACTTCGCCGACTGTCGGCCGACACCTCTATATTTGCTGTGCTAGCATTTTGATTACTAGTTAATAAATTGGTTTTTAATTTAATGTTAAGCTTTTGGGGTCATTACACAAATATTGATCTGACTCATAGGTACAGTATCGCAACGTTTCACGTACCGGTAGCTTAGAGATCAATATCGGCCCGCTGCCTTTTGTCAGCATTATTCCGATACTTGCCCAACACTGTATCCTAGGAAATCCCTATTTTTCATAAAAAGTAGGATAAGTATCTAAACTAACAGATTGCAATTGCGTGTTTATAGGATGTAGAACCTCTAAAAGCAGAGTACCCTAGAAAGGACCACCTGGTGGAGATAAGCAAACCAAACGACGACCTCCTCTACAAACTCATCAACAGCAAGGACTCCCTGGAGTATCTCATCAACGTGGACGCCGTGCCTCTGTTCGACAAGCAGGACCAAGATAGAGGTCAAACGAAGAAGCACGCGACCAAAAGAAAGCGGCCGGTGCTCGTCTCCAAGCTGCATCCCATAAGGGAAGAAGTCATTTCGGTAGTACACCAACTATTATATGAATCAATCCTTCATTTGTCTTGTTACGTGAATTAATATGTTTTTTTTTTGATGTGGCCAACATATGACTTTCTTATGCAGTGAAAAAACGTTTATAAATAGTAACCTTGAAATTTCAAGGCCATAGAAGTGACACTTGAAATATTTATGAAATTGATTCAAGAAGTAGTTGCAAAACCCGTCATGAATCATGATGGATCGTCAGCAATGACCATGAAGATTCAAGGTTGAGAGGCCAAAAAGTCGGAACTTGAAAGGTTATCATTAACCTTTCAAGATTCGATTCTAAAACCTCCTCACAGTCATGGGATAAACCTCTGAAGAGGAGGAGGTTATAAATTCGGCCATCAGGAGTCTAGGACGTCCTCACAATTTTGGGCAAATTCTAAACCTCTAGAGAGAAGTAGTTGCAAAACCTGTCATGAATCATGAATCGTCTGCCTTGATCTTGACGTTTCAAGGTTGAGAGGCAAAACAGTTGGAACTTGAAAGGTTATCATTAACCTTTCAAGTGTCGATTCTAAAACCTCCTCATAATCATGGGATAAACCTCAGAGGAGGAAGAGGTTATACAGTAGGTCATCAGGAGTCTAGAATGTCCTCACAATTTTGGGCAAATTCTAAACCTCTAGAAATAAGTAGTTGCAAAAACCCGTCATGAATCATGATCTTGACGTTTCAAGGTTGAGAGGCTAAAAAATCGACACTTGAAAGGTTAATGATGTCGATTCAAAAAACCTCACGATTATGGGATAAACCTCAGAAGAGAAGAAGGTCATAAAAACGGCCATTAGGAGTCTAGAACGTCCTCACAATCTTGGGCTAACTCTAAACCTCAGAGAAAGAAGTAGTTGCAAAACCAGTCATGAATCATGAATCGTCTGCCATTACCTTGAAGTTTCAAGGTTGAGAGACCAACAAATCGACACATGAAAGGTTAATGATGTCGATTCAAAAAACCTCCTAACGATTCTGGGATACACCTCAGAGGAGGAGGGGGTTATATATTCGGCCATTATAAGTCTAGAACGTCCTCACAATTTTGGGCTAACTCTAAACCTCAGAGAAAGAAGTAGTTGCAAGACCTGTCATGTATCATGAATTGTCTGCCATTACCTTGAAGTTTCAAGGTGGAGAGGCCAACAAATCGGCACTTGAAAGGTTAATGATGTCGATTCAAAAAACCTCCTCACGATTCTGGAATACACCTCAGAGGAGGAGGGGGTTATAAAATCTGCCATTATGAGTCTAGAACGTCCTCACAATCTTGGGCTAACTATAAACCTCAGAGAAAGAAGTAGTTGCAAAACCTGTCATGAATCATCTGCCATTACCTTGAAGTTTCAAGGTTGAGAGATCAACAAATCGACACTTGAAAGGTTAATGATGTTGATTCAAAAAACCTCCTCACGATTCTGGGATACACCTCAGAGGAGGAGGGGGTTATAAATTCGGCCATTAGCAGTCTAGAACGTCCTCACAATCTTGGGCTAACTCTAAACCTCGCAGAAAGAAGTAGTTGCAAAACCTGTCATAAATCATAAATTGTCTGCCATTACCTTGAAGTTTCAAGGTTGAGAGGCCAAGAAATCGACACTTGAAAGGTTAATGATGTCGACTCTAAAACCTCTTCACGATCCTGGGTGATTTACGAGGACGAGGAGGTTATAAATTCGACCATCAAGAGTCTTCATGACGCTTCATGTTTCATGACGGGTTTTGCAACTACTTCTTTCTCTGAGGTTTAGAATTAGATTTGATTGTGAGGACGTTACAATCTTGGTCTAATTCTAAACCTCACAGAAAGAAATAGTTGCAAAACCCGTCAATAATCATGAATCGTCTGCCATGACCTTGAAGTTTCACGGTTGGGAGGCCCAAAACAATCGGCAAATGATGACGATTCTAAAACCTCCTCACAATCCTGGGATAAACCTCAGAGGAGGAGCAGGTTATAAATTCGGCCATCAGAACGCCCTCACAATCGTATGCTAATTCTAAACCTCAGAGAAAGAAGAAGTTGCAAAACTCGTCTACCATGACCTTGAAGCATATAGGTTAAGGCCATAGAAAATCGGCACTTAAAAGCTCAATAAGGGCGATTCTAGAACCGCCTTCTTAAAGAGCAAGAGGAGGTTATAAAATCGTCTTTAGTGACCTTGAAGACGGTTGGGGCCGTACAATCGGTAGATCAATCAGGGTATTAATTTAGAGAGAAAAGAAGACGTCTAAGCGGAAGGGGCCGGACGCCGGGACATCGAAGCGGAAAGGGCCGGACGCCGGGCCGGCGGAGAAGAAGAGGGCCGTCGGGAAATTCGACATGACCAGCATCGATAGAAAACTGAAAGCGCTCGAGCGGAAAACGGTGAGTCTGAAGGAGTACCAGGCGTACAGAAAAATATCCAACAAAGATGCGAAGCACCGGCTTAGGAAGTACCTCGTGGACCCCGGCAAAAGCTTCAAGCAGAGCCTGATTGTCATGCCTTTGCTGGTCGAGTTCGATAACGACATCGTGCCGCATCTTACCAAGAAAACTAGTGAAAGTAGGTATTGCGTAATTGTATTTTTCGGGTGGGGGAAGGTGGAACTACAAAAAAATCTAAATAGGAGTCGAAAGAAAGAAAGATGTTCACCTTCCTACGCTACTATAAAATGATTTTGCAAAACTTTTGATCATAACCAGTAAATACAAGTATCAGTCCACGGTTGGGCAAGTATCGGTCGACAGTTGGGCAAGTATCGGTCGACAGTTGGGCAAGTATCGGTCGACAGTTGGGCAATTATCGGCCTACAGTTGGACAAGTGTCGGCCGACAGGTGTAATAGTTATTTTTGGGGTGGAGGAAGGTGCAATCACAAAAAAATCTAAATCGGCGCCGAAAGAAAGAAAGATGTTCACCTCCCCACGCTACTATAAAATGGTTTTTCAAAACTTTTGATCCTACCCAGTAAATACAAGTATCGGTCTACAATTGGGCAAGTATCGGCCGACAGCTGGCAAAGTATCGGTCGACAGGTGTGCAAGTATCGGCCTACAGTCGGACAAGTGTCGGCCCACAGGTGTAATAGTTATTTTTGGGGTGTAGGAAGGTGCAATCACAAAAAATCTTCCCACGATATTATAAAACAACTTTGCAAAACTTTTGATCATACCTAGTCGATACAAGTATCGGTCTATAGTTGGGCAAGTATCGGCCGAAAGTTGGGCAACTATCGGCCGATAGTTGGACAAGTATCAGCCGAAAGTTGGGCAACTATCGGCCGACAGTTGGACAAGTATCGATCGACAGTTGGCCAAGTATCAACCGAGAGTAGGCAAACTATCAGATCGCTGACAAGTACGAGGCGTCAGATATTTACCGGAAACGACGCCTAGTGGCTATGTTGCTCTCTAGACATAAAATTGCATGTGTAGCCTCTGTTGAAAATGAAAACCTGTTTTAAAAACTATATATTTTCCGGAATATGTGTATATATAGAACGCACGCTTTAAATTAATTCAATTTATGAAGTAAACGCCTTAGTTTCTAGATGTACCCTCAATATAAATTACTTTTTATATACCTCAAAAACGATTAGAACATCTGCTGAAATTCATTTTATATCGTACATATCCTCAGTTTAAATAGCAAAATTAAAATATTTAGCCAACAAAATAAAAATATTTACCCAGAGTTGTAAGTGAATCAGTTTTTGAAGTAAATGCCTCAGTTTCAAGGGGTACCCTCAGTATAAATTAGTTTGTATATACCTCAAAATCGATTATGATGTCTGCTTAAATGAATTTTATATAGTACTTATCCTCAGTTTAAACAGCAAAATTAAAACATTTACCCAGAGTTCCAAGTGAAACAGTTTTTGAAATAAGTGCCTCAGTTTCAAGGTGTACCCTCAGTATAAATTAGTCTGTATATACCTCAAAATCGATTATAATATCTGCTGAAGGCGTACCCTCAGTATAAAGTAGTTCAAAATCGATTGGAATATCTGCTGAAATTTATTTTATATCGTACTTATCCTCTGTTTAAAACCCCAAGTAAATATTTATATTTTGCTTTTTAAACTGAGGATAAGTACGATATAAAATTCATTAAAGAAAATATCATAATCCCCTTTAAGGTATATGCAAACTTATTTATACTGAGGGTAAGTGAATCAATTTTTGAAGTAAACGTCTCAGTTTTAAGGTGTAACCTCAGCATAAATTAATTTGTATATACTTCAAAATCGATTAGAATATTTGCTTAAATGTATTATATATGGTACTTATCCTCAGTTTAAACAGCAAAATAAAAATATTTACCCAGAGTTGCAAGTGAATCAGTGTTTAAAATAAATGCCTCAGTTTCAATGCGTACCCTCAGTATAAATTTGTTTGTATATACGATTATAATATCTGCTTAAATGCATTTTATATAGTACTTGTCCTCAGTTTAAACAGCAAAATAAAAATATTTTCCCAGAGTTGCAAGTGAATCAATTCTTGAAGTAAACCCCTCAGTTTCAAGGGGTACCCTCAGTATAAATTAGTTCGTATATACCTCAAAATCGATGATATCTACTTAAATGAATTTTATATAGTACTTATTCTCAGTTTAAACAGCAAAATAAAAATATTTACCCAGAGTTGCAAGTGAATCAATTCTTGAAGTGAACGCCTCAGTTTCAAGGGGTACCCTCAGTATTAATTAGTTTGTATATACCTCAAAATCGATTATGATATCTGATTAAATACATTTTATATAGTACTTGTCCTCAGTATAAACAGCAAAATAAAAATATTTTCCCAGAGTTGCAAGTGAATCAATTTTTGAAATAAAAGCCTCAGTTTCAAGGGGTACCCTCAGTATAAATTAGTTTATATATACCTCAAAATCGATAAGAATATCTGTTTAAATGCATTTTATATAGAACTTGTCCTCAGTTTAAATAGCAAAATAAAAATATTTACCCAAGTTGCAAGTGAATCATTTTTTGAAATAAACGCCTCAGTTTCAAGGGGTACCCTCAGTATAAATTAGTTTGTACATACCTCAAAATCGATCAGAATATCTGCTTAATTGCATTTTATATGGAACTTGTCCTTAAAGTTTAAACAGGAAAATAAAATTTCTTACCCATAGTTGCAAGTGAATCAATTTTTGAAGTACACGCCTCAGTTTCAAGGTGTACCCTCAGTATACATTCGTTTGCATATACCTCAAAATCGATTATATCTGCTTAAATGAATTTTATATAGTACTTATCCTCAGTTTAAACAGCAAAATAAAAATATTTACCCAGCGTTCCAAGTGAATCACTGTTTAAAGTAAACGACTCAGTTTCAAGATGTACCCTCAGTATACATTCGTTTGTATATACCTCGAAATTGATTATGATATCTGATTACATGAATTTTATATAGCACTTATCCTCAGTTTAAACAATTACCCAGAGTTGCAAGTGAATCAATTTTTGAAGTACCCTTTTTAAGGTGTACCCTCAGTATAAATTAGTATGTATATACCACAAAATCGATTATTATAACTACTTAAATGCATTTTATGTAGTACTTGTCCTCAGTTTAAACAGCAAAATATAAATATTTACCAAGAATTACAATTGAATCAATTTTTGAAATAAACGCCTCATTTTCAACTTGTACCCCCAGTAAAAATGTGTATATATACCTCAAAATCGATTAGAATATCTGCTTAAATGCATTTTATGTAGTATTTGTCCTCAGTTTAAACAGCAAAATAAAAATATTTATCCAGAGTTGCAAGTGAATTAATTTTTGAAGTAAACACCTCAGTTTTAAGGTGTATCCTCAGTATACATTAGTGTGTATATACCTCAAAATCGATTAGAACATCCGCTGAAATTCATTTTACATCGTACTTATCCTCAGTTTAAAAAGGAAAATAAAAATATTTACTCACAGTTGCAAGTGAATCAGTTTATGAAATAAATGCCTCAGTTTCAAGGTGTACCCTCAGTATAAAATAGTTTGTATATACCTCAAAATCGAATGATATATGCTTAAATGAATTTTATATAGTACTTATCCTCAGCTTAATCAGCAAAATAAAACAATTCACCTAGAGATGCAAGTGAATCAATTTTTTAAAGTAGATACCTCAGTTTCAAGATGTACCCTCAGTATAAATGTGTTTGTATATACCTCAAAATCGATTATGATATCTGGTTAAATGAATTTTATATAGTACTTATCCTCAGTTTAAACAGCAAAATAAAAATATTTAGAAAGTGAATCAATTTTTGAAATAAACGCCTAAGTTTCAAGGTGTACCCTCAGTATAAATTAGTTTATATATACCTCAAAATCGATAAGAATATCTGTTTAAATGCATTTTATATAGAACTTGTCCTCAGTTTAAATAGCAAAATAAAAATATTTACCCAAGTTGCAAGTGAATCAATTTTTGAAATAAACGCCTCAGTTTCAAGGGGTACCCTCAGTATAAATTAGTTTGTACATACCTCAAAATCGATCAGAATTTCTGCTTAATTGCATTTTATATGGAACTTGTCCTCAGTTTAAACAGGAAAATAAAATTTCTTAACCATAATTGCAAGTGAATCAATTTTTGAAGTACAAGCCTCAGTTTCAAGGTGTACCCTCAGTATACATTCGTTTGCATATACCTCAAAATCGATTATATCTGCTTAAATGAATTTTATATAGTACTTATCCTCAGTTTAAACAGCAAAATAAAAATATATACCCAGAGTTCCAAGTGAATCACTGTTTAAAGTAAACGCCTCAGTTTCAAGATGTACCCTCAGTATACATTCGTTTGTATATACCTCGAAATCGATTATGATATCTGATTAAATGAATTTTATATAATACTTAACCTCAGTTTAAACATTTACCCAGAGTTGCAAGTGAATCAATTTTTGAAGTAAGCGCCTCAGTTTTAAGGTGTACCCTCAGTATAAATTAGTATGTATATACCACAAAATCGATTATTATAACTGCTTAAATGCATTTTATGTAGTACTTGTCCTCAGTTTAAACAGCAAAATATAAATATTTACCAAGAATTACAAGTGAATCATTTTTTGAAATAAACGCCTCAGTTTCAACTTGTACCCTCAGTAAAAATTTGTATATATCGATTAGAATATCTGCTTAAATGCATTTTATGTAGTAGTTGTCCTCAGTTTAAACAGCAAAATAAAAATATTTATCCAGAGTTGCAAGTGAATTAATTTTTGAAGTAAACACCTCAGTTTTAAGGTGTATCCTCAGTATACATTAGTGTGTATATACCTCAAAATCGATTAGAACATCCGCTGAAATTCATTTTACATCGTACTTATCCTCAGTTTAAAAAGGAAAATAAAAATATTTACTCACAGTTGCAAGTGAATCAGTTTATGAAATAAATGCCTCAGTTTCAAGGTGTACCCTCAGTATAAAATAGTTTGTATATACCTCAAAATCGAATGATATATGCTTAAATGAATTTTATATAGTACTTATCCTCAGCTTAATCAGTAAAATAAAACAATTCATCTAGAGATGCAAGTGAATCAATTTTTTAAAGTAGATACCTCAGTTTAAATATGTTTGTATATACCTCAAAATCGATTATGATATCTGGTTAAATGAATTTTATATAGTACTTATCCTCAGTTCAAACAGCAAAATAAAAATATTAACCCAGGATTGCAAGTGAATCAATTTTTGGAGTAAACGCCTCAGTTTCAGACGCAGAAAAGTCAACGCCTGAGGAAGTGTTGCGGCCATATATCTACACAGACTTACATGCTGCTGTGGCGCCAACAACTGTAATGACCATGGCTGTAGAACATGTACAGCCGAAGTTGAACAAGAAAATCATTCTGGAGCCTAACAAGCCAACCCTCACCCACAACGACTCAGTTCTGGTGCAGAAAATGCTGGCCTGCGAGAAAACAGTACGGCATTTACAATCATTTCCTTGCAACAAATAAATAACAAACAGCCTGTATTTTTTTTGATGACCTCAGTCATTATTGATTTCAAGGTTAAATATGTCTGGACATGCTCAAGATGTTATGATGGAAATAGATTCAAGGTTAAATAAGCCTGCTTAAAAAGTAGTTAGGGCTGTTGTTCAAGCTTAAATATGTATGTCATTATTTTGTATGTTTGCGACTGATTTCTTGGTGAAATTCTTGATGAAACTCGATTTCATATTGCGATCAATCTTTTTAGAGTAATAAAACCTCAATGAAACCGCAGGACAACAACCAGCTGGTGTCGTTCATCGTGAACGAGGACAAGCGCCACATCGTGGATTCGCAGTACAAGACTAGAGCTGAGCGAGATGTGGGTGGGCTTAAAACCACAATGGACCATGCCAGCAAAAAAGTGAAGGTGCGCACCAAGGTCAGGCCCGAACCGAACGAAATCAAGTCCGCCCTGGAGGGCATGGAGGAGAAGTTTAAGAAGGCTGTTGGAGGCGAACCGAGCACCCGACACAAGATTATGGGTAACATCGAGAAAGAGATTAATGGGATTTTGTTAGCTATTAAGGTATGTAACTAAGTAGTAGGTAGAAAGTAAAACAAATTGCATTACTTTGGTCGCTTTCGTTTATTGTTCGGGAGCTGTTCGTATTCGTGATCTTGGACCGTAGGATTTTAAATCATCTCGATTTAGAGAGCATGCTCAAAGTAAATAAACCTTGAAATCAATCCATATAACAAGTTTGGTTTATCCCCAGGTATATTCACCTATTAAAACAATTGCTATCAACTTTCAGATAATTCTCATGCATTTTTAACCTTAAACCAGGGCCTTAACAGCTTTTTGAGCATCCCCAGGCAAATTTTAACCTTGAAACCTATTTCGATAACAACGATTGAGGCATACCCAGGTATATTTAACCTTGAAACCTATTTCGATCACAACGATTGGGGTATACCCAGGTATATGTAACCTTGAAACCTATTTCTATCACAACGATTGGGGTATACCTAGGCATATTTAACCTCAAAACCAATTCCAATTCAACAAATTAGTAAACGTCTTAGACATATTTAACCTTGAAACCAATCCCTATTACAACTCTATCAGCAACTCCGGCATATTTAAACTTCAAACCAGCCCCTATAACTATTTAATGAGCACCCTCCTGGCAGATAAATTTTGAAATCAATCCTTCTAGCAAGTTTGGGTATATCCCCAGGAATATTTACCCACTAAAACAATTCCTATCAACTTTTCAATCATTCTCATGCATATTTAACCTTGAACCAGAGCCCTAATAACTTTTTGAGCAACCCCAGGCATATATGAACTTGAAACCTATTTCTATCAAGTTTGAGGCATACCCAGGCATATTTAACCATGAAACCAATCCATATCTCAATTCAATGAGCATCCTCCAGGCAAATGAACGATTAAATCAATCCATATTACAAGTTTGGGTATATCCCCAGGTATATTTACTCATTAAAATAATTGAACTTTTGGATCATTCTCATGCATGTTTAACCTTGAATAAGAGCCCTAGGTACTTTTTGCGCATCCCCAGGCATTTTTAACCTTGAAACCTATTTCTATCACAACGTTTGGGGCATACCCAGGCTATTTAACCTTGAAACCGATTCCCATCAACTTAGTGAACATCTTAGGCATATTTAGCCTTGAAATCAATCCCTATTACAACTCTTATTGTCATCCGCAGCCTATTTAACCTTGAAACCAACCCCTATTTTAATTTTATGAGCATCCTCCAGGCAAATAAACCTTGAAATCAATCCATACAACACGTTTGAGTATATACCCAGGTATATTTATCCATTAAAACAATTCCTATCAACATTTCGATCATTCTCATGCATATTTAACCCTGAACCAGAGCCCTAACAAATTTTTGAGCATCCCCAGGTATATTTAACCTTGAAACCTATTACGATCACAACGTTTGGGGCATATCGAGGCATATTTAACCTTAAAACCAATTCCCATCAACTTAGTGAACATCTGAGGGATATTTAACCTTGAAACCAATCCCTATCACAACTCTATCAGGATTCTCGGCATATTTACCCTTAAACCCACACCCTATCACAATTTAATGAGCATCCTCTAGGCAAATAAACCTGGAAATCAATCGATATAACAAGTCTGGGTATATCCCCAGGTATATTTTCCCATAAAAGCAATTCTTATTAACTTTCCGATCATTCTGATGCATATTTAACCTTGAACTATAACTTCTTGCGCATCCTCAGGCATTATTGACCTTGAAACATATTACGATCACAACGTTTGGGGCATAGCGAGGCATATTTAACCTTGAAACTTATTACGATCACAACGTTTGGGGCATATTGAAACATAGTTGACCTTGAAACCAATTCCCATCAACTTAGTGAACATCTGAGGGATATTTTACCTTGAAACCAATCCCTATCACAACTCTATCATCATTCCCGGCATATTTAACCTTTCAAGCACTCTCTATAAACCTTTTCTAGCCCCTAGGCATATCCCTATCACAACTTTATGAGCATTCTCATAGATATTTACGCTTGGAACAAAGCCCTGACAACTTTTTGAGCATCCCCAGGTATATTTAACCTTGAAACCTATTTCTATCACTACATTTGGGGCATACCCAGGCATATTTAACCTTGAAACCAATTCCCATCAAGTTAGTGATCATTTTAGGCATATTTAACCTTGAAACCAATCCCTAACACAACTCTATCACCATCCCTGGCATATTTAACCTTTTAAACAATCTCTATAAACCTTGTGAGGACCCCTAGGCATATCCCTATCACAACGTTGCGAGCATTCTCATAGATATTTAAGCTTGGAAGTCCTGACAACTTTTTGATCATCCCCAGGTATATTTAACCTTGAAACCTATTTCTATCACTACATTTGGGGCATACCCAGGCATATTTAACCTTGAAACGAATTTCCATCAACTCAGAGACAATCTTAGGCATATTTAACCTTGAAACCAATCCCTAACACAATTGTATCAGGATCCCTGGCATATTTAATCTTTCAAACAATCTGTATGAACCTTGGGAGGACCCCTAGGCATATCCCTATCACAACGTTGCGAGGATTCTCATAGACATTTAACCTAGGAACAGTCCTGAAAACTTTTTGAGCATCCTGAAGCATATTTAATCTTGAATGTATTTCTATCACAATGACTGGGGCATACCCAGGCATATTTAACCCTGAAACCAATTCCCATCAAGTTAGTGATCATTTTAGGCATATTTAACCTTGAAACTAATCCCTAACACAACTCTATCACCATCCCTGGCATATTTAACCTTTTAAACAATCTCTATAAACCTTGTGAGGACCCCTAGGCATATCCCTATCACAACGTTGCGAGCATTCTCATAGATATTTAAGCTTGGAACAAAGCTCTGACAACTTTTTGAGCATCCCCAGGTATATTTAACATTGAAACCTATTTCTATCACTACAGTTGGGGCATACCCAGGCATATTTAACCTTGAAACGAATTCCCATCAACTCAGAGACAATCTTAGGCATATTTAACCTTGAAACCAATCCCTAACACAATTGTATCAGGATCCCTGGCATATTTTATCTTTTTGTATAAACCTTGGGAGAACCCCTAGGCATATCCCTATCACAACGTTGCGAGGATTCTCATAGATATTTAACCTAGGAACAAAGTCCTGAAAACTTTTTGAGCATCCCGAAGCATATTTAATCTTGAAAGTATTTCTATGACAATGACTGGGGCATATCCAGACATATTTAACCTTGAAACCAATTCCCATGAACTTAGTGAACATATTAGGCATATTTAACCTTGAAACCAATCCCTAACACAACTGTATCAGGATCCCTGGCATATTTAATCTCCCTAACAATCTGTATAAACCTTGTGAGAACCCCTAGGCATATCCCTATCACAACGTTGCGAGTATTCTCATAGATATTTAATCTTGGAACAAAGCCCTGACGAGTTTTTGAGCATCCCCAGGTATATATAACCTTGAAACTTATATGTATCACTACGTTTGGGGCATACCCAGGTATATTTAACCTTGAAATCAATTTCCATCAATTTAGTGAACATCTTAGGCATATTAAACCTTGAAACTAATCCCTATCAGCATTTCCGGCATATTTAACCTTCCAAACAATCTTTATAAACCGTCTGTGGGTCCCTAGGCATATCTTTCCCAGAACTTTATGAGTATTCTACAATATATTTAACCTTGGGACAAAGCCCTGAGAGCGTTTTGAACATCCCCAGGCATATTTAACCTTGAATCTATGTCTATCACAAAGTCTAGAGCATAGTCAGATCTCCAGAAACCTTATGAAGATCCCTAGGCATATTCCTCACAACGTTGCGAGGATTCTCATAGATATTTAAACTTGGAACAAAGCCCTGACAAGTTTTTGAGCATCCCCAGGTCTGGTTAACCTTGAAACCTATTTCTATCACTACATTTGGGGCATACCCAGGCATATTTAACCTTGAAACCAATTCCCAGCAATTTAGTGAATATCTTAGGCATATTTAACTTTGGAACCAATTTCTATCTCAACTATCAGCATCTCCAGCATATTTAACCTTCCAAGCAATCTCTATAAACCTGGCGAGGACCCCTAGACATGTACCTATCACAACGTTGCGAGCATTCTTATAGATATTTAACATTGGAACAAAGTCCTGACAACTTTTTGAACATCTCTAGGCATATTTAACCTTGAAACTAATCCCTATCACAATTCTATCAGTATTCCCGGCATATTTAACCTTTCGGAAAATATCTATAAACCTAGTGAGGATCCCTAGGCATATCCCTATCACAACGTTGTGAGGATTCTCGTAGATATTTAAGCTTGAAACAAAGCCCTGACAACTTTTTGAGCATCCCCAGGTATATTTAGCCTTGAAACCTATTTCTATCACAACATTTGGGGCATACTCAGGCATATTTAACCTTGAAACCAATTGCCATCAACTTAGTGGACATCTTAGGCTTATTTAACCTTGAAACTAATCCCTATCACAACTCTATCAGCATTCCCGGCATATTTAACCTTCCAAACAATCTCTATAAACCTTCTGTGGGCCCCTAGGCATATCCTTACCACAACTTTATGAGCATTCTACTATATATTTAACCTTTAAACAAAGCCCTGACAACGTTTTAAACATCCCAGGCATATTTAACCTTGAATCTATTTCTATCACAATGACTGAGGCATACCCAGGCATATTTAACCTTGAAACCAAATCCCATCAACTTAGTGAACATTTTTGGTATATTTAACCTTGAAATCAGTGTCTAACACAACTCTATCAGCATCCCCGGTATATTTAACCTTTCAAATAACCTCTATAAACCTTGTGAGGACCCCTAGGGATATCTCTATCATAACGTTGTGAGCATTCTCATAGATATTTAAGTTTGTAACAAAGCCCTGACAACTTTTTGAGCATCCCCAGGTATATTTAACCTTCTATCACAACATTTGGGGCATACCCAGGTATATTCAACCTAGAAACCAATTGCCATCAACTTAGTGGACATCTTAGGCTTATTTAACCTTGAAACTAATGCCTAACACAACTCTATCAAAATGATACGCCATATCTAACATTTCAAACAACTTTGTGAGCATTCTGACAGATATTTAACCTTGAACGAATCTGTCAACTTTGTAAGGATTCTCCCATATATGTAACCTTGAAAACGATGAGCATCCCTTTGAGTAATAAGGTTCGAAATCAATCCCTCCCAAGTTTATGAGAATCCTTGCCTAGGAATGCTCATAAACTTGTGATATAACCTTCAGAAGCAATCCTTATCAATATCTTGAGATATATTCAACCTTGAAACCCAGGACTCTAATAACTTTGTGAGTATTCCTAGCAAACAAACCTATCAACTTTATGACCATTCCCATACATATTTAACCTTGAAATGGTTCCTATCACAACTTCAACACATTAAACACTGAAACCAACCCTTGGAGATGCCCCAGATCAGTGATCTAGTGGTTATCCATCTGGTACTGAGTCCTTAATGATCAGTACCAGATGGATAACGCCTCTAATGGTGAGTTCAAACCCCAATGCGAGCGAATTTTCATCTTTCACAGTTTTCAGAGGTTTTCTGTGAAGCTGAGCTTCTTATTTACAGCCGCAAAAGCTATTGGACCGATAATCCTATCAAGATAGATATTTTTTTTTATATTAAATTAATTAAACAATTTTTTTTATAGTTGGATTCGGACAGCGATGACTTGAGCAACGCGAGCTTTTCTGGTTCCGGTTTGCTATCAACCTCCAAGTTAAATATCCTTCAGAAATCTATCCATAAACTAGGAAAGTATAAGAATGAGGAGCTGAACAACACGAAACAGCGGTCAGTGCCTTCTCCACGAAGAGACTCAACCAACAAATACAACAAGTCCTTGGATCGTCTTCCGAAATATCAAACGCAATACGAGAGGAAAGGAAGCACGGATTTACGTAAGCAAACACGGAGCAGCTACAACCCCCCAACTGTTGCAATTCAGGCCGAGCAGGATCGGAAGCCTGTGAGGGATGTAAAACGTATAGAATACACTCCAAGGTCAAACACGCGAGCCACGTATGTAGCTGAGAAGGAAGAAATTTCGTTGAAGGAAATCATGAAACAGCTCGACGATGATATCCAACAAAAGCCTAAGGTGGTGGAGGACCAGCATAAATTAAAAGTTTACAGGTCTGATAGCAATGAGATGCTACAGATTTACCCGATAGTGGAAAAGAATGCTGCAGAAAAAGGGATTCCATTAAGAGACGCAATGAATAAAACAGCATTGCAACAAAACCAAACTAATTTTGGTAAGGATGAGGCAAAGTCTCACGAAATGTTGTTGAGGAAATCCCAGAAGTTCACATCGGTTCCACCCTATGAAATCAAAACGCAATCCTGGGCACGTTATGACACCATACCACCTCCAAATGTGGTTGTAAACAGACCACCAACTTCACCCTTGAGAGTAATTACATCAGAACCACCAACAGCTGCACGTAAGGAAGGAAGGCTTGGGGCGAAAATCATATCTCCTCCAAAACGACCACACAAAACAAATGCAGACAATATAAAAACACCTAGCAAAGAAAAGGTTGCTGGTACTAAATCGCCTAGGTCTGAAAGCGATCAATCTAAAACAAACGTTTCGCCACGCAGTGAAGAAACATTTGAGGCCATCAAGAAAGTTGAAATCAAGCATGTGGAATCAATTGAAGTGTTCGAACACCCAAAAGAAATCATGACAATTTTCAACACCCACACACCGCAATGGGAAGAACCGACCTTAATAAAAGAAGAATCCTCGCTCAAAATGGTAGCTGAAAACCACAATGTGATTCATCAAGCCACCTGCACTGATGAAATTAAAACCGCCCCGCCAGCCCCCACTGTAATCATCAAGAAAATAACGGATGCGTCCGTGGGTTGTACATTGAAGGAGATCAAGGGCGAGAAACTAAAACCGAGCCAGAAGGAAACCAATAAGAAGATCCTGACCAAGTGGCACTCGCTGGAGAATCCTTCATTGGGGGATCCCCACTGGAGTGATTCCAAGTTCATTGCGAAGAAAGACCCGGTTGATTCAGATGTGAAGCAGGCTGGAGATGTGCGGTTCGATCGCATTGGAAAGCTGTATCGAGCTGCAAAGCGTGAAGAGGAGGAACGCATGACGGCGGCGCAGAAGAAGATTGAGAAGCTCGAGAAGAAGTTGGCGAGTCAAACGAGAATGTATTGCGATGAGGTCAACGCGGTCGCTAAAGTGATTAGGGTAAGTGCAAAACATTGACATAGCTCAAACAGTTGACTCAAATGTAGTATTTGTTCCAAACGTTTGACTCAAATAGGACCGACTCTAAACCTTTTGAAATATTCTCGGATTTAAGAGGCTGGTGAGGTTATCTGAGTCAAACATTTGGGACATACCCTAAATTGTTCCTATTCTCATACTAATTTGAGTGAACACCCCATATGTTGACTCATAGCAAAATTTACTCATTGTACTATTTGTCCCAAACGTTTGACCTAAATGGGACCGACTCTAAACCCTTTGAAATATTCTCGGATTTAAGAGGCTGGTGAGGTTATCTGAGTCAAACATTTGGGACATACCCTAAATTGTTCCTATTCTCATACTAATTTGAGTGAACAACCCATATGTTGACTCATAGCAAAATTTACTCATTGTACTATTTGTCCCAAACGTTTGACCTAAATGGGACCGACTCTAAACCCTTTGAAATATTTTCGGATTTAAGAGGCTGGTGAGGTTATCTGAGTCAAAAATTGGGACATACCCTAAATTGTTCCTATTCTCATACTAATTTGAGTGAACACCCCATATGTTGACTCATAGCAAAATTTACTCATTGTACTATTTGTCCCAAACGTTTGACCTAAATGGGACCGACTCTAAACCCTTTGAAATATTCTCGGATTTAAGAGGCTGGTGAGGTTAACTGAGTCAAACATTTGGGACATACCCTAAATTGTTCCTATTCTCATATTAATTTGAGTGAACACCCCATATGTTGACTCATAGCAAAATTTACTCATTGTACTATTTGTGCCAAACGTTTGACCTAAATGGGACCGACTCTAAACCCTTTGAAATATTCTCGGATTTAAGAGGCTGGTGAGGTTAACTGAGTCAAACATTTGGGACATACCCTAAATTGTTCCTATTCTCATACTAATTTGAGTGAACAACCCATATGTTGACTCATAGCAAAATTTACTCATTGTACTATTTATCCCAAACGTTTGACCTAAATGGGACCGACTCTAAACCCTTTGAAATATTCTCGGATTTAAGAGGCTGGTGAGGTTATATGAGTCAAACATTTGGGACATACCCTAAATTGTTCCTATTCTCATACTAATTTGAGTGAACACCCCATATGTCGACTCATAGCAAAATTTACTCATTGTACTATTTGTCCCAAACGTTTGACCTAAATGGGACCGACTCTAAACCCTTTGAAATATTCTCGGATTTAAGAGGCTGGTGAGGTTATCTGAGTCAAACATTTGGGACATACCCTAAATTGTTTCTATTCTCATACTAATTTGAGTGAACAACCCATATGTTGACTCATAGCAAAATTTACTCATTGTACTATTTGTCCCAAACGTTTGAACTAAATGGGACCGACTCTAAACATTTTGAAATATTCTCGGATTTAAGAGGCTGGTGAGGTTATCTGAGTCAAACATTTGGGACATACCCTAAATTGTTCCTATTCTCATACTAATTTGAGTGAACACCCCATATGTTGACTCATAGCAAAATTTGCTCATTGTACTATTTGTCCCAAACGTTTGACTCAAATGGGACCGACTCTAAACCCTTTGAAATATTCTCGGATTTAAGAGGCTGGTGAGGTCATCTGAGTCAAACATTTGGGACATATCCTAAATTGTTCCTATCCTCATACTAAATTGAGTGAACAGCCATAGATTAACTCATACCGAATACCGTTTTAGGACGAAAAAGACTCGATAGTAGTAGACCCAATGGACAAGTACCTCACGCCCTTCATGCACGCGGTAAAACAGTACCGCCTGGAGGACCGCCATAGCAGTTTCCTCGACTACCTAGAGGAGTGGAACCGGAATAACGGAGTAGAAAAGAGAAACACCGTTATGAAAACAGCGTCCGCGAAAGAAGTCGCTCAAGAAGAGTATCTCATGGTCAGCGTGGGGGTGGCAACGATGAACGTAAAAAATACCGCGTGCCAGTACGAACCCGATTCCAACTCGCTCTCGCTGAGCGAATCGGAGAATTTCTATAAAAATTCTAATAACGACCCTGGCGCATTCAACGCGATGTACCGCAGAGAGATGACCTACAACCTACATAAAGCGCAGTCGCAGAACCCACCCCAGAAGAGACTGAGCACCTTAACGCGCACCCTTCGCACCGAGGTATTCCCGACGCAAATAGCCGAAGAGACCCACGCGGCCGCCTTCCACCGCGCCGTGTGGGTCTACGCCAAGGACCTGAGTCAGGCCAGCGGCGACAACATGCACAGCATGGAGCTGGCGCAGCGCAACTACAACAAGCTGCTCGCGTACTTCTACGGCGTCATGTTCGTCGCCATCTTCTGTGGTCTCAACCTCAAATACGACTGCGCATGATCGCGTGACTTCCAGTAGCGTCCAAATTTTTATCGAATAATGCAACAATAATAAATCACTGAACCCTACCTCCATGCATTGTATGTTGCGCAGGAACGTGTAGCTCATGCCGCCGCCGATGATCATCTCGTTGACCTGGTCCAGCAGGTTCTCGATCAGCTGGATCTTGTCGGCCACCTTGGCGCCGCCCAGGATCGCCAGGAAGGGCCGCTGGGGATTGTCCAGGGCCTTGGCGAAGTAGTCGAGCTCCTTCTTCAGCAGGAAACCCGCGCCGCGCTCATCGAAACCTTCACCTGCAAAAAAAAATATGATTATATTCTCCGATATCATGGGTGTTGGGTACTATAGACCATACTGCAAACTTAACCGAGACAAACAAACGTTTTATCACCTTTGGTCGATCGTATTGGATTCGATAGCCTAGTAACCTAGGACAAAAACCTATCGAGGATTCAATAGCCTGGTAACCTAGAACAAAAACCTATCGAAAGTCCAATACTATCGACAAAAATTGCAGCGGTTATGCAGAGTTGTCTCAGTTAATATGGCAGCATAGTCGGTAGCGATTTATATAGTTCCATACGTTTCTAGAATGTATTCAGTAGCACTATTCTATTGTACTATCGATAGTTGGCAAACTATCGACAGTACAGTTCAGTCGATAATGCCCATTACTAGTCGTTAAGATACAATTAACGACACTTTAGATAACTGAAGTCTGAAGCCCTAACACTAAAGCTGTTTTCGTTTATTACTGTGTGCTGTTCCAGGCTTATTGCCTCTGGTTCTATTGGTCGTGGAAGTCGCTCCCAATGCGCACAATTCTAACAGGGTGTGCGTGGTAGAATTGTGCGCATCGCATTACATTCGGTGCACGACCGCAAAACTTGGAGCGATACAGCACGCCACGGGGAGACTAATAATGTTAAACGAAAGCACCTTAACATACACATGCACGAACAGATGGCAGAATGACCCTAAGGCCCAGTTCACACATAAGCGGCGTCGGGCGCAGGCGCGATGAAGGCGAGGCGCATGCGCAATTTTGATGTCCATATGCAGTGAAGGGGTGGACATTGCACCTTATGTTAACATAGAGGTGGCGTGGAGAAGTGATGCCTCTCGCCTCGCAGACACCGTGTATCAGGCGAAGAGGTGAAGGCGCGGCGAGAGGCACAACGCTTTCACGCCCCCTCTATATAAACATGTGGTGCAATCCCCACTCAGGTGACGAGGCGCGGGCATTTGCCTCGTGCCGCTCGCCACGCTGACACCGCATCTTCGCCTCTTCGCCCAAGACACGGTAGGCGAAGAGGCAACACTCTTCCACGTCCCCTCTATGTAAACATAAGGTGCAATGTCCACCCCTTCACTGCATATGGACATCACCATCGCCTGTGCAACGTCTCGCCTGCGCCTCGCCTACACCGCGCCTGCGCCCGACGCCGCTTATGTGTGAATTGAACCTTAGGTCGATAGTCCGTTACACTTTGTACAGTAATTACTAACTAGACGTACCCAGCATACTGGAATGTGCCCTGTGCGCCGTGCCGAACGCATCATTAACATAAACATCCCCCAATTTGCGTAGACTCTTTCTAAACGCTTTAACCTTCTCGGGGTCCGCCTTGATTTTCTGTTTGGTCTTCTTGTCTTTGCTCTTGCCCTCCTCCTCGATGTGGAAACGGAGGTTCTCCAGGAGGATTATGCTGCCTGGTTTGGGGTCCTTGCACGCTTCTTCCACTTCCGGGCCCACGCAATTTGGCAGGAACGTGACGTGCCTAGATTGAGAAGGGAAAACAAAGGGTGGTTGAGTTGATTGCAGTACTGGTTGTGCCCAGGATAAAGAGAGAGAGACAGAGAGAAGAGTTTGGTGTTGCTTATTTTGCGAGTATTACACCACAAAATTTCAACTTTTTCAAATTTCTATTAGTTTTCACTTTTTGTTGTTGATTTACACAACTACCCTACTTTTAGTTGTAGTTTGCAGATTTGGTTGAGGACTTTCTGGTATTAGGGGTTTCATAGTTTTAAGGGTTAATTTCACAACACGTTTATTCAGAACATTGTCACTGCAAATGTCATGTGAATCGTAAGTTGAGAAACATGTCACGTAGACAAGAATCATGCCTAGCCGAAAAAAGTCATGTCATATAAACATGAAACTTTACGTTACAAGTTACATGAAGGAAAGGGAAACATTGCAACTGTGAAATAAATGCCAACATAACTAGAGTCAAATCTAACAAAATCATATGAACATTCTATATTAATATGACTGAAAAAGTTAGAAATCAAGTAATGACATGTCATATCAAGCTGAAAACAGTCATGTCATGTACAAAGTAATCATGTGAAGATGTCAATAGTCAGAATGAAAATAATCATATCACAATAAACCACTGTTTTCAAGCTGACTACAGTCATGTAAAGTGAAAAAAATCATGTCAAGATTAAACTAAACATGTCAAGATGAAAAATAGTTATGTCAACAGGATAATAGTCATGTAAAGATGAAAATAGTCATTTAAAGAGGAAAATAGTAATGCCAAAATGAAAAATAATCATGTCATGAAAATGGTTCTGTCAAGATTAAAAATAGTCATGTTTGCATAAAAATAGTTATATCAAGATGTAAATAGTCATGTCAAGATAGGAAATAATCTTGTCTAATATGTACAAAGTTATATCCATTCCTTCTTAATATGAGTGAATAAGTTAGAAATCAAGTAAAGTAATAGTCATGTCAGGATAAAAATAATCATATCACAATGAAAAACATATGTCAAGCTGACTCTATTCATATAAAAATGAAAAAAGTCATGTCAAGATACAAATAATTCATGTGAAGACGTTAATCATGTCAAGTTGAAAAATAGTAATGTCCAGATGACAATAGTCAAGTAAGAGATGAAAAAGTCATGTCAAGATGAAAATAGTCAAGTCAAGATGAAAAATAGCCATGTCAAGATGAAAAATAGCCAAGTCAAGATGACAATAGTCATATTAAGATGAAAATAGTCATGTCAAGATGAAAAATAATTATGTCAAGATAAACATGGTCTTGTCAAGATTAAAAATAGTCATGTTAACATGAAAATAGTTATATCAAGATACAAATAGTCATGTTAAGATAAATCTTGTCTAATATGTAGAAAGCTATATCAACATTCTATTTTAATATGAGTGAAAAAGTTAGAAATCAAGTAAGCTAATATCATGTCAAGCTGTGTAAACAGTCATGTCAAGTACAAAATAGTCATGTGAAAAGGACAATAGACATGTCATGATGAAAATAATCAAATCACAATGAAAATAATCATGTAAAGATGACGTTACTCATCACAAGATGACAATAGTCATGTAAAGATGAAACTAGTCATGACAAGTATAAACTAGTCATGTCAAGATGAAAAATAGTCATGTCAAGATAACAATAGTCATATTAAGATACAGATAGTCAAGTTGAAACTAGTCATGTCAAGATAACAATAGTCATATCAAAATGAAAAATAATCATGTCAAGATAAACATCATTTAAGCACGAAAATAGTTATATCAAGAAGTAATTAGTCATGTTAAGATAGGAAATAATCTTGTTTAATATGTTCAAAATTTTAACATGAGTGAAAAATGTGTGTCATGCCAAGTTAGAAATCAAGTAAGATCATATCATGTCAAGCTGTAAAAAGTCATGTCAACATGAAAAATAGTTGTCAACATGACAATAGTCATGTAATGATAAAAAGTCTTGAAAAATAATCATGTCAAGATGAACATGGTTCTGTCAAGATCAGAAATATTCATGTTATCACGAAACTAGTTATATTAAGATGTAATCAGTCATGTTAAGATAGGAAACATTCTTGTTAAGTTGAAAATGGTCATGTCAAGACGAAAATAGTCATGTCAAGATGACAATAATCATATCAAGCTCCAACTAGTAATGTTAAGTTGAAATTATTTAAATGCACTTGATATGATAGGTAGAGAAATATGTCAAAAAAATCATGTAAAATTATAATAATAAAGTTTAAGTGAGAAAAAAAGACATTTTTAGTTGTGGAGTAATGACAAGTCTCAGATAAGTTGTAGTGTCCCTTAGAGAAGAGTAGAGTTAAGATTCGAAAAGTTAAGTAAAGTTGAATTAATTTATGACAAATTAAAGTCTTAATGTTAGGCTGAGAAACATACCAATTCCAGTTATGAAATACCATGGCAACATGTAAAAAAGCATGACTACTTTAATAAAATCATGTCAAGTTGAGAGTATCAAATCATGTTAAATTGAGGAAAATCAGGTTTAGATTAGAATTGTAATGAGATGTTGAGAAAAGTCATGTCTAGATGAGAAGTAATGATAAGTTAACTGTCATGTATAGTTGAGGAAAGTCAAGTTGAAGAGAGTCAAGATAAGAAAAGCCATGGTTGAGAAATTTACCAAAACAAATAGAGATAAGTGATGTCTAATTAAAGGAAGTCATATCAAGTTTATGAATCACGTCAAGAATTGCTGACAAGTTAAAAAATGTCATGTCAAGTTAAGAAATCTTGTGACATTGAGCAATTAATTGAGGAAAGTAAAGTCAAGATATAAAAAGTCTTGACAAATTAGACAAGTCATGACAAGCTGAAAATAGTCATGTTAAGATGTACAATACTCATATCCGGATGACAATAGTCATTTCTCAAGATGAAAATAGTCCTGCCAAATGAAAATAATCATAATAAACTGACAATAGTCATGTATCATGATGAAAACAGTCATGCCAAAATGACAACAGTGATGTTAATATAACAGCAGTCATGTCAAGATAACAGCAGTCATGTCAAGATGACAACAGTCATGTCAAGAAGAAAATAGTCATGTTATGATGTCAATAGTTATGTCTCAAGATAAAAATGAGTCAGGTCACGATGAAAATATCATAACAAGCTAACAATAGTCATGCTAAAATGACAATAGTCACGGCAGGATGAACAAAATCAATTTCAAGTTGTAAATTGTACTGTTAACATGAAAATAATCATGACAATAGTCATATCAAAATGACAATAGTCATGTTAAGAGTAACAATACACGTGCCAAGTTGATAATAGTCATATCTCAAAATGATAATAATCATGACAAGCTGACAATACTCAAGTCAAGTTGACAATAATCAAGTATCATGATGAAAACAGTCACGCAAAGATGACAACAGTGATGTCAAGATAACAACAGTCATCCCAAGAAGAAAATAGTCTATGTCAATAGTTATGTCTCAAGATGAAAATATCATAACATGCTGACAATAGTCATGTCAAGATGCACAAAATCAATGTCAAGTTGACAATAATCATGTCTCAAGATGTAAATTGTACTGTTAACATGAAAATAGTCATATCAAAATGACAATAGTCATGTGCACAGTGCCAAGTTGATAATAGTCATATCTCAAGATGATAATAATCATGACAAACTGACAATAGTCATGTCAAGATGAACAATACTCAAGTCAAGTTGACAATGATAAAGTATCATGATGAAAACAGTCATGCCAAGATGACAACAGTGATGTCAAGATGACAACAGTCATGTCAAGATGAAAATAGTCATGTTATGATGAAAATATCATATCAAGCTGACAATAGTCATGCTAAGATGATAATAGTCACGTCAGGATGAACAAAATCAATGTCAAATTAACAATAGTCATGTCTGCAGATGTAAATAGTCATATCAACATAAAAATATTCGTGTCAAGCTGAGCATAGTCATGTCCTGATGACAAGTTGATAATAGTCATGTCTCATGATGAAAATAATCATGACTAGCTAAAAATATGACAATAGTAATGTCGAAATAAACAATTCTCATGCCAAGATGACAACAGGTATGACACAAGATGAAAATAGTCATGCCCAGATAAAAATAATTATAACAAGCTAACAAAGTCATGTCAAGATGAGCAAGACCCATGTCAAGTCTCAAGATGAAAATAGTCCAGTTAAGAGAAAAATAATCATGACAAGCTGACAATAGTCATGCCAAGATTACAGTAGTCATGTCAAGTTGACAATAGTCATGTCTCATGATGAAACTAATCATGTCAAGCTGAAAATAATCCTGCAAGATCAACATATTCATCAAATTTGAAAATAGATTTGTAATGATGAAGTCATGCCAACATAAGAAATAAACATATCAAGAGAAAAAATAGTCAATAGCCAAGATTAAAATAATTATTAAAGAAAAATAAAATAGTCATGTCACAAGGAAAAATGGTCATCTTAAGATGAAAATAGTCATGTCAAGATGACAATAATCATACCATGCTGAGAAAATTCATTGCTAGTTGATGAAAGTTATGTCAAGTTGAGGAGAGTACCACAGCATAAGAAATATTATTGCAAGTTTGAAAAAGTCATGTTATGTTGAGAAAAATTGTCAAGTCTATATATGTTTAATCATATCATATCTATTATTATTATTATCTAGTTATAAAAGTTATGTCAACTTGAAGAAGTCATGTAAAGATAAGCATAATCATGTCAAGTTGATATGTTGATAAAGTGTTGTCAATGAAGAAGTCATGTAAGCTGAAAAGAAATGTCTATATGAAAAGAGTCATGGCAAGTTGAGATAAATCATATCAAGTAGATAAAAGCTATGTGCAGTGAAGATGTGATGTACATTGAGAAAGAGTCATGTCACGATAAGCATAATCATGTCAAGCTGATAAATTATATATATATATATATATATATATATGAAGTAGATAGAAGTCAAGTCAAGCTGAAGAAGTGAGAGTCATGTCAAGATAAGCATAAGCATGTCAAGTTTGATAAAAGTTATGTCATGTAAGTTGTTAAAAATTATGTCTAGATTAAAAGTCATGTCAAGATAAGTAAAATCATGTTAAGTTGATAAAAGTTGGGTCATGCAAGTTGAAAAAAAAATCATGTCTAGATTAAAAGTCATATCACAATAAGCATAATCATATTAAGTTGATAAAAGTTATGTCATGAGAAGAAGTTGTCAACATGTCTAGATGAAGTTGAGAAGAATTATGTCAAGTTGATGAAGCCTTATGAAAGTTAATACAGTTAAACATATATAAATCAATAAAAAAATTCTCAAACCTATCAATAAAGATTATTGTTACGAAGAGACACATGTATTCATAAAACATGTGATGCTCTCGTGATACATGCTCCACACATGATATTGAGTATCTAATTGTATTTATAGGATTAAAAACAAACATGAGTTCATACAGCAGTCATCTGAGGTGAGTGTACAGTTCAATCCACGCATCCTTATCACTTATGTTTTTATAATCCAAATTCCATTCACCATATATCAAAACAAACAAGCGATTTTTATGTACACATAGCTGTCTGCAGTAGAAATAATAAGCAAAACCCACACCAAAAAATATATAAATAAATCAAACCAATTATACAAAAAAACCACCACCAAACGACACCAAACAAAAATCACATGTTATGATATTGTATAGTTAGCCCCCACACTGTATGTACTAAGGCCCTTCACAGACCTTGTGCCACATACAATATCCATGATATAGAATCCACTGCTATTCGGCAAACTTTTCTAATAAGAGTTGACCCAGTTAGCAGGATCAACTCTTATTAGAAAAGTTTCTCAACTAGCAGTGGATTCAAACCACATATATAATGGCATCAGACTATATTACCTTAAGATCATTTTAGACAAGACAATTTCTCGACTCAAAAGTTAGTCAAGATGCGAGACAATCTAAACTATCTCATATCATACAGCAAATTATTTGAAATATTTAATTCGATGGTAGATTGAATGGAAAAATATAACACGTTCTATTTGTCTAGGACAAATTGTATGGCTGGAGGATATATGAATTCATTTCTTGAACAACTTTTGAGCTAAGAAATGACCTTGAACTGCCCCTTGTTTAATTACATTACTATTTTGATAAAAGTTAGTTATACAAAATACATTACTGTTTTTATATAACTATCAATTTGTTTTCCGTTAAATTTGATATGGGCCTATAATAGTTCATTTAAACAAATTATTTTGATATTTTGCAACAAAAAAAAACTTGTAGATATGACACAATTGTAAATACCGAACATATGATTTTTGTTTATTACCTTTTCATTTTGAGCAGGAAAATAAAGTTGTTAAAAACAAAGCAAAAACCACACACACCTCAGTTTATACCTCTCTAACAAATGACTAAGCTCCTCCGCAACAGGCTTCAGCGTCAACTCAGGAGTCACTTTACCATTCGGCCTACCCAGATGAGACATCAGCACCAAACTCTTTGCATCTTGCTTCATGGCATACTGAATGGACTCAATAGCCGCCACTATGCGCTGATTGTTGGTGATTTTACCATCCTTGAGCGGCACATTAAAATCAACTCTGCACAAGGGAAATTCAATTAATAACAAAAACTTTCAACAGGCTTTTTTCGTACCTCATTAAAACACGTTTTCCGGCTAGGTGCATCGCGTCGATGGCTAGTTTATGCAACGCCATGGTGCTGGGGCCACAATTCACTGTTAATTTAGAGCAAGTAAAAACTTCCGACTGACACTCGCGAGCGCAACCTTCGGACTAACCAATTTGACCTAGTGCGCGCCGCCAGAGGTCATGCAGCTATCAGCTGATCCGTAGGCAAGCGGGATGTGGGTCTAATTTTGTTGGATCTAAAATTATAAAACCATTATTGAGTCTGATTAATCAAGTTCAATAGCCTTTTGTGACATGTATAATATAATAATTGTTTGTATAATTATGTACAAGTAACCATTTAAATATTATTATATACATTTTGTATAATAATAATAATAATATGCATCGTTTAAAAATAATAACAATCATTAATTGGTTACTTGTGCCATTATATAATTATTATTTTTCACTCAATGGTACAAGTAACCAATTAACGTTTGTTATTATTATTAAATGATGCATACATTTACATTTGTTGTTATTATTAAATGATGCATACATTATCTGGATATCAACCAATTAACGTTTGTTGTTATTATTAAATTATGCATACATTTAAATTTGTTGTTATTATTAAATGATGCATACATTTAATAATAACAACAAACGTTAATTGGTTACTTGTACCATTGAGTGAAAAATAATAATTATATAATGGCACAAGTAACCAATTAGTGATTATTATTTTTAAACGATGCATATTATTATTATTATTATTATACAAATTATTTACTCACAGACCTTTAAAATTACACACAACAAATGTGGACCATTATTATTTACATATAGAATATGTTTCAATATGCAAATAATAATAATAATGAATTAAAAAAAAATCCCACACAGACTAGTATTATTATTTACATATTCTATATGTAAATAATAATCATGGGTCATTGAACGTGGACTACCTGAAAACAAACAAAAAATCTATTTTTATGTTATTACTAATAATATTATAATGAAAGGTCCTGGATATCAACATACGCGTCCTTCTGCTGTGTTACAGAATTGTAACAATTACAGTACCTACTTTAACGCATGCGCGATTATTGCAAATTCATATGACAAATGCATACATAACTTAACCATAGAAAATCAACTTAAGCACCACAAATTGTTTATTTTTTTATAGATTATTGGCTTGAAACCAAGTGGTGCAATAAACCTATTATCCTCAATAATTACAATAAGATACTGCAGATGCTTACCTAACAGGAATTTCGAGGTAGAACATGAATTTCGATGCAACAAAAATGTCACAAACAATTTGGCACGGCTGTCATAATTTGTATGAGTAACATCTTTTGTTTCTGTTTCTCTGGTACTTTGATTGTAGAATTTTTAAGATGCGTTCATATAAAAACAAGAGAATTTGTAATTGATATAACAAAATATTATTAAAATAAATTGTTGATAATAACAAATAATAGGCCTATACGAATTTTATTGAAAAACAAATGAATAGTTATTTAAAAACAGCAATGTAACTGAACAAACTGACTATTTTTTTAAAAAACGTTGCAGGTAAAGTGACATTTGTGTAATTAATATAGCAAAATATTATTAAAATAAATTGTTGATAATAACAAATTATAGACCTATACGAATATTAGTGAAAAACAAATGAATAGTTATTTAAAAACAGCAATGTAACTGAACAAACTGACTATTTTTTGAAAAAACGTTACAGGTAAAGTGACATTTGTGTAATTAATATAGCCAAATATTATTAAAATAAATTGTTGATAATAACAAATTATAGGCCTATACGAATTTTAGTGGAAAACAAATGAATAGTTATTTAAAAACAGCAATGTAACTGAACAAACTGACTATTTTTTGAAAAAACGTTGCAGGTAAAGTGACATTTGTGTAATTGATATAGCAAAATAGTATTAAAATAATTTGTTGATAATAACAAATTATAGGCCTATACAAATTTTAGTGAAAAACAAATGAATAGTTATTTAAAAACAGCAATGTAACTGAACAAACTGACTATTTCTTGAAAAAACGTTACAGGTAAAGTGACATTTGTGTAATTAATATAGCAAAATATTATTAAAATAAATTGTTGATAATAACAAATTATAGGCCTATACGAATTTTAGTGAAAAACAAATGAATAGTTATTTAAAAACAGCAATGTAACTGAACAAACTGACTATTTTTTGAAAAAACGTTACAGGTAAAGTGACATTTGTGTAATTGATATAGCAAAATATTATTAAAATAAATTGTTGATAATAACAAATTATAGGCCTATACGAATTTTAGTGAAAAACAAATGAATAGTTATTTAAAAACAGCAATGTAACTGAACAAACTGACTATTTTTTGAAAAAACGTTACAGGTAAAGTGACATTTGTGTAATTGATATAGCAAAATATTATTAAAATAAATTGTTGATAATAACAAATTATAGGCCTATACGAATTTTAGTGAAAAACAAATGAATAGTTATGTAAAAACAGCAATGTAACTGAACAAACTGACTATTTTTTGAAAAAACATTACAGGTAAAGTGACATTTGTGTAATTAATATAGCAAAATATTATTAAAATAAATTGTTGATAATAACAAATGATAGGCCTATACGAATTTTAGTGAAAAACAAATGAATAGTTATTTAAAAACAGCAATGTAACTGAACAAACTGACTTTTTTTTGAAAAAACGTTACAGGTAAAGTGACATTTGTGTAATAGATATAGCAAAATATTATTATAATAAATTGTTGATAATAATAAATTATAGACCTATACGAATTTTAGTGAAAAACAAATGAATAGTTATTTAAAAACAGCAATATAACTGAACAAACTGACTATTTTTTTAAAAAACGTTGCAGGTAAAGTGACATTTGTGTAATTAATATAGCAAAATATTATAAAAATAAATTGTTGATAATAACAAATCATAGGCCTATACGAATTTTAGTGAAAAACAAATGAATAGTTATTTAAAAACAGCAATGTAACTGAACAAACTGACTATTTTTTGAAAAAACGTTACAGGTAAAGTGACATTTGTGTAATAGATATAGCAAAATATTATTAAAATAAATTGTTGATAATAACAAATTATAGGCCTATACGAATTTTAGTGAAAAACAAATGAATAGTTATTTAAAAACAGCAATGTAACTGAACAAACTGACTATTTTTTGAAAAAAACGTTACAGGTAAAGTGACATTTGTGTAATAGATATAGCCAAATATTATTAAAATAAATTGTTGATAATAACAAATGATAGGACTATACGAATTTTAGTGAAAAACAAATTAATAGTTATTTAAAAACAGCAATGTAACTGAACAAACTGACTAATTTTTGAAAAAACGTTGCAGGTAAAGTCACATTTGTGTAATTGATATAACAAAATATTATTAAAATAAATTGTTGATAATAACAAATTATAGGCCTATACGAATTTTAGTGAAAAACAAATGAATAGTTATTTAAAAACAGCAATGTAACTGAACAAACTGACTATTTTTTGAAAAAACGTTACAGGTAAAGTGACATTTGTGTAATAGATATAGCAAAATATTATTAAAATAAATTGTTGATAATAACAAATTATAGGCCTATACGAATTTTAGTGAAAAACAAATGAATAGTTATTTAAAAACAGCAATGTAACTGAACAAACTGACTATTTTTTGAAAAAACGTTACAGGTAAAGTGACATTTGTGTAATTAATATAGCAAAATATTATTAAAATAAATTGTTGATAATAACAAATAATAGGCCTATACGAATTTTAGTGAAAAACAAATGAATAGTTATTTAAAAACAGCAATGTAACTGAACAAACTGACTATTTTTTGAAAAAACGTTGCAGGTAAAGTGACATTTGTGTAATAGATATAGCAAAATATTATTAAAATAAATTGTTGATAATAACAAATAATAAGCCTATACGAATTTTAGTGAAAAACAAATGAATAGTTATTTAAAAACAGCAATGTAACTGAACAAACTGACTATTTTTTGAAAAAACGTTACAGGTAAAGTGACATTTGTGTAATAGATATAGCAAAATATTATTAAAATAAATTGTTGATAATAACAAATAATAAGCCTATACGAATTTTAGTGAAAAACAAATGAATAGTTATTTAAAAACAGCAATGTAACTGAACAAACTGACTATTTTTTGAAAAAACGTTGCAGGTAAAGTGACATTTGTGTAATTAATATAGCAAAATATTATTAAAATAAATTGTTGATAATAACAAATAATAGGCCTATACGAATTTTAGTGAAAAACAAATGAATAGTTATTTAAAAACAGCAATGTAACTGAACAAACTGACTATTTTTTGAAAAAACGTTGCAGGTAAAGTGACATTTGTGTAATAGATATAGCAAAATATTATTAAAATAAATTGTTGATAATAACAAATAATAAGCCTATACGAATTTTAGTGAAAAACAAATGAATAGTTATTTAAAAACAGCAATGTAACTGAACAAACTGACTATTTTTTGAAAAAACGTTACAGGTAAAGTGACATTTGTGTAATAGATATAGCAAAATATTATTAAAATAAATTGTTGATAATAACAAATAATAAGCCTATACGAATTTTAGTGAAAAACAAATGAATAGTTATTTAAAAACAGCAATGTAACTGAACAAACTGACTATTTTTTGAAAAAACGTTACAGGTAAAGTGACATTTGTGTAATTAATATAGCAAAATATTATTAAAATAAATTGTTGATAATAACAAATAATAGGCCTATACGAATTTTAGTGAAAAACAAATGAATAGTTATTTAAAAACAGCAATGTAACTGAACAAACTGACTATTTTTTGAAAAAACGTTGCAGGTAAAGTGACATTTGTGTAATAGATATAGCAAAATATTATTAAAATAAATTGTTGATAATAACAAATTATAGACCTATACGAATTTTAGTGAAAAACAAATGAATAGTTATGTAAAAACAGCAATGTAACTGAACAAACTGACTATTTTTTGAAAAAACATTACAGGTAAAGTGACATTTGTGTAATTAATATAGCAAAATATTATTAAAATAAATTGTTGATAATAACAAATGATAGGCCTATACGAATTTTAGTGAAAAACAAATGAATAGTTATTTAAAAACAGCAATGTAACTGAACAAACTGACTTTTTTTTGAAAAAACGTTACAGGTAAAGTGACATTTGTGTAATAGATATAGCAAAATATTATTATAATAAATTGTTGATAATAATAAATTATAGACCTATACGAATTTTAGTGAAAAACAAATGAATAGTTATTTAAAAACAGCAATATAACTGAACAAACTGACTATTTTTTTAAAAAACGTTGCAGGTAAAGTGACATTTGTGTAATTAATATAGCAAAATATTATAAAAATAAATTGTTGATAATAACAAATCATAGGCCTATACGAATTTTAGTGAAAAACAAATGAATAGTTATTTAAAAACAGCAATGTAACTGAACAAACTGACTATTTTTTGAAAAAACGTTACAGGTAAAGTGACATTTGTGTAATAGATATAGCAAAATATTATTAAAATAAATTGTTGATAATAACAAATTATAGGCCTATACGAATTTTAGTGAAAAACAAATGAATAGTTATTTAAAAACAGCAATGTAACTGAACAAACTGACTATTTTTTGAAAAAAACGTTACAGGTAAAGTGACATTTGTGTAATAGATATAGCCAAATATTATTAAAATAAATTGTTGATAATAACAAATGATAGGACTATACGAATTTTAGTGAAACACAAATTAATAGTTATTTAAAAACAGCAATGTAACTGAACAAACTGACTAATTTTTGAAAAAACGTTGCAGGTAAAGTCACATTTGTGTAATTGATATAACAAAATATTATTAAAATAAATTGTTGATAATAACAAATTATAGGCCTATACGAATTTTAGTGAAAAACAAATGAATAGTTATTTAAAAACAGCAATGTAACTGAACAAACTGACTATTTTTTGAAAAAACGTTACAGGTAAAGTGACATTTGTGTAATAGATATAGCCAAATATTATTAAAATAAATTGTTGATAATAACAAATGATAGGACTATACGAATTTTAGTGAAACACAAATTAATAGTTATTTAAAAACAGCAATGTAACTGAACAAACTGACTAATTTTTGAAAAAACGTTGCAGGTAAAGTCACATTTGTGTAATTGATATAACAAAATATTATTAAAATAAATTGTTGATAATAACAAATTATAGGCCTATACGAATTTTAGTGAAAAACAAATGAATAGTTATTTAAAAACAGCAATGTAACTGAACAAACTGACTATTTTTTGAAAAAACGTTGCAGGTAAAGTGACATTTGTGTAATAGATATAGCAAAATATTATTAAAATAAATTGTTGATAATACCAAATTATAGGCCTATACGAATTTTAGTGAAAAACAAATGAATAGTTATTTAAAAACAGCAATGTAACTGAACAAACTGACTATTTTTTGAAAAAACGTTACAGGTAAAGTGACATTTGTGTAATAGATATAGCAAAATATTATTAAAATAAATTGTTGATAATACCAAATTATAGGCCTATACGAATTTTAGTGAAAAACAAATGAATAGTTATTTAAAAACAGCAATGTAACTGAACAAACTGACTATTTTTTGAAAAAACGTTACAGGTAAAGTGACATTTGTGTAATAGATATAGCAAAATATTATTAAAATAAATTGTTGATAATACCAAATTATAGGCCTATACGAATTTTAGTGAAAAACAAATGAATAGTTATTTAAAAACAGCAATGTAACTGAACAAACTGACTATTTTTTGAAAAAACGTTACAGGTAAAGTGACATTTGTGTAATAGATATAGCAAAATATTATTCAAATAAATTGTTGATAATAACAAATTATAGGCCTATACGAATTTTAGTGAAAAACAAATGAATAGTTATTTAAAAACAGCAATGTAACTGAACAAACTGACTATTTTTTTAAAAAAACGTTACAGGTAAAGTGATGTTTGTGTAATTGATATAACAAAATATTATTAAAATAAATTGTTGATAATAACAAATTATAGACCTATACGAATTTTAGTGAAAAACAAATGGATAGTTATTTAAAAACAGCAATGTAACTGAACAAACTGACTATTTTTTGAAAAAACGTTACAGGTAAAGTGACATTTGTGTAATAGATATAGCAAAATATTATTATAATAAATTGTTGATAATAACAAATTATAGGCCTATACGAATTTTAGTAAAAAACAAATTAATAGTTATTTAAAAACAGCAATGTAACTGAACAAACTGACTATTTTTTGAAAAAACGTTGCAGGTAAAGTGACATTTGTGTAATTGATATAGCAAAATATTATTAAAATAAATTGTTGATAATAACAAATTATAGACCTATACGAATTTTAGTGAAAAACAAATGAATAGTTATTTAAAAACAGCAATGTAACTGAACAAACTGACTATTTTTTTAAAAAACGTTGCAGGTAAAGTGACATTTGTGTAATTAATATAGCAAAATATTATTAAAATAATTTGTTGATAATAACAAATTATAGACCTATACGAATTTTAGTGAAAAACAAATGAATAGTTATTTAAAAACAGCAATGTAACTGAACAAACTGACTATTTTTTGAAAAAACGTTACAGGTAAAGTGACATTTGTGTAATTGATATAGCAAAATATTATTAAAATAAATTGTTGATAATAACAAATTATAGGCCTATACGAATTTTAGTGAAAAACAAATGAATAGTTATTTAAAAACAGCAATGTAACTGAACAAACTGACTATTTTTTGAAAAAACGTTACAGGTAAAGTGACATTTGTGTAATAGATATACCAAAATATTATTAAAATAAATGGTTGATAATAACAAATTATAGGCCTATACGAATTTTAGTGAAAAACAAATGAATAGTTATTTAAAAACAGCAATGTAACTGAACAAACTGACTATTTTTTGAAAAAACGTTACAGGTAAAGTGACATTTGTGTAATAGATATAGCAAAATATTATTAAAATAAATTGTTGATAATAACAAATTATAGGCCTATACGAATTTTAGTGAAAAAGAAATGAATAGTTATTTAAAAACAGCCATGTAACTGAACAAACTGACTATTTTTTGAAAAAAAGTTTACAGGTAAAGTGACATTTGTTTAATAGATATAGTAAAATATTATTAAAATAAATTGTTGATAATAACAAATTATAGGCCTATGCGAATTTTAGTGAAAAACAAATGAATAGTTATTTAAAAACAGCAATGTAACTGAACAAACTGACAATTTTTTGAAAAAACGTTGCAGGTAAAGTGACATTTGTGTAATTGATATAGCCAAATATTATTAAAATAAATTGTTGATAATAACAAATTATAGACCTATACGAATTTTAGTGAAAAACAAATGAATAGTTATTTAAAAACAGCAATGTAACTGAACAAACTGACTATTTTTTGAAAAAACGTTACAGGTAAAGTGACATTTGTGTAATTAATATAGCAAAATATTATTAAAATAAATTGTTGATAATAACAAATTATAGGCCTATGCGAATTTTAGTGAAAAACAAATGAATAGTTATTTAAAAACAGCAATGTAACTGAACAAACTGACTATTTTTTGAAAAAACGTTACAGGTAAAGTGACATTTGTGTAATTAATATAGCTAAATATTATTAAAATAAATTGTTGATAATAACAAATTATAGGCCTATGCGAATTTTAGTGAAAAACAAATGAATAGTTATTTAAAAACAGCAATGTAACTGAACAAACTGACTATTTTTTGAAAAAACGTTGCAGGTAAAGTGACATTTGTGTAATTAATATAGCAAAATATTATAAAAATAAATTGTTGATAATAACAAATCATAGGCCTATACGAATTTTAGTGAAAAACAAATGAATAGTTATTTAAAAACAGCAATGTAACTGAACAAACTGACTATTTTTTGAAAAAACGTTGCAGGTAAAGTGACATTTGTGTAATTAATATAGCAAAATATTATAAAAATAAATTGTTGATAATAACAAATCATAGGCCTATACGAATTTTAGTGAAAAACAAATGAATAGTTATTTAAAAACAGCAATGTAACTGAACAAACTGACTATTTTTTGAAAAAACGTTGCAGGTAAAGTGACATTTGTGTAATTAATATAGCAAAATATTATTAAAATAAATTGTTGATAATAACAAATTATAGGCCTATGCGAATTTTAGTGAAAAACTAATGGATAGTTATTTAAAAACAGCAATGTAACTGAACAAACTGACTATTTTTTGAAAAAACGTTACAGGTAAAGTGACATTTGTGTAATAGATATAGCAAAATATTATTAAAATAAATTGTTGATAATAACAAATTATAGGCCTATACGAATTTTAGTGAAAAAGAAATGAATAGTTATTTAAAAACAGCCATGTAACTGAACAAACTGACTATTTTTTGAAAAAAAGTTTACAGGTAAAGTGACATTTGTTTAATAGATATAGTAAAATATTATTAAAATAAATTGTTGATAATAACAAATTATAGGCCTATGCGAATTTTAGTGAAAAACAAATGAATAGTTATTTAAAAACAGCAATGTAACTGAACAAACTGACAATTTTTTGAAAAAACGTTGCAGGTAAAGTGACATTTGTGTAATTGATATAGCCAAATATTATTAAAATAAATTGTTGATAATAACAAATTATAGACCTATACGAATTTTAGTGAAAAACAAATGAATAGTTATTTAAAAACAGCAATGTAACTGAACAAACTGACTATTTTTTGAAAAAACGTTACAGGTAAAGTGACATTTGTGTAATTAATATAGCAAAATATTATTAAAATAAATTGTTGATAATAACAAATTATAGGCCTATGCGAATTTTAGTGAAAAACAAATGAATAGTTATTTAAAAACAGCAATGTAACTGAACAAACTGACTATTTTTTGAAAAAACGTTACAGGTAAAGTGACATTTGTGTAATTAATATAGCTAAATATTATTAAAATAAATTGTTGATAATAACAAATTATAGGCCTATGCGAATTTTAGTGAAAAACAAATGAATAGTTATTTAAAAACAGCAATGTAACTGAACAAACTGACTATTTTTTGAAAAAACGTTGCAGGTAAAGTGACATTTGTGTAATTAATATAGCAAAATATTATAAAAATAAATTGTTGATAATAACAAATCATAGGCCTATACGAATTTTAGTGAAAAACAAATGAATAGTTATTTAAAAACAGCAATGTAACTGAACAAACTGACTATTTTTTGAAAAAACGTTGCAGGTAAAGTGACATTTGTGTAATTAATATAGCAAAATATTATAAAAATAAATTGTTGATAATAACAAATCATAGGCCTATACGAATTTTAGTGAAAAACAAATGAATAGTTATTTAAAAACAGCAATGTAACTGAACAAACTGACTATTTTTTGAAAAAACGTTGCAGGTAAAGTGACATTTGTGTAATTAATATAGCAAAATATTATTAAAATAAATTGTTGATAATAACAAATTATAGGCCTATGCGAATTTTAGTGAAAAACTAATGGATAGTTATTTAAAAACAGCAATGTAACTGAACAAACTGACTATTTTTTGAAAAAACGTTGCAGGTAAAGTGACATTTGTGTAATTAATATAGCAAAATATTATTAAAATAAATTGTTGATAATAACAAATTATAGGCCTATACGAATTTTAGTGAAAAACAAATGAATAGTTATTTAAAAACAGCAATGTAACTGAACAAACTGACTATTTTTTGAAAAAACGTTACAGGTAAAGTGACATTTGTGTAATAGATATAGCAAAATATTATTAAAATAAATTGTTGATAATAACATATTATAGGCCTATACGAATTTTAGTGAAAAACAAATGAATAGTTATTTAAAAACAGCAATGTAAGTGAACAAACTGACTATTTTTTGAAAAAACGTTGCAGGTAAAGTGACATTTGTGTAATAGATATAGCAAAATATTATTAAAATAAATTATTGATAATAACAAATTATAGACCTATACGAATTTTAGTGAAAAACAAATGAATAGTTATTTAAAAACAGCAATGTAACTGAACAAACCGACTATTTTTTGAAAAAACGTTACAGGTAAAGTGACATTTGTGTAATAGATATAGCAAAATATTATTAAAATAAATTGTTGATAATAACAAATTATAGACCTATACGAATTTTAGTGAAAAACAAATGAATAGTTATTTAAAAACAGCAATGTAACTGAACAAACTGACTATTTTTTGAAAAAACGTTACAGGTAAAGTGATATTTGTGTAATTAATATAGCAAAATATTATTAAAATAAATTGTTGATAATAACAAATTATAGGCCTATACGAATTTTAGTGAAAAACAAATGAATAGTTATTTAAAAACAGCAATGTAACTGAACAAACTGACTATTTTTTGAAAAAACGTTACAGGTAAAGTGATATTTGTGTAATTAATATAGCAAAATATTATTAAAATAAATTGTTGATAATAACAAATTATAGGCCTATACGAATTTTAGTGAAAAACAAATGAATAGTTATTTAAAAACAGCAATGTAACTGAACAAACTGACTATTTTTTGAAAAAACGTTACAGGTAAAGTGATATTTGTGTAATTAATATAGCAAAATATTATTAAAATAAATTGTTGATAATAACAAATTATAGGCCTATACGAATTTTAGTGAAAAACAAATGAATAGTTATTTAAAAACAGCAATGTAACTGAACAAACCGACTATTTTTTGAAAAAACGTTACAGGTAAAGTGAAATTTGTGTAATAGATATAGCAAAATATTATTAAAATAAATTGTTGATAATAACAAATTATAGACCTATACGAATTTTAGTGAAAAACAAATGAATAGTTATTTAAAAATAGCAATGTAACTGAACAAATGAATAGCTATGTAAAAACAGCAATGTAACTGATGTAGTAAGGGACCAAACAAGCTACAATAAATATGTTTGGCATATGCATTAGGAATCACTTCCTAAATATATATATTTCTGTATTACAATTATTATAATTACTAAAACTTTAACAAATAAAACCAACAGGGAAATAAAAACACCCAAGCCCCGCCCTAATAAACCATTTCCAGCCGCCGCAATAGACCGCCACAAATGCAGTTGTCATTAGGGTGGGCAGAATCTGCACTCCCCCCCTGTGAGTGGGCCAGCCAAAAAAATGCCGTGTAAAATAAACATTGTATCGCACACACGATGCTTAAACATACAATTTATAAAACATCTAAACAGAGCAACTAGTTCACATTATGCTACAGTCAGGGTTGCCCTGTTGGTCAAATGGGGTGGCTGGGGAGACATCGGAGACTAGCTCAGTGGGTGGTTGGCCATAGTCCTGTAATGACTGCATCATCCCCAATACTTTATCAAATCGGGCCTTCCTCACATCAGCACTGTCTGCCTCTGTCTCTTTTTCGAGTTCGCTGCATACCTGCTGCATCAGTTCGTGCTGTTTTATATATCTAAACACATAAATTATATGAAAAGTATTTAACGCAAGCAATGAGCTGACCTCAAACATTTCTCAGCTACAAATAGTTGCTCTAAATTCTACTTAATTCATGTCTTTAAATAAATTCTATAGTTACAAAACTATTATTTTGTAGAAAAGGGCTATAATCGTCCTTGTTTTTCTATATAATATATATATATATATATTATCAATTGCCTTTTACCTTTCGGTGTAGGCTCTATATAATATAGAACTATAATTCTATACAAATGAGACTTAAAAAGTGATTACTACAAACCTCTCTTTATCATCGGGTGGTAATGTCGCATCATTCTCCTGCAGCCAGGCAGGATATTTATCGAGAATATCTTTCAGGCTTGGGTAGAGCACTTCCTTGCTGAGTAAACTTTGCATCATCCCCTGCATGAATGGCAGAAAACTGTTCTGTTCCCCACTCTGGTTGGCAAACATGTCCATAAGGTTTGCCTCCGAGAAGGGGGCTTGAAGGTTTGCAGTGCCTTGACTCAGTCCAGTCAGGGTTTCAGATATCGCTGATGCAAAGTCATTTGTACTCGGGTCATCAATGCCAGGGTTTGTAAGGGCCTGTTTGGCTGCATCTGCCATCTTTTTGAAACTTGCTTGAAGCTGAAACAATTATAAATGGAGATGAATAACAATGTAAATTTTATACAAGAAGTATCAATATATAGACAATCAATTACAAACGTACTTAAGTTAATTTCAAAGTCAAAGTATCAATTTATAGACAATAAATTACAAACGTACTTAAGTTAATTTCATATTGTTTATTTTCTATTATCGAGCTTCAGTAGACAATTAAACAATATTATATGGTTATAATTGAAAAATATAGCCTACGCCGAAAGGTAAATATAATTGAAAAATATAATTCTAAAAATTGTATATGACCCGCCGATTGCGCATGCGCGGCAATATAAATATAAATAAATTGCTGATCATCTAAATAAATTAAATAAGTAATAAATTTTATTAAATTATTATATTTGAATGCAACTAATTTCAGCCAAATCAATAGATGCCATTAATCGATATTATTACTGAAAAAGTAGTAACACACCCCCCACTAAACTATTAAAATCATACCTGTTCAGGTGAAACAGCTGCATCACCCCCATTAGCATCCCCCAACAACGATGCAATATTAGTCTCAAACTGCTGGGCAGCCTCCTTAATGAAATCCTGTGACCATTCCTGGCCGCCCTCTTCAACAGCTGTTTCGGTTTTTGCAACAGCCTCCTCTGTTTTCGCACTGTCTTCCTTTGAAAAATCCGCGAGGGCGCCTACAAATAACAATAATTATGTAATAACGCGCGCTAATTGCCGTCGGCCCACTTACTGTCCAACAGGTCGGCAAGCTCCTTGTCGGCCTCTTCACCGGCGGCTGCCTTCGTCTCCGGTTTATCACTCATCGTTGTTTGTGTGTGCACGTCGCTACCTGCGTCGAGCAGAAACAAAAAATGAGTGAGATGTGAGCTGGATCAGGTGATTTGTGCAGGTTATGTTATGTCACAAAAATGAGAGTGAATGGAGTGAAGTTGGTTTCAAGTTGCAACAAAAAAACTAACATTTTTGGAACCAGCAAGTGATTAAATGGCAACAATGTAATGATAGTAGTATTATTTATGGATAAATCTATGATGTCCATTGTCATCAACTCACAAAACAGGTTTATAAAAAGCTGTATAACTGATACATATTAATATGAAAACCCTACATTAATATAGGCAACCATACATACACCTACGTATCGCGGAGAAACCTATAACTGTTAGTTTTTTCAGTTACATAGCTGTTTTTAACTAACAACCCGTTTGCTTTTTCACTAAAATTCGTATAGGCCCATAATTTGTTATTATCAACAATTTATTTTAATAATATTTTGCTATATTAATTACACAAATGTCACTTTACCTGCAACGTTTTTTCAAAAAATAGTCAGTTTGTTCAGTTACATTGCTGTTTTTAAATAACTATTCATTTGTTTTTCATTAAAATTCGTATAGGTCTATAATTTGTTATTATCAACAATTTATTTTAATAATATTTTGCTATATTAATTACACAAATGTCACTTTATCTGTAACGTTTTTTCAAAAAATAGTCAGTTTGTTCAGTTACATTGCTGTTTTTAAATAACTATTCATTTGTTTTTTCACTAAAATTCGTATAGTCCTATAATTTGTTATTATCAACAATTTATTTTAATAATATTTTGCTATATCAATTACACAAATGTCACTTTACCTGTAACGCTTTTTCAAAAAATAGTCAGTTTGTTCAGTTACATTGCTGTTTTTAAATAACTATTCATTTGTTTTTCACTAAAATTCGTATAGGTCTATAATTTGTTATTATCAACAATTTATTTTAATAATATTTTGCTATATCTATTACACAAATGTCACTTTACCTGTAACGTTTTTTCAAAAAATAGTCAGTTTGTTCAGTTACATTGCTGTTTTTAAATAACTATCCATTTGTTTTTCACTAAAATTCGTATAGGCCTATAATTTGTTATTATCAACAATTTATTTTAATAATATTTTGCTATATTAATTACACAAATGTCACTTTACCTGTAACGTTTTTTCAAAAAATAGTCAGTTTGTTCAGTTACATTGCTGTTTTTAAATAACTATTCATTTGTTTTTCACTAAAATTCGTATAGGCCTATAATTTGTTATTATCAACAATTTATTTTAATAATATTTTGCTATATTAATTACCCAAATGTCACTTTACCTGCAACGTTTTTTCAAAAAATAGTCAGTTTGTTCAGTTACATTGCTGTTTTTAAATAACTATTCATTTGTTTTTCACTAAAATTCGTATAGGTCTATAATTTGTTATTATCAACAATTTATTTTAATAATATTTTGCTATATCTATTACACAAATGTCACTTTACCTGTAACGTTTTTTCAAAAAATAGTCAGTTTGTTCAGTTACATTGCTGTTTTTAAATAACTATTCATTTGTTTTTTCACTAAAATTCGTATAGTCCTATAATTTGTTATTATCAACAATTTATTTTAATAATATTTTGCTATATCAATTACACAAATGTCACTTTACCTGTAACGCTTTTTCAAAAAATAGTCAGTTTGTTCAGTTACATTGCTGTTTTTAAATAACTATTCATTTGTTTTTCACTAAAATTCGTATAGGTCTATAATTTGTTATTATCAACAATTTATTTTAATAATATTTTGCTATATCTATTACACAAATGTCACTTTACCTGTAACGTTTTTTCAAAAAATAGTCAGTTTGTTCAGTTACATTGCTGTTTTTAAATAACTATTCATTTGTTTTTCACTAAAATTCGTATAGGTCTATAATTTGTTATTATCAACAATTTATTTTAATAATATTTTGCAATATCTATTACACAAATGTCACTTTACCTGTAACGTTTTTTCAAAAAATAGTCAGTTTGTTCAGTTACATTGCTGTTTTTAAATAACTATCCATTTGTTTTTCACTAAAATTCGTATAGGCCTATAATTTGTTATTATCAACAATTTATTTTAATAATATTTTGCTATATTAATTACACAAATGTCACTTTACCTGTAACGTTTTTTCAAAAAATAGTCAGTTTGTTCAGTTACATTGCTGTTTTTAAATAACTATTCATTTGTTTTTCACTAAAATTCGTATAGGCCTATAATTTGTTATTATCAACAATTTATTTTAATAATATTTTGCTATATTAATTACCCAAATGTCACTTTACCTGCAACGTTTTTTCAAAAAATAGTCAGTTTGTTCAGTTACATTGCTGTTTTTAAATAACTATTCATTTGTTTTTCACTAAAATTCGTATAGGCCTATAATTTGTTATTATCAACAATTTATTTTAATAATATTTTGCTATATCAATTAACCAAATGTCACTTTACCTGTAACGTTTTTTCAAAAAATAGTCAGTTTGTTCAGTTACATTGCTGTTTTTAAATAACTATTCATTTGTTTTTCACCAAAATTCGTATAGGCCTATAATTTGTTATTATCAACAATTTATTTTAATAATATTTTGCTATATCTATTACACAAATGTCACTTTACCTGCAACGTTTTTTCAAAAAATAGTCAGTTTGTTCAGTTACATTGCTGTTTTCAAATAACTATTAATTTGTTTTTCACTAAAATTCGTATAGGCCTATAATTTGTTATTATCAACAATTTATTTTAATAATATTTTGCTATATTATTTACACAAATGTCACTTTACCTGCAACGTTTTTTCAAAAAATAGTCAGTTTGTTCAGTTACATTGCTGTTTTTAAATAACTATTCATTTGTTTTTCACTAAAATTCGTATAGGTCTATAATTTGTTATTATCAACAATTTATTTTAATAATATTTTGTTATATTAGTTACACAAATGTCACTTTACCTGTAACGTTTTTTCAAAAAATAGTCAGTTTGTTCAGTTACATTGCTGTTTTTAAATAACTATTCATTTGTTTTTCACTAAAATTCGTATAGGCCTATAATTTGTTATTATCAACAATTTATTTTAATAATATTTTGCTATATCAATTACACAAATGTCACTTTACCTGTAACGTTTTTTCAAAAAATAGTCAGTTTGTTCAGTTACATTGCTGTTTTTAAATAACTATTCATTTGTTTTTCACTAAAATTCGTATAGGCCTATAATTTGTTATTATCAACAATTTATTTTAATAATATTTTGCAATATCTATTACACAAATGTCACTTTACCTGTAACGTTTTTTCAAAAAATAGTCAGTTTGTTCAGTTACATTGCTGTTTTTAAATAACTATTCATTTGTTTTCCACTAAAATTCGTATAGGTCTATAATTTGTTATTACCAACAATTTATTTTAATAATATTTTGCTATATCTATTACACAAATGTCACTTTACCTGTAACGTTTTTTCAAAAAATAGTCAGTTTGTTCAGTTACATTGCTGTTTTTAAATAACTATTCATTTGTTTTTCACTAAAATTCGTATAGGTCTATAATTTGTTATTATCAACAATTTATTTTAATAATATTTTGCTATATTAATTACACAAATGTCACTTTACCTGTAACGTTTTTTCAAAAAATAGTCAGTTTGTTCAGTTACATTGCTGTTTTTAAATAACTATTCATTTGTTTTTCACTAAAATTCGTATAGGCCTATAATTTGTTATTATCAACAATTTATTTTAATAATATTTTGCTATATTAATTACCCAAATGTCACTTTACCTGCAACGTTTTTTCAAAAAATAGTCAGTTTGTTCAGTTACATTGCTGTTTTTAAATAACTATTCATTTGTTTTTCACTAAAATTCGTATAGGCCTATAATTTGTTATTATCAACAATTTATTTTAATAATATTTTGCAATATCTATTACACAAATGTCACTTTACCTGTAACGTTTTTTCAAAAAATAGTCAGTTTGTTCAGTTACATTGCTGTTTTTAAATAACTATTCATTTGTTTTTCACTAAAATTCGTATAGGTCTATAATTTGTTATTACCAACAATTTATTTTAATAATATTTTGTTATATTAATTACACAAATGTCACTTTACCTGTAACGTTTTTTCAAAAAATAGTCAGTTTATTCAGTTACATTGCTGTTTTTAAATAACTATTCATTTGTTTTTCACTAAAATTCGTATAGGCCTATAATTTGTTATTATCAACAATTTATTTTAATAATATTTTGCTATATCAATTACACAAATGTCACTTTACCTGTAACGTTTTTTCAAAAAATAGTCAGTTTGTTCAGTTACATTGCTGTTTTTAAATAACTATTCATTTGTTTTTCACTAAAATTCGCATAGGCCTATAATTTGTTATTATCAACAATTTATTTTAATAATATTTTGCTATATTAATTACACAAATGTCACTTTACCTGTAACGTTTTTTCAAAAAATAGTCAGTTTATTCAGTTACATTGCTGTTTTTAAATAACTATTCATTTGTTTTTCACTAAAATTCGTATAGGTCTATAATTTGTTATTATCAACAATTTATTTTAATAATATTTTACTATATCTATTACACAAATGTCAATTTACCTACAACGTTTTTTCAAAAAATAGTCAGTTTGTTCAGTTACATTGCTGTTTTTAAATAACTATTCATTTGTTTTTTCACTAAAATTCGTATAGGTCTATAATTTGATATTATCAACAATTTATTTTAATAATATTTTGCTATTTTAATTACACAAATGTCACTTTACCTGTAACGATTTTTCAAAAAATAGTCAGTTTGTTCAGTTACATTGCTGTTTTTAAATAACTATTCATTTGTTTTTCACTAAAATTCGCATAGGCCTATCATTTGTTATTATCAACAATTTATTTTAATAATATTTTGCTATATTAATTACACAAATGTCACTTTACCTGTAACGTTTTTTCAAAAAATAGTCAGTTTGTTCAGTTACATTGCTGTTTTTAAATAACTATTCATTTGTTTTTCACTAAAATTCGTATAGGTCTATAATTTGTTATTATCAACAATTTATTTTAATAATATTTTGCAATATCTATTACACAAATGTCACTTTACCTGTAACGTTTTTTCAAAAAATAGTCAGTTTGTTCAGTTACATTACTGTTTTTAAATAACTATTCATTTGTTTTTCACTAAAATTCGTATCGGTCTATAATTTGTTATTATCAACAATTTATTTTAATAATATTTTGCTGTATCAATTACACAAATGTCACTTTACCTGTAACGTTTTTTCAAAAAATAGTCAGTTTGTTCAGTTACATTGCTGTTTTTAAATAACTATTCATTTGTTTTTTACTAAAATTCGTATAAGCCTATAATATTTTATTATCAACAATTTATTTTAATAATATTTTGCTATATCAATTACACAAATGTCACTTTACCTGTAACGTTTTTTCAAAAAATAGTCAGTTTGTTCAGTTACATTGCTGTTTTTAAATAACTATTCATTTGTTTTTCACTAAAATTCGTATAGGCCTATAATTTGTTATTATCAATAATTTATTTTAATAATATTTTGCTATATCTATTACACAAATTTCACTTTACCTGTAACGTTTTTTCAAAAAATAGTCAGTTTGTTCAGTTACATTGTTGTTTTTAAATAACTATTCATTTGTTTTTCACTAAAATTCGTAAAGGTCTATAATTTATTATTATCAACAATTTATTTTAATAATATTTTGCTATATTAATTACACAAATGTCACTTTACCTGTAACGTTTTTTCAAAAAATAGTCAGTTTGTTCAGTTACATTGCTGTTTTTAAATAACTAATCATTTGTTTTTCACTAAAATTCGTATAGGCCTATAATTTGTTATTATCAACAATTTATTTTAATAATATTTTGCTATATTAATTACACAAATGTCACTTTACCTGTAACGTTTTTTTTAAAAAAATAGTCAGTTTGTTCAGTTACATTGCTGTTTTTAAATAACTATTCATTTGATTTTCACTAACATTCGTATAGGCCTATAATTTATTATTATCAACAATTTATTTTAATAATATTTTGCTATATTAATTACACAAATGTCACTTTACCTGTAACATTTTTTCAAAAAATAGTCAGTTTGTTCAGTTACATTGCTGTTTTTAAATAACTATTCATTTGTTTTTCACTAAAATTCGTATAAGCCTATAATTTGTTATTATCAACAATTTATTTTAATAATATTTTGCTATATTAATTACACAAATGTCACTTTACCTGTAACATTTTTTCAAAAAATAGTCAGTTTGTTCAGTTACATTGCTGTTTTTAAATAACTATTCATTTGTTTTTCACTAAAATTCGTATAGGCCTATAATTTGTTATTATCAACAATTTATTTTAATAATATTTCGCTATATTAATTACACAAATGTCACTTTACCTATAACATTTTTTCAAAAAATAGTCAGTTTGTTCAGTTACATTGCTGTTTTTAAATAACTATTCATTTGTTTTTCACTAAAATTCGTATAAGCCTATAATTTGTTATTATCAACAATTTATTTTAATAATATTTTGCTATATTAATTACACAAATGTCACTTTACCTGTAACATTTTTTCAAAAAATAGTCAGTTTGTTCAGTTAAATTGCTGTTTTTAAATAACTATTCATTTGTTTTTCATTAAAATTCGTATAAGTCTATAATTTGTTATTATCAACAATTTATTTTAATAATATTTTGCTATATCTATTACACAAATATCACTTTACCTGTAACGTTTTTTAAAAAAATAGTCAGTTTGTTCAGTTACATTGCTGTTTTTAAATAACTATTCATTTGTTTTTCAATAAAATTCGTATAGGCCTATTATTTGTTATTATCAACAATTTATTTTAATAATATTTTGCTATATTAATTACACAAATGTCAGTTTACCTGTAACGTTTTTTCAAAAAATAGTCAGTTTGTTCAGTTACATTGCTGTTTTTAAATAACTATTCATTTGTTTTTCACTAAAATTCGTATAGGTCTATAATTTGTTATTACCAACAATTTATTTTAATAATATTTTGTTATATTAATTACACAAATGTCACTTTACCTGTAACGTTTTTTCAAAAAATAGTCAGTTTGTTCAGTTACATTGCTGTTTTTAAATAACTATTCATTTGTTTTTCACTAAAATTCGCATAGGCCTATAATTTATTATTATCAACAATTTATTTTAATAATATTTTGCTATATTAATTACACAAATGTCACTTTACCTGTAACGTTTTTTCAAAAAATAGTCAGTTTGTTCAGTTACATTGCTGTTTTTAAATAACTATTCATTTGTTTTCCACTAAAATTCGTATAGGTCTATAATTTGTTATTATCAACAATTTATTTTAATAATATTTTGCTGTATCAATTACACAAATGTCACTTTACCTGTAACGTTTTTTCAAAATATAGTCAGTTTGTTCAGTTACATTGTTGTTTTTAAAGAACTATTCATTTGTTTTTCACTAAAATTCGTATAAGCCTATAATTTGTTATTATCAACAATTTATTTTAATAATATTTTGCTATATTAATTACACAAATGTAACTTTACCTGTAACGTTTTTTCAAAAAATAGTCAGTTTGTTCAGTTATATTGCTGTTTTTAAATAACTATTCATTTGTTTTTCACTAAAATTCGTATAGGTCTATAATTTGTTATTACCAACAATTTATTTTAATAATATTTTGTTATATTAATTACACAAATGTCACTTTACCTGCAACTTTTTTCAAAAAATAGTCAGTTTGTTCAGTTACATTGCTGTTTTTAAATAACTATTCAGTTGTTTTTCACTAAAATTCGTATAAGCCTATAATTTATTATTATCAACAATTTATTTTAATAATATTTTACTATATTAATTACACAAATGTCACTTTACCTGTAACGTTTTTTCTAAAAATAGTCAGTTTGTTCAGTTACATTGCTGTTTTCAAATAACTATTCATTTGTTTTTCACTAAAATTTGTATAGGTCTATAATTTGTTATTATTAACAATTTATTTTAATAATATTTTGCTATATCAATTACACTAATATCACTTTACCTGTAACGTTTTTTTCAAAAAATAGTCAGTTTGTTCAGTTACATTGCTGCTTTTAAATAACTATTCATTTGTTTTTCACTAAAGTTCGTATAAGTCTATAATTTGTTATTATCAACAATTTATTTTAATAATATTTTGCTATATTAATTACACAAATGTAACTTTACCTGTAACGTTTTTTCAAAAAATAGTCAGTTTGTTCAGTTATATTGCTGTTTTTAAATAACTATTCATTTGTTTTTCACTAAAATTCGTATAGGTCTATAATTTGTTATTACCAACAATTTATTTTAATAATATTTTGTTATATTAATTACACAAATGTCACTTTACCTGTAACGTTTTTTCAAAAAATAGTCAGTTTGTTCAGTTACATTGCTGTTTTTAAATAACTATTCATTTGTTTTTCACTAAAATTCGTATAGGCCTATAATTTGTTATTATCTACAATTTATTTCAATAATATTTTGCTATATTAATTACACAAATGTCACTTTACCTGTAACGTTTTTTCAAAAAATAGTCAATTTGTTCAGTTACATTGCTGTTTTTAAATAACTATTCATTTGTTTTTCACTAAAATTCGTAAAGGCCTATAATTTGTTATTATCAACAATTTATTTTAATAATATTTTGCTATATGAATTACACAAATGTCACTTTACCTGTAACATTTTTTTCAAAAAATAGTCAGTTTGTTCAGTTACATTGCTGTTTTTAAATAACTATTAATTTGTTTTTCACTAAAATTCGTATAAGCCTATAATTTGTTATTATCAACAATTTATTTTAATAATATTTTGCTATATTAATTACCCAAATGTCACTTTACCTGCAACGTTTTTTCAAAAAATAGTCAGTTTGTTCAGTTACATTGCTGTTTTTAAATAACTATTCATTTGTTTTTCACTAAAATTCGTATAGGCCTATAATTTGTTATTATCAACAATTTATTTTTATAATATTTTGCTATATCAATTACACAAATGTCACTTTACCTGCAACGTTTTTTCAAAAAATAGTCAGTTTGTTCAATTATATTGCTGTTTTTAAATAACTATTCATTTGTTTTTCACTAAAATTCGTATAGGCCTATAATTTGTTATTAGCAACAATTTATTTTTATAATATTTTGCTATATAAATTACACAAATGTCACTTTACCTGTAACGTTTTTTCAAAAAATAGTCAGTTTGTTCAGTTACATTGCTGTTATTAAATAACTATTCATTTGTTTTTCACTAAAATTCGTATAGGCCTATAATTTGTTATTATCAACAATTTATTTTAATAATATTTTGCTATATTAATTACACAAATGTCACTTTACCTGTAACGTTTTTTCAAAAAATAGTCAGTTTGTTCAGTTACATTGCTGTTTTTAAATAACTATTCATTTGTTTTTCACTAAAATTCGTATAGGCCTATAATTTGTTATTATCAACAATTTATTTTAATAATATTTTGCTATATCTATTACACAAATGTCACTTTACCTGTAACGTTTTTTTCAAAAAATAGTCTGTTCAGTTACATTGCTGTTTTTAAATAACTATTCATTTGTTTTTCACTAAAATTCGTATAGGTCTATAATTTGTTATTATCAACAATTTATTTTAATAATATTTTGCTATATTAATTACACAAATGTCACTTTACCTGTAACGTTGTTTCAAAAAATAGTCAGTTTGTTCAGTTACATTGCTGTTTTTAAATAACTATTCATTTGTTTTTCACTAAAATTCGTATAGGTCTATAATTTGTTATTATCAACAATTTATTTTAATAATATTTTGCTATTTTAATTACACAAATGTCACTTTACCTGTAACGATTTTTCAAAAAATAGTCAGTTTGTTCAGTTACATTGCTGTTTTTAAATAACTATTCATTTGTTTTTCACTAAAATTCGCATAGGCCTATCATTTGTTATTATCAACAATTTATTTTAATAATATTTTGCTATATTAATTACACAAATGTCACTTTACCTGTAACGTTTTTTCAAAAAATAGTCAGTTTGTTCAGTTACATTGCTGTTTTTAAATAACTATTCATTTGTTTTTCACTAAAATTCGTATAGGTCTATAATTTGTTATTATCAACAATTTATTTTAATAATATTTTGCAATATCTATTACACAAATGTCACTTTACCTGTAACGTTTTTTCAAAAAATAGTCAGTTTGTTCAGTTACATTACTGTTTTTAAATAACTATTCATTTGTTTTTCACTAAAATTCGTATCGGTCTATAATTTGTTATTATCAACAATTTATTTTAATAATATTTTGCTGTATCAATTACACAAATGTCACTTTACCTGTAACGTTTTTTCAAAAAATAGTCAGTTTGTTCAGTTACATTGCTGTTTTTAAATAACTATTCATTTGTTTTTCACTAAAATTCGTATAGGTCTATAATTTGTTATTATCAACAATTTATTTTAATAATATTTTGCAATATCTATTACACAAATGTCACTTTACCTGTAACGTTTTTTCAAAAAATAGTCAGTTTGTTCAGTTACATTACTGTTTTTAAATAACTATTCATTTGTTTTTCACTAAAATTCGTATCGGTCTATAATTTGTTATTATCAACAATTTATTTTAATAATATTTTGCTGTATCAATTACACAAATGTCACTTTACCTGTAACGTTTTTTCAAAAAATAGTCAGTTTGTTCAGTTACATTGCTGTTTTTAAATAACTATTCATTTGTTTTTTACTAAAATTCGTATAAGCCTATAATATTTTATTATCAACAATTTATTTTAATAATATTTTGCTATATCAATTACACAAATGTCACTTTACCTGTAACGTTTTTTCAAAAAATAGTCAGTTTGTTCAGTTACATTGCTGTTTTTAAATAACTATTCATTTGTTTTTCACTAAAATTCGTATAGGCCTATAATTTGTTATTATCAATAATTTATTTTAATAATATTTTGCTATATCTATTACACAAATTTCACTTTACCTGTAACGTTTTTTCAAAAAATAGTCAGTTTGTTCAGTTACATTGTTGTTTTTAAATAACTATTCATTTGTTTTTCACTAAAATTCGTAAAGGTCTATAATTTATTATTATCAACAATTTATTTTAATAATATTTTGCTATATTAATTACACAAATGTCACTTTACCTGTAACGTTTTTTCAAAAAATAGTCAGTTTGTTCAGTTACATTGCTGTTTTTAAATAACTAATCATTTGTTTTTCACTAAAATTCGTATAGGCCTATAATTTGTTATTATCAACAATTTATTTTAATAATATTTTGCTATATTAATTACACAAATGTCAGTTTACCTGTAACGTTTTTTCAAAAAATAGTCAGTTTGTTCAGTTACATTGCTGTTTTTAAATAACTATTCATTTGTTTTTCACTAAAATTCGTATAGGTCTATAATTTGTTATTACCAACAATTTATTTTAATAATATTTTGTTATATTAATTACACAAATGTCACTTTACCTGTAACGTTTTTTCAAAAAATAGTCAGTTTGTTCAGTTACATTGCTGTTTTTAAATAACTATTCATTTGTTTTTCACTAAAATTCGCATAGGCCTATAATTTATTATTATCAACAATTTATTTTAATAATATTTTGCTATATTAATTACACAAATGTCACTTTACCTGTAACGTTTTTTCAAAAAATAGTCAGTTTGTTCAGTTACATTGCTGTTTTTAAATAACTATTCATTTGTTTTCCACTAAAATTCGTATAGGTCTATAATTTGTTATTATCAACAATTTATTTTAATAATATTTTGCTGTATCAATTACACAAATGTCACTTTACCTGTAACGTTTTTTCAAAATATAGTCAGTTTGTTCAGTTACATTGTTGTTTTTAAAGAACTATTCATTTGTTTTTCACTAAAATTCGTATAAGCCTATAATTTGTTATTATCAACAATTTATTTTAATAATATTTTGCTATATTAATTACACAAATGTAACTTTACCTGTAACGTTTTTTCAAAAAATAGTCAGTTTGTTCAGTTATATTGCTGTTTTTAAATAACTATTCATTTGTTTTTCACTAAAATTCGTATAGGTCTATAATTTGTTATTACCAACAATTTATTTTAATAATATTTTGTTATATTAATTACACAAATGTCACTTTACCTGCAACTTTTTTCAAAAAATAGTCAGTTTGTTCAGTTACATTGCTGTTTTTAAATAACTATTCAGTTGTTTTTCACTAAAATTCGTATAAGCCTATAATTTATTATTATCAACAATTTATTTTAATAATATTTTACTATATTAATTACACAAATGTCACTTTACCTGTAACGTTTTTTCTAAAAATAGTCAGTTTGTTCAGTTACATTGCTGTTTTCAAATAACTATTCATTTGTTTTTCACTAAAATTTGTATAGGTCTATAATTTGTTATTATTAACAATTTATTTTAATAATATTTTGCTATATCAATTACACTAATATCACTTTACCTGTAACGTTTTTTTCAAAAAATAGTCAGTTTGTTCAGTTACATTGCTGCTTTTAAATAACTATTCATTTGTTTTTCACTAAAGTTCGTATAAGTCTATAATTTGTTATTATCAACAATTTATTTTAATAATATTTTGCTATATTAATTACACAAATGTAACTTTACCTGTAACGTTTTTTCAAAAAATAGTCAGTTTGTTCAGTTATATTGCTGTTTTTAAATAACTATTCATTTGTTTTTCACTAAAATTCGTATAGGTCTATAATTTGTTATTACCAACAATTTATTTTAATAATATTTTGTTATATTAATTACACAAATGTCACTTTACCTGTAACGTTTTTTCAAAAAATAGTCAGTTTGTTCAGTTACATTGCTGTTTTTAAATAACTATTCATTTGTTTTTCACTAAAATTCGTATAGGCCTATAATTTGTTATTATCTACAATTTATTTCAATAATATTTTGCTATATTAATTACACAAATGTCACTTTACCTGTAACGTTTTTTCAAAAAATAGTCAATTTGTTCAGTTACATTGCTGTTTTTAAATAACTATTCATTTGTTTTTCACTAAAATTCGTAAAGGCCTATAATTTGTTATTATCAACAATTTATTTTAATAATATTTTGCTATATGAATTACACAAATGTCACTTTACCTGTAACATTTTTTTCAAAAAATAGTCAGTTTGTTCAGTTACATTGCTGTTTTTAAATAACTATTAATTTGTTTTTCACTAAAATTCGTATAAGCCTATAATTTGTTATTATCAACAATTTATTTTAATAATATTTTGCTATATTAATTACCCAAATGTCACTTTACCTGCAACGTTTTTTCAAAAAATAGTCAGTTTGTTCAGTTACATTGCTGTTTTTAAATAACTATTCATTTGTTTTTCACTAAAATTCGTATAGGCCTATAATTTGTTATTATCAACAATTTATTTTTATAATATTTTGCTATATCAATTACACAAATGTCACTTTACCTGCAACGTTTTTTCAAAAAATAGTCAGTTTGTTCAATTATATTGCTGTTTTTAAATAACTATTCATTTGTTTTTCACTAAAATTCGTATAGGCCTATAATTTGTTATTAGCAACAATTTATTTTTATAATATTTTGCTATATAAATTACACAAATGTCACTTTACCTGTAACGTTTTTTCAAAAAATAGTCAGTTTGTTCAGTTACATTGCTGTTATTAAATAACTATTCATTTGTTTTTCACTAAAATTCGTATAGGCCTATAATTTGTTATTATCAACAATTTATTTTAATAATATTTTGCTATATTAATTACACAAATGTCACTTTACCTGTAACGTTTTTTCAAAAAATAGTCAGTTTGTTCAGTTACATTGCTGTTTTTAAATAACTATTCATTTGTTTTTCACTAAAATTCGTATAGGCCTATAATTTGTTATTATCAACAATTTATTTTAATAATATTTTGCTATATCTATTACACAAATGTCACTTTACCTGTAACGTTTTTTTCAAAAAATAGTCTGTTCAGTTACATTGCTGTTTTTAAATAACTATTCATTTGTTTTTCACTAAAATTCGTATAGGTCTATAATTTGTTATTATCAACAATTTATTTTAATAATATTTTGCTATATTAATTACACAAATGTCACTTTACCTGTAACGTTGTTTCAAAAAATAGTCAGTTTGTTCAGTTACATTGCTGTTTTTAAATAACTATTCATTTGTTTTTCACTAAAATTCGTATAGGTCTATAATTTGTTATTATCAACAATTTATTTTAATAATATTTTGCTATTTTAATTACACAAATGTCACTTTACCTGTAACGATTTTTCAAAAAATAGTCAGTTTGTTCAGTTACATTGCTGTTTTTAAATAACTATTCATTTGTTTTTCACTAAAATTCGCATAGGCCTATCATTTGTTATTATCAACAATTTATTTTAATAATATTTTGCTATATTAATTACACAAATGTCACTTTACCTGTAACGTTTTTTCAAAAAATAGTCAGTTTGTTCAGTTACATTGCTGTTTTTAAATAACTATTCATTTGTTTTTCACTAAAATTCGTATAGGTCTATAATTTGTTATTATCAACAATTTATTTTAATAATATTTTGCAATATCTATTACACAAATGTCACTTTACCTGTAACGTTTTTTCAAAAAATAGTCAGTTTGTTCAGTTACATTACTGTTTTTAAATAACTATTCATTTGTTTTTCACTAAAATTCGTATCGGTCTATAATTTGTTATTATCAACAATTTATTTTAATAATATTTTGCTGTATCAATTACACAAATGTCACTTTACCTGTAACGTTTTTTCAAAAAATAGTCAGTTTGTTCAGTTACATTGCTGTTTTTAAATAACTATTCATTTGTTTTTTACTAAAATTCGTATAAGCCTATAATATTTTATTATCAACAATTTATTTTAATAATATTTTGCTATATCAATTACACAAATGTCACTTTACCTGTAACGTTTTTTCAAAAAATAGTCAGTTTGTTCAGTTACATTGCTGTTTTTAAATAACTATTCATTTGTTTTTCACTAAAATTCGTATAGGCCTATAATTTGTTATTATCAATAATTTATTTTAATAATATTTTGCTATATCTATTACACAAATTTCACTTTACCTGTAACGTTTTTTCAAAAAATAGTCAGTTTGTTCAGTTACATTGTTGTTTTTAAATAACTATTCATTTGTTTTTCACTAAAATTCGTAAAGGTCTATAATTTATTATTATCAACAATTTATTTTAATAATATTTTGCTATATTAATTACACAAATGTCACTTTACCTGTAACGTTTTTTCAAAAAATAGTCAGTTTGTTCAGTTACATTGCTGTTTTTAAATAACTAATCATTTGTTTTTCACTAAAATTCGTATAGGCCTATAATTTGTTATTATCAACAATTTATTTTAATAATATTTTGCTATATTAATTACACAAATGTCACTTTACCTGTAACGTTTTTTTTAAAAAAATAGTCAGTTTGTTCAGTTACATTGCTGTTTTTAAATAACTATTCATTTGATTTTCACTAACATTCGTATAGGCCTATAATTTATTATTATCAACAATTTATTTTAATAATATTTTGCTATATTAATTACACAAATGTCACTTTACCTGTAACATTTTTTCAAAAAATAGTCAGTTTGTTCAGTTACATTGCTGTTTTTAAATAACTATTCATTTGTTTTTCACTAAAATTCGTATAAGCCTATAATTTGTTATTATCAACAATTTATTTTAATAATATTTTGCTATATTAATTACACAAATGTCACTTTACCTGTAACATTTTTTCAAAAAATAGTCAGATTGTTCAGTTACATTGCTGTTTTTAAATAACTATTCATTTGTTTTTCACTAAAATTCGTATAGGCCTATAATTTGTTATTATCAACAATTTATTTTAATAATATTTCGCTATATTAATTACACAAATGTCACTTTACCTATAACATTTTTTCAAAAAATAGTCAGTTTGTTCAGTTACATTGCTGTTTTTAAATAACTATTAATTTGTTTTTCACTAAAATTCGTATAAGCCTATAATTTGTTATTATCAACAATTTATTTTAATAATATTTTGCTATATTAATTACCCAAATGTCACTTTACCTGCAACGTTTTTTCAAAAAATAGTCAGTTTGTTCAGTTACATTGCTGTTTTTAAATAACTATTCATTTGTTTTTCACTAAAATTCGTATAGGCCTATAATTTGTTATTATCAACAATTTATTTTTATAATATTTTGCTATATCAATTACACAAATGTCACTTTACCTGCAACGTTTTTTCAAAAAATAGTCAGTTTGTTCAATTATATTGCTGTTTTTAAATAACTATTCATTTGTTTTTCACTAAAATTCGTATAGGCCTATAATTTGTTATTAGCAACAATTTATTTTTATAATATTTTGCTATATAAATTACACAAATGTCACTTTACCTGTAACGTTTTTTCAAAAAATAGTCAGTTTGTTCAGTTACATTGCTGTTATTAAATAACTATTCATTTGTTTTTCACTAAAATTCGTATAGGCCTATAATTTGTTATTATCAACAATTTATTTTAATAATATTTTGCTATATTAATTACACAAATGTCACTTTACCTGTAACGTTTTTTCAAAAAATAGTCAGTTTGTTCAGTTACATTGCTGTTTTTAAATAACTATTCATTTGTTTTTCACTAAAATTCGTATAGGCCTATAATTTGTTATTATCAACAATTTATTTTAATAATATTTTGCTATATCTATTACACAAATGTCACTTTACCTGTAACGTTTTTTTCAAAAAATAGTCTGTTCAGTTACATTGCTGTTTTTAAATAACTATTCATTTGTTTTTCACTAAAATTCGTATAGGTCTATAATTTGTTATTATCAACAATTTATTTTAATAATATTTTGCTATATTAATTACACAAATGTCACTTTACCTGTAACGTTGTTTCAAAAAATAGTCAGTTTGTTCAGTTACATTGCTGTTTTTAAATAACTATTCATTTGTTTTTCACTAAAATTCGTATGGTCCTATTATTTGTTATTATCAACAATTTATTTTAATAATATTTTGCTATATTAATTACACAAATGTCACTTTACCTGTAACGTTTTTTCAAAAAATAGTCAGTTTGTTCAGTTACATTGCTGTTTTTAAATAACTATTCATTTGTTTTTCACTAAAATTCGTGTAGGCCTATAATTTGTTATTATCAACAATTTATTTTAATAATATTTTGCTATATTAATTACACAAATGTTACTTTACCTGTAACGTTTTTTCAAAAAATAGTCAGTTTGTTCAGTTACATTGCTGTTTTTAAATAACTATTCATTTGTTTTTCACTAAAATTCGTATAGGCCTATAATTTGTTATTATCAACAATTTATTTTAATAATATTTTGCTATATCTATTACACAAATGTCACTTTACCTGTAACGTTTTTTCAAAAAATAGTCAGTTTGTTCAGTTACATTGTTGTTTTTAAATAACTATTCATTTGTTTTTCACTAAAATTCGTATAAGCCTATAATTTGTTATTATCAACAATTTATTTTAATAATATTTTGTTATATTAATTACACAAATGTCACTTTACCTGTAACGTTTTTTCAAAAAATAGTCAGTTTGTTCAGTTATATTGCTGTTTTTAAATAACTATTCATTTGTTTTTCACTAAAATTCGTATAGGTCTATAATTTGTTATTATCAACAATTTATTTTAATAATATTTTGTTATATTAATTACACAAATGTCACTTTACCTGTAACGTTTTTTCAAAAAATAGTCAGTTTGTTCAGTTACATTGCTGTTTTTAAATAACTATTCATTTGTTTTTCACTAAAATTCGTGTAGGCCTATAATTTGTTATTATCAACAATTTATTTTAATAATATTTTGCTATATCTATTACACAAATGTCACTTTACCTGTAACGTTTTTTCAAAAAATAGTCAGTTTGTTCAGTTACATTGCTGTTTTTAAATAACTATTCATTTGTTTTTCACTAAAATTCGTATAGGCCTATAATTTGTTATTATCAACAATTTATTTTAATAATATTTTGCTATATCTATTACACAAATGTCACTTTACCTGTAACGTTTTTTCAAAAAATAGTCAGTTTGTTCAGTTACATTGCTGTTTTTAAATAACTATTCATTTGTTTTTCACTAAAATTCGTATAGGCCTATAATTTGTTATTATCAACAATTTATTTTAATAATATTTTGCTATATCTATTACACAAATGTCACTTTACCTGTAACGTTTTTTCAAAAAATAGTCAGTTTGTTCAGTTACATTGCTGTTTTTAAATAACTATTCATTTGTTTTTCACTAAAATTCGTATAGGCCTATAATTTGTTATTATCAACAATTTATTTTAATAATATTTTGCTATATCTATTACACAAATGTCACTTTACCTGTAACGTTTTTTCAAAAAATAGTCAGTTTGTTCAGTTACATTGCTGTTTTTAAATAACTATTCATTTGTTTTTCACTAAAATTTGTATAGGTCTATAATTTGTTATTATTAACAATTTATTTTAATAATATTTTGCTATATCAATTACACTAATATCACTTTACCTGTAACGTTTTTTTCAAAAAATAGTCAGTTTGTTCAGTTACATTGCTGCTTTTAAATAACTATTCATTTGTTTTTCACTAAAATTCGTAAAGGTCTATAATTTGTTATTATCAACAATTTATTTTAATAATATTTTGCTATATCTATTACACAAATGTCACTTTACCTGTAACGTTTTTTCAAAAGATAGTCAGTTTGTTCAGTTACATTGCTGTTTTTAAATAACTATTCATTTGTTTTTCACTAAAATTCGTATAGGCCTATAATTTGTTATTATCAACAATTTATTTTAATAATATTTTGCTATATCAATTACACAAATGTCACTTTACCTGTAACATTTTTTTCAAAAAATAGTCAGTTTGTTCAGTTACATTGCTGTTTTTAAATAACTATTCATTTGTTTTTCACTAAAATTTGTATAGGCCTATAATTTGTTATTATCAACAATTTATTTTAATAATATTTTGCTATATTAATTACACAAATGTCACTTTACCTGTAACGTTTTTTCAAAAAATAGTCAGTTTGTTCAGTTACATTGCTGTTTTTAAATAACTATTCATTTGTTTTTCACTAAAATTCGTATGGGCCTATTATTTGTTATTATCAACAATTTATTTTAATAATATTTTGCTATATTAATTACACAAATGTCACTTTACCTGTAACGTTTTTTCAAAAAATAGTCAGTTTGTTCAGTTACATTGTTGTTTTTAAATAACTATTCATTTGTTTTTCACTAAAATTCGTATAAGCCTATAATTTGTTATTATCAACAATTTATTTTAATAATATTTTGTTATATTAATTACACAAATGTCACTTTACCTGTAACGTTTTTTCAAAAAATAGTCAGTTTGTTCAGTTATATTGCTGTTTTTAAATAACTATTCATTTGTTTTTCACTAAAATTCGTATAGGTCTATAATTTGTTATTATCAACAATTTATTTTAATAATATTTTGTTATATTAATTACACAAATGTCACTTTACCTGTAACGTTTTTTCAAAAAATAGTCAGTTTGTTCAGTTACATTGCTGTTTTTAAATAACTATTCATTTGTTTTTCACTAAAATTCGTGTAGGCCTATAATTTGTTATTATCAACAATTTATTTTAATAATATTTTGCTATATCTATTACACAAATGTCACTTTACCTGTAACGTTTTTTCAAAAAATAGTCAGTTTGTTCAGTTACATTGCTGTTTTTAAATAACTATTAATTTGTTTTTCACTAAAATTCGTATAGGCCTATAATTTGTTATTATCAACAATTTATTTTAATAATATTTTGCTATATCTATTACATAAATGTCACTTTACCTGTAACGTTTTTTCAAAAAATAGTCAGTTTGTTCAGTTACATTGCTGTTTTTAAATAACTATTCATTTGTTTTTCACTAAAATTCGAATAGGCCTATAATTTGTTATTATCAACAATTTATTTTCATAATATTTTGCTATATCTATTACACAAACGTCACTTTACCTGTAACGTTTTTTCAAAAAATAGTCAGTTTGTTCAGTTACATTGCTGTTTTTAAATAACTATTTATTTGTTTTTCACTAAAATTCGTATAGGCCTATAATTTGTCATTATCAACAATTTATTTTAATAATATTTTGCTGTATTAATTACACACATGTCACTTTACCTGTAACGTTTTTTCAAAAAATAGTCAGTTTGTTCAGTTACATTGCGGTTTTTAAATAACTATTCATTTGTTTTTCATTAAAATGCTGTTTTTTATATGTCTATGTCTATGTCTATGTCTATGTCTATGTCTATGTCTATGTCTATGTCTATGTCTATGTCTATGTCTATGTCTATGTCTATGTCTATGTCTATGTCTATGTCTATGTCTATGTCTATGTCTATGTCTATGTCTATGTCTATGTCTATGTCTATGTCTATGTCTATGTCTATGTCTATGTCTATGTCTATGTCTATGTCTATGTCTATGTCTATGTCTATGTCTATGTCTATGTCTATGTCTATGTCTATGTCTATGTCTATGTCTATGTCTATGTCTATGTCTATGTCTATGTCTATGTCTATGTCTATGTCTATGTCTATGTGTAGAATTAGAATGCCTCAACAAACTAATCGATTATGAATTATTACTTTTAGCAAGTTTCAATTTGGAATACCAATCATACTTTGATGACTACATCCAACTGATACCTGATAATCGTCGAATTAGTCAACATTTGTATACACTCAAAATTCCATTTCAAATCACCGCGCTATTCATCATGCCCGGGCAGCGCGAAAATCTGTTCTTTGTCCCCCGTGCGGAATGGGCTCGCTCGCGAATTGCGTGGCATAAATTTCGCTAATGATTGCGTGGCGGGGGGTTGCGCGCCGGGCATCGGATTTACGGCCGGGGCGGCACCGACGGCCTCAGACGTCGCCGCCGTCCCCGGCAAGCAGCACGCACGAGCGACTCCCAGCAGTCTCCCGTTGCGCGCGCTCTACGTCTCAACATCCCGAAATAAAAACGGCCCCCACGGCTGGCGTGATTTAACACGCGTGTTTTGTTGTGAACAGGTGCTGGTTTTAGAGGATCCAGGGATAGAGGTTTGTTTGCACATATTATTTTAGAATTTAATGACTTGGGGGGATGCTGCGTATTTACCTCATCCCCTCGAAATAACAGATATCTAACATTTCTTAGTAAAGTAGAGCACGGATTTGTTCTATCTTTATAGCATATACGGGTTACAGATTAATGAGCTCATAGACAGCTTTTTCCGGCTTATGTCGAATATAGTTGGCAGAGAATTACGTTGATTACAGACATACATACTGACATACATACAGACATACATACAGACGTACATACAGACATACATACAGACATAAATACAGACGTACATACAGACATACATACAGACATAAATACAGACAGACATACATACATTCACCAAAGTTGTAGATAATTTCATGATCTACAAATTAGTTCTATTGATACTTTTAGCTAGCTATCTCCGTTTTTAATGTATTTTAGATTTTGCATTATAAGAAGTGAAAAATTGGCCATTTTCGTTGTTTATTTTCTGTATAACATTTGAATTATTAAAGTTAGAAAGTTTATTCATGTACCAAAGTTGTAGATAATTTCATGATCTACAAATCAGATCTATTGACATTTTTAGCTAAATATCACCGTAAATATCACCGTTTTTGATATATTTTAGATTTAATGTTAGAAAAAGTGCAAAAATGTCCTTACGCGAATTTTGCACTATTTCTAACGTAAAACCTAAAATATATCAAAAACGGTGATAGTTAGATAAAAATATCAATAGATCTGATTTGTAGATGATGTCTACAAATTTGGTATATAAATGAACTTTCTACCATTTATAATTGAAATGTTATACAGAACAAAAAAAGGATAATAAGTAATGTTTGCTTTTGGTACCAATTATCCTTTTTTGTTCTGTATAACATTTGAATTATATGAAAATGGCTGATAATTTGTATCTAACACAGATTTTGTTTTTCCCGTCGTGTTTCCCTGTTGCCAGTTGCATTATGCGCTCCCCTTTTTCCGCTGCTCCCCGAGCCGCAAAATCGATGCGCAATAGCCTTTCTCTCCCCCGTGTCTGCGAACTTTCCAGATCGATAAACTTTAAACCTGGCATCGCTGATGTAACGGTGAACTTTGAGGCGGACAACGGTTCGGCACCACCCCCGCAATGAGGGGGCGGCGGATGAGAAATATAGGGCAATTAAGTTTTCAAGCACTACAACACGAATTATAGGCAAGTTGGATGGAATATGAACTTCGTAACAACATCAGTAGCGATAGCAAATTACTTATGATTATTAACAAACTTATTATTGATGCAATTGTCATTTTTCATTAATATCCAAGCATTATAACTCGAGTTACAGGTATTTTAGTAGAATGTGTTCATATAAAAGGTGAACATAATTTTGAAAATTCGTCAAAAATTCAATTTATTAAATATCAATACCAAATTAATTGTGATTATTAATGAATTTATTATTGATGCAATCGTCATTTTTCATCAATATCCAAGCATTATAACTCGAGTTACAGGCATTATAGTAGAATGTGTTCATATAAGAGGTGAACATAATTTTGAAAATTCGTCAAAAATTCAATTTATTAAGTATCAATACCAAATTAATTATAATTATTAACGAACTTATTATTGATACAATTGTCATTTTTCATCAATATTCAAGCATTATAACTCGAGTTACAGGTATTTTAGTAGAATGTGTTCATATAAAAGGTGAACATAATTTTGAAAATTCGTCAAAAATTCTATTTATTAAATATCAATACCAAATTAATTATGATTATTAACTAACTTATTATTGATACAATCGTCATTTTTCATCAATATTCAAGCATTATAACTCGAGTTACAGGTATTTTAGTAGAATGTGTTCATATAAAAGATGAACATAATTTTGAAAATTCGTCAAAAATTCAATTTATTAAATACCAATACCAAATTAATTATGATTATTAATGAACTTATTATTGATGAAATTGTCAATTTTCATCAATATTCAAGCATTATAACTCGACTTACAGGTATTTTAGTAGAATGTGTACATATAAAAGATGAACATAATTTTAAAAATTAGTCAAAAATTCAATTTATTAAACATCAATACCAAATTAATTATGATTATTATTGAACTTATTACTGATGCAATTGTCATTTTTCATCAATATCCAAGAATTATAACTCGAGTTACATGTATTTTAGTAGAATGTGTTCGTATAAAAGATGAACATAATTTTGAAAATTAGTCAAAAATTCAATTTATTAAATACCAATACCAAATTAATTATGTTTATTAATGAACTTATTGTTGATGCAATTGTCAATTTTCATCAATATTGAAGCATTATAACTTGAGTTACAGGTATTTTAGTAGAATGTGTTCATATAAAAGATAAACATAATTTTGAAAATTCGTCAAAAATTCAATTTATTAAATATCAATACCAAATTAATTATTATTATTAATGAACTTATTATTGATGCAATTGTCATTTTTCATCAATATGCAAGCATTATAACTCGAGTTACACGTATTTTAGTAGAATGTGTTCATATAAAAGGTGAACATAATTTTGAAAATGCGTCAAAAATTCAATTTATTAAATATCAATTCCAAATTAATTATGATTATTAATGAACTTATTATTGATACAATTATCATTTTTCATCATTATTCAAGCATTATAACTCGAGTTACAGGTATTTTAGTAGAATGTGTTCATATAAAAGGTGAACATAATTTTGAAAATTCGTCAAAAATTCAATTTAATAAATATCAATACCAAATTAATTATGATTATTAATGAACTTATTATTGATGCAATTGTAATTTTTCATCAATATCCAAGCATTATAACTCGAGTTACAGGTATTTTAGTAGAATGTGTTCATATAAAAGGTGAATATAATTTTGAAAATTCGTCAAAAATTCAATTTATTAAATATCAATACCAAATGAATTATGATTATTAATGAACTTATTATTGATACAATTGTCATTTTTCATCAATATCCAAGCATTATAACTCGAGTTACAGGTATTTTAGTAGAATGTGTTCATATAAAAGATGAACATAATTTTGAAAATTCGTCAAAAATTCAATTTATTAAATACCAATACCAAATTAATTATGTTTATTAATGAACTTATTATTGATGCAATTTTCATTTTTCATCAATATCCAAGCATTATAACTCGAGTTACAGGTATTTTAGTAGAATGTGTTCATTTAAAAGGTGAACATAATTTTGAAAATTCGTCAAAAATTCAATTTATTATATATCAACACCAAATTAATTATTATTATTAATGAACTTATTATTTATACAATTGTCATTTTTCATAAATATCCAAGCATTATAACTCAAGTTACAGGTATTTTAGTAGAATGTGTTCGTATAAAAGATGAACATAATTTTGAAAATTCGTCAAAAATTCAATTTATTAACTATCAATATCAAATTAATTATGATTATTAATGAACTTATTATTGATACAACTGTTATTTTTCATCAATATTCAAGCAATATAACTTGAGTTACAGGTATTTTAGTAGTATGTGTTCATATAAAAGATGAACATAATTTTGAAAATTCGTCAAAAATTCAATTTATTAAACATCAATACCAAATTAATTATGATTATTAATGAACTTATTATTGATGCAATTGTCATTTTTCATCAATATACAAGCATTATAACTCGAGTTACATGTATTTTACTAGAATGTGTTCATATAAAAGGTGAACATAATTTTGAAAATTCGTCAAAAATTCAATTTATGAAATATCAATACCAAATTAATTATGATTATTAATGAACTTATTATTGATACAATTGTCATTTTTCATCAAGATCCAAGCATTATAACTAGAGTTACAGGTATTTTAGTAGAATGTGTTCGTATAAAAGATGAACATAATTTTGAAAATTCGTCAAAAATTCAATTTATTAAATATCAATACCAAATTAATTATGATTATTAATGAACTTATTATTGATGCAATTGTCATTTTTCATCAATATGCAAGCATTATAACTCGAGTTACATGTATTTTAGTAGAATGTGTTCATATAAAAGATGAACATAATTTTGAAAATTCGTCAAAAATTCAATTTATTAAATACCAATACCAAATTAATTATGATTATTAATGAATTTATTATTGATACAATTATCATTTTTTATCAATATCTAAGCATTATAACTCGAGTTACAGGCATTTTAGTAGAATGTGTTCGTATAAAAGATGAACATTTTGAAAATTCGTCAAAAATTCAATTTATTAAATATCAGTATCAAATTAATTATGATTATTAATGAACTTATTATTGATGCAATTGTCAATTTTCATAAATATTTAAGCATTATAACTCGAGTTACAGGCATTTTAGTAGAATGTGTTCATATAAAGAATGAACATAATTTTGAAAATTCGTAAAAAAATAATTTTACCAAATATCAATTCCAAATTAATTATGATTATTAATGAACTTATTATTGATGCAATTGTCATTTTTCATCAATATCCAAGCATTATAACTCGAGTTACAGGTATTTTAGTAGAATGTGTTCATATAAAAGGTGAATATAATTTTGAAAATTCGTCAAAAATTCACTTTTTCAAATATCAATACCAAATTAATTATGATTATTAATGAACTTATTATTGATATAATTGTCATTTTTCATCAATATGCAAGCATTATAACTCGAGTTACATGTATTTTACTAGAATGTGTTCATATAAAAGGTGAACATAATTTTGAAAATTCGTCAAAAATTCAATTTATGAAATATCAATACCAAATTAATTATGATTATTAATGAACTTATTATTGATACAATTGTCATTTTTCATCAAGATCCAAGCATTATAACTCGAGTTACAGGTATTTTAGTAGAATGTGTTCGTATAAAAGATGAACATAATTTTGAAAATTCGTCAAAAATTCAATTTATTAAATATCAATACCAAATTAATTATGATTATTAATGAATTTATTATTGATACAATTGTCATTTTTTATCAATATCTAAGCATTATAACTCGAGTTACAGGCATTTTAGTAGAATGTGTTCGTATAAAAGATGAACATTTTGAAAATTCGTCAAAAATTCAATTTATTAAATATCAGTATCAAATTAATTATGATTATTAATGAACTTATTATTGATGCAATTGTCAATTTTCATAAGTATTCAAGCATTATAACTCGAGTTACAGGCATTTTAGTAGAATGTGTTCATATAAAGAATGAACATAATTTTGAAAATTCGTAAAAAAATAATTTTACCAAATATCAATTCCAAATTAATTATGATTATTAATGAACTTATTATTGATGCAATTGTCATTTTTCATCAATATCCAAGCATTATAACTCGAGTTACAGGTATTTTAGTAGAATGTGTTCATATAAAAGATGAACATAATTTTGAAAATTCGTCAAAAATTCAATTTATTAAATATCAATACCAAATTAATTATGATTATTAATGAACTTATTATTGATACAATTGTCATTTTTCATCAATATCTAAACATTATAACTCGAGTTATAGGTATTTCAGTAGAATGTGTTCGTATAAAAGATGAACATAATTTTGAAAATTCGTCAAAAATTCAATTGATTATATATCAATACCAAATTAATTATGATTACTAAAGAACTTATTATTGATATAATTGTCAATTTTCATCAATATTCAAGCATTATAACTCAAGTTACAAGTATTTTAGTAGAATGTGTTCATATAGAAGGTGAACATAATTTTGAAAATTCGTCAAAAATTCAATTTATTAAATATTTTCCAAAATAAATTATGATTATTAACGAACTTATTATTGATGCTATTGCCATTTTTCATCAATATCCAAGTATTATATCTCGAGTTACAGGTATTTTAGTAGAATGTGTTCATATAAAAGATGAACATAATTTTGAAAATTCGTCAAAAATTCAATTTATTAAATATCAATACCAAATTAATTATGATTATTAATGAACTTATTATTCATACAATTGTCATTTTTTATCAATATTCAAACATTATAACTCGAGTTACAGGCATTTTAGTAGAATGCGTTCATATAAAAGGTGAACATAATTTTGAAAATTCGTCAAAAATTCAATTTATTAAATATCAATACCAAATTAATTATTATTATCAATGAACTCATTGTTGATATAAATGTCAATTTTCATCAATATTCAAATAGTACGACTCGAGTTATAGACATTTTAGTACAATGTGTTCATGTAAATGGTATTGGAGATAACATCTTGGCCTTTGAAAAATTGTAATCTATATACATATTTCTATAAGAAACAGCTAGAATTCATCTAAAATCTATCACAGTTTATTACTTTAATTGAAGATATTTCTATATAGATTTCACTTCATATCAAACTGTTGAAATATTTCAAACGAAGTAGACGTCGTAAAATTCAAGCGTCCCAGAGCTGTAATGGCTGAAAACGAATGGGGCATTATCTGCAATTTTCAAGCAAACAATAAAAGCACGCGAATAAAAGCCGGCACACAATTTTACCGCTCATGCATTTTTAACGCGATCGCCGCTTTAGTGTCCGGCGCCGTTGCCGCCGCCGCCGCCGCCCCACGTAATCGCTTTGTGGCGCGCTGGGGTCTAATTGCGTTAACCGTGGGACAGGTTAGGCCCGCTCTGAATTATAGCCCATAACACATACCTCATTAATTTAGTTAATCATAACGTGTAGAAGGCTAAAAGCTGTTAATTAATTTCCGGATGATGGATTTTGTCATCGTGTTTTGTAGAGTATACAGACAAATTGACTAAAAATGAGATCATTATTGTAGATTGAGCCCAATTGGTGTTAATTTATTTTATTATACATCATGTAAACAACATAATATAGTAAACGGCTATATTTTAACATAAAACGAATTTAACACAAATTTAAAAAATTAAATAAACATGTTTTACTAAAATACCTGTAACTCGAGTCATAATGCTTGGATATTGATGAAAATTAAAACTAGTATCAATAATAAGTTCGTTAATAATCATTATTAATTTGGTATTGATATTTAATAAATTGAATTTTTGACGAATCTTCAAAATTATGTTCACCTTTTATATGAACACATTCTACAAAAATACCTGTAACTCAAGTTATAATGCTTGGATATTGATGAAAAATGACAATTGCATCAATAATAAGTTCATTAATAATCAAAATTAATTTAGTATTGATATTTAATAAATTGAATTTTTGACGAATCTTCAAAATTATGTTCACCTTTTATATGAACACATTCTACAAAAATACCTGTAACTCAAGTTATAATGCTTGGATATTGATGAAAAATGACAATTGCATCAATAATAAGTTCATTAATAATCAAAATTAATTTAGTATTGATATTTAATAAATTGAATTTTAGACGAATTTTTAAAATTATGTTCATCTTTTATATGAACACATTCTACTAAAATACCTGTAACTCGAGTTATAATGCTTGGATATTGATGAAAAATGACTGTTGTATCAATAATAAGTTCATTAAAAACCATAATTAATTTGGTATTGATATTTAATAAATTGAATTTTTGACGAATTTTCAAAATTATGTTCATCTTTTATATGAACACATTCTACTAAAATACCTGTAACTCGAGTTATAATGCTTGGATATTGATGAAAAATGACAATTGTATCAAAAATAAGTTCATTAATAATCATAATTAATTTGGTATTAATATTTAATAAATTGAATTTTTGACTAATTTTCAAAATTATGTTCATCTTTTATATGAACACATTCTACTAAAATACCTGTAACTCGAGTTATAAAGCTTGGATATTGATGAAAAATGACAATTGTATCAATAATAAGTTCATTAATAACCATAATTAATTTGGTATTGATATTTAATAAATTGAATTTTTGACGAATTTTCAAAATTATGTTCATCTTTTATATGAACACATTCTACTAAAATACCTGTAACTCGAGTTATAATGCTTGGATATTGATGAAAAATGACAATTGTATCAAAAATAAGTTCATTAATAATCATAATTAATTTGGTATTAATATTTAATAAATTGAATTTTTGACTAATTTTCAAAATTATGTTCATCTTTTATATGAACACATTCTACTAAAATACCTGTAACTCGAGTTATAAAGCTTGGATATTGATGAAAAATGACAATTGTATCAATAATAAGTTCATTAATAACCATAATTAATTTGGTATTGATATTTAATAAATTGAATTTTTGAGTAATTTTCAAAATTATGTTCATCTTTTATATGAACACATTCTACTAAAATACCTGTAACTGGAGTTATAATGCTTAGATATTGATGAAAAATGACAATTGTATCAATAATAAGTACATTAATAATCATAATTAATTTGGTATTGATATTTAATAAATTGAATTTTTGACGAATTTTCAAAATTATGTTCATCTTTTATATGAACACATTCTACTAAAATACCTGTAACTCGAGTTACAATGCTTGGATATTGATGAAAATTGAAAATAGTATCAATAACAAGTTCATAAATAATCATAATTAATTTAGTATTGATATTTAATAAATTGAATTTTTGACGAATTTTCAAAATTATGTTCATCTATTATATGAACACATTCTACTAAAATACCTGTAACTGGAGTTATAATGCTTGGATATTGATGAAAAATGACAATTGTATCAATAATAAGTTCATTAATAATCATAATTAATTTGGTATTGATATTTAACAAATTGAATTTTTGACGAATTTTCAAAATTATGTTCATCTTTTATATGAACACATTCTACTAAAATACCTGTAACTCGAGTTATAATGCTTGTATATTGATGAAAAATGACAATTATATCAATAATAAGTTTATTAATAATCATAATTAATTTGGTATTGATATTTAATAAATTGAATTTTTGACGAATTTTCAAAATTATGTTCATCTTTTATATGAACACATTCTACTAAAATACCTGTAACTCGAGTTATAATGCTTGGATATTGAATTTTTGACAAATTTTCAAAATTATGTTCATCTTTTATATGAACACATTCTACTAAAATACCTGTAACTCGAGTTATAATGCTTGGATATTGATGAAAAATGACAATTGTATCAATAATAAGTTCATGAATAATCATAATTAATTTGGTATTGATATTTAATAAATTTAATTTTTTGACGATTTTTCAAAATTATGTTACTCTTATATATTAACACATTCTACTAAAATGCCTGTAACTCGAGTTATAATGCTTGAATATTGATGAAAAATTACAATTGTATCAACAATAAGTTCATTAATAATCATAATTAATTTCGTATTCATATTTAATAAATTGAATTTTCGACGAATTTTCAAAATTATGTTCATCTTTTATATGAACACATTCTACTAAAATACCTGTAACTGGAGTTATAATGCTTGGATATTGATGAAAAATTACAATTGTATCAGTAATAAGTTCATTAATAATCATAATTAATTTGGTATTGATATTTAATAAATTGAATTTTTGACGAATTTTCAAAATTATGTTCATCTTTTATATGAACACATTCTACTAAAATGCCTGTAACTCGAGTTATAATGCATGTATATTGATGAAAAATGACAATTGTATCAACAATAAGTTCATTAATAATCATTATTAATTTGGTATTGATATTTAATAAATTGAATTTTTGACGAATTTTTAAAATTATGTTCATCTTTTATATGAACAATTCTACTAAAATACCTGTAACTCGAGTTATAATGTTTGGATATTGATGAAAAATGACAATTGCATCAATAATCAGTTCATTAATAATCATAATTAATTTGGTATTGATATTTAATAAATTGACTTTTTGACGAATTTTCAAAATTATGTTCATCTTTTATATGAACACATTCTACTAAAACACCTGTAACTCGAGTTATAATGCTTGGATATTGTTGCAATATTACAATTGTATCAATAATAAGTTCATTACTAATAATAATTAATTTGGTATTGAAATTTAATAAATTGAATTTTTGACGAATTTTCAAAATTATGTTCTTCTTTTATATGAACTCATTCTACTAAAATGCTTGTAACTCGAGTTATTATGCTTGGATATTGATGAAAAATTACAATTGTATCAACAATAAGTTCATTAATAATCATAGTTAATTTGGTATTGATATTTAATAAATTGAATTTTTGACGAATTTTCAAAATTATGTTCATCTTTTATATGAACACATTCTACTAAAATACCTGTAACTCGAGTTATAATGTTTGGATATTGATGAAAAATTACAATTGTATCAATAATAAGTACATTAATAATCGTAATTAATTTGGTATTGATATTTAATAAATTGAATTTTTGACGAATTTTCAAAATTATGTTCATCTTTTATATGAACACATTCTACTAAAATGCCTGTAACTCGAGTTATGATGCTTAGATATTGATGAAAAATGATAATTGTATTAATAATAAGTTCATTAATAATCATAATTAATTTAGTATTGATATTTAATAAATTGAATTTTTGACGAATTTTCAAAATTATGTTCATCTATTATATGAACACATTCTACTAAAATACCTGTAACCTGAGTTATAGTTCTTGTATATTGATGAAAAATTACAATTGTATCAACAATAAGTTCATTAATAATCATAATTAATTTGGTATTAATAATTAATAAATTGAATTTTTGACGAATTTTCAAAATTATGTTCATCTTTTATATGAACACATTCTACTAAAATACCTGTAACTCGAGTTATAATGCTTGTATATTGATGAAAAATGACAATTATATCAATAATAAGTTTATTAATAATCATAATTAATTTAGTATTGATATTTAATAAATTGAATTTTTGACGAATTTTCAAAATTATGTTCATCTTTTATATGAACACATTCTACTAAAATGCCTGTAGCTCGAGTTATAATGCTTCGTTATTGATGAAAAATGACAATTGTATCAATAATAAGTTCATTAATAATCATAATTAATTTGGTATCGATATTTAATAAATTGAATTTTTGACGAATTTTCAAAATTATGTTCATCTTTTTTATATGAACACATTCTACTAAAATACCTGTAACTCGAGTTATAATGCTTGTATATTGATGAAAAATGACAATTATATCAATAATATGTTCATTAACAATCATAATTAATTTGGTATTTTATATTTAATAAATTGAATTTTTGACGAATTTTCAAAATAATGTTCATCTTTTATATGAACACATTCTACTAAAATGCCTGTAACTCGAGTTATAATACTTGGATATTGATGAAAAATGACAATTGCATCAATAATAAGTTCATTAAAAATCATAATTAATTTGGTATTGATATTTAATAAATTAAATTTTTGACGAATTTTTAAAATTATGATCATCTTTTATATGAATACATTCTACTAAAATACCTGTAACTCGAGTTATAATGCTTGTATATTGATGAAAAATTACAATTGTATCAACAATAAGTTCATTAATAATCATAATTAATTTGGTATTCATATTTAATAAATTGAATTTTTGACGAATTTTCAAAATTATGTTTATCTTTTATATGAACACATTCTACTAAAATACCTGTAACTCGAGTTATAATGCTTGGATATTGATGAAAAATGACAATTGTATCAATAATAAGTTCATTTATAATCATAATTAATTTGGTATTGATATTTATTAAATTGAATTTTTTGACGAATTTTCAAAATTATGTTCATCTTTTATATGAACACATTCGACTAAAATACCTGTAACTCGAGTTATAATTATTGTATATAGATGAAAAATGACAATTGCATCAATAATAAGTTCATTAATAATCATAATTAATTTGGTATTGATATTTAATAAATTGAATTTTTGACGAATTTTTAAAATTATGTTCATCTTTTATATGAACACATTCTACTAAAATACCTGTAACTCGAGTTATAATGCTTGTATATTGATGAAAAATTACAATTGTATCAATAATAAGTTTATTAATAATCATAGTTAATTTGGTATTAATATTTAATAAATTGAATTTTTAACGAATTTTCAAAATTATGTTCATCTTTTATATGAACACATTCTACTAAAATGCCTGTAACTCGAGTTATAATGCTTGTATATTGATGAAAAATTACAATTGTATCAATAATAAGTTCATTAATAATCATAATTAATTTCGTATTCATATTTAATAAATTGAATTTTTGACGAATTTTCAAAATTATGTTCATCTTTTATATGAACACATTCTACTAAAATCCTTATAACTCAAGTTATACTGCTTGAATATTGTTATAATAATCCTTAATTTTACGCATAAGATTTTTTAAAACTATTTCAAGAAAAATATAGATAGAATTTTTTATCTCAGGATTGGAATTTATTGTATAGTCCATTTATAAACGATTGTTATGATAATTATGCTATACGTGTTTAATTATAAACCATAATCAGTATCAATAACACGATAAGCAAAACGGCATTATTAACATGTTTGTCATATATATCACGTGTTGGAATTATTTTGATTTCATACGTTTATTTACGAGCCATTATTTTTACCGTTTGTTTCCAGGCGTATCGGCGCATTTACTTTTAACGACGTTGTTATACATAAAAGGTTTATTTCTATCGAATATTATTTCTTGGAATATATACGTATTTACACCCTCTTTGTAAATGTCACGTCAATGCCACTAAGAAAATATTGCGACGCTCTGAAAACCGAGACACCCTTGTTATTGTCCACGTGCACACAAAGCCACCCTCCTCTAAAGACGTCGGTAAAACAAGAACGAGTTAAAATATAATATCACAAGAGTGATGATATATTGCGGACAGTGACAGTGCGGAAAATTGATTTTTACAACAATTTAATTATATTTATCCATTTCTGCAGAATTGGTAGTTGCAATTCTCCTACTGCGGCCACACCCTGTGACGTAAATAATCAAATATCAGCCATGCATTTATGTATGGCTGGTATTTGATTACATCCCCTTCAGAGATTTTCATATTCATGCGTGCTACTTTTCCGCCCTTGGTAAATATCACGTCAAATCAACTAAGAAAATATTGCGCGCTGACGTAAATGCCACTCATATTCATCCGGGCGACCGCCGCCCACGCATCGCATGCATATGAAACCGCCCCCCGTGACACGGGCGGCGGCTCGCGTGGGATAACAAGCGCGCGGGGGTGGCTGCGGGACAGCCGTTATATTGATTATCAGAGCTCCCGCTCGTTTCATGGCAACGGGCGCCGGATGCCGGATGGGGGCGGGCCAACCAGCTGCCCCGCGCGCACCCCGCTCCACGTTTCCCGGGGGAGCCAAACAACAATAACACCGACGCGAACAAGTGGGATGTGGAAATGTGGAATTGCAGCGGATGATTAAAAAAAATGGGCCGCAGGTTATTATATTGGCAGCGGATGAATTATTCATGCCATTATGATTTGGAATTAAAATTATATGGCAGTTCTACACTATCACACTATCACACTATCACACTATCACACTATCACACTATCACACTATCACACTATCACACTATCACACTATCACACTATCACACTATCACACTATCACACTATCACACTATCACACTATCACACTATCACACTATCACACTATCACACTATCACACTATCACACTATCACACTATCACACTATCACACTATCACACTATCACACTATCACACTATCACACTATCACACTATCACACTATCACACTATCACACTATCACACTATCACACTATCACACTATCACACTATCACACTATCACACTATCAGTCTGTCACTGTCACTGTCACTGTCACTGTCACTGTCACTGTCACTGTCACTGTCACTGTCACTGTCACTGTCACTGTCACTGTCACTGTCACTGTCACTGTCACTGTCACTGTCACTGTCACTGTCACTGTCACTGTCACTGTCACTGTCACTGTCACTGTCACTGTCACTGTCACTGTCACTGTCACTGTCACTGTCACTGTCACTGTCACTGTCACTGTCACTGTCACTGTCACTGTCACTGTCACTGTCACTGTCACTGTCACTGTCACTGTCACTGTCACTGTCACTGTCACTGTCACTGTCACTGTCACTGTCACTGTCACTGTCACTGTCACTGTCACTGTCACTGTCACTGTCACTGTCACTGTCACTGTCACTGTCACTGTCACTGTCACTGTCACTGTCACTGTCACTGTCACTGTCACTGTCACTGTCACTGTCACTGTCACTGTCACTGTCACTGTCACTGTCACTGTCACTGTCACTGTCACTGTCACTGTCACTGTCACTGTCACTGTCACTGTCACTGTCACTGTCACTGTCACTGTCACTGTCACTGTCACTGTCACTGTCACTGTCACTGTCACTGTCACTGTCACTGTCACTGTCACTGTCACTGTGTTAATTATAAATTGCGAAATTATGGTGGATGCGCCGGGCGCCCGCATGATACTAAGGTATTAATGGATGGGGCAAGTCTAGCGACCTTGCTCACAATTACCAGTTACATAATCATCCTACAGAAGCCACAGGATTAATAATAATAATACAGGAGCAACATGATTAATAATAATAACAATAATAGTAATAATACCCTAATGATTCATTTAAGTAAGAAATCATGCTAGTTTTAGTATTCAAACAGCAAAAACGTATGTTTATCTTCAAGTTATCCACGTCAAATTTGGTATTTGGTATGAAAATAACTATTGAAGAAAATTCTGTTAAAATTTCATATTATTATAGCAACTGTAAATCAATTTACAGCAATTTTAGTATGAAATCATACGAATTTTAGTATTCAAACAGCACAAACGTATATTTATCTTCAAGATATCCACTTCAAATTTGGTACCGTATAAAAGTAACTATTGAAGAAAATTCTGTTGAAGTTTCATATTATTATAGCAACTGTAAAGCATTTTACAGCAATTTTAGTAAGAAATCATGCGAATTTTAGTATTCAAACAGCACAAACGTATGTTTATCTTTAAGATATCTACTTCAAATGTGGTACTGTATGAAAGTAACTATTGAAGAAAATTCTGTTAATGTTTCATATTATTATAGTAACTGAAAAGCAATTTATAGCATTTTTAGTAAGAAATCATACGAATTTTAGTATTCAAACAACACAAACGTATGTTTATCTTCAAGATATCCACTTCAAGTTTCGTGCCGTATAAAAGTAACTATTGAAGAAATTTCTGTTAAAATTTCATATTATTATAGCAACTGTAAAGCAATTTACAGGAATTTTAGTAAGAAATCTTACGAATTTTAGTATTCAAACAGCACAAACGTATGTTTATCTTCAAGATATCCACTTCAAATTTGGTACCGTATAAAAGTAACTATTGAAGAAAATTCTGTTAAAATTTCATATTATTATAGCAACTGAAAAGCAATTTATAGCAATTTTAGTAAGAAATCATACGAATTTTAGTATTCAAACAGCATAAACGTATGTTTATCTTTAAGATGTCCACTTCAAATTTGGTACCGTATAAAAGTAACTATTGAAGAAAATTCTGTTAAAGTTTCATATTATTATAGCAACTGTAAAGCATTTTACAGCAATTTAAGTAAGAAATCATACGAATTTTAATATTCAAACAGCACAAACGTATGTTTATCTTTAAGATATCTACTTCAAATTTGGTACCGTATGAAAATAACTATTGAAGAAAATTCTGTTAAAATTTCATATTATTATAGCAACTGAAAAGCAATTTATAGCAATTTTAGTAAGAAATCATACGAATTTTAGTATTCAAACAGCACAAACGTATGTTTATCTTTAAGATATCCACTTGAAATTTGGTGCCGTATAAAAGTATCTATTGAAGAAAATTCTGTTAAAATTTCATATTATTATAGCAACTGAAAAGCAATTTATAGCAATTTTAGTAAGAAATCATACGAATTTTAGTATTCAAACAGCATAAACGTATGTTTATCTTTAAGATGTCCACTTCAAATTTGGTACCGTATGAAAATAACTATTGAAGAAAATTCTGTTAAAATTTCATAGTATTATAGCAACTGAAAAGCAATTTATAGCAATTTTAGTAAGAAATCATACGAATTTTAGTATTCAAACAGCACAAACGTATGTTTATCTTCAAGATATCCACTTCAAATTTGGTACCGTATAAAAGTAACTATTGAAGAAAATTCTGTTAATGTTTCATATTATTATAGCAACTGTAAAGCAATTTACAGCAATTTTAGTAAGAAATCATACAAATTTTAGTATTCAAATAGCACAAACGTATATTTATCTTCAAGATATCCACTTCAAATTTGGTACCGTTTAAAAGTAACTATTGAAGAAAATTCTGTTAAAGTTTCATATTATTATAGCAACTGAAAAGCATTTTACAGCAATTTTAGTAAGAAATCATACGAATTTTAGTATTCAAATAGCACAAACGTATGTTTATCTTCAAGATATCCACTTCAAATTTGGTACCGTATGAAAATAACTATTGAAGAAAATTCTGTTAAAATTTCATGTTATTATAGCAACTGAAAAGCAATTTATAGCAATTTTAGTAAGAAATCATACGAATTTTAGTATTCAAACAGCACAAACGTATGTTTATCTTCAAGATATCCACTTCAAATTTGGTACCGTATAAAAGTAACTATTGAAGAAAATTTTGTTGAAGTTTCATATTATTATAGCAACTGTAAAGCATTTTACTGCAATTTTAGTAAGAAATCATACAAATTTTAGTATTCAAACAGTACAAAAGTATGTTTATCTTCAAGATATCCACTTCAAATTTGGTACCCTATAAAAGTAACTATTGAAGAAAATTCTGTTGAAGTTTCATATTATTATAGCAACTGTAAAGCATTTTACAGCAATTTTAGTAAGAAATCATACAAATTTTAGTATTCAAACAGCACAAACGTATGTTTATCTTTAAGATATCCACTTCAAATTTGGTACTGTATGAAAGTAACTATTGAAGAAAATTCTGTTAAAATTTCATATTATTATAGCAACTGTAAAGCATTATACAGCAATTTTAGTAAGAAATCATACGAATTTTAGTATTCAAACAGTACAAACGTATGTTTATCTTCAAGATATCCACTTCAAATTTGGTACTGTATAAAAGTAACTATTGAAGAAAATTCTGTTAAAGTTTCATATTATTATAGCAACTGTAAAGCATTTTACAGCAATTTTAGTACGAAATCATACGAATTTTAGTATTCAAACAGCACAAACGTATGTTTATCTTCAAGATATCCACTTCAAATTTGGTACCGTTTAAAAGTAACTATTGAAGAAAATTCTGTTAAAATTTCATATTATTATAGCAACTGAAAAGGAATTTATAGCAATTTTAGTAAGAAATCATACGAATTTTAGTATTCAAACAGCACAAACGTATGTTTATCTTCAAGATATCCACTTCAAATTTGGTACCATATAAAAGTAACTATTGAAGAAAATTCTGTTAAAATTTCATATTATTATAGCAACTGTAAAGCAATTTACAGCAATTTTAGTAAGAAATCATACGAATTTTAGTATTCAAACAGCACAAACGTATGTTTATCTTCAAGATATCCACTTCAAGTTTGGTGCCGTATAAAAGTAACTCTTGAAGAAAATTCTGTTAAAGTTTCATATTATTATAGCAACTGTAAAGCATTTTACAGGAATTTTAGTAAGAAATCTTACGAATTTTAGTATTCAAACAGCACAAACGTATGTTTATCTTTAAGATATCCACTTCAAATTTGGTACTGTATGAAAGTAACTATTGAAGAAAATTCTGTTAAAATTTCATATTAATATAGCAACTGTAAAGCAATTTACAGCAATTTTAGTAAGAAATCATATGTATTTTAGTATTCAAACAGCACAAACGTGTGTTTATCTTCAAGATATCCACTTCAATTTTGGTACCGTATAAAAGTAACTATTGAAGAAAATTCTGTTAAAGGTTCATATTATTATAGCAACTGTAAAGCATTTTACAGCAATTTTAGTAAGAAATCATACGAATTTTAGTATTCAAACAGCACAAACGTATGTTTATCTTTAAGATATTCACTTCAAGTTTGGTATCGTATAAAAGTAACTATTGAAGAAAATTCTATTAAAGTGTGATCACACTATCACACTATCACACTATCACACTATCACACTATCACGCTATCACACTATCACACTGTCACAATTACCAGGTTACATAATCATCTTACAGGAGCCACATGATTAATAATAATAACAATAATAGTAATAATACCCTAATGAGTAGATTATGTATTATAAAAATCACACACGTGCCACTCAATATCCCTAATAATGATTGATTTTCATGTCTTGTCTCACATTTCTGTGTGTTTCTGCAACGTGCCTTGGCACGTGTCTTTCTGGCGATGAGCTAATGAACGTCATGTGGCAAATTAATTATCTCGTATTACCTATTGTGTTCTCTCGCAATTCAGACAGGGGTTGGTTGTCAAAACGTAATCTCAGCTGTCTATAAAAGCCACTGCAGCGGGTTTGAGCAATTCATTCCATGTCAGACCGCTCAACTGTTATCACAAGCAGAAAGTTGTAACAACGTAGTAACTACAATCAAACAAGCTTGCATCTAGAAAAATACTATGTGCTGAGGTTAGTGGAACTATATAGATTAACTAGATATAATCATAGAAAAAGTAATGGAAATTATGGAAAAATTATTGTTGTGGTACATATATTTAGTTATTATTAAAACTAATTGTTGTTTTACATATATTGAATTATTATTATAATTATTTTTATTTAATATCGTATTTATGTTGATTTTTTGTAAATAAATTTATTAATATTATAAAAAAATATACTCATGAAATAATAATGAAAATGATGGAAAACTAATTTATTGAGTTATTATTATTATTATTTCACATTGTATTTATGTTGATTTTCTTTATTTTGTAATATTAATGTTAAAAAATATAACTTATAATAAGTCAATGTTTTTTTTAATGGCGAAATTATGGTGGAGGCGCCGGGCGCGCATTGAATTAACTTCTATCTTAGATACGTTTTCTTACTAAAATTGCTGTAAATTGCCTTACAGTTGCTATAATAATATGAAATTTTAACAGAAATTTCCTCAATAGTCATTTTCATACGGTACCAAATTTGAAGTTGATATCTTGAAGATAAATATACGTTTGTGCTATTTGAATACTAAAATTCGTATGATTTCTTACTAAAATTGCTGTAAATTGCTTTACAGTTGCTATAATTATATGAAATTTTAACAGAATTTTCTTCAATAGTTACTCTCATACAGTACCAAATTTGAAGTGGATATCTTGAAGATAAACATACGTTTATGCTGTTTGAATACTAAAATTCGCATGATTTCTTACTAAAATTGATGTAAATTGCTTTACAGTTGCTATAATAATATGAAATTTTAACAGAATTTTCTTCAATAGTTATTTTCATACGGTACTAAATTTGAAGTTGATATCTTGAAGATAAACATACGTTTGTGCTGTTTGAATACTAAAATTCGTATAATTTCTCACTAAAATTGCTGTAAATTGCTTTACAGTTGCTTTAATAATATGAAATTTTAACAGAATTTTCTCCAATAGTTACTTTCATACGGTACCAAATTTGAAGTGGATATCTTGAAGATAAAAATATGTTTGTGCTGTTTGAATACTAAAATTCGTATAATTTCTTACTAAAATTGCTGTAAATTGCTTTACAGTTCCTATAATAATATGAAATTTTAACAGAATTTTCTTCAATAGTTATTTTCATACGATACCAAATTTGAAGTGGATATCTTGAAGATAAACATACGTTTGTGCTGTTTGAATACTAAAATTCGTATGATTTCTTACTAAAATTGCTGCAAATTGCTTTACAGTTGCTATAATAATATGAAATTTTAACACAATTTTCTTCAATAGTTACTTTCATACGGTACCAAATTTGAAGTGGATATCTTGAAGATAAACATACGTTTGTGCCGTTTGAATACTAAATAACGCGTTTAAAAAAATCTGATTTCGTCATGCTATATAGAGTGATGAATTTATTATATATATATATTGCACTTTGTTTATAGTAAACAAATTTTGTGTGGGTATAATTTGAATATGTTGTATGTTTGTGTGTTTAAGTGAAACCAGTCTAAACAATGCTAATCTTGTTACAGTTTGTGAATTCAACTGGCGCGTCCGTTTCCGCGTCCGGACGTGCTTAGAATGGGTGCAAACAAATGCAGCTTACGCGGCCCAGATTTTGGATTCTAGGATTTCTGATTGCACTCTACCTGGCCGGCGTGTTGTTGATTTCAGCAGTGACTCTCCACGAGCCGAAAGGCACTGGAACCATTTCCAAAGTAGGTGAAAATCACAACTCGAGTTATAGCGATTTTATATTTGTGAAATTTGTATGTACAACCGTTAAAATTCGTAAAATAAATATAATATTGAAGGTAATAAATTGGAAATCACTATAACGAATTTTAGTTATATTTGCTATTAAATGTAGTTTATTTCATTAAATTGTGATAATCACAACTCGAGTTATAGTGATTTTACTCAATCAACATTCGTGAAATTTGTATGTACAACCGTTAAAATTCGTAAATTAAATATAATATTGAAGGTAATAAATTGGAAATCACTATAAGTAATATTAGTTATATTTGCTATTAAATTTAGTTTATTTTATTAAGTTGTGATAATCACAACTCGAGTTATAGTGATTTTACTCAAACAACATTCGTGAAATTTGTATGTACAACTGTTAAAATTCGTAAATTAAATATAATATTGAAGGTAATAAATTGGAAATCACTATACGTAATTTTAGTTATATTTGCTATTAAATGTAGTTTATTTCATTAAATTGTGATAATCACAACTCGAGTTATAGTGATTTTACTCAAACAACATTCGTGAAATTTGTATGTACAATTGTTAATATTCGTAAATTAAATATAATATTGAAGGTAATAAATTGGAAATCATTATAAGTAATTTTAGTTATATTTGCTATTAAATGTAGTTTATTTCATCAAATTGTGATCATCACAACTCGAGTTATAGCGATTTTACTCAAACAATATTCGTGAAATTTGTATGTACAACCGTTAAAATTCGTAAATTAAATATAATATTGAAGGTAATAAATTGGAAATCACTGTAAGTAATTTTAGTTATATTTGCTATTAAATGTAGTTTATTTCATTAAATTGTGATAATCGAACAACATTCGTGAAATTTGTATGTACAACCGTTAAAATTCGTAAATTAAATATAATATTGAAGGTAATAAATTGGAAATCACTGTAAGCAATTCTAGTTATATTTGCTATTAAATGTAGTTTATTTCATCAAATTGTGATCATCACAACTCGAGTTATAGTGATTTTACTCAAACAACATTCGTGAAATTTGTATGTACAACTGTTAAAATTCGTAAATTAAATATAATGTTGAAGGTAATAAATTGGAAATCACTGTAAGTAATTTTAGTTATATTTGCTATTAAATGTAGTTTATTTCATTAAATTGTGATAATCACAACTCGAGTTATAGTGATTTTACTCAATCAACATTCGTGTAATTTGTATGTACAACCGTTAAAATTCGTAAATTAAATATAATATTGAAGGTAATAAATTGAAAATCGCTATAAGTAATTTTAGTTATATTTACTATTAAATGTAGTTTATTTCATTAAATTGTGATAATCACAACCCGAGTTATAGTGATTTTACTCAAACAACATTCGTGAAATTTTTATGTACAACCGTTAAAATTCGTAAATTAAATATAATATTGAAGGTAATAAATTGGAAATCACTATAAGTAATTTTAGTTATATTTGCTATTAAATGTAGTTTATTTCATTAAATTGTGATAATCACAACTCGAGTTATAGTGATTTTACTCAAACAACATTCGTGAAATTTGTATGTACAACCGTTAAAATTCGTAAATTAAATATAATATTGAAGGTAATAAATTGGAAATCACTATAAGTAATTTTAGTTATATTTGCTATTAAATGTAGTTTATTTCATTAAATTGTGATCATCACAACTCGAGTTATAGTGATTTTACTCAAACAACATTCGTGGAATTTGTATGTACAACCGTTAAAATTCGTAAATTAAATATAATATTGAAGGTAATAAATTGGAAATCACTATAAGTAATTTTAGTTATATTTGCTATTAAATGTAGTTTATTTCATTAAATTGTGATAATCACAACTCGAGTTATAGTGATTTTACTCAAACAACATTCGTGGAATTTGTATGTACAACTGTTAAAATTCGTAAATTAAATATATTATTGAAGGTAATAAATTGGAAATCACTATAAGTAATTTTAGTTATATTTGCTATTAAATGTAGTTTATTTCATTAAATTGTGATAATCACAACTCGAGTTATAGTGATTTTACTCAAACAACATTCGTGAAATTTGTATGTACAACCGTTAACATTCGTAAATTAAATATAATATTGAAGGTAATAAATTGGAAATCACTATACGTAATTTTAGTTATATTTGCTATTAAATGTAGTTTATTTCATTAAATTATGATCATCACAACTCGAGTTATAGTGATTTTACTCAAACAACATTCGTGAAATTTGTATGTACAACTGTTAAAATTCGTAAATTAAATATAATATTGAAGGTAATAAATTGGAAATCACTATAAGTAATTTTAGTTATATTTGCTATTAAATGTAGTTTATTTCATTAAATTGTGATCATCACAACTCGAGTTATAGTGATTTTACTCAAACAACATTCGTGAAATTTGTATGTACAACCGTTAAAATTCGTAAATTAAATATAATATTGAAGGTAATAAATTTGAAATCACTGTAAGTTATTTTAGTTATATTTGCTAATAAATGTATTTATTTCATTAAATTGTGAAGATCACAACTCGAGTTATAGCGATTTTACTCAAACAATATTCGTGAAATTTGTATGTACAACTGTTAAAATTCGTAAATTAAATATAATATTGAAGGTAATAAATTGGAAAACACTGTAAGTAATTTTAGTTATATTTGCTATTAAATGTAGTTTATTTCATTAAATTGTGATAATCACAACTCGAGTTATAGTGATTTTACTCAAACAACATTCGTGAAATTTGTATGTACAACTGTTAAAATTCGTAAATTAAATATAATATTGAAGGTAATAAATTGGAAATCACTATAAGTAATTTTAGTTATATTTGCTATTAAATGTAGTTTATTTCATTAAATTGTGATCATCACAACTCGAGTTATAGTGATTTTACTCAAACAACATTCGTGAAATTTGTATGTACAACCGTTAAAATTCGTAAATTAAATATAATATTGAAGGTAATAAATTTGAAATCACTGTAAGTTATTTTAGTTATATTTGCTAATAAATGTATTTATTTCATTAAATTGTGAAGATCACAACTCGAGTTATAGCGATTTTACTCAAACAATATTCGTGAAATTTGTATGTACAACTGTTAAAATTCGTAAATTAAATATAATATTGAAGGTAATAAATTGGAAAACACTGTAAGTAATTTTAGTTATATTTGCTATTAAATGTAGTTTATTTCATTAAATTGTGATAATCACAACTCGAGTTATAGTGATTTTACTCAAACAACATTCGTGAAATTTGTATGTACAACTGTTAAAATTCGTAAATTAAATATAATATTGAAGGTAATAAATTGGAAATCACTATAAGTAATTTTAGTTATATTTGCTATTAAATGTAGTTTATTTCATTAAATTATGATCATCACAACTCGAGTTATAGTGATTTTACTCAAACAACATTCGTGAAATTTGTATGTACAACTGTTAAAATTCGTAAATTAAATATAATATTGAAGGTAATAAATTGGAAATCACTATACGTAATTTTAGTTATATTTGCTATTAAATGTAGTTTATTTCATTAAATTATGATCATCACAACTCGAGTTATAGTGATTTTACTCAAACAACATTCGTGAAATTTGTATGTACAACTGTTAAAATTCGTAAATTAAATATAATATTGAAGGTAATAAATTGGAAATCACTATAAGTAATTTTAGTTATATTTGCTATTAAATGTAGTTTATTTCATTAAATTGTGATCATCACAACTCGAGTTATAGTGATTTTACTCAAACAACATTCGTGAAATTTGTATGTACAACTGTTAAAATTCGTAAAATAATTATAATATTGAAGGTAATAAATTGAAAATCACTGTAAGTAATTTTAGTTATATTTGCTATTAAATGCAGTTTATTTCATTAAATTGTGATAATCACAACTCGAGGTATAGTGATTTTACTCAAATAACATTCGTGAAATTTGTATGTACAACCGTTAAAATTCCTAAATTAAATATAATATTGGAGGTAATAAATTGGAAATCACTGTAAGTAATTTTAGTTATATTTGCTATTAAATGTAGTTTATTTCATTAAATTGTGATCATCACAACTCGAGTTATAGTGATTTTACTCAAACAACATTCGTGAAATTTGTATGTACAATCGTTAAAATTCGTAAATTAAATATAATATTGGAGGTAATAAATTTGAAATTACTATAAGTAATTTTAGTTATATTTGCTATTAAATGTAGTTTATTTCATTAAATTGTGATCATCACAACTCGAGTTATAGTGATTTTACTCAAACAACATTCGTGAAATTTGTATGTACAACCGTTAAAATTCGTAAATTAAATATAATATTGGAGGTAATAAATTGGAAATCACTATAAGTAATTTTAGTTATATTAGCTATTAAATGTAGTTTATTTCATTAAATTGTGATAATCACAACTCGAGTTATAGTGATTTTACTCAAACAACATTCGTGAAATTTGTATGTACAACCGTTAAAATTCGTAAATTAAATATAATATTGTAGGTAATAAATTGGAATTCACTATATGTAATTTGGGTTATATTTGCTATTAAATGTAGTTTATTTCATTAAATTTTGATCATCACAACTCGAGTTATAGTGATTTTACTCAAACAACATTCGTGAAATGTGTATGTACAACCGTTAAAATTCGTAAATTAAATATAATATTGAAGGTAATAAATTGGAAATCACTGTAAGTAATTTTAGTTATATTTGCTATTAAATGTAGTTTATTTCATTAAATTGTGATTATCACAACTCGAGTTATAGTGATTTTACTCGAACAATATTCGTGAAATTTGTATGTACAACCGTTAAAATTCGTAAATTAAATATAATATTGAAGGTAATACATTGGAAATCACTATAAGTAATTTTAGTTATATTTGCTATTAAATGTAGTTTATTTCATTAAATTGTGATAATCACAACTCGAGTTATAGTGATTTTACTCGAACAATATTCGTGAAATTTGTATGTACAACCGTTAAAATTCGTAAATTAAATATAATATTGAAGGTAATACATTGGAAATCACTATAAGTAATTTTAGTTATATTTGCTATTAAATGTAGTTTATTTCATTAAATTGTGATAATCACAACTCGAGTTATAGTGATTTTACTCAAACAACATTCGTGAAATTTGTATGTACAACCGTTAAAATTCGTAAATTAAATATAATATTGAAGGTAATAAATTGGAAAACACTGTAAGTAATTTTAGTTATATTTGCTATTAAATGTAGTTTATTTCATTAAATTGTGATAATCACAACTCGAGTTATAGTGATTTTACTCAAACAACATTCGTGAAATTTGTATGTACAACTGTTAAAATTCGTAAATTAAATATAATATTGAAGGTAATAAATTGGAAATCACTGTAAGTAATTTTAGTTATATTTGCTATTAAATGTAGTTTATTTCATTAAAATGTGATAATCACAACTCGAGTTATAGTGATTTGGCTCAAACAACATTCGTGAAATTTGTATGTACAACCGTTAAAATTCGTAAATTAAATATAATATTGAAGGTAATAAATTGCAAATCACTACAAGTAATTTGAGTTATTTTTGCTATTAAATATGGTTTATTTCATTAAATTGTGATAATCACAACTCGAGTTATAGTGATTTTACTCAAACAACATTCGTGAAATTTGTATGTACAACCGTTAAAATTCGTTAATTAAATATAATATTGAAGGTAATAAATTGGAAATCACTGTAAGTAATTTTAGATATATTTGCTATTAAATGTAGTTTATTTCATTAAATTGTTACAATTACAACTCGAGTTATAGTGATTTTACTCAAACAAAATTCGTGAAATTTGTATGTACAACTGTTAAAATTCGTAAATTAAATATAATATTGAAGGTAATAAATTGGAAATCACTGTAACTAATTTAAGTTATATTTGCTATTAAATGTAGTTTATTTCAATAAATTGTGATTATCACAACTCGAGTTATAGTGATTTTACTCAAACAACATTCGTGAAATTTGTATGTACAACCGTTAAAATTCGTAAATTAAATATAATATTGAAGGTAATAAATTGGAAATCACTATAAGTAATTTTAGTTATATTTGCTATTAAATGTAGTTTATTTCATTAAATTGTGATCATCACAACTCGAGTTATAGTGATTTTACTCAAACAACATTCGTGTAATTTGTATGTACAACTGTTAAAATTCGTAAAATAATTATAATATTGAAGGTAATAAATTGAAAATCACTGTAAGTAATTTTAGTTATATTTGCTATTAAATGTAGTTTATTTCATTAAATTGTGATAATCACAACTCGAGGTATAGTGATTTTACTCAAATAACATTCGTGAAATTTGTATGTACAACCGTTAAAATTCCTAAATTAAATATAATATTGGAGGTAATAAATTGGAAATCACTGTAAGTAATTTTAGTTATATTTGCTATTAAATGTAGTTTATTTCATTAAATTGTGATCATCACAACTCGAGTTATAGTGATTTTACTCAAACAACATTCGTGAAATTTGTATGTACAATCGTTAAAATTCGTAAATTAAATATAATATTGGAGGTAATAAATTTGAAATTACTATAAGTAATTTTAGTTATATTTGCTATTAAATGTAGTTTATTTCATTAAATTGTGATAATCACAACTCGAGTTATAGCGATTTTACTCAAACAACATTCGTGAAAATTGTATGTACAACCGTTAAAATTCGTAAATTAAATATAATATTGAAGGTAATAAATTGCAAATCACTACAAGTAATTTGAGTTATTTTTGCTATTAAATATGGTTTATTTCATTAAATTGTGATAATCACAACTCGAGTTATAGTGATTTTACTCAAACAACATTCGTGAAATTTGTATGTACAACCGTTAAAATTCGTAAATTAAATATAATATTGAAGGTAATAAATTGGAAATCAGTGTAAGTAATTTTAGTTATATTTGCTATTAAATGTAGTTTATTTCATTAAATTGTGATAATCACAACTCGAGTTATAGTGATTTTACTCAAACAACATTCGTGACATTTGTATGTACAACCGTTAAAATTCGTAAATTAAATATAATATTGAAGGTAATAAATTGGAAATCACTATAAGTAATTTTAGTTATATTTGCTATTAAATGTAGTTTATTTCAATAAATTGTGATCATCACAACTCGAGTTATAGTGATTTTACTCAAACAACATTCGTGAAATTTGTATGTACAACTGTTAAAATTCGTAAATTAAATATAATATTGAAGGTAATAAATTGGAAAACACTATAAGTAATTTTAGTTATATTTGCTATTAAATGTAGTTTATTTCATTAAATTGTGATAATCACAACTCGAGTTATAGTGATTTTACTCAAACAACATTCGTGAAATTTGTATGTACAACTGTTAAAATTCGTAAATTAAATATAATATTGAAGGTAATAAATTGGAAAACACTATAAGTAATTTTAGTTATATTTGCTATTAAATGTAGTTTATTTCATTAAATTGTGATAATCACAACTCGAGTTATAGTGATTTTACTCAAACAACATTCGTGAAATTTGTATGTACAACTGTTAAAATTCGTAAATTAAATATAATATTGAAGGTAATAAATTGGAAAACACTATAAGTAATTTTAGTTATATTTGCTATTAAATGTAGTTTATTTCATTAAATTGTGATAATCACAACTCGAGTTATAGTGATTTTACTCAAACAACATTCGTGAAATTTGTATGTACAACTGTTAAAATTCGTAAATTAAATATAATATTGAAGGTAATAAATTGGAAAACACTGTAAGTAATTTTAGTTATATTTGCTATTAAATGTAGTTTATTTCATTAAATTGTGATCATCACAACTCGAGTTATAGTGATTTTACTCAAACAACATTCGTGAAATTTGTATGTACAACTGTTAAAATTCGTAAATTAAATATAATATTGAAGGTAATAAATTGGAAAACACTATAAGTAATTTTAGTTATATTTGCTATTAAATGTAGTTTATTTCATTAAATTGTGATAATCACAACTCGAGTTATAGTGATTTTACTCAAACAACATTCGTGAAATTTGTATGTACAACTGTTAAAATTCGTAAATTAAATATAATATTGAAGGTAATAAATTGGAAAACACTATAAGTAATTTTAGTTATATTTGCTATTAAATGTAGTTTATTTCATTAAATTGTGATAATCACAACTCGAGTTATAGTGATTTTACTCAAACAACATTCGTGAAATTTGTATGTACAACCGTTAAAATTTGGTAATTAAATATAATATTGAAGGTAATAAGTTGGAAATCACTGTAAGTAATTTTAATTATATTTGCTATTAAATGTAGTTTATTTCATTAAATTGTGATCATCACAACTCGAGTTATAGTGATTTTACTCAAACAACATTCGTGAAATTTGTATGTACAACCGTTAAAATTCGTAAATTAAATATAATATTGAAGGTAATAAATTGGAAAACACTGTAAGTAATTTTAGTTATATTTGCTATTAAATGTAGTTTATTTCATTAAATTGTGATAATCACAACTCGAGTTATAGTGATTTTACTCAAACAACATTCGTGAAATTTGTATGTACAACTGTTAAAATTCGTAAATTAAATATAATATTGAAGGTAATAAATTGGAAATCACTATAAGTAATTTTAGTTATATTTGCTATTAAATGTAGTTTATTTCATTAAATTGTGATCATCACAACTCGAGTTATAGTGATTTTATTCAAACAACATTCGTGAAATTTGTATGTACAACTGTTAAAATTCGTAAATTAAATATAATATTGAAGGTAATAAATTGGAAATCACTGTAAGTAATTTTAGTTATATTTGCTATTAAATGTAGTTTATTTCATTAAATTGTGATAATCACAGCTCGAGTTATAGTGATTTTATTCAAACAACATTCGTGAAATTTGTATGTACAATCGTTAAAATTCGTAAATTAAATATAATATTGAAGGTAATAAATTGGAAATCACTATACGTAATTTTAGTTATATTTGCTATTAAATGTAGTTTATTTCATTAAATTCTGATAATCACAACTCGAGTTATAGTGATTTTACTCAAACAACATTCGTGTAATTTGTATGTACAACCGTTAAAATTCGTAAATTAAATATAATATTGAAGGTAATAAATTGGAAATCACTGTAAGTAATTTTAGTTATATTTGCTATTAAATGTAGTTTATTTCATTAAATTGTGATCATCACAACTCGAGTTATAGTGATTTTACTCAAACAACATTCGTAAAATGTGTATGTACAACCGTTATATTTCGTAAATTAAATATAATATTGAAGGTAATAAATTGGAAATCACTGTAAGTAATTTTATTTATATTTGCTATTAAATGTAGTTTATTTCATTAAATTGTGACAATTACAACTCGAGTTATAGTGATTTTACTCAAACAAAATTCGTGAAATTTGTATGTACAACTGTTAAAATTCGTAAATTAAATATAATATTGAAGGTAATAAATTGGAAATCACTATAAGTAATTTTAGTTATATTTGCTATTAAATGTAGTTTATTTCAATAAATTGTGATCATCACAACTCGAGTTATAGTGATTTTACTCAAACAACATTCGTGAAATTTGTATGTACAACCGTTAAAATTCGTAAATTAAATATAATATTGAAGGTAATAAATTGGAAAACACTGTAAGTAATTTTAGTTATATTTGCTATTAAATGTAGTTTATTTCATTAAATTGTGATAATCACAACCCGAGTTATAGTGATTTTACTCACACAACATTCGTGAAATTTGTATGTACAACCGTTAAAATTCGTAAATTAAATATAATATTGAAGGTAATAAATTGGAAATCACTATACGTAATTTTAATTATATTTGCTATTAAATGTAGTTTATTTCATTAAATTGTGATAATCACAACTCGAGTTATAGTGATTTTACTCAAACAACATTCGTGAAATTTGTATGTACAACCGTTAAAATTCGTAAATTAAATATAATATTGTAGGTAATAAATTGGAATTCACTATATGTAATTTGGGTTATATTTGCTATTAAATGTAGTTTATTTCATTAAATTTTGATCATCACAACTCGAGTTATAGTGATTTTACTCAAACAACATTCGTGAAATGTGTATGTACAACCGTTAAAATTCGTAAATTAAATATAATATTGAAGGTAATAAATTGGAAATCACTGTAAGTAATTTTAGTTATATTTGCTATTAAATGTAGTTTATTTCATTAAATTGTGATTATCACAACTCGAGTTATAGTGATTTTACTCGAACAATATTCGTGAAATTTGTATGTACAACCGTTAAAATTCGTAAATTAAATATAATATTGAAGGTAATACATTGGAAATCACTATAAGTAATTTTAGTTATATTTGCTATTAAATGTAGTTTATTTCATTAAATTGTGATAATCACAACTCGAGTTATAGTGATTTTACTCGAACAATATTCGTGAAATTTGTATGTACAACCGTTAAAATTCGTAAATTAAATATAATATTGAAGGTAATACATTGGAAATCACTATAAGTAATTTTAGTTATATTTGCTATTAAATGTAGTTTATTTCATTAAATTGTGATAATCACAACTCGAGTTATAGTGATTTTACTCAAACAACATTCGTGAAATTTGTATGTACAATCGTTAAAATTTGTAAATAAAGGTGTTCAGCTAGTTTTCACTCACCTCGTCGGGTTTGTGGAGTGGCATTACTTGTTGCAGTATCAGGATATCTGCTCCTTGCTTGTTACTCCTGATAGGGCCGCGGTTACTTCTTCCCTGGTGGTGAGTTGGTTCCTTACGATTGATGATGTTACGTAGCACTCTCCAATGTTCATCAAACTCGTCCGTCCATATTGCGTGCCCTCGGTCCTCGGCCACCTGCCATCCTGTTCCCTCTACTCTTACTCATGTTGGGCACGCTAGTTGTGACGGCCATGTACCGCGCACTCAATGTCCTGGCACTCAGGAGGTCGCGCGCCGCTAGCCACCGGGTTAGGTTAATCTGGAGCAGGTGATCTACATACTGGCTCTGTAGGAGCTTCTAACTGGTGAGAACAGGGGGCGTTGTCGCTGAGCTCGCCGGGTTTGTGGAATGGCCTTCCTTGTCGCAGATCACTGAGCACAATAAGATCAGATCTTATAGTGCTCTGGGTATAAGATGCAGTCGCGGATGCAGTGTGGTTGGGCACTTTGTTGCCACCGGCATAGCGACTTCCTATCTGTTCCGCTGCATTGGGATTCCTAGTGTTCTAGTCCCCATCACTGGTAGACTATGAGGATCGATTTATATCCTTGCAGCTGTCAGCAAATGCTGATAATTGTGTCTTTTGGTGACGGTTCTTCCTCACCACGACTCAGAGAATTGTTTCGAGACCACCAATATATCTGAATATTTGTTTTAGGTCGCTACTGAACAGACCCAGCCCGTCATCAAGTACAGGTCCTTTCGGCGTTCCCGCATCCGCTGGTGTTCGGATTTAAAATACCGGAAGTCATCCAGTGATTCCGTAGCACTAGCTTCGTTCCCGGGAAGCGGAAACACCTGGCTACGGTACTTACTGCAGCAAGCTACAGGTAGTTCAAAACTAACCGCGATTTATTTTGTTATGTGAATCGTTCGGTTTTTTTTCTGTAGGTGTCCTAACTGGTTCGGTTTACAAGGACTACGGTCTTCTGAAGAACGGCTTCCCAGCGGAGAACATCATCAACGGCTCGGTGCTCGTGGTGAAGACCCACGAGTGGGGTCCTGTCGCGCGGAAGCCGTTCCAGAAGGCGTTGCTGTTGGTGCGAGCGCCCGCTGCTGCCATCCAGGCGGAGTTCAATCGGCAGTCGGGAGGGCACGTGGGGTTCGCGTCGCCGGACCGCTATAGGAAAACTAGAGGAAAATGTAAGGACCTTTTTGGGCGCGTTTCTGACTCTAAAATGCTCTTCTCTTTTTGTCATACAGAACTTGTGTTAAGATTTATCCGCAGATTTGTAATTAATTGAGGAAATCGCAAATCGCAATTGGTTTTAGATTGGCAACAATTCGTGCGTGATAAGCTTTCCGCGTGGAAGAAAACCAATTTGGACTGGCTGAACAACTTCTCCGGTCCCACGCACGTGGTGTTCTACGAGCAGCTGGTTGATCATCTTGATGTTACTCTGAGATCGATTTTAGAGTTTTTAGAGTTTCCGATTGACGAGCATCAGCTACAATGTGCGTTGGAGCGTCAAGAAGGTAATGGATTATTTGTGTGACTTTTAGGGGTGGTTTCGTTATATTGGATTCTCAGGCATTTACAGGCGCAAAAAACGCGTGCTCAACTTCGATCCCTTTTCGGCGACGATGAAGACTCGCCTGCAGAAGGAGCAGGAGACGGTGTACGACGCGATCTACAAACTGGCGGAACCGGGCAGATGATCTCTGATGAGGACGCCCGGCTTGCCTTCCGTTCTTCTTTCCGCCAGTATGTGCTGTACCTTTCGACCTTTGTTTACGAGACGAACAGCTTGATCTCGTCGGGACGCACATAGCAGACGGAGTAAGATGGGCGCCTTTACAACGACCAATCCGGCAAAGATGACCATTGTAAATCTGACACTTCCATACTTTTTTAATTTTTCTATAAAAAAAGAACACATCAAGATTTTTTAATTAAACAAAACATAATATGCCCACTTTTATAATATTTTTATTTTGACTAAACATAAATATATATATATATATATAAACCTAGATCACATTTAATACAAAGTTGTATTTAATGTAAATTACATGTAAATCATGTTAAAAAACATTGCCCAAAATGAATTATTACTGTTATAAAAAACATATTTACTTCAATAGTAAATACGACACATTCTTTTATATGTCAGCTTAAAACCAAAACTCTTAAGCTGATTTATATAAAAGCAGATTGTATTCAACACCGGATTAAAATCTAATCCATGTCACTTTTGACATACAAACAAATGCCATTGAAAACTTACATAGCACCAAGTTTTTGAAGGCAATTTACCAATAATTCCTAAAAACGGGCTACAGTTAATACAAATGTATACAACGTAGCCTTAAAACATCTTTTACCATGTTGAGGTGTTTAAGAATTTGGGTTATAAAAAAGGAGGTGACGTAATATTCGTATACACACTCCTAAAAAACCTAAAGTACCTAAAGACCTAAAGTACCTAAAGACCTAAAGTACCTAAAGACCTAAAGTACCTAAAGTACTAAAGTACCTAAAATACCTAAAATACCTAAAGTACGTAAAGTACCTAAAGCGCTTAAACACCTAAATAGTGCCATCAATGTCAAACAAATGTAACCTTTGCGTCACAGCAGATAGAAGTTGTCAAATTAATACTGGATACAGGATTACATAATTGTTTAATAAGTACTTAAAGCACCTAAACACCTAAAGAGTGCCACGTATATATCATTATCAAATAAATGTAACCTTTGCATCACAGCAGATAGAAGTTGTCAAACTAATACTGGATACAGGATTACATAATTGTTTAATAAGTACCTAAAGCACCTAAACACCCAAAGTGTGCCATCAATGTCAAATAAATGTACTAAAGTACCTAAAGTACCTAAAATACCTAAAGTACGTAAAGTACCTAAAGCGCTTAAACACCTAAAGAGTGCCATCAATGTCAAACAAATGTAACCTTTGCGTCACAGCAGATAGAAGTTGTCAAACTAATACTGCATAAAGGATTACATAATTGTTTAATAAGTACCTAAAGCACCTACACACCTAAAGTGTGCCATCAATGTCAAATAAATGTACTAAAGTACCTAAAGTATCTAAAATACCTAAAGTACGTAAAGTACCTAAAGCGCTTAAACACCTAAAGAGTGCCATCAATGTCAAACAAATGTAACCTTTGCGTCACAGCAGATAGATGTTGTCAAACTAATACTGGATACAGGATTACATAATTGTTTAATAAGTACCTAAAGCACCTAAACACCTAAAGTGTGCCATCAATGTCAAATAAATGTACTAAAGTACCTAAAGTACCTAAAATACCTAAAATACCTAAAGTACGTAAAGTACCTAAAGCGCTTAAACACCTAAAGAGTGCCATCAATGTCAAACAAATGTAACCTTTGCGTCACAGCAGATAGAAGTTGTCAAACTAATCCTCGATACAGGATTACATAATTGTTTATTAAGTACCTAAAGCACCTAAACACCTAAAGAGTGCCATCAATGTCAAATAAATGTAACCTTTGCGTCACAGCAGATAGGGGTTGTCAAACTAACTCTGAATACAGGATTACATAATTGTTTAATTATAGTTGAGCAAACAATTGTTCCTTCTTCAATTCGATGTTTTTAGTTAGATAATGCACACTCAGATGTCTAAAATGAAAAAAAAACATATAATATCATTATCGTTTGCTAATGGGATGTAAAAGATTGTCGGATTATTTATTATAAGTTTGACTACTAATATTGGTAGGATCAACTTAAGTGGATGTTTGAAATTAGGAAGATACATCTAGAAAAAAGGCTAGAAGTGCTGCAATAACGCTTTCTATAACACATAGGTATGTGATGATACAACTATGATATGTATAGAGTACCGATGCAACATTTTTACCGGGGATTTTTCAACATACATCTTCCTATTTTCTACAACACTACTAAAAAAAGACCACTTCGTACAATGACTGTAACATAGTTGTGATTTTTTAAGTCAGTAATAGATATAAATATTGATATTTATATAACATAAATAATCCGACGATTCATATGAGACAATTTTCCTATAACGGGTAAATTGAGGGAAAAATTGTAGGACCAATTAAAGTTTAAACTGGGAAAGTATTATAGGGAAGTATTCGAAAATACTACAATAGTCATTTCATATTTATGTTTTCGATGGTTGATGTTCTATAAGAAAAATGTTCTATATATGAAGATTTACCATGCATTAATAGAAGACAGAACCGGGCTCCGTTCTGTCTTGTATTGACATCCAATAATCTATTATGTATTAATATTTAATAAGTGTAGAAATATTTGTTACCAGAGCTATATATGTATAATAAGATGTAATAATGTATACATGTCAATAAAAAAAATTAAAAATAAACATGTTTGCATTTTTTTCATAGTTGGTTGCTTAAATATCACTGGTGTTTGGACAAAAGGGCTTAAGTCAGGAAATGTAATGTTTACAAGCCGTTTGTACCAATGGAAAGAGCAGAATTTTTTAGTTAAAAAAAACAATAAGAACCTTATTTTCGAAAAAAATTATGACTTAAGCCCTTTTGCCCAAACACCAGTGATATATCAACATAAAAAAAACATGGTTGATTGCTTAAATATCACTGGTGTTTGGGCAAAAGAGCTTAAGTCAGGAAATGTAATGTTTACAAGCCGTTTGTACCAATAGAAAGAGCAGAATTTTTTGGTAAAAAAAACATAAAAACCTTATTTTCGTAAAAATTATGACTTAAGCCCTTTTGCCCAAACGCCAGTGATATATCAACATAAAAAAAAACATGGTTGATTGCTTAAATATCACTGGTGTTTGGGCAAAAGGGCTTAAGTCAGTAAATGTAATGTTTACAAGCCGTTTGTACCAATGGAAAGAGCATAGGAGGCGAAGGCGCGGTGCCGGCGTGGCGAGAGACACGACGCTTTAACACCCCTCTATATAAACATATATTTTTTCCAATTAAGTGACGAGGCGCGGGCATTTGCGACGAGGGGCACGACGCTTTCACGCCCCCTCTATATCAACATGTGGTGCTATGCTCACTTAAGCTAATCACATTAATTTCAACGCGAGTATTATCCTGAAGGATTAGGCTATTTGTACAAAAATTAAGGATAACCAGGAATCCTGCTAAATATTTTTAACTACATCCAGAATTATCAAAATCCTTGTAAACTATGATTTCTAGAGTAAGAAATTAATATCTCAACAAATTTAGAGCTAATCGCATTAATTTCAACACGAGTATTATCCTGAAGGATTAGGCTATTTGTACAAAAATCAAGGATCACAAGGAATCCTCCTAAGTATTTTTAAATCCATCCGGAATGATCAAAATGAATGTAAACTATGATTTCTAGTTTAAGAAATTAATATCTCAACAAATTTAGAGCTAATCGCATTAATTTCAACACGAGTATTATCCTGAAGGATTAGGCTATTTGTACAAAAATCAAGTATAACCAGGAATCCTGCCAAATATTTTTAACTACATCCAGAATCATTAAAATGCTTGTAAACTACGATTTTTAGTTTAAGAAATTAATATCTCAACAAATTTAGAGCTAATCGCATTAATTTCAACGCTAGTATTATCCTGAAGGATTAGGCTATTTGTACAAAAATCAAGGATAACCAGGAATCCTGCTAAATATTTTTAACTACATCCAGAATTATCAAAATCCTTGTAAATTATGATTTCTAGAGTAAGAAATTAATATCTCAACAAATTTAGAGCTAATCGCATTAATTTCAACACGAGTATTATCCTGAAGGATTAGGCTATTTGTACAAAAATCAAGGATCACAAGGAATCCTGCTAAGTATTTTTAAATCCATCCGGAATGATCAAAATGATTGTAAACTATGATTTCTAGTTTAAGAAATTAATATCTCAACAAATTTCGAGCTAATCGCATTAATTTCAACGCGAGTATTATCCTGAAGGATTAGGCTATTTGTACAAAAATCAAGGATAACCAGGAGTCCCGCCAAATATTTTTAACTACATCCAGAATTATCAAAATGCTTGTAAACTATGATTTCTAGTTTAAGAAATTAATATCTCAACAAATTTAGAGCTAATCGCATTAATTTCAATACGAGTATTATCCTGAAGGATTAGGCTATTTGTACAAAAATTAAGGATAACCAGGAATCCTGCCAAATATTTTTAACTACATCCAGAATTATCAAAATGCTTGTAAACTATGATTTCTAGTTTTAGAAATTAATATCTCAACAAATTTAGAGCTAATCACATTAATTTCAACGCTAGTATTATCCTGAAGGATTAGGCTATTTGTACAAAAATTAAGGATAACCAGGAATCCTGCCAAATATTTTTAACTACATCCAGAATCATCAAAATGCTTGTAAACTACGATTTCTAGTTTAAGAAATTAAAATCTCTACACATTTAGAGATAATCGCATTAATTTCAACGCGAGTATTATCCTGAAGGATTAGGCTATTTGTACAAAAATCAAGGATAACCAGGAATCCCGCCAAATATTTTTAACTACATCCAGAATTATCAAAATTCTTGTAAACTATGATTTCTAGTTTTAGAAATTAATATCTCAACAAATTTAGAGCTAATCGCATTAATTTCAACACGAGTATTATCCTGAAGGATTAGGCTATTTGTACAAAAATCAAGGATCACAAGGAATCCTGCTAAGTATTTTTAAATCCATCCGGAATGATCAAAATGATTGTAAACTATGATTTCTAGTTTACAAAATTAATATCTCAACAAATTTAGAGCTTATCGCATTAATTTCAACGCGATTATTATCCTGAGTGATTAGGCTATTTGTACAAAAATCAAGGATAACCAGGAATCCTGCTAAATATTTTTAACTACATCCAGAATTATCAAAATCCTTGTAAATTATGATTTCTAGAGTAAGAAATTAATATCTCAACAAATTTAGAGATAATCGCATTAATTTCAACGCGAGTATTATCCTGAAGGAGTAGGCTATTTGTTAAAAAATCAAGGATAACCAGGAATCCTGCCAAATATTTTTAACTACATCCAGAATCATCAAAATGCTTGTAAACTATGATTTCTAGAGTAAGAAATTAATATCTCAACAAATTTAGAGCTAATCGCATTAATTTTAACACGAGTATTATCCTGAAGGATTAGGCTATTTGTACAAAAATCAAGGATCACAAGGAATCCTGCTAAGTATTTTTGAATCCATCCGGAATGATCAAAATGATTGTAAACTATGATTTCTAGTTTAAGAAATTAATATCTCAACAAATTTAGAGCTAATCGCATTAATTTCAACGCGAGTATTATCCTGAAGGATTAGGCTATTTGTACAAAAATCAGGGATAACCAGGAATCCTGCCAAATATTTTTAACTACATCCAGAATCATCAAAATGCTTGTAAACTACGATGTCTAGTTTAAGAAATTAATATCTCTACACATTTAGAGATAATCGCATTAATTTCAACGCGAGTATTATCCTGAAGGATTAGGCTATTTGTTCAAAAATCAAGGATAACCAGGAATCCTGCTAAATATTTTTAACTACATCCAGAATTATCAAAATCCTTGTAAATTATGATTTCTAGAGTAAGAAATTAATATCTCAACAAATTTAGAGCTAATCGCATTAATTTCAACACGAGTATTATCCTGAAGGATTAGGCTATTTGTACAAAAATCAAGGATCACAAGGAATCCTGCTAAGTATTTTTAAATCCATCTGGAATGATCAAAATGATTGTAAACTATGATTTCTAGTTTTAGAAATTAATATCTCAATAAATTTAGAGCTAATCGCATTAATTTCAACGCGAGTATTATTCTAAAGGATTAGGCTATTTGTACAAAAATCAAGGATAACCAGGAATCCCGCCAAATATTTTTAACTACATCCAGAATTATCAAAATGCTTGATTGAACCTAATTAGGTGACAAGGCGCGGGCATTTGTCTCGTGCCTGTCGCGCAAAACTATTCCACGCCGCCTCAATGTAAACATATGGTGCAATATTCACCCCTTCACTGCATATGGACATCACACTCACCTGTGCGACGTCGCGCCTCCGCCCAACGCCGCTTATGTGTGAATCGGGCCTGACGCGGTGCCGGCACGGCGAGAGGCACGAGGAAAATGCCCGCGCCTCGTTACCTAAGGCATTGCATCATATGTTTATATAGAGGGGGCTTGAGAGTGTCGTGCCTGTCGCCGTGCCTTCGCCTCCTATGTGTGAATTGGGCCTAGGCGAGGTCAGGATCCTAAAACAGATAATTAGGGAAGCAGCCATGCCCTTCCCTGGAAATCGGGAGGGAAAGTGGAGTTCCATGAAGAAAATACTAGAAGTCGTGGCAACCAAAACCGGCCTAAAAATCTGGATAGTATCCCTCCCGAGACCAGACACCCCAGGTAAAGGTGATCGCATCGGAAGAGGGAGACCAGGAAACAACCCTAGAGGGAGCAGGACCGAGCTGGACAAGGGTCGTAAAACGCAACAGAAACACAGGCGGCGGAACAACTAAGAGAAGCGCCCCCGACAAAACAGCCATGAGGACGAGACCACTTGAGATCCTTAGCTCCAATTCACACATAAGCGGCGTCGGGCGGAGGCGCGGTGTAGGCGAGGTGCAGGCGCGATGTCACAACAGGCGATTGTGATGTCCATATGCAGTGAAGGTGTGGACATTGCACCATATGTTTACATAGAGGCGGCGTGGAAGAGTTGTGCCTCTCGCCTCTCAGCCACCGTGTCTCAGGCGAAGAGGCTAAAACGCGGTGCCGGCACGGCGAGGGGCACGAGGCAAATGCCCGCGCCTCATCACCTAAGTGGGCATTGCACCATATGTTTATATAGAGGGGGCGTGAAAGCGTCGAGACTCTCGCCGCCCCGGCACCGCGCCTTCGCCTCCTATGTGTGAATTGGGCCTAATAGACCTAAGGGGCGGATCATACGCCACCACCATTCGAACACTGAAGACGTCTCTGGCAGCCAAATAAATAGGGCCGGTCCCTTAAAACCGGGATTCATTACCCTGGATCTTGAGAGGGGCACCAGTCCCGGCCCAGTGCTTGAGCACCCTCACCCTCGACCGGAACTGGGGTATCCCTCCCCTGCTCCATAAACCTGTTGCGGTTCTCGACTGGGTTGGAAGCCCATCGCCTGGTCATCCTCTATATCGCTCATGTGTATCATAATAATTTCCATATTTTCCTCGCGGTAGCTGGTTGAGGACCGAGTGGGGGTGTTTCAGCACCCTCACCCTCGACCGGAACTGGGGTATCCTTCCCCTTCTCCATAAACCTATTGCATATGATGGATGAAGGATGCCAGCATTGGAAAGGAAAACCCAAGGAAGAAAATTGCAATATAGAAGGTAATACAAATTATTCTAATAATTTAATAAAGAGATCTATATCTATATTTATTCTGTCAATTAAACCACAGCCTTTCAAATTTCCTGTCTTGGAGCGAACGGAAATTGTACTTTCCTCAGCCACAAATGTCTCAAGTAAATGGCAGCATGATTTCATAAGAAACCTCGTACAAAAATATATATACATCATAATTCATACCACAAAATTAAGCTACTCTAACCAACCCCAAGTTATTTTCTCTTCAGTAACTGAGTCATGTAACTAGTTTTAGTTGTCAGGGGTGAAAGTAATTTTATTAACCCGAATGCTGTTGCTGCAGAAACCTTTCTTGCTTGGACGTTTAAGAACTACAGCCGCTTTTCAGTTTCTACCACAATCTTGTCGACTCGACCAAAAAGATTTTGTCTTACTTTCACACCCAGTACATACCATTTACTTAACTTTTTATTTTAAATAACTTATTTTAAAAATATATTTTGGTATAAAAATGCCCGATATTACCCCTATTCTATACCGTTCGGACGTTTGTGATTTTCATTTAATGTTAGATTAATTATTGTTCAAAAATTCTATTAATCTAACATTGATATCTCTGGTGATTCTTCAGTCATACGGCAAGAATTCGTTCACCATATTCATTTATATACACGTATTTTTGTGACGTCAGAATTGGACTCGTTGCTTTGTAGCGGCACCGCTTCCTAGGTGTCGTTAGAAAGCGGTGCCACTAGAAAGCGGTGCCACTAGAAAGCGATGCCATTAGAAAGCGGTGCTACTAGAAAGAGGTGCCACTAGAACGCGGTGCCGCTACAAAACGGTGCCGATAGAGAACGGTTCCGCTAGAAAGCGGTGCCACTAGAGAACGGTGCCGCTAAAAAGCGGTGCCACTAGAAAGCGGTGCCATTAGAAAGTGGTGCCGCTAGAAAACGATGCCGATAGAGAACGGTTCCGCTAGAAAGCGGTGCCACTAAAAAACGGTGCCGCTAGAAAACGGTGCCACTAGAAAGCGGTGCCACTAGAAAGCGGTGCCGCTAGAAAGCGGTGCCGCTAGAAAGCGGTACCGTAACACCGCCTCCTAAGAAATCAGGGCTCAACCGAGTTATCAATGTATTTAGCACATCTAAAACTGTTTACGAGACTCTAAATTAGTTTTTATTTTTTCATAAAAATGGTGAAAATTATTGGAAATTAAAGAAAGTTAAAGGCATTTAGGCACAAAACCGAACTACGCTAATTTCCACGTTCACCGCATTAATGAGATCTGTGTTCACGTTTGTCCGGACCATCGAGTTAAACCCATCTCTATGGCCGCTTTTGTTTTTTTTTTCAGGAGCTGTTCCGGGCTGTTCTAAGCCAGGTAAGGGCAGCCCTGAACAGCTCCGGAAGGATAAACGAAAGCGCCTTATATACCGTGCGTTCATAAAAGTAGCCATTTTGTTTACATATGACAGGTATATACGCATGCGCATATGTTATGTTTTTAGGCCAATTACTTTAAGGTCCGGACAGGTCACCGAATGAATCGGCCACCCAATATTATTATTATTATTATTATTTATATGTTTATTAAGGTCGCAACCACAAAAGTGGCTAAATGAGAGTTATACCAAAACCCTCTTGTCAATTATACAAACTCCACAGTGAAATAATCCCATCAGCGCTGCTCGCCGCCAGGATTTTACTCCCCCACAACTTAACAGGGTTCGGGGAGAATTGCACGTCTGTAATGCCACCCCGGTGCTCGTTCAGCACCGCCAGCGTCCTCAAGCTCTTCCACGAAAACAACCGCAGCCGGCCATCCCAGCCGCCAGCCACAAAAATCTTCCGATCATCCCGCAACTTCACCACATTGCAGCCCTCATTCGTGATGGTCAGCTCACATTTCAGACTGACTCCGAATGATTTATCAATGGTGAAAATTTGTAGGGTGTTGGAGGCGTTGCCACACACCCCGCGCAGAGTTAGAGCATCGAATGTGATGGAGGTGATGCACTCGCGGAGTTTGACGTGGCTTACAATCTGCTCCCCGGTGTACTCCCACACGATCAAATCACCGCTTTCGAATCCTGCCAATATATAGGCTTGGTTAATAATAACAAATCTCTGCATGCACATCATTTGGCCTAAATTGGACTGCTGGGCGGTAAAGCGTTTTTCAAGGTCCATCGTATCTAGACAGACCACGTCAAGGCTGTTGCTCTCCTGCGGCAGCATTATTTTATTATCAAAAACTACGCTTTTGCAAAAACCTGAGGTGCACTGGTAGGTTTTCATGGGGAGGTACTCGGATCCCTGTAGGCTCCACAGGCGAACAGTGCCTTCTTTTTCTTGCGTTACTATCTGATCGCCTATGGAGTGAAGGGCTTGGATCGATTTGCCCATGTTCTGTCTGAATTTGATGCGGTTTCTCTAAATGGACAAAGAAAATTTATTGTAATTTGAAGATAAATATATAATGGACAACAGTAAAAAAAACTGCGAAATAAGAGAGAAAATCAGAGGTATCTTTGCTTATCTTCAGCATAAACACAATTATTAGACATAACTAAAGAACTGATAGATATAAGCAGTGACAAATGAGAGATATCATCAGAGAAATATTAGATATAATCAATAAAATAAGGGACTTCAAAGAAATGAGGTATAATCAGGAAAATGAGAGATATAATTAGAAAAATTGATGTAATCATTACAATAAGATATATAATCTTATACTACTTATATATAATCAGTGAGAATGTAGACATACTCAGATTAATGTGAGTGGTAACTAGACAAATGAGAGATATAATCAGAGAAATGAGATATATAATTAGAGGTATAAAAGACAATAAAGAAATTAGATATAATAATCAGAGATATTAAAGACAAAATTAGAAAAAATAGATATAATCACACAAAGGAGATATATTCAAAATGAGAGATATAATCATAAACTTGCGAGATATAATCACAACAAATGAGAGATATAATCAGAGATATCTCATAATCAGAATAATTATAGATATAACAAAGAAATGTTAGCCATACGGAGCAAATTAGAAGAGGGGCATAATCAGATATTGTGAGATATTTAATCAGAGATATTACAGACATAATCAGTAAAATATGAGATATAGAATTTGAGATATTAAACACGGTATAAGAAGAATGAGAAATAATCAGAGATATCTTAGAATTACGCAGCGAAATAAGAGTGGGGACTAATAAGAAAAATAAAATATAAAATCAGAGATATTAAAGACATAATCAGAAAATTGTGACATAATCAGAAGAAAAAAAATGAGAGATATAATGAGATATATCTCATATAAATAGAATAATAAGAATTATTAGACATAATTATAGAAATGTTAGACATAAGCAGCAATAAATGAGACATATAATCATAGATATCTCTGATTATATTTAGCATAATCAGAATTATTAGAGACATAATCAGAGAAATACGATCAGTGAAAGATAACTAGACAAATAAGAGTTATAATTAGAGAAATGAGATATATAATTAGAGGTATAGAAGACAATAAAGAAATTAGATATAATAATCAGAGATATTAAAGACAAAATTAGAAAAAATAGATATAATCAGACAAACGAGATATATTCAGCAAAATGAGAGATATAATCATAAAATTGCGAGATACAATCACAACAAATGAGAGATATAATCAGAGATATCTCATAATCAGAATTATTATAGATATAACAAAGAAATGTTAGCCACACGGAGCAAATTAGAAGATGAGCATAATCAGAGTTGTGAGATATTTAATAAGAGATATTACAGACATAATCAGTAAAATATGAAATATAGAATTCGAGATATTAAACACAGTATTAGAAGAATAAGAAATAATCAGAGATATCTTAGAATTACGCAGCGAAATAAGAGAGGGGCCTAATAAGAAAAATAAAATATAAAATCAGAGATATTAAAGACATAATCAAAAAATTGTGACATAATCAGAAGAAAAAAATGAGAGATATAATGAGATATATCTCATATAAATAGAATAATAAGAATTATTAGACATAATTATAGAAATTTTAGACATAAGCAGCAATAAATGAGACATATAATCATAGATATCTCTGATTATAATTAGCATAATCAGAATTATTAGAGATATAATCAGAGAAATACGATCAGTGAAAGATAACTAGACAAATACGAGATATAATTAGAGAAATGAGATATATAATTAGAGGTATAGAAGACAATAAAGAAATTAGATATAATAATCAGAGATATTAAAGACAAAATTAGAAAAAATAGATATAATCAGACCAAGGAGATATATTCAGAAAAATGAGAGATATAATCATAAACTTGCGAGATACAATCACAACAAATGAGAGATATAATCAGAGATATCTCATAATCAGAATTATTATAGATATAACAAAGAAATGTTAGCCACACGGAGCAAATTAGAAGATGGGCATAATCAGATATTGTGAGATATTTAATAAGAGATATTACAGACATAATCAGTAAAATATGAGATATAGAACTCGAGATATTAAACACAGTATTAGAAGAATGAGAAATAATCAGAGATATCTTAGAATTACGCAGCGAAATAAGAGAGGAGCCTAAAAAGAAAAATAAAATATAAAATCAGAGATATTAAGGACATAATCAGAAAATTGTGACATAATCAGAAGAAAAAAATGAGAGATATAATGAGATATATCTCATATAAATAGAATAATAAGAATTATTAGACATAATTATAGAAATTGTAGACATAAGCAGCAATAAATGAGACATATAATCATAGATATCTCTGATTATATTTAGCATAATCAGAATTATTAGAGATATAATCAGAGAAATACGATCAGTGAAAGATAACTAGACAAATAAGAGATATAATTAGAGAAATGAGATATATAATTAGAGGTATAGAAGACAATAAAGAAATTAGATATAATAATCAGAGATATTAAAGACAAAATTAGAAAAAATAGATATAATCAGACAAAGGAGATATATTCAGCAAAATGAGAGATATAATCATAAACTTGCGAGATATAATCACAACAAATGAGAGATATAATCAGAGATATCTCATAATCAGAATTATTATAGATATAACAAAGAAATATTGGCCATACGGAGCAAATTAGAAGAGGGGCATAATCAGATATTGTGAGATATTTAATAAGAGATATTACAGACATAATCAGTAAAATATGAAATATAGAATTCGAGATATTAAACACAGTATTAGAAGAATGAGAAATAATCAGAGATATCTTAGAATTACGCAGCGTAATAAGAGAGGGGCCTAAAAATAAAAATAAAATATAAAATCAGAGATATTAAAGACATAATCAAAAAATTGTGACATAATCAGAAGAAGAAAATGAGAGATATAATGAAATATATCTCATATAAATAGAATAATAAGAATTATTAGACATAATTATAGAAATTTTTGACATAAGCAGCAATAAATGAGACATATAATCATAGATATCTCTGATTATATTTAGCATAATCAGAATTATTAGAGATATAATCAGAGAAATACGATCATTGAAAGATAACTAGAAAAATAAGAGATATAATTAGAGAAATGAGATATATAATTAGAGGTATAGAAGACAATAAAGAAATTAGATATAATAATCAGAGATATTAAAGACAAAATTAGAAAAAATAGATATAATCAGACAAACGAGATATATTCAGCAAAATGAGAGATATAATCATAAAATTGCGAGATACAATCACAACAAATGAGAGCTATAATCAGAGATATCTAATAATCAGAATTATTATAGATATAACAAAGAAATGTTAACCATATGGAGCAAATTAGAAGAGGGGCATAATCAGAGCTGTGAGATATTTAATCAGAGATATTAAAGACATAATCAGTAAAATATGAGATATAGAATTCGAGATATTAAACACAGTATTAGAAGAATAAGAAATAATCAGAGATATATCTTCTAATATTTATCATAATCAGAATCATTAGGGACATAATCAGAGAAATGTTAGATATAAGTAGCGAAATTATTAGAGACATAATCAGACAAATTAGAGACTTAATTAAAGAAATAAGCTATATAACGAGAAAAATGATTAGAGATATAATCAGAGAAATGAAATATATAATCTCATACTACTTATATATAATCACTGACACTGTAGAAATACTCAGAGTAATGTGAATGGTAAACAGACAAATATGAGATATAATCAGAGATATATCTTCTAATATTTATCATAATCAGAATCATTAGAGACATAATCAGAGAAATGTTAGATATAAGTAGCGAAATTATTAGACATAATCAAAGAAATGTTAGATATAAGTAGCGAAATTATTACAGACATAATCAGACGAATTAGAGACATAATTAGAGAAATATATAATCAGAAAAATTAGAGATATAATTCAATACTCTTTATATATAATCGGCGACACTGGATATATATTTAGGGTTATGTGAGTCATAATCAGACAAATGAGAGATATAATCTGAAATATATCTGCGTATACTTAGTAGAATCAGAGAAATGTTAGACATAAGCAATGAAATAAGGGGCATAATCAGGAAAATAAGAGATATTATTAAAGAAATGAGATGTAGCTGGAGGATATCAATAATCAGAGAAATGAGATATAAAATCAGAGATATTAAAGACATAACTAGAAAAATGAGAGATGATCAGACAAATGAGATATAATCAGCAAATTGAGAGTTATGATTAGAAGAAATGAGAAATATAAACAGAAAAATAGATATAATCAGAGAAATGTTAGATATAAGCAGCAAAATAAGAGACATAATCAGAGAAATGAAAGATATTAAATATCTGCTTATACACACAAACTCAGAGACATGTTAGATACCAGAATGAGATATATTTGTAGAAATAAGTGAAATAATCAGAGAAATGAGATATATAATAGAAGGTATTGAAGAAATAATAAGAAATATGAGATGTAATCAGAAAAATTGAAGAAATGAAATATATAATCAAAGATATTTTAAATACACAACTAGAAAAATAAGAGATATAATCAGAAAATGTGATATAATCATTAAAATTACGGATATAAACAGATAAAAGAGATATAATCACTAAAATCAGAGATATATCTGCTTATATTTAGTATAATCAGAATTATTAGAGACATAATCAAAGCTATGTTTGAAATAAGCCGTAAAATGAGAGACATAGTTAGATAAATGGTAGAAATAATCTAAAAAATGAGAGATATAATCAGAAAATGAGATATAATCATTAAAATTAGGGATATAATCAGAAAAAGAGATATAATCACTAAAATCAGAGATATATCTGCTTATATTTAGTATAATCAGAATTATTAGACACATAATCAGAGCTATGTTCGATATAAGCAATGAAATGAGAGACATAGTTAGATAAATGGTAGATATAATCTGAAAAATGAGAGATATAATCAGAAAATGAGATATAATCATTAAAATTAGGGATATAATCAGAAAAAGAGATATAATCACTAAAATCAGAGATATATCTGCTTATATTTAGTATAATCAAAATTATTAGACACATAATCAGAGCTATGTTCGATATAAGCAATGAAATGAGAGACATAGTTAGATAAATGGTAGATATAATCTGAAAAATGAGAGATATAATCAGAAAATGAGATATAATCATTAAAATTAGGGATATAATCAGGAAAAAGAGATATAATCACTAAAATCAGAGATATATCTGCTTATATTTAGTATAATCAGAATTATTAGACACATAATCAGAGCTATGTTCAATATAAGCAGTGAAATAAGAGACATAGTTAGATAAATGGTAGATATAATCTGAAAATGAGAGATATAATCAGAAAATGAGATATAATCATTAAAATTAGGGATATAATCAGAAAAAAAGAGATATAATCACTAAAATCAGAGATATATCTGCTTATATTTAGTATAATCAGAATTATTAGAGACATAATCAGAGCTATGTTCAATACAAGCAGTAAAATGAGAGATATAGTTAGATAAATGGTAGATATAATTTGAAAAATGAGAAATATAATCAGAAAATGAGATATAATCATTAAAATTAGGGATATAATCAGAAAAAAAGAGATATAATCACTAAAATCAGAGATATATCTGCTTATATTTAGTATAATCAGAATTATTAGACACATAATCAGATATATGTTCGATATAAGCAATGAAATGAGAGACATAGTTAGATAAATGGTAGATATAATCTGAAAAATGAGAGATTTAATCAGAAAATGAGATATAATCATTAAAATTAGGGATATAATCAGAAAAAAAAGAGATATAATCACTAAAATCAGAGATATATCTGCTTATATTTAGTATAATCAGAATTATTAGACACATAATCAGAGCTATGTTCAATATAAGCAGTAAAATTAGAGGCATAGTTAGATAAATGGTAGATATAATCTGAGAAATGAGAGATATAATCAGAAAATGAGATATAATCATTAAAATTAGGGATATAATCAGAAAAAAAGAGATATAATCACTAAAATCAAAGATATATCTGCTTATATTTAGTATAATCAGAATTATTAGACACATAATCAGAGCTATGTTCAATATAAGCAGTAAAATGACAGACATAGTTAGATAAATGGTAGATATAATCTGAAAAATCAGAGATATAATATTATGCTACTTCTACTTATCTGTACTGTGGCCTCATTAATTGAGATAAATAAACAGATAATCCTTTTATATAAAAATTGATAAATAAATGGGTAATATAGAAATTTGTTTTTGTTTTTTGTTTTGATTTCACCGTGGAATGTTATTTTTCAAAACCAATGGCGCCAACATGACGCGCGCAATTTTTTAAACCACAACAAAAAACATTCGTGAGAAATTTTTTCACGCAGTCATTTCTTGTTGTTGCATTTGGACACTTTAATCTACAAAAATAAAACTGTTTGGGGTTGATATTTACTTGCAGGTCCCAAAAGAAAACGGTGCCGTCCTCCGCGGCGGCCAGCAGGGTGTCCGTGCAGTTGTCTGCATTACCCGCAAAACACATGCTGTGGATGTGCCCCATGTCGGCCTTGAAGCAGAAAAGCGGGTCGGGTGGAAGGACTGCCATCGCGGCTAATTCAGGACGCAGCGGGTTTCCTGCGAAAAATCAACACCACACGGGCATAACCTGCCGGCGATGCAATACAGTTGAAGTTGCAGCTGTCAACAGTTTTGACAACAAAAGTATACTGGTGAATGTCTAATGCAGTTAGATCTAATACTAATAGGCAACCAAGTATACTATTTAAAATATTATAAGCCTAATCTCTACATAATTATTACGTTGTATTCTATATTTCTATATCATGCTTCTTATTCTGAATCTTATTTAAAATTGAAACAGTTATGGTTTAGTAGATTAACAGTTAATCTCTACGGTATACAAGCTAGATCTGAGGTATACAAGGTAGGCCTGAGGTATACAATGTAGACATGAGATATACAAGGTAGACCTGAGATATACAAGGTAAACCTGAGATGTACAAGGTAGACCTGAGATATACAAGGTAGACCTCAGATATAATAGGTAGACCTGAAGTATACAAGGTAGACCTGAAGTATACAAGGTAGACCTGAGGTATACAAGGTAGACCTGATGTATACAAGGTAGACCTGAGGTATACAAGGTAGACCTGAGGTATACAAGGTAGACCTGAAGTATACAAGGTAGACCTGAGGTATACAAGGTAGACCTGAGGTATACAAAGTAGACCTGAAGTATACAAGGTAGACCTGATGTATACAAGGTAGACCTGAAGTATACAAGGTAGACCTGAGGTATACAAGGTAGACCTGAGGTATACAAGGTAGACCTGAAGTATACAAGGTAGACCTGAGGTACACAAGGTAGACCTGAGGTATACAAGGTAGACCTGAGGTATACAAAGTAGACCTGAAGTATACAAGGTAGACCTGATGTATACAAGGTAGACCTGAAGTATACAAGGTAGACCTGAGGTATACAAGGTAGACCTAAGGTATACAAGGTAGACCAGAAGTATACAAGGTAGACCTGAGGTATACAAGATAGACCTGAAGTATACAAGGTAGACCTGAGGTATACAAGGTAGACCTCAAGTATACAAGGTAGACCTGAGGTATACAAGGTAGACCTGATGTATACAAGGTAGACCTGAGGTATACAAAGTAGACCTGAAGTATACAAGGTAGACCTGACGTATACAAGGTAGACCTGAGGTATACAAGATAGACCTGATGTATACAAGGCAGATCTGAGGTATACAAGATGGGGACAGGGTCATGCAAGTCGAACATTTGTTCACAGTGCCCACCAATAGATGACACTAGTGTATAATATTGTCTTATTATACTAGCGCCATCTATTGGCGAGCACTGTAAACAAAAGTTCAACTTGCATAACCCTGCCCCCACACTTGCAAGGATATATAAGGTAGACCTGAGATATACAAGGTAGACCTGAGATATAAAATGTAGACCTGAAGTATACAAGGTAGACCTGAAGTATACAAGGTAGACCTGAGGTATACAATGTAGACCTGAGGTATACAGGGTAGACCTAACGTATACAAGTTAGACCTGATGTATACAAGGCAAATCTGAGGTATAAAAGGTGGGGGCAGGGTCATGCAAGTCGAACATTTGTTTACAGTGCCCACCAATAGATGGCGCTAGTGTATTAAGATTTAGTCGTAATACACTAGCGCCATCTATTGGCGAGCACTGTAAACAAAAGTTCAACTTGCATGACCCTGCCCCCACACTTGTAAGGATATGCAACCTAAGTAATATGTTTACGGTTGAAAACAGTAAATGTGGGAATGCCACTGTACAACTGAATGTTGTTTCATAAACATGGCGCAGTCGTGATACGATGATCAGATTTTTTGTGCCCCTAGGGGGAAAACCAAGTACAAGACAATACAAATATTGTCCCTCATAGCAATAAAACATTCATAAAAATAATGACCATAATATAATATTACATTTACAATAAAAATTATCCATTTACAATTTATTTATATGTTTATATATATATTTACTTATTATATCTTCCACTTATAGTTGTTATCTCGTTTTATTTGCAGGTGCAACGGATGATAAAAGCTTTCAATTCAAGTTCTTTTATGATACAATGCAGTAGTTATAATAATAATAATAAAAAATAAATATTTTCATATACATAGTCAATATAATACATTAGTATTTTTTGTCCCTTGTAGGTAATAGTAACATACTTTAGTTTTTTTTTTATTATTACTTTGTTTAGTACAATATTTATATAATTTTGTCAATAAAACTGAGCAACCATTATCATACAGGGTGTACGTGTGATTGAAACAACAAAAAAAAAACGTGTTGTAAATTTGATCTACTAAATTAGCTCCGCGCGCGTTAAGTACGTTTCGAAATGCAGAGGGAATGTTTTTATATGTATATTTTCTTTTGCAAGAGGTCCACACCCCATATGGCTTCGAGCCTATATAAAATTTTGCACCCTGTAATCGTTTTCAACATCAGTACAGGTCACCCATGTATACAATTTCATCTAAATTTCGATTATGCTACTAATTATTATTATTAGAAAGTAAAACCATCACAGCTAAATATTCTTTTTTTTTTTTGGGGGGGTGGGGGCTAGAAGGATAGTGGGAGGGGCGTGGAGAAACAAAACACAAGCGGGCAAACTCATCATGAAAATCGCAATTGACTAGAATCTACTTGTTGATTGTGAATAAATAAATAAATAAATAATCCCGGCTGCTGCTGAACTCACACTCACACAATTCGTGCGACTTTTGTATTTTGTTTGTTTGTTTGGATGATGATGCGGAAATTTTAGGTTTGGCTCCGCCCATTCCAGGTTATGGGGGCGTGTCGGAATTACCTAGCTGCGCACTGTAACAGAAAGCGATTAGCAACACGTTTTTATTTGTGTCAAACTAGCGCACCAAACAGCAGCTAGAATCGATGACTCGAGTGTTACCTAGTTGCTGGAGGCGGCAATTTGCTGCGCATTGTTATGGGCCGCGGCGGCGGGCACGTGTTTGCACAGCTCGGGCACCTCGCCGCACTCAAGCCGCCGCAGTTTCGAGTAGCACGACGTGCACACCCGCACCGGGTCGTACAGCTGCTCCGATGGCAGAGGGGTGCTGTTCTCCGAGCAGTCGGCGCAGAAAATGCGACCGCAGTTCCTACAACGCACACAACACACAACAAAAATCGCTTCAATTCAATCAAATCTTTTTCGAGGGGGTGGGGGTATTTAGTTTTTTTGCTATTTTTTACTAACAACATTTCTACAAAACAAGAGAAAAAAAAACATAAATTCAAAAACGGCTGATTAGTTTTAGGTTTACCTGCAGTGGTGTTTCCGGCGCCCCAGCCAAAACTCCGTGCCGCATCCGGTGCATCGGGATACCGCGTGGTCGGGCACCCACAACGTCGGTATACCCTCCAGCAGAGAAGGACCCTCCTCTACAGCCTCCCAGGACATGTCGGAGCGCAGGGACTCAACAGCGGACGCTTGGCCTTCACCAGCACTACACACTGACTCAACAACGGAGCTCTATACAAATAAAAATACATATATAATTGAATTATGACAACAAAACAAAAAAAAAGTCCAACTATTTTCAATAAACTAGACCTTAAACCTTAAGGTCGCTTTCAAGGTCAACTCAAGGTTAGATATAGGTCAACCTTTCGAAGTGGTTTCCATGTCATTTCAATAAACTAGACCTTAAACCTAAAGGTCGCTTTCAAGGTCAACTCAAGGTTAGATATAGGTCAACCTTTCCAAGTGGTTTCCATGTCATTTCAATAAACTAGACCTTAAACCTTAAGGCCGCTTTCAAGGTCAACTCAAGGTTAGATATAGGTCAACCTTTCTAAGGGGTTTCCATGTCATTTCAATAAACTAGACCTTAAACCTTAAGGTCGCTTTCAAGGTCAACTCAAGGTTAGATATAGGTCAACCTTTCTAAGTGGTTTCCAAGTCTAGATCATTGAAATGTTTTGTAACTACAAGTAAATAACTTATATGGCATCAAAATTAATATTTTCATAATGAAGCAAAGCAAATATTTTAAATGATATACGTGAACCCTCGAATAGCCTCAAGGCGGACCACGCTTAATCTCATATAACGATACATTCAAATATTTGATAGCTTCAATGCCCAACGTCTCAAGGCGGGCATATTCTTTAGCAGGTATACCGATATCCAATATTTGAATACAGATTTTTCATACATCAGCGGATTTCAATTATATGAGGAACATTTATTCGCAACGATTAAAAAATTAAGAGGCATTAGAGGGTTAAATGTTAAATGGAACTGTTTTAAGGGTGACTTACATTATCGTCATTTTTATCGCCATCATTATGATTGCACTTATGGCAGACTTGTTTGATGAGTGCCTGCCGGTACGTGTGTAGTTCGCGCTGTAAAGCCTCCACTTTTCTCTACAAAATAAATATGTTTTAATTAATAGAACAAATTGAAATCCTATGGTAGATATTTGAAACGATTACAGCGTTACGTGTTAACTTTTTATAGGATTTTAGGTTTTTTTTTTAAAGGTTTAGAAGTATTTTAAGAAGATTTTAGGGGTTTTAAGAGGTTTAGAAGTGTTTTAAGAAAATTTTAGGGGTTTTTAAGAGGTTTAGAAGTATTTTAGGTTTTTTAAAGAGGTTTAGAAGAATTTTAGGTTTTTTTTTAAAGAGGTTTATAAGTATTTTAAGAGGATTTTAGGGGTTTTTAGGAGGTTTAGAAGTATATTAGGTTTTTTTAAAAAGGTTTAGAAGTATTTTAAGAGGATTTTAGGGGCTTTTAAGAGGTTTTGAAGTATTTTAGGGTTTTTCTGAGAGGTTTAGAAGTATTTTAGAATTTTTCTAAGAGGTTTAGAAGTATTTTAGGTTTTTTTTAAGAGGTTTAGAAGTATTTTAAGACGATTTTAAGGGTTTTTAGGAAGTTTAAAAATATTTTAGAATTTTTTAAGAAGTTTAGAAGTACTTTAAGAAGATATTAGGGGTTTTTAACACGTTTAGAAGTATTTAAGGTTTTTTTTTTAAAGGTTTAGATGTATTTTAAGATGATTTTAGGGGTTTTTAAGAGGTTTAGAAGTATTTTAGGTTCTTTTAAAGAGGTTTAGAAGAATTTTAGGTTTTTTTTAAAGAGGTTTATAAGTATTTTAAGAGGATTTTAGGGGTTTTTAGGAGGTTTAGAAGTATATTAGGTTTTTTTTTAAAAGGTTAAGAAGTATTTTAAGAGGATTTTAGGGGCTTTTAAGAGGTTTTGAAGTATTTTAGGATTTTTCTGAGAGGTTTAGAAGTATTTTAGAATTTTTCTAAGAGGTTTAGAAGTATTTTAGGTTTTTATTAAGAGGTTTAGAAGTATTTTAAGAAGATTTTAGGGGTTTTTAAGAGGTTTAAAAGTATTTTAGGTTCTTTTAAAGAGGTTTATAAGTATTTTAAGAAAATTTTAGGGGTTTTTAGGAGGTTTAGAAGTATGTTAGGTTTTTTAAAAAAGGTTTAGAAGTAAGAGGATTTTAGGGGCTTTTAAGAGATTTTGAAGTATTTTAGGGTTTTTCTGAGAGGTTTAGAAAGAAGTATTTTAGAATTTTTCTAAGAGGTTTAGAAGTATTTTAGGTTTTTTTTTAAGAGGTTTAGAAGTATTTTAAGACGATTTTAAGGGTTTTTAAGAAGTTTAGAAGTACTTTAAGAAGATTTTAGGGGTTTTTAACACGTTTAGAAGTATTTTAGGGGTTTTTAACACGTTTAGAAGTATTTTAGGTTTTTTTTTAAAGGTTTAGAAGTATTTTAAGAGGATTTTAGGTTTTTTTAAGAGGTTTAAAAGTATTTTAGGGTTTTTGTAAGAGGTTTAGAAGTATTTTAAGAGGATTTTAGGTTTTTTTAAGCGGTTTAAAAGTATTTTAGGTTTTTTTTAAAGAGGTTTAGAAGTATTTTAAGATGATTTTAGATGTTTTTAAGAGGTTTAGAAGTATTTTAGGTTTTTTAAAAGAGGTTTAGTATTTTAGAAGGATATTTTAAGAGGATTTTAGGGGTTTTAGGAGGTTTATGACGATTTTAGGTTTTTTTTTAAGAGTTTTAGAAGTATTTTAAGAGGATTTTAAGGGTTTTTAGGAAGTTTAAAAGTATTTTAGGGGTTTTAAGAGGTTTAGAAGTATTTTAAGAGGATTTTAGGGGGTTTTAGGAGGTTTAGAAGTATTTTAGGTTTTTCTTTCAGGAGGTTTAGAAGTATTTTAAGAGGATTTTACAGATTTTTAAGATGTTTAGAAATGTTTTAATTTTAGAAGTATTTAAAAGGTTTCGAAGTATTTAAAATATTTTAGTTTAGTAGTATTTTAAGAGGAGTTTAGAGGTTTTTAAGAGATTTAGAAGTCTTTTAGGTTTTGTTTAAAGAGGATTAGAAGTATTTTAAGAAGATTTTAGGGGTTTTTAAGAGGTTTAGAAGTATTTAAGAGGATTTTAGGGGTTTTTAAGACGTTAGAAGTATTTTAGGATTTTTTTAAAGAGGTTTAGAAGTATTTTAAGAAGATTGTAAGTTTTTTTAAGCGGTTTAGAAGTATTTTGAAAAGATTTTAGGGGTTTTTAAGAGGTTTAGAAGTATATTAAGAGGATTTGAGGGGTTTATAAGAGGGTTTTAGGGGATTTTAAGAGGTTTTTAGGGAGTTCAAGAGGTTTAGAAGTACTTTAGGTCTTTTAAGAGGTTTAGAAGTATTTTAAGATGTTTAGAAGTATTTTAAGAGGATTTTACGGATTTTTAAGAGGTTTACAAGTATTTTAGTTTTTTTTAAAGAGATTTAGAAGTATTTAAAAAAGATTTTAGGTTTAGAAGTATTTTAGGTTTTTTAAAAGAGGTTTAATATTTTAGTAGGATATTTTAAGAGGATTTTAGGGGTTTTAAGGAGGTTTATGAGAATTTTAGGTTTTTTTAAAAGGTTTAGAAGTATTTTAAGAAGATTTTAGGGGTTTTTAAGAGGTTTTGAAATATTTTAGGGTTTTTCTAAGAGGTTTTGAAGTATTTTAGGGGTTTTCTAAGAAGTTTAGAAGTATTTTAGATATTTTCTAAGAGGTTTAGAAGTATTTTAAGAGGATTTTAGGGGTTTTTAAGAGGTTTAGAAGTATTTTAAGAGGATTTTAGGGGTTTTTAAGAGGTTTAGAAGTATTTTAAGAGGATTTTAGGGGGTTTTAGGAGGTTTAGAAGTATTTTAGGTTTTTTTTCAGGAGGTTTAGAAGTATTTTAAGAGGATTTTAGAGATTTAGAAGTATTTAAAAATTTTCTAAGCGGTTTAGTAGTATTTTAAGAGGAGTTTAGAGGTTCTTAAGAGATTTAGAAGTCTTTTAGGTTTTTTTTAAAGAGGATTAAAAGTATTTTAATAAGATTTTAGGGGTTTTTAAGAGGTTTAGAAGTATTTTAGGTTTTTTAAAAGAGGTATAGAAGCATTTTAAGAGGATTTTAGGGGTTTTAAGAGGTTTAGAAGTATTTTAGGTTGTTTTTAAAAGAGGTTAGTATTTTAGTAGGATATTTTCAGAGGATTCTATGGGTTTTTAGGAGGTTTAGAAGGATTTTAGGGTTTCTTAAGATGTTTAGAAGTATTTTAAGAAGATTTTAGGGTTTTTAAGAGGGTTTGAAGTATTTTAGGGTTTTTCTAAGAGGTTTAGAAGTATTTTAAGATGATTTTAAGGGTTTTTAGGAAGTTTACAAGTATTTTAGTTTTTTTTAACAAAAGTTTCGAAGTATTTTAAGAGGATTTTAGGGGTTTTTAAGAGGTTTAGAAATATTTTAAGAGGGTTTTAGGGGGTTTTAAGAGGTTTAGAAGTATTTTAAGTTTTTTTCAAGAGGTTTAGAAGTATTTTAAGAGGATTTTAGAGGTTTTTAAGAAGTTTAGATGTGTTTTATGCAAATTTTAGAAGTATTTAAGAGGTTTAGAAGTATTTAAATTTATTAAAATTAAAGCGGTTTAGTAGTATTTTAAGAGAAGTTTAGAGGTTTTTAAGAGATTTAGAAGTCTTTTAGGTGTTTTTTAAGAGGATTAGAAGTATTTTAAGAAGATTTTAGGGGTTTTTAAGAGGTTTAGAAGTATATAAGAGGGATAAGAAGGATTTTAGAGGTTTTAAGAGGTATTAGAAGTATTTAAATTTATTAAAATTAAAGAGATTTAGTAGTATTTTAAGAGAAGTTTAGAGGTTTTTAAGAAATTTAGAAGTCTTTTAGGTATTTCTTAAGAGGATTAGAAGTATTTTAAGAGGATTTTAAGGGTTTTTAGGAAGTTTAAAAGTATTTTAGGTTTTCTTAAAGAAGTTTCGAAGTATTTCAGTGGATTTTAGGGGTTTTTAAGAGGTTTAGAAGTATTTAAGAGGATTTTAGGGGGTTTTAGGAGGTTTAGAAGTATTTTAAGTTTTTTTTCAAGAGGTTTAGAAGTATTTTAAGAGGATTTTAGAGGTTTTTAAGAGATTTAGAAGTCTTTTAGGTATTTTTAAAGACGATTAAAAGTATTTTAAGAAGATTTTAGGGGTTTTTAAGAGGTTTAGAAGTATTTTAGGTTTTTTAAAAGAGGTTTAGAAGCATTTTAAGAGGATTTTAGGGGTTTTAAGAGGTTTAGAAGTATTTTAGGTTGTTTTTAAAACAGGTTTAGTATTTTAGTAGGATATTTTCAGAGGATTTTATGGGTTTTTAGGAGGTTTAGAAGGATTTTAGGGTTTTTTAAGAGGTTTAGAAGTATTTTAAGAGAATTTTAGGGTTTTTTAAGAGGGTTTGAAGTATTTTAGGGTTTTTCTAAGAGGTTTAGAAGTATTTTAAGGATTTTTAGGAAGTTTAAAAGTATTTTAGGTTTTTTTAAGAAGTTTCGAAGTATTTTAAGAGGATTTTTGGGGTTTTTAAGGGGTTTAGAAATATTTTAAGAGGATTTTAGGGGGTTTTAAGAGGTTTAGAAGTACTTTAAGTTTTTTTCAAGAGGTTTAGAAGTATTTTAAGAGGATTTTAGAGGTTTTTAAGAAGTTTAGAAGTGTTTTAAGCAAATTTTAGAAGTATTTAAGAGGTTTTTTTTTAAAAGGAATAGAAGTATTTTAAGAAGATTTTAGGGGTTTTTAAGAGGTTAGAAGTATTTTAAGAGGATTTTAGGGGTTTTTAAGAGGTTTAGAAGTATTTTAAGCGGATTTAGGGATTTTTAAGCGGTTTAGAAGTATTTTAAGAGGATTTGAGGGGTTTATAAGAGGTTTTGAAGTATTTTAAGACATTTTTAAGAGGTTTAGAAGTATTTGAAGAGCATTTGAGGGGTTTATAAGAGGTTTAGAAGTATTTTAGGGTTTTTTAAGATGTTTAGAAGTATTTTAAGAAGATTTTAGGAGTTTTAAAAGGTTTAGAAGTGTTTTAAGAGGATTTTAGAGAGGCAAAACATACCCTATTGTCTTCTATAATTTGACACAGACGTTCTTGCACGTCGGACTTGAGGGGTATCAAACCGTCGTCATCCAAAGTGGTGTTGCATTGATATTTTGGCGGGTTGTAAATGTAAATGTTGTCCCAGCCGTTCGCACTAGGGGTGCGCGAGTACAGCGGGGGCGTTGAGTATCGGGAAGTCTTTCCGCTCGTGTTGCTGCTGTGGTGGTGGCTATACAAACCAGAACATATGATTAGATATGTGCAGTATTAAGCGTGAATTATAGTGTATTCGATTCGCTAGACTCATGCACTCTATTCACAGACGCATGCGCACTTTTTTCTTGGAAAACGTACAATTTTCGTGGACGCATGCGCACATTTTTCTTAGAAAAAAGTGGTTTTCGTGGACGCATGCGCACTTATTTCTTGGAAATCGTGCAATTTTCACATGCGTCCCAAACGTTGGCGCAGGTGGAACACAAGATGTTTTCGTTTATCGCTATCGTTTAACGGTTCACACCGGAGCTACTCGTCGCGAACGAGAAAAGAACGCACACACAGTCAATACAACTGTGAATTGTTTGTCTTTTTAAAATTGTATCATGTACAATATCCATAAGCATGAATTACATTGTACTAGATTCCTCAACAAAATTTCTAGTTGCAATTATCATACAAGATGTGTAATTCTAATCGAAGTGCGCGATCAATTTCGTGTGCGATGTTTAGCTCTTCCGATGACTAATATAAAATATGTGCACACGAAGATTGGGCATTTTGATAACAATTGCGCAGGCGCCTGGCAATAGATTGCAGTTTCCAATGAATAATACGCATGAGTCGCATGCCGAATATGTGCATAAGTTGCATGACGAATATGCGCATAAGTAATGCGAGTACTAGGCAGTTTCCAAATAAGAGTGCACACGCGTCGACGCATAGTGCGCACGAGGCAACTAATAGTGCGCATGCGTAAGGACTGGAATGAAGGGGAGGGGGGAGTGTACATGCGTAATGACTGGAATGAAGAGGAGGGGGGAGAGCGCATGCGTAATGAAGGAGATGGGGAGTGCGCATGCGTAAAGACTGGAATGAAGGGAGGGGGAAGTGCGCATGCGTAAGGACTGGAATGAAGGGGAGGGGGTATTCCGTTACTTACTCGTATAAGGCTAACAAATTTATCTCACCTATGTTTTCCGTGAATGAACTTGATATTTTGCGCGCAGACTCTACAATAGTCCGTATTCCCGTTGCAAGCATCCGGACTAGAAAGTTTCTCGAACCCATTGAACTCCTTCGACGAGGAACTACAACAAAAGCACTACAAATTAGCTTCTCATACAACCTCCTCGAGACCTTGAGCATCTATGGAACCTCTTCCACCCTTCCTGACCTACCCGTAGGTCAGACGAGGATCCAGAATCGCTTTTCAAGGCCATTAGAGAACTAATAAAATCAGGCCCTTTGACCTATCAAAGGTCAAAGTGGTTTTGGAGGAAAAGAAAAAAAATTAATATATTGCATTGCCAATAATGTGAAGTTACAACTGTGATGGATAGATGCTGACCTCAGTCATCTTCTATCTTTTAAAGGGGTAACCTGTGAATGACTATAATATAAGTTTAGCCAAGGTGAAGGTTCAACCTATGGAGATGTTGTCCTTGTTATCATCTTGGGTTTCTGTGGGTTCATCTATCTCACTTGAAATATAACACAAGGTGACCTTTGTCTATTGGTCAAGGCCGTAAGGAGGAGGAAAACGAGGCCTATTGCACACCACCTCACAGGCCCAACTACAATAATTACCTGCAAACATTCTCAGACACCAGCGTCTCCGTGCTCGTCTCCACCGAGTTCACAACTAATCTCTTGAGGTTTATATCACATAGAACGGTAATGTTCTCCGACTTGCTATCACTGGGCTCGGTGCACTCCGTGTCAGAGTCCCCGTCGTCGTTAATTACTTTTAAGTCCCCGTTATGGTTAACAATATCACTTTTCGTCACCTGGCTCTTGTCCAGGCACACACTGTACAACAACTCCGCGGCCCCATTCTGTCTACTCGCCCCCTCCTCACCGGTGCCCTCACAATGTTTATCACTAGCCGGTTCGTTAACGACAACGCACTCACTGGTTTTATTAGCAACTGCAGCGGCTGGACCAACCGCGGCCGCCTCGTCGTCTTTTGTGTCTGCTAGCGGAAACAGAGAGATTTCTAGAATTTAACAAAAAAAACAATAATTATTTCTCTGTTATAGCTCAGTAAAATATGTTGTATTGCATGGGTAGCATGCGTGGGGTTTGGAATTGATGTCCTTATATCAATTTCAAACACAATAGTGACTCACTGCACGTAAAAGTATAAAAATTATTCAATTGCGCATGCGTGGGGTTTGAAATTGATGTCCATATATCAATTTCAAACCCCACACATGCGCAATTGAATCATTTTATATTCACGATTTTTTACGTGCAGTAAAAGTATAAAATTATTCAATTGCGCATGCGTGGGGTTTGAAATTGATGTCCATATATCAATTCAACCCCCACGCATGCGGAATTGAATCATTTTATACTTTTACGTGCAGTAAAAGGGTAAAATGATTCAATTGCGCATGCGCGGGGTTTGAAATTGATGTCCTTATATCAATTTCAAACACAATCGTGACTCACTGCACGTAAAAGTATAAAAATTATTCAATTGCGCATGCGTGGGGTTTGAAATTGATGTCCATATATCAATTTCAAACTGAATACCTTTAGACTGTATGATCGAATTACTTTGTTAGAAAATTTATGATAAAACACGACATTCTGCGCATGCGCGATGACACGATAATAATAATAATAACAGCCGACACTCACCGTTTTCGAATACGCCGCAACTGGCGCACAGGTCGCCCCGCTGCTGCTGCTCGCCGCAATCGCAACCCTTCTCCCCCTCCTCCAGTTCCGCCTCAGTCTTTACTATCACATGCTCTGTTAGCGTCTCGTCCAACTCGCCCTTCCCCGCTTCTTTCTCTAGAATATCATTCAAATCATCTTGCGTCATGTTTTTGTAAATACAATCACTTTTGCAGTCGCTCTCGTCCAGTTCGCATAAAAAATCGGCGTTGGTCGGCGTCGAGCAACCGTTGACCGATTGCGGCGCGCCGCCGCCGTTCAGCTGCCGGTCCTCCTCCTCCTGCGCCAGTTTCAAGCTGCTCATTTTTCTGAAATTGCAAAAAAGTCAAGTTATTAACAATATGGTCGATTATTTCTCAAAAAATTGCTCTCCAGTGGAACACCGCCATCGCGCTACCAACTGCACCACGACTTAATAAACATCTCACATGCCATCCACTACCACCCTCCGTGGTGTAGTTGGTAGCGCGATGGCTGCGATAGCCAGAGACGTTGGTTCGTGTCGAGTCTTAAATTTGTTATAGTCAATGTATAAGGTGGATGACGCAACTGCACAAATCGCAAAATTGTATGTACATGTGAGAGACCAAAATTGGTTTGGAGTACAACTCAAATAAGTAGGCGCACAATTAAAGGTTATACTTACATTGTGTCCACTGCGATATTAGGATCGCTGCACCTCCTCACGTGACCGCCAGGTCCGGTCTCCGACGCCTGCGGCAGGTCCCCGTAGGATCGGGTTTTTGTCATGTGCTGCGATAAGGATTCAGGTGGACCGGGGCAGGCAACTGTGCCGCCCTCGCTGGTGCTCAAGCTGCTCGACTGGCTCTCCATGGAGCCGAGGTAGACCTGTGACCATAGTTCCAGGTCGCGGACGTTGTACTGAGGCCACAACACCTAAAAAATATGTTTATTGTTTTATTTATAGGACTAACAGCCCTGAGGCTTTTCTTCTTCGTCAAATGAGAAGCAAAGAGGAGTGTAATCACCCGACATTTAACTTCAAAACTTAACTTCACAAAAAAACCTGTGAAAGGTGTAGTGTGTAAGTTGTAGTTCATTGCGCATGCGCTGTAGTTTATTGCACATGCGCTGTAGGTTATTGCGCATGCGCTGTAGGTTATTTCGCATGCGCTGTAATTCATACCTGTGCTCCGCCGGTGGTCGGCGCGTACAAGTTGTTCCTGAACGCGGGCGTGTTGAGGAACAGCCAGACGGAGAACGTTGTGTCGGAGACGCGCTCACGCTCCTGCTTGGTGTTGCACAGGAACGTGCCGAACAGGTTGGAGTAGGTGTGCTGAGCCAATTTCACCTGAAACAGCACACAATCAGCGTAATGCGCAACGGCGTGCGGCGCTCGGGCGTACTAGATAGGTGTGGGAGAACTCGAAGGCGCACGGGAACTGCCGAAGCACCTGGTGCACGCAGTCCAGCCACTGCAGGAACACCGGGCAGCGCTCGTTCACGTCCTCGCTGCCCGTGGCGTGGCCGCACCGGTCGGCGAACTTGTGCCCGAAGGCCAGCCACTCGCGCTCGATCAAAATTCGAAAACCCTGAAAAAAGAAGGGTTTATTAATTTATAATTTCTCAAAAATTTCACTCTCCGGTGGGACTTGGACCCATGTCTCCGGCTATCGCGGCCGTTAGGTTACCAACTGCGCCACGGAGGGTGGTAGTGGATAGCGCGTGAAATGTTCATTATGTCCAATTATTCACACAAATTGACGCTTGAACTGCATTGAGAGTCCAATAAGATTTTTGGATTTCGTATGTACTCACATCAACAGTTCTATAAAATGGATCTAGTAACAGCTCTGCTAGAGCTACTATTTGTGGTGTGCGGTCCCAGCCGTCGGAGCAATGGACCAAGACGGGTCGCGCATCTCTCTCCACCGCCGTCACCAGAGTCACTGCTGAGCGCATCAAGCCGGACATGTGTTGCAGCCATCTTGTACCATCAAGAAGACTGAACCAACTGAAAGATACGTTCAAAATGAGACAACATCTACGTATGGTTATATCTTAAATGTATGGGTACTAGCGCATGCGCAATTAGAAACAAAAAATTTAATTTAAACTTTACATTACATAATATTCATTTTACTGCCTAGGGGGTAAAAAAGTACCTTTCAGACATTGAAAGCTGTACGATGCTTATCTCTAAATTTAATTCTGCATCTGTGGCGTTCAAATTTGTTACAAATATGTCGATTCGCGCATGCGCACCGAAACGCGCATCTGCAGAGAGAACCGCGCATGCGCATTTCATAAACAATCATAAACTAAAAATTTAATTTGTAAAAATTGAGAAGATATCTATTTAGAGAGGCTCTACTTTACATTACATAATATGCATTTTACTCCCTAGGGGGTAAAAAGTCCCTTTCACACATTGAAAACTGTATGATGCTTATCTCTAAATTTAATTCTACACCTGTGGCGTTCAAATTTCTTACAAATATGTCGCATCGGAATGCGCATGGGTATCGAACTGCGCATGCGCATTTTAAAAACAATAATAAACAAAAATTTAATTTAAAAAAATTGAGAAAATACATACATACATACATTATGTACCTGTGGCGTTTGAATTTGTTACAGACATGTCGGTTCGCGCATGCGCATCGAACTGCGCATGCGCATTTCATAAACAATCAAACTAAAAATTTAATTTAAAAAAATTGAGAATATATCTATTTAGAGGCTCTACTATACATTACATAAGATGCATTTTACTCCCTAGGCGGTAATAATCTCTTTCACACATTGAAAGCTGTACGATGCTTATCTCTAATTTATTCTGCACTTGCTGAACCGCGCAAGTGCAGAATAAATTAGATTTGTCACAAATATGTCGATTCGCCATGCGCTTCGAACTGCGCATGTGTATCGAATTGCGCATGTGCATCGAACTGCGCAGCGAATCGACATATTTGTACTTTATATTATCAATCTACATGGCAACACCATCTGTACTCTGTACTTACTTGGCTTGATCAGCTGAAGAAGAGCAAAGCTGCCGCAAAGCGTGGAAGCTCTTCCTAATCGAATGTATATTAGCAAGATTCATGAACTGGATTTCACAGCTTGGATAATACTCGGGACACTCGCAGCCTCCCCCTCTGGCCCGATTAGCTACCGCGGTGGTGTAAGACCTCGCGTCCATGATGAGCACTTTCTGTAACAAAAAATATATAGATTGTAGCGATTTTCATTAATTTCGTTTATTGGTCATAACTCTTTTATTATATAAAATCTGAAAATTATACGAAATACGTTTTTTGACGTTTTTGACATTTTTCACGTATTTGACGTTTTTTTGGACATTTTTCACGTTTTTGACGTTCTTTTGACATTTTTCACGCTTTGACGTTTTTTTGACATTTTTGACCTTTTTGACGTTTTCTTTTTGACATTTTTCACGATTTTGACGTTTTTTTGACATTTTTCATGTTTTTCACGTTTTTGACGTTTTTTCGACATTTTTCACGTTTTTGACGTTTTCTTTATGGCGTTCTTTTGACATTTTTCACGTTTTTGGCATTTTCTTTTTGACATTTTCACGTTTTTGACGTTTTTTGACATTTTTCACGTTTTTTGTCGTTTTTGACATTTGTTGACATTTTTCACGTTTTTGACGGTTTTTTTTTGAAATTTTTCACGTTTTTGACATTTTTCACGTGATTGACGTTCTTTAGACATTTTTCACGTTTTTTTTTTAATTTTTCACGTTTTTGACGTTTTTTGACATTTTTCACGTTTTTGACGTTTTTGTCGTTTTTTTTTTACATTTTTTACGTTTTTGACGTTCTTTCGACATTTTTCACGTTTTGACGTTTTTTTGACATTTTTCACGTTTTTGACGTTCTTTAGACATTTTTCACGTTTTTGTCGTTTTTTGACATTTTTCACGTTTTTGACGTTTTTTGACATTTTTTGACATTTTCACGTTTTTCGACATTTTTTGAAATTTTTCGACATTTTTCACGTTTTTGACGTTCTTTTGACATTTTTCACGTTTTTCACGTTTTTGACGTTTTTTGACATTTTTCACGTTTTGAACGTTTTTTGAAATTTTTCACGTTTTTGACGTTTTTTTTGACATTTTTCACGTTTTGGCGTTTTTTTGACTTTTTTCACTTTTTTGACCTTTTTCACGTTTTTGACTTTTTTTTCACATTGTTCACGTTTTTTTGACAATTTTCACCTTTTTGACATTTTTCACATTTTTGACATTTTTCACGTTTTTTGTCGTTTTTAACTAACTTGCAGAGAATTTCAAGGTCTACAAAACATCTAATATAGTATTTTAATCTAACTACAACGTTTTTGAGATATGTTAGATTAAATGTCAGCGGATGAAATTATTGAACTTTTTCGTTTATTGGTCATAACTGTTTTATTATGTAAAATCTGAAAATTATACAAAATACCTAACTTGCAGAGAATTTCAAGGTCTACAAAACATCTAATATAGTATTTTAATCTAACTATCAACGTTTTTGAGATATGTTTGATTAAATGTCAGCGGATGAAATTATTGAACTTTTTCGTTTATTGGTCATAACTGTTTTATTATGTACAATCTGAAAATTATACAAAATACCTAATTTGCAGAGAATTTCAAGGTCTACAAAACATCTAATATAGTATTTTAATCTAACTATCAATATTTTTGAGATATGTTAGATTAAATGTCAGTGGATGAAATTATTGAACTTTTTCGTTTATTGGTCATAACTGTTTTATTATGTAAAATCTGAAAATTATACAAAATACCTAACTTGCAGAGAATTTCAAGGTCTACAAAACATCTAATATAGTATTTTAATCTAACTATCAACGTTTTTGAGATATGTTTGATTAAATGTCAGCGGATGAAATTATTGAACTTTTTCGTTTATTGGTCATAACTGTTTTATTATGTACAATCTGAAAATTATACAAAATACCTAATTTGCAGAGAATTTCAAGGTCTACAAAACATCTAATATAGTATTTTAATCTAACTATCAATATTTTTGAGATATGTTAGATTAAATGTCAGTGGATGAAATTATTTAACTTTTTCGTTTATTGGTCGTAACTATTTTATTATGTAAAATCTGAAAATTATACAAAATACCTAACTTGCAGAGAATTTCAAGGTCTACAAAACATCTAATATAGTATTTTAATCTAACTATCAATGTTTTTGAGATATGTTAGATTAAATGTCAGCGGATGAAATTATTTAACTTTTTCGTTTATTGGTCATAACTGTTTTATTATGTAAAATCTGAAAATTATACAAAATACCTAATTTTCAGAGAATTTCAATGTCTACAAAACATCTAATATAGTATTTTAATCTAACTATCAATGTTTTTGAGATATGTTAGATTAAATGTCAGCGGATGAAATTATTTAACTTTTTCGTTTATTGGTCATAACTGTTTTATTATGAAAAATCTGAAAATTATACAAAATACCTAACTTGCAGATAATTTCAAGGTCTACAAAACATCTAATATAGTATTTTAATCTAACTATCAACGTTTTTGAGATATACCAGATTAAATGTCAGCGGATGAAATTATTTAACTTTTTCGTTTATTGGTCATAACTGTTTTATTATGTAAAATCTGAAAATTATACAAAATACCTAACTTGCAGAGAATTTCAAGGTGTACAAAACATCTAATAAAGTATTTTAATCTAACTATCAACGTTTTTGAGATATGTTAGATTAAATGTCAGCGGATGAAATTATTGAACTTTTTCGTTTATTGGTCATAACTGTTTTATTATGTAAAATCTGAAAATTATACGAAATACCTAACTTGCAGAGAATTTCAAGGTCTACAAAACATCTAATGTAGTATTTTAATCTAACTATCAACGTTTTTGAGATATGTTAGATTAAATGTCAGCAGATGAAATTATTGAACTTTTTCGTTTATTGGTCATAACTGTTTTATTATATAAAATTTGAAAATTATACAAAATACCTAACTTGCAGAGAATTTCAAGGTCTACAAAACATCTAATATAGTATTTTAATCCAACTATCAACGTTTTTGAGATATGTTAGATTAAATGTCAGCGGATGAAATTATTTAACTTTTTCGTTTATTGGTCATAACTGTTTTATTATGTACAATCTGAAAATTATACAAAATACCTAATTTGCAGAGAATTTCAAGGTCTACAAAACATCTAATATAGTATTTTAATCTAACTATCAACGTTTTTGAGATATATTAGATTAAATGTCAGCGGATGAAATTATTTAACTTTTTCGTTTATTGGTCATAACTGTTTTATTATGTAAAATCTGAAAATTATACAAAATACCTAACTTGCAGAGAATTTCAAGGTCTACAAAACATCTAATATAGTATTTTAATCTAACTATCAATATTTTTGAGATATGTTAGATTAAATGTCAGTGGATGAAATTATTTAACTTTTTCGTTTATTGGTCATAACTGTTTTATTATGTAAAATCTGAAAATTATACAAAACACCTAACTTGCAGAGAATTTCAAGGTCTACAAAACATCTAATATAGTATTTTAATCTAACTATCAACGTTTTTGAGATATGTTAGATTAAATGTCAGCGGATGGCCGCGACGGTCCCAGTGGACCTGCTCATTAGGGAGTGGACCGACCTCTTCCACCTAAACTAAGGGTGGAAAACCGCCAAAGGAGGTACGCGAGGAACCGAAGAGAGCCACTCTTACGAGGTGAGAGGCCACACCCCACGAGGTGGGAGGCTACACCCCACGAGGTGGAACGCCACACCCCACGAGGTGGGACGCCACACCCCACGAGGTGGGACGCCACACCCCACGAGGTGGGACGCCACAACCCACGAGGTGGGAGGCTACACCACACGCGGGACTAAGAGGCTGATCCCAGATATAGAACCATGGGTCACAACAGGGGGCACGAAATGTATCACTGGACCATCCAGACCCTATCCGGCCACGGAGTATTCCAAACGTATACTAGCATACTAGCGCATGCGCAATTAGAAACTTTTGTTTTGAGAATATATCTGTTTAAAGAGGTTCTACTATACATTACAAATATTTTACTCCCTAGGGGGTAAAAGTCTTTTTCACACGATGCTTATCTCTAAATTTAATTCTGCACTTGTGACGTAGTTCGATGCGCATGCGCGAATCGACATATTTGTAATTTATATTTTATAAATCTACATGGCGTATTCCAAACGTACCTCCACCGGATAGGGAAGGCAGTTTTCGGAAAGTATATACACATATGTCTGCCGTTATATCCACCGTCCATCACGGCTATCGATCAGCCAACTGGACGGACCTGAATAGCATATGCCTAAAGACCTTGAGATGAGGGTACTAGCGAATCTAGTCGAGAGTCAAATGAGAAAGAGTTTGTATCTTTCCAAATTGAGATGTCTTATTTTTTCTCTAAACTTGAACACACGAGTGTTCTATTTTATTACCTTCCGGTCATAAGAGTTAAGGCATTATTGCACTCACCTTCCTCTCAGTGCTATCGATTTCGGTCTGTATATGCGTGGCCTCGTCCGTTGCCGAATTTACAGATCCTGGCGAGTGCGAGACGTACAGGGTGTGTGGCCCGCGGTCCTGGGTGCACGCGTCTGAAATAGCCTTGATCAGCTCCTCGTCTTCGGTGGAGCGCCAGCCCAGCCAGCCGACCTCCGGCTGGCTGCAGCGGGCTATTACAGCGCCGTTGCCGACGTGTCTGGAACACATGGCACAGTTAGCTACACGAGTTTAAGAGTTATGTAAGCTATACCTCCAAACAACAGCTGGTATGCGTCGGGAGCTACGGAATTTGGCGACTGTTTCTAGCACCTCGTCGGAAATGTACGCGGGTACTAGTAGGTTGGGCGGATAGCTGCCGCATAGTTTGTAGTTTTTATTGATGGAGCTGATGCGCCACGTGCCGTGTAGGTTGAATTTGAGACGATCAACCTGAAAATTTAAAATGTCAGTTATTGTTGATAGAAAAATGGCAAGTCAAAATAGTACAAAATGAGAAGCGGTGCAATATGTACACATAGTGGTACATAGTGACCGCTTCTCGCTTTGGTTTAAGCGATAAAGCAGGTAGCAGGAAGCGGTGCACCATTTATGTACGTTTAGTCCTGTTCTGCCGCAGAAGTTCTAAACTTGAGTTTTTTGATAATCTATTTTATTAGGCAACAAAACTATAAATTCTATCATGTAACCAATAGCCTCGATCAACGTGGTTTCAACAGAAAGTTGTCACTATGCACTTACTTCTCCATTAAAGCTCATTTCATCGTAAATCAAACCGCTCTGAACTTCCAATTTAGCTGCCATTTCTTGTGAAGGCTTCTCCTGCTTCGTCCAGACATAGAAGAAGAACGCAAATAGCTCCTCCAGATGACTGGCGGGTGATGACGCCTTCAATAGCTGAGTGAACCAATCCAAACAGGCCTCGTTGTTGTCAAACGTCAATCTGTAAGAAACAGGTAGAATTTACAACTACTGTCATTCATTCTGAAATATCTCAATAATCTTGAGAGGTGGATTAAAATACCTTATTATATGTTTTGTAGGGTATGAAATTCTCTACAAGTTTTGTATTTTGTATAATTTTCAAATTTCACAAAATAAAAAAGTTATATCAAAAAAACTGAAATGTTCAAAATTTACATCTACTGTCATTCATTCTGAAATATCTCAATAACCTTGAGAGGTGGATTAAAATACCTTATTAGATGTTTTGTAGGGTATGAAATTCTCTGCAAGTTTTGTATTTTGTAAAATTTTCAAATTTCACAAAATAAAAAAGTTATATAAATAAAACTGAAATGTTCAAAATTTTCATCTACTGTCATTCATTTTGAAATATCTCAATAACCTTGAGAGATGGATCAAAAAACCTTATTAGATGTTTTGTAGGGTATAATTCTCTGCAATTTTTGTATTTTGTATAATTTTCAGATTTCACAAAATAAAAAAGTTATATCAAAAAAACTGAAGAGTTCTAAATTTATATCTACTGTCATTCATTCTGAAATATCTCAATAACCTTGAGAGGTGGATTAAAATACTTTATTAGATGTTTTGTAGGGTATGAAATTCTCTGCAAATTCTGTATTTTGTAAAATTTTCAAATTTCACAAAATAAAAAAGTTATATAAAAAAAACTGAATGTTCAAAATTTTCATCTACTGTCATTCATGTTGAAATATCTCAATAACCTTGAGAGATGGATTAAAATACCTTATTAGATGTTTTGTAGGGTATAAAATTCTCTGCAAATTTTGTATTTTGTAAAATTTTCAAATTTCACAAAATAAAAAAGTTATATAAATAAAACTGAAATGTTCAAAATTTTCATCTACTGTCATTCATTTTGAAATATCTCAATAACCTTGAGAGGTGGATCAAAAAACCTTATTAGATGTTTTGTAGAGTATAATTCTCTGCAATTTTTGTATTTTGTATAATTTTCAGATTTCACAAAATAAAAAAGTTATATCAAAAAAACTGAAGAGTTCAAAATTTACATCTACTGTCATTCATTCTGAAATATCTCAATAACCTTGAGAGGTGGATTAAAATACCTTATTAGATGTTTTGTAGAGTATGAAATTCTCTGCAAGTTTTGTATTTTGTATAATTTTCAGATTTCACCAAATAAAAAAGTTATATCAAAAAAACTGAAGTGTTCAAAATTTACATCTACTGTCATTCATTCTGAAATATCTCAATAACCTTGAGAGGTGGAGTAAAATACCTTATTAGATGTTTTGTAGGGACTGAAATTTTCTGCAAATTTTGTATTTTGTATAATTTTCAGATTTCACAAAATAAAAAAGTTATATAAAAAAAACTGAAGAGTTCTAAATTTATATCTACTGTCATTCATTCTGAAATATCTCAATAAGCTTGAGAGGTGGATTAAAATACCTTATTAGATGTTTTGTAGGGTATGAAATTCTCTGCAAGTTTTGTATTTTGTAAAATTTTCAAATTTCACAAAATAAAAAAGTTATATAAATAAAACTGAAATGTTCAAAATTTTCATCTACTGTCATTCATTTTGAAATATCTCAATAACCTTGAGAGATGGATCAAAAAACCTTATTAGATGTTTTGTAGGGTATAATTCTCTGCAATTTTTGTATTTTGTATAATTTTCAAATTTCACAAAATAAAAAAGTTATATAAAAAAAACTGAAGTGTTCAAAATTTACATCTACTGTCATTCATTCTGAAATATCTCAATAACCTTGAGATGTGGATTAAAATACCTTATTAGATGTTTTGTAGAGTCCGAAATTCTCTACAAGTTTTGTATTTTGTATAATTTTCAGATTTCACAAAATATAAAAGTTATATCAAAAAAACTGAAGTGTTCAAAATTTACATCTACTGTCATTTATTCTGAAATATCTCAATAACCTTGAGAGGTGGATTAAAATACCTTATTAGATGTTTTGTAGAGTCCGAAATTCTCTACAAGTTTTGTATTTTGTATAATTTTCAGATTTCACAAAATATAAAAGTTATATCAAAAAAACTGAAGTGTTCAAAATTTACATCTACTGTCATTCATTCTGAAATATCTCAATAACCTTGAGAGGTGGATTAAAATACCTTATTAGATGTTTTGTAGGGACTGAAATTCTCTGCAAATTTTGTATTTTGTATAATTTTCAGATTTCACAAAATAAAAAAGTTATATCAAAAAAATTGAAGTGTTCAAAATTTACATCTATTGTCATTCATTCTGAAATATCTCAATCAACTTGGGAGGAACGTATTTTATACATATATTATACGTATTTTATATAAATATTATACGTATTTTATACATATATTATACGTATTTTATACATATATTATACGTATTTTATACAAATATTATACGTATTTTATACATATATTATACGTATTTTATACATATATTATATGTATTCTGTACACATATTATACGTATTTTATACAAATATTATACGTATTTTATACATATATTATACGTATTTTATACATATATTATACGTATTTTATACATATATTATACGTATTTTATACATACATTATACGAATTTTCTACATATATTATACGTATGTTATACAAATATTATACGTATTTAATATAAATATTATACGTATTTTATACATATATTATACGTTTTTTATACATATATTATACGTATTTTATACATATATTATATGTATTTTATACAAATATTATACATATATTATACGTATTTTATACATATATTATACGTATTTTATACAAATATTATACGTATTTTATACAAATATTATACGTATTTTATACAAATATTATACGTATTTTATAGATATATTATACGTATTTTATACATATATTATACGTATTTTATACATACATTATACGAATTTTATACATATATTATACGTATTTTATACAAATATTATACGTATTTAATATAAATATTATACGTATTTTATACATATATTATACGTATTTTATACAAATATTATACGTATTTAATATAAATATTATACGTATTTTATACATATATTATATTTTTATTATATATATATATATATATATATATATATATATATTATACGTATAATATACAAATTGTATAGATATAATAAATAGCTGTATTATATTACCTGTATGTTCTAGCATCTTTGCAGCCGATGTGCAGGTAGAAGAGATCACGGTGTTCGATCACCTCCAACAAACCAAGCGGTATATGATGTTGCGTGTCGCACAGCTGCAGGAAGAGGCGATAGTTAGTTAGTACTAGAGCGCCGTAGACGGAGTGCCCCATGTACAGTACGCCCTCCCCGCATAGCAAAGGAAACGGCGGCGATGCCGTCACCTCGCCAGAGGGGATGGGGTACATCTGCAGCTGGTTGACATGCAGCATCGAGTTGGGCTGATCAGATGTATCCATGTTAATCTGCAACAACAAATCTAATTCAGTATCTACATAAGTCTATAATACTCGGACACTAACTATATACTATAAATATTATATGTAGTTGAAATATGAGGCATGATACTATACATACAATATACATATAACATACATACAATGTACATACAATATACATACAATATACAACAATATGCATGCAACATAACTACAATATACATATAACATACATACAACATTCAATACACATACAATATACGTACAATATATATATATATATATATATATATATATATATATATATATATATACAATATAAATATACTATACATATAATATACAATGTACGTACAATATACATACAATATACACACAACATACATACAATATAAATATAAAATACATACACTATACATACAATATACATATAACAAACATACAACATACACACAACATACATACAATATACATACAACAATCATATAACAAACATACAACATACATGCAACATACATACAATATGCATTAAATATACCTACAATATACATACAATAAACACACAACATACATACAATATAGATATAAAATATAAATTATACCTATATAACATACATACAATGTACATACAACATACGTTCAATTCACATACAATACACATACAATATACATACAATATACATACAACATACATACAAGATGCATAAATTATACATACACTATAGATACAACATATCTTCAATATACATACACTTTTCATACAAGATACATTCAATATACGTACAATATACATAAAATATACATACAATATACATACAATATACATACAATATACATACAATATACATACAACAAACATACAACAAACATAAAACAAACATACAATTTACATACAATATTCATACAATGTACATACAACAAACATAAAATATACACACAACATACGTTCAATACACATACAATACACGTACAATATACATACAACATACTTATAACATACATACAATATAGATACAACATACCTTCAATAAACATACAATATACATACACTTTTCATACAAGATACATTCAATATACATATAGAATACATAAATATATATATATATATATATATATATATATATAAATAAATTGTATGAAAAGTGTATGTATATTGAAGGTATATTGAAAATATATTGTATCTATATTGTATGTATGTTATATAGGTATAATTTATGTATTCTGTATGTATATTGAATGTATCTTGTATGAAAAGTGTATGTATATTGAAGATATGTTGTATGTAAATTGTATGTATATTGAATGTATCTTGAATGAAAAGTGTATGTATATTGTAAATATATTGTATGATTATTGTATGTATATTGAAGGTATGTTGTATCTATATTGTATGTATGTTATAAGTATGTTGTATGTAAATTGTAAGTGTATTGTATGTGTATTGAACGTATGTTGTGTGTATATTTTATGTTTGTTGTATGTACATTGTATGTAAATTGTATGTTTGTTGTATGTTTGTTGTATGTATATTGTATGTATATTGAAGGTATATTGAAGATATGTTGTATCTATATTGTATGTATGTTGTGTGTATATTGTATGTATGTTATAAGTATGTTGTATTTATATTGTATGTATATTGTATGTGTATTGAACGTATGTTGTATGTAAATTGTATGTATGTTATATAGGTATAATTTATGTATTCTGTATGTATATTGTATGTATAATTTATGCATCTTGTATGTATGTTGTATGTATATTGTATATATATATTGTATGTATATTGTATGTATATTGTATGTATATTGTATGTGTATTGTATGTGTATTGAACGTATGTTGTATGTAAATTGTATGTATATTGAATGTATCTTGAATGAAAAGTGTATGTATATTGTAAATATATTGTATGATTATTGTATGTATATTGAAGGTATGTTGTATCTATATTGTATGTATGTTATAAGTATGTTGTATGTAAATTGTAAGTGTATTGTATGTGTATTGAACGTATGTTGTGTGTATATTTTATGTTTGTTGTATGTACATTGTATGAATATTGTATGTAAATTGTATGTTTGTTGTATGTATATTGTATGTATATTGTACGTATATTGTATGTATATTGTATGTATATTGTATGTATATTGTATGTATATTGTATATATATTGTATGTATATTGTATGTATATTGTATGTATATTGAAGATATGTTGTATCTATATTGTATGTATGTTGTGTGTATATTGTATGTATGTTATAAGTATGTTGTATTTATATTGTATGTATATTGTATGTGTATTGAACGTATGTTGTATGTAAATTGTATGTATGTTATATAGGTATAATTTATGTATTCTGTATGTATATTGTATGTATAATTTATGCATCTTGTATGTATGTTGTATGTATATTGTATGTATATTGTATGTATATTGTATGTATATTGTATGTATATTGTATGTACATTGTATGTATATTGTGTGTATGTTGTATGTATATTATATGTATATTGTATGTATGTTGTGTGTATATTGTATGTATATTGTATGTATGTTGTGTGTATATTGAATGTATATTGTATGTAAGTTGCATGTATATTGTATGTTTGTTAAATGGTTGTTGTATGTATATTGTATGTATGTTGTGTGTATATTGTATGTATATATTAAAGGTATGTTGTATCTATATTATATGTATATTGTATGTATGTTGTGTGTATGTTGTATGTTTGTTTTACTCCCGGGGCCGGAGGAGACCCATATACTAGAGCAATAATTATATTTTTCGTACTAGAGCAATAATTATGTTTTTCGTACTAGAGCAATAATTATATTTTTCGTACTAGAGCAATAATTATATTTTTCGTACAAGAGCAATAATTATATTTTTCGTACTACAGCAATAATTAAATTTTTCGTACTAGAGCAATAAGTATATTTTTCGTACTACAGCAATAATTATGCTTTTCGTACTAGAGCAATAATTATGTTTTTCGTACTAGAGCAATAATTATATTTTTCGTACTAGAGCAATAATTATATTTTTCGTACTAGAGCAATAATTATATTTTTCATACTACAGTAATAATTACATTTTTCGTACTAGAGCAATAATTATATTTTTCGTACTAGAGCAATAATTATGTTTTTCGTACTAGAGCAATAATTATATTTTTCGTACTAAAGCAATAATTATATTTTTCGTACTACAGCAATAATTATGTTTTTCGTACTACAGCAATAATTATATTTTTCGTACTACAGTAATAATTATATTTTTCGTACTACAGTAATAATTATATTTTTCGTACTACAGCAATAATTATATTTTTCGTACTAGAGCAATAATTATATTTTTCGTACTAGAGTAATAATTATATTTTTCGTACTACAGCAATAATTATATTTTTCGTACTAGAGCAATAATTATATTTTTCGTACTAGAGCAATAATTATGTTTTTCGTACTAGAGCAATAATTATATTTTTCGTACTACAGTAATAATTATATTTTTCGTACTAGAGCAATAATTATATTTTTCGTACTACAGCAATAATTATATTTTTCGTACTAGAGCAATAATTATATTTTTCGTACTACAGCAATAATTATATTTTTCGCACTAGAGCAATAATTATGTTTTTCGTACTAGAGCAATAATTATATTTTTCGTACTAGAGCAATAATTATATTTTTCGCACTAGAGCAATAATTATATTTTTCGTACTAGAGCAATAATTATATTTTTCGCACTAGAGCAATAATTATATTTTTCGTACTAGAGTAATAATTATATTTTTCGTACTACAGCAATAATTATATTTTTCGTACTAGAGCAATAATTATATTTTTCGTACTAGAGCAATAATTATGTTTTTCGTACTAGAGCAATAATTATATTTTTCGTACTACAGTAATAATTATATTTTTCGTACTAGAGCAATAATTATATTTTTCGTACTACAGCAATAATTATATTTTTCGTACTAGAGCAATAATTATATTTTTCGTACTACAGCAATAATTATATTTTTCGCACTAGAGCAATAATTATGTTTTTCGTACTAGAGCAATAATTATATTTTTCGTACTAGAGCAATAATTATATTTTTCGCACTAGAGCAATAATTATATTTTTCGTACTAGAGCAATAATTATATTTTTCGTATTAGAGCAATAATTATGTTTTTCGTACTAGAGCAATAATTATGTTTTTCGTATTAGAGCAATAATTATATTTTTCGCACTAGAGCAATAATTATATTTTTCGTACTAGAGCAATAATTACATTTTTCGTACTAGAGCAATAATTATATTTTTCGTACAAGAGCTAAAACCGACACTTTTCCACACTTAGGGCACAACTATATATTCAAACTAATTTACATTGTACAAATTGGACTCAAATTGTTATTTACATACTGAACCAAAATAATATATTCCACACAAGAGCCAAAAAACGACACATTTTCACACTTTTGGCACATCTCATTCCCTAGTAATTTTCCTTGAAATGTATTCTTTTAAAACAAATCCTACAAGTAGTAACACTGCGCTCAACTCCACCCCACGCGAAAAACTGTTGTTTTCCCGTCGGCGCGGTTTATGCTTCCGTCAATACTGTCGTTATCGGCCGACTATCGGCGATAAACCGACCGCGAGGGGAATAAGAACAAGATGTTTATACGCCCCGTGTTGTTGCGATTAATTAATTGGAGCGATAGCGCGCGGGCGTTTGAACCGTGAGTGCGCCCAAGAATGTCGCGATTAAACCGCTTGAAATTTTTTGTTATAAAAATAAACACAGATGTGAATAATGGCGATAAGAAACCGCGTCGGTTGGTATCGACTGTTTATACACTTAGCCACAAGTGAGTGACGATGACTTGCCAAATGTGGAAAAGAATTGATTTACAATAAACAAGAGATAACAGTATATGTTTATATATACGTATTGTATTCACGATTCACATGTTAACAATCGTGGAGTCAACTATTTAAACTTTCAGTTGTACATATTAACTTAATTTCAAAAAAAATACCCAGGTTACAATCCAAGTTATGTCATGTTTTCAATCACAAACACACCAAATAACTTGTAAATGGACTTCAAACTTGTCTCAAGGTTACAATTTTGTAGCCAACTGTTTCAACTTTTAGGTAACTATTAACAGTTGTATCCTGAACATATTTACTTATTTTCAAAACATTTCACAAGTTACAACCCTAGTTATGTCATGTTTTCAATCACAATCACACCAAATAACTTGTAAATGGACTTCAAACTTGTTTCAAGGTTACAATTTTGTAGCCAACTGTTTCAACTTTTAGGTAACTATTAACAGTTGTATGCTGAACATATTTACTTATTTTCAAAACATTTCACAAGTTACAACTCAAGTTATGTCATGTTTTCAATCACAAACACACCAAATACCTTGTAAATGGACTTCAAACTTGTCTCAAGGTTACAATTTTGTAGCCAACTATTTCAACTTTTAGGTAACTATTAACAGTTGTATGCTGAACATATTTACTTATTTTCAAAACATTTCCCAAGTTACAACACAAGTTATGTTATGTTTTCAATAACAATCACACCAAATAACTTGTAAATGGACTTCAAACTTGTCTCAAGGTTATAATTTTGTAGCCAACTGTTTCAACTTTTAGGTAACTATTAACAGTTGTATCCTGAACATATTTAATTATTTTCAAAACATTTCCCAAGTTACAACCCAAGTTATGTCATGTTTTCAATCACAATCACAACAAATAACTTGAAAATAGACTTCAAACTTGTCTCAAGGTTATAATTTTGTAGCCAACTGTTTCAACTTTTAGGTAACTATTAACAGTTGTATCCTGAATATATTTACTCATTTTCAAAACATTTCCCAGGTTACAACCCTAGTTATGTCAAGTTTTCAATCACTATCACACCAAATAACTTGTAAATGGACTTCAAAACTTGTTTCAAGGTTACAATTTTGTAACCAACTGTTTCAAATTTTAGGTAACTATTAACAGTTGTATCCTCAACATATTTACTTATTTTCAAAAAATTTCCCAATTTACAACCCAAGTTATGTCATGTTTTCAATCACAAGCACACCAAATATCTTGTAAATGGACTTCAAACTTATCTCAAGGTTATAACTTTGTAGCCAACTGTTTCAACTTTTAGGTAACTATTAACAGTTGTATCCTGAACATATTTAATTATTTTCAAAACATTTCACAAGTTACAACCCAAGTTATGTCATGTTTTCAATCACAATCACCCCAAATAACTTGTAAATGAACTTCATACTTGTCTCAAGGTTACAATTTTGTAGCCAACTGTTTCAACTTTTAGGTAACTATTAACAGTTGTATCCTGAACATATTTACTTATTTTCAAAACATTTCCCAAATTACAATCCAAGTTATGACATGTTTTCAATCACAATCACACCAAATAACTTGTAAATGGACTTCAAACTTGTCTCAAGGTTACAATTTTGTAGCCAACTGTTTCAACTTTTAGGTAACTATTAACATTTGTATCCTGAACATATTTACTTATTTTCAAAACATTTCACAAGTTACAATTCAAGTTATGTCATGTTTTCAATCACAATCACACCAAATAACTTGTAAATGGAAAATCAAACTTGTATCAAGGTTATAATTTTGTAGCCAACTGTTTCAACTTTTAGGTAACTATTAACAGTTGTATCCTAAACATATTTACTTATTTTCAAAACATTTCCCAGGTTACAACCCAAGTTATGTCATGTTTTCAATCACAATCACACCAATTAACTTGTAAATAGACTTCAAACTTGTCTCAAGGTTATAATTTTGTAGCCAACTGTTTCAACTTTTAGGTAACTATTAACAGTTGTATTCTGAACATATTTACTAATTTTCAAAACATTTCACAAGTTACAACCCTAGTTATGTCATGTTTTCAATCACAATCACACCAAATAACTTGTAAAAGGACTTCAAACTTGTCTTAAGGATACAATTTTGTAGCCAACTATTTCAACTTTTAGGTAACTATTAACAGTTGTATCCTGAACATATTTAATTATTTTCAAAACATTTCACAAGTTACAACCCAAGTTATGTCATGTTTTCAATCACAGTCACCCCAAATAACTTGTAAATGGACTTCAAACTTGTCTCAAGGTTATAATTTTGTAGCCAACTGTTTCAACTTTTAGGTTAACTATTAACAGTTGTATCCTGAACATGTTTACTTATTTTCAAAACATTTCTCAGGTTACAACCCTAGTTATGTCATGTTTTCAATCACAATCACACCAAATAACTTGTTAATGGACTTCAAACTTGTCTCAAGGTTACAATTTTGTAGCCAACTGTTTCAACTTTTAGGTAACTATTAACAGTTGTATCCTGAACATATTTACTTATTTTCAAAACATTTCCCATGTTACAACCCAAGTTATGTCATGTTTTCAATCACAATCACACCAAATAACTTGTAAATGGACTTCAAACTTGTCTCAAGGTTACAATTTTGTAGCCAACTGCTTCAACTTTTAGGTAACTATTAACAGTTGTATCCTGAACATATTTACTTATTTTCAAAACATTTCCCATGTTACAACCATAGTTATGTCATGTTTTCAATCACAATCACACCAAATAACTTGTAAATGGACTTCAAACATATCTCAAGGTTACAATTTTGTAGCCAACTGTTTCAACTTTTAGGTTAACTATTAACAGTTGTATCCTGAACATATTTACTTATTTTCAAAACATTTCCCAAGTTACAACACAAGTTATGTTATGTTTTCAATAACAATCACACCAAATAACTTGTAAATGGACTTCAAACTTGTCTCAAGGTTACAATTTTGTAGCCAACTGTTTCAACTTTTAGGTAACTATTAACAGTTGTATCCTGAACATATTTACTTATTTTCAAAACATTTTCCAAGTTACAACCCAAGTTATGTCATGTTTTCAATCACAATCACACCAATTAACTTGTAAATAGACTTCAAACTTGTCTCAAGGTTATAATTTTGTAGCCAACTGTTTCAACTTTTAGGTAACTATTAACAGTTGTATCCTAAACATATTTACTTATTTTCAAAACATTTCCCAGGTTACAACTCTAGTTATGTCATGTTTTCAATCACAATCACACCAAATAACTTGTAAATGGACTTCAAACTTGTCTCAAGGTTACAATTTTGTAGCGAACTGTTTCAACTTTTAGGTAACTATTAACAGTTGTATCCTAAACATATTTACTTATTTTCAAAACATTTCACAAGTTACAACCCAAATTATGTCATGTATTCAATCACAATCACACCAAATAATTTGTAAATGGACTTCAAACTTGTCTCAAGGTTACAATTTTGTAGCCAACTGTTTCAACTTTTAGGTAACTATTAACAGTTGTATTCTGAACATATTTACTAATTTTCAAAACATTTCCCAAGTTACAACCCAAGTTATGTCATGTTTTCAATCACAATCACCCCAAATAACTTGTAAATGGACTTCAAACTTGTCTCAAGGTTACAATTTTGTAGCCAACTGTTTCAACTTTTAGGTAACTATTAACAGTTGTATCCTGAACATATTTACTAATTTTCAAAACATTTCACAAGTTACAACCCTAGTTATGTCATGTTTTCAATCACAATCACACCAAATAAATGGACTTCAAACTTGTCCGTCCCAATGTTATAATATTGTAGCTAACTGTTTCAACTATCCGGTAACTATTAACAGTTGTATCCTGAACATATTTCATTATGTTCGTAACATTTCCCGAGTTACAACTTTGTTATGTCAAGTTATTCAATCACAATCACAAGTTAAGCTTGAAAATGTCACTGTGTGTACTCGATTTATCAACAGAAACAACTTACAACAATACTATAGATGTTAAGCCACTGTATGTTACCATAAAGCATTATTTGAAACAACCCAGCTGTTTATTACCATTATTGTAATTTAAATGTACTTTACATTTGAAGATTTCACCATGCATATGTACAATATTTGTTAATAAAAACAGCATACAACAATACTATGGGTGTTAACTTAATAAGAATCAAGTTAACATTGTAAAATATATGCAGCAAAAAAAAAGAGAACACAGGCAAAACGAACAAAAGCATTTACCTGAAATAGCCCGCGCCTGCCGTTTTTATATTTCAAATTTATTGTTACATCATGTGCGCATTGGCCTGGATAATGGACGCGTGACACATTTCCCGATTTTCCGGTCGGTTTTCACGCCGCTCACGTGACCGGCGCCCCAATTGTGCGGCCACAAAAAAAAAATAACAACAGCGACAAGGTGGCCTAACCTTGAAAGCTATTGACACATTCCGTGGGAAGGAAACAATGACGGGCGCGATATAACAAAAGCACCCAAAACAACCCCCAGCAGCCCGCAACCGCCGCCACCCCCCCGAACGGCGACAGGGTTGCGCAATTTCACTCGGGGGCCACCCGTTGCGAAACGTCAAATGGGTTATAATTTCCAGAAGGCCACTACTTACGCGTTGTGTTGCTCGCCTTCCTCAGTGTAGTGCGGGTTGTTGCATCACCTGGTGGCCTGGGGACTCGGCGACGGCGGCGGCGGCGGCTCGCCGATGCACGGGTTTCTTCTGGACGCGTTGTTTTTTTTAAAGGCCCCGAGACTTGGAACACAGAAACGACCTTGGGAGTAACAAGATGGCCGCCAATGACGTGCTCGAGTGGAACGGCGACAGGCGGAAGAGAGAAAAGTGTGTTAAGCCTGATACAGACTACGCAGTGCCGGTCATTGACAGGCGGGTGCAAGTTGAACATTTGGTTGTGTCCGCAGACTACAGATGGCGCTAGTATATTCAGATTTTATTTTTCTTGTTTAGTTCTTTACCGAGTGCACATAGACCTGTCCCTTTCTGTAACCTAGGGCCGTCCTAAGATAAAAACAATCTATCTTCATAAGTTGTGCCTTAAGGCGCATCAAATGTATATTAATTGATTTATCTTATAATTATTGCTTACATTTTAGATGAATGAAGATAGCGTTTATTGTTGGTTAGCATCAGCTAGCTTCACGTTCGTTTTGTTTTTGTACGCCATTGTAGATAAGTAAAAACAAATCCTTCCCCATCAAAATTATGGTAAGTTTGTATATAATTTAAGCACAATTCTATCCATTATAGGTGAAATGGGGGTACTTATCCATAACTGGTATTCGATGTAAGCAAGGACATTCAGGATTCATCAGTCAAGCAGTGACAGTGCAGTCTGAAATTATATAGAGGTATTATGTTTCGATATATGCTAGTCAACAAATGAATAAGGATATTGGATTGGTGTGGATGTTGGCGTATGCAGATGACGTGGTGCTGGTGGCCAAGAGAGTGGAAGAGATGCAAGAGATGTTGGAAAAAATGGGTAGGTACCTGGATAAGAGGGGCCTAGTGGTGAATGTGGAAAAGACCAAATGGATGTTGTTTAGGAATAGGGGCAGGAGGATTAAGGGGGAAGGGCTGAAATGGTAGGAAAGGCTGATTGAGAGGGTGAATGGCTTTAAATATTTGGGCTTTTGGTTTGACTGTGGAGGAGGGCTTAGGATGCATGTGGAGTGTATGCAGGCGAAAGCAAAATGGCTTGGGGGGATTGCATGCAGAAAATGGGAGAGTTTGTGGGGTGGTAACCTCGTAATGGCGTGCAAGATCTGGAATGTGTGTGTAAAACCTATATTGTTGTATGGAATGTAAGTGTGGGGATTGTGTGAATGGGAGGTAATAGAAAGGGAGCAAGGTTGGTTCCTGAAGAATCTGCTAGGGCTCGAAAGGTCGACACTGACGGCAGTGCTGTTGCAGGAGACAAGTCGTATGAGTATGTGGTGGGTCTCGTGTGTGAGGGTTGTGAAGTTTGAGGAAAGATTGCAGGATTTGGGCGAGGAAAGACTGGTACGGGAGGTATGGATGAGGTGTAAGAGTAGAACAGAGAGTAGATGGAGGAAGGATAGAGAAAGGATGTATGAAAGAGTGGGTATGTCTGAGGTGTGGGTAGAGGAGAAGCTGAGAGAAAGGGGTAGCCTAGGAACTGAGATAAGGGAGAGATTGAAGGATATTGAGTGGCAAGAAAGGCAAGTGAGAATGGCTGAGAGCTCATACAACCCGGGCTACGTAGAGTGGCAAGTACAGGGGAAACTCCAGAGCTACTTAGCCAGGGGAGAGCAGAGCAGAGAGGGCAAAGTATGCATGGCAAGAGCGAGATGTGGGTCAGAAGAGCGAGGAAGAAACGTGTGGATGGGACTGGGGTACACCGCGTGTGCGCTGTGTAGGAAGGCGAGTGATACGTGGTGGCACCTTAGCAGAGAATGTGAGGGAGTGAAAGCAGAGTGGGTTAGAGAGTGCAGAAAACTGAACAAATGGTTAGGACAGGATGGGAAAGGCGTGAAAATCTGCAGGAGGCTGACGTGGGAAAGGAAATTGGCGAGGGCAGAGTGGGTTTATTTTAGTGGTTAGGGAAATGATGTATTTTATGTCAATTTTCAGATTTTTCTTAATAAAACAGTTATGACCAATAAACGAAAAAGTTCAATAATTTCATCCGCTGACATTTAATGTAACATATCTCAAAAACGTTGATAGTTAGATTAAAATACTATATTAGATGTTTTGTAGGCCTTGAAATTCTCTGCAAGTTAGGTATTTTGTATAATTTTGAGATTTTACATAATAAAACAGTTATGACCAATAAACGAAATAGTTAAATAATTTCATCCGCTGACGTTTAATCTAACATATCTCAAAAACGTTGATAGTTAGATTAAAATACTATATTAGATGTTTTGTAGACCTTGAAATTCTCTGCAAGTTAGGTATTTTGTATAATTTTCAGATTTTACATAATAAAATAGTTATGACCAATAAACGAAAAAGTTAAATAATTTCATCCGCTGACATTTAATCTAACATATCTCAAAAACGTTGATAGTTAGATTAAAATACTATATTAGATGTTTTGTAGACCTTTAACTTCTCTGCAAATTAGGTATTTTTTATAATTTTCAGATTTTACATAATAAAACAGTTATGACCAATAAACGAAAAAGTTAAATAATTTCATCTGCGGAAATTTAATCTAACATATCTCAAAAACGTTGATAGTTAGATTAAAATACTATATTAGATGTTTTGTAGACCTTGAAATTCTCTGCAAGTTAGGTATTTTGTATAATTTTCAGATTTTACATAATAAAACAGTTATGACCAATAAACGAAAAAGTTAAATAATTTCATCCGCTGACATTTAATCTAACTTATCTCAAAAACGTTGATAGTTAGATTAAAATACTATATTAGATGTTTTGTAGACCTTGAAATTCTCTGCAAGTTAGGTATTTTGTATAATTTTCAGATTTTACATAATAAAACAGTTATGACCAATAAACGAAATAGTTAAATAATTTCATCCGCTGACGTTTAATCTAACATATCTCAAAAACGTTGAGAGTTAGATTAAAATACTATATTAGATGTTTCGTAGACCTTGAAATTCTCTGCAAGTTAGGTATTTAGTATAATTTTCAGATTTTACATAATAAAACAGTTATGACCAATAAACGAAAAAGTTAAATAATTTCATCTGCGGACATTTAATCTAACATATCTCAAAAACGTTGATAGTTAGATTAAAATACTATATTAGATGTTTTGTAGACCTTGAAATTCTCTGCAAGTTAGGTATTTTGTATAATTTTCAGATTTTACATAATAAAACAGTTATGACCAATAAACGAAAAACTTCAATAATTTCATCCGCTGACATTTAATCTAACATATCTCAAAAACGTTGATAGTTAGATTAAAATACTATATTAGATGTTTTGTAGACCTTGAAATTCTCTGCAAGTTAGGTATTTTATATAATTTTCAGATTTTACATAATAAAACAGTTATGACCAATAAACGAAAAACTTCAATAATTTCATCCGCTGACATTTAATCTAACATATCTCAAAAACGTTGATAGTTAGATTAAAATACTATATTACATGTTTTGTAGACCTTGAAATTCTCTGCAAGTTAGGTATTTTGTACAATTTTCAGATTTTACATAATAAAACAGTTATGACCAATAAACGAAAAACTTCAATAATTTCATCCGCTGACATTTAATCTAACATATCTCAAAAACGTTGATAGTTAGATTAAAATACTATATTAGATGTTTTGTAGACCTTGAAATTCTCTGCAAGTTAGGTATTTTGTATAATTTTCAGATTTTACATAATAAAACAGTTATGACCAATAAACGAAAAACTTCAATAATTTCATCCGCTGACATTTAATCTAACATATCTCAAAAACGTTGATAGTTAGATTAAAATACTATATTAGATGTTTTGTAGACCTTGAAATTCTCTGCAAGTTAGGTATTTTGTATAATTTTCAGATTTTACATAATAAAACAGTTATGACCAATAAACGAAAAACTTCAATAATTTCATCCGCTGACATTTAATCTAACATATCTCAAAAACGTTGATAGTTAGATTAAAATACTATATTAGATGTTTTGTAGACCTTGAAATTCTCTGCAAGTTAGGTATTTTGTATAATTTTCAGATTTTACATAATAAAATAGTTATGACCAATAAACGAAAAAGTTAAATAATTTCATCTGCGGACATTTAATCTAACATATCTCAAAAACGTTGATAGTTAGATTAAAATACTATATTAGATGTTTTGTAGACCTTGAAATTCTCTGCAAGTTAGGTATTTTGTATAATTTTCAGATTTTACATAATAAAATAGTTATGACCAATAAACGAAAAAGTTAAATAATTTCATCTGCGGACATTTAATCTAACATATCTCAAAAACGTTGATAGTTAGATTAAAATACTATATTAGATGTTTTGTAGACCTTGAAATTCTCTGCAAGTTAGGTATTTTGTATAATTTTCAGATTTTACATAATAAAACAGTTATGACCAATAAACGAAAAAGTTAAATAATTTCATCCGCTGACATTTAATCTAACATATCTCAAAAACGTTGATAGTTAGATTAAAATACTATATTAGATGTTTTGTAGACCTTGAAATTCTCTGCAAGTTAGGTATTTTGTATAATTTTCAGATTTTACATAATAAAATAGTTATGACCAATAAACGAAATAGTTAAATAATTTCATCCGCTGACGTTTAATCTAACATATCTCAAAAACGTTGATAGTTAGATTAAAATGTTGTATTAGATGTTTTGTAGACCTTGAAATTCTCTGCAAGTTAGGTATTTTGTATAATTTTCAGATTTTACATAATAAAACAGTTATGACCAATAAACGAAAAAGTTAAATAATTTCATCCGCTGACGTTTAATCTAACATATCTCAAAAACGTTGATAGTTAGATTAAAATACTATATTAGATGTTTTGTAGACCTTGAAATTCTCTGCAAGTTAGGTATTTTGTATAATTTTCAGATTTTACATAATAAAACAGTTATGACCAATAAACGAAAAAGTTAAATAATTTCATCCGCTGACATTTAATCTAACATATCTCAAAAACGTTGATAGTTAGATTAAAATACTATATTAGATGTTTTGTAGACCTTGAAATTCTCTGCAAGTTAGGTATTTTGTATAATTTTCAGATTTTACATAATAAAATAGTTATGACCAATAAACGAAAAAGTTAAATAATTTCATCCGCTGACGTTTAATCTAACATTTCTCAAAAACGTTGATAGTTAGATTAAAATACTATATTAGATGTTTTGTAGACCTTGAAATTCTCTGCAAGTTAGGTATTTTGTATAATTTTCAGATTTTACATAATAAAATAGTTATGACCAATAAACGAAATAGTTAAATAATTTCATCCGCTGACGTTTAATCTAACATATCTCAAAAACGTTGATAGTTAGATTAAAATGTTGTATTAGATGTTTTGTAGACCTTGAAATTCTCTGCAAGTTAGGTATTTTGTATAATTTTCAGATTTTACATAATAAAATAGTTATGACCAATAAACGAAAAAGTTAAATAATTTCATCCGCTGACGTTTAATCTAACATATCTCAAAAACGTTGATAGTTAGATTAAAATACTATATTAGATGTTTTGTAGACCTTGAAATTCTCTGCAAGTTAGGTATTTTGTATAATTTTCAGATTTTACATAATAAAACAGTTATGACCAATAAACGAAAAAGTTAAATAATTTCATCCGCTGACATTTAATCTAACATATCTCAAAAACGTTGATAGTTAGATTAAAATACTATATTAGATGTTTTGTAGACCTTGAAATTCTCTGCAAGTTAGGTATTTTGTATAATTTTCAGATTTTACATAATAAAATAGTTATGACCAATAAACGAAAAAGTTAAATAATTTCATCCGCTGACGTTTAATCTAACATTTCTCAAAAACGTTGATAGTTAGATTAAAATACTATATTAGATGTTTTGTAGACCTTGAAATTCTCTGCAAGTTAGGTATTTTGTATAATTTTGAGATTTTACATAATAAAACAGTTATGACCAATAAACGAAAAAGTTAAATAATTTCATCTGCTGACATTTAATCTAACATATCTCAAAAACGTTGATAGTTAGATTAAAATACTATATTAGATGTTTTTCATCCGCTGACATTTAATCTAACATATCTCAAAAACGTTGATAGTTAGATTAAAATACTATATTAGATATTTTGTAGACCTTGAAATTCTCTGCAATTTAGGTATTTTGTATAATTTTCAGATTTTACATAATAAAACAGTTATGACCAATAAACGAAAAAGTTAAATAATTTCATCCGCTGACGTTTAATCTAACTTATTTCAAAAACGTTGATAGTTAGATTAAAATACTATATTAGATGTTTTGTAGACCTTGAAATTCTCTGCAAGTTAGGTATTTTGTATAATTTTCAGATTTTACATAATAAAACAGTTATGACCAATAAACGAAATAGTTCAATAATTTCATCCGTTGACGTTTAATCTAACATATCTCAAAAACGTTGATAGTTAGATTAAAATACTATATTAGATGTTTTGTAGACCTTGAAATTCTCTGCAAGTTAGGTATTTTGTATAATTTTCAGATTTTACTTAATAAAATAGTTATGACCAATAAACGAAATAATTTCATCCGCTGGCATTTAATCTAATATATCTCAAAAATGTTGATAGTTAGATTAAAATACTATATTAGATATTTTGTAATCTGAAATGGTTAGTATTATTTTTAATGACAGCTGTCAAAATTTACTTCAAACATTTAGAAACATTAAATGACAGCCGTCAAAAGAGAGTTCAAATGTTTAAAAACATTATAAACACTTGATTATTAAATGACAGCTGTCAAAATTTAGTTCAAATGTTTTAAAACATTGGAAACATATGTTGCCAAAATTTACTTGCATCCAGTAAGAATCAGGAATAGATGATAATTCCTGTAATGGATTTTGTTTTAAAACAGTTTTCACAGAAGCCAAACAATTTGGTAAGTGAAATTGAAATAAGCTCTTAATGTTGAGTTTCAAGGTCAATTACGTCATTTTTAGTTTCAAACTATACTTACCAATAAAATTTTTAAAATAAGCCAAATAAGAAAGGTCAAAATTACAAATTGAACCAAATATACATTTATATATTTCGATAAGTAACACAACAACTATGCCCTGCATCAAATGTCCATCAACCCTCTCGCTCTCACACACCTCCTCCAAACCGCACTCGAGCAGGCATTAAAAAGAGTTGTTTGAGCTCATCCAGCTACAAACTCACTTGGAAACAAATCTCAAAACACAACAATTACATGTACACAATTAGAGCATTATTTAGGTCCGCGGCACGGGGACGACAGCGTCGCCCTCGTCGCTGGCTTCCGGCTGGGCGACCTCGGTTACTGGCTTCACCACCTCGTTATTGTCAATATCGTTCACCACGCCGCTGGCACTGGCGGAGGCGCTCGCCTCTGGCCTAGGCTGGAACGGGCTGGTTCTGCCTCCCACCTGCACGAGGGCACCGTTCACCAACGCCAAACGTAGCTCATCTGAAACAAAATGCATGTGTAGATAAAAACAGTTGGTATCACTGAAAGTTTGACAGCTGTCATTTTATCTTTAAGTAACACACATGATGGATCTAATTCAACTAGGTCTAATTGTTTTAAATATAACTATTAATAACCTGTCATAATTGTAAATTACACACATAATGGAACTAATTCAATTTGGTCTAATTGTTTTAGATAAAACTGTTTATGTGTATATTATGACAGTTGTCATTTTAAATTGAAATAAAAGACATGATGTACAATTTGTATGTTGTAATTAATTTAAACACTAGGTGTCACTGTACATTTTGACAGCTGTCATTTTAGCTTTAAATAACACACATGATTGATCTAATTCAATTTGGTCTAATTGTTTTAGATAATACTGTTAATGTGTATATTATGACAGCTGTCATTTAAATTGAAATAAGACACAATGTACAATTTGTAAGTTACAATTAATTTAAACACTAGGTGTCACTGTACATTTTGACAGCTGTCTATAACACATATGATAGATCTAATTCAATTAGGTCTAATTGTTTTAGATAAAACTATTCATGTAAACAGTTCTCAATTATAAATAAACATATGTGTTTTGTTGAGTATCTCAATAATCTTACCATCATAATTACTGTCTGCATCACTGAGATAGTCCACATACTGTTCAATCTCATCATCATTGTCATCATCATCATCTGAGTTGGGATTTTCAGCACTATAATCTAGCAAGAAGTCCCTGACAGCTTCTCGCTCCATAACCCAATTCTCATCATGATCCAGATGTTGGCCTTCCCAGGGGTCATCCTCATCAGGGATCTGGTCCTGTTCTGGCTCCAGCCACAAGTCTGGTCCAACCTCCTCATCCTCCAGCTCATCATCTGTATACTCAACCTTATTGGGGTTTCCGATGAATAACTCACCTTCCAGCCCCATTACTACACTATTACACTAAGACACTATAAACTAAAAGCGATTCGCTGTAAGTGTTGCTAGATAGCTCACATAGATGGTTCCTCTTTTTCCTCTTTTGCAAGGAGGTTGAGGAGACTATCAGCTGGTTTGTTTTGGGGGTTGCTTTTGGATTTTTTCTCTTTACTACCTTGGTAGTTTTGCACAATAATCTTCTTATCGTTGATTCTTTTCTTTCTGATGTCTGCCTTCGCAGCCTCAAGGGAATCTTTGTCTGCAAAATCAATAAGGCAGTACCTTGCCGATTTCTGAAACATAATACAGAATTTGTTTTAGAAAAGTAAAAGAAATAAACAAGATTACAATTGAAAATCAAATAATCAGCAAACCACCAGTTGCACTTGTTTAAATCCCACAGCACACCACACACAAACACAAAACAAACAAACAATGTGCACCTTAAGCGCCACCAAACAAAACATACCTGTCTGACCAGGGTAACTTTAGTGATGGCAGGATGCAGCTCTTTGATCTGGTGCTCGTCGACAATCTTCACGGGCAGCCGAATGTACAACCTCAATTTTGGATCAATCTCAATACTGCAAACAAAAGCCCTCGATTAGAAACCTGGCAGGGCGCTTCTAACCTAAACCAGCAGGGTCGGCCTAGTGCGTGATGCGTTACATGGCGCGGCCAGTCTGACGCCGCGCGGCTGTTAATTTGTTTGTTGCTGCTTGTCACTTACCCCATAATGCGCAAAAAGTCTCATAAATAGAACAAAAGAAGGGCAAAAAAAACGTGTGACACTCTTTTTGCAACAACAGTTTTTATGAAGGATACTAGCAGGGTTGCCAACTGAATAATAATAAATGTGGGAAGAGTTTGGTTGCGTTCCGCAACGTTCAGTTGGTTCAGTGTTTTTTGGCGGCTGAGAATATGCAAAATAGTTAACTAATATGTTTTGTGGGTTGCCTATGATTACATGGTGTATCAACATGCATATTCCTTCTCTCTGTCTGAAAATTATACAAAATACAAAATTTGTAGACAATTTCAATCCCTACAAAATATCTAATATCTATTTTACTCTATCCCTCAAGGTTTTAGAGATATGTCAAAATGAATGATAGTAGATATAAATATTCAACTCTTTTGTTTTTTGTTTATAACTTTTTTATTTTGTGTAATTTGAAAATCATACAAAATACCAAATTTGTAGACAATTTCAATCCCTACAAATATCTAATAAGCTATTTTACTCCATCCCTCAACGTTATTGAGATATGTCCAAATGAATGACAGTAGATGTAAATATTCAACTTCCTCGTTTTCTGTTTATAACTTTTTTATTTTGTATAATTTGAAAATCATACAAAATACCAAATTTGCAGACAATTTCAATACCTACAAAACATCTAATAAACTATTTTACTCTATCCCTCAAGGTTTTTGAGATATGTCAGAATGAATGACAGTAGATGTAATTATTCAACTTGTTCGTTTTTTAGGTATAACTTTTTTATTTTGTATAATTTAAAAATTATACAAAATACCAAATTTGCAGACAATTTCAATCCCTACAAAACATCTAATAACCTATTTTACTCTATCCCTCAAAATTTTTGAGTTATGTTAGAATGAATGACAGTAGATGTATATATTCAACATTTTCGTTTTTTTATTATAACTGTTTTATTTTATGTAATTTGAATATTATACAAAATACCAAATTTGCAGACAATTTCAATCCCTACAAAACATCTAATAAACTATTTTACTCTATCCCTCAAGGTTTTTGAGATATGTCAGAATGAATGACAGTAGATGTAATTATTCAACTTTTTCGTTTTTTATGTATAACTTTTTTATTTTGTATAATTTGAAAATTATACAAAATACCAAATTTGCAGACAATTTCAATCCGTACAAAACATCTAATAAGCTATTTTACTCTATCCCTCAAGGTTTTTGGGATATGTCAAAATGAATGACAGTAGATGTAAATATTCGACATTTTCGTTTTCTGACTATAACTGTTTTATTTCATATAATATACAAATTATACAAAATAACAAATTAGCAGACAATTTCAATCCCTACAAAACATCTAATAAACTATTTTACTCTATCCCTCAAGGTTTTTGAGATATGTCAGAATGAATGACAGTAGATGTAATTATTCAACTTCGTTCGTTTTTTAGGTATAACTTTTTTATTTTGTATAATTTAAAAATTATACAAAATACCAAATTTGCAGACAATTTCAATCCCTACAAAACATCTAATAAACTATTTTACTCTATCCCTCAAGGTTTTTGGGATATGTCAAAATGAATGACAGTAGATGTAAATATTCGACATTTTCGTTTTTTGACTATAACTGTTTTATTTTATATAATATAAAAATTATACAAAATAACAAATTAGCAGACAATTTCAATACCTACAAAACATCTAATAAGCTATTTTACTCTATCCCTCAAGGATTTTGAGATATGTCAGAATGAGTGACAGTAGATGTAATTATTCAACTTTTTCGTTTTTTAGGTATAACTTTTTTATTTTGTATAATTTAAAAATTATACAAAATACCAAATTTGTAGACAATTTCAATCCGTACAAAACATCTAATAAACTATTTTACTCGATCTCTCAAGGTTTTTGGGATATGTCAAAATGAATGACAGTAGATGTAAATATTCGACAGTTTCGTTTTCTGACTATAACTGTTTTATTTTATATAATATACAAATTATACAAAATAACAAATTAGCAGACAATTTCAATACCTACAAAACATCTAATAAGCTATTTTACTCTATCCCTCAAGGTTTTTGAGATATGTCAAAATGAATGACAGTAGATGTAATTATTCAACTTTTTCGTTTTTTAGGTATAACTTTTTTATTTTGTATAATTTGAAAATTATACAAAATACCAAATTTGTAGACAATTTCAATCGCTACAAAACATCTAATAACCTATTTTACTCTATCCCTCAACATTTTTGAGTTATGTTAGAATGAATGACAGTAGATCTAAATATTCAACATTTTCGTTTTTTGGTTATAACTGTTTTATTTTATGTAATTTGAATATTATACAAAATACCAAATTAGCAGACAATTTCAATCCCTACAAAACATCTAATAAACTATTTTACTCTATCCTTCAAGGTATTTGAGATATGTCAGAATGAATGACAGTAGATGTAATTATTCAACTTTTTCGTTTTTTAGGTATAACTTTTTTATTTTGTATACTTTAAAAATTATACAATATACCAAATTTGCAGACAATTTCAATCCCTACAAAACGTCTAATAAGCTATTTTACTCTATCCCTCAAAATTTTTGAGTTATTTTAGAATGAATGACAGTAGATGTAAATATTCAACTTTTTCGTTTTTTAGGTATAACTTTTTTATTTTGTATAATTTTAAAATTATACAAAATACCAAATTTGCAGACAATTTCAATCCCTACAAAACATCTAATAACCTATTTTACTCTATTCCTCAAAATGTTTGGGATATGTCAAAATGAATGACAGTAGATGTAAATATTCGACATTTTCGTTTTCTGACTATAACTGTTTTATTTTATATAATATACAAATTATACAAAATAACAAATTAGCAGACAATTTCAATACATACAAAACATCTAATAAGCTATTTTACCATATCCCTCAAGGTTTTTGAGATATGTCAGAATGAATGACAGTAGATGTAATTATTCAACTTTTTCGTTTTTTAGGTATAACTTTTTTATTTTGTATAATTTGAAAATTATACAAAATACCAAATTTGTAGACAATTTCAATCCCTACAAAACATCTAATAACCTATTTTACTCTATTCCTCAACATTTTTGAGTTATGTTAGAATGAATGACAGTAGATCTAAATATTCAACATTTTCGTTTTTTGGTTATAACTGTTTTATTTTATGTAATTTGAATATTATACAAAATACCAAATTAGCAGACAATTTCAATACCTACAAAACCTCTAATAATCTATTTTACTCTATCCCTCAAGGTTTTTGAGATATGTCAGAATGCATGACAGTAGATGTAATTATTCAACTTTTTCGTTTTTTAGGTATAACTTTTTTATTTTGTAAAATTTAAAAATTATACAAAATACCAAATTTGCAGACAATTTCAATACCTACAAAACATCTAATAAGCTATTTTACTCTATCCCTCAAGATTTTTGGGATATGTCAAAATGAATGCCAGTAGATGTAAATATTCGACATTTTCGTTTTCTGACTATAACTGTTTTATTTTATATAATATACAAATTATACAAAATAACAAATTAGCGGACAATTTCAATACCTACAAAACATCTAATAAGCTATTTTACTCTATCCCTCAAGGTTTTTGAGATATGTCAGAATGAATGACAGTAGATGTAATTATTCAAGTTTTTCGTTTTTTGGGTATAATTTTTTTATTTTATATAATTTAAAAATTATACAAAATACCAAATTTGCAGACAATTTCAATCCCTACAAAACATCTAATAACCTATTTTACTCTATCCCTCAAAATTTTTGAGTTATGTTAGAATGAATGACAGTAGATGTATATATTCAACATTTTCGTTTTTTGACTATAACTGTTTTATTTTATATAATATACAAATTATACAAAATAACAAATTAGCAGACAATTTTAATACCTACAAAACATCTAATAAACTATTTTACTCTATCGTTCAAGGTTTTTGAGATATGTCAGAATGAATGACAGTAGATGTAATTATTCAACTTTTTCGTTTTTTAGGTATAACTTTTTATTTTGTATAATTTTAAAATTATATATTATACCTACAAAACATCTAATAAACTATTTTACTCTATCCCTCAAGGTTTTTGAGATATGTCAGAATGAATGACAGTAGATGTAAATATTCAACATTTTCGTTTTTTGGTTACAACTTTTTTATTTTGTATAATTTGAAAATCATACAAAATACCAAATTTGCAGACAATTTCAATCCCTACAAAACATCTAATAAGCTATTTTACTCTATCCCTCAACGTTTTTGAGATATGTCAGAATGAATGACAGTAGATATAATTATTCAAGTTTTTCGTTGTTTGGTTATAACTGTTTTATTTTGTATAATTTGAAAATTATACAAAATACCAAATTTGCAGACAATTTCAATCCCTACAATACATCCAATAAGCTATTTTACTCTATGCCTCAAATTTATTAAGATATGTCAAAATGAATGACAGTAGATGTTAATATTCGACTTACTCGTTTTTTGGGTATAACTTTTTTATTATGTATAATTTGATAATTATATAAAACACCAAATTTGCAGACAATTTCAATCCCTACAAAACATCTCATAAGCGATTTTATTCTATCCCTCAAAGTTTTTGAGATAATGCAAAATGATTGACAGTATATGTAAATATTTAACTTTTTCGTTTTTAGGGTATAACTTTTTATTTTGTATAATTTGAAAATTATACAAAATACCAAATTTGCAGACAATTTCAATCCCTACAAAACATCTAATAACCTATTTTACTCTATCCCTCAAAGTTTTTGAGATATGTCAGAATGAATGACAGTACGTGTAAATATTCAACTTTTTCGTGTTTTGGGTATAACTTTTTTATTTTGTAAAATTTGAAATATATCTAAAATACCAAATTTATAGACAATTTCAATTCTTACAAAATATATAATATGCTATTTTACTCTATCCCTCAAGATTTTTGAGATAAGTCGAAATTAATGACAGTAGGTTTAAATATTAAACATTTTACTTTTTCGGCTATAACTTTTTTATTTTGTATAACTTAAAAATTATACAAAATACAAAATTGCAGACAATTTCAATTCGTACAAAACATCTAATACACTATTTTATTCTATCCGCTAAGGTTTTCGAGATATGTCAGAATGAATGACAATAGATGTAAATATTCAAATTTTTCGTTTTTTTTTTTATAACTTTTTATTTTGTATAATTTGAAAATTATATAAAATACCAAATTTGCAGAAAATTTCAATCCCTACAAACATCTAATAAGCTATTTTTCTCTATCACTCAAAGTTTTTGAGATATGTCAGAATAAATGATTGTAGATGTAAATATTCAACATTTTCGTTTTTTGGTTATAACTGTTTTATTTTGTATAATTTAAATATTATACAAAATACCAAATTTGCAGACAATTTCAAACCGTACAGAACATCTAATTCTTTTATTCTATCCATCAAGGTTTTCGAGATATGTCAGAATGAATGACAGTAGACGCAAATATTCAACATTTTTGTTTTTTGGTTATAACTATTTTATTTTGTATAATTTGAAAATTATTCAAAATATAAAATTTGCAGATAATTTCAATCCCTACAAAACATCTAATAATCTATTTTACTCTATCCCTCAAGATTTTTGAGATATCTCATAATGAATGACAGTAGATGTAATTATTCAACTTTTTCGTTTTTCGGTTATAACTTATTTATTTTGTAAAATTTGAAATGTATCCAAAATACCAAATTTGTAGACAATTTCAATCCCTACAAAACATCTATTATGCTATTTTACTCTATCCCTCAAGATTTTTGAGATAAGTCAAATTGAATGACAGTAGGTATAAATATTAAACATTTTCCTTTCTTGGCTATAACTTTCTAATTCTTATGAAAATTTTCTGAAATTTGGTATTTTGTATAATTTTTAAATTATACAAAATACCAAATTTCTGAAAATTTTCATCGGTACAAAACAACTAATATACTATTTTCTTCTATCCATGAAGGTTTTCGAGATATATCAAAATGAATAGGAGTAGGTGTAAATATTCAACTTGTTTGTTTTTTGGGTTTAACTTTTTTATTTTGTATAATTTAGTCTCGCCTGTCGGTATTCCAGGATCTTCCGCCCCTCGAGTATGGTCAGTCCCGCCAACTCTATCTTCAGGTAGTTGGAACCGTCCTTCTTCGCTATCTTCCTCAGTCTGCGCCTCTTAAGGCTGTCGATGCTTGTAGCGTCGCAGATCACGTAGTGTGTTGTCCATACACTTTTATTGGCTGGTCCTCCTCACGTTCTGACCTCTGTCGTCCTTGTGACAGCCACCCTCTGCCAGTTTCTGGTCCACCAGTTCGCGGATGACCCTTCCCGCCTTCTTCGTCCCTTGGTTGGTCACTGCTCTTCACAGTAGGCGGACTATGGGCATTCGGGGCCCTTCACTAAAGCCACGTACTGGAATGTGTTAGGGGGACTCTCTTCTGCAAGCATCATTGCAGCGTCTTTGTAGGAGGCCTGTTCGCCGAAGGCCATCCTAATTCGGCTTACAGTCTGCTGTCTCTGTCCATTGTCTATCAAGTTGGGTCTGCATATCCGCTGGAGTTTTGTGCAGCTCTTTCCTCTCCTTTTCTTGTGCTGCGCTGTGCAGCGCCTCTACTTGTTACAGCAAACCTCAGACAAAGAGGGAGGAGTCAATACTGATTCAATCAACTGAGGGACAAACGTATTCGGGCCTAGACCGGAAGATCCGGGACATTGACAGCGGGGACAGCAATCTCGTCCACTTCGAGATAACAGACAACGGACACCTCCGGATTTGGATGCGGGGCAGAGACGCACTTGTCGTTAAGGGAAACTACGGAGTTAGGTAGTAGGGAAAGTAGAAATATACCCATTTCTACTTTCCCTACTACCGTAGTTTCCCTTAACGACTCCATCTTTCATCCTCGCACTATCTTCCTTGGTCCGAACACAATTCCTCCTTATGCCCTATCCATCCTCGCTTCTGCATTGTAACAAAAATCTGTAGCAACTGAAAGAGGTGGCGGAAGAGTTGGAAACGGATGTTGAGGTATGGGCCATCTAGGGATGCCCCCTATCTTTCTTCTTGATTTATAAACTTGTCTTGAAAGCGTCTTGGAATGTGAGGGTGGCGGAGTTTGAAGGAGGAATCGGCAAGGGCGGAGGAAGACGCTTTAAAGACAAGTTTATAAATCAATAAGAAAGATAGTGGATGCAACAGGTGGGAAAGGAGGGAAGGTGGAGAAATGGGAGACGTGAGTTAGAGGCAATTCAGAAGGTAGAAAAGAAGTTAAAGGATTGTCTGTCGGAGCAGGGGTTGTGGGAGATTTTGAAACGAATGGAAACGAATGGTAGAACCTAATTTGTAATTTTTTTTATATTTCATGTTAAAGTCTACTCTCTATTGTTACTAAATTATTATTAAATACTTTTGTTATCTGAAATTGATGCTTCTAATCACAAAAAAAAAAACAAATATATAAATAAATTGCCAAACAAATATTATCTATACATTAAAATCTCATAGAATTTAACTAAACCACACAATACAATTGAATAAAACCCCCCATTATAACAAGTATCACAACCATTACGTTTCCTTAAAGTAATTATTTTACTAAAAGGACGCGACGAACAATTACTGGGATAACCATGTTTATTTCTAGCCTTCGGGTAAAGATTATCACTATTGCATTTCTCTTCAAAACACACGGTACATTGCAATTGTCCATGATCAGGTGCAATATGATCGCAATAGCTATAGCATAGTTCCTCCTCAAGCACGCAGCTTCTACCTATCCATGTGCGCCCAACTGCTGCCAATCTGAACATACCACAACAGTGTCGAGTGGGGCACAACTCGGTTGTCCGACGTGACACCACTGGACATCCTCTACAGGAGTAACAGGCAAATGTTTCAGGATTCTCCTGTGTTGTTACTTCTAAAAAAAATATATATTTAAAAAAAAAACATATTTAAGTGTGAATCCACCTCTTGTGGTGCCGCCAGATGACGTTTAACTTTCCTCCTAGGGCGTTAATTATATAATATTTTTTAAAATTATTATTAATATTGGTATTAACTTACTATTTACTAAACATGTTACTAATATAAAGTATGATATTTGCTTAGTAATCATACTGCTATTTTTTCATTGATTAATTGACATTGATTAATTAATTGACATATATTGTACACTCGATTAAAATAACTTAAGGATTTTAAATTTTTGTTGGTAGATTTTTTAATTTTGTAAACATATTTAACATGTTCAAAATTAATTTAGTGCTATGAAATCTCGAGTTATTTCACTTTAAAAACCAAAATTGCTTGAAAAAAGTTGCTTTTAATAAAATATAGCAAATATTTAGTTTTTATAATTTTATGTACATTTTGTAAATATTTTTCACATATCCAGTATTAATTTGGTGCTGTTATTATTATTATTATTATTATTTGTGATATTTTATCGCGTTAGATAAACATGAAACATAATCGTGTGGTTGATTAAATTTATTCGACGTCCTTGTGATTGTCAGTCATCGTTGGTATTATATTTAGTATTACTCGAAGCGCAGCCATGGAACGTTGGGTAGGAAAAGTCGCTGTGGTTACAGGAGCCAGCTCAGGCATTGGCAGGAGCATCGCTGAAAAACTTGCGAAATCTGGGGTTATTGTAAGCAAACATATTTATAATAAATAATCTAATCTCAAAAATTGTACACTCTCATGGGATATATTAATATACTTTAAAACTAAAAAATTATTTTTTATAACTTTATGTCTTTATGTCTAATAATAATCATCTTTATTTAAAGAAACGTACATATGTTTGTTGATACATATTTTTTTTCTTAAAGGCGCTACGACCCCGAAAGTGTTCGGTCCTTTATGAATATTATTTGTGAATTATTCCAAATATACAATAATTGATGTTTCAATTAACAAAAAAAGCTTCTCTAGAATTTACATATTTTTTCAATAACCTCCATTTTGATTTTATTCAAATTTTGATGGTGTCTTACCAATATACTAGTCTATATAAAAATATAATAGTCAAAAATTTGACGTTACTAGTAACGATTCTATTTAAAATCAAATTTCTAGTTTTATATTTGTGAGATTTATAAAAGCTTCTCTAGAATTTACATATTTTTTCAATAACCTCCATTTTAATTTTATTCAACTTTTGATGGTGTCTTACCAATATATTACTCTATATAAAAATGTAATAGTCAAAAATATGACGTCACTAGTAACGATGCTATTTAAAATCAAATTTCTAGTTTTATATTTGTGAGATTTATAAAAGCTTCTCTAGAATTTACATATTTTTTCAATAACCTCCATTTTGATTTTATTCAAATTTTGATGGTGCCTTAGCAATATATTAGTCTATGTAAAAATGTAATAGTCAAAAATATGACGTCACTAGTAACGGTGCTATTTTAAATCAAATTTTTAGTTTTATATTTGTGAGATTTATAAAAGCTTCTCTAGAATTTACATATTTTTTCAATAACCTCCATTTTGATTTTATTCAAATTTTGATGGCGTCTTACCAATATATTAGTCTATGTAAAAATGTAATAGTCAAAAATATGACGTTACTAGTAACGATGCTATTTAAAATCAAATTTCTAGTTTTATATTTGTGAGATTTATAAAAGCTTCTCTAGAATTTACATATTTTTTCAATAACCTCCATTTTAATTTTATTCAACTTTTGATGGTGTCTTACCAATATATTAGTCTATGTAAAAATGTAATAGTCAAAAATATGACGTTACTAGTAACGATGCTATTTAAAATCAAATTTCTAGTTTTATATTTGTGAGATTTATAAAAGCTTCTCTAGAATTTACATATTTTTTCAATAACCTCCATTTTGATTTTATTCAAATTTTGATGGCGTCTTACCAATATATTAGTCTATGTAAAAATGTAATAGTCAAAAATATGACGTCACTAGTAACGGTGCTATTTAAAATCAAATTTCTAGTTTTATATTTGTGAGATTTATAAAAGCTTCTCTAGAATTTACATATTTTTTCAATAACCTCCATTTTGATTTTATTCAAATTTTGATGGTGCCTTAGCAATATATTAGTCTATGTAAAAATGTAATAGTCAAAAATATGACGTCACTAGTAACGGTGCTATTTTAAATCAAATTTTTAGTTTTATATTTGTGAGATTTATAAAAGCTTCTCTAGAATTTACATATTTTTTCAATAACCTCCATTTTGATTTTATTCAAATTTTGATGGCGTCTTACCAATATATTAGTCTATGTAAAAATGTAATAGTCAAAAATATGACGTTACTAGTAACGATGCTATTTAAAATCAAATTTCTAGTTTTATATTTGTGAGATTTATAAAAGCTTCTCTAGAATTTACATATTTTTTCAATAACCTCCATTTTGATTTTATTCAAATTTTGATGGCGTCTTACCAATATATTAGTCTATGTAAAAATGTAATAGTCAAAAATATGACGTTACTAGTAACGATGCTATTTAAAATCAAATTTCTAGTTTTATATTTGTGAGATTTATAAAAGCTTCTCTAGAATTTACATATTTTTTCAATAACCTCCATTTTAATTTTATTCAACTTTTGATGGTGTCTTACCAATATATTAGTCTATGTAAAAATGTAATAGTCAAAAATATGACGTTACTAGTAACGATGCTATTTAAAATCAAATTTCTAGTTTTATATTTGTGAGATTTATAAAAGCTTCTCTAGAATTTACATATTTTTTCAATAACCTCCATTTTGATTTTATTCAAATTTTGATGGTGTCTTACCAATATACTAGTCTATATAAAAATATAATAGTCAAAAATTTGACGTTACTAGTAACGATTCTATTTAAAATCAAATTTCTAGTTTTATATTTGTGAGATTTATAAAAGCTTCTCTAGAATTTACATATTTTTTCAATAACCTCCATTTTAATTTTATTCAACTTTTGATGGTGTCTTACCAATATATTACTCTATATAAAAATGTAATAGTCAAAAATATGACGTCACTAGTAACGATGCTATTTAAAATCAAATTTCTAGTTTTATATTTGTGAGATTTATAAAAGCTTCTCTAGAATTTACATATTTTTTCAATAACCTCCATTTTGATTTTATTCAAATTTTGATGGCGTCTTACCAATATATTAGTCTATGTAAAAATGTAATAGTCAAAAATATGACGTTACTAGTAACGATGCTATTTAAAATCAAATTTCTAGTTTTATATTTGTGAGATTTATAAAAGCTTCTCTAGAATTTACATATTTTTTCAATAACCTCCATTTTGATTTTATTCAAATTTTGATGGCGTCTTACCAATATATTAGTCTATGTAAAAATGTAATAGTCAAAAATATGACGTTACTAGTAACGATGCTATTTAAAATCAAATTTCTAGTTTTATATTTGTGAGATTTATAAAAGCTTCTCTAGAATTTACATATTTTTTCAATAACCTCCATTTTGATTTTATTCAAATTTTGATGGTGTCTTACCAATATACTAGTCTATATAAAAATATAATAGTCAAAAATTTGACGTTACTAGTAACGATTCTATTTAAAATCAAATTTCTAGTTTTATATTTGTGAGATTTATAAAAGCTTCTCTAGAATTTACATATTTTTTCAATAACCTCCATTTTAATTTTATTCAACTTTTGATGGTGTCTTACCAATATATTACTCTATATAAAAATGTAATAGTCAAAAATATGACGTCACTAGTAACGATGCTATTTAAAATCAAATTTCTAGTTTTATATTTGTGAGATTTATAAAAGCTTCTCTAGAATTTACATATTTTTTCAATAACCTCCATTTTAATTTTATTCAACTTTTGATGGTGTCTTACCAATATATTAGTCTATGTAAAAATGTAATAGTCAAAAATATGACGTTACTAGTAACGATGCTATTTAAAATCAAATTTCTAGTTTTATATTTGTGAGATTTATAAAAGCTTCTCTAGAATTTACATATTTTTTCAATAACCTCCATTTTGATTTTATTCAAATTTTGATGGCGTCTTACCAATATATTAGTCTATGTAAAAATGTAATAGTCAAAAATATGACGTCACTAGTAACGGTGCTATTTAAAATCAAATTTCTAGTTTTATATTTGTGATATTTATAAAAGCTTCTCTAGAATTTACATATTTTTTCAATAACCTCCATTTTGATTTTATTCAAATTTTGATGGCGTCTTACCAATATATTAGTCTATGTAAAAATGTAATAGTCAAAAATATGACGTCACTAGTAACGATGCTATTTAAAATCAAATTTCTAGTTTTATATTTGTGAGATTTATAAAAGCTTCTCTATAAAATGTGAGAAATTCTGAAAAATGTGTGGTATATTCTACAAAATGTGAGATATATTCTGAAAAATGTGAGAAATATTCTAAAGAATGTGAGATATATTCTGTAAATGTCAGATGTATTCTAAAAAATGTGAGATGTATTCTGAAAAATGTGAGAAATATTCTGAAAAATGTGAGATATATTTTGAAAAATGTGAGAAATATTCTGAAAACCTCACAAAATGATATTTTAAATATTTTGGTGAAATATTAAGCTATTATTAAATATAATAAATACGAATATTTTACATTTGTGAATTATTTTAAATGTTTCTCTAAAATTTGCAATTTGTATACAAATGTCTGTATTGATTTAATTAAATTTTATTGTAAATTACCAATACATTAGACTATACAAAAATGCAATAAATAACAATATGTCTTTACTAGTAGCGCGGTTATTTAACGACAAACTTGATATTTATAGACTGTAGCTTTGGCACGCCGATATTCGCGGCTGGTGGAGCTGCGGGACTCATTGGGAGAGCACAAGAGTAACCTGCATCCCAAAGAATGTGATATCACCAATGAGGAATTACTAAAGAAGGTATTCAGTGAAATTAAGGAAGAACTTGGTCCAATCAATATTCTGGTGAATAATGCTGGGCGTGTGATGCCAGGATTTATCTGCGGTATTTTATAATAATTATTAATTATTATTATTAATTATTATTATTATTAATTATTATTATTATTATTATTAATTATTATTATTAATTATTATTATTGATGAATATAGATGAATATAGATGAATATAAATGAATATAGATGAATGTAGATGAATATAGATGAATATAAATGAATATAGATGAATATACATAAATATAAATGAATATAAATGAATATAAATGAATATAAATGAATATAAATGAATATAGATGAATATAGATGAATATAAGTGAATATAAATGAATATACATGAATATAGGTGAATATAGATGAATATAAATGAAGATAGATGAATATAGATGAATACAGATGAATATAGATGAATACAGATGAATATAGATGAATGTAGATGAATATAGATGAATATAAATGAATATAGATGATTGTAGATGGGATTTATCTGCGGTATTTTATAATAATTATAATTTATTATTATTATTAATTATTATTATTAATTATTATTATTAATTATTATTATTAATTATTATTATTAATTATTATTATTAATTATTATTATTAATTATTATTATTAATTATTATTATTAATTATTATTATTATTATTAATTATTATTATTATTATTATTATTAATTATTATTATTAATTATAGTTATTTTATATTATTAGAATATAGATGAATATCGATAAATATAAATGAATATAAATGAATATAAATGTATATAAATGAATATAAATGAATATAAATGAATATAAATGAATATAAATGAATATAAATGAATATAAATGAATATAAATGAATATAGATGAATATAAGTGAATATACATGAATATAGGTGAATATAGATGAATATAAATGAATATAGATGAATATAGATGAATATAGATGAATATAGATGAATATAGATGAATACAGATGAATATAGATGAATGTAGATGAATATAGATGAATATAAATGAATATAGATGATTGTAGATGGGATTTATCTGCGGTATTTTATAATAATTATAATTTATTATTATTATTAATTATTATAATTTATTATTATTATTAATTATTATTATTAATTATTATTATTAATTATTATTATTAATTATTATTATTAATTATTATTATTAATTATTATTATTAATTATTATTATTAATTATTATTATTAATTATTATTATTAATTATTATTATTCAATTATTATTATTAATGATTATTATTAATTATTATAATTAATTATTATTATTAATTATTATTATTAATTATTATTATACAATTATTATTATTAATGATTATTATTAATTATTATAATTAATTATTATTATTAATGATTATTATTAATTATTATTATTAATTATTATTATTAATGATTATTATTAAATATTATTATTAATTATTATTATTATTTATTATTATTAATTAATTATTATTATTTATTATTATTAATTAATTATTATTATTAATTATTATTAATCATAATTATTATTAATAATAATTATTATTAATTATAGTTATTTTATATTATAAGGATTATGTTGCAGTTATTATTTTAAAAGTCACATACATAAAAAGCGAACAAAGTATTGTAAACTATAATAATAATAATAATAATAATAATAATAATAATAATAATTTTTTATTTACGGCAACGCCATTTCATACAAATTTTTACAAAAAATAGGATATAAAATACAAAAAAATACAACCTACGAAATAAAAAATAAATAAAAAAAATAACTATTTGCAATGATCCTATTTTTTTGTAATAAATGTCAAGTAATGTATTTTAAATAATGTTTTTTAGAACAATCTACTGAATCATGGCGTAACGTTCTCGAGCTAAACAACATAGCACTGTGCGTAGCAACCAGAGAGGCTGTAGCTATGATGAGACAATCCAACATCGCAGGACACATAGTGTTAATTAACAGTGTTGCAGGACATTACGTACCTATGTTTGACGCGCCAGGGGGAGGTGTCTATCCCGCCAGCAAACATGCAGTGACCGCAATTGCTGAATCTCTGAGGCAGGAGATGAATTACTTCAAAACTGGGATTAAAATTACGGTAATAATTATTTAATAATGAATAAATGAATATAAATATGAATAGAAATTAATATTAATGAATATAAATGAACATAAATGAATATAAATGAATATAAGTGAATATAAATGAATATAAATGAATATAAATGAATATAAATGAATATAAATGAATATAAATGAATATAAATGAATATAAATGAATATAAATGAATATAAATGAATATAAATGAATATAAATGAATATAAATGAATATAAATGAATATAAATGAATATAGATGAATAAAGAAAAATATAGATTAATATAGATGAATATATATGAATGGAGATGAATATAGATGAATATAAATGAATATACATGAGTATAGATGAATATAAACGAATATAAATGAATATAAACGAATATAAATGAATATAAATACAGTAATATTTATTTAATAATGAATAAATGAATATATATATATATATATATATATATATATATATATATATATATATATATATAGATGAATGCAGATGAATATATATGGATGAATGCAGATGAATATACATGAAAATAAATGAATATAGAAGAATATAGATAAATATACATGAATATAGATGAATATAGATGAATATAGATAAATATAGATGAATATAAATGAATATAGATGAATATAAATGAATATAAATGAATATAAAGACAGTAATATTTATTTAATAATGAATAAATAAATATAAATATGAATAGAAATGAATATAAATGAATAGAAATGAACATAAATGAATATAAATGAATATAAGTGAATATAAATGAATATAAATAAATATAAATGAATATAAATACAGTAATATTTATTTAATAATGAATGAATGAATATATATATATATATATATATATATATATATATATATATAGATGAATGCAGATGAATATACATGAAAATAAATGGATATAGAAGAATATAGATAAATATACATGAATATACTTGAATATAAATGAATATAAGTGAATATAAATGAATATAGATGAATGTAGATGAATATACATGCATATAAATGAATATAGATGAATATAGCTAAATATTGATAAATATAAATGAATATATATGGATGAATGCAGATGAATATACATGAAAATAAATTAATATAGAAGAATATAGATAAATATACATGAATATAGATGAATATAGATGAATATAAATGAATATAGATGAATATAAATGAATATAAATGAATATAAATGAATATAAATGAATATAAATGAATATAAATGAATATATACGGATGAATGCAGGAATGAAAATAAATGAATATAGAAGAATATAGATAAGTATACATGAATATAAATGAATATACTTAAATATACTTGAATATAAATGAACATAAATGAATATAAAAGAATATAAATGAATATAAGTGAATATAAATAAATATAGATGAATGTAGATGAATATAAATGAATATAGATAAATACTGATAAATATAAATGTATATAAATGAATATAATTGAATATAAATGAATATAAATGAATATAGATGAATTATAAACGAATATAAATTAATATAAATTAATATAGATAAATAAAAATGCATATAAATGAATATAGACGAATATAGATGAATATAGATAAATATTGATAAATATTAATAAATATAAATGTATATAAATGTATATAAATGAATATAAATGAATATAAATGAATATAAATGAATATAAATGAATATAAATGAATATAAATGAATATAAATGAATATAAATGAATATAAATGAATATAAATGAATATAAATGAATATAAATGAATATAAATGAATATAAGTGAATATAAATAAATATAGATGAATGTAGATGAATATAAATGAATATATATAGATTAATGCAGATGAATATACATGAAAATGAATATAGAAGAATATAGATAAATATACATGAATATAAAAGAATATAAATGAATATAAATGAATATAAATGAATATAGATGAATATAAATGAATATAGACGAATATAGATGAATATGAATGAATATAAATGAATATAAATGAATATAAATAAATATAAATGAATATAAATGAATATAAATGAATATAAATGAATATAAGTGAATATAAATAAATATAGATGAATATACATGAATATACATGAATATAGATGAATATAGATAAATAAAAATGAATAAATGAATATAAATATGAATAGAAATGAATAGAATTGAATAGAAATGAATAGAAATGCATAGAAATAAATAATAATAATAATAATAATAATGCTTTATTAACGGAAAACTACATTTCAAAATCAATTACAAACAAATTTTAAAACTAAAACTAAAAATGTGATTTTATAAGAGACCCAAATATATACATATACATATAACAAACTAAATATAAAATTTAAAAATACATATTAAGCAGGAAAATATATATATATATATATATATATATATATATATATATATATATATATATATATATACATACATGCACACGTACACACTCGCACATACATATATAACTAAACGCGCAAGAGCTCATTTTGCCAATACAGCAAAAAATACATTTTTTAAAAGAGTAAAAAGACATAAACTAACCAAATTATATAATAGAAATGACAATTTATAAGTATAGAAATAGAAATGAATATAAATGAATATATATGGATGAATGCAGATGAATATACATGAATATAAATGAATATAAATGAATATAGATGAATATAGATGAATATAGATTAATATAGATTAATATAAATGAATATAGATTAATGTAGATGAATGTAGATGAATATAGATGAATATAAATGAATATAGATGAATGTAGATGAATATAGATGAATATAAATGAATATAAATGAATATAAATGAATATAAGTGAATATAAATGAATATAGATGAATATAGATGAATATAGATGAATATAGATGAATATAGATGAATATAAATGAATATAGATGAATATAGATGAATATAAATGAATATAATAATAATAATAATAATAAGCTTTATTGTCCTACGGAAAGAAAAAAAAACTGAATAAATATATATAAATGAATATAGAAATATATAAATGAATATAGATGAATATAGATGAATATAAGTGAATATAAATGAATATAGATGAATATAGATGAATATAGATGAATATAGATGAATATAGATGAATATAGATGAATATAAATGAATATAGATGAATATAAATGAATATAATAATAATAATAATAATAAGCTTTATTGTCCTACGGAAAGAAAATAAAACCAAGTACAGGACAACAACAATAATATGTAAAATGTATATAAATGAATATAAATGAATATAAATGAATATAAATGAATATAAATGAATATAAATGAATATAAATGAATATAAGTGAATATAAATGAATATAGATGAATATAGATGAATATAGATGAATATAGATGAATATAGATGAATATAGATGAATATAAATGAATATAATAATAATAATAATAATAAGCTTTATTGTCCTACGGAAAGAAAATAAAACCAAGTACAGGACAACAACAATAATATGTAAAATGTATAAATATATATAGATGAATAAATTGAACATAAATGTATATAAATGAATATAGATGAATATAAATGAATATAGATGAATATGAATGAATATAAATGAATATAAACGAATATAAATATAGATGAATGTTATATATAAATATAGTTGAATATAATTGAATATAAATGAATATAAATGTATATAAATGAACATAGATGAATATGAATGAACATAAATTAATTTAAATCAATATAAATGAATATAAATAAATATAAATGAATAAATGAACATGCTGATTAATCATTTTAGAGCATTAGTCCAGGTTACACTACAACTGAGATATTCGATGATAAAGAGTCAAAGTTTCCCAATGCACTGGAGTCTGAAGATGTTGCCGATGCTGTAATGTACGCCATTGGTACGCCCCCACGAGTACAGGTAAATATACGTAATAGGTGGAATGAATTTTGTCTACTTATGAATGCGTATTTTTACAGGTGCATGAATTGCAGATTAGAGCTGTAGGTGAAACATTTTAAATTTTCAATTTTCCAAAAGTCTGCCGTGTAGCATCTATAATTGAAAAAATTTAAAACTGTAATACATTTTGCAACAAGGCTAACCATACCGATGTAAAATATGTAAAAAGTGTATTTCTTGTAAATCTTATAAAAAATTAATTTCATAAATACTTCGTACTTTATAAATCCTAATTAATGATTGTTTTTTTTTGCCCTACTATTATCATCCTACCACATTTATTAACCCAGATTTTAATACATTATTTAAAAAAAAAATTATTGTTTTTTTTGCCCTACTATTATTACCCTACCACATTTAATAACCCAGATTTTAATACATTATTTAAAAAAAACTGTAGTAGAGTAGAAGAAATAGCAAAAAAGTTGGTGTCGAAAAATAATTGTATATATAAATAATGTATCTTAAATTATTTTAACTATGTATGTTTATAAATAATCATACTAAATTCTGTGAATAAAAACATTAGTAAACTAACTCCTTTGAGCAATCACTACTTAGAACTGATTAAGACAATATGCGAATATGACGTCTTGTCTCGCTCCTATTATTATGAATTGTATAATGGTTCGTTTTGGTAAACAACTGACGGAAATATTTTTATTTACAAACGATTAAGCCTTAGTGGAACGGGACCTTATGACCCTTTAAATGTGCACGCGATTAGATTAGTCTTGCGGGACGCGCCATTCTCTACACCGAAACAGGCGCCGCAAGTTATCATATAATTTCCGCATATTTTTTTTTTCTTCAGTTAATATTGCATGGCGGTAATGTGAAATGATTAAGGGTGTATAATAATGTGTAGTGATTGTTAACCAGTGTTTTATTACATTTTACCATGTGGCTACTCAAGGCTTTAATTTGTGTTAATATTGGATTTATAGTTGCGGTAAGTAGGATCAAATTTAAATTTAATGTATGGATAGTGTGTAAATGTTATTTATATATTTATTGAATCATATACCTTTCTACCGTTAGGTGTATGCTTGTAAATCTTATTATTTTTTTAAAATAAAATAAAATATAATTAAATTATTAAATTAAAATAAAATAATAAAATAATAAAATAATTAAAAAATTAAATTTAAATAAAAATCTACTCAGCTCAGTGGCCAAGTGGTTTGAGTCCTTGTCCGTCGTGTACTGAGTATTGGGGAGCTAGAGAACCCCATAGGGGCGAATATTCGCGAATCACTATTCACAGTTTTCAGAGGTTTTCTGTGTTAAGTTAAGGTAAATATCGGGTGATTAAACACCTCTGAGATTCTCCCTTGGCAAGCGAAAAAGCCTCACGGCTGATAGCCCTATAAAATAGATTTTTTTGTTTTTAATCTGAATATTAAATTATATGATGAATCATATAATGTATTATATTAACAACCCAGATCAGTGACTGATGGCCCTATAAAGATAGAAAATTCTTTTTTCTTCCGAAAGGAATCAATCCACATAATTGATGAACCAAAATTCAGAAAGATAGCATTTTCATGTATTTGTTATAACTTTTTCATTTCGAATGATACCGAAAAACTAAAAACACATTTTCATTGCCACTTTTCATACTCTTTAATAATTTAAAAGAAAAAAATAGATATCTTTCTTAGTCTATAAGATATGAAAGAACCAAAATTCAGAAAGATAGCATTTTCATTTATTTGTTATAACTTTTTCATTTCGAATGAAACCGAAAAACTAAAAACACATTTTCATTGCCACTTTTCATACTCTTTAATAATCTAAAAGAAAAAAATAGATATCTTTCTTAGTCTATAAGATATGAAATAACCAAAATTCAGAAAGATAGCATTTTTATGTATTTGTTATAACTTTTTCATTTTGAATGATACCGAAAAACTAGAAACACATTTTCATTGCCACTTTTCATACTCTTGAATAATCTAAAAGAAAAAAATAGATATCTTTCTTAGTCTATAAGATATGAAAGAACCAAAATTCAGAAAGATAGCATTTTCATGTATTTGTTATAACTTTTTCATTTCGAATGATACCGAAAAACTAAAAACACATTTTCATTGCCACTTTTCATACTCTTTAATAATTTAAAAGAAAAAAATAGATATCTTTCTTAATCTATAAGATATGAAAGAATCAAAATTCAGAAAGATAGCATTTTCATGTATTTGTTATAACTTTTTCATTTCGAATGATACCGAAAAACTAAAAACACATTTTCATTGCCACTTTTCATACTCTTTAATAATCTAAAAGAAAAAAATAGATATCTTTCTTAGTCTATAAGATATGAAAGAACCAAAATTCAGAAAGATAGCATTTTCATGTATTTGTTATAACTTTTTCATTTCGAATGATACCGAAAAACTAAAAACACATTTTCATTGCCACTTTTCATACTCTTTAATAATCTAAAAGAAAAAAATAGATATCTTTCTTAGTCTATAAGATATGAAAGAACCAAAATTCAGAAAGATAGCATTTTCATTTATTTGTTATAACTTTTTCATTTCGAATGATACCGAAAAACTAAAAACACATTTTCATTGCCACTTTTTATACTCTTTAATAATCTAAAAGAAAAAAATAGATATCTTTCTTAGTCTATAAGATATGAAAGAACCAAAATTCAGAAAGATAGCATTTTCATGTATTTGTTATAACTTTTTCATTTCGAATGATACCGAAAAACTAAAAACACATTTTCATTGCCACTTTTCATTCTCTTTAATAATCTAAAAGAAAAAAATAGATATCTTTCTTAGTCTATAAGATATGAAAGAACCAAAATTCAGAAAGATAGCATTTTCATGTATTTGTTATAACTTTTTCATTTCGAATGATACCGAAAAACTAAAAACACATTTTCATTGCCACTTTTCATTCTCTTTAATAATCTAAAAGAAAAAAATAGATATCTTTCTTAGTCTATAAGATATGAAAGAACCAAAATTCAGAAAGATAGCATTTTTATGTATTTGTTATAACTTTTTCATTTCGAATGATACCGAAAAACTAAAAACACATTTTCATTGCCACTTTTCATTCTCTTTAATAATCTAAAAGAAAAGAAATAGATATCTTTCTTAGTCTATAAGATATAAAAGAACCAAAATTCAGAAAGATAGCATTTTCATGTATTTGATATAACTTTTTCATTTCGAATGATACCGAAAAACTAAATACACATTTTCATTGCCACTTTTCATACTCTTTAATAATCTAAAAGAAAAAAATAGATATCTTTCTTAGTCTATAAGATATGAAAGAACCAAAATTCAGAAAGATAGCATTTTCATGTATTTGTTATAACTTTTTCATTTCGAATGATACCGAAAAACTAAAAACACATTTTCATTGCCACTTTTCATTCTCTTTAATAATCTAAAAGAAAAAAATAGATATCTTTCTTAGTCTATAAGATATGAAAGAACCAAAATTCAGAAAGATAGCATTTTCATGTATTTGTTATAACTTTTTCATTTCGAATGATACCGAAAAACTAAAAACACATTTTCATTGCCACTTTTCATACTCTTTAATAATCTAAAAGAAAAAAATAGATATCTTTCTTAGTCTATAAGATATGAAAGAACCAAAATTCAGAAAGATAGCATTTTCATGTATTTGTTATAACTTTTTCATTTCGAATGATACCGAAAAACTAAAAACACATTTTCATTGCCACTTTTCATACTCTTTAATAATCTAAAAGAAAAAAATAGATATCTTTCTTAGTCTATAAGATATGAAAGAACCAAAATTCAGAAAGATAGCATTTTCATTTATTTGTTATAACTTTTTCATTTCGAATGATACCGAAAAACTAAAAACACATTTTCATTGCCACTTTTTATACTCTTTAATAATCTAAAAGAAAAAAATAGATATCTTTCTTAGTCTATAAGATATGAAAGAACCAAAATTCAGAAAGATAGCATTTTCATGTATTTGTTATAACTTTTTCATTTCGAATGATACCGAAAAACTAAAAACACATTTTCATTGCCACTTTTCATTCTCTTTAATAATCTAAAAGAAAAAAATAGATATCTTTCTTAGTCTATAAGATATGAAAGAACCAAAATTCAGAAAGATAGCATTTTCATGTATTTGTTATAACTTTTTCATTTCGAATGATACCGAAAAACTAAAAACACATTTTCATTGCCACTTTTCATTCTCTTTAATAATCTAAAAGAAAAAAATAGATATCTTTCTTAGTCTATAAGATATGAAAGAACCAAAATTCAGAAAGATAGCATTTTCATGTATTTGTTATAACTTTTTCATTTCGAATGATACCGAAAAACTAAAAACACATTTTCATTGCCACTTTTCATTCTCTTTAATAATCTAAAAGAAAAAAATAGATATCTTTCTTAGTCTATAAGATAAGAAAGAACCAAAATTCAGAAAGATAGCATTTTCATGTATTTGTTATAACTTTTTCATTTCGAATGATACCGAAAAACTAAAAACACATTTTCATTGCCACTTTTTATACTCTTTAATAATCTAAAAGAAAAAAATAGATATCTTTCTTAGTCTATAAGATAAGAAAGAACCAAAATTCAGAAAGATAGCATTTTCATGTATTTGTTATAACTTTTTCATTTCGAATGATACCGAAAAACTAAAAACACATTTTCATTGCCACTTTTCATTCTCTTTAATAATCTAAAAGAAAAAAATAGATATCTTTCTTAGTCTATAAGATATGAAAGAACCAAAATTCAGAAAGATAGCATTTTCATGTATTTGTTATAACTTTTTCATTTCGAATGATACCGAAAAACTAAAAACACATTTTCATTGCCACTTTTCATTCTCTTTAATAATCTAAAAGAAAAAAATAGATATCTTTCTTAGTCTATAAGATATGAAAGAACCAAAATTCAGAAAGATAGCATTTTCATGTATTTGTTATAACTTTTTCATTTCGAATGATACCGAAAAACTAAAAACACATTTTCATTGCCACTTTTCATTCTCTTTAATAATCTAAAAGAAAAAAATAGATATCTTTCTTAGTCTATAAGATAAGAAAGAACCAAAATTCAGAAAGATAGCATTTTCATGTATTTGTTATAACTTTTTCATTTCGAATGATACCGAAAAACTAAAAACACATTTTCATTGCCACTTTTTATACTCTTTAATAATCTAAAAGAAAAAAATAGATATCTTTCTTAGTCTATAAGATATGAAAGAACCAAAATTCAGAAAGATAGCATTTTCATGTATTTGTTATAATTTTTTCATTTCAAATGATTTTTTCATTTCAAACTATACCAAAATAATTTGTTGTGTCTAATTGTTTGTTGTTTTTAGATCTACGTGCCTAGCAACACGAAAAAGCCTCTATCCAACATCGGCGTGAAGACGATTGGTTGGCAAGCCCAGTCCAGTGAGCGCAATCTCATCATCCACCAAAACTACAGCAATGTTAAGCTGCAACAGCATGCAGATACGAAAAACCTTGACCAAATCTACGAAGACAATAGAAGCGGCCGATATCTACAAAACCAACAACAAATTTTAGATGACATGCAACAGGCTATCAATAATTTCCCAGATGAATCAACTATTGGTGGCAATAAACAGACATGTGTAGGAATTAATTGCGAGTATACACAAAATTTCGAAGCAACTACAGCTGATTTAGATCAGACACATTACAAGCAAGGGGTTGGTGTTGTTGCTAAACCTTTTGGGCGGTATCCAGGCGAAGATGTAGTGCAACGAGTTGATGAATGTACAGGATCACACTGTAGGCAAGCAAATAATTTTGAATCACTAAATGGCCAGCAAAATGGTCAACAAAATGAAAATGTTGGGCAACAAAATGCAAATGTTGGTCAACAAACCGATAGTTTTCCTGATGTCAATAATTTTGAACAACAATCAGGTTTTGATCAACAAAATGAACATTTTGGTCAACAAACTAATAGTTTTCCTGATGAAAATAATTTTGAACGCCAATCGGGTTTTGACCAACAAACTGGACATTTCCCGACAATAACTAATGTAGAACAACATACCAGTTTTAAACAGAAATATAATTTTGGACAACAATCTAGTAATTTTGATCAACAAAATGGGCAACAAAACAGTTTTGGACATAAAAATAATTTTGATCAACAAAATGGTGATTTTGATCAAATAACTGCAAATTCCGATCAAGTAAATAGTAATTTTCCGCATGAAGGTCAGCATACAAGTAATTTTGAGCAAATCAGTAATTGTAATGGTCATAACTGTGGTCCTCAAACTACTAAACGTTGTAGAGGTGATGATTGTGAGGACGAAACAACGCCTACAGTGCCAACAACAGTATCGTATGAAAATCACCAAAGGTATCCACGGCCGCAAAATTATTATTCCGGAAAACTTCAGGCTGCACCAACATCAGTAAATGTTTATAGTAAGTGCCCTTCAGGTACCACAGGTCAGTTTGTATACGAGTACTCCTGCAATCAGTTTTTAAACTGCTGGAAGGGCCGCGGTTACCCCCAAAACTGCGCCCCAGGCACTCTTTTCAACCCAAAAACATTGGAGTGCGACTACGCTGATAAAGTTGAATGTGTTAGCGGTCCTGGTAGAGCCCAACAGAAGCCAGTAAGCGCTAAACTACAGGCCGGTTGTCCTGCAGGATTTTCAGGCATAATGCCGCACTATGGGGACTGTTCCAAGTTTATCAACTGCGCTAATGGGATTGAAAATTTTATGGACTGTGCCCCAGGGACGCTTTTTGATGTGAAAAGCAACGTTTGTGATTTCCCTTACAAAACTAAATGCGTTAATGGTGGAAACGAATTATCAAAAAATGTTAATCAACAATATAATGGTGGTGGTAGTTCTTATAACAAACAAAATGTTTATGATCAATATAGTGGTGACTACAATCACCAATATAACAAGCAAAATTGGAATCAGGAAGAAATAGTTGGATATAACAAACAGACATCACACCAAAATGGTTATGGTGGTAATTATGAAGGTCAGAGTAATTTTTATGGTAGTACTTTACCTATGTCAACACCTCAAGGTGGTGGTTTTACTATTATTACTTCTAATAAACCATATGGTACAGGAGCTACTCGCACTTCTTCACAGGATGTTCTTAGTTATGGTCAACACTATACTAGAAAGCCCAGTTACCGTCCAGAAAGTGGTAGTGTTGATCAAACTAATGCAGGAAGTACTACGAATGATCAAAACTATTTTGGACACAATAATGGTTATGGAGGTCATGCGAATGTTGCAGGTAGTACTAATGATTATCATTATAAACCGAATATTCCTCAAGTTGGTGATTCCCAATCAACTGGATATAGTGGACGAACTCGTTATGAGGGTAGTACTGGAGGTAGCAGTACTGGTAGTACTGGCTATCATCAATATTCAAAGGATACTCAAAATACTGGTGGTATACAGTCAAATGCATTTGGTGCTGGTAGTTATAATGGACAAACGAATGGTGGTAGTTCCAACTACAATGGACATACGAGTTCTGTAAGTTACTCCTATGATGGACAAGCGAGTGCTGGTAGTTCTCCACATAATAGACCAACAGGTTCTGGTAGTTTCCCATATAATAGACAAACGAGTGCTAGTAGTTCTACCAATCATGGACATGCGAGTTCTGGTAACTATAACAGACATACTAGTTCTGGTACCTATAATGGACAAACGGGTGCTGGTAGTTCTCCCCAAAATGGACCTGCAGGTTCTGATAGACAAACGAATATTGGTAGTTCCACCTACAATGGACAAACAGGTTCTGATAGACAAACGAATGTTGGTAGTTCTACCTACAATGGACAAACGAGTGTTGGTAATTCCGATTATAATGGACAAACAAGTGCTGGTAGTTCCTCTTATAACATACAAACTAGTGGTGGAGGTAGTAAATATTATGGAAGTTCAAAGGATCACCAAAATGGTGATCAAACACAAGACCACTTTCTGGCACCAACCCAATCCAGTTCACACCATCAAAATTCTTATCATGTACAGAATGTAGGTACTACTCCTTATCCAGCACCTCCTGTTGGTTTTCATAGTAGTCACGGTGTTGGTCAAAATATTGCCTCAAAAGCACCTTACACCAAACAAAGCTCCCCAAAATGCCCTGACCACCACACAGGCCTTCTACCCCACCCTTATGTATGTTCAAAATTCCTAAACTGTGCTAATGGCATCACCTACATACAAGACTGCGCGCCTGGAACCCTTTTCAACAGTCTTGGTGGGATATGCGATTTCCCCTACAATGTTAGGTGTAGCAATTATGTGCCACCCAGCCAGCATTACGAAGTGGTGGAAACAACCACAGAGTACTATTCTCAAGCAACACAAGCCACACCAGTTAGTACCGATAGTGTTGATGATTTAAACACAGCGCAGAGCAACAATCGGATCAAACATTGGCCGCCCCCGTTTCCCTCAACTGATCTTAATGCGGACTACGTTTTTGAATATGAAGATATTAATGTTTCACCCGAAGCGGAAGTTGTTACAGGACCTCTAGTGATGAACTGGTGTGATTCGAAAGGATTTGAGTGTGGGAATAAAGTATGTGTTGCGCCATATACTGTCTGCGATGGTATAAAGGTAAGTTAAGTAATGTTAAGCATTCGCTATATGTATTTACGGATTTAGAAAGCCAGAAAGCTCTACTAGTTAAGATATGTCTGTTCAAATCAGATCTTGAGTTAGACAAACTCATTCATATTGCCCAAGAATACAGAGAGAATCAATCTTTATAGAATATATTAAATAACCTTTATATTTTTGCAGAATTGCCCAAACGGAAAGGATGAAATAAGCTGTGATGACAACCTCCACCAATTCGATCGCATTCCAAACACTAAACTGGCAGTGAGGGAGACTGAAAAGGTTTCCAATATTACCCTAAAGTGGTGCGCAAAAATGTGTTTGGAGCATGATTGCAAAGCTTTCAACTATAGGTATGTTATGACGTGGATAATATTAGAATGGGCGTGACTAATAGTAAAATGGGCGTGGCTAATAGTAGAACGGGCGTGACTAATAGTAGAATGGGCGTGACTAATAGTAGAATGGATGTTGAAAATAGTAGAATGGATGTGGGTAATAGTATAATGGACGTGGATAGTAGTTAAATGAGCGTGGATAATATTAGGAACGGTAGCGTGGATAATAGTAGAATGGACGTTGATAATAGTAGAATGGACGTGGATAATAATATAAAGGTAGGAAAATAGTAAAATGGACGTGGAAAATTTTAGGACGGGATGCGTGGCCAATGATGAGCGTGGATAATAGTAGTAGGGGCGTGGCTAATAGTAGAATAGATGTGAATAATAATAATAATAAATAATAGTACAATGAGTGTGGATTATACTAGGATGGGTGGCGTGGGTAATAGTAGAATGGACGTGGAAAATGGTAGAATGGACGTGGAAAATATTAGAATGGATGTGGGCCATGGTATAATGGACGTGGATAGTAGTTAAATGAGCGTGGATAATATTAGGATGGCTAGCATGGATAATAGTAGAATATTGATACAATATCATATCATCATCTGATGTGAGCAATTACTATGATCTATCTAATTCTATTGGCCGCCGCTGGTTTAAATGGTTCGGTTGATGAATATTGATACAATATCATATCATCATCTGATGTGAGCAATAACTATGATCTAACTAATCCTATTGGCAGCTGGTTTATATGGTTCGGTTGATATCATTTCTGTCCATTGCCTTAAGTTCTTCATCCATTTTTTCGACCAGATCATCTTCTTCCTTCTACCTTTCCTGCCAGTACGACTTGTTTTGACTTTTGTCCTCTCATGCAATATCCAAAATAAAAAGATGTTCGTAATTTCACAGTGACAATTATATCAGTTATTTTGTTAAGCCGCTCCAGAACCAATGAAAAGGTTCTTTATATATTGATATATCAATGATTTTGTTCTAAGCAACACGATGGTGTATGTTAGCTAATGAAAAAGTTCTTTATCTATTTATATATCAATGATTTTGTTTGTTGTAGGCAACACGATGGTGTATGTTTTATACTATCCAGCAATGTAGGACTATCTGGTGCTTTAATCATTCTACCAACTTACGATTATTATGAATGCAAAGCGTATACAGTTGATTGCAGTCAGGGCTATTTGTGTCGCAACAAGAAATGTTTGATGAGGTCCCAAATATGCGACGGCTCTAATGACTGTGGTGATGGAATGGATGAGAAGGGTTGTGATGCCCATGCGTTTGGATACAAGATCAGTTTAGAGGGAGCCCAACAGAAAAACGCTGGAAGGATTGTAGTTGAAGGTAAACTAACTGAAGTATTATAATTCTAATATTTTATTGTTTACATATTATTTTAATTAGTTAAAATTAAAATAAATATGGATATAGTAGGAAGGGCCATTCCATATTCCATATTCCATATTCCATATTCCATATTCCATATTCCATATTCCATATTCCATATTCCATATTCCATATTCCATATTCCATATTCCATATTCCATATTCCATATTCCATATTCCATATTCCATATTCCATATTCCATATTCCATATTCCATATTCCATATTCCATATTCCATATTCCATATTCCATATTCCATATTCCATATTCCATATTCCATATTCCATATTCCATATTCCATATTCCATATTCCATATTCCATATTCCATATTCCATATTCCATATTCCATATTCCATATTCCATATTCCATATTCCATATTCCATATTCCATATTCCATATTCCATATTCCATATTCCATATTCCATATTCCATATTCCATATTCCATATTCCATATTCCATATTCCATATTCCATATTCCATATTCCATATTCCATATTCCATATTCCATATTCCATATTCCATATTCCATATTCCATATTCCATATTCCATATTCCATATTCCATATTCCATATTCCATATTCCATATTCCATATTCCATATTCCATATTCCATATTCCATATTCCATATTCCATATTCCATATTCCATATTCCATATTCCATATTCCATATTCCATATTCCATATTCCATATTCCATATTCCATATTCCATATTCCATATTCCATATTCCATATTCCATATTCCATATTCCATATTCCATATTCCATATTCCATATTCCATATTCCATATTCCATATTCCATATTCCATATTCCATATTCCATATTCCATATTCCATATTCCATATTCCATATTCCATATTCCATATTCCATATTCCATATTTCATATTTTTATTATTCCCTTGTTCCATATTCCCTTATTCCATATTCCCTTGTTCCATATTCCCTTGTTCCATATTCCCTTGTTCCATATTCCCTTGTTCTATATTCCCTTGTTCCACATTCACTTGTTCCATATTCCCTGGTTCCATATTCCCTTGTTCTATATTCTCTTGTTCCATATTCCCTTGCTCCACATTCCCTTGTTCCATATTCCCTTGCTCCATATTCCCTTGTTCCATATTCCCTTGTTCCATATTCCTTTGTTCCTATTCCCTTGTTCCATATTCCATTGTTCCATATTCTCTTGTTCCATATTCCCTTGTTCCATATTCTCTTGTTCCATATTTTTATTTTTTATTTTATTATTCCCTTGTTCCATATTCCCTTGTTCCATATTCCCTTATTCCATATTCCCTTGTTCCATATTCCCTTGTTCCATATTCCCTTGTTCCATATTCCCTTGTTCCACATTCACTTGTTCCATATTCCCTGGGTCCATATTCCCTTGCTCCACATTCCCTTGTTCCATATTCCCTTGCTCCATATTCCCTTGTTCCATATTCCCTTGTTCCATATTCCATTGTTCCATATTCTCTTGTTCCATATTCCTTTGTTCCTATTCCCTTGTTCCATATTTCATTGTTCCATATTCTCTTGTACCATATTCCCTTGTTCCATATTCTCTTGTTCCATATTCCCTTGTTCCATATTCTCTTGTTCCATATTCCCTGGTTCCATATTCTCTTGTTCCATATTCCCTTGTTCCATATTCCCTTGTTCCATATTCCCTTGTTCCATATTCTCTTGTTCCATATTCCCTTGTTTCATATTCCCTTGTTCGATATTCCCTGGTTCCATATTTCCTTGTTCCATATTCTCTTGTTCCATATTCCCTTGTTTCATATTCCCTTGTTCCATATTCCCTGGTTCCATAGTCCCTTGTTATATATTCCTTTGTTCCATATTTCATTGTTCCATATTCCCTTTTTCCATATTCCCTTGTTCCATATTCCCTTGTTCCATATTCTCTTGTTCCATATTCCCTTGTTCCATATTCTCTTGTTCCATATTCCCTTGTTCCATATTCTCTTGTTCCATATTCCCTTGTTCCATATTCCTTTGTTCCATATTTCATTGTTCCATATTCCCTTGTTCCATATTCCCTTGTTCCATATTCCCTTGTTCTATATTCCCTTGTTCCATATTCCCTTGTTCCATATTCCCTTGTTCCATATTCCTTTGTTCCATATTCCCTTGTTCCATATTCTCTTGTTCCATATTCCCTTGTTCCATATTCCCTTGTTCCATATTCCATTGTTCCATATTCTCTTGTTCCATATTCCCTTGTTCCATATTCTCTTGTTCCATATTCCCTTGTTCCATATTCTCTTGTTCCATATTCCCTTGTTCCATATTCCTTTGTTCCATATTTCATTGTTCCATATTCCCTTGTTCCATATTCCCTTGTTCCATATTCTCTTGTTCCATATTCCCTTGTTCCATATTCTCTTGTTCCATATTCCCTTGTTCCATATTCCCTTGATCCATATTCCATTGTTCCATATTCTCTTGTTCCATATTCCCTTGTTCCATATTCTCTTGTTCCATATTCCCTTGTTCCATATTCCCTTGTTCCATATTCCCTTGTTCAATATTCCGTTGTCCCATATTCCCTTGTTCCATATTCCCTTGTTCCATATTCTCTTGTTCCATATTCTCTTGATTCATATTCTCTTGTTTCATATTCCCTTGTTCCATATTCCCTTGTTCCATATTCTCTTGTTCCATATTCTCTTGTTCCATATTCCCTTGTTCCATATTCCTTTGTTCCATATTTCATTGTTCCATATTCCCTTGTTCCATATTCCCTTGTTCCATATTCCCTTGTTCCATATTCCCTTGTTCCATATTCCCTTGTTCCATATTCCATTGTTCCATATTCTCTTGTTCCATATTCCCTTGTTCCATATTCTCTTGTTCCATATTCCCTTGTTCCATATTCTCTTGTTCCATATTCCCTTGTTCCATATTTCATTGTTCCATATTCCCTTGTTCCATATTCCCTTGTTCCATATTCTCTTGTTCCATATTCTCTTGTTCCATATTCCCTTGTTCCATATTCCCTTGTTCCATATTCCCTTGTTCCATATTCCCTTGTTCCATATTCCCTTGTTCAATATTCCGTTGTCCCATATTCCCTTGTTCCATATTCCCTTGTTCCATATTTTCTTGTTCCATATTCCCTTGTTCCATATTCTCTTGTTCCATATTCCCTTGTTCCATATTCCCTTGATCCATATTCCATTGTTCCATATTCTCTTGTTCCATATTCCCTTGTTCCATATTCTCTTGTTCCATATTCCCTTGTTCCATATTCCCTTGATCCATATTCCATTGTTCCATATTCTCTTGTTCCATATTCCCTTGTTCCATATTCCTTTGTTCCATATTCCCTTGTTCCATATTCTCTTGTTCCATATTCCCTTGTTCCATATTCCCTTGTTCCATACTCCATTGTTCCATATTCTCTTGTTCCATATTCCCTTGTTCCATATTCTCTTGTTCCATATTCCCTTGTTCCATATTCTCTTGTTCCATATTCCCTTGTTCCATATTCCTTTGTTCCATATTTCATTGTTCCATATTCCCTTGTTCCATATTCCCTTGTTCCATATTCTCTTGTTCCATATTCCCTTGTTCCATATTCTCTTGTTCCATATTCCCTTGTTCCATATTCCCTTGATCCATATTCCATTGTTCCATATTCTCTTGTTCCATATTCCCTTGTTCCATATTCTCTTGTTCCATATTCCCTTGTTCCATATTCCCTTGTTCCATATTCCCTTGTTCAATATTCCGTTGTCCCATATTCCCTTGTTCCATATTCCCTTGTTCCATATTCTCTTGTTCCATATTCTCTTGATTCATATTCTCTTGTTTCATATTCCCTTGTTCCATATTCCCTTGTTCCATATTCTCTTGTTCCATATTCTCTTGTTCCATATTCCCTTGTTCCATATTCCTTTGTTCCATATTTCATTGTTCCATATTCCCTTGTTCCATATTCCCTTGTTCCATATTCCCTTGTTCCATATTCCCTTGTTCCATATTCCCTTGTTCCATATTCCATTGTTCCATATTCTCTTGTTCCATATTCCCTTGTTCCATATTCTCTTGTTCCATATTCCCTTGTTCCATATTCTCTTGTTCCATATTCCCTTGTTCCATATTCCTTTGTTCCATATTTCATTGTTCCATATTCCCTTGTTCCATATTCCCTTGTTCCATATTCTCTTGTTCCATATTCTCTTGTTCCATATTCCCTTGTTCCATATTCCCTTGTTCCATATTCCCTTGTTCCATATTCCCTTGTTCCATATTCCCTTGTTCAATATTCCGTTGTCCCATATTCCCTTGTTCCATATTCCCTTGTTCCATATTCTCTTGTTCCATATTCCCTTGTTCCATATTCTCTTGTTCCATATTCCCTTGTTCCATATTCCCTTGATCCATATTCCATTGTTCCATATTCTCTTGTTCCATATTCCCTTGTTCCATATTCTCTTGTTCCATATTCCCTTGTTCCATATTCTCTTGTTCCATATTCCCTTGTTCCATATTCCCTTGTTCAATATTCCATTGTCCCATATTCCCTTGTTCCATATTCCCTTGTTCCATATTCTCTTGTTTCATATTCTCTTGTTTCATATTCCCTTGTTCCATATTCCCTTGTTCCATATTCTCTTGTTCCATATTCTCTTGTTTCATATTCTCTTGTTTCATATTCCCTTGTTCCATTTTCCCTTGTTCCATATTCTCTTGTTCCATATTCTCTTGTTCCATATTCTCTTGTTTCATATTCTCTTGTTTCATATTCCCTTGTACCATATTCCATTGTTCCATATTCCACTGTTCCATATTCCATTGTTCCATATTCCACTGTTCCATATTCCCTTGTTCCATATTCCCTTGTTCCATATTCCCTTGTTCCATATTCCATTGCTCCATATTCCCTTGTTCCATATTCCCTTGTTCCATATTCCCTGGTTCCATATTCCCTTGTTCCATATTCACTAGTTCCATATTCACTTGTTCCATATTCCCTTGTTCCATATTCCCATGTTCCATATTCCCTTGTTCCTTGTTCCTTGTTCCTTGTTCCTTGTTCCTTGTTCCTTGTTCCTTGTTCCTTGTTCCTTGTTCCTTGTTCCTTGTTCCTTGTTCCTTGTTCCTTGTTCCTTGTTCCTTGTTCCTTGTTCCTTGTTCCTTGTTCCTTGTTCCTTGTTCCTTGTTCCTTGTTCCTTGTTCCTTGTTCCTTGTTCCTTGTTCCTTGTTCCTTGTTCCTTGTTCCTTGTTCCTTGTTCCTTGTTCCTTGTTCCTTGTTCCTTGTTCCTTGTTCCTTGTTCCTTGTTCCTTGTTCCTTGTTCCTTGTTCCTTGTTCCTTGTTCCTTGTTCCTTGTTCCTTGTTCCTTGTTCCTTGTTCCTTGTTCCTTGTTCCTTGTTCCTTGTTCCTTGTTCCTTGTTCCTTGTTCCTTGTTCCTTGTTCCTTGTTCCTTGTTCCTTGTTCCTTGTTCATTGTTCCTTGTTCCTTGTTCCTTGTTCCTTGTTCCTTGTTCCTTGTTCCTTGTTCCTTGTTCCTTGTTCCTTGTTCCTTGTTCCTTGTTCCTTGTTCCTTGTTCCTTGTTCCTTGTTCCTTGTTCCTTGTTCCTTGTTCCTTGTTCCTTGTTCCTTGTTCCTTGTTCCTTGTTCCTTGTTCCTTGTTCCTTGTTCCTTGTTCCTTGTTCCTTGTTCCTTGTTCCTTGTTCCTTGTTCCTTGTTCCTTGTTCCTTGTTCCTTGTTCCTTGTTCCTTGTTCCTTGTTCCTTGTTCCTTGTTCCTTGTTCCTTGTTCCTTGTTCCTTGTTCCTTGTTCCTTGTTCCTTGTTCCTTGTTCCTTGTTCCTTGTTCCTTGTTCCTTGTTCCTTGTTCCTTGTTCCTTGTTCCTTGTTCCTTGTTCCTTGTTCCTTGTTCCTTGTTCCTTGTTCCTTGTTCCTTGTTCCTTGTTCCTTGTTCCTTGTTCCTTATTCCTTGTTCCTTGTTCCTTGTTCCTTGTTCCTTTTATTTGATTAAAGATATTAAATATTTTTCTATATTTGAATTTTAGCATTTGGAAAGAGTGGCTACGTTTGTGATGACATGTTTGGTTTACGTAATGCAGACGTGGCCTGTAAAGAATTGGGATTCCCCTTGGGGGCTGTTGATGTAAAAGGCAATTCGTATTTTGCTGAAGATATTCAGGATAATAATACGTTTTACATGATGGACGATGTGAGCTGTTTGGGGAATGAGACTTCTCTTAGAGATTGCGATTTTGGAGGATGGGGTATACATAATTGTAGAGCTCAAGAGGTAAGTGAAAGTCTCTCTATATTTAGGTAAAGCACCTCAAAGATATGTCTACACTGCTGTTTATAATTTTTCTTGAATGAAAACTCTAAATACTATTTTCTTCTTAATCTTCACCAGTAATCTTTTCCAGCAATATTCTCCAGCTACTAAGTGATCTAATATTCTCTCATATTTTTTTTCGGCATTCTACTCAAGCAATATTTTCGAAAAATCTTCTGTAATAATACTTTCCGGTAATCTTTTCCAATAATATGCTTCAGTAATCTTGTCTTCCAATCTTCTCCAGTAATATTCCACAATACTCTTCTTCAGAATTTATTCCAGCAATCTTCTCCATCAATATTCCTGCAATCTTCCAATAAACTTCCTAGGCAGTTTTTTTCAATATCTGCTGGAGTAAATATTGTAGAAAAATGCCTAATTATATTATATATTATATAATATTTTGTTCATATTGTATATATTCCACAATAATCTTCTTCAGAATTTATTTCAGCAATATCTCCATCAATCTTATCCTGCAATCCTCCAATAAACTTCCTAGGCAGTTTTCTTCAATATCTGCCGGAGTAGGTATTGGAGAAAACTGCCTAATTATATTAAATATTATATAATATTTTGTTCATATTGTATATATTCCACAATAATCTTCTTCAGAATTTATTTCAGAAATATCTCCATCAATCTTATCCTGCAATCCTCCAAAAAACTTCCTAGGCAGTTTTCTTCAATATATATTCTGCAGTAATCTTCCCCAGTAATTACTTATATTATATACTGCTCCAGTAATCTCGTCTTGTAACCTTCTCCGACAATCTTCCCCATTAATACTTCCCTGTAAGATTTTTTTTCGGCATTTTACTCCTGAAATCTTCTCCAACAATCATCTCCATTAATAATTGTATCTAGTAATATTAAATTTTCTATCAATAGACTCCAGAAATCTTCGCTAATCAAACTTTCCGGTAATCTTCTTCTGTAATCTCGTCTTGTAATCTTTTCCAATAACGTTCCCTAGTAATATTAATTTGTTGTTATATTCCCCAATTATCTTCTTCATCCATAAACCTTTAGATGTATATGTCTTCTAAATACATTTTCCATTTTCATAGATTGTTGGTGTGATATGCAAAACTCCAACGAACGAATGTCCGGAAGACCATTGGCAGTGCAACACAGGCAACGAATGCCTACTACGAGCCTTCCTGTGTGATGAAATTTCTGACTGCACCGATGAATCCGATGAGGATCCAGCTATTTGCAAAGTAAAACAATTTCCATTAGCAATTAACAATAATTATATTAATTATCTTCATTGTAGTCTAAGGAAGAATTTAGATTAGTAGGCGGATCCACTCCAGCAGAAGGGCGATTGGAAGTGAAACACTTTGGTATCTGGGGGACTGTGTGTGATGATGACTTTAATGATGACGCTGCCAAGGTTGTGTGTGGACAGATGGGATATCAAGGCTCGGCAGCAGTGCGCAAAGATGGTTATTATGGACCTGGTAAATAATAGATATTATTTTATATTCTATCTTATCTTCTATCTTTTTCTCCATCAACTTTCCAAAATCCACTTCTGGACAGTCAGTCACCTTCGATATTTCTTTAATACTATAATTATGTATTCTTCTGCTTCTTCTTCTGCTTCTTCTGCTTCTTCTTCTTCTTCTTCTTCTTCTTCTTCTTCTTCTTTTTCTTCTTCTTCTTCTTCTTCTTTGAATCCATGTGGCTTGTTTTGACCAAACTCTTATCCCGGGTCCTGCTCCTGTGATATCGACAACCAGCTGTCCTTCCGCCTCTTCGGTGGCCTGCCGAGATGGCGTTTGGTGTATGTTTTACCGTCTCGGACTATCTTGCTATATCTTGCTATATTACTAAAATTTAAATGTTACTTGGCATTAGAAGAAAATACCAAAATAAATTGTGTATCCTGTCAAATAAAATCTTCTTCAAGGTTCTGGTCCTATTTGGCTCGACCAAGTTTTCTGCGGAGGCAATGAGACATCCTTGCTGGAGTGCAGCCATTGGGAATTCGGCGAACACAATTGTGGACACGACGAGGATGTTGGTATAGTCTGCAGCGAGTATAATACTGCAGGTGAGTGAAATGATGAAATCAAATCAGCTACCACGATTATTACAATTATAATCTAATCTACCCAGCTACTCAGTAGTCTAATGGTAAGAAGTGCCGGTCGTCTGGTGCTGAGTATTGGGGAGCATGGGTTCAAACCACAGTGAATCACATTTAACAGTGTATCAAAGGTTTTCTGTGAAGTTAAGGTGGCATTTACCTTCCAGGATTATTACAATAATATTATAATCTACCAGCTACTTAGTAGTCTAATGGTAATAGGAGCCGACCGTCTGGTGCTGGGATTGGAGAGCATGGGTTCAAACCCAAGCGAATCACATTTAACAGTGTATCATAGGTTTTCTGTAAAGTTAAGGTGGCATTTACCTTTACCTTCCAGGATTATTACAATAATATTATAATCTATCCAGCTACCTATAGTCTAGTGGTAAGAGGCGTCGGTCGTCTTGTGCTAAGCATTGGGGAGCACGGGTTCAAACCCATGCGATACACCTTTAACACTGTATCAACGGCTTTCTGTGAAGCTAAGGTGGTATTTACTTTTATTTCACAGAAAACCTCTAAAAACTGTTAAAGGTGATTCAACTCCTCTGAGCTTCTTCCTTTACCGGCAGAAAAGCCTTTCTGCTGATAGCCCTATTGGTATAGAAGTTATTTTTATTATAAACTTATTTTCTTTTGATTTGAAAATAATAGGAAAGCCGAGAAATATTAATCTGGAGGAAGAGTTTGAAGATGTCTCCCTACCAACAGAATGCGGCTATAGAAGCGATGCCATCTTCAGAGAACAATCCGATGTTCATTTCAGGGTCGTTCAAGGATCAGTTGCAGCACAAGGAGAATATCCTTGGCAGGTATGACATGCCCTTCGAAGTTTCCTAATATCTGAAATTGGTTTATGTAATTAGTTATCTCTTTATAATAATATAAATTCGACAGACATATTTGAAGGTCGATAGCCAGTTATAGAATTGTAACAAATCTAGTAACTACTACTGATATAAATTTCAGGCCAGTATTCGAATCAAAGGAAAGGCACGGAACTCGCACTGGTGCGGCGCTATTGTTATTTCCGAAAAGTTCGTCCTCACAGCCGCCCACTGTCTGGTAGGCTTCTCCAAGGGCGCGTACTTTGTGGTCGCAGGCGATTACAATGTGGACACCCCAGAAGGAACCGAACAAGAGGCTTACATTGATGGTAATTATAATTTGTGAACAACCAAACATGTGAAAAACAAAACATATGAAAAACAAAACATGTGAAAAACAAAACATGTGAATTTGAAACATTGTGAATAGTAACTTTCTTTAAGAACAAAAAAAGTTTTGTGATTGTGAACTATTTTTTTTTTTTTTGGTAGATTTTATTATCCATGAGGAGTTCCGTAGCGGCAACAAGATGAACAACGATATTGCGTTGGTGCGTTTGAAGGGCAGAGGATTTAGGATTACCAAGGATGTTCAACCGATTTGTCTGCCGGAGAATGAGATGGATTATCCTCAGGGGCTCAATTGTACTATCTCTGGATTCGGATCAATTGAGAATGGAAAATCTAGTGAGTTTATAATATCTAAGACCTGTTTGTGATGATAACTTCAATGATGACGCTGATAACTACAGATTATGACAGAGTATGACAAACTGTTGATTACTCTAGTTGTCATTGTATTCAGAACATTCTGAAGATTCTGAATTTGGTATCTAGAGCCCTGTTTGTGATGATGACTTCAATGATGACGCTGATAACTTCAGATTATGACAGATTATGACAAACTGTTGATTACTCTAATTGTCATAGTATTCATAACGTTCTGAAGATTCTGAATTTGTTATCTAGAACACTGTTTGTGATGATGACTTCAATGATGACGCTGATAACCACAGATTATGACAAACTGTTGATTACTCTAGTTGTCATAGTATTCAGAACATTCTGAATATTCTGAATTTGGTATCTAGAGCACTGTTTGTAATGATGACTTCAATGATGACGCTGATAACTACAGATTATGACAGAGTATGACAAACTGTTGATTACTCTAGTTGTCATAGTATTCAGAACATTCTGAATATTCTGAATTTGGTATCTAGAACACTGTTTGTGATGATGACTTCAATGATGACGCTGATAACTACAGATTATGACAGAGTATGACTAACTGTTGATTACTCTAGTTCTCATAGTATTCAGAACATTCTGAATATTCTGAATTTGGTATCTAGAGCACTGTTTGTGATGATGACTTCAATGATGACGCTGATAACTACAGATTATGACAGAGTATGACAAACTGTTGATTACTCTAGTTGTCATTGTATTCAGAACATTCTAAAAGATTCTGAATTTGGTATCTAGAATACTGTTTGAGATGATGACTTCAATGATGACGCTGATAACTACAGATATGACAGAGTATGACAAACTGTTGATTACTCTAGTTCTCATAGTATTCAGAACATTCTGAATATTCTGAATTTGGTATCTAGAGCACTGTTTGTGATGATGACTTCAATGATGACGCTGATAACTACAGATTATGACAGAGTATGACAAACTGTTGATTACTCTAGTTGTCATTGTATTCAGAACATTCTAAAAGATTCTGAATTTGGTATCTAGAATACTGTTTGAGATGATGACTTCAATGATGACGCTGATAACTACAGATATGACAGAGTATGACAAACTGTTGATTACTCTAGTTCTCATAGTATTCAGAACATTCTGAATATTCTGAATTTGGTATCTAGAGCACTGTTTGTGATGATGACTTCAATGATGACGCTGATAACTACAGATTATGACAGAGTATGACAAACTGTTGATTACTCTAGTTCTCATAGTATTCAGAACATTCTGAATATTCTGAATTTGGTATCTAGAGCACTGTTTGTGATGATGACTTCAATGATGACGCTGATAACTACAGATTATGACAGAGTATGACAAACTGTTGATTACTCTAGTTCTCATAGTATTCAGAACATTCTGAATATTCTGAATTTGGTATCTAGAGCACTGTTTGTGATGATGACTTCAATGATGACGCTGATAACTTCAGATTATGACAGAGTATGACAAACTGTTGATTACTCTAGTTGTCATAGTATTCAGAACATTCTGAAGATTCTGAATTTGGTATCTAGAACACTTTTTGTGATGATGACTTCAATGATGACGCTGATAACTACAGATTATGACAGAGTATGACAAACTGTTGATTACTCTAGTTGTCATAGTATTCAGAACATTCTAAAGATTCTGAATTTTGTATCTAGAACACTGTTTGAGATGATGACTTCAATGATGACGCTGATAACTACAGATTATGACAGAGTATGACAAACTGTTGATTACTCTAGTTGTCATAGTATTCAGAATATTCTGAATATTCTGAATTTGGTATCTAGAATACTGTTTGTGATGATGACTTCAATGATGACGCTGATAACTACAGATTATGACAGAGTATGACAAACTGTTGATTACTCTAGTTGTCATTGTATTCAGAACATTCTGAAGATTCGGAATTTGGTATCTAGAACACTGTTTGAGATGATGACTTCAATGATGACGCTGATAACTTCAGATTATGACAGAGTATGACAAACTGTTGATTACTCTAGTTGTCATTGTATTCAGAACATTCTAAAGATTCTGAATTTTGTATCTAGAACACTGTTTGAGATGATGACTTCAATGATGACGCTGATAACTACAGATTATCACAGAGTATGACAAACTGTTGATTACTCTAGTTGTCATAGTATTCAGAACATTCTGAATATTCTGAATTTGGTATCTAGAACACTGTTTGTGATGATGACTTCAATGATGACGCTGATAACTACAGATTATGACAGAGTATGACAAACTGTTGATTACTCTAGTTGTCATAGTATTCAGAACATTCTGAAGATTCTGAATTTGGTATCTAGAACACTGTTTGTGATGATGACTTCAATGATGACGTTGATAACTACAGATTATGACAGAGTATGACAAACTGTTGATTACTCTAGTTCTCATAGTATTCAGAACATTCTGAATATTCTGAATTTGGTATCTAGAGCACTGTTTGTGATGATGACTTCAATGATGACGCTGATAACTACAGATTATGACAGAGTATGACAAACTGTTGATTACTCTAGTTCTCATAGTATTCAGAACATTCTGAATATTCTGAATTTGGTATCTAGAACACTGTTTGTGATGATGACTTCAATGATGACGCTGATAACTACAGATTATGACAGAGTATGACAAACTGTTGATTACTCTAGTTCTCATAGTATTCAGAACATTCTGAATATTCTGAATTTGGTATCTAGAACACTGTTTGTGATGATGACTTCAATGATGACGCTGATAACTACAGATTATGACAGAGTATGACAAACTGTTGATTACTCTAGTTCTCATAGTATTCAGAACATTCTGAATATTCTGAATTTGGTATCTAGAGCACTGTTTGTGATGATGACTTCAATGATGACGCTGATAACTACAGATTATGACAGAGTATGACAAACTGTTGATTACTCTAGTTCTCATAGTATTCAGAACATTCTGAATATTCTGAATTTGGTATCTAGAACACTGTTTGTGATGATGACTTCAATGATGACGCTGATAACTACAGATTATGACAGAGTATGACAAACTGTTGATTACTCTAGTTGTAATAGTATTTAGAACATTCTCAAGATTCTGAATTTGGTATCTAGAGCACTGTTTGTGATGATAACTTCAATGATGACGCTGATCACTACAGATTATGACAGATTATGACAAACTGTTGATTACTCTAGTTCTCATAGTATTCAGAACATTCTGAATATTCTGAATTTGGTATCTAGAGCACTGTTTGTGATGATGACTTCAATGATGACGCTGATAACTACAGATTATGACAGAGTATGACAAACAGTTGATTACTCTAGTTCTCATAGTATTCAGAACATTCTGAATATTCTGAATTTGGTATCTAGAGCACTGTTTGTGATGATGACTTCAATGATGACGCTGATAACTACAGATTATGACAGAGTATGACAAACTGTTGATTACTCTAGTTCTCATAGTATTCAGAACATTCTGAATATTCTGAATTTGGTATCTAGAACACTGTTTGTGATGATGACTTCAATGATGACGCTGATAACTACAGATTATGACAGAGTATGACAAAATGTTGATTACTCTAGTTGTCATTGAATTCAGAACATTCTGAATATTCTCAGTTTGGTATCTAGAGCACAGTTTGTGATGATGATTTCAATGATGACGCTGATAACTACAGATTATGATAAACTGTTGATTACTCTAGTTGTCATTGTATTCAGAACATTCTAAAGATTCTGAATTTGGTATCTAGAACACTTTTTGTGATGATGACTTCAATGATGACGCTGATAACTTCAGATTATGACAGAGTATGACAAACTGTTGATTACTCTAGTTCTCATAGTATTCAGAACATTCTGAATATTCTGAATTTGGTATCTAGAGCACTGTTTGTGATGATGACTTCAATGATGACGCTGATAACTACAGATTATGACAGAGTATGACAAACTGTTGATTACTCTAGTTGTCATTGTATTCAGAACATTCTAAAGATTCTGAATTTGGTATCTAGAATACTGTTTGTGATGATGACTTCAATGATGACGCTGATAACTACAGATTATGACAGAGTATGACAAACTGTTGATTACTCTAGTTCTCATAGTATTCAGAACATTCTGAATATTCTGAATTTGGTATCTAGAGCACTGTTTGTGATGATGACTTCAATGATGACGCTGATAACTACAGATTATGACAGAGTATGACAAACTGTTGATTACTCTAGTTGTAATAGTATTTAGAACATTCTCAAGATTCTGAATTTGGTATCTAGAGCACTGTTTGTGATGATGACTTCAATAATGACGCTGATAACTACAGATTATGACAAACTGTTGATTACTCTAGTTCTCATAGTATTCAGAACATTCTGAATATTCTGAATTTGGTATCTAGAGCACTGTTTGTGATGATGACTTCAATGATGACGCTGATAACTACAGATTATGACAGAGTATGACAAACTGTTGATTACTCTAGTTGTCATTGTATTCAGAACATTCTGAAGATTCTGAATTTGGTATCTAGAACACTGTTTGTGATGATGACTTCAATGATGACGCTGATAACTTCAGATTATGACAGAGTATGACAAACTGTTGATTACTCTAGTTGTCATTGTATTCAGAACGTTCTAAAGATTCTGAATTTAGTATCTAGAACACTGTTTGTGATGATGACTTCAATGATGACGCTGATAACTACAGATTATGACAGAGTATGACAAACTGTTGATTACTCTAGTTCTCATAGTATTCAGAACATTCTGAATATTCTGAATTTGGTATCTAGAGCACTGTTTGTGATGATGACTTCAATGATGACGCTGATAACTACAGATTATGACAGAGTATGACAAACTGTTGATTACTCTACTTGTCATTGTATTCAGAACATTCTGAAGATTCTGAATTTGGTATCTAGAACACTGTTTGTGATGATGACTTCAATGATGACGCTGATAACTACAGATTACGACTGAGTATGACAAACTGTTGATTACTCTAGTTCTCATAGTATTCAGAACATTCTGAATATTCTGAATTTGGTATCTAGAACACTGTTTGTGATGATGACTTCAATGATGACACTGATAACTACAGATTATGACAGAGTATGACAAACTGTTAATTACTCTAGTTCTCATAGTATTCAGAACATTCTGAAGATTCTGAATTTGGTATCTAGAGCACTGTTTGTGATGATGACTTCAATGATGACGCTGATAACTACAGATTATGACAGAGTATGACAAACTGTTGATTACTCTAGTTCTCATAGTATTCAGAACATTCTGAATATTCTGAATTTGGTATCTAGAACACTGTTTGTGATGAAGACTTCAATGATGACGCTGATAACTACAGATTATGACAGAGTATGACAACCTGTTGATTACTCTAGTTGTAATAGTATTTAGAACATTCTCAAGATTCTGAATTTGGTATCTAGAGCACTGTTTGTGATGATGACTTCAATGATGACGCTGATAACTACAGATTATGACAGAGTATGACAAACTGTTGATTACTCTAGTTGTAATAGTATTTAGAACATTCTCAAGATTCTGAATTTGGTATCTAGAGCACTGTTTGTGATGATGACTTCAATGATGACGCTGATAACTACAGATTATGACAGAGTATGACAACCTGTTGATTACTCTAGTTGTAATAGTATTTAGAACATTCTCAAGATTCTGAATTTGGTATCTAGAGCACTGTTTGTGATGATGACTTCAATAATGACGCTGATAACTACAGATTATGACAAACTGTTGATTACTCTAGTTCTCATAGTATTCAGAACATTCTGAATATTCTGACTTTGGTATCTAGAGCACTGTTTGTGATGATGACTTCAATGATGACGCTGATAGCTACAGATTATGACTGAGTATGACAAACTGTTGATTACTCTAGTTGTCATAGTATTCAAAACATTCTGAAGATTCTCAATTTGGTATCTAGAGCACTGTTTGTGATGATGACTTCAATGATGACTCTAATAACTACAGATTATGGCAGAGTATGACAAACTGTTGATTACTCTAGTTCTCATAGTATTCAGAACATTCTGAATATTCTGAATTTGGTATCTAGAGCACTGTTTGTGATGATGACTTCAATGATGACGCTGATAACTACAGATTATGACAGAGTATGACAAACTGTTGATTACTCTAGTTCTCATAGTATTCTGAACATTCTGAAGATTCTGTATTTGGTATCTAGAGCACTGTGATGATGACTTCAATAATGATGCTACAAACGCAGAGTATGACAAGTCTGGACCTCTTGATTACTCTAATTGTAATGGTAATCAGAATAAACTGAATAATTTGAACATTTTGAATATTCTGAATACCATGGCAACCAGATATAACTTAAAAAAGTCTTGAATTGAACCTTGTACCTCACTATTGATAAATAATGGTATTCTGGGTTTCTAGTACCTATTTTTACCTGGTTTGCTATTCAAATAGAATGATATCTGCTTTCTACTTGCATACTTTAAATGTATGATGTTTTAAATTATAGAAGCTTCGCACGATTTAAGAGCTGGATGGCTACCTCTGCAGTCCACAGAAGTCTGTAAAATGCCTCACGTGTACGGAGCTGCCATTACACCTGGAATGATGTGTGCTGGATTCCTGAGGGAGGGCGTAGATGCCTGCGATGGAGACAGTGGTGGACCCTTGGCTTGTTTACATAATGGTAATATATTCATGGTTTTAATTCAAAGACATACACACATGCGATTGAACATGACACAATCTTCAATATTTTGATCGCCATTCTATTTTGATTTACTTAATAGAAACTTCTATGATAATTAAAACTAGAAACTTGTTCAAGTTTCTTGACGAATCTAGTATTTTACAACACTTTACTCTTTTTATTTATATGTTATAAATATTTTTATCATCTAGCATCATTCTATTTTGATTTATTTAATAGAAACTTCCATGATAATTAAAACTAGAAACTTGTTCAAGTTTCTTGACGGATCTAGTATTTTCCAACACTTTACTCTTTTTATTTATATGTTATAAATATTTTGATCACCTATCATCATTCTACTTTGATTTACTTAATAGAAACTTCTATGATAAATAAAACTAGAAACTTGTTTAAGTTTCATGACGAATCTAGTATTTTTCAACACTTTACTCTTTTTATTTATATGTTATATATATTTTAATCATCTATCATCATTCTATTTTAATTTATTTAATAGAAACTTCTATGATAATTAAAACTAGAAACTTGTTCAAGTTTCTTGACGAATCTAGTATTTTCCAACACTTTACTCTTTTTATTTATATGTTATAAATATTTTGATCACCTATCATATTTCTACTTTGATTTACTTAATAGAAACTTCTATGATAAATAAAACTAGAAACTTGTTTAAGTTTCATGACGAATCTAGTATTTTCCAACACTTTACTCTTTTTATTTATATGTTATAAATATTTTGATCATCTAGCATCATTCTATTTTGATTTACTCAATAGAAGCTTCTATGATAATTAAAACTAGAAACTTGTTCAAGTTTCTTGACGAATCTAGTATTTTCCAACACTTTACTCTTTTTATTTGTATGTTATAAATATTTTGATCATCTATCATCATTCTATTTTGATTTACTCAATAGAAACTTCTATGATAATTAAAACTAGAAACTTGTTTAAGTTTCATGACGAATCTAGTATTTTCTAACACTTTACTCTTTTTATTTATATGTTATAAATATTTTGATCATCTATCATCATTCTACTTTAATTTATTTAATAGAAACTTCTATGATAATTAAAACTAGAAACTTGTTCAAGTTTCATGACGAATCTAGTATTTTCCAATACTTTCCTCTTTTTATTTATATGTTATAAATATTTTGATCATCTAACATCACTCTACTTTAATTTATTTAATAGAAACTTCTATGATAATTAAAACTAGAAACTTGTTCAAGTTTCTTGACGAATCTAGTATTTTACAACACTTGTTATTCTTGTAGGTGTCTTCACTCTTTTTGGCATCACCTCCTGGGGCCAGCACTGCGGTTACGCCAACAAACCCGGAGTGTACGTTCGCGTATCCCACTATAGAAACTGGATAGAAGAAACAATGAAGAAACTAGCCAAATAATTGTACTACTAACTTAAATCTATTATTAAATATTTTTTTTTACAAATCACAATCTTTCCGTGGCGGCTCTACGCAGCCTGGATATCCTATAGAGCGTACGACCCTTCAACTTCGCCATTCCTTCAGCGGCGTTACCAATAAACTCAATCCTGCCCTCATTACCAATATTAATAGGTGATTGTTTGGTGATATAGTTTGCGATTTCCCCAATATCAACATTACCAATGCGATAGTTTATAACATTATCAGGGATAACAGTGAAACCATCTCCGCCTCTACCCAAAAATGAGGGGATCACCATGCGGTAGTATGTTTCAAGTTCGGCTTCTTCGTATAGCGACGCGTTGCAGGGTGAACGCAGTTTGAGCGATTTCACACGCTCGCCCGGGATTTCGGATAGATCATAAACTACTTTAATTCCTAAAACAAATATAGCCAATTTTTAAAAAAAAAATCGTATGCTGAATACTACCTGACACTTGTAGTAAATGTAGTTCTGTGATGGAGTCACGCTTCATGTATGGGTACGCAGCCAACTCAAACAACTCCTTGATGTGTTTTCCTTGCAACTCACCCACGTCCACCGTGCTTTCAAACGGCTGAACTGTTGCCAAATCATTGTATGTAATATCTGAAGATTTAGAAAAACTTTTATTAGGGTAATTTTATAAAAATAAAGTTTATTATAAATTATTTATAAATTATTTGTGGTATATTATATATATTGTGATAAATTATTTATAAATTATTTATAAATTATTTATAAATTATTTATAAATTATTTATAAATTATTTATAAATTATTTATAAATTATTTATAAATTATTTATAAATTATTTATAAATTATTTATAAATTATTTATAAATTATTTATAAATTATTTATAAATGAGTTATAAATTATTTATAAATTATTTATAAATTATTTATAAATGAGTTATAAATTATTTATAAATTATTTATAAATAATTCATAAATATTTTATAAATAATTCATAAATATTTTATAAATATTTTATAGATATTTTATAAATATTTTATAAATATTTTATAAATTTTTTATAAATAATTTATAAATAATTTATAAATATTTTATAAATAATTTATAAATAATTTATAAATAATTTATAAATAATTTATAAATAATTTATAAATAATTTATAAGTAATTTATAAATAATTCATAAATAATTATTAAATAATTTATAAATTATATATAAATTAATTCTAAATTAATTATTAAAAAAATAGTCATACTTCCAGCAGCAATTGGTCCTCGGATCCCACCATTATTCATAATACTCAAGGCAGCGTATGTCCAACAACCGTCTTCAGCTTCATCTACATACTGAAAATTCATAGAGGCATTAGTAGAGGGTAGAGACTGAGAAATCTTACACGAACTATTTTATTCTGTTTTACATTCAACAATTTGAGATATGGTCTACTTTTATCCTCAATCCCGCATATACAGTTAACTCAACTTACACTGTCCACCAAAGCGTCACAAATAAAATTTCCCAAATTACACTCGCTGGTATAGCACTCATTGTTCAGGTACACCTCAGTTTCACCCAGGATTTTACTGCCTGTTTGTTCTACGATTGCTTGGTAAGGTTTTAGCAATTCATTAATATTGGGATCTATAAATATACTCGTTAATCTTCAGTGGCTATGTTTTCCTTATGCTATTTATACCTTTTGGTAATGAAGGTGAGAGGAATATTGGGGATCCTTCCCATGAGGACACCTCACCATCATCATCATACGACACGATCAAATCACCTAAATATCGTGTGTAAGCTGAAGCTTGCACTACAAGGACATTTTTGCCATCTAGCTCTCGTTTTACAACAGTTGGGTACGGACCAAGAGCGGTTTTACCATCAGGTGGAGTACCTGAAAAAATAAATTAGATGAATAATATTTGAATTAAAAGTTGTTGAGTGGCCGCCAACAAGGAACACACGAAGAAGACCTAGTTCAACCTACAAACCCTAGATAATGACACATTTACGGAGTCCTACGAACAATGGAAAGGAATCTGGCAAGGTCCGACGGAGGTATTGCTGTCGAGGATGTGGACCGCGGCTATGCGAAGCAACGGGACCAGGGATTCCAGATTATTATTGCACAGCGACGTGAATTCTCGCAGTACACCGGGAGTACACCCGGACTGCACCTGGCCGCCCCTAGGTAGAGCCCCTACGACGGAACACCGAGAAGCAAAGAGTACCCTTAGAGCTCTAAGAAGAAGATGCTGGAACGAACTCCTTGAATCCATAGAGGAGACTGTATAGGAGGATAGTTATAGGAAGAATATGTGAATACTTCAAGAATATTAATAATGTCAAGAATGTCAAGAATGTCAAGAATGTCAAGAATGTCAAGAATGTCAAGAATGTCAAGAATGTCAAGAATGTCAAGAATGTCAAGAATGTCAAGAATGTCAAGAATGTCAAGAATGTCAAGAATGTCAAGAATGTCAAGAATGTCAAGAATGTCAAGAATGTCAAGAATGTCAAGAATGTCAAGAATGTCAAGAAATGTCAAGAATGTCAAGAATGTCAAGAATGTCAAGAATGTCAAGAATGTCAAGAATGTCAAGAATGTCAAGAATGTCAAGAATGTCAAGAATGTCAAGAATGTCAAGAATGTCAAGAATGTCAAGAATGTCAAGAATGTCAAGAATGTCAAGAATGTCAAGAATGTCAAGAATGTCAAGAATGTCAAGAATGTCAAGAATGTCAAGAATGTCAAGAATGTCAAGAATGTCAAGAATGTCAAGAATGTCAAGAATGTCAAGAATGTCAAGAATGTCAAGAATGTCAAGAATGTCAAGAATGTCAAGAATGTCAAGAATGTCAAGAATGTCAAGAATGTCAAGAATGTCAAGAATGTCAAGAATGTCAAGAATGTCAAGAATGTCAAGAATGTCAAGAATGTCAAGAATGTCAAGAATGTCAAGAATGTCAAGAATGTCAAGAATGTCAAGAATGTCAAGAATGTCAAGAATGTCAAGAATGTCAAGAATGTCAAGAATGTCAAGAATGTCAAGAATGTCAAGAATTTCAAGAATGTCAAGAATGTCAAGAATGTCAAGAATGTTAAGAATGTTAAGAATGTCAAGAATGTCAAGAATGTCAAGAATGTCAAGAATGTCAAGAATGTCAAGAATGTCAAGAATGTCAAGAATGTCAAGAATGTCAAGAATGTCAAGAATGTCAAGAATGTCAAGAATGTCAAGAATGTCAAGAATGTCAAGAATGTCAAGAATGTCAAGAATGTCAAGAATGTCAAGAATGTCAAGAATGTCAAGAATGTCAAGAATGTCAAGAATGTCAAGAATGTCAAGAATGTCAAGAATGTCAAGAATGTCAAGAATGTCAAGAATGTCAAGAATGTCAAGAATGTCAAGAATGTCAAGAATGTCAAGAATGTCTAGAATGTCAAGAATGTCAAGAATGTCAAGAATATCAAGAATGTCAAGAATGTCAAGAATGTCAAGAATGTCAAGAATGTCAAGAATGTCAAGAATGTCAAGAATGTCAAGAATATCAAGAATGTCAAGAATGTCAAGAAAGTCAAGAATGTCAAGAATGTCAAGGGTGTCAAGAATGTCAAGAATGTCAAGAATTACTGAAAATGACAAAAAATTACAAAAAATGACAAAAAATGACAAAAAATGACAAAAATTGACAAAAAATGACAAAAAATGACGAAAAATGACAAAAAAAATACAAAAAAATTACAAAAAATTAGAAAAAATTATTAAAAATTACAAAAAGTTACAAAAAATTACAAAAAAAATTACAAAAAAATTACAAAAATGTCAAAAAAATGACAAAATAACAAAAAAAAATGACAAAACAATGATAAAGAATGACAAAAAATGACAAAAAAATGACAACATAACTCGAGTTATCATACTTTAAGTTGTACAACTGTTGAAATTAAATACATGTGGGTTGACAAAAAAATTATAAAAAAATTACAAAAAATGACAAAAAATGACAAAAAAAAAGACAAAAAAATGACAAAAAATGACAAAAAATGACAAGGAAATGACAAAAAATGACAAAAAAATGACAAAAATGACAAAAATGACAAAAATGACAAAAAATGACAAAAAATGACGAAAAATGACAAAAAAAATTACAAAAAAATAGAAAAAAATAGAAAAAAATAGAAAAAATTAGAAAAAATTACAAAAAAATGACAAAAAAATTACAAAAAAATTACAAAAAATGACAAAAAATTACAAAAAATTACGAAAAATGACAAAAAATTACAAAAAATTACAAAAAATGACAAAAAATTACAAAAACATGACAAAAATGACAAAAAATTACAAAAAATTACAAAAAATGACAAAAAATGACAAAGAATTACAAAAAAATGACAAAAAATGACAAAAAAAATGACAACAAATGACAAAAAATGACAAAAAAATGACAAAAAATGACAAAAAATGACAATAAATGACAAAAAAATACAAAAAATGACAAACAATGACAAAAAATGACAAAAAATGACAAAAAATGACAAAAAAATGACAAAAAATGACAAAAAATTACAAAAAAATTACAAAAAATGACAAAAAAATGACAAAAAATGACAACAAAATACAAAAAATTAAAAAAAAAATTTACAAAAAATTTAAAAAAATGAGAAAAAAAAACAAGAAATGACAAAAAATGACAAAAATGACAAAAAATGACAAAAAATGACAAAAAAATGACAAAAAAAGACAAAAAATGACAAAAAAATGGCAAAAAATGGCAAAAATGGCAAAAATGACAAAAAATGACAAAAAATGACAAAAAATGACAAAAAATGACAAACAATGACAAAAAATAACAAAAAATGACAAAAAATGACAAAAAATGACAAAAAATGACAAAAAATGACAAAAAATGACAAAAATGACAAAAATGACAAAAAAATGACAAAAAATGACAAGAAAATATAAAAAATGACAAAAAAAAATTATAAAAAATGACAAAAATGACAAAAAATTACAAAAAAATGACAAAAATGACAAAAAAAATTAAAAAATTACAAAAAATTACAAATATTACCAAAAAATGACAGAATATGACAAAAAATGACAAAATAGCTCGAGTTATCATACTTTAATTTGTACAACTGTGGAAATTAAATACATGTGGGTTTTAAAAAATCAGTCAAAAATTCAGTTAGTATCATATTTTTCTTAAATTTTGTGAAATGTATTCCAGATATATTCTACACATTCTGTACCAATTTTAACGACTTACAGCTTGTACAATTCGAGTTATCATACTTTAAGTTGTACAACTGTTGAAATTAAATACACGTGGGATTTTAAAAAATCAGTCAAAAATTCAGTTAGTGTCATATTATTCTTAAATTTTGTGTAATTTATTCTAGATATATTCTACATATTCTGTGTCAATTTTAACGACTTACTGCTTGTACAACTCGAGTTATCATACTTTAAGTTGTACAACTGTTGAAATTAAATACATATGAGTTTTAAAAAATCATTCAAAAATTCAGTTAGTATCATATTTTTCTTAAATTTTGTGAAATGTATTTTAGATATATTTTACACATTCTGTACCAATTTTAACGACTTACAGCTTGTACAACTCGAGTTATCATACTTTAAGTTGTACAACTGTTGAAATTAAATACATGTGGGTTTTAAAAATTCTGTCAAAAATTTAGATGGTCTGATATTTTTCTTAAAATTTCTGAAATTTATTCTAGATATATTCTACACATTCTGTATCAATTTTAATGACTTACGGCTTGTACAACTCGAGTTATCATACTTTAAGTTGTACAACTGTTGAAATTAAATACACGTGGGTTTTTAAAAATCAGTCAAAAATTCAGTTAGTGTCATATTTTTCTTAAAATTTGTGAAATGTATTCTAGATATATTCTACATATTTTTGATCAATTTTAACGACTTATAGCTTGTACAACTCTAATTATCATACTTTAAGTTGTACAACTATTGAAATTAAATACATGTGGGTTTTCAAAAATCAGTCAAAAATTTAGTTAGTGTCATATTTTTCTTAAATTTTATAAAATGTATTCTAGATATATTCTACATATTCTGTATAAATTTTAACGACTTATAGCTTGTACAATTCGAGTTATCATACTTTAAGTTGTACAACTGTTGAAATTAAATACACGTGGGTTTTTAAAAAATAGTCAAAAATTCAGTTATGGTCATATTATTCTTAAATTGTGTGTAATATATTCTAGATATATTCTACATACTCTGTATCAATTTTAACGACTTACAGCTTGTAGAACTCGAGTTATCATACTTTAAGTTGTACAACTGTTGAAATTAAATACCTGTGGGTTTTAAAAAATCAGTCAAAAATTTAGTTAATGTCATATTTTTCTTAAAATTTGTGAAATGTATTCTATATATATTCTACACATTCTGTATCAATTTTGACGACTTACAGCCTGTACAACTCGAGTTATCATACTTTAAGTTGTACAACTGTTGAAATTAAATACATGTGGGTTTTAAAAAATCAGTCAAAAATTCAGTTAGTGTCATATATTTCTTAAAATTTGTGAAATGTATTCTAGATATATTCTACACATTCTGTATCAATTTTAACGACTTACAGCTTGTACAACTCGAGTTATCATACTTTAAGTTGTACAACTGTTGAAATTAAATACATGTGGGTTTTAAAAAATCATTCAAAAATTCAGTTAGTGTCATATATTTCTTAAATTTTGTGTAATGTATTCTAGATATATTCTACATATTCTGTATTAATTTTAACGACTTACAGCTTGTACAACTCGAGTTATCATACTTTAAGTTGTACAACTGTTGAAATTAAATACACGTGGATTTTTAAAAATCAGTCAAAAATTCAGTTAGTATCATATTTTTCTTAAAATTTCTGAAATGTATTCTAGATATATTCTACACATTCTGTATCAATTTTAACGACTTACAGCTTGTACAACTCGAGTTATCATACTGTAAGTTGTACAACTGACAACTAAATGACAAAAAAATTACAAAAAAATGATAAAAAAATTACAGATATATCAAATATGTCAAGAATGTGTTATTTGTCATACCCCCACAAAATTAATCTCTTATATAAAATTACCCCAATAAACAATATTCTAACATAAATAAGAGAGGAAAAGAAATCTGGAATCAGTTAGCCTGTTTTTTATGTCGTTTGTAGCAGGGTAAGTACTAATTAAATTAATAATTAGATAATATTTTTAGACTAGATTTTTAACGACATTATTTTAATTCACAAGTGTTATTAGACATGCACGTAATTACTATGAAAATCATATTTAGTTTACCTACCTGTATATAGAAGCGTGTGTGAATGTGCTCCAACAACCAACCCTATATGTTTCGCAGCCTTCCTAGCAATTTTCTGCTCAGTATCGTATCCACAATGCGATAATACTATAACAGTAAATACTCCTTCTTCTTCCACAAGTCTAGTAGCTTCTTTATTAACAGACTCCACTTCATCGTAGAAACTTAAATTGCCAGTACTGGATATTTCCTGTAAATTATTCCTACTAGTATATTAAATTTTCCTATTGTTACCTTGTTTTTACATTAACAGTAGATACTAGTACGCCCAATATGCCAATTTTCCTTCCTTCAATCTCCACCACGATACTTTTGTTGTACAATCCCTGAATTTCGGGCACTAGAGTGTCATTCATATTGCAAATCACTGTTGGAGCTTTCATGGATTTCAGGAATGGCACCACACCTTCGATATCATCATCGAATTCGTGATTACCTAAGGTCTTTAAAGTTAAAAAATTAACAAAAAAATCACAATATATCTTTTGAAAACTTGGTTACAAAATTAATAATTTTATAAGCGTGAATTCAATAGATAATAACTTAAAACATATATAAGTGTGATGTTGTGCCGCCAAATGGCGTTTAACTTTCCTCCTAGGGTGAGTTATATAATTTTTGATAATTACTTACTTGAGCTGTTGTTGGTAATAAATTTAAAAAGAACTGAGTTGCATTCCACTTGAACAAGTTATACCAGATGGTTCCTTGAAAATTGTCGCCGGCATTAAGTAATATTGGATTATGTCGTTTCGCCATTAGGTCCTTTGTGGCGGCATATAGCCGAGAAAAACCTCCATGGCAAGCCCCCTTTTCCGGATGACATACTCCTGATGTATTGGATTGTTCATCAAATCTAAAACAAGATAATCGTAGTCTTATTGTATGGAGAACATGTTTAATCATGTTCTCGACACATGTTTATCCATAATGTTTGCGACAAAATACAAGACAATTTTTTATTGAAATTCTTCCGATTCTTAAGAATCAGAAGAATTTCAATCTTTCGCTGACTTATTTTCAGTGACTTCCTGTTTAAATTAATCAAAGAAAACTGATAATTACTCAGACTCATGTAATCTTAGTAAAACTTTCAATATTGTTCCTCGCATACAAATTTCTTTCGATTAATGTAATCCTAATACAAATTTTCAGTTTTTGCGAGGCGGATATATTCGTTCTTTTTCCACTATATACGAATGTAACAAATGGTTGAGACAAAAAGTTGTTCAAGCTTCAAGCCAAAAGAAAATAAATATTTTTTCATTTTCCCATATTTTTAGGAGTTATAAAGCTAGTAAACCATATCAATAAAATCAAAAAAAACTTTATAGTGTGTACAATGAATGATTTGTAATTGTTATAATATCAACAACAATTACTTTACAACAATTAATCTACAGGGAAATTAGCAAATGTCGGACATGTAATTTATGACCGTGATTTGAAAATACATAATTACAAACAGATTATCGTCGCCAGTAACTTAACGGTGCAATTTTCAAATTAAACGCGCGAATTATTGCCAAGGACTCGTGTTAAAATCGTGCTTAAATATTCTGCCATGGAATAATAATTATTCTTACATAACAGTCCTTACATCGATATAAAATACGTGTTAATATAAAATATTTAGTTTAAAAAGAGATTAATTTTAGTACGTACAGAATTTGAATACTACAAATAGTCATAATAGGGATATAGAATGGTTACAGCATATATTAAACACAAAAATACAATGCAAATATTAAAAAAACAATAGGCATATCAGCTGTGAGGCCAGTAAATGAGGAAGCTCAGAGGAGTTTGATCACACCGTATTTACCTTAACTACAAAGGAAACCTCTGAAACACTGTGAAAGGTGATTCGCGAAAATTCGCCTCGATAAAAAAATAAATAAATAAAATTTACTTCATTCCTCATTTGGTTTTGGCTTAATTGTTATTTTGCTTTACAATGTACAATGGGCATATCCATTACCATTAGATACCTCTTAGCACTCCGATGGTCCGCCGGATGTGACTCCGATAGGGCCCGGGAGATCGCCGCGGTGAGCCCGCACACCACGGCAAGGTACCTTCCATCGTGGGGAGTATTATGATGGAATGCAAAGGAAGGAAGAAAACTCAATTTTAAGAGCAGAATACATGAACTGGAAACCAGGTTATCCAACGAAAAGAAGTTTAGGAAAGAGGACAGAGCGTCAAATAGGCCTCCGACCACCACCAGGGAAAACCAGGTAAATCAGGGCTGCGAAACCTGTACGATGTCCACCCAAACACAGAATACGGAAGAGCTTGAGGTGGAAGGAACCACCCCAAAAATCCGCGCAAAGGAGGCCCCAATGAAATATTTTTGGTATAATTTGGACAATTTTGAATCGAACAATGTCCAGTGTTGAATAAATAACTTTGAAAATTCGTAAAAAAAACAGTTGTTAATGAAAAAAATTGAACATTGTAAATAAGAATCCTGAAACTGTTTTGAACAAAATGAAGTTATTTCGGTATAATTTTGACTATTGTAACTCGAATTATGAAGATTTGAATCGAACAATGTCCGAAATATTTAGATAAATAAATTTAAAAATTCGTAAAAAAAATCAGTTTTTAATGAAAAAAATTAAACGTTTTAAATAAGAATCCTAGAAGTGTTTTGAACAAAATAAAGTATTTCTGGTAACATTCGGACAATTGTAACTCGAGTGATGAAATTTTGAATCGAATAATGTCCGAAATATTTGAATAAATAATTTTAAAAATTCGTAAAAAAATCAGTTTTTAATGAAAAAAATTGAACATTGTAAATAAGAATCCTGAAACTGTTTTGAACAAAATGAAGTTATTTTGGTATAATTTTGACTATTGTAACTCGAATTATGAAGATTTGAATTGAACAATGTCCGAAATATTTGGATAAATAACTTTGAAAATTCGTAAAAAAATCAGTTTGTGATGAAAAAAATTAAACATTGTAAATAAAAATCCTGAAACTGCTTTGAATAAAATGAAGCTTTTTTGGTAAAATTTTGATAATTGTAACTCGAATTATGAAGATTTGAATCGAACACTGTCCGAAATATTTGGATAAATAACTTTGAAAATTTGTAAAAAGAAAACAGTTTTTAATTAAAAAAATTGAAAATTGTAAATAAGAATCCTGAAACTGTTTTGAACAAAATGAAGTATTTTTGGTATAATTTTGACTATTGTAACTCGAATTATGAAGATTTGAATCGAACGATGTCCGAAATATTTCAATAAATAATTTTGAAAATTCGTAAAAAAATCAGTTTTTAATGAAAAAAATTTAACATTGTAAATAAGAATCCTGAAACTGTTTTGAACAAAATGAAGTCATTTTGGTATAATTTTGACTATTGTAACTCGAATTATGAAGATTTGAATCGAACAATGTCAGAAACATTTCGATAAATAACTTTGAAAATTCGTAAAAAAATCAGTTTTTAATGAAAAAAATTAAACGTTGTAAATATGAATCCTGGAAGTGTTATGAACAAAATGAAGTATTTCTGGTAAAATTTGGACAATTTTAACTCGAGTTATGAAATTTTGAATCGAATAATGTCCGAAATATTTGAATAAATAATTTTAAAAATTCGTAAAAAAATCAGTTTTTAATGAAAAAAATTGAACATTGTAAATAAGAATCCTGAAACTGTTTTGAACAAAATGAAGTTATTTTGCTATAATTTTGACTATTGTAACTCGAATTATGAAGATTTGAATTGAACAATGTCCGAAATATTTGGATAAATAACTTTGAAAATTCGTAAAAAAATCAGTTTGTGATGAAAAAAAATTAAACATTGTAAATAAAAATCCTGAAACTGCTTTGAATAAATGAAGCTTTTTTGGTAAATTTTGATAATTGTAACTCGAATTATGAAGATTTGAATCGAACACTGTCCGAAATATTTGGGATAAATAACTTTGAAAATTTGTAAAAAGAAAACAGTTTTTAATTAAAAAATTGAAAATTGTAAATAAGAATCCTGAAACTGTTTTGAACAAAATGAAGTATTTTTGGTATAATTTTGACTATTGTAACTCGAAATTATGAAGATTTGAATCGAACGATGTCCGAAAATATTTCAATAAATAATTTTGAAAATTCGTAAAAAAATCAGTTTTTAATGAAAAAAATTTAACATTGTAAATAAGAATCCTGAAACTGTTTTGAACAAAATGAAGTCATTTTGGTATAATTTTGACTATTGTAACTCGAATTATGAAGATTTGAATCGAACAATGTCAGAAACATTTCGATAAATAACTTTGAAAATTCGTAAAAAAATCAGTTTTTAATGAAAAAAATTAAACGTTGTAAATATGAATCCTGGAAGTGTTATGAACAAAATGAAGTATTTCTGGTAAAATTTGGACAATTTTAACTCGAGTTATGAAATTTTGAATCGAACAATGTCCGAAATATTTGAATAAATAACTTTGAAAATTCGTAAAAAAATCAGTTGTTAATAAAAAAAATTGAACATTGTAAATAAGAATCCTGAAATTGTTTTGAACAAAATAAAGTAATTTTTGTATAATTTTGACTATTGTAACTCGAATTATGAAGATTTGAATCGAACGATGTCCGAAATATTTGGATAAATAAATTTGGAAATTCGTAAAAAATTCAGTTTTTAATGAAAAAAATTAAACGTTGTAAATAAGAATCCTGGAAGTGTTATAAACAAAATGAAGTACTTTTGGTAAAATTTGGATAATTATAACTCGAATTATGAAAGTTTTAATCGAACAATGTCCGAAATATTTGGATAAATAACTTTAAAAATTAGTAAAAAAAAACAGCTTTTAATGAAAAACATTGAATATTGTAAATAAGAATACTGGAACTGTTTCGAAAAAATGTAGTATTTTTGGAAAAATTTGGACAATTGTAACTCGAGTTATAAAATTTTGAATCGAAATATTTGGATAAATAACTTTGAAAATTCGTAAAGAAATCAATTTTTAATGGAAAACATTGAACATTGTAAATAAGAATCCTGAAACTGTTTTGAACAAAATGAAGTTATTTTGGTATAATTTTGACAATTGTAACTCGAATTATGAAGATTTGAATCGAACGATGTCCGAAATATTTCGATAAAACTGTTTTGAGCAAATTGAAGTAATTTTGGTATATTTTTGATTTTTTTTTTGTAACGTGGACGTTTCTCGCAGTCGTACCAGTGGCCCTCAAGAAACCAGGGCACGGCGAGTTCCCGTTGCCGGATCCCTGGATGACTGATCGTGGACCGTATTGCAGAGGTCCTCGAAACATCAGGCCCCCCGATACGCCAACCAATACGGTTTCATGAAGGGGCGATCCACGACGGACGCCATCCCAGCTCCCAGGAGGCTAACCCAAGAGGGACCTAAAGGACGTGATCTACTTAATGGTCACCCTGGACGTCACCAACGCGATCAACATGCTACCATGGGAGACCATCATGCGCGCACTACGACGAAGGGGCATTCCAACGGCGCTGGGCCGGCTGATGGATGACTGAGGGGCACCCACGAGGGTACCGGAGGCACGTCAAGGTTAGATAGATAGATAGATAGATAGATAGATAGATAGATAGATAGATAGATAGATAGATAGATAGATAGATAGATAGATAGATAGATAGATAGATAGATAGATAGATAGATAGATAGATAGATAGATAGATAGATAGATAGATAGATAGATAGATAGATAGATAGATAGATAGATAGATAGATAGATAGATAGATAGATAGATAGATAGATAGATAGATAGATAGATAGATAGATAGATAGATAGATAGATAGATAGATAGATAGATAGATAGATAGATAGATAGATAGATAGATAGATAGATAGATAGATAGATAGATAGATAGATAGATAGATAGATAGATAGATAGATAGATAGATAGATAGATAGATAGATAGATAGATAGATAGATAGATAGATAGATAGATAGATAGATAGATAGATAGATAGATAGATAGATAGATAGATAGATAGATAGATAGATAGATATATTTTCAAGATAGAAGCATTTGAAAGACTGAGGCAGTTGAAATTTCGTTCCTTTCTTCTAAAATACTGATATAATCTATATTTTCCTGAATCTAGTTGATATTCAAAAATCTTGTTTTATATAGAAATAAATGTAGAATCCAGATATCCAATCAATTTTTTAATAACATCACCCATTTTAAGATAGAAGCATTTAAAAAGCAGAGGCAGTTGAAATTTCGTTGCTTTCTTCTAAAATAGTGATATAATCTATATTTTCCTGAATCTAGTTGATGTTCAAAAAATTTGTTTTATATAGAAATAAATGTAGAATCCAGATATCCAATAAATTTAACCAGGATCCTCACTAGGCGGGCAGAGAGCCTCTGAGGCGGGCAAGCCCCGAAACAGTTCAAAATTATAGTTGAAAATCATGATTTGGATAAAAAAAACTTTAAATGTACGTATTAAATTTGTTATCTTTGACATGTGATTGTGTCGCAACTAGTTTAATCTATTATAATTCAAGTATTCGGCCTACTTAATGGCACTATCTCGATATCCGTGCAAAATAAAAGTAGTTTAAACAAACACTGATTGCTGATCTGTTTAAACGATGATAACACATCGATTAATTGAAATCCCAAGTTCATTCAAAACAAATCCTTGACCTCGCTATTGAAAAACGACGTTATGTTTATTTATCACATTTATTTATTGTTATTTACTAAATATGAATCTTTTATGCATTATTCATATTCTGTTTATCAGGATGATATAGTGATGTTTAATTAATATACGGATTACAAGTAATTACTTGATTGAATTACACGAAAATATGAGAAAATCTTATTTTATTAATACATACAAAATTTTACATAAATACAATATTAAATAATAATACCAATAAATCAATAAATCAATATATAATGTTGTGATTGCGCAAAATCTTAAGAGATTTGTCTGCACACTAAATTAATATTAATATAATGTGTTAAACATAGAATAATATAAAATTAGAGAATTTATGTAATATTTAAATATTATATTTATATATAATAATAATAATAATAATAATGCTTTATTGACGGAAAACTTCATTTCAAAATCAATTACAGACAAATTTAATAACTAAAACTAAAAATGTGATTTTACAAGAAACCCAAAATATATATATATATATATATATATATATATATATATATATATATATATATATATATATATATATCTTTTGTGACTTAAGTACTACCCACAAAACAAACTGCATGTGTTCCGATTATGTAATTATTACGTTTGTTTGTTATAACGTTTGCGTAGAGGTATGTCCTTATCGGTGATAAAACCTTGACTTCGAACAACTTGACAATAAAGAAGCCTTAGAAAAAACTAATTAGCTGCAATCAACCGGAAAATGTTATTGATACCTTTAAATAAAATAATGATAAATAGTCCTCAATTAGTAAGGAAAAACACCGACATTTTTGTGAATAAGGTCTACTAGTATTCGCACACAAACTACACATTAATTTTTATCGTTGAGTAAAGGAATAATATTTTTTATATAGAATGCCTCTAGTCTACTTGGGGTGTAGGTAGAGTGTGTAACACCCGCAGCGGTATTTTAGTTTTTCAACCCTCTAGAGAAAATAAAACAATATAAAGGATAAATCAAACGATTTGTTTTTTTTATCACACTTCAACAGAAGTGAAAACATGTTTTATTATTAATTTGGAATTCTAATAACTCTCGACTTTCATTTCCATATGTAAATGATTACTTTTATGTAACAGAATATGTGGTCATTTTTTAAATTCTGAATATATTTTAAACACGTTGCATTATTTTGATAAAGTCATCTCCACTAGAACTCCAGAGTTATTGCAATTTAAACATCGAATTTCATTGAAATAATTGCATGACGCGATCTAGAAAATTCACCAATAATTCAATTAGATTCGTATAAGTTCTAAAGTAATTTTGTTTTATATTGAATATATTTTAAATAAGTTGCGTTAATTTGATTAAGTTATCTCTACTACAACTCGAGTTATTGCAATTTAAACACCGAATTTCATTGAAATAATTGCATGACGCACACTAGAAAATTCACAAATAATTCAATTTGATTCGTATGAGTTCTAAAGTAATTCTGTTTTATGTTGAATATATTTTAAATAAGTTGCGTTAATTTGATTAAGTTATCTCTACTACAACTCGAGTTATTGCAATTTAAACACTGAATTTCATTGAAATAATTGCATGACGCACACTAGAAAATTCACCAAAAATTCAATTTGATTCGTATGAGTTCTACAGTAATTTTGTTTTATATTGAATATATTCTAAATAAGTTGCGTTCATTTGATTAAGTTATCTCTACTACAACTCGAGTTATTGCAATTTAAACACCGAATTTCATTGAAATAATTGCATGACGCACACTAGAAAATTCACCAATAATTCAATTTGACTCGTATGAATTCTAAAGTAATTTTGTTTTATATTGAATATATTTTAAATAAGTTGCGTTAATTTGATTAAGTTATCTCTACTACAACTCGAGTTATTGTAATTTAAACACCGAATTTCATTGAAATAATTGCATGACTCGCACTAGAAAATTCACCAATAATTCAATTTGATTCGTATGAGTTCTAAAGTAATTTTGTTTTATGTTGAATATATTTTAAATAAGTTGCGTTAATTTGATTAAGTTATCTCTACTACAACTCGAGTTATTGCAATTTAAACACTGAATTTCATTGAAATAATTGCATGACGCGCACTAGAAAATTCACCAATAATTCAATTTGATTGGTATGAGTTCTAAAGTAATTTTGTTTTATATTGAATATATTTTAAATAAGTTGCGTTAATTTGATTAAGTTATCTCTACTACAACTCGAGTTATTGTGATTTAAACACTGAATTTCATTGAAATAATTGCATGACGCGCACTAGAAAATTCACCAATAATTCAATTTGATTGGTATGAGTTCTAAAGTAATTTTGTTTTATATTGAATATATTTTAAATAAGTTGCGTTAATTTGATTAAGTTATCTCTACTACAACTCGAGTTATTGTGATTTAAACACCGAATTTCATTGAAATAATTGCATGACGCGCACTAGAAAATTCACAAATAATTCAATTTGATTCGTATGAGTTCTAAAGTAATTCTGTTTTATATTGAATATATTTTAAATAAGTTGCGTTAATTTGATTAAGTTATCTCTACTACAACTCGAGTTATTGTAATTTTAACACCGAATTTCATTGAAATAATTGCATGACGCACACTAGAAAATTCACCAATAATTCAATTTGATTCGTATGAGTTCTAAAGTAATTCTGTTTTATATTGAATATATTTTAAATAAGTTGCGTTAATTTGATTAAGTTATCTCTACTACAACTCGAGTTATTGCAATTTAAACACTGAATTTCATTGAAATAATTGCATGACGCGCACTCGAAAATTCACTAATAATTCAATTTGATTCGTATGAGTTCTAAAGTAATTTTGTTTTATATTGAATATATTTTAAATAAGTTGCGTTAATTTGATTAAGTTATCTCTACTACAACTCGAGTTATTGTAATTTAAACACCGAATTTCATTGAAATAATTGCATGACGCACACTAGAAAATTCACCAATAATTCAATTTGACTCGTATGAATTCTAAAGTAATTTTGTTTTATATTGAATATATTTTAAATAAGTTGCGTTAATTTGATTAAGTTATCTCTACTACAACTCGAGTTATAGCAATTTAAACACCGAATTTCATTGAAATAATTGCATGACGCACACTAGAAAATTCACAAATAATTCAATTTGATTCGTATGAGTTCTAAAGTAATTTTTGTTTTTTATCGAATATATTTTAAATAAGTTGCGTTAATTTGATTAAGTTATCTCTACTACAACTCGAGTTATTGCAATTTAAACACCGAATATCATTGAAATAATTGCATGACGCACACTAGAAAATTCACCAATAATTCAATTTGATTGGTATGAGTTCTAAAGTAATTTTGTTTTATATTGAATATATTTTAAATAAGTTGCGTTAATTTGATTAAGTTATCTCTACTACAACTCGAGTTATTGCAATTTAAACACCGAATTTCATTGAAATAATTGCATGACGCGCACTAGAAAATTCACCAATAATTCAATTTGATTGGTATGAGTTCTAAAGTAATTTTGTTTTATATTGAATATATTTTAAATAAGTTGCGTTAATTTTATTAAGTTATCTCTACTACAACTCGAGTTATTGTGATTTAAACACCGAATTTCATTGAAATAATTGCATGACGCGCACTAGAAAATTCACAAATAATTCAATTTGATTCGTATGAGTTCTAAAGTAATTCTGTTTTATATTGAATATATTTTAAATAAGTTGCGTTAATTTGATTAAGTTATCTCTACTACAACTCGAGTTATTGCAATTTAAACACCGAATTTCATTCAAATAATTGCATGACGCTCACTAGAAAATTCACCAATAATTCAATTTGATTCGTATGAGTTCTAAAGTAATTTTGTTTTATATTGAATATATTTTAAATAAGTTGCGTTAATTTGATTAAGTTATCTCTACTACAACTCGAGTTATTGCAATTTAAACACCGAATTTCATTGTAATAATAGCATGACGCGTACTAGAAAATTCACCAATAATTCAATTTGATTCGTATAAGTTCTAAAGTAATTTTGTTTTATATTGAATATATTTTAAATAAGTTGCGTTAATTTGATTAAGTTATCTCTACTACAACTCGAGTTATTGTAATTTAAACACCGAATTTCATTGAAATAATTGCATGACGCGCACTAGAAAATTCACAAATAATTAAATTTGTTTCGTATGTATTCTAAAGTAATTTTGTTTTATACTGAATATATTTTAAATAATTTGCGTTAATTTGATTAAGTTATCTCTACTACAACTCGAGTTATTGTAATTTAAACACCGAATTTCATTGAAATAATTGCATGATGCGCACTAGAAAATTCACCAATAATTCAAATCCTTTAAATACGGGTAGTTAATGTTGAAAGATAATTAAGGACTTATAATTAGTGGGAACATGATCATTGCCATTTTCAAATAGCTGTGTGTCCTACAAAACAAACATTTATTAATTACTCGAGGAAAGTTTGAATTGAAATGGGGTCGAATTCTTTTCAATCACTTCACTTTGATAATTATTACACTCTAAATATAACATAACATAATATAAATATTGATGTGCTTAGTCAACTATTTTATTACATTATGCATTGTAAAAGTATAATAGTACTTTCATATGTGGAGAAAAATATATTTAAATTTCTCTCCTCATGTATTAAAGGTAGTAGTTATATGTAACTAAACAAAATCTGACCACAGTCATGAAATTTATGGAATAAAATAATATTAATTCTATAAAAATCTTAAAAATCTTTGATCTGTATTCATTACATACCACAGTGGGCATAGTATTTCTGCCCGTATATATTTTTTTATATATTGTTGTTGTCCTGTAATTAGATTTATTTTATAGAACAATAATGTTTATTATTATTAATATTATTATTATTATCTTTAAAAAAGGTAAACATATATTATTTTTACAATATAATTAAGATTTTCTGATATAAACTATATGGAAATTTGTAACATTAATGATGAATAAGCAATTGTTTTATTATTACATCTATTGTATATTATTAATTACCTTGCGTGGAAATCGTTGAAATGTACCACGGACAAATTGAAGTTGGCGTTGACAACAACAATGCCAATGAGCACCAGTCCCACGGTAGCACTTTGCGCCAACATTTCGCCAGGAAAACTGAGACAGCGCGCTACCAAGCGGGCCAGTTCGTGGAGTAATCACGTCCAGGCCTTGATTTCGGCCGATCGTGCTGGCTTTTTTTCAATTTCTCTCGCCAGCATTGGGAAATCAGCGAGGCTATTAACCGCCGATCATAATCAGGTGACGCTTATCGGATTAAAATCCGACGCGGCGGGCGGATAATAGTACGAAATCAATCAGCTTGGAGTGTATAAACAAACACTATTTCATTTTTTTTAGTTTGTAACTTTATAATCTCACTTTCTAATTAATAAATATATAGTTTTATTATACAAGATGAGTAGAAAATGGCGCATTTTATTTACAGTGCGTTGTAAAGGATCAGTTTTCACAGCATCTAAATAGAAACAAATCTATTTTCTAAATTTAAATAAAAAAGGAAAGAAAGTAATTTTAATTTTTATAGATATATATATATATAGATATATATATATATATATATATATATATATATATATATATATATATATCTATATGAAGACAAAATCATACAATTGTAATGAACGCAACGTTTATATTAGTACTAGTAGTATTATTTTAGTCATCTTTCATTGAATTCATATTAAACTTCATGAATTTACTCATGAATTATTGCTTTATGTCACTACAAACTTTTAAGTACCTACCGCCAGCAGTATTGAAAATATGAAGACAAAATCATACAATTGTAAGGAACGCAACGTTTATATTAGTACTAGTAATATTATTTTAGTCATCTTTCATTAAATTCATATTAAACTTCATGAATTTACTCATGAATTATTGCTTTATGTCAATACAAACTTTCAAGTACCTACCACCAACAGTATTGAAGATATAAAGACAAAATCATACAATTGTAAGGAACGCAACGTTTATATTACTACTAGTAGTATTATTTTAGCCATCTTTCGTTGAATTCATATTACACTTCATGAATTTACTCATGATTTATTGCTTTATGTCACTACAAACTTTCAAGTACCTACCGCCAACAGTGTTGAAGATATGAAGACAAAATCACACAACTGTAAGGAACGCAACGTTTATATTAGTACTAGTAGTATTATTTTAGTCATCTTTCATTGGATTTATATTAAACTTCATGAATTTACTCATGAATTATTGCTTTATGTCACTACAAACTTTTAAGTACCTACCGCCAGCAGTATTGAAAATATGAAGACAAAATCATACAATTGTAAGGAACGCAACGTTTATATTAGTACTAGTAATATTATTTTAGTCATCTTTCATTAAATTCATATTAAACTTCATGAATTTACTCATGAATTATTGCTTTATGTCAATACAAACTTTCAAGTACCTACCACCAACAGTATTGAAGATATAAAGACAAAATCATACAATTGTAAGGAACGCAACGTTTATATTACTACTAGTAGTATTATTTTAGCCATCTTTCGTTGAATTCATATTACACTTCATGAATTTACTCATGATTTATTGCTTTATGTCACTACAAACTTTCAAGTACCTACCGCCAACAGTGTTGAAGATATGAAGACAAAATCACACAACTGTAAGGAACGCAACGTTTATATTAGTACTAGTAGTATTATTTTAGTCATCTTTCATTGGATTTATATTAAACTTCATGAATTTACTCATGAATTATTGCTTTATGTCACTACAAACTTTCAAGTACCTAGCGCCAACAGTATTGAAGATATAAAGACAATATCATACAATTGTAAGGAACGCAACGTTTATATTAGTACTAGTAGTATTATGTTAGTCATATTTCATTGAATTCAAATTAAACTTCATGAATTTACTCGTGAATTATTGCTTTATGTCACTACAAACTTTCAAGTACCTACCGCCAGCAGTATTGAAAATATGAAGACAAAATCACACAATTGTAAGGAACGCAACGTTTATATTAGTACTAGTAGTATTATTTTAGTCATCTTTCATTGAATTCATATTAAACTTCATGAATTTACTCATGAATTATTGCTTTATGTCACTACAAACTTTCAAGTAGCTACCGCCAAAAGTATTGAAGATATAAAGTCAAAATCATACAATTGTAAGGAACGCAACGTTTATATTACTACTAGTAGTATTATTTTAGTCATTTTTCGTTGAATTCATATTACACTTCATGAATTTACTCATGAATTATTGCTTTATGTCACTACAAACTTTCAAGTACCTACCACCAACAGTATTGAAGATATGAAGACAAAATCACACAATTGTAAGGAACGCAACGTTTATATTAGTACTAGTAGTATTATTTTAGTCATCTTTCATTGAATTCATATTAAACTTCATGAATTTACTCATGAATTATTGCTTTATATCACTACAAACTTTCAAGTAGCTACAGCCAAAAGTATTGAAGATATAAAGTCAAAATCATACAATTGTAAGGAACGCAACGTTTATATTACTACTAGTAGTATTATTTTAGTCATTTTTCGTTGAATTCATATTACACTTCATGAATTTACTCATGAATTATTGCTTTATGTCACTACAAACTTTCAAGTACCTACCACCAATAGTATTGAAGATATGAAGACAAAATCATACAATTGTAAGGAACGCAACGTTTATATTAGTACTAGTAGTATTATTTTAGTCATCTTTCATTGAATTCATATTAAACTTCATGAATTTACTCATGAATTATTGCTTTATGTCACTACCAACTTTCAAGTACGTACCGCCAATAGTTTTGAAGATATGATGACAAAATCATACAATTGTAATGAACGCAACGTTTATATTAGTACTAGTATTATTATTTTAGTCATCTTTCGTTGAATTCATATTAAACTTCATGAATTTACTCATGAATTATTGCTTTATGTCAGTATATTCTTTCAAATACCTACCGCCAACAGTATTGATGATATACAGACAAAATCATACAATTGTAAGGAACGCAACTTTTATATGAGTACTAGTAGTATTATTTTAGTCATCTTTCATTGAATTCATATTAAACTTCATGAATTTACTTATGAATTATTGCTTTATGTCACTAAAAACTTTCAAGTACCTACAGCCAACAGTATTGAAGATATGAAGATAAAATCATATAATTGTAAGGAACGCAACGTTTATATTAGTACTAGTAGTATTATTTTAGTCATCTTTTATTGAATTCATATTAAACTTCATGAATTTACTCATGAATTATTGCTTTATGTCACTACACACTTTCAAGTACCTACCGCCAATAGTATTGAAGATATGAAGACAAAATCAGACAATTGTAAGGAACGCAACGTTTATATTAGTACTAGTAGTATTATTTTAGTCATCTTTCACTGAATTCATATTAAACTTCATGAATTTACTCATGAATTATTGCTTTATGTCACTACAAACTTTCAAGTACTTACCACCAACAGTATTGAAGATATAAAGACAAAATCATACAATTGTAAGGAACGCAACGTTTATATTAGTACTAGTAGTATTATTTTAGTCATCTATTATTGAATTCATATTAAACTTCATGAATTTACTCATGAATTATTGCTTTGTGTCAATACAAACTTTCAAGTACCTACCACCAACAGTATTAAAGATATAAAGACAAAATCATACAATTGTAAGGAACGCAACGTTTATATTAGTACTAGCAGTATTATTTTAGTCATCTTTTATTTAATTCATATTAAACTTCATAAATTTACTCATGAAGTATTGCTTTATGGCACTACAAACTTTCAAGTACCTACCACTAACAGTATTGAAGATATGAAGACAAAATCATACAATTGTAAGGAACGCAACGTTTATATTAGTACTAGTAGTATTATTTTAGTCATCTTTCATTGAATTCATATTAAACATCATGAATTTACTCATGAATTATTGCTTTATGTCACTACAAACTTTCAAGTACCTACCGCCAGCAGTATTGAAAATATGAAGACAAAATCACACAATTGTAAAGAACGCAACGTTTATATTAGTACTAGTAGTATTATTTTAGTCATCTTTCATTGAATTCATATTAAACTTCATGAATTTACTCATGAATTATTGCTTTATGTCACTACAAACTTTCAAGTAGCTACCGCCAACAGTATTGAAGATATAAAGTCAAAATCATACAATTGTAAGGAACGCAACGTTTATATTACTACTAGTAGTATTATTTTAGTCATTTTTCGTTGAATTCATATTAAACTTCATGAATTTACTCATGAATTATTGCTTTATGTCACTACAAACTTTCAAGCACCTACCACCAACAGTATTGAAGATATGAAGACAAAATCATACAATTGTAAGGAACGCAACGTTTATATTAGTACTAGTAGTATTATTTTAGTCATATTTCATTGAATTCATATTAAACTTCATCAATTTACTCATGAATTATTGCTTTATGTCACTACAAACTTTCAAGTACCTACCGCCAACAGTATTGAAGATATACAGACAAAATCATACAATTGTAAGGAACGCAACGTTTATATTATTACTAGTAGTATTATTTTAGTCATCTTTCATTGAATTCATATTAAACTTCATGAATTTACTCATGAATTATTGCTTTATGTCACTACAAACTTTCAAGCACCTACCACCAACAGTATTGAAGATATGAAGACAAAATCATACAATTGTAAGGAACGCAACGTTTATATTAGTACTAGTAGTATTATTTTAGTCATCTTTCATTGAATTCATATTAATCTTCATGAATTTACTCATGAATTATTGCTTTATGTCACTACAAACTTTCAAGTACCTACCGCTAACAGTATTGAAGACATGAAGACAAAATCATACAATTGTAAGGAACGTAACGTTTATATTAGTACTAGTAGTATTATTTTAGTCATCTTTCATTGAATTCATATTAAACTTCATGAATTTACTCATGAATTATTGCTTTATGTCACTACAAACTTTCAAGCACCTACCACCAACAGTATTGAAGATATGAAGACAAAATCATACAATTGTAAGGAACGCAACGTTTATATTAGCACTAGTAGTATTATTTTAGTCATCTTTCATTGAATTTATATTAAAATTCATGAATTTACTCATGAATTATTGCTTTATGTCACTACAAACTTTCAAGTACCTACCGCCAACAGTATTGAAGATATTAAGTCAAAATCATACAATTGTAAGGAACGTCACGTTTATATTAGTATTAGTAGTATTATTTTAGTCATCTTTCATTGAATTCATATTAAAATTCATGAATTTACTCATGAATTATTGCTTAATGTCACTACAAATTTTCAAGCACCTACCACCAACAGTATTGAAAATATGAAGACAAAATCATACAATTGTAAGGAACGCAACGTTTATATTAGCACTAGTAGTATTATTTTAGTCATCTTTCATTGAATTTATATTAAAATTCATGAATTTACTCATGAATTATTGCTTTATGTCACTACAAACTTTCAAGTACCTACCGCCAACAGTATTGAAGATATGAATACAAAATCATACAATTGTAAGGAACGCAACGTTTATATTAGTACTAGTAGTATTATTTTAGTCATCTTTCATTAAATTCATATTAAACTTCATGAATTTACTCATGAATTATTGCTTTATGTCACTACAAACTTTCAAGTGCCTACCACCAACAGTATTGAGGATATAAAGACAAAATCATACAATTGTAAGGAACGCAACGTTTATATTAGTACTAGTAGTATTATTTTAGTCATCTATCATGGAATTCATATTAAACTTTATGAATTTACTCATGAATTATTGCTTTATGTCACTACAAACTTTTAAGTACTTACCGCCAGCAGTATTAAAGATATGAAGACAAAATCATACAATTGTAAGCAACGCAACGTTTATATTAGTACTAGTAGTATTATTTTAGTCATATTTCATTGAATTCATATTAAACTTCATGAATTTACTCATGAATTATTGCTTTATGTCACTACAAACTTTCAAGTACCTACCGCCAACAGTATTGAAGATATGAAGGCAAAATCATACAATTGTAAGGAACGCAACGTTTATATTAGTACTAGTAGTATTATTTTAGTCATATTTCATTGAATTCATATTAAACTTCATGAATTTACTCATGAATTATTGCTTTATGACACTACAAACTTTCAAGTACCTACCGCCAACAGTGTTGAAGATATGAAGACAAAATCATACAATTGTAAGGAACGCAACGTTTATATTAGTACTATTAGTAATATTTTAATCATCTTTCGTTGAATTCATATTACACTTCATGAATTTACTCATGAATTATTGCTTTATGTCACTACAAACTTTCAAGTACCTACCGCCAACAGTATTGAAGATATAAAGACAAAATCATACAATTGTAAGGAACGCAACGTTTATATTAGTACTAGTAGTATTATTTTAGTCATCTTTCATTGAATTCATATTAAACTTCATGAATTTACTCATGAATTATTGCTTTATGTTACTACAAACTTTCAAGTACCTACCGCCAACAGTGTTGAAGATATGAAGACAAAATCATACAATTGTAAGGAACGCAACGTTTTTATTAGTACTATTAGTATTATTTTAGTCATCTTTCATTGAATTCATATTAAACTTCATCAATTTACTCATGAATTATTGCTTTATGTCACTACAAACTTTCAAGTACCTACCGCCAACAGTATTGAAGATATACAGACAAAATCATACAATTGTAAGGAACGCAACGTTTATATTAGTACTAGTAGTATTATTTTAGTCACCTTTCATTGAATTCATATTAAACTTCATGAATTTACTCATGAATTATTGCTTTATGTCACTACAAACTTTCAAGCACCTACCACCAACAGTATTGAAGATATGAATACAAAATCATACAATTGTAAGGAACGCAACGTTTATATTAGTACTGGTAGTATTATTTTAGTCATCTTTCATTGAATTCATATTAAACTTCATGAATTTACTCATGAATTATTGCTTTATGTCACTACAAACTTTCAAGCACCTACCACCAACAGTATTGATGATATGAAGACAAAATCATACAATTGTAAGGAACGCAACGTTTATATTAGTACTAGTAGTATTATTTTAGTCATATTTCATTGAATTCATATTAAAATTCATGAATTTACTCATGAATTATTGCTTTATGTCACTACAAACTTTCAAGTACCTACCAGCAACAGTATTGAAGATATGAAGACAAAATCATACAATTGTAAGGAACGCAACGTTTATATTAGTACTAGTAGTATTATTTTAGTCATCTTTCATTGAATTCATATTAAACTTCATGAATTTACTCATGAATTATTGCTTTATGTGACTACAAACTTTCAAGTACCTACCGTCAACAGTATTGACGATATGAAGACAAAATCATACAATTATAAGGAACGCAACGTTTATATTAGTACTAGTAGTATTATTTTAGTCATCTTTCATTGAATTCATATTAAACTTCATGAATTTACTCATGAATTATTGCTTTATGTCATTACACACTTTCAAGTACCTACCGCCAACAGTATTGAAGATATAAAGACAAAATCATACAATTGTAAGGAACGCAACGTTTATATTAGTACTAGTAGTATTATTTTAGTCATCTTTCATTGAATTCATATTAAACTTCATGAATTTACTCATGAATTATTGCTTTATGTTACTACAAACTTTCAAGTACCTACCGCCAACAGTGTTGAAGATATGAAGACAAAATCATACAATTGTAAGGAACGCAACGTTTATATTAGCACTAGTAGTATTATTTTAATCATCTTTCATTGAATTCATATTAAACTTCATGAATTTACTCATGAATTATTGCTTTATGTCACTACAAAGTTTCAAGCACCTACCACCAACAGTATTGATGATATGAAGACAAAATCATACAATTGTAAGGAACGCAACGTTTATATTAGTACTAGTAGTATTATTTTAGTCATATTTCATTGAATTCATATTAAAATTCATGAATTTACTCATGAATTATTGCTTTATGTCACTACAAACTTTCATGTACCTACCAGCAACAGTATTGAAGATATGAAGACAAAATCATACAATTGTAAGGAACGCAACGTTTATATTAGTACTAGTAGTATTATTTTAGTCATATTTCATTGAATTCATATTAAAATTCATGAATTTACTCATGAATTATTGCTTTATGTCACTACAAACTTTCATGTACCTACCAGTAACAGTATTGAAGATATGAAGACAAAATCATACAATTGTAAGGAACGCAACGTTTATATTAGTACTAGTGGTATTATTTTAGTCATCTTTCATTGCATTCATATTAAACTTCATGAATTTACTCATGAATTATTGCTTTATGTCATTACACACTTTCAAGTACCTACCGCCAACAGTATTGAAGATATAAAGACAAAATCATACAATTGTAAGGAACGCAACGTTTATATTAGTACTAGTGGTATTATTTTAGTCATCTTTCATTGCATTCATATTAAACTTCATGAATTTACTCATGAATTATTGCTTTATGTCATTACACACTTTCAAGTACCTACCGCCAACAGTATTGAAGATATAAAGACAAAATCATACAATTGTAAGGAACGCAACGTTTATATTAGTACTAGTGGTATTATTTTAGTCATCTTTCATTGCATTCATATTAAACTTCATGAATTTACTCATGAATTATTGCTTTATGTCACTACAAACTTTCAAGTACCTACCGCCAACAGTATTGAAGATATGAAGACAAAATCATACAATTGTAAGGAACGCAACGTTTATATTAGCACTAGTAGTATTATTTTAGTTATCTTTTATTGAATTCATATTAAACTTCATGAATTTACTCATGAATTAATGCTTTATGTCACTACAAACTTTCAAGTACCTACCGCCAACAGTATTGAAGATATACAGACAAAATCATACAATTGTAAGGAACGCAACGTTTATATTAGTACTAGTAGTATTATTTTAGTCATCTTTCATTGAATTCATATTAAACTTCATGAATTTACTCATGAATTATTGCTTTATGTCACTACAATCTTTCAAGTACCTACCGCCAACAGTATTGAAGATATGAAGACAAAATCATACAATTGTCAGGAACGCAACGTTTGTATTAGTAGTAGTAGTATTATTTTAGTCATATTTCATTGAATTCATATTAAACTTCATGAATTTACTCATGAATTATTGCTTTATGTCACTACAAACTTTCAAGTATCTACCGCCAACAGTATTGAAGATATAAAGACAATATCATACAATTGTAAGGAACACAACGTTTATATTAGATATTTAAAATAGGCATACGAATTTCACTGAATTACTGACTGCTGTGTGTAGGAATCGATTGTATTTCCGAAATTATTAATAATTCATGATGTCAGTAGTTCAATAATTTTAATATACATATGTGCATGATGTGCGTGTGTAGTATTCTTAAGGTAGGTCACTGCTCCTGCGTTATTTTGCACTTTTACGATGTAACCATGTAGTTTTTGTGTATAATTATGCACAACAGCGGCTCTTAAATTTATTTAAAAAGGATTTAAATATTAATATTACTACTAGCGTATAATCGTAATATTATTGACTATCTTTGAGCTGTGAAATTGTTTCAAATTTTTCTCTCAATACGTTTGAATAACTGTTTAGAGCTTTTCTTGTGAAACCTATTACACCAATTGAATGAAATAAAATATATAGTTAAAAATAAAATACACATTCTCTTACGTAAGGTGATTTTGTTTTTCATCATCACTAGTTGCCCCGTGGCGTTCTGTAATGCTTCAAGTTCTGCGGTCTTGCGCTTAGTTTTCTTCAATTGTTAATATAACTATACATACACAAATATCGACAACCATACATACGACCGATTTATTTTTAGTATATTTAGTGTTTTTGTGTTTATATAGAAAATACGATAAACATAGTATATTTTTCATATATAAATCAAACATACAAATCACATTTCTATTAAAATTATTTTAATATTTCAATTTTCTAATATCCTTTGAGTTATTGTGTATATCTCATTCCAATCTAGGAACATAGGGTCCAGATTGTTTCCTAGAATGCTACTGGGATTATTTAGCCTGATTTTGTTATATTAATGATATATATATATATATATATATATATATATATATATATATATATCATTAATATAACAAAATCAGGCTAAATAATCCCAGTAGCATTCTAGGAAACAATTTGGACCCTATGTTCCTAGATTGGAATGAGATATACACAATATCTCAAAGGATATTAGAAAATTTAAATATTAAAATAATTTTAATATAAATGTGATTTGTATGTTTGATGAAATATAATTGAAATGCTTTAAGTTTTTTTCAATGAACATGATTCGTATGAATAAAATTGAATACACTAGACATATACGATATTTTTTCACCGGTTCAATTGAAAACAATACGTTGACCCTCCCCCAAAACGGGCTTATCATTCACCTTACAGTCAATCGACGGGCATAAGTGGGGATATACGTTTTAAAAACATTTCCAAAATTCTGACCGGTGGTCAGTGTTATTATTGGGGCGTGCATGTGCTGTGTAAATCGCGACCGCGTTTTATTTGCCCACGATCTGTTTGCCTCAAACACACAAAATCGGAACGTGCGTTCCTTATAAGTACGCATAAAGTCGTTCGCGGATTTATTTAGTGATCGGGCAATAAATTTGCTTGGCAAGTAGCCCGCGGGGGGAAACTGTTGAGGCGTATTGAATAAAAGTAGGTAAGTTAATTTTATACATTCAGTTTTATTCGTTCGAGTGCACTATAAAAACAGTAGTGAATTTTAATTTATTAAAGTTTATAGTAAAGTGAGTAGTATATTGCTATATACAAGCTGTTTTTTGTAATTGTGGTCAATTTTTTTATAAGCGTGTCCTATAATTTCGCTTAGTCGATTGCATATAAACACATGTTTATATACATAGTATTTGGAGATAAAAATAAATAATATTACAAACAAAAAATAGTATTCTATTGGTGAGGCGTCTACTTTGTGATCATTAATTTTAAAGCAAACCACGCAACAAATAGTTTAAGACACAGACACTAAAATATTAAACATAAATCCTCAATACCCACAGCCCGAGGAGGAACATTAACCACAAACCTCGCGTCGAGGGCCGAGGGATGAAACCACCATTCAACTTTTATTTGTCGATATACAATTAATGTTAATTTTAATTCTATACATAATTAATACAATTTCAGTTTTGAAAGCCCGTAAGAATTAAAAAATTACCAACTAAATATTAAAGTTGATTTTGTTTTTATGACTATTACTAAAACATCATCAAAAATGAGTACAAAAAATGAAGGCGAGTTGCAATTATCCAAAAACATTAATATTAACAAGAGCAATTATAATACGAAAATTTAAAAAATTCTCTAATTGGTGAGTCCGCAATAGGGTGTAACGTTAATAATTTTTTTTACCTGTAGCCCAGACTTTCAATTTCTGGCTGAGAGACATATATATATATATATATATATATATATATATATATATATATATATATATATATATATATATTAAAAAGTTTCGTCTTCATTCTGTGTATAATCTCTTGTTTTTAATAACTAATTATATTTTTAAAATAGCATTATATACACCATAATGGAAGATAGTCGCTGGAAATTCATTCAATATTTTAATTCCGCATTGGACGTAACACACAGATAGAAACATAATAACAATGATGCTTGGAAATTTCATTTTATAGTAAAAATATTACTATTTATTTATTTATTCTATTGTTTCTATATGACTTATTCATCTAATATTAGCATGCAAGCCATATCACACGTGCCAAGAAGAATATTAATTCACTCCTTATAGTGCCCATTCATATTGATACCAGTATCTCATATCTTGGGAAACCAATATGAAATCATCCATTTTCAGAAATGTTCAGTAAGCTGAAACCCGTTCTGAAAAGAAAAAAAACCATTTGTACTACAATTCTAGATAGCGTAGAGTATTCAAGAAAAAAAATCATTTGTGCTACAGTTCATAAAATATGAGCAAACCAAAACTCAAAAATATAGCATGTTCGTGTATTCGTTATAACTTTTTCATTTCAAATGATATCGAAAAACAAAAAACACATTTTCATGGCCACTTTTCATACTCTTTAAGAATATAAAAGAAAAAAATACATATCTTCCATAGTCTATAATATATGAGAAAACCAAAACTCAAAAAGATAGCATTTTCGTGTATTCGTTATAACTTTTTCATTTCAAATGATATCGAAAAACTAAAAACACATTTTCATGGCCACTTTTCATACTCTTTAAGAATATAAAAGAAAAAAATACATATCTTCCATAGTCTATAAGATATGAGAACACAAAAACTCAAAAAGATAGCATTTTAGTGTATTCGTTGTAACTTTTTCATTTCAAAAGATATCGAAAAACTAAAAACACATTTTCATGGCCACTTTTCATACTCTTTAATGATATAAAAGAAAAAAATAGATATCTTCCATAGTCTATAAGATATGAGAAAACCAAAACTCAAAATGATAGCATTTTCGTGTATTCGTTATAACTTTTTTATTTCAAATGATATTGAAAAACTAAAAACACATTTTCATGGCCACTTTTCTTGCTCTTTAAAGATCTAAAAGAAAAAAATACATATCTTCTATAGTCTATAAGATATGAGAAAACAAAAACTCAAAAAGATAGCATTTTAGTGTATTCGTTATAGCTTTTTCATTTCAAATGATATCGAAAAACTAAAAACACATTTTCATGGCCACTTTTCATACTCTTTAATGATATAAAAGAAAAAAATACATATCTTCCATAGTCTATAAGATATGAGAAAACCAAAACTCAAAAAGATAGCATTTTCGTGTATTCGTTATAACTTTTTCATTACAAATGATATCGAAAAACTAAAAACACATTTTCATGGCCACTTTTCATACTCTTTATTAATATAAAAGAAAAAAATACATATCTTACATAGTCTATAAGATATGGGAAAATCAAAACTCAAAAAGATAGCATTTTCGTGTATTCGTTATAACTTTTTCATTTCAAATGATATCGAAAAACTAAAACACATTTTTATGGCCACTTTTTATACTCTTTAATGATATAAAAGAAAAAAATACATATCTTCCATAGTCTATAAGATATGAGCAAACCAAAACTCAAAATGATAGCATTTTCGTGTATTCGTTATAACTTTTTCATTTCAAATGATATTGAAAAACTAAAAACACATTTTCATGGCCACTTTTCATACTCTTTAATCATATAAAAGAAAAAAATACATATTTTCCATAGTCTATAAGATATGAGAAAATCAAAACTCAAAAAGATAGCATTTTGGTGTATTCGTTATAACTTTTTCATTTCAAATGATATCGAAAAACTAAAAACACATTTTCATGGCCACTTTTCATACTCTTTAAAGATCTAAAAGAAAAAAATACATATCTTCCTTAGTATATAAGATATGAGAAAACCAAAACTCAAAAAGATAGCAAATTTTGTGTATTCGTTATAAATTTTTCATTTCAAATGATATCGAAAAACTAAAAACACATTTTCATGGCCACTTTTCATACTCTTTAAGGATATAAAAGAAAAAAATACATATCTTCCATAGTATATAAGATATAAGAAAACAAAAACTCAAAAAGATAGCATTTTAATTTATTCGTTATAACTTTTTCATTTCAAATGATATCGAAAAACTAAAAACACATTTTCATGGCCACTTTTCATACTCTTTAAAGATCTAAAAGAAAAAAATACATATCTTCCATAGTCTATAAGATATGAGAAAACCAAAACTCAAAAAGATAGCATTTTCGTGTATTCGTTATAACTTTTTCATTTCAAATGATATTGAAAAACTAAAAACACATTTTCATGGCCACTTTTCTTGCTCTTTAAAGATCTAAAAGAAAAAAATACATATCTTCTATAGTTTATAAGATATGAGAAAACAAAAACTCAAAAAGATAGCATTTTAGTGTATTCGTTATAACTTTTTCATTTCAAATGATATCGAAAAACTAAAAACACATTTTCATGGCCACTTTTGATACTCTTTAAAGATCTAAAAGAAAAAAATACATATCTTCCTTAGTATATAAGATATGAGAAAACCAAAACTCAAAAAGATAGCAAATTTCGTGTATTCGTTATAACTTTTTCATTTCAAATGATATCGAAAAACTAAAAACACATTTTCATGGCCACTTTTCATACTCTTAAGGATATAAAAGAAAAAAATACATATCTTCCATAGTCTATAAGATATGAGAAAACCAACATTCAAAAATATAGCATTTTTGTGTATTCGTTATAACTTTTTCGTTTCAAATGATATCGAAAAACTATAAACACATTTTCATGGCCACTTTTTATACTCTTTAATGATATAAAAGAAAAAAATACATATCTTCCATAGTCTATAAGATATGAGAAAACCAAAACTCAAAAAGATAGCATTTTGGTGTATTCGTTATAACTTTTTCATTTCAAATGATATCGAAAAACTAAAAACACATTTTCATGGGCACTTTTCAAACTCTTTTAAGGATATACAAGAAAGAAATACATATCTTCCAAAGTCTATAAGATATGAGAAAACAAAATTCAAAAAGATAGCATTTTCGTGTATTTGTTATAACTTTTTCATTTCAAATGATATCGAAAAACTAAAAACACATTTTCATGGCCACTTTTTATACTCTTTAATGATATACAAGAAAATAATACATATCTTCCATAGTCTATAAGATATGAGAAAACCAAAACTCAAAAAGATAGCATTTTCGTGTATTCGTTATAACTTTTTCATATCAAATGATATCGAAAAACTAAAAACACATTTTCATGGCCACTTTTCATTCTCTTTAATGATATAAAAGAAAAAAATACATATCTTCCATAGTCTATAAGATATGAGAAAACAAAAACCCAAAAAGATAGAATTTTCGTGTATTCGTTATAACTTTAAAGATATAAAAGAAAAAATAATATATCTTTCATATTCTATAAGATATAAGAAAACAAAGACTCAAAAATATAGCATTTTCGTTTATTCGTTATAACTTTTTCAATTCAAATGATATCGAAAAACTAAAAACACATTTTCATAGCCATTTTTTATACTCTTTAATTATCTAAAATAAAAAAAATCATATAATCTAGAATTAAGATTACAACTGAATATATTTCTAGAATAACAATGTCTACTTCAGCCTTGCCCGGCACTGAAATCCAGCAGTTCTACAATGGTGCTAAAATTTTCATTACTGGTGCCACAGGATTTTTAGGTAAGACCATTTAAAACTTAGTATTATTGTAGATTATAGTAGTATTTCAATGTAGACAATGTTTTTCAAGAACATGTTATTTAATCATTGTATGAACATATTAAATTCTTGAAAGTTTTTCAAAGTTTGACTTGATTTGATTTTATCAATGAATATTTTAAACCCTTCTAACTCGAGTTGTACTTCTTGCATATTAGTGAAAATCGAAGAGCATGTCAAGAACATATTGGTTAATCATAGTTTGAAATTTTATATAATAATTTAACATATTAAATTTTTGACAGGTTTTCAAAGTTTGACTTGATTTGATTTTATCAATGAATTTTTTTAAACCTCTCTAACTCGGGTTAGAGTTGTTGCATATTAATGAAACTTGCTATGCATATTAAGAACATGTTAGTTAATGATCTAATGGAATTTTATATTACAATTCATCAAATTAAATTTTTGGCAGATTTTCAAAATATGACTTGATTTGATTTTATCGATGAATATTTAAAACCCCTCTAACTCGAGTTGTACTTCTTGCATATTGGTGAACATTGTAATGCATATCAAAAACATATTGGTTAATCATCGTGTGAAATTTTATAAGATAATTGAACATATTAAATTTTTGACAGATTTTCAAAATTTGACTTGATTTGATTTTATCAATGAATATTTAAAACCCCTCTAACTCGAGTTGTGCTTCTTGTATATTAGTGAAAATCGAAGTGCATATCAAGAACATATTGGTTAATCATCGTATGAAATTTTATATAATCATATTAAATTTTTGACAGATTTTCAAAATTTGACTTGATTTGATTTTATCAATGAATAATTTTAAACCTCTCTAACTCGGATTAGAGTTGTTGCATATTAATGAAAATTGCTATGCATATTAAGAACATATTTGTTAATGATCTAATGGAATTTTATATTACAATTCCGCAAATTAAATTTTTGGCAGATTTTCAAAGTATGACTTGATTTGATTTTATCGATGAATATTTAAAACCCCTCTAACTCGAGTTGTACTTCTTGCATATTAGTGAAAATCGAAATACATATCGAGAACATATTGGTTTAATCATCCTATGAAATTTTATATAATAATTTAACATATTAAATTTTTGACAGGTTTTCAAAGTTTGACTTGATTTGATTTTATCAAGGAATTTTTAAACCCCCATAACTCGGGTTAGAGTTGTTGCATATTAATGAAAATTGCTTTGCGTATTAACAACATGTTAGTTAATGATCTAATAGAATGTTATATTACAATTCCGCAAATTAAGTTTTTGGCAGATTTTCAAAGTATGACTTGATTTGATTTTATCGATGAATATTTAAAACCCCTCTAACTCGAGTTGTAATTCTTGCATATTAGTGAAAATCGAAGAGCATATCAAGAACATATTGGTTAATCATCGTATGAATTTTTTTATAATAATTTAACATATTAAATTTTTGACAGATTTTCAAAGTTTGACTTGATTTGATTTTATCAATGAATTTTTTTAAACCCCCCTAACTCGGGTTATAGTTGTTGCATATTAATGAAAATTGCTATGCGTATTAAGAACATGTTAGTTAATGATCTAATGGAATGTTATATTAAAATTCCGCAAATTAAATTTTTGGCAGATTTTCAAAATATCACTTGATAAGATTTTATCAATGAATGTTTTAAACACCTCTAACTCGAGTTGTACAACTTGCATATTAATGAAAATCGTAGAGCATATCAAGAACATATTGGTTAATCATTGTATGAAATTTTATATAATAATTTAACATATTAAATTTTTGACAGGTTTTCAAAGTTTGACTTGATTTGATTTTATCAATGAATATTTTTAAACCTCTCTAACTCGGGTTAGAGTTGTTGCATATTAATGAAAATTGCTATGCATATTAAGAACATATTAGTTAATGATCTATAGGAATGTTATATTACAATTCCCCAAATAAAATTTTTGGCAGATTTTCAAAATATGACTTGATAAGATTTTATCAATGAATGTTTTAAACCCCTCTAACTCGAGTTGTACTTCTTGCATATTAGTGAAAATCGAAGAGCACATCAAGAACATATTGGTTTAATCATCGTATGAAATTTTATATAATAATTTAACATATTAAATTTTTGACAGTTTTTCAAAGTTTGACTTGATTTGATTTTATCAATGAATATTTTTAAACCTCTCTAACTCGGGTTAGAGTTGTTGCATATTAATGAAAATTTCTGTTCATATTAAGATTTTCAAGGTATGACTTGATTTTATCGATGAATATTTAAAACTGCTCTATATATATATATATATATATATATATATATATATAGCTCTTGCATATTAACATATTGGTTAATATTTTCTTATTTGCATAGGTCGTATCTTAGTGGAAAAACTACTACGATCATGCCCCGATGTTTCAAATTTATTTTTGCTCATTCGCATGAAAAAGGGCAAGGACGCAGAGACTCGTTTAAATGAAATCTTCGACGACATAATTTTCGATAGATTAAAAGAAGAGCAGCCAAATTTCAGAGGAAAAGTTATTGGTATCACCGGGGACTGCGAGGAGGAAAATTTAGGCATTTGTGATGCAGATCGACAGAGGTTAATTGAACAGGTAAAAAAAAAATATTTTAATCATCTTTTCAGGGCCTTCATAAAGATAGTAAGTACATATATAAATATATATATATATATATATATATATATATGAATGAATTTACGTTTACACAAACGCATTGTACTCAGGTTTTTTTTAATATCATAAAACTAATGTTAAGGATAATATAAATTAATAATAGAGTACCCTCAGTTTAGAATATTGCGCTTAGTTTTAATTAATTAACTAAGTATATAACTGATTAAATAAGGAACTGTATCAAATACTAAGGGGGGAAACAGAAGAAAGGAAATGAAAAGAATTATTATGTAAATTGAAGAAAAATTGTGGATAATAAACCTATAATAAGGACTCAAAAGACAAAGAATCATACTTTATTACTATTAGCAGTTATGTCTATAAATAGTATAGGAAAATTGCTGTTCGACTTGATTGTGATATATAATATAATATAATATAATATTGTATATCCTGTCATATTTTGATTTATTTATATTTTGATAATTTTATTTGTTTTTAGACAACCATTGTTTTTCATGGCGCTGCTACGGTGAATTTCAATGAGAAAATACACCGCGCTACATTGATCAACATCAGAGGAACGCGTGATATACTTCAGTTGGCTAGGAAAATGCCCAATTTGAAATTCATCACGCATGTGTCCACTGTGTACACCCATTGCTATCGCGACTCACTGGCGGAACAGTTCTACTCAGTGAACTATTCTGCTGACCAAATGATTACTCTAGCAGAGAACATGTCTGATGATGTGATGGAAAAGTTGTCCTCAGCGTATGTTATTAGTACTATTATTACTTTTTCTGTTTATACAACTGGTTATGTTTCAGGATTCTGGATAATTTTCCCAATACATACGCGTTTACCAAATCTATTGCTGAGGATATGATTAAGGAAGCTACGGATCTGCCCCTTGCGTGCTTTAGACCTGCTATTAGTAAGTTATATAATTGTATTTAGAAGCATTTTTGAAGAAAGGAGGCAATCCACAAAATATATTGGTTAATCATAATCATAATCATAATCATAATCATAATCATAATCATAATCATAATCATAATCATAATCATAATCATAATCATAATCATAATCATAATCATAATCATAATCATAATCATAATCATAATCATAATCATAATCATAATCATAATCATAATCATAATCATAATCATAATCATAATCATAATCATAATCATAATCATAATCATAATCATAATCATAATCATAATCATAATCATAATCATAATCATAATCATAATCATAATCATAATCATAATCATAATCATAATCATAATCATAATCATAATCATAATCATAATCATAATCATAATCATAATCATAATCATAATCATAATCATAATCATAATCATAATCATAATCATAATCATAATCATAATCATAATCATAATCATAATCATAATCATAATCATAATCATAATCATAATCATAATCATAATCATAATCATAATCATAATCATAATCATAATCATAATCATAATCATAATCATAATCATAATCATAATCATAATCATAATCATAATCATAATCATAATCATAATCATAATCATAATCATAATCATAATCATAATCATAATCATAATCATCATCATAATCATAATCATAATTATAATCATAAGTTCTTTGCTTTATTTGTATTTATTTATTTGCATCGTATCTTTTTTAAACTGTATATTTTTTAAATTTATTTTTAGTTTTAAGTGTATTGTAATATTCAATTTTTAAATTTTATTATTATTTTAAATTTGTATGTGTAAATATTAATAACAGCACCAATAAAATTATGATTATGATTACTTAAAACTAAAAATATAAATTGAAAAACAGTTACGAAAAAAGATACGATGCAAATATTTAAATACAAATTAAACAAGGAACTTATGATTATGATTATGATTATGATTATGATTATGATTATGATTATGATTATGATTATGATTATGATTATGATTATGATTATGATTATGATTATGATTATGATTATGATTATGATTATGATTATGATTATGATTATGATTATGATTATGATTATGATTATGATTATGATTATGATTATGATTATGATTATGATTATGATTATGATTATGATTATGATTATGATTATGATTATGATTATGATTATGATTATGATTATGATTATGATTATGATTATGATTATGATTATGATTATGATTATGATTATGATTATGATTATGATTATGATTATGATTATGATTATGATTATGATTATGATTATGATTATGATTATGATTATGATTATGATTATGATTATGATTATGATTATGATTATGATTATGATTATGATTATGATTATGATTATGATTATGATTATGATTATGATTATGATTATGATTATGATTATGATTATGATTATGATTATGATTATGATTATGATTATGATTATGATTATGATTATGATTATGATTATGATTATGATTATGATTATGATTATGATTATGATTATGATTATGATTATGATTATGATTATGATTATGATTATGATTATGATTATGATTATGATTATGATTATGATTATGATTATGATTATGATTATGATTATGATTATACTCAAGATAAACAATTTAACTTAACGAAATACAAAATTATAGCATTATAGCTTCAAAATTAACCTGAGGTGAATAAATAATTTTTAATTTATATAAATCTTTGTATAAATCTTTATATAAATCTGTTTTCTTAACTTTAACATTAGGTGGATTGGTCCCTTTCTGCAGAAAGGTTTCCAATTATAATCAAATCTATCTTAATGTCAATAAATATACCAACGTCTTAAAAATTCCCTCGATTGAATTCTTCAATCTGCACATATGACCTTTTTTGGCCAGCAGTTCTCTTAATTTACCAGTTTCTCTATTTCTCAGATATTTATAGTTTATAACGTTGTTTCAATTTATTTTATAGTTGTATCAACTTACAAGGAGCCACTACCGGGTTGGATTAACAACTTTTACGGCCCTCAAGGAGTAAGCACAGCTGCCCATGTGGGTTTACTACGTAGTCTACCGTGTGATGAAAACACCCCTGCTAATATAGTACCTGTTGACATGTGTGTCAACGCGCTGATCGCAATTCCATGGGAAACCCGTCCGAAATACGAAGCTGCAATTAAAAACAATGAAAAAGAGGTGAACAGTTTTATTTTTTAATAAAAATTCAAGCTCTTCTTTCAAGTGAAAGGTTTCTCTCAATTCATCACATAGAAAGTCTTATAACTTAAATGAGAATTAGAAGAAATTTTAAATAATATATATAATATATATATATATATATATATATATATATATATATATATATATATATATCTATATATATAATATATATATATATATATATATATATATATATATATATATATATATCTATATATATATAAAGTTTTAAAAAAATAATGGTGCGCGGAAATTTATTAAAAATTGCAATTTGTTTTATTACAAATATTATTCAATAACAGCTAGGAAAATTAAGTTAAATTTGTGTTTTTCTTATTTTATGGTTGTCAAGGCATGAGTAGACAATTGTAGAAAAAAGCATTTTTTTTGCACATTCCGTTTAGTAACAATGCACCGAGAAAAAAAGACCCCGCCGCGCGAAGCCACGCAGGTGCCGGATTATCGGAAAAGTAAGGACTATAAAAATATAGGAAAATATTTCTGACAATTGTTGATAAATTCTAAACAATATATTGAAAGTTTAAAAAAAATCGTGCGGTGAAATTTATTAAAAATTGCAATTTGTTGTATTTGCAAATATTATTCAATAACAGCTAACGAAATGGACTTAAAATTGTTTTTTTCTTATTTTATGGTTGTCAAGACTTGAGTAGACAATTTTAGAAAAAATCAATTTTTTTTGCACATTCCGTTTAGTAACAATTCACCGAGAAATAAAACCGCGCCGCGCCAACCCATGCGTGTGCTGGAATTATCAGGAAAGTAAGGGCCATAAAAATATAGGAAAATATTTCTGATGATTGTTGTTAAATTCCAAATAATATATTGAAAGTTTAAAAAAATCGTGCGCTGAAAATTAATAAAAATTGCAATTTGTTTTATTTGCAAATATTATTCAATAACAGCTAACAAAATTAACTTAAATTTGTTTTTTTCTAATTTTATGGTTGCCAAGACATGGGTAGACAATTGTAGAAAAAATCTTTTTTTTTGCACATTCTGTTTAGTAACAATGCCAAATAAAATGACCCCGCCGCGCGAATTCACGCGGCGGCCGGAATTATCAGAATTGTTTAACTTCACACCGGTAGCGTTTCCAATATTAGTTTCGTTCATTGCTCGTCAATATCAGTAATAATTTATATTTAACAGATTAGTGAGCTAGTGATTAGATGAAGTAGAAGAACAAAAGAACAAATACATCTACATACCAATAAATGGAAATTTTTGAGTTATAATATTTTTAGAATGACGATCTCATGCAGTATGAAATCCCTGTCCACCATTTCGAATCGAACACTTACCAGCCGATTACGTGGAAAGAGTTCCGGTTTCTGACACATCTTTACGGGCAACAGTATCCTACAATGAAGGCTATTGGCATGTACTTCTTCCACCTACGCACGAATCCCATAACACATGCTTTGGCAGTGATTTTCATGCACTATCTGCCTGCACTGATTTTCGATGGATGTCTTTTGATCTCTGGAAATAAACCAATGTAAGAATATTAAATATTATTATATAAGTACTCTAGCTCAGTAGCCGAGTGATTAGAGGCGTTGTCCGTCTCGTACTGAGAATTGGGGAGCCTGAGTTCGGGAGCAAATTTTCGCGAATCATCTTTCACAATTTTTCAAAGGTTTTCTGTGAAGTTTCTTTTTGTAATTATTAATCTATATATATATATATATATATATATATATATATATATATATATATATATAATATATTTAAATTTATAGGCTTCTCAGTGCATACAAGAAGGTACATGAGTTCTCAAAAGTGATTTCGTACTTCAACCAAGGCAAATGGGACTTTCAGTCGGACAACTTGAGGAAACTGTGCGATTCGATGTCGCCGCAGGACAAAGAATTGTTTTTCTGCGATCTGCGAGAGCTGGACTGGCATAAGTTCTTTGTAATGTATTTACGAGGATGTCGAGTCTACCTGCTTAAGGATCCTGTTAGCACCACAGAGGCGTCATTTAAGAAATATAATTGGTAATAAGATTTTTAATATAATATGTAAATTGTACACATTTTATGGATGTCATCTTTTAATCTTCGCTTCATACCTTCTCTTTATAACCCTTTTTTATATCTTCTCTTCAAACCTCTTTATACGTTCTGTTCTTTTATATCTTCTCTTTACACCTTCTCTTCATAAATTATGTTTATATGTTCTCTTTACATCTTCTCTTCATAAATTCTGTCTATATGTTCTCTTTACATTTTCTCTTCATAAATTCTGTTTATATCTTCTCTTTACACCTTCTCTTCATAAATTATCTTTACCACCTTTACAGCTATATACCGTTATAAGATTATACCTCTATACCTTTACAAGATCATTCCTTTATACTTTCATTTATTTACATCTTCATTCCTTTAGGGAGTTGATTATTGGGTAATATGGCAACGACAGTAAAAATCTCCATTTCATTCGTTTATCTTTGATTTTGATATACCTTTATTCTACTTTAATTATACGTTAATTCCTACCTACATACATTCCTAAATACCCTCATTTCTTTCTACCCTCATTCCTTGATACTGTCATTATTTTCTACCCCCTTTTCTTTATACACTTAATCCTTTGTACTTTCATTCCTTGCTACCTTCATTGTTTTCTACCTTCATTCCGCTATAGCTTTATTCCTTTACATATTCTTTCCTTTATACTATTATACCTAAATTACTTTCTACCTTCATTTTCTCCTACATACATTTATATATATACATTCCTTTCACCCATAATCCTTCCAACCTACATTTTATAGACCTTTATATCTTCATTCGTTTCTACGTTCATTCCTATATACCTTCATCCGTGTCTACCTTTATTCCTATTATCTTCATGCCCTTTTACCTTAATTCCCTTTTACCTTAATTTCCTTTTACCTTAATTCTTGTCTATCCTCATGCCTATCTATCCTCATTCCTTTCTACATACATTCATATATACCTTCATTTCTTCTACCCATATTGCTTAATATCTTCATTACTTTTTACCTTAATTTCTTTATACACTTAATAATTTGTACTTTCATTCCTTGCTACCCTCATAGTTTTATACTTTCATTCCGTCATACCTTTATTCCTTTACAAATTAATTTCTTTTTACCATACCTTTATACCTTCATTCCTTTCTACCCACATTCCTCTTAACATTTATTTTTTTCTACCTACATTCCTTTATTCAATCATTTCTACCTTTTTTTTCATCTTCATTCTTTTCTACATAATTCATATATACCTTTATTTCTTTCTACATACCTTCCTTGCTACCTTCATTGTTTTTACTTTCATTTCGTTGTACCTTTATACCTTTATATATTCATTCCGTTATACCTTTATACCTGCATCCCATTATATCTTTATTCCATTATAACTTAACTCCTTTATATATTCATTCCGTTATACATTTATACCTTCATCCCTTTATATCTTTATTCCATTATAACTTAATTCCTTTATATATGCATTCCGTTATACATTTATACCTTCATCCTTTTATATCTTTATTCCTATATGCCTTCATTCCTTTCTAAATACCTTAATTTCTTTTTACCTTCATTATTATTATGCTCATTCTTGTCTATCCTCATTTCTCTCATTTTCGTTGTGATCATCTACTTTCCTTTCTATACACATTCCCCCTGCCTTTATTCCTTTCTACACTAAATAATTTATATTTCTACAATCATTCCTTGCTACCTTCATTGTTTTTTACATTCATTCGTTTACACCATTATTCCTTTATATATTAATTCCTATACACCTATATATCTTCATTTTTTTCTACATACATTCCTGTATGCTTTCATACCTTTCTAATTATATTCCTTGCTACCTTCATTGTTATTTACCTTCATTCCGTTATAGCTGTATTCCTTTATATGTTCATTCCTTTATACCTTTATATTTTCAGTCCTCTGTACCTGAATTCCTTTGTACCTTCATTCTCTCCTACATATATTTCTATATATCTTCATTCCTTTGTAACCACTTTCCTTGCTACCTACAAAATTTTCTAGCTTCATTCCTTTATGCACTCATTTCTTTCTACGTTCATTTTAATCTACCTTCATCCATACCTACCTTCATTCCTTTCTACCTTCATTCCCCTCTACCTTCATTTCATTCTATCCACATTGTTGATGTGATTATTTTCTACCTCTATTCCTTTATACACTTAATCCTTTGTATTTGTATTTTTATTCCTTGCTGCATTCATTGTTTTTTTTATTCTATTATACCTTTATTCCTTTATATATTCATTCCTTTACACCATAACTTTATATCTTTATTCCTTTATACCTTCATTCCTATGTAGCTTCATTCTTTTCTACCCACATTCCTTTTGACATTTATTATTTTCTACCTTCATTCCTTTATTCACTCATTTCTTTTTGGTTTCTTTGTATTTATCTGCTTTCCTTTCAAAACACATTCCTTCCCGCCTTCATTATTTGTTTCCTTTATTCCTTTATACAATCATTACTTGCTACATTCATTGTTTTTTACATTCATTCGGTTACATCTTTATTCCCTTATATATTAATTCCTTTACATTTTTATACCTTCATTCCTACATATTTTTATTCCTTTATGCCTACATTTCTTTCTACATAAACGAATGAAGGCATATACAAATGTATATTCCTTTCTACTTTTATTCCTTGCTACCTTCACTGTTTTTATCTTCATTCCATAACAACTTTATGCCTTTTATATTCATTCCTTTACACCTGTGTACCTTAATTCTTTTCTACGTTCATTCCTAGCTACCTTTATCCCTTTTTACCTTTATTCCTGTTATCTTCATAATAAGTTTATATATATATATATATATATATATATATATATATATATAAGTTTATAGGATTATACCTTTATACCTTCATTTCTATATATCTTCATTACTTTAGAGAGTTGATTATTGGGTAATACGGTAAAGACAATACACATCTCCTTTTCATTCTTTTAACCTTTATATCTTTATATCTTTCTTCCGTCATACATTCATTCCCTTCTCCCTTTATTCCTTTATACCTTCTTTACTATATACCTTCATTCGTTTCTACCATAATTCCTTGATACCTTAATTCCATTTTAACTTAATTCTTGCATACCTTCATTCCTTGATACCTCCATTCCTTTATACCTTAATTCTTTTATAAATACATTCCTTTATATTTACATTCCTTTAAACCTTGATTTGTTTTCTGCATTCTTTCTATACACCTTCCATCCCTTCTACCTTTATTCAGTTTTACGTATATTACTTTCTACTATATTACTCCCTATATACTTTCATTTCTTTTTACCACATTCCTTGATACCGTCATTATTATCTATATTCTTTACTTTATACACTTAATCCTTTGTACTTTCATTCCTTGTTACCTTCAATGTTTTTTATCTTCATTTCGTTATACCTCTATATATTCAGTCATCTATACATTTATACCTTCATTCCTTTATACCAGAATTCGTTTCTATTCATTCTCCCCTACATATATTTCTATATATCTTCATTCTTTTCTAGCCACTTTCATTCCTATCTACAAAATGTTCTACCATTATTGCTTTATGCACTCTTATTACTTTCTATGTTCATTTCTATCTACCTTCATCCCTACTTACCGTCTTTCCTTTTATCTACATTGTCTTCTACCTTCATACATATCTATCCTCATTCCTTTCTATACCTTTATTTCTTTCTACCCACATTACTTGATATCTTCAGTATTTTCTATCTCAATTATTTTATACACATAATCCTTTGTATTTTCACTCCTAGCTACCTTCATTGTTTTTTCTTTCATTACGTTATACCTTTATTCCTTTATCCACTCATTACTTGCTACATTCATTCCTGTCAATCCTCATTCATATACACCTTCATTTCTTTCTACAGACCTTCCTTGTTACCTTAATTATGTTTTATCTTCATTCCTTTATACACTTTTAATACTTTTCTACCTTCAACCCTTTCTACATACATTTGTATATAGCTTAGTTGCTTACTACCTTCATTTCTATTATCTTCATTCCTTGTCTATCCTCGATCCTTTTTAGTTTCGTTGTATTTGCCTTTTTTCCTTTCTACACACATTCTTTTCCACCTTAATTATTTTGTTCATTCTTGTCTATCTAAATCCTTGTCTATCCTGATTCCTTTCTATTCTCATTCCATGCTACCTTCATTTTATTTTAACTTCATTCCTTGCTACTCACATTCCTGATATCTTCATTATTTACTAGCTTCACTCCTTTAGCACTAATTTCTTTCCTTTACAGCTTTGTACCTTCATTCCTCTCTACGTTCATTCCTCTTTACCTTCATTACTGTCTATTTTCATTCCTTCCTACTTTCGTTCCTACTAGCTACCTTCATTGTATACCTTTAATCCTTTATATATTTATTCGTTTTGCTCTCTATTTTAATGTCTTTCTACTCTCATTCCTTCCCACCTTATTATTTTCTAGCTTCATTTCTTTATACCTTTATAAATTTATTTCTTTATACATTCATTAATTTGTACTTCATTCCTTTGATTTCATTAGTTCCTATTTATCATAATACCTTGCTTCTTTTATACCTTTATTCGTTTATTCTTTTCAAATTCCTTCCCACGTTCATGTTTTTCTACCTACATTCATTTATATTTCATTCTTTATACATTAATTCCTTTATACCTTCATTCTGAAAGTATTTTGAGTCGAGTTTTATATGTGCAAGTAAAAACATTCTAGGTATATAAACTTGTATAATGTTTTGTTACAGGCTTCGCTTCTACACCTTCATTGGCATATTAGCATCCCTGATCATCTTCGGCAGTTTCTTCTACTTCATTTTTAAAACCCTATTCTACCTACTAGATCTCTAATTTCATTGTTATTACTGCGTATGTCACGCAGTTATTTTTATTTGTGACTGTCCTATGTAATGATTATATATTGATTAAATAAAGCGATTATTTTTATTCTTAAAACTTTGTGTGTTTGTATCAGGACGAAAAAGTATATTCTAATCAAATAATTCATGTTTGACATGGAAAATTATGGATAATATTATCAAACACATCAAATTACAAATCATTATAACTCAAGTAATACTAATTTTGTTCAACCTCGCCTGAAATATACTACATACTTATATTTTTCGAAAAAAAAATTGTTAAATGTTCTCAGACTATACATGTGATTTTTTAATGAAATTTTAATACCCGAATTCGTAATTATATCAAACACATTAAATTACAAATCATTATAACTCGAGTAATAGATGAATGATTTTGCTCAAACTCGCCTAAAATATACTATATAATTATATTTTTGGAAAATAATTATAAAATGTTCTCAGACTGTACATGTGATTTTTTAATGAATTTTTAATAACCGAAATCGTAATTATATCAAACACATCCAATTACAAATCACTATAACTCGAGTAATAGATGAATGATTTTGCCCAAACTCGCCTGAAATATACTACATACTTATATTTTTGGAAAATAATTGTAAAATATTCTCAGACTGTACATGTGATTTTTTAATGAATTTTTAATAACCGAAATCGTAATTATATCAAACACATCCAATTACAAATCATTATATCTCGAGTAATAGATGAATAGTTTTGCTCAAATTCGCCTAAAATATACTACATACTTATACACGATTCTTCGTACTAAATCATTAGATTTATATGCATTTATTTTTGTATGACCCATGTATTCATTCATATCGATGAAATAAGCGATTGTTTTTATACAGAAAGGTTTGTGTTTGTGTATCGGGACGCGCAAGTAAATATTATTTGTTTATGCCGCGCTGATTGCACGGGGCTGACCCATATCTACATACACATGATTTTTCATATTTCCATCAACCCCAGCCCAGTGCATGTGCACGAACAACACCCCGCATGCACGGCCTGTAAACAAGCACTTGATCGCGCGATGAGCGTCGCGACGCATCCCGTCTCCGAGCAATTGGTGCGCGCGTTTGCGCCCGTTTTTTATTTTGCGCGGATTTTTGGGCTGGCTCCGTTTGGGGTGGCCGATAGGGGCGGCGGTATGAAGGCTGTTTTCTTAAGTCCGCCTTTTGTGGGATATAGTGTGCTGTTTGGTTTTACTCTAGGTGAGTTCTTTATCTTACAGCTCAAGAAATTGTAGTGATGTTTTTTAAACACATTTTCTAAAAGTTAGAGCTGTAGATACTGGGTTAATGACCTTCTAAATGCTATAACTATGATTATGGTCATCAAATCTTAACAAAATAAATTTCAGCGATAACAATAAATTGTTTTTATTAACTTCTTCTCCGTAGCGCTACAACCGGGGGTGGGTTTTAGCTGCGTTCACCACTTGTCTTCATCTAGGGCGATCTACTAAGGTTTCCTTTTATTAACTTGAAGAAATTATATGCTATTCCGTTCTACACTTTCCTAAAAGCTCAATACAATAGAACAATTTGGGCCATAAGGAAAGTATGGACGAAAGTTTATAATCTGGTTTCTCACAAGCCTGAAGTCTCTTTTATCCTTTCTAATCTAATTTCTCTCTACTATGATGTCTGTTATATCTGTGTAGTGTAAGACTTAACGCTAAAGTTCTTTAAAATACAGTGTTCTCCAAGTCTGAAATCTGTGATAATAAATTATCTGGTTTCTCACAAGCCTACAGTCTCTTTTTCCTTTATAATTGAATTTCTCCCTATTATGATGTCTGTTATGTCAGTGTAATCCAATTTCACTTAACGCTGAAGTATATGTTTCTTTAAAATACAGTGTTCCCTAAGTCTGAAATCTGTGTCGTTTATTATATGGTTTTTCACAAGCCTGATGTCTCTTTTTCCTTTCTAATCTAATTTCTCTGTATTATGGTATATCTGTTATGTCTGTTATGTCTAATTTTACTAAAAGGTGATGCATTCTTTCATTAAAATACAGTTTTTCCCAAGTCTGAAATCTATATCTTTTATTGTCTGGTTTCTCACAACAGTCTTGCCTTTCTAATCAAATTTCTTTCAAATCCTATGTATATTCGGTAGATAAAACGCAATATCTCGTAAAACTTAACTAATACTATACTTATACTGTTTTTTTTTATATAAAACTGTTTCTACTAATTCTAGAATCTGCATGGTCATATAAACCGTTTTCTCCCAAACCTGATACCTCTATGATTACCCTAGAACTTAAAAAGTAAAATATCATTAACATTCTACATTTTTTATTTTACAGCTGTTCTAGCATGTATTGGTGTGGTAGATGACTTGGAGGAAGATGAAGTGACTTCAATTCGTATGAGGGATCGATCCTCGAGGATTATCACAAGTGGGGACATTTTTATTGTCATCTTTCTTGTGCTTATTACAATCAGCACAGCAATAGTACGCAGAAAATATATTTATGCAATACTGAGATGCATCAAAGAGGTAACTAATATATCATATATATCATATATATCATATATATCATATATATCATATATATCATATATATCATATATATCATATATATCATATATATCATATATATCATATATATCATATATATCATATATATCATATATATCATATATATCATATATATCATATATATCATATATATCATATATATCATATATATCATATATATCATATATATAATATATATCATATATATCATATATATAATATATATCATATATATCATAACCTGTATACTCTTAAGTGTAAGGTTTAAAAATTTATTAGATACAATTATTTAGCAAATAAATTAGAAACATAGCACCAACAGTCGTTTCTTATATAACTTGATTATATTTTAGGTGGATGCAATCGTGGCTATATCTAACGTGGATAAATTAAAATGGCACGCCATAAAGTTCATGGCAACAACAGTGACAATTGCCTGCTGTCTTCTCAGCTTTGATCTCTTCGTTTGGAACAACATCGCATCGCACACAAAGAAGTCTTTCGCTGCGGCTAATTACTTGCCATTTTATTTCTCCTATATTGTGCTCGTCGTGTTTCAATCGCAATATTGCTTAGCAGTTAATTGGTGAGTATCTGTGAGTATAAATAACGACTACAAATCCACTATAGATTTGTAGTCGTTATTTATTTATACATAAGTGACCAGCTTTCTTGTCTTTGTCTTTAGATCAGAGAGCTTCTTATTTCACCATGGAATATTTCTGCGTTTCTCTCCTTTCGTTTTATGATTGGTTTTCAAGAGTTTACCTCTCTCTGCGCACACCTTGGGTCGTCTCTCGTGTTACTGCTAGGAGCTCTCTTCTGAAAAAAAAGTGGTGTCGATCCCTAGCCCTCGATACCTAATAGCATCGGGGTCGGAAAAAGCCAAGACGGGCGAAGAGTTTGGTCAAAGGAAGCCGATAGTTGATAAATGTGAAATGACTCTGTAGGCTCAGTCCACTCGCGCAAAGAGTTGTGGGGGACTGCAGAGATATAGAAAGTGGGTTGACCCGTAGCCCGCGATACCTAAGCGCCTTGCTTCAGGGCTAGGTAGTGCGTTCTGAAACGTTTTTAAGGGCAACTCTTCTGCTAGCACCACCGCTGCTTTCTCATAGGTGGCCTGTTGTTGGACAAAAGCATCCCTAATTCTGTTTACGGTTGCCTCAGTTGTCTCTGCACTATGCCTATCTAGTTGGGCCTGTATCTCCGCTAGGGTCTCGTGCATCTCTTACCTCTCACGTGTACTAATAAATCACCACTTGTACGACTTGTTTTTGAGCGTACTGAAGGATATTTTTATTACGAAAAAATGTGGGAAGTGGTAGAGGAGATGGAAGAAGAACTTAAGAAATCTCGAGAGGAGCGCCACAAATGGAGGACACTTTTAAGAGAGGAGAGGGAAGAGTCACGAATAGAGAGAGAGGAGTTGAAAAAGGAAAGAAAGGAGTGGCAACGGATGATGGATGGATGGAGGGAAATGCAGAGGGAATGGACACGGGAGAGAAAGGAGATGATGGGGAAGATAGACCAGCTGGTAAAAATGGGGGAGAGTAGGAACCAACCAGAGGGGAAAGCAGCACCGGAGTGGGTAAAGGAGGTAGAGAGGAAAGTGGTCACGATAGAAAAGAGAGAGGACGAGAGACAAAAAAGTGAGAGAAGAAACAACGTAGTGGTGTCGGGGATTGGAAAGAAAGGGGTGGAGGGAGTTATACAGAAAGTAGAAGTTAGTGTGCAGGTGCGGACAGAGGTGGAGCTGGGGAGAAAGCGAGACAGAATGTTGCTAGAGATGGTCAGTTGATTGGAATGAAGCTAATGCGGTCTAAACACAAATTAAAGGGGACAAACATATATATCGATGATGATTTGACCGTAGCGGAGAGGGATGCCCAGAAGAAAATACGGGAGAGGGCCCAGGAGGAAAGAGTGTAGAAGTGAGAGTGGGCTACCGGAAAATAAATGTTGCGGGAGAGTGGTGAATCTGGCAGGGCGATGGGCTGGCAAAAAAGTGCTAAAGGGGGTGAGGATAACGAGGCAGGAGTATGGGGTGGATGGAAGAGAGGACGAGGGCAACTGCAGGGTGCGCTTCTGGAACACTGCGCGTCTAAAGAAAAAAGTGTTGGGAGGTGTGTGAGTAAAAGAACTAGAGGATTGGTTGGACTCAAACGACATAGTGGGGCTAGTAGAGACGTGGTTGACAGAAGAGGAGTGGGGGCTGGTAGAGTGCTGAATGCCGACAGGATGGGACTGGGTGACTCAGGGAGCGAAGAAGGAAGCTAAGATGGGTAGAGCCAAAGGAGGAATCATATTGGGAGTGAGGAAGATATTGGGGAAATGAAACAGAGAGACGCTAAGAGAAGCTACAGGACTCGTAATAGGGAAGGTGGAAATGCATAGAAGTGCGGTGTGGGTGGGAGCAGTGTACTGTAACAAAAACCGGGTGGAATTAACGGAGGTACTAGATGAACTGGATACGGCAGCAGATATATGGATCATCGGGGGCGACTGGAATGTGAGGGTGGGGGAGCTGGAAGGATGGATCGGAGAGGACGGTGACTGGAGAGAAAGTTGCCTCTAGGATAAAGTAACCAACCAGGAAGGTAGAGAATGGATGCAATGGGTGAGAAAGTCAGGATGGGATGTGCTCAACGGTTGCTGTAAAGGGGACTGGGAAGGGAAAAAAACGTTCTGCGGACAAGGAGGAGGCTCGGTGTTGGACTACGTGGTGGTCAAAGGGATCGAAAGGGAAAAGTTGGAGTGTTTCAAGGTGGAAAACGCAGGGGGGTCGGATCATGTACCGGTGGAGGTGGTCGTGAGGGTGAGGAACGTTGTGAAGGGAGAACAGAGGAAGGTGCATCAGAGGTTTGGGTGGAGCGAGCCGGATTTGGATGCATATGAGAAAAAGCTAAAACGCGTCAAGTGGGAAGATGCTCCAGTTGGAGAGAGTGATGGTGGCTGCATTGGAGAAGAAGAAGAATGGAGGGCAGAGGGAGAGTTGGTTTGACGAGGAATGTAGGGTGAAGCAGTCGAGCTGGCGAAGAGCAATGGCGAAGTGGAGGAATGGGAGAGATGAAGTGGAAATTGCCTGATTAGGCGAAGAGGGAGTTCGAGAGAACCTGCGAGAGGAAGAAAATCGAGGAGTTGCAGAAGGTAGAAACGAGGTTGAGAGAGTGTCTGACAGAGAAAGGGTTGTGGGAAATTCTAAAGGGAAGTGTAAAAAAGGGCAAAGTTAAATTAGAGCTGGCAGAGTGGGAGAAGAGTTGTATGGAAATGGCGGGATCAGAGGTAGATTTGGGGAGTCCGAGACCGGTGGTAGGAAGGGAGGCGTTTTCACGGGAAGAGGTCGTCGTGGCCATAGGGCAGCTGAAACTAGGAAAGACAGCAGGGGAAGATGGGCTGATGGTAGAGGCTTTCAAAAGATTACCAACGGAAGGAAGAGATAAGTTGCTGCAGGTTTTGAATAGGGTCTGGAGCGGTAAGGAGGAGTTGCTGGAAGAGTGGCGTGTGGGGGTGGTGGTCCCGGTACATAAAGGGGGAGCGGCATCGGTCGTAAACAATTATAGAGATATTACCGTTATGAGTGCGGGGTACAAAGCTATGATGACAATTGTGAAAAATAGACTAGAGAGGGAAGTGGATAGAAAAGGGCTGCTGCCGGAATGCCAGGGGGATTTCAGAAAGGGAAGAGGGACGAGGGAGCAGATTTTCACGCTTGCGAGAATGGTGGACGAAGCGTTGGAGTGCAAAGGGAGAGTGTATGCGGTGTTTGTGGATTTGAAAGCGGCGTATGATTCAGTTCCTAGAGGAAAGCTCGTGGAGTGTATGGATAGATTGGGTATGGAAGATGAAAGTGTGGAGTGATGAGAAGTATATATAAAGAGACGTGGGCAAAAGCGAGAGTGAATGGAGAAGTGTCTGAGAGGTTTAGGGTGAATGTGGGTGTTCAATCTATACACAAGCGAGTTGGAGGCGGTACTGAGGAGAGGACAGACTGGAGGGGTCGAAGGTGTGGATGTTAGCATATGCGGATGACATAGTTTTAGTAGCCAAGAGAGTGGAAGAGATGCAAGAGATGTTGGAAAGAATGGGAAGGTACCTGGATAGGAGAGGGCTAGTGGTGAATGTGGAGAAGACTAAATTGATGATGTTTAGGAATAGGGGCAGATGGGGTAGAGTGAAAGAGCTGAAATGAAAGGGAAGGATGATTGAGAGAGTGAATGTCTTTAAATATTTGGGCTTTTGGTTTGACAGTGGAGGAGGATTTAGGGTGCATGTGAAATTTATGCAAGCGAAATCGAGAATGGCTTGGGGGATAGCGAGAAAAAAATGGGAGAGGTTGTGGGGCGGTAACCTCGTAATGGCGTGCAAGATCTGGGATGCGTGTGTAAAACCTATTCTGTTTTATGGAGTGGAGGTGTGGGGATTGCGTGAGTGGGATGTGATAGAGAGATAGAACAAGGTTTGCTCGTGAAGAGTCTGCTAAGTCTCGAAAGGTCGACACCGAGAGCAGTGCTGTTGCAGGAGACGAGTCGTATGAGTATGTGGTGGAAGTCGTGTGTAAGGGATGTGAAGTTTGAAGAAAGATTGCAGGAATTGGGCGAGGAAAGACTGGTCCGGGAGGTATGGATGAGGTGTAAGAGTAGGACGGAGAGTGGTTGGAGAAAGGATGTATGAAAGAGTGGGTATGTCTGAGATGTGTAGGTAGAGGAGAATCTGAGAGAAATGGGAAGCCTAGGAACTGAGGTAAGAGAGAGATTGAGAGATATTGAGTGGCAAGAACGGCAGACTAGTATGAATGAGAGTTCTTACAACCCTGGCTACATAGAGTGGCAAGTGCGTGGGAAACTCCCGAGTTACTTAGCCAGGGTTGAGTGGAGCAGGGAAGACAAGGTATGCATGGCAAGAGCGAGGTGTGGGTCAGACAAGAGAGGGAGGATAGTGTGGATGGGTCTGGGGTACACCGCGTGTGCGCTGTGTAGTAAGGGAAGCGACAAGTGATGGCACCTTAGCGAAGAATGTGAGGGTGTGAAAGCAGAGTGGGTGGGAGACTGCAGAAAGCTGAATGAATGGTTAAGCGAGGATGGGGAAGGCGTGAAAATCTGCAGGAGGCTGGCGTGGGAGAGAAAATGGCGAAGGCACAGGGAGCGGTAATAGATGAGGTATTGTATATTTTTATTGTGGTTTGTGATGTGGAAGGGCAATGAGGGAAATGCCAATAAAGGTTCTTTTCTTTATAAGTGTGAACGTATGACGGTTATTACCATTTGGGTGTGCATTGCTAATTGATGTGGTGCCGCCAGATGTCGTTTAACTTTCCTCTTAGGGGGTTAGTTGTACTATTAATGCCAGTTGTTTATATGCTTATAAATCGAGTAGTGGCTAAGAATTTGTAATTCATACAGTAAACCGAATCCATGTTTTAATATCTTATCATGCTTTTCTCTTTTTGTAGTATCAAAACTCGTTTTGTGGCTTTACAAGAAGCGTTGAGTCTAGAAAACGCTTCTCTTATAATGGGCAACAGTTTTTTCTCGCGCAGAAGCTCCGCTGAGTTTACCGAGTGTAAGCAATCACAACTGGCCCGCAAGCAATTGGGCACAGTAATAGACAAGTTGGGGAAAACGCTGCCAGTCCAGGACGTGGTGTTCGTCCGCACCGGTAATTTGGGCTAGCAGCCCAAAAGCACCTCTAATTGTATCTTTTTCTGCAGCTGACAAGAGTAAGAAGCTTATATCAGCTGAGTATCTGGCGCAAATGGTTTATGCGTACGAAAATTTAGCAGACATGGTTGGACATCTGAATGAAGCTTTTGGAATTGCTTTGCTGGTAACGTATATTTTTATGTTTATATTCGTAAGGTTTACATTCATACAAAATGTTCTTCAATTACCTCTATGCAATGAACAAAAGAGTGGGAATACATATTCAATAGAATAATTACATTACATATAGAAGAGAATGGTATTATTATTAATAGTATATGGTACAAGTAATAATGAATGTAAGATATAATAGGCTTCTTCATTGTGTGGTTACTTTTGTCTGCTGCTACGATTCTAGAATTTATTTCGTCCTTCCTTTATTGTTTATACTATATCCAAGGTATTTGAAAGTGTTTCTTCCTTCAATTTGAAGCTCTGTATCTGCTCTATTTATTATCGTTTTATTCTAATCATCATTATTGTCTTGTCATTAATTGATAATTCCTCCTTCCATATGTTCCATTCATAAGTCACATAACGTTTTCTTAGTCCTTGATAAAATTGCGAGGTCGTCTTATGCAAATATTAGCTCCCCTGTGCACATTCTATTTCATTGTTGTATATCCCAGCTCTACATTTTTTTTCTGTTTTACACTGTCTACCGTGTCGCTGTCTTGTCTGGTAAAAATACTATAAATACTAAAGGGCTGAGTGTTCCCCCTTGTCCATTTACTGTGATGAATTTATTTGACTTATCGTTTCCCGTACATACATAACTTCTTGTTCTTCTATACCAAGGGTGTGCAACTTGTGTGTACATAAGATCTACTTTCTATCTTAAAACTCTGTCTTCGATAGCTTTATCTAGATCTATAAACTATATATATTGCTGTCCTGTCCTATTGTCTTTTTAATCAGTTTTCTAATTGTAAATTGCAATTGAATGTCTTCAATCGTATCCTTTTCTAACTAATGATAAGTATCTTATGGTGTAAAATGTAAATACCTTCTAATGAGTTTCTCATTGAAATAAATTTCTTATAGATCGTTACAGCTAGTGTCATATTACATCTAATAGTAACCCCATATTTCTTCGTGCTTGAGGTAGTTGGAAGACAGCACCGGTTATTCATGGTACTACAAGGGCTTTGGATTGGAGCTCATTTAGGAAGGCTTCTGATGATTGTAGAGCCATGTCATAGAACTCAAAATGCGGTACGTTTAAAGGTAATTTTTGAATTTGAAAAGTATATGATCCACATATGTTTTAGGCCGAACAAATTAAGCCCTTAATCTGCAAACTCTTGACATTTGACGTTGAAGGATGCGTTCGACAACAGGTACGTAAAATGAACAAAATATTTTTAAAAAAATAACTCTAATGTTTAGTAGTTTTGGAGCATGCAGCAATAATTACATAGTAACCCGAAACTTTCAATATTGAGGGATATTTTTTACAAATAGTGTTATTCATTAAAGCCTACGGTAAATATTGATAATTCCAATTTACAGTTTTACAAATCGGCGAGAATTACGACTTAAGACGTGCATTTTTTTTTAATTTACATAATACATAGACGCAACGAATTTTGATTTTGGAAACTGCGGCTTTAAATAGTATATAAATGTATATTTTTTACAGTTAGAAATTTTTAATGTACAACTCATACACCGCAGAGTGCGATTTTCTATTTGCGGCCTATTTGAAATCGATAGATCTGCTATAACAACAGTAAGTATAATTCATTTCCTATCTGGTATATATATATATATATATATATATATATATATATATATATATATATATATATATATTATCAATTGCCTTTTACCTTTCGGTGTAGGCTACCTGGTAAATGTTTTAATTTACTTCCTCTCTTTTATTAAATTCTGTAAGTATGTTTATGCTCATTTAATGTTTTTTATTGACTTTAATTATTGACTTGTTATCCTTAAAACCTTGTGTCAGTATTATTGTCTTCTAATATCAATCATTTTACAGATTGTTGGAACGATTACAACGTATTTAGTGATTCTACTGCAGTTCAACAAGTCAAATTAGTGATACTATTGTTTTGTTTGTGTATAAATACGCTGCATGTGTGCACTCGCTTCCAAACTCATTTACAACTATCGGAAGTAAACAATGTGTTTGCTGTTCTACGAAATTTAAATATATCCTCTCATTAATTATGAAACATGCAAACTTGTTTTATTTTAAAAATAACCCATATGCTTACTGAGTAAACAGAAACCCAGTAAACAGATATCATACAAAAAAGTAATGACAATAATTATTAATTTTGTGTGTCCTAAAAAGAAATAAATTTCAGCACATAAGAAGAACCATTTACATGCTCAACAATATCGGGAACTTTTTTTGACATCACATAGTTTTCATTCGATAGTTACTATTCGACGATTTTTATTCTATACTTTTACAAACATCGACATTCCGATAGTTTTTATTCGATAACTAATGATCATATCTCCGAAATTCATCTTATGATTTTTTTAACATTTTTGGCTCAATAATCATATATGTATTAATTTTCTCGCCAATAGATATAGGCACAAATATAATATCTATATATATATATATATATATATATATATATATATATATATATATATATAGCCCTAATCATTGCACTCCCAATAGTATATATATATAAATATATATATATATATATAACCCCCGGATGACAAACGCTTCACCCTTAGTGCAGTAGTAGTAAATATTATATTAAAAAAATTGTAATAAATCATATCTTCATATTTATAGTTTTTTTGAGAATTGTATTATATTACATATGTATTTAGCTACATACTGAGCTATAATTTGATTACTTTCTTTTATTTGTAACTAATTAGAGAGGAAAAGTTCAAAGAATGTCACTTTTCTGAAAACATATTGCAGTAAAAAAAATTGTAATAAATCATATTTTCATATTAAGAATTTTGTGAGGATTGTATTAGATTACACATGTATTAAGCTACAAAATGGAGTATAATTTGATTACTTTCCTATATTTTTAACTAATTAGCGAACACAAGTTCCAAACATGTCATTTTTCTGAATAAATTTTATATTAAAAAAATTGTAATAAATCATGTCTTCATATTAATACTTTTTTGAGAACTGTATTGTATTACATATGTATTTAGCTACATAATGAGCTATAATATGATTGTTTTCTTATATTTGTGACTAATTAGCGAGGAAAAGTTCAATGAATGTCACTTTTCTGAAAACATATTGCAGTAAAAAAATTGTAATAAATCATATTTTCATATTAAGAATTTTGTGAGGATTGTATTACATTACACATACATTAAGCTATAAAACGAAGTATAACTTAATTATGTTCCTATATTTTTAACTAATTAGCGAACACAAGTTCCAAACATGTCATTTTTCTGAATAAATTTTATATTAAAAAAATTGTAATAAATCATGTCTTCATATTAATACTTTTTTGAGGAATGTATTGTATTACATATGTATTTAGCTACATAATGAGCTATAATTTGATTATTTTCTTATATTTGTAAGTAATTAGCGAGGAAAAGTTCAATGAATGTCACTTTTCTGAAAACATATTGCAGTAAAAAAATTGTAATAAATCATATTTTCATATTAAGAATTTTATGAGGATTGTATTACATTACACATGTATTAAGCTACAAAATGAGTTATAACTTGATTATTTTCCTATATTTTTAACTAATTAGGGAACACAAGTTCCAAACATGTCATTTTTCTGAATAAATTTTATATTAAAAAAATTGTAATAAATCATATCTTCATATTAATAGTTTCTTGAGAATTGTATTGTATTACATATGTATTTAGCTACATAATGAGCTATAAGTTGATTATTTTCTTATATTTGTAACTAATTAGAGAGGAAAAGCTCAATGAATGTCACTTTTCTGAAAACATATTGCAGTAAAAAAAATTGTAATAAATCATATTTTCATATTAAGAATTTTGTGAGGATTGTATTACATTACATATGTATTAAGCTACAAAATGACTTATAACTTGATTATTTTCCTATATTTTTAACTAATTAGCGAACACAAGTTCCAAACATGTCATTTTTCTGAATAAATTTCATATTCAAAAAAATGTAATAAATCATATCTTCATATTAATAGTTTTTTGAGAACTGTATTGTATTGCATATGTATTTAGCTACATAGTGAGCTATAATTTGATTATTTTCTTATATTTTTAACTAATTAGCGAGGAAAAGTTCAAAGAATGTCACTTTTCTGGAAACATATTGCAGTAAAAAAATTGTAATAAATCATATTTTCATATTAAGAATTTTGTGAGGATTGTATTACATTACACATGTATTTAGCTACAAAATGAGTTATAACTTGATTATTTTCCTATATTTTTAACTAATTAGCGAACACAAGTTCCAAACATGTCATTTTTCTGAATAAATTTTATATTGAAAAAAATTGTAATAAATCACATCTTCATATTTATAGTTTTTTGAGAATTGTATTGTATTATAAATATATTTAGCTACATAATGAGCTATAATTTGATTATTTTCTTATATTTGTAAGTAATTAGCGAGGAAAAGTTCAATGAATGTCACTTTTCTGAAAACATATTGCAGTAAAAAAATTGTAATAAATCATATTTTCATATTAAGAATTTTATGAGGATTGTATTACATTACACATGTATTAAGCTACAAAATGAGTTATAACTTGATTATTTTCCTATATTTTTAAATAATTAGGGAACACAAGTTCCAAACATGTCATTTTTCTGAATAAATTTTATATTAAAAAAATTGTAATAAATCATATCTTCATATTAATAGTTTCTTGAGAATTGTATTGTATTACATATGTATTTAGCTACATAGTGAGCTATAATTTGATTATTTTCTTATATTTTTAACTAATTAGCGAGGAAAAGTTCAAAGAATGTCACTTTTCTGGAAACATATTGCAGTAAAAAAATTGTAATAAATCATATTTTCATATTAAGAATTTTGTGAGGATTGTATTACATTACACATGTATTAAGCTACAAAATGAGTTATAACTTGATTATTTTCCTATATTTTTAACTAATTAGCGAACACAAGTTCCAAACATGTCATTTTTCTGAATAAATTTTATATTGAAAAAAATTGTAATAAATCACATCTTCATATTTATAGTTTTTTGAGAATTGTATTGTATTATAAATATATTTAGCTACATAATGAGCTATAATTTGATTACTTTCTTATATTTGTAACTAATTAGCGAGGAAAAGTTCAAAGAATGTCACTTTTCTGAAAACATATTGCAGTAAAAAAATTGTAATAAATCATATTTTCATATTAAGAATTTTGTGAGGATTGTATTTCATTACACATGTATTAAGCTACAAAATAAGTTATAACTTGATTATTTTCCTATATTTTTAACTAATTAGAAAACACAAGTTCCAAACATGTCATTTTTCTGAATAAATTTCATATTCAAAAAAATGTAATAAATCATATCTTCATATTAATAGTTTTTTGAGAACTGTATTGTATTACATATGTATTTAGCTACATAGTGAGCTATAATTTGATTATTTTCTTATATTTTTAACTAATTAGCGAGGAAAAGTTCAAAGAATGTCACTTTTCTGGAAACATATTGCAGTAAAAAAATTGTAATAAATCATATTTTCATATTAAGAATTTTGTGAGGATTGTATTACATTACACATATATTAAGCTATAAAACGAAGTATAACTTAATTATTTTCCTATATTTTTAACTAATTAGCGAACACAAGTTCCAAACATGTCATTTTTCTGAATAAATTTTATATTAAAAAAATTGTAATAAATCATGTCTTCATATTAATACTTTTTTGAGGAATGTATTGTATTACATATGTATTTAGCTACATAATGAGCTATAATTTGATTATTTTCTTATATTTGTAAGTAATTAGCGAGGAAAAGTTCAATGAATGTCACTTTTCTGAAAACATATTGCAGTAAAAAAATTGTAATAAATCATATTTTCATATTAAGAATTTTATGAGGATTGTATTACATTACACATGTATTAAGCTACAAAATGAGTTATAACTTCATTATTTTCCTATATTTTTAAATAATTAGGGAACACAAGTTCCAAACATGTCATTTTTCTGAATAAATTTTATATTAAAAAAAAAGTAATAAATCATATCTTCATATTAATAGTTTCTTGAGAATTGTATTGTATTACATATGTATTTAGCTACATAGTGAGCTATAATTTGATTATTTTCTTATATTTTTAACTAATTAGCGAGGAAAAGTTCAAAGAATGTCACTTTTCTGGAAACATATTGCAGTAAAAAAATTGTAATAAATCATATTTTCATATTAAGAATTTTGTGAGGATTGTATTACATTACACATGTATTAAGCTACAAAATAAGTTATAACTTGATTATTTTCCTATATTTTTAACTAATTAGAGAACACAAGTTCCAAACATGTCATTTTTCTGAATAAATTTCATATTCAAAAAAATGTAATAAATCATATCTTCATATTAATAGTTTTTTGAGAACTGTATTGTATTACATATGTATTTAGCTACATAGTGAGCTATAATTTGATTATTTTCTTATATTTTTAACTAATTAGCGAGGAAAAGTTCAAATAATGTCACTTTTCTGGAAACATATTGCAGTAAAAAAATTGTAATAAATCATATTTTCATATTAAGAATTTTGTGAGGATTCTATTACATTACACATGTATTAAGCTACAAAATGAGTTATAACTTGATTATTTTCCTATATTTTTAACTAATTAGCGAACACAAGTTCCAAATATGTCATTTTTCTGAATACATTCTATATTAAAAAAAATGTAATAAATCATATCTTCATATTAATAGTTTTTTGAGAACTGTATTGTATTACATATGTATTTAGCTACATAATGAGCTATAATTTGATTATTTTCTTATATTTGTAACTAATTAGCGAGGAAAAGTTCAAAGAATGTCACTTTTCTGAAAACATATTGCAGTAAAACAATTGTAATAAATCATATTTACATATTAAAAGTTGTGTGGGGATTGTATTACATAACACATGTATTAAGCTACAAAATGAGGTATAACTTGATTATTTTCCTATATTCTTAACTAATTAGCGAACACAAGTTCCAAACATGTCATTTTTCTAAATAAATTTTATATTAAAAAAATTGTAATAAATCATATCTTCATATTAATAGTTTTTTGAGAACTGTATTGTATTACATATGTATTTCGCTACATAATGAGCTATAATTTGATTATTTTCTTATATTTGTAACTAATTAGCGAGGAAAAGTTCAAAGAATGTCACTTTTCTGAAAACATATTGCAGTAAAACAATTGTAATAAATCATATTTACATATTAAAAGTTGTGTGGGGATTGTATTACATAACACATGTATTAAGCTACAAAATGAGGTATAACTTGATTATTTTCCTATATTCTTAACTAATTAGCGAACACAAGTTCCAAACATGTCATTTTTCTAAATAAATTTTATATTAAAAAAATTGTAATAAATCATATCTTCATATTAATAGTTTTTTGAGAACTGTATTGTATTACATATGTATTTCGCTACATAATGAGCTATAATTTGATTATTTTCTTATATTTGTAACTAATTAGCGAGGAAAAGTTCAAAGAATGTCACTTTTCTGAAAACATATTGCAGTAAAACAATTGTAATAAATCATATTTACATATTAAAAGTTGTGTGGGGATTGTATTACATAACACATGTATTAAGCTACAAAATGAGGTATAACTTGATTATTTTCCTATATTCTTAACTAATTAGCGAACACAAGTTCCAAACATGTCATTTTTCTAAATAAATTTTATATTAAAAAAATTGTAATAAATCATATCTTCATATTAATAGTTTTTTGAGAACTGTATTGTATTACATATGTATTTAGCTACATAATGAGCTATAATTTGATTACTTTCTTATATTTGTAACTAATTAGCGAGGAAAAGTTCAATGAATGTCACTTTTCTGAAAACATATTGCAGTAAAAAAATTGTAATAAATCATATTTACATATTAAAAGTTTTGTCAGGATTGTATTACATTACACATGTATTAAGCTACAAAATGAAGTATAACTTGATTATTTTCCTATATTTTTAACTAATTAGCGAAAACAAGTTCCAAACATGTCATTTTTCTGAATAAATTTTATATTAAAAAAATTGTAATAAATCATATCTTCATATTAATAGTTTTTTGAGAACTGTATTGTATTACATATGTATTTAGCTACATAATGAGCTATAATTTGATTATATTCTTATATTTGTAACTAATTAGCGAAGAAATGTTCAATGAATGTCGCTTTTCTGAAAACATATTGCAGTTAAGAAATTGTAATAAATCATATTTACATATTAAAAGTTTTGTAAGGACTGTATTACATTACACATGTATTAAGCCACAAAATGAAGTATAACTTGATTATTTTCCTATATTTTTAACTAATTAGCGAACACAAGTTCCAAACATGTCATTTTTCTGAAGAAATTTTATATTAAAAAAATTGTAATAAATCATATCTTCATATTAATAGTTTTTTGAGAATTGTATTGCATTACATATGTATTTAGCTACATAATGAGCTATAATTTGATTATTTTCTTATATTTGTAACTAATTAGCGAGGAAAAGTTGAAAGAATGTCACTTTTCTGAAAACATATTGCAGTAAAAAAATTATATATATATATATATATATATATATATATATATATATATATATATATATATATATAAAACCCCCGGATGACAAACGCTTCACCCTTAGTGCACTAGTAGTAAGTTTCGATTATTAATCGCATGAATCATCAGCGCCGATTGTTTTGTTGTCGCGCGCGCGGGGCGGCGTCGGTGGCGGCGGCGGCGGGCGGCAAGTGACCGATGACGTGGCGACCCTTGATTTTTTCCCCGTCCACGACGCACGCACCCGCCGCCGCTTATGAATGAACATACCGCGGGGGCGGATCGATACGCGACGCGGGCTCCCTCAAGCGGCGGCACCACCGTCGCCGTCCACGACACCCCTCGACGCCGTCACCGTCTAGTCAACTTCGCGCGCTCAAGAGACTCCCCAGCCTATTAGCCTCAACCAGCAGCGAACGAAAATGTAAGTTTTTGTGTGTGTTTGATATTATTTGTTAGTATAACAGGGTGCGACTGGGGTAGCTGTTTTTAATTTTTTAAAACTGGGGGGGCTGTGAGCGGATGAATGTTGGTCATGGCCATATGGGGGGATCGGAAAAAGTACAGATCAATTCAACCAACTGAAAATCTATAGTTTAACAATGTATGTAATAATGACAGTGAGAATTGTTATATAACACTATACATATAAAACATATCTATTCCTTCCTATTTTTTTTGTATATAGCTTTGTCCTAGATTTATTCCGAACAATGTGTGATTTATTTATATAGAATAATGAATATTATACAAAAGTTTATAACCAATACAGATAGTAAATATATTAGCACGATACAAGCTATATATTTAGAATCTGTATTGGTTATAAACTTTTGTATAATATTCTTTGGAACATATTATTTTTGTTATGGTCATTTAAGAACCTATGACATAATAATATCACTGATTCAAATTTAATTATTTTGGTTATACAAGAACCTATGTCATAATCAATCAATCAAATTTAATCATTTTCAAAAATATTATACTTTAATAAATATTATAAACTGTTTTTAGAAAAGTGGAACTTGGGTTCACAAATTAGTTAAAAATATAGGAAAATAATCAAGTTATACCTCATTTTGTAGCTTAATACATGTATAATGTAATAAAATCCTTACAAAACTTTTAATATGAAAATATGATTTATTACAATTTTTTTACTGCAATATGTTTTCAGCAAAGTGACATTCTTTGAACTTTTCCTCGCTAATTAGTTACAAATATAAGAAAATAATCAAATTATAGCTCATTATGTAGCTAAATACATATGTAATATAATACAATTCTCAAAAAACTATAAATATAAAGATATGATTTATTACAATATTTTGAATATAAAATTTATTCAGAAAAATGACATGTTTGGAACTTGTGTTCGTTAATTAGTTAAAAATATAGGAAAATAATCAAGTTATACCTCATTTTGTAGCTTAATACATGTGTAATGTAATACAATCCTTACAAAACTTTTAATATGAAAATATGATTTATTACAATATTTTTACTGCAATATGTTTTCAGAAAAGTACATTCTTTGAACTTTTCCTCGGTAATTAGTTACAAATATAAGAAAATAATAAAATTATAGCTCATTATGTAGCTAAATACATATGTAATACAATACAATTTTCAAAAGCTATAAATATGAAGATATGATTTATTACAATTTTTTGAATATAAAATTTATTCAGAAAATGACATGTTTGGAACTTGTTTTCGCTAATTAGTTAAAAATATAGGAAAATAATTATGTTATATCTCATTTTGTAGCTTAATACATGTGTAATGTAATACAATCCTCACAAAACTTTTAATATGTAAATATGATTTATTACAATTTTTTTACTGCAATATGTTTTAAGAAAAGTGACATTCTTTGAACTTTTCCTCGCTAATTAGTTACAAATATAAGAAAATAATCAAATTATAGCTCATTATGTAGATAAATACATATGTAATACAATACAGTCCTCAAAAAACTATTAATATGAAGACATAATTTATTACAATTTTTTGAATATAAAATGTATTCAGAAAAGTGACATGTTTGGAACTTGTGTTCGCTAATTAGTTAAAAATATAAGAAAATAACCAAGTTATACCTCATTTTGTAGCATAATACATGTGTAATGTAATACAATCCTTACAAAACTTTTAGTAGGAAAATAAGATATATTACAATTTTTTTACTGCAATATGTTTTCAGAAAAGTGACATTCTTTGCACTTTTTCTCGCTAATTAGTTACAAATATAAGAAAGTAATCAAATTATAGCTCATTATGTAGCTAAATACATATGTAATACAATACAGTCCTCAAAAAACTATAAATATGCAGATATGATTTATTACAATTTTCTGAATATAAAATTTATTCAGAAAAATGACATGTTTGGAACTTGTGTTCGCTAATTAGTTAAAAATATAGGAAAATAATCAAGTTATACCTCATTTTGTAGCTGAATACATGTGTAATGTAATACAATCCTTACAAAACATTTAGTATGAAAATATGATTTATTACAATTTTTTTACTGCAATATGTTTTCAGAAAAGTGACATTCTTTGAACTTTTCCTCGCTAATTAGTTACAAATATAAGAAAATAATCAAATTATAGCTCATTATGTAGCTAAATACATATGTAATACGTTACATTTCTCAAAAAACTATAAATATGAATATATGATTTATTACAATTTTTTCAATGTAAAATTTATTCAGAAAAGTGACATGTTTGGAACTTGTGTTCGCTAATTAGTTAAAAATATAGGAAAATAATCATGTTATACCTCATTTTGTAGCTTAATACACGTTTAATGTAATATAGTCCTTACAAAACTTTTAGTACGAAAATATGATTTATTACAATTTTCTTACCGCAATATGTTTTCAGAAAAGTGACATTCTTTGAACTTTGCCTCGCTAATTAGTTACAAATATAAGAAAATAATCAAATTATAGCTCATTATGTTGCTAAATATATATGTAATACAATACAATTCTCAAAAAGCTATAAATATGAAGACATGATTTATTAAAATTTTTTGAATATAACATTTATTCAGAAAAATTATATATTTGGAACTTGTGTTCGCTAATTAGTTAAAAATATAGGAAAATAATCAAGTTATACCTCATTTTGTAGCTGAATACATGTGTAATGTAATACAATCCTTACAAAACTTTTAGTATGAAAATATGATTTATTACAATTTTTTTACTGCAATATGTTTTCAGAAAAGTGACATTCTTTGAACTTTTCTTCGCTAATTAGTTACAAATATAAGAAAATAATCAAATTATAGCTCATTATGTAGCTAAATACATATGTAATACAATACAGTCCTCAAAAAACTATTAATATGAAGACATAATTTATTACAATTTTTTGAATATAAAATGTATTCAGAAAAGTGACATGTTTGGAACTTGTGTTCGCTAATTAGTTAAAAATATAAGAAAATAACCAAGTTATACCTCATTTTGTAGCTTAATACATGTGTAATGTAATACAATCCTTACAAAACTTTTAGTAGGAAAATAAGATATATTACAATTTTTTTACTGCAATATGTTTTCAGAAAAGTGACATTCTTTGCACTTTTTCTCGCTAATTAGTTACAAATATAAGAAAGTAATCAAATTATAGCTCATTATGTAGCTAAATAAATATGTAATACAATGCAATTCTCAAAAAACTATAAATATGAAGACATGATTTATTACAATTTTTTTAATATAAAATTTATTCAGAAAAGTGACATGTTTGGAACTTGTGCTCGCTAATTAGTTAAAAATATAGGAAAATAATCAAGTTATACCTCATTTTGTAGCGTAATACATGTGCAATGTAATATAATCCTTAGAAAACTTTTAGTATGAAAATATGATTTATTACATTTTTTTTACTGCAATATGTTTTCAGAAAAGTGACATTATTTGAACTTTTCCTCGCTAATTAGTTACAAATATAAGAAAATAATCAAATTATAGCTCATTATGTAGCTAAATACATATGTAATACAATACAGTTCTCAAAAAACTATGAATATGAAGACATGATATATTATAATTTTTTTAATATAAAATTTATTCAGAAAAGTGACATGTTTGGAACTTGTGTTTGCTAATTAGTTAGAAATATAGAAAAATAATCAAGTTGTACCTCATTTTGTAGCTTAATACATGTGTAATGTAATAAAATCCTTACAAAACTTTTAATATTAAAATATGATTTATTACAATTTTTTTACTGCAATATGTTTTCAGAAAAGTGACATTCTTTGAACTTTTCCTCGATAATTAGTTACAAATATAAGCAAATAATCATATTATAGCTCCTTATGTAGCTAAATACATATGTAATACAATACAATTCTCAAAAAACTATAAATATGAAGATATGATTTATTACAATTTTTTTAATATAAAATTTATTCAGAATAGTGACATGTTTGGAACTTGTGTTCGCTAATTAGTTAAAAATATAGAAAAATAATCAAGTTATACCTCATTCTGTAGCTTAATACATGTGTAATGTAATACAATCCTTACAAAACTTTTAGTATGAAAATATGATTTATTACAATTTTTTTACTGCAATATGTTTTCAGAAAAGTGACATTCTTTGAACTTTTTCTCGCTAATTAGTTATAAATATAAGAAAATAATCAAATTATAGCTCATTATGTAGCTAAATATATATGTAATACAATACAGTTCTCAAAAAACTATAAATATGAAGACATGATTTATTACAATTTTTTGAATATAAAATGTATTCAGAAAAATGACATTTTTGGAACTTGTGTTCGCTATTAATTAAAAATATAGGAAAATAATCAAGTTATACCTCATTCTGTAGCTTAATACATGTGTAATGTAATACAATCCTTACAAAACTTTTAGTAGGAAAATATGATTTATTACATTTTTTTTACTGCAATATGTTTTCAGAAAAGTGACATTCTTTGAACTTTTCCTCGATAATTAGTTACAAATATAAGCAAATAATCATATTATAGCTCCTTATGTAGCTAAATACATATGTAATACAATACAATTCTCAAAAAACTATTAATATGAAGACATGATTTATTACAATTTTTTGAATATAAAATTTATTCAGAAAAATGACATGTTTGGAACTTGTGTTCGCTAATTAGTTAAAAATATAGGAAAATAATCATGTTATACCTCATTTTGTAGCTTAATACATGTTTAATGTAATATAGTCCTTACAAAACTTTTAATATTAAAATATGATTTATTACAATTTTTTTACTGCAATATGTTTTCAGAAAAGTGACATTCTTTGAACTTTTCCTCGATAATTAGTTACAAATATAAGCAAATAATCATATTATAGCTCCTTATGTAGCTAAATACATATGTAATACAATACAATTCTCAAAAAACTATAAATATGAAGATATGATTTATTACAATTTTTTGAATATAAAATTTATTCAGAAAAGTGACATGTTTCGAACTTGTGTTAGCTAATTAGTTAAAAATATAGGAAAATAATGAAGTTATACCTCATTTTGTAGCTTAATACACGTGTAATGTAATACAATCCTTACAAAACTTTTATTATGAAAATATGATTTATTACAATTTTTTTACTGCAATATGTCTTCAGAAAAGTGACATTCTTTGAACTTTTGCTCGCTAATTAGTTACAAATATAAGAAAATAATCAAATTTTAGCTCATTATGTAGCTAAATACATATGTAATACACCACAGTTCTCAAAAAACTATTAATATAAAGACATGATTTATTACAATTTTTTTAATATAAAATTTATTCAGAATAGTGACATGTTTGGAACTTGTGTTCGCTAATTAGTTAAAAATATAGAAAAATAATCAAGTTATACCTGATTCTGTAGCTTAATACATGTGTAATGTAATACAATCCTTACAAAACTTTTAGTAGGAAAATATGATTTATTACATTTTTTTTACTGCAATATGTTTTCAGAAAAGTGACATTCTTTGAACTTTTCCTCGATAATTAGTTACAAATATAAGCAAATAATCATATTATAGCTCCTTATGTAGCTAAATACATATGTAATACAATACAATTCTCAAAAAACTATTAATATGAAGACATGATTTATTACAATTTTTTTAATATAAAATTTATTCAGAAAAATGACATGTTTGGAACTTGTGTTTGCTAATTAGTTAAAAATATAGGAAAATAATCAAGTTATACCTCATTTTGTAGCTTAATACATGTGTAATGTAATACAATCCTTACAAAACTTTTAATATGAAAATATCATTTATTACAATTTTTACTGCCATATGTTTTCAGAAAAGTGGCATTCTTTGAACTTTTCCTCGCTAATTAGTTACAAATAAAAGAAAGTAATCAAATTATAGCTCATTATGTAGCTAAGTACATATGTAATACAATATAATTCTCAAAAATCTCTATATATGAAGATAGAATTTATTACATCTTTTTAAATGTAAAATGTATCCAGAAAACATGTCACCTTTTTTTGAACATATATATATATATATATATATATATATATATATATATATATATATATATATATATTGCATTCATTATGCCACATAATAATTTTACAATCTTGAGAGATATATCGTGTGTGTATCGTATATTGACTAGTGGTCGAGATGTGCCCACGTAAATTTCAACCCGTGAAACCCTGTTTACATTATTAATATCACAAGAGTGTGCGCACGGCTGCGGAGACACCCCCGGCGCTCGTAAACATGCAAGTTTCAGCGTGATTCTTAATAAACGCCCCGCAAAAATCGGATATTCGCCGCCGGAATTATGAATATTTACGCGCACCACCCCCCCACGCGCGCCGCAATTTCATTTCATACCCGAAATTAAAATTTTAAATTGGATTTTTTCGCGATTAAATTACTGTTTCATCAGGTGCAATTAATTAGACATTCTTCCACCTGTTTCTTTCCTATCCTCAGTGTCTTCAGTGAACGTTGCCGATTATTCTGGCCCATGATATTTTGTTGTCACTAACAGTTTACGTAATCCATTCAATTATTAATGTCTAATGAATGGAATCATCTATACTTAAAACGTCTTGTAGTGAGGTTCTTTGAATATTATAAAACGTGGTTCAAGGATAGATAATATGTCCTCAGTTTGATGGACAACAATAACAGTAGCCTAAAGTTTCAAGATTAGCCTCAGTTTTAAACTTTGCACATTTTATACCTACCAAAATTGCAGCTAAACTTTTCAGCTGTCAGCCTCAGTTTACAAATAATAAACAGGTGATTATTTGTGAAATAAGGGTTACACCTATAAAGTAAGATAATATCAGTAGTTGTAGCTTAAATTTATTAGCTTGAACTTGTCTGTAATGATATAAAGCAATAATACTTGAAAAAATGCAGATACTATGTTCTCTGCAGTTTGAAATATGTTAATAGTCTCTTGAGTAATATAATTGATTAAAATAACTCTTCAGAATATATTAGTATTGAATGCTAATGATATGAATTTAGTTTATACTTGTAATTAAACTGTAGGATTATACAAATAATGAGGTTTTTGTTATTTCAAACCTTAATCCTGTTTACAGAAAATCAAGTTACTTTACATTACTTTCGAACGCATTTAAATTATGAACTACCCCCTTTGTTTTCTTAAAATAAATCCCTTTTACATTTCGTTGACGTTGATTCCACTGAGGCTGTGTTAATGAATCAGGCGGCCGCTCGCTAATTCCACTCGCAATTGAATTGCGCGCCGCGCCGGATGCAGCCCCCTAATGAAATTTTCATCAGAATTAGCGGCGCCCGAGGACGCAGCGCGCGATATGGACAATCGCCACAGTGCAGATCGATGCCCTGCATAAAGTAATGAGGCCGTTAATAATTCAGAGGCGTTCATTAAAACGCAATGATGGCAGCGTTTTCCCCCGCAGGTAACCTGCATTCGCTCTTATCGGGATTATTATGTTGGGGGGTTGTAGTAGTTCATAATGTAATGGGATAAATCATCAAACCGCGTCGTCAAAGGTTGCACAGTGTTTACGTCCGGCGCCGCGTTTTAATCACTGAATAAACAAAACTCTAATTAACGAGGGTTGGATGCGCCCGGCTCTAATCCCCGCCGCCTGCTGGGACCACCGGCGATAAAACGTTAATTAAACCGCAACTTCGTAATGGGATCCCAAAAGAGAGGTGTAAATGGGAACTATAAATATGGGGTAATCGACAGATTGCACAAATTACAACAACAAATGTACATAGACTATTACTAGTATATAAAGTTGCATTTAAAGGATGTACATGTCTTCATATTGTCAATATTAATACTTGAACAGACTTGAAACCAATCATTCATGAGTAAATTCATGAAGTTTAACATGAATTCAATGAAAGATGACTAAAATAATACTGCTAGTACTAATATAAACGTTGCGTTAATTACAATTGTATGATTTTGTCTTCATATCTTCAGTACTGTTGGCGGTAGGTACTTGAAAGTTTGTAGTGAAATAAACCAATAATTCATGAGTAAATTCATGAAGTTTAATATGAATTCAATGAAAGATGACTTTAAATAATACTACTAGTACTAATATAAACGTTGCCTTCCTTACAATTGTATGATTTTGTCTTCATATCTTCAATACTGTTGGCGGTAGGTACTTGAAAGTTTGTAGTGGCATAAAGCAATAATTCATGAGTATATTCATGTAGTTTAATATGAATTCAATGAAAGATGACTAAAATAATACTACTAGTACTAATATAAACGTTGCGTTGCTTACAATTGTATGATTTTGTCTTCATATCTTCAATGCTGTTGGCGGTAGGTATTTGAAAGTTTGTAGTGACATAAATCAATAATCCATGAGTAAATTCATGAAGTTTAATATGAATTCAATGAAAGATGACTAAAATAATACTACTAGTACTAATATAAACGTTGCGTTCCTTACAATTGTGTGATTTTGTCTTCATATCATCAATACTGTTGGCGGTAGGTACTTGAAAGTATGTAGTGACATAAAGCAATAATTCATGAGTAAATTCATGAAGTTTAATATGAATTCAATGAAAGATGACTAAAATAATACTACTAGTACTAATATAAACGTTGCGTTCCTTACAATTGTATGATTTTGTCTTCATATCTTCAATACTGTTGGCGGTAGGTACTTGAAAGTTTATAGTGACATTAAGCAATAATTCATGAGTAAATACGTGAAGTTTAATATGAATTCAATGAAAGATGACTAAAATAATACTACTAGTACTAATATAAACGTTGCGTTCCTTAAAATTGTATGATTTTGTCTTCATATCTTCAATACTATTGTCGGTAGGTACTTGAAAGTTTGTAGTGACATAAAGCAATAATTCGTGAGCAAATTCATCAAGTTTAATATGAATTCAGTGAAAGATGACTAAAATATTACAATTCGTACTAATATAAACGTTGCGTTTCTTACAATTGTATAATTTTGTCTTCATATCTTCAATACTGTTGGCGGTAGGTACTTGAAAGTTTGTAGTGATATAAAGCAATAATTCATGAGTAAATTCGTGAAGTTTAATATGAATTCAAAGAAAGATGACTAAGCTAATACTACTAGTACTAATAGAAACGTTGCGTTCCTTACATTTGTATGATTTTGTCTTCATATCTTCAATACTGTTGGCGGTAGGTACTTGACAGTTTGTAGTGACATAAAGCAATAATTCATGAGTAAATTCATGAAGTTTAATATGAATCTAATGAAAGATGACTAAAATAATACTACTAGTACTAATATAAACGTTGCGTCCCTTACAATTGTATGATTTTGTCTTCATATCTTCAATACTGTTGGCGGTAGGTACTTGACAGTTTGTAGTGACATAAAGCAATAATTCATTAGTAAATTCATGAAGTTTAATATGAATCTAATGAAAGATGACTAAAATAATACTACTAGTACTAATATAAACGTTGCGTCCCTTACAATTGTATGATTTTGTCTTCATATCTTGAATACTGTAGGCGGTAGGTACTTGAAAGTTTGTAGTGATATAAAGCAGTAATTCTTGAGTAAATTCATGTAGTTTAATATAAATTCAATGAAAGATGACTAAAATAATACTACTAGTACTAATATAAACGTTGTGTTACTTACAATTGTATGATTTTGTCTTCATATCTTCAATAATGTTGGCGGTAGTAAATTGAAAGTTTGTAGTGACATAAAGCAATAATTCATGAGTAAATTTATGAAGTTTAATATGAATTCAATGAAAGATGACTAAAATAATACTATTAGTACTAATATAAACGTTGCGTTCCTTACAATTGTATGATTTTGTCTTGATATCTTCAGTACTGTTGGCGGTAGGTACTTGAAAGTTTGTATTGGCATAAAGCAATAATTCATGAGTAAATTCATGAAGTTTAATATGAATTCAATGAAAGATGACTAAAATAATACTACTAGTACTAATATAAACATTGCGTTTCTTACAATTGTATGATTTTGTCTTCATATCTTCAATACTGTTGGCGGTAGGTACTTGAATGTTTGTAGTGACATAAACCAATAATTCATGAGTAAATTCATGAAGTTTAACATGAATTCAATGAAAGATGGCTAAAATAATACTACTAGTACTAATATAAACGTTGCATTCCTTAAAATTGTATGATTTTGTCTTCATATCTTCAATACTGTTGGCGGTAGGTACTTGAAAGCTTGTAGTGACATAAAGCAATAATTCATGAGTAAATTCATGAAGTTTAATATGAATTAAATGAAAGATGACTAAAATAATACTACTAGTACTAATATTAACGTTGCGTTCCTTACAATTGTATGATTTTGTCTTCATATCTTCAATACTGTTGGCGGTAGGTACTTGAAAGTTTGTAGTCACATAAAGCAATAATTCACGAGTAAATTCATGAAGTTTAATATGAATTCAATGAAAGATGACTAAACTAATACTACTAGTACTAATATAAACATTGCGTTTCTTACAATTGTATGATTTTGTCTTCATATCTTCAATACTGTTGGCGGTAGGTACTTGACAGTTTGTAGTGACATAAAGCAATAATTCATGAGTAAATTCATGAACTTTAATATGAATCTAATGAAAGATGACTAAAATAATACTACTAGTACTAATATAAACGTTGCGTCCCTTACAATTGTATGATTTTGTCTTCATATCTTGAATACTGTAGGCGGTAGGTACTTGAAAGTTTGTAGTGACATAAAGCAGTAATTCATGAGTAAATTCATGTAGTTTAATATGAATTCAATGAAAGATGACTAAAATAATACTACTAGTACTAATATAAACGTTGTGTTACTTACAATTGTATGATTTTGTCTTCATATCTTCAATACTGTTGGCGGTAGGTACTTGAAAGTTTGTTGTGACATAAAGCAATAATTCAGGAGTAAATTCATGAAGTTTAATATGAATTCAATGAAAGATGACTAAAATAATACTATTAGTACTAATATAAACGTTGCGTTCCTTAGAATTGTATGATTTTGTCTTTATATCTTCAGTACTGTTGGCGGTAGTTACTTGAAAGTTTGTATTGGCATAAAGCAATAATTTATGAGTAAATTCATGAAGTTTAATATGAATTCAATGAAAGATGACTAAAATAATACTATTAGTACTAATATAAACATTGCGTTTCTTACAATTGTATGATTTTGCCTTCATATCTTCAATACTGTTGGCGGTAGGTACTTGAAAGTATGTAGTAACATAAAGCAATAATTCATGAGTAAATTCATGAAGTTTAATATGAATTCAATGAAAGATGACTAAAATAATACTATTAGTACTAATATAAACATTGCGTTTCTTACAATTGTATGATTTTGTCTTCATATCTTCAATACTGTTGGCGGTAGGTACTTAACAGTTTGTAGTGACATAAAGCAATAATTCATGAGTAAATTCATGAAGTTTAATATGAATCTAATGAAAGATGACTAAAATAATACTACTAGTACTAATATAAACGTTGCGTCCCTTACAATTGTATGATTTTGTCTTCATATCTTGAATACTGTAGGCGGTAGGTACTTGAAAGTTTGTAGTGATATAAAGCAGTAATTCTTGAGTAAATTCATGTAGTTTAATATGAATTCAATGAAAGATGACTAAAATAATACTACTAGTACTAATATAAACGTTGTGTTACTTACAATTGTATGATTTTGTCTTCATATCTTCAATAATGTTGGCGGTAGTAAATTGAAAGTTTGTAGTGACATAAAGCAATAATTCATGAGTAAATTTATAAAGTTTAATATGAATTCAATGAAAGATGACTAAAATAATACTATTAGTACTAATATAAACGTTGCGTTCCTTACAATTGTATGATTTTGTCTTGATATCTTCAGTACTGTTGGCGGTAGGTACTTGAAAGTTTGTATTGGCATAAAGCAATAATTCATGAGTAAATTCATGAAGTTTAATATGAATTCAATGAAAGATGACTAAAATAATACTACTAGTACTAATATAAACGTTGCGTTCCTTACAATTGTATGATTTTGTCTTCATATTTTCAATACTGTTGGCGGTAGGTACTTGAAAGTTTGTAGTGACATAAAGCAATATTTCATGAGTAAATTCATAAAGTTTAATATGAATTCAATGAAAGATGACTAAAATAATACTACTAGTACTAATATAAACGTTGCGTTCCTTACAATTGTATGATTTTGTCTTCATATCTTCAAAACTGTTGGTGGTAGGTACTTGAAAGCTTGTAGTGACATAAAGCAATAATTCATGAGTAAACTCATGAAGTTTAATATGAATTCAATGAAAGATGAGTAAAATAATACTACTAGTACTAATATAAACATTGCGTTCCTTACAATTGTATGATTGTGTCTTCATATCTTCAAAACTGTTGGCGGTAGGTACTTGAAGGCTTGTAGTGACATAAAGCAATAATTCATGAGTAAACTTATGAAGTTTAATATGAATTCAATGAAAGATGACTAAAATAATACTACTAGTACTAATATAAACGTTGCGTTCCTTACAATTGTATGATTTTGTCTTCATATCTTCAATACTATTGGAGGTAGGTACTTGAAAGTTTGTAGTGACATAAAGCAATAATTCATGAGTAAATTCATGAAGTTCAATATGAATGCAATGAAAGATGACTAAAACAATACTACTAGTACTAATATAAACGTTACGTTCCTTACTATTGTATGATTTTGTCCTTATATCTTCAATACTGTTGGCGGTAGGTATTTGAAAGTTTGTAGTAACATAAAGCAATAATCCATGAGTAAATTCATGAAGTTTAATATGAATTCAATGAAAGATGACTAAAATAATACTACTAGTACTAATATAAACGTTGCGTTCCTTACAATTATATTATTTTGTCTTCATATCTTCAATACTGTAGGCGGTAGGTACTTGAAAGTTTGTAGTGAGATAAAGCAATAATTCATGAGTAAATTCATGAAGTTTAATATGAATTCAATGAAATATGACTAAAATAATACTACTAGTACTAATATAAACGTTGCGTTGCTTACAATTGTATGATTTTGTCTTCATATCTTCAATACTGTTGGCGGTAGGTACTTGAAAGTTTGTAGTGACATAAAGCAATAATTCATGGCTAAATTCATGAAGTTTAATATGAATTAAATGAAAGATGACTAAAATAATACTACTAGTACTAATATTAACGTTGCGTTCCTTACAATTGTATGATTTTGTCTTCATATCTTCAAAACTGTTGGCGGTAGGTACTTGAATGTTTGTAGTGACATAAAGCAATAATTCATGAGTAAATTCATGAAGTTTAACATGAATTCAATGAAAGATGGCTAAAATAATACTACTAGTACTAATATAAACGTTGCATTCCTTAAAATTGTATGATTTTGTCTTCATATCTTCAATACTGTTGGCGGTAGGTACTTGAAAGTTTGTAGTGACATAAAGCAATAATTCATGAGTAAATTCATGAAGTTTAATATGAATTCAATGAAAGATGACTAAAATAATACTACTAGTACTAATATAAACGTTGCGTTCCTTACAATTGTATGATTTTGTCTTCATATCTCCAATACTGTTGGCGGTAGGTACTTGAAAGTCTGTAGTGACATAAAGCAATAATTCATGAGTAATTTCATGAAGTTTAATATGAATTCAATGAAAGATGACTAAAATAATACTACTAGTACTAATATAAACGTTGCGTTTCTTACAATTGTATGATTTTGTCTTCATATCTTCAATACTGTTGGTGGTAGATACTTGAAAGTTTGTAGTGACATTAAGAAATAATTCATGAGTGAATTCATGAAGTTTAATATGAATTCAATGAAAGATAACTAAAATAATACTACTAGTACTAATATAAACGTTGCGTTCCTGACAATTGTATGATTTTGTCTTCATATCTTCAATACTGTTGACGGTAGGTACTTGAAAGTGTGCAGTGATATAAAGCACTTATTCATGAGTAAATTCATCAAGTTTAATATGAATTCAGTGAAAGATGACTAAAATATTACTACTAGTACTAATATAAACGTTGCGTTCCTTACAATTGTATGATTTTGTCTTCATATCTTCAATACTGTTGGAGGTAGGTACTTGAAAGTTTGTAGTGACATAAACCACTAATTCATGAGGTTTAATATAAGTTGAAATTAGTATGATGAAAATCTTATTAATTCTTATTATCTTTTCAATTATGGATTTTATCTAATAACAGCCGTAGGGTTTTCAACCTAAATAAATAAATATAAATTTTCCAAATGTTAGGGAAAATATTTAGCTCAACCCTTCATTATATAAAATTACAGTCCCAAATCCTTTTGCCATCCCAATCTGATTTACAGAAGAAGAAAAAACGTCCTGAATACCAAAACCCGAATCCTCCAAAATCAATTGAACTTATAAGCCTCCGGGGTGACGAAAGTTTCCTATCTGTTACAGATACTTATGAAATTATAAAAGTTGGTGGCAGATTTCCGCGTGCCAAGGGTAGCCGCCAGCATGCTCTACATTCCGCTCGTCGTCGGCTTCTCGCTGGTCGCCTTCGGCTACACCCAGGACCTGGAGCTACTAGCCAATCTAACAACAACCACAACGAACAAACGTAAGCAACCCCCCTTTAATTCGAATTGTGTCTGTGTACGTGCACTCGCCGCGATTGTCGATCGACCGAAATGCCGGCGACATCGTAAATTCCGGCCGCGTCTCGGGGGGCCGCACGTAATGAAATTCAGCGGAAAGGTCGCGGAATTTCGCGCACAATTAAGCGGCCTTTCGATAAATTTTTCCGGCCATTCACTAAAATGTCGTGACATTTTTCTCCACCCCTCCCGGCAGAGCCCACCGCCGAGACGACAACGGCCGAGTTCAATTTCAACAGCTCATCCCTGCCGGAATACGAGAGCAGCGTGCAAAGGGCACTGGCGTGGCTGGTGACGCAACGGGATGCGGACTACGGGTGGCGTAATGACACCCCAAAAGTCCTGATGGCGTTGCAACTCGTGCAGCTGGAAGATGCTGCTAGCATAGTCCCCACACAAATGGAACTGCAGTTGTCCACTAAACAACTAGAGGTGGAGGTGGTAATACTCCTCTGGAGGCATCACGAGGTGCCTATAACGCCTCCAAAGCTGTCGCATTATACGTTAGCCCTTAATAGCCTTTGCCAGGACCCCAGACAGTTCCACGGGCATGATTTAATAGGCACTTTGCAGCACCACGAGCCGCCGCATGATTTAGACTTTGCGTATGCCACCCTTGCAGCCTGTTCGGCTAAAGCGCACGTCCGCAAGAAGCAGATTAGAAGGTTATTGGATATCGCGAACACAGCCAACGATCACAACATCGGTTAGCAATTGATTGATTCGTATTTAAAACATTTTATACACCACATCATTTTACAGATACCGTTTCAATGACGATCATCGCTCTTAAATGCATCGTAAAAGATCACCGACATAGAAACTTACAGCACTCAATTCGAAGACCTAGTATTAGTTTGGGTAGACAGCAGCTGCCCGATGGGGGATTCGGGAATATTTACAACACTGCGTTGGCTTTACAAGTGATTAATATTTGTTATATATTTGTAGTGTGGTAGTAACTATGATTTTACAGGCGCTGCAAGATGTGCCCGATATAGCTGTGTATTGGAATAGAACCAGTGCTATACTTTATATGGAATCCAAACAGGATCCTGATGGTGCCTTTACCGATCCTGGCCTAACAGCGGATGTAATACTTGCAATGAGCTCTAAAGGGCTTGGGGCTATACGAAATTTGGAGTGTGGGCGACAAGATGCTGATATTGATAATCATGGTAAGGTATAGTAATAATATTTTCTTGCAATTGCTACATAATAGTAATATTTTCTATCCCTAGGATTTTGTTAATATTCTCTATGCTCTTTGATTTTTATTTTTAATCAATGTCAATATCTTCCTTTTGAATTATTAATATCTGTAGGGCTAGGAATAGTATACATTTTCACATATAAAGCATCTCTCTAGCATTTGAAATAAAGACGCTACAAAGTTTGAATGGTGGAAACATGGAATTTCATCATATTCACATTTTCTCAGTGCTACAGCACGAAACCGGTAAGAGATAGAGAAGAGAGTCTTTCAGCAATCTGTAGGGCTAGTAATACTCTACATTTTCACATACAAACCATCTCTCAAGCATTTGAAATAGAGCCGCTACATAGTTAAAACAGGGAAAATACATGAAATTTCATCATATTCACATTTTCTCAGCGCCAGTGCGCGAAAACTGTACCAAACAAAGAAAAGCGTCTTTCGTCAATTTGTAGGGGTAAGAATACTATAGATTTTCACATATAAACCATCTCCCTAGCATTTGAAATAGAGACGCTACAGAGTTTGAACGGGGGAAAACATGAAATTTCATCATATTCACATTTTCTCAGTGCTACAGCGCGAAAACTGTAAGAGCTAGAGAAGAGTGTCTTTCATCAATCTATAGGGCTAGTAACACTTCACATTTTCACATAAAAACCATCTCTGTAGCATTTGAAATAGAGACGCTACAGAGTTAAAACAGGGAAAGTACAGGAAATTTCATCATATTCCATTTTCTTATCGCCACTACGCGAAAACGGTAAGAAAACAAAGAAAAGCGACTATCGTCAATCTGTAGGGCTAGAAATGCTATATATTTTCACATATAAACCATCTCTCTAGCATTTGAAATAAAGACGATACAGAGTTTGAACGGGGAAAACATGAAATTTCATCATATTCACATTGTCTCAGTGCTACAGCGCGAAAACTGTAAGAGCTACAGAAGAGCGTCTTTGATCAATCTGTAGGGCTAGTAATACTCTACTTTTTCACATACAAACCATCTCTCTAGCATTTGAAATAGAGCCGCTACAGAGTTAAAACAGGGAAAATACATGAAATTTCATCATATTCACATTTTCTCAGTGCTACAGCGCGAAAACGGTAAAAGCTAGAGAAGAGCGTCTTTCATCAATCTATGGGGCTAGTAATACTCTACAGTTTCACATACAAACCATCTCTCTAGCATTTGAAATAGAGACACTACAAAGTTAAAACAGCGAAAATACATGAAATTTCATCATATTCACATTTTCTCAGCGCCACTACGCGAAAACGGTAACAAACAAAGAAAAGCGTCTATCGTCAATCTGTAGGGCTAGGAATACTATATATTTTCAGATATAAACCATCTCTCTAGCATTTGAAATAAAGACGCTACTGAGTTTGAGCGGGGAAATACATGGAATTTCATCATTATCACATTTTCTCAGTGCTATAGCGCGAAAACTGTAAGAGCTAGAGAAGAGCGTCTTTCATCAATCTGTAGGGCTAGTAATACTCCACATTTTCACATAAAAACCATCTCTCTAGCATTTGAAATTGAGACGCTACAGAGTTAAAACAGGGAAAGTACAGGAAATTTCATCATATTGACATTTTCTCAGTGCTACAGCACGAAAACGGTAGGAGATAGAGAAAAGAGTCTTTCATCAATATGTAGGTCTAGTAATACTCTACATTTTTACATAGAAACTATCTCCCTAGCATTTGAAATTGAGACGCTACAGAGTTAAAACAGGGAAAGTACAGAAAATTTCGTCACATTCACATTTTCTCAGCGCCACAGCGGGAACACGGTAAGAAACAAAGAAAAGCGTCTATCGTCAATCTGTAGGGCTAGTAATACTCTACATTTTCACATACAAACCATCTATCTAGCATTTGAAATAGAGACGCTACAGAGTTAAAACAGGGAAAGTACAGGAAATTTCATCATATTCCATTTTCTTATCGCCACTACGCGAAAACGGTAAGAAAACAAAGAAAAGCGACTATCGTCAATTTGTAGGGCTAGAAATGCTATACATTTTCACAGATAAACCATCTCTCTAGCATTTGAGATAAAGACGATACAGAGTTTGATCGGGGAAAACATGGAATTTCATCATATTCACATTTTCTCAGTGCTACAGAACGAAAACGGTAAAAGATAGAGAAGAGAGTCTTTGATCAATCTGTAGGTCTAGTAATACTCTACATTTTCACATATAAACTATCTCTCTAGCATTTGAAATTAAGACGCTACAGAGTTAAACCAGGGAAAGTACATGAAATTTCGTCATAATCACATTTTCTCAGCGCCACAGCGCGAACACGGTAAGAAACAAAGAAAAGCGTCCATCGTCAATCTTTAGGGCTAGTAATACTCTACATTTTCACATACAAACCATCTATCTATCATTTGAAATAGAGATGCTACAGAGTTAAAACAGGGAAAATACATGACATTTCATCATATTCACATTTTCTCAGTGCTTCAGCGTGAAAACTGTAAGAGATACAGAAGAGAGTCTTAGATCAATCTGTAGGGCTGGTAATACTTTACATTTTCACATACAAACCATCTCTCTAGCATTTGAAATAGAGACGCTACAGAGTTAAAACAGGGAAAGTACATGAAATTTCGTCATATTCACATTTTCTCAGTACTACAGCGCCAAAACGGTAAGAGCTAGAGAAGAGCGTCTTTCATCAATCTGTAGGGCTAGTAATACTCTACATTTTCACGTGCAAACCATCTCTCTAGCATTTGAAATACAGCCGCTACAGAGTTAAAACAGGGAAAGTACATGAAATTTCATCATATTCACATTTTCTCAGTGCTACAGCGCGAAAACTGTAAGAGCTACAGAAGAGAGTCTTTGATCAATCTGTAGGGCTGGTAATACTTTACATTTTCACATACAAACCATCTCTCTAGCATTTGAAATAGAGACGCTACAGAGTTAAAACAGGGAAAGTACATGAAATTTCATCATATTCACATTTTCTCAGTGCTACAGCGCGAAAACTGTAAGAACTAGAGAAGAGCGTCTTTGATCAATCTGTAGGGCTGGTAATACTTTACATTTTCACATACAAACCATATCTCTAGCATTTGAAATAGAGACGCTACAGAGTTAAAACAGGGCAAGTACATGAAATTTCATCATATTCACATTTTCTCAGTGCTACAGCGCGAAAACTGTAAGAACTAGAGAAGAGCGTCTTTGATCAATCTGTAGGGCTGGTAATACTTTACATTTTCACATACAAACCATATCTCTAGCATTTGAAATAGAGACGCTACAGAGTTAAAACAGGGAAAGTACATGAAATTTCGTCATATTCACATTTTCTCAGTGCTACAGCGCGAAAACGGTAAAAGCTAGAGAAGAGCGTCTTTCATCAATCTGTAGGGCTAGTAATTCTCTACATTTTCACGTGCAAAACATCTCACTGGCATTTGAAATAGAGCCGCTACAGAGTTAAAACAGGGAAAGTACATGAAATTTCATCATATTCACATTTTCTCAGTGCTACAGCGCGAAAACTGTAAGAGCTACAGAAGAGAGTCTTTGGTCAATCTGTAGGGCTGGTAATACTTTACATTTTCACATACAAACCATCTCTGTAGCATTTGAAATACAGACGCTACAGAGTTAAAACAGGGAAAGTACATGAAATTTCGTCATATTCACATTTTCTCAGTGCTTCAGCGCGAAAACGGTAAGGGCTAGAGAAGAGCGTCTTTCATCAATCTGTAGGGCTAGTAATACTCTACATTTTCACGTGCAAACCATCTCTCTAGCATTTGAAATAGAGCCGCTACAGAGTTAAAACAGGGAAAGTACATGAAATTTCATCATATTCACATTTTCTCAGTGCTATAGCGCGAAAACTGTAAGAACTAGAGAAGAGCGTCTTTGATCAATCTGTAGGGCTGGTAATACTTTACATTTTCACATACAAACCATATCTCTAGCATTTGAAATAGAGCCGCTACAGAGTTAAAACAGGGAAAGTACATGAAATTTCATCATATTCACATTTTCTCAGTGCTACAGCGCGAAAACGGTAAGAGCTAGAGAAGAGCGTCTTTCATCAATCTGTAGGGCTGGTAATACTTTACATTTTCACATACAAACAATCTCTGTAGCATTTGAAATACAGACGCTACAGAGTTAAAACAGGGAAAGTACATGAAATTTCGTCATATTCACATTTTCTCAGTGCTACAGCGCGAAAACGGTAAAAGCTAGAGAAGAGCGTCTTTGATCAATCTGTAGGGCTGGTAATACTTTACATTTTCACATACAAACCATATCTCTAGCATTTGAAATAGAGCCGCTACAGAGTTAAAACAGGGAAAGTACATGAAATTTCATCATATTCACATTTTCTCAGTGCTATAGCGCGAAAACTGTAAGAACTAGAGAAGAGCGTCTTTCATCAATCTGTAGGGCTAGTAATACTCTACATTTTCACGTGCAAACCATCTCTCTAGCATTTGAAATAGAGCCGCTACAGAGTTAAAACAGCGAAAGTACATGAAATTTCATCATATTCACATTTTCTCAGTGCTACAGCGCGAAAACTGTAAGAACTAGAGAAGAGCGTCTTTGATCAATCTGTAGGGCTGGTAATACTTTACATTTTCACATACAAACCATATCTCTAGCATTTGAAATAGAGACGCTACAGAGTTAAAACAGGGAAAGTACATGAAATTTCGTCATATTCACATTTTCTCAGTGCTACAGCGCGAAAACGGTAAAAGCTAGAGAAGAGCGTCTTTCATCAATCTGTAGGGCTAGTAATTCTCTACATTTTCACGTGCAAAACATCTCGCTGGCATTTGAAATAGAGCCGCTACAGAGTTAAAACAGGGAAAGTACATGAAATTTCATCATATTCACATTTTCTCAGTGCTACAACGCGAAAACGGTAAGAGCTAGAGAAGAGCGTCTTTCATCAATCTGTAGGGCTGGTAATACCCTACATTTTCACATACAAACTATCTCTCTAGCATTTGAAATAGAGACGCTACAGAGTTAAAACAGGGAAGGTACATGAAATTTCGTCATATTCACATTTTCTCAGCGCCACAGCGCGAACACGGTAAGAAAGAAAGAAAAGCGTCTATCCTCAATCTGTAGGGTTAGTAATACTCTACATTTTCACATACAAACCATCTATCTAGCATTTGAAATAGAGATGCTACAGAGTTAAAACGGGGAAAATACATGGCATTTCATCATATTCACATTTTCTCAGTGCTTCAGCGCGAAAACTGTAAGAGGTACAGAAGAGAGTCTTTGATCAATCTGTAGGGCTGGTAATACTTTACATTTTCACATACAAACCATCTCTCTAGCATTTGAAATAGAGACGCTACAGAGTTAAAACAGGGAAAGTACATGAAATGTCGTCATATTCACATTTTCTCAGTGCTACAGCGCGAAAACGGTAAGAGCTAGAGAAGAGCGTCTTTCCTCAATCTGTAGGGCTAGTAATACTCTACATTTTCACGTGCAACGCATCTCTCTAGCATTTGAAGTAGAGCCACTACAGAGTTAAAACAGGGAAAGTACATGAAATTTCATCATATTCATATTTTCTCAGTGCTACAGCGCGAAAACTGTAAGATCTACAGAAGAGAGTCTTTGATCAATCTGCAGGGCTGGTAATACTTTACATTTTCACATATAAACCATCTCTCTAGCATTTGAAATTGAGACGCTACAGAGTTAAAACAGGGAAAGTACATGAAATTCCGTCATATTCACATTTTCTCAGCGCCACAGCGCGAACACGGTAGGAAACAAAGAAAAGCGTCCATCGTCAATCTGTAGGGCTAGTAATACTCTACATTTTCACATACAAACCATCTATCTAGCATTTGAAATAGAGATGCTACAGAGTTAAAACAGGGAAAATACATGAAATTTCATCATATTCACATTTTCTCAGTGCTACAGCGCGAAAACTGTAAGAACTAGAGAAAAGCGTCTTTCATCAATCTGTAGGGCTAGTAATACCCTACATTTTCACATACAAACCATCTCTCTAGCATCGAAATAGAGACGCTACAGAGTTAAAACCGGGAAAGTACATGAAATTTCATCATATTCACATTTACTCAGCGCCACAGCTCGAAAACAGTAAGAATCAAAGAAAAGCGTCTATCGTCAATCTGTAGGGCTAGGAATACTATACATTTTCAAATACAAACGATCTCTCTAGCATTTGAAATAAAGACGCTACACAGTTGAAATAGGGGAACAACATGAAACGTTTTTCTCCGCACAAAGAATTATATTTCTTCTAGTTTTAGTTTTCGAATATTCTTTAACATTTCATTTACCTAGCATTTTTAAATGTTAAAATCTTCATTTTCTTCATTACAAAAATTGCATATATCATATATTTTGTTGTTTTTAAAATACTTCCGGTTCGCATCGCATGATTACCTACTTCATATTTCTTCTGATGATTAATCTAAATTGGTCAACAAACAAGAAAGGCTAATAATAGATAACCAAGAAAAGATAAAACTTGTCAAAATAAGTAAGAAACGAAAATGCTAGTAGTAACCGAGCGTGAAAACAGCCCTGAAATCACATGGGAAGAAGTACGTACTTCAAGCAATACCCCTAACCAAAGAGGGCAAAGCACACGGATTCCCTGAATTACATGGAAAAATACTTAAAATATTGAATGAGACGCGTATTAGAAGATTGATAAAGTTATCATCATATACAAAATTGCTAACATCTCCGAAATGTTACTCAAATCTTCCTTTATAGCCATTTCCAAAAAAGTGAGTTCCACACAATTACCATACAATTAGCTTTTTGAACCACTTTTTAAAACCTTCCTGAAAATCAACACCAGCTACTATACAATCTATGTAAACAACACATGGGAGAAACACAATTTAGTTTTCGAAAAGTAACTGGTACGAGAGGCCTACCATGTTATCTGGAGTCATCCTAGTCCTCAATTGTGCCTCCAGGCCCGCCCTCGGTGCCGGCTAATTCGGAGTCTTCCCAGTTCTTCATGTCTGTAGCTTTCAAAACAGCCATGGCCTGAGAGCAATTGTGTAAGCTTGTACGAGCATTTCCCGTGCTTTCGGTTCACCCAGATAGCCAAGTCGGGGACTAGTAATCTTGTATATGCCCCTTACGTGCCCGTACTCCATCTCTCTTGTCATTTTATAAGGGTGGCAGCTCTTGCAACTCTCTTGGCTGATTGCGCTGCTAGTCCTTGTTCCTTGGCCTAGTGGATGGCCGCTCTCTCCTCAGCTAATAGATCGGCGGGGAGATTGCCGCGAGGACTCTGCTGCCTCCGTTGAAACAGTACGGTACGCCCTGATGATCAGTAAGTTGCAGTAGGGAGGTTCTCATCTTGTCCCTATTCATTTGGATCCTGGTACATCCCGCCCATACTAGGGCCGCAATTTGGAGGCTCCCACGCTGGCGAGGATTGGGCAGAAGTCAGGCCACAGCTGCAATGGACTTTATCGCCCCGTCGCAGGCCCGTTGACGACTAAACAAGGGGTTGGCCTCTATGATACAGCCAACGTACTTCAGATGGTTGCCGATGTTGACTGCTATCCCTTGTACCTCTAGTACATCCTGACTGCTCGAGCTTCCGAATCGTCTTGTAGATAGCCACGCCGCCTCGGGTTTATGCGGTGCCAGGGGCGAGGCCTGCGGATTCCAGCCAGCAGCAGATTTATTCTACGATCTCGTTCGCTCTATACTTTGGTTCTGTCCGGGGTGACGTGGGTGGACACCACTGCCAAATCGTCCGCGAACCCCACAACCGTCACGCCTGGTAGGCCGAGACCTTAGTACGATATGCTCCATTGAAGGGGGCCCAGTACAGAGCACTGCGGAACTCCCCCGTGATTTCCAGTGATTCAACCCCCCTTTCGTCCTGCGCGTGATTCTCGTTAGGTAGTAGGGTGCCTCCCGCTCGTCCAGTGTGCGGAGGAGGTGCTTCCATGGTAGCTAGTTGAATACTTTTCTGACATCTAGGGTTAGGCAGTGCATATGTTTCCTAAAGTCGCGAAGTTTTCTTCGTCCGCAATCCTTCAAACCCTTGATATCGCCGTGGTAGTGGTGTAGCCTTTCTTAAACCCGTATTGTTCCGGGGATAGGCTGTGCGATCCTTCCATAGCTAGCTACCCGCAGCCTGTCCGCTATGATCCTTTCGAATACCTTAGCCACCCCATTGAGCTGGCAGATAGGCGGCCTGAATGATAATTTATCTGTAGGCGGCTTCTCGGGCTTTTGGCTTCAGGGCCCTTTTCCAAATGCTTGCGAAGGTGCCGCTAGTTACGCATTTGTTCAAGATGTCCCTTAGTTCTTCAGGGCGTCTACTATTGTTTTGATCGTGTCATTCGGAAGACCGTAGAGCTCCGAAGGTTTCTTGTTTGGAAGTCGTCTCGAACCTGATCTTACTTCCTTGACTGGGCCAGATGGATCTCGGCTATCCCTCTGAGGCTATCAATAGTCCTACAGGCCTGTGTTGTCTCCACAGTTTTTTGGACAATATTTTATACGGTAACCCTCAATGGTTTGCATGCAGATCCTCGTAAAGCCTCTTCCAGCTAGGTTCCTTACTCCGGATTATCGAGAGCCGGAGTTTCCTGCATTTCTCACGGTAATCGTCCTCTAGTTGTTCAATAGTTTGAGATGCGGGGTTGCGGCTCGCGTGGCCTGCGGGCCTATTGCAGTTAGTCCTGTTTCTAGCCACTTCCTCGCACCACCAGTAAGCAGGTGAGTGTGCCTGTGACGTATCGCCTTCCTGGATCTGGCCCCGCTCCTTGGGGGTGTTTCGGACCCAGAGCAAAATCAATGTAGTGGTTGTCGCTCAGGGTGGTTGTGTCGAGTACCCTCCAGTCCTGGATGCTACTTCTGAGGCTGTCTGTGACTATTGTAATATCGATCACAGACCCGCTTTGGCCTTTGATGAAAGTTGGGGAGTTGCGTCGATTTGACGGTATCAGGTTTCTGGTGGTCATCATGTTCAAAATCTCCACATTAGCGTGAATCTCAGCCCACTTTTTTTCACCGGCGGTTATACTCTGCATCGGGATAGGCCCAGCCTTATCTACCCTTTGCTAAGTATTTTATCCGCCGTATTCTTGGGCAACGTGACTAATACGATCCTGGTACGGGGGTTGTACTGCCGATCACAACGTATGGTCACCTCGTTGGTGCCCCGATGATATCGTGCCTTCCTTCGGGTTTTTAAGGTGGACCGCATTAGTATCTCCGTTCTTGACGTAGACCCTGTTCCTGTCGCCAACTGCCTCTGTAATGGTTGCGCATGGCTTTTTTCCTGGTCCCCCCCTCTTCCGGGGGGTGGGAGGGCTTTCCAGTTCATTTGTTTCTGCTTCCTCGATGAACCTACTTATCCCAGGTGGTGTTCTGGCCAATGAGTTGCGTCTTGGCTGGTAGACCTCGACGAATTCTGTATTTTCTAAAGTGTCCTAGCGGTCATTGGATGACGATCGAGGGTAGCACCCTCGCCTCGATCGGAACTGGGGTCTCCCTCCCCTGCTCCATAAACTTGATAGTGCTGTCATATTTAGTAGAGCTTATTTACCGGGTTCGCTGCTTGATCGTCATCTTGGGTCCAGTCCTGGAGAAGTAGAGGAAAAACCTCTAGGCCGTAGCCTAGTAGACGCACCCCGAACCCTGCCGCGTTCAAAGGCACAACAGGGCTCCAAAGGATCGCCGCGCTGCGCCCTCATACCACGATAAGTGTATTCAGTCGTCTGGTGGGATCTATCTGGGCCTGGTACATTCGTATTCATGAGTCTCCCCACTACCACATTCTCATTTTTGACGTTGTGTGCGGTGGAGTTGTCAGACTCGCCTGCAGTTGCCCCTGGGGAGAGTTCTCGAAAACATCCTCCAGCCTCGGAAACATCTATACATTGATTTTTCCTACAACAAGACTTCCTGCTTACTTTTTGCTTCACAACTCCTTTAGCTCACATATATACAGATTGAAGAGTAAAAGACCTTGGAGGGCATCCCTACCTTACTTCCACATTAATTCTAAATGTCTATTAAACTTATCCATTCACTTTCCTTCTCATCCATTTCATCGCTTCCCCTGCCATCACTGAACTTTTGATACATTTGACTAGTTTGCCGATAGGAAGTGAGTCATATGCTGCTTTCAGATCCAAAAATTCCGCTATATACTTCCGTTGCACTCCAGCACTTCCTCTTGCATCCCTATAATTTTCATAAACTCGGCGAACTTAGCCCTAAGTACTGAGCTAAATGATTTTCAGATCCACATATAGCGTATACATTCTCATCATCACTTCCTTCATTATTATCGCTAGCGTGAAACTCTACGAAACCCACCCTGACTTTCCGGCAGCAACCCTCTTCAGTCCACTTCACCTTCCATCATGTTGTTTACCATTGTAGTTGTTTGGTTGTACCCCGCAGTCATTAACGTGATTCTCCTAAAGTTATGCAGTTTTGACCCCCACGTGGGTGTGATTGTGTCCCTTCCTAAAGGGTTGGGAAGGGACACAATCACACCCACGTGTCACTTTTCCGGCGCGCTCCACTTCACAAGCTATTGATGCACTGTTGCAGTTTCTGTCTAACCTCCACTGGCAACCTTTTGTATGTTTCAGCATTTACCGCTTCTTCTCCCGCCGCTCTTCCCGATTTTAACTAACCCAGCGCTACTACCAGTCATTCCAAGGATTCTCACATCTTACCACCTGTCTCGAACTTCCCAGTTCCTCGTCAGTACCCGCCATCTCTATGCAACTAGTCTCGTACATTTTACCCTTCTAAATCGTTTCGGAGTCGTTTGGCAAATTCTAGCTTTTCTGCAGTGCAAACAATGCGGTTCTATTGTGCTTTACCCTTGTTCTATTGGTCTCCCAGAAATTCCCCTCTCGGACGAAGTTTAGTAGGTCCTTGAGAGGCTTGCGTCGCAGCTCCAGGGTCATTTGTGTCTAGGTGCTGCGCGTGCGCACAGTATGTTTCAATGTCCGATTCACATACTCTGCAGGCAGTGTTGACTGCTTTGCCTGTTTTATTTAGGCGATATTTAACCAGACAGTGTCCGGTTAGAATGCCTGTGACAGTTTTTATCTCATATGATGAGGGGCTTATGATTTGTTTTGTTCCTAGCGCCAGGTAATCAAGGAGCATTTTGGTTTGCCTTTGTCTTGGAGTGTGTCTCCAGTAGGCTTGCTTTTGCTCCTCCTCCCACTTTTGGATCAGTTGCTTGTAGTGGTCTCTTGTGAGCCCACATGTTGTCTCTGGTCTCATAAAGGAAGCCTCAGCCCCACTTTTGGCGAGTGCGTCGGCGAATTCGCTTAGTCCTTTCAATCAATTTGGTCCTTCTGTTAAAAAAGCAGATTGACCCATCTTACGCGACACCATCGATATGTACTTCTTCTCATCGGTTTATCATTAACTAAGTAAATGTTCGTATTACAGATAAGGATACTCTTCTAATAAAAAAATTCATTGCACACGTTGATGTTCTTGATGACGCAATTTCATCACACATCACATAAAACAGCGATAGCCAGTCAGATGCAATAAATTTTGTTTTTATTTCCAGTAACTTTTGGCGAATTAGCAAAGTCCACTCCAGTACACCAGTTCAACGACTCCGATCCGAGGAACATAACAATCACCTACACCCTATGGGTGGGCACTAACGTATCCGAAAACCACACAATTTCAGTCACAACATTGCGGAACACGTCTTTCTACAGTATTATGCAAATGGCATCAGAACTGGACCCACATTACGCATTCGAAGCATCCGAATGGCCCAACGGGCACTACGTACACACCCTTGCTGGCTTCAAAGAGGAACCCATGGGCTACCATTACTGGCTACTGTATAGACTACCCGAATTTCCCGACCCACAAGCGCCGCCTGCCAACCAACTAGTCGCACCCGTTGGTATGTATACAATATCTCTAAACATAGTATATTGTCTAAAATAGAAAGCATATATTACCTCAAATAGAAAGCATATATTACCTCAAATAGAAAGCATGATGCATGATGTCTCCTTCGATCGGTGGCCAGTAGTAGTGCTACTTATTGAACTCGTCAAAAATGTGTTTTTTTCTAAGGTATAGAGTGAGTGAACCTGTTGATTAGGTTGGTGGAACAGGTTCTGGAACAGGTTTTGAAACAAGTGCAATAGGTTTTGGAACAGGTCGAACCGGTTCTGGTTCAGTCAAAAATTCGAATTTTCATAAGATGGAGAGTGAGTTTTCGGATTATTCTAGGTCCCAGAAGCTACTGGAATTTTGTGGTGGTTTAATGGATGTTAATTAAGTGTAACCTGTTCAACCTATTTCATAACCTGTTGAACCTGTTCCAAAACTTGCTCAAACTGTTCAAAATTCGAGTTCAAACAGTAGTTCAGAACTATTACTATGGCCATTTCTTCACTTGAATGTGGTCCCTGTATTGGAGGCTTTGTGTTGTGATAGTGCTATTCTTTTATTTGTTTTCACTACTTTTGATATTACAAATGATAACCTGGTGATTATAATTAACTTTTCAGGTGTGGACGATCTGTTGATTGAAGAGGGTGACCACTACCTCTTCTGGTACAAAAAGCTCTAAGGGATTTCGCCGCGATAGTTGCTTTTGTTTGCAATAACAACAAAATGGTTCGAGTAATAAGTGCACAAGAATGCAAACGGGCCTACGGGGCCCACAATTTTTTTTTAGGATAATAACTTCGCTTGTAAGGCCTTCTCTAATCTACATTGTCGGGTACATACATAGAATTACGAATACGGGCGTGATTCGGTTTACATCACTTTTCGTTACGTGTTACTATAGTTATAATGATGATAAGACAGTGGCGTAACTACTTAGATTAAATTTCGAGTATATATCTGGAACCCTAAAGGTCTATTCACATTAAGCGCGGTATTGATAATGTACGGGCAAGCGAACTAAATTAAAATTAGTCATTTGTGATTTTTTGAAAACATTGATGTAAGGGAATTATCAAGCTTTATTTTGCAACACTTCATTTGTTTCTACCGCCCCTACATAATTAAATCCCAAATTTCTAAAGAGAACGTTGATTAACTTTATATATATATATATATATATATATATATATATATATATATATATATATATATATATATAAATCACTTGAGATTGTATGAGTTCAACCTTACTAGCTGAGCTACACTGCAGAGATCTAATAAGATCGAAATTTATATCTGTTAAGAGGTGAATTCTAACATATGTAGCTGCTTTCGTTAATCGTTTCTAGCTACCCCAAACGGTTTGCACCGGAACTACTCGTTTCAGAACGATAAAGGAACGCACACACGGTCATTGCTACTGGCGCCACACGATCTATAATTGGTACCTATACTTGTTGCGAGATTAACTCACTTTATGAGTTTTACTTGCGCGGTGCTCCACCATTACACATATTGAATGGAGGAGTAACGCGCAAGTAAGCGCTGACTTTAATTTTGTAATTACACCTGCCTGAAATAACTAATATTCGTGAGATACTTTGTGGTTTAAAAACTTGGACTAATTAAAACGGTGCTGTTCGTTTATTTTTGAATTGAGTTTGAGTCTGTGGTGTGTGCCAACAATGATGGATAAAGTATTATAATTGTCTGAAGACATCCTAAACTTGTAATAACCTACTGGCGCCACACGACCCATAATTCATACCCATACTTGTTGCGGAATTAACTCACGTTATGAGATTTACTTGCGCGGTGCTCCACCATTACGTTGTTAGTGGGGGAACAAAAATTTTCTTATGTAAGCCTGATTTTTCGAAAATGTAAATTACATCTAGTTCGGCTTTTAAATTTAACCCCATGAATTTTTTCTCTGAACATACTCATATTCTTTGACTTATGAGTTATAGTGAAGTGGTACAACGTTTATAAAGTTTGAGAACCCATGATCTACAATAATTGAGTTTCAATTCGATTGTAACTTCAAATATAACTTCCGTGAATCATATAATGTTATTCTGATATGAAATGATATTTATTTGTAGTTACGCCATTGTCTTACATTTAAAAAAAAAATGTCATATGCAAATTTATAACTATTATCAAATTTTATTGGCAATACTTTTTGTGACACCTACATAGCTCTCTCGGCACTCCATTGAACGTTCTTGCAATATTTTCACGTCACATCGCTCATCTAGGGTTTAAATAAATTTTAAAAAAACGCAAAACGTAGAAAATAGGCGATGGGGATCGTTCTGGGCAGACGAGTGTGCATTTAATTCTATTTCTGAGTTTGTTTGGGTTTGCAAAAAGCGTATGTATGTTCTTAAAAAGTTGCGATGAAAAAAGTGCTTGGTGCCAAAGGTAACAAACTCAGTTCGTTTGGGGGATTCCCCCCAGTGCGTTTATATTTATACAGAAATATTATTGTAACAAAAAAACATACCTATACAAATATATAAAAAACATTTCGTTTAACGATCGTATAAAAAAAAAACATAATAAATGTTACAGATATGATAGTGGGACGCAATCATTACAGAAATATAAAATTAGATTTTATTTGAATCTGTAGTGTGAAGAAGGGAACAAGCGACAAATTAATAATATAAAATTATATTAAATAATAATAATAAATTCCCAACAAGCTGTAATATATTTAGCCAATACAACAACGGGATATTGCGTTACCAATCCTAAAGAATAATGTTGTTAATCTTTAAAATTGCTTCATGTAGAAATTCTAGTGGCCTTTAATTTCACATAAGTTTGATTTTTGAATTCGTTCCCTTTTTCAAACTACCGATTTAAATTAAACCTCATATATGAAATAAATAATCAAGTTTTTTTGATTATAAAGATTAGGTTTACAATTAATATCTATTGTTAGTTCAGGTTTGTTAATGGACAAAATTAAGTATTTTATAAAACTACTGAATTATCCTTCAGCTAATGTGATCCATGATATTTGTTCAGATTAACTGAATGACGAAGGTGCAACGCCAAACTTTCAATTGAAGTTTCTAATATTCAATAACCTATCTAAAGGACGAAATACAATTATTTCGTCCTTTTGTCCGATTAAACATTACGAATCATTACCTATTCGATATTGTCTTATGAGACATAATTTAATCTGAAAATTACTAATGAAATTAATTGGTAAGGTAAAAGGCAATATTATATATATATATATATATATATATATATATATATATATATATATATATATATATATATCTATTACGTCTATATGCCTTTTACCTTATAAATTAATTTCATTAGTAATTTTGAGATGAAATTATGAGACAATATCGAATAGGTAATGGTTAAACGGATATATATATATATATATATATATATATATATATATATATATATATATATATATACATATAGTTGCAAGGATGATTTCGGTTCTGATATCCACAAATAATAAATATTATCCTTATTACAGATAACCCAAACTAACAATATAGGTGAAATCTTTTCATATATTAGAAATAAAAATTACGCAAACATTTCCTATGAAACCATACCTAAGATTAAAAAAAATTAAAAGGATTAAGCTGTAAAAAGATACATTCTAAACTTGTAAGAACCTACACGACCCATAATTCATACCCATACTTGTTGCGAGATTAACTCACGTTATGAGATTTTCTTGCGCGGTGCTCCACCACTACAGATATTGAATGGAGGAGTACCGCGTAAGTAAGCGCTGAGTTTAATTTTGGAATTAAATCTGCCTTAGATAACTAGTATAATGTATACTTAACTTAATTACTAATACTCGCGAGGTCGAGGTCGTGTGGTTTAAAAACTTGGTCTAATTAAAACAGCAATGTTGGTTTATTTTTTAATTAAGTTTAAGTCTGTGGTACGTGCCACCAAGGATGGATAAAGTATTGTAATTGTATGAAGACAGTCTAAACTTGTAATGTCCTACTGGTGTTACACGAGCCATAATTCATACCCATTCTTGTTGCGGGATTAACTCACGTTACTTGCGCGGTGCTCCACCAATACAGATATTTGAATGGAGGAATACCGCGCAAGTAAGCGCTGAGTTTAATTTTGAAATTACACCTTAGATAACTAATACTCGCGAGATACTTTCTAGTTTAAAAACTTGGACTAATTAAAACGGCATTGTTGGTTTTTTTTGAATTGAGTTTGAGTCTGTGGTAAACCACACCTAAAATAAACCTCTAGATCTAACATGAGTGATTTGAATTGAACCCAAAACAATCCAAAAGCTTATATTACGTGGTTTCTTAGAACATGTTATTTTTATTTCTAATTTATGAAAAGATTTAACCTAAAGCTGTTTTCAATAAGGACAGGTCGATGTTGAAATGGAATAAAACAAACTATCTAACATGAGTGATTTGAATTGAACCAAAAACAATCCAAAAGCTTATTTTACCTGGTTACTTAGAACATGTTATTTTTATTTCTAATTAATGAAAAGATTTAACCTAAAGCGGTTTTCAATAAGGACGGGTCGATGTTGAAATGGAATAAACAGTATTATAATTGTGTGAAGACATCCTAATCTTATAACCTACTGGCGCCACACGACCGATAATTCATACCCATAATTGTTGCGAGACTAACTCACGTAGTAAGATTTACTTGCGCGGTGCTCCACCATTACATATACCACTGGTGGTACATAAAAAACCTAAAGCGGTTTTCAATAAGGACGGGTCGATGTTGAAATGGAATAAAACAAGCCGTGTGTGAGGTATTAACGAAATTATTTTTTATTTGAAAGGCCCATTATATTTAGAATATAATATATATAATATCGTACAACCACCCGTCCTTATTGAAAAACCCTATATAATGTATACTTTTGAGTTTGGTTTATATATTTTTTTAGATTGTGTGTATTGTTTATAATTAAATCTAAATATGATTGTGTTCCACCAGTCACTAAGTAACAATAACTCTATTATACTGTGAAAGAAAAAAAATATTATGATAAAATTCGTGTGTGTATATTGTACGAAATTTAATGGCATTTTATTTGAATGTGAAAAAAAAGCGACAATACTCTTATTGTGTCTGTGTGTGTTTTCGGCGTTTCCGTTCGGCCCCATGCTCTGCTCGTGAGGCTTTATCATTTCCATGTGGGGTGACAACAAAAAAAAATTATTAAAAAATACATACAAAAAAAGATACATTGTTATATATTGATGAATCAGCCACAAGAATTGTTGAAATAAGTGAATATTTTTGTTATATTTGGCTTGAAATATAAATGAGAAAGAAAAATATGCGTTTTTATTAATATCATTCAACGTGCCAACAATATTACTACGGAACACCCTCCACTAGAATACTATACCAACTCCTGGCCCTCTGCAACTCCTTATTAGAGAAGAGGATCTCTTCCCTTAATTGAACTGATTTGGCCGCCTCTTCTAACATGGGCTTACCACAAATTATAAATGAAATAATAATGAAGGCCATGAGTTGCACATGAGAACAGAACATAAGCAAAGTTCCATACATTTAAAGCTTTTTGTCTTCTGAGGTGGAAACCTTCTAAAGAGACCCAAGCCTACCTATCACCACTAGGTGTTAGAGGCATAGGTAGTGTCAGGTTCACCAGGCGTTCTGCCTCGGGACTATGACGTGAGTAGGCACAGGAGTGAAAAGAAAGGAAAAAGGAAGGAAAGAAAGAACAGTACGAATTAAAATATTGTTACCGTTTCGGCGAAAATGTCGCTTAACCCTACTCCACGCTCAGTAGTACTCCACCCCGTCAGTGGATGCTGATAGTAGAGGGCCTGTTTGTCCCCTATAAATTACGTACACGCACCCCTAAACGGCAGTCACTTCTCCTTCAGAGACTCAGAGGACTGATTCACATTACCCGACTATCGCTTTGAAACAGATACTTGAGTTTAACTTTTTACCTTTGGTAAATCGATCCTCCCTCACCAAGACTAAGACTAAGATCGATTTATTTCCTTGCAGCTATCAGCTTACCCTGACAATTGTGCCCCCTTATCGCTCTTGTGATGGTTCTCCCTCACCACGACTCAGGGAACCGTTTCGAGCACATCCTATCTTTCCCGTAAGGCAGCCTGACGAGGCGGTCCGTGGCGCAGTGGTCTGAAGCCATTGCGTACGGAACGTTGGTGGTTCGAATCCACCGCTAGTTCGGAAATTATTCCACAAAGAATTTACCCGGCTAGCATATCATGGATGTTGTATGAGGCACAATAGGTCCGTGAAGGGCCGCAGTGCACACAGCCCTGAGGCGGGGCCTGTACTCACCGTAAAAAAAAGGCGGCCTGACGGTTTTAACCCTCCCCTTCTGTACTGGGAGCAGATCTAACATCACTTCCATCGCTGCGCTAGGAGTTGTGTTCATCGTTCCTGTACCGCACAAATATGCCAGCCTTTGAAGCTGTTGCAGCCTAGGATTTTTCTCTATTGTCTTGCACCACCGAACAAGTGATCCATAGGTAACAATAGGTCTGACAACCGCCAGGTATGTCCATAGTACCATTTTCGGTTTTCGCAGCAGAGCCTAGGGCATATTCAAAAAGCCGCTGTCGCCCTTGCAAGAATTTTCCCAAATGTTGACTACACGTGAGTCTTTTGTCTAGAATTAGTCCTAGATACGTAGCCTCTGTCTAGAACTTCAGTAGTTTGCCATTTAGAGAGGGAGCCCTTAGATTAAGCCTCCTTCTTCGTGTGAATGGAACCATCACTGTCTTCCTCCAGCAGTGGATAGTATTTATTGCATGTTATGCAAGGTTCATAACTTCTTCTCTTCTTCTTCTCCGTAGCGCTACAACCCGGGGTGGGTTTTGGCTGCCTTCACCACTTGTCTCCATCTAGGGCGGTATTCTGCGGTTTCCTGCCATGTGATTAGGTCCACTCCTAATGTTGTAAGGTATTTCCTGATGTTGTCCCGCCATCTCAATTTTGGCCTTCCTAACGGTCTTTTTAATTGGGGTGCCTCCTCCCACACTGAATTGATTAGTCTCGTGCCCGCCTCCAGGTCGAGGCGGAGGACTCCGTCGTACGTGGCGTTCCACAGGAGGCTGCGTTCGTACTATCCCTGTATTATCAAGATAAGGGTACAATGTCCACCCCTTCACTGGATATGGACATCACAATCACCTGTGCGACGTCGCGCCTGCGCCCGACGCCGCTTATGTGTGAATTGGGCCTTAGAGGTACCGAGTTGACAACAGACGCGACCTCCTAAACCGCCCGTATAGCCTCTACCGTTCGAGAGTTCTCTCCGGAAGCCGTACTATCGCTCCAAGAGCCCCCGCGCCTCGTCGATGGCCTCCTCGATTCTGTTTGCTAGGATCCTCTCAAACAGCTTCGCCATGCCGTCTAACAGGCATATCGGCCTATATGATGATGGTGCGTGTTCCGGCTTGCCTAGTTTGGGCAGGAGAACTAGCCTCTTCCATATCGCTGGGAAGATGCCTTACTGGAGGCATGCGTTTAGCACCAGGCGGGCGTCCTCAGGGTTTCCCAGCAGTGCTATCTTGATGGCCTCATTAGGCAGGCCGTCCAGGCCGGGTGCCGCAATGGGAGTCTCCGAGCCGCCGTGGCGATCTCCACCGCCGTAATAGGCGCGGAATAAGCCGTGTGCCTGTGGTGGACCATGCGAGCTATTCGACCACGGAAGCAACGCCTCATGGGACTGCCACTTGCGTGATTTGGCCTCTATATGCCAGTCTCTTAGTTACTATTCGGTATGGCAGGCTCCAGGGGTTGTTGTCCAGATCCTCCAGCAATTTGGCCCAACGACGTTCCTTGATGCGCTGAATAGCATTGATCAAGGTTCGTCTCTCCGCGTTGTACTCATTGCGTAGCAGCTCTATCCGTGGGTCTTCTGGGCGACGGGGGGCATGGACAAGCCTCCTCCTCGTTACCAGGCACGCGCGTCTGGCACTGGCTACGTCTTCGTTCCACCAGTAGACCGCGCGGTTACCCTAGCAACCGCGCCGTCTATTCCCCGATCCCCTGGGGGCTGCCATACCGAATAGTAACTAAGAGACTGGGAAATAGCAAACGAAGACGTCGCCAGTGCCAGACTAGAGTGCCTGGCAACGAGGGAGAGGCCACTCCTCGGTATTGCCCACTCGCATGCCTCCTGCAGCCTCTCTGCGTGAGGTCTCTACATCGAGCCTCCGCTCATCTCCTGCACATCTCTGTCTTCGAGCCGTTGCCTCCTTTGTGGGCCACCAGTACTCCTCTGTCTGGTCGTCCAACAATAAACCTTCCCTTTGGGAGAGGGACTGTGTGTTCTGTGTCATATGAGTTGGGGGCCTCTAGGCCCTTTAGTCAGTACTCTGTATTCCTGTTAATACATGTTAGTGTAAGCCATCCTGGTCGCTGGTCGCTTTCTGTACAGACTTGTTATGTTCCTCTGTCATTCGGATATTTGGGAAGCCTTTGAGGTGATTCCCACCTTTGCAGAAGTCGCAAGTTGGTTGTATGTCGTCGAGTCGTGGCTGGTTGTAGGACGTGAATGCCTTTCAACCCCATTTTCTCGCTTCATACTGCCTGGGCTCGTGTTTATGCCCTTTAACTCTTTTGGTCTGGCTTCTATCAGCACTGCAGCCTTTGAGGTGATTCCTACATCTGCACAGGTGGCAAGTTGGTTGTATGTCGCTGAGGTATGGCTGGTTGTAGGCCGTGAATGCCTTTCAACCTCATTACCTCGCATCATACTGCCTGGACTTGTGTTGATGCCTTTTAGCACTTTTGGTCAGGCTTCTACCAGCACTGCAGCGTTTGAGGTGATTCCTACATGTGCACAGGTGGCATGTTGGTTATATGTCGCCGAGGCGTGGCTGATTGTAGGCTGTGAATGCTTCTCAACCTCATTTCCTCGCTTAATACTACTTGGGCTCGTGTTGATGTCCTTTAGCTTATTTGGTCTGGCTTCTACCAGCACTGCAGCCTTTGAAGTAATTCCTACATGTGCAGAGATGGCAAGTTGGTTGTATGTTGCCGAAGCGTGGCTGGTTGTACGCTGTGAATGCCTCTCAACCTCATTTCCTCGCTTCATACTACTTGGGCCCGTGTTGGTGCCCTTTAGCTCTTTTGGTCTGGCTTCTATCAGCACTGCAGCATTTGAGGTGATTCCTACATGTGCAGAGATGGCAAGTTGGTTATATGTCGCCGAGGCGTGGCTGATTGTAGGCTGTGAATGCCTCTCAACCTCATTTTCTCGCTTCATACTACTTGGGCTCGTGTTGATGCCCTTTAGCTCTTTTGGTCTGGCTTCTACCAGCACTGCAGCCTTTGAGGTGATTCCTATATGCGCACATGTGGCAAGTTGGTTGTATGTCGCCGAGGCGTGGCTGGTTGTAGGCTGTGAATGCCTGTCAACCTCATTTCCTCGCTTCATACTGCTTGGGCTCGTGTTGATTCCCTTTAGCTCTTTTGGTCTAGCTTCTATTAGCACTGCAGCATTTGAGGTGATTCCTACATGTGCAGAGATGGCATGTTGGTTATATGTCGCCGAGGCGTGGCTGATTGTAGGCTGTGAATGCTTCTCAACCTCATTTCCTCGCTTAATACTACTTGGGCTCGTGTTGGTGCCCTTTAGCTCTTTTGGTCTGGCTTCTATCAGCACTGCAGCCTTTGAAGTGATTCCTACATGTGCAGAGATGGCAAGTTGGTTGTATGTCGCCGAGGCGTGGCTGGTTGTACGCTGTGAATGCCTCTCAACTTCATTTCCTCGCTTCATACTACTTGGGCTCGTGTTGATGCCCTTTAGCTCTTTTGGTCTGGCTTCTATCAGCACTGCAGCCTTTGAGGTGATTGCTACATGTGCAGAGGTGGCAAGTTGGTTATATGTCGCCGAGGCTTGACTGGTTGTAGGCTGTGAATGCCTCTCAACCTCATTTCCTCGCTTCATACTACTTGGGCTCGTGTTGATGCCCTTTAGCTCTTTTGGTCTGGCTTCTATCAGCACTGCAGCCTTTGAGGTGATTGCTACATGTGCAGAGGTGGCAAGTTGGTTGTATGTCGCCATGGCGTGGCTGGTTGTAGGCTGTGAATGCCTCTCAACCTCATTTCCTCGCTTCATACTGCCTGGGCTCGTGCTGAAGCCCTTTATCTCTTTTGGTCCGGCTTCCATCAGCACTGCAGCCTTTGAGATGATTCCTACATGTGCATAGATGGCAAGTTGGTTGTATGTAGCCGAGGCGTTGCTGGTTGTGGCCGTGAATGCCTTTTAACCACATTTCTTCACTTCATATACTGAGTTTGGGCTCGTGTTGATGCTCTTTGCCTCTTTTGGCCTGGCTTCTATTAGTGCTGCTGTCATCACATCTCCGGCGCTTACGTGGCTTGGAGTACTACAGAGGTTTGTAAGGCTGTTAAGCCTTTTCCCTGGCCTCTTCTACCGATAATCCCGACGTAATGAAGTATTGAATCCTATTTTTAGACGCGCCCCACGTTGGTGTTTAGACCCTTAATATTTTTGACGATTTCTGATTTCTTCGTCGCTGCTCCGTAGGATCTATCTTCGTAGACATATTCATGCATTTTGTAATGTTATGATCACCCTCTAAACTGGGTGTGCTTGAGGTAGTCTCATCACCTTCTGTACTTTGGTCCATAATTCGGTCCCTCGAGTAGATAGGGAAATATCTGGTAACTCCTGCCAAAGCGCCGCAGTAGCAGTAGGTGCGCCACTTGCTGAAGTCCACCATATTATTGACCAATGCTTTCCATTGGCCACGCCGCTGTGGGTATAAGGTGTTCTACTTTTAGCTTGGAGACACTATTGAGGGTGTGAACGTAGAATTAATAAACATTGCATCTCACACAAACATAAACTTAATATTGGCTTGTTACTTGGAGTTAGGCCTAGGTACGGGGTTACCCTCCACCCACTACCAGCGGTTCGGTTTCACAGATCAGATGGCGACGAAGGATGCGATGACGACCTCGGTGCAGGCGGTGGCCGAGTGGATGACTGGTAACGGCCTCACCATCGCCGTTACCAATACACAGGTCGGCTTGCTCTCCACCAAGAGAACAGGTATCCAGGAGGCCACCGCCAACATCCGGCTATTAGGGGAGACGCTTCACATAGCCATGAGGATCAAGTACCTAGGAATGGTCCTAGAGGCCAACTCGCACCACTCCGCCCAGGTACTTGAAGCAACAAAGAAAGGCCGGAAAGACAGAGGCAGCGCTTGCCAGGCTCCTGCCTAACATCGGCGGCCCAGCTCACTTACGCAGCACCCGCCTGGGCGGACGCCACCAAGACAAAGCAGAACGTCGACAGACTGCGCACCAGCGCCATACGAATCATCATGGTGAGCTGTATCACTGGACCACCCAAGCCCTATCAGGTCATGGAGTCTGCCAGTCATATCTCCACCGGATAGGAAAGGCAAACACGTCGACTTGTCATTCCTGTGATGGTGTAGACGATCCGGCTCACACCATCTACGAATACCCAAGATGGATGGCGGCGAGGACAGAACTCTGGCTGCGGATGGGAGTGACCCCACCAGAAAAGCTAGGGGAAGAAATGGCAACAGACAGTGACGCTTGGTCCGCATTCACAGGGTTCTTCGGGAAAGTGATGCGGGCCAAGTTTGAGGACCGAAATAGAACTTAAGACAAGACGACAGTGACAGGCCCCTATATCCGCACAAGAGACATAGAGCTTGACTATCGTTAGACCATCAAGGGGCCTTAGCAGTGCCTGCAAGGCGGACAAGCGGTCTTGGGACAGAACCTGCGTTTTGGTTTAGCCGGTAGGCGTCCCGAACAAGACGCGGGGCGAATCCGGCACTACGCCATGTCGGCTCCCTAGTGGGACTTCCGAGGCATGGGGTGCCTTTCGAAGATTCCACTCCAGAGGGAAAAAAAAGATGTCGACGAAGGAGCAACCTGATCTTTAGCCGTTTTAGCCTGTGTAGACCCTTGGCCACGATACGACAGCCGGATGGGTTCCGCATGCACACTATTCTACTTACATACAATTGCGGTCTGTAAGGGTGTGCCTCCTCAATCAGTAGTCGAGACTACTAACCCCTGCGGTTGATAAAGCAATTTACTTTATATCAAAGTATACAAGTATGTGTTATTTATTAGGCGAGTTTGAATAAAATTAATGTACTGGTAATCGATTTATTGTGATTTTCAAAAGGAAACTTAACTTTTTAATTTAACACACACACAAAATGGAACATGAACATCATGAATCAACAAACATGCCACTCCACACAAACATAAATTTAATATTGTCTTGTTACTTTGTAAAACTCAGGAACACCTGCGGAGAAATAGAATCAGTTAGTAACAATAATTGGTGTCTACAACCAAGGGCAATTCCGGCTTTATTTCCAGTGATGCCTGCTGGAGCAGAATGGCGCGCCGTTCCGTTAGGCCCAATTCACACATAAGCGGCGTCGGGCGCAGGCGCGGTGTAGGCGAGGCGCAGGCGCGACGTCGCACAGGCGAATGTGATGTCCATATGCAGTGAAGGGGTATGTTTATATAGAGGCGGCGTGGAAGAGTTATGCCTCTCGCCTCTTCGCCTACCGTGTCTTAGGCTAAGAGGCGAAGACGCGGTGTCGGCGCTGCGAGAGGCATGACGCTTCAAGCCCCCTCTATATAAACATGTGGTGCAATGCCCACTTAGGTGACGAGGCGCGGGCATTTGCCTCGTGCCTATCGCCGCGCCGGCACCGCGTCTTCGCGACACGATAGGCGAAGAGGCGAAACTCTTCCACTCGTTACAGACTATTTAAAAAAAAAGGTATTACCTGTTCCAAACTGGACTGGCTCAATGAGTAATCGTCAATATTTACTGCAGCCTTCGCCCTTTGCAAAATGCCGAACAGCTTCGAGCACGGTATGGTCGTATCCAAAATATGCAACGATAAGTACTCAGACTGTCTCTCCTTAACTACCGCCGACGGTATGTGGCTCTTAATATACTTCACGATATTGTCGACGTCCTGGTCGATGTGTACGGATCGGGTCGCCTTTACTGTAAGCGTATATCCCTGAGAGAATCGGTTGGTCAAGTGCTGGATTGAGCCGATGCATTTCAGGCGGCCGTCCACCATGATGGCTAGGCGCGTACACAGGGCCTCGCACTCCTCCATGCTGTGCGAGGAGAGTATCAAACATTTGCCCTCGGCGCGGGCTTTGTGGAGCATACCCCAGATGTAACGCATCGCCACCGGATCCATGCCTAGAAAATTTAAGAGTCGGTAACTGTTCGCCTGAAAGATGTAAACAAAACTCACCAGCGGTTGGTTCATCTAAAAATATAATGTTGGGGTCGCCGAGGAACGCCAACGCGGTACTCAACTTCCTCTTGTTCCCCCCACTCATTTGGCCTACACGTGTATTAAAATGCTTATTGAAATTAAAATCCAAAGCCATTTGCTGTGCAATAGATTTACAGTCGTGTAGTCGATAGCCACGGATCATCGCGTACATAACTAAAGTCTCTTTAGCCGTGAGCGTTTCCAAAACAGCGTCGAATTGCGGACAGTACCCTAATATCATAAAAATAATTGACCGCCAAAACATTCTTAGATATTACCTGTTAGCTTATATATTTTTGACATATTCGTCTTCGTGTTATACCCACACACGTGTATCCGTCCAGAACTGGGATGGAATTCCCCGGTAATCATTTTAAAAGTCGTAGTCTTTCCAGCGCCGTTCACCCCAAGCAGACCAAAACACTCCTCCCGCTCCACCGCCAAATTCACCCCGGCCACCGCCGTCTTTTTGCAGGAGTATACCTTGCGCACATCTTTGATTACGAGCGAATGCTTAGCTATCTCGTCGCGGGGCATGTCTCGGATTCGCTGCGCCTCTTTCTGCACGTCATCGTCCTCCTCCTCATCAGTTTCAACTTTCGATCTGCACATCCTCGCACATAGGTTTATAATCCACGAAAACACATCAAACTCAATGAAAAAAAACAGCAAGTAGTAAAACGCCGACCAGAACACAACTTCATATATGAAGCGTAGGATGCCCGGTTTCTCGTAATCAAAATATCCTTCGGTCTGCTCTAAAACAATATTGAAGTCATACAAGTGGTGATTGAGTAGTGCACGTGAGAGGGAAGAGATGCACGTGACCTTAGTCCAACTAGACCGACATAGGGTGCAGACCGTAAACAGAATGAGAGAGGCTTTTGACCAACAGGTAACTTATTACAAAGCAGCAGTGGTGCTACCCAAAGAGTGGCCCCCAAACGCATTCCATACTGAAGGATCCTGAAGCAAGACCTTCCCTAGAAAACTCCATAGTCCACCTACTGGATAGAACGTGGCGGGCGGTGGTAAACCAGGAGACGAAGAAACCGGTAAGGGTTATCCGTGAACTATACCGCCCCCCCCCCCCTCGGTTAGCTCCTGGTCAGCTAACCGAGGAAGGGAGTGGCGACCATAACTAGGACCACAGGTCAACACACAAAGAAGATCGCCAAAGAAAAGTGTGTGGACAACAAATTACGTAAGTTGTTACACCACAAGCACCGACAACCTGAAGAGTTGATTATACCGAGGTACAAGGATACATTTTCAATCAGAAACAAACTTCAGCTTAAATGTATCATACTTTATTGAAGCAATATACACTTGTTTTTAATAAACATGTTGTTTCCCTGAAAGGACTGCGAGTTAAATAGCTATAACTCTAAAATTTGACACGCGGTTTAAAAATTTCATTCAGATTCGAATTTGTGAATACATTTTCAATCAGAAACATACTTCAGCTTAAATGTATCATATTTTATTGAAGCAATATACACTTGTTTTTAATAAACATGTTGTTTCTCTGAAAGGACTGCGAGTTAAATAGCTATAACTTTAAAATTTCACACGCGATTTAAAAATTTCAATCAGATTCTAATTTCTTGATACATTTTCAATCAGTAACATACTTCAGCTTAAATGTATCATACTTGATTGAAGCAATATACACTTGTTTTTAATAAATATGTTGTATCCCTGAAAGAACTGCGAGTTAAATAGCTATAACTCTAAAATTTGACACGCGGTTTAAAAATTTCATTCAGATTCGAATTTCTTGATACATTTTCAACCAGAAACATACTTCAGTTTAAATGTATCATACTTTATTGAAGCAATATACACTTGTTTTTAATAAACATGTTGTTTCCCTGAAAGGACTGCGAGTTAAATAGCGATAACTTTAAAATTTGACACGCGGTTTAAAAATTTCAATCAGATTCTAATTTCTTGATACATTTTCAATCAGTAACATACTTCAGCTTAAATGTATCATACTTGATTGAAGCAATATACACTTGTTTTTAATAAATATGTTGTTTCCCTGAAAGAACTGCGAGTTAAATAGCTATAACTCTAAAATTTGACACGCGGTTTAAAAATTTCATTCAGATTCGAATTTCTTGATACATTTTCAATCAGAAACATACTTCAGCTTAAATGTATCATACTTTATTGAAGCAATATCCACTTGTTTTTAATAAACATGTTGTTTCCCTGAAAGGACTGCGAGTTAAATAGCTATAACTCTAAAATTTGACACGCGGTTTAAAAATTTCATTCAGATTCGAATTTCTTGATACATTTTCAATCAGAAACATACTTCAGTTTAAATGTATCATACTTTATTGAAGCAATATACACTTGTTTTTAATAAACATGTTGTTTCCCTGAAAGTACTGCGAGTTAAATAGCTATAACTCATAAATTTCACACGCGGTTTAAAAATTTCATTCAGATTTGAATTTCTTGATACATTTTCAATCAGAAACATACTTCAGCTTAAATGTATCATACTTTATTGAAGCAATATACACTTGTTTTTAATAAACATGTTGTTTCCTTGAAAAGACTGTGAGTTAAATAGCTATAACTCTAAACTTTAACATGCGGTTTAAAAATTTCATTCAGATTCGAATTTCTTGATACATTTTCAATCAGAAACATACGTCAGCTTCAATGTATCATACTTTATTGAAGCAATATACTGTTGTTTTTAATAAACATGTTGTTTCCCTGAAAGGACTGCGAGTTAAATGGCTATAACTCTAAAATTTGACACGCGGTTTAAAAATTTAATTCAGATTCGAATTTCTTGATACATTTTCAATCAGAAACACACTTCAGCTTAAATGTATCATACTTTATTGAAGCAATATACACTTGTTTTTAATAAACATGTTGTTTCCCTGAAAGGACTGCGAGTTAAATAGCTATAACTCTAAAATTTGACACGCGGTTTAAAAATTTAATTCAGATTCGAATTTCTTGATACATTTTCAATCAGAAACATACTTCAGCTTAAATGTATCATACTTTATTGAAGCAATATACACTTGTTTTTAATAAACATGTTGTTTCCTTGAAAGGACTGCGAGTTAAATGCTATAACTCTAAAATTTGAGACGCGGTTTAAAAATTTCATTCAGATTCGAATTTGTGAATACATTTTCAATCAGAAACATACTTCAGCTTAAATGTATCATACTTTATTGAAGCAATATAGACTTGTTTTTAATAAACATATTGTTTCCCTGAAAGGACTGCGAGTTAAATAGCTATAACTCTAAAATTTGACACGCGGTTTAAAAATTTAATTCAGATTCGAATTTCTTGATACATTTTCAATCAGAAACACACTTCAGCTTAAATGTATCATACTTTATTGAAGCAATATACACTTGTTTTTAATAAACATGTTGTTTCCCTGAAAGGACTGCGAGTTAAATAGCTATAACTCTAAAATTTGACACGCGGTTTAAAAATTTAATTCAGATTCGAATTTCTTGATACATTTTCAATCAGAAACACACTTCAGCTTAAATGTATCATACTTTATTGAAGCAATATACACTTGTTTTTAATAAACATGTTGTTTCCCTGAAAGGACTGCGAGTTAAATAGCTATAACTCTAAAATTTGACACGCGGTTTAAAAATTTAATTCAGATTCGAATTTCTTGATACATTTTCAATCAGAAACATACTTCAGCTTAAATGTATCATACTTGATTGAAGCAATATACACTTGTTTTTAATAAATATGTTGTTTCCCTGAAAGGACTGCGAGTTAAATAGCTATAACTCTAAAATTTGACACGCGGTTTAAAAATTTCATTCAGATTCGAATTTCTTGATACATTTTCAATCAGAAACCTACTTCAGCTTAAATGTATCATACTTTATTGAAGCAATATACACATGGTTTTAATAAACATGTTGTTTGCCTGAAAGGACTGCGAGTTAAATAGCTATAACTCTAAAATTTAACACGCGATTTAAAAATTTCATCAGATTAGAATTTTTTGATACATTTTCAATCAGAAACCTACTTCAGCTTAAATGTATCATACTTTATTGAAGCAATATACACTTGTTTTTAATAAACATGTTGTTTCCCTGAAAGGACTGCGAGTTAAATAGCTATAACTCTAAAATTTGACACGCGATTTAAAAATTTCATTCAGATTCGAATTTCTTGATACATTTTCAATCAGAAACACACTTCAGCTTAAATGTATCATACTTTATTGAAGCAATATACACTTGTTTTTAATAAACATGTTGTTTCCCTGAAAGGACTGCGAGTTAAATAGCTATAACTCTAAAATTTGACACGCGGTTTAAAAATTTAATTCAGATTCGAATTTCTTGATTCATTTTCAATCAGAAACACACTTCAGCTTAAATGTATCATACTTTATTGAAGCAATATACACTTGTTTTTAATAAACATGTTGTTTCCCTGAAAGGACTGCGAGTTAAATAGCTATAACTCTAAAATTTGACACGCGGTTTAAAAATTTAATTCAGATTCGAATTTCTTGATACATTTTCAATCAGAAACATACTTCAGCTTAAATGTATCATACTTGATTGAAGCAATATACACTTGTTTTTAATAAATATGTTGTTTCCCTGAAAGGACTGCGAGTTAAATAGCTATAACTCTAAAATTTGACACGCGGTTTAAAAATTTCATTCAGATTCGAATTTCTTGATACATTTTCAATCAGAAACCTACTTCAGCTTAAATGTATCATACTTTATTGAAGCAATATACACATGGTTTTAATAAACATGTTGTTTGCCTGAAAGGACTGCGAGTTAAATAGCTATAACTCTAAAATTTGACACGCGGTTTAAAAATGTCATTCAGATTCGAATTTCTTGATACATTTTCAATCAGAAACATACTTCAGCTTAAATGTATCATACTTTATTGAAGCAATATCCACTTGTTTTTAATAAACATGTTGTTTCCCTGAAAGGATTGCGAGTTAAATAGCTATAACTCTAAAATTTGACACGCGGTTTAAAAATTTCATTCAGATTCGAATTTCTTGATACATTTTCAATCAGAAACATACTTCAGCTTAAATGTATCATACTTTATTGAAGCAATATCCACTTGTTTTTAATAAACATGTTGTTTCCCTGAAAGGACTGCGAGTTAAATAGCTATAACTCTAAAATTTGACACGCGGTTTAAAAATTTCATTCAGATTCGAATTTCTTGATACATTTTCAATCAGAAACATACTTCAGCTTAAATGTATCATACTTTATTGAAGCAATATCCACTTGTTTTTAATAAACATGTTGTTTCCCTGAAAGGACTGCGAGTTAAATAGCTATAACTCTAAAATTTGACACGCGGTTTAAAAATTTCATTCAGATTCGAATTTCTTGATACATTTTCAATCAGAAACATACTTCAGCTTAAATGTATCATACTGTATTGAAGCAATATACACTTGTTTTTAATAAACATGTTGTTTCCCTGAAAGTACTGCGAGTTAAATAGCTATAACTCATAAATTTGACACGCGGTTTAAAAATTTCATTCAGATTCGAATTTGTTGATACATTTTCAATCAGAAACATACTTCAGCTTAAATGTATCATACTTTATTGAAGCAATATACACTTGTTTTTAATAAACATGTTGTTTCCCTGAAAGGACTGCGAGTTAAATAGCTATAACTCTAAAATTTGACACGCGGTTTAAAAATTTCATTCAGATTCGAATTTCTTGATACATTTTCAATGAGAAACCTACTTCAGCTTAAATGTATCATACTTTATTGAAGCAATATACACATGTTTTTAATAAACATGTTGTTTCCCTGAAAGGACTGCTAGCTATAACTTAAGCTTAAGAGCATCGTTCAAACATCAGAGATGAGAGCACTACGGGATAGAATATCCGATCAAAACATAAGAGAAATGTAAAATCGTTCTCTAGGAGGATCACTGACAGGCCACCAAAGAGATGAAAGGGCAGCTAGATGTCAACATCGCAAGGAACTCCTTAAGGATTGAATAGAGTAATCTATTTCAAGAAGTAGAGGAAGTAAGAAAGGGTTTGAATATATTTAAATTGTCCATATAGGACTACTTACTACAACAATAACTATTTTGATTACATATCATCTCCCAACAAAACTCCTCCGGATTTATTTGGGTGCAAGATTTGACGACAGCGTTGCACATCTTGAGCCGCGCGTGTTCATGATCCATATACTTTAGAGTGGTGCCCAAGAAAAACGATGGCACAGAAACCATAATACCGTCGAGCACATTAAATACAATTTTGGTGATGTCGGTTTTGGTCTCTATGAGCATGTCCAGGACCGCCAACATCATAATTCCGAATGGACCTAGAAAAATAGCAATTACTAGTAGCCGGTGCAGTTGGTGCGTGGTACTTGCCCAAAAGCAGGAGCATCATGAAAATAATACAGAAACCCTTCGCGGGGGAATCGATGGCCAGGGCAAATAAATACAGAAACGGAAGCAGTTCAAACCCGGTGAGGACAAACACGATTAATAAACGGGCTACAAAATGAAAACAAATTCAATTGTTTGTTGAATAACAGGCTATAAACACGTACAAATATCACCGCTTGTTGTGTACGCTTCTACATTAAGGCAGAGCGCTGTTATAATTACCAACAGCGCGGTAATAATGTAGATCACCCAGTCCCACAAATACGAGGTCATCCAGAAGACAAATAAGTTCACCCCCGACGTGTATTGCAGATGTTTAGCTTTACAAATGCGCTCGTTAATGTAGAACGTGATTGTAAACCCGCCTATGAAGGCTACTACGATCGGCAACGTCATATAAGTAGATTTATAGGAAGAATCAGGCTTAAATCACAAATACATTTTCATCAACACTTCATTGAGATGAATATATAGTACATACAAAAGCTGTGTACGGTAAGGGGTAATTACTAGGCACTAACTCGCTGTCTGGCTTGATGAGTCTCAAAATACTATTCATAGCTAGATTAAGAGCTAATGGGGGTGTGTGATAGGGCTCGTTATTAAACCAACTCGTTATAGAATCAGTTGTGTACGTGGCACCCACCAAATAATGCCTTCGAGCATTTATCTCAGACTGTTTAAACTGAAATGATTGGGATTACAATTGTCCCCTTTCGGACATATGATCAAAACTTACATATTTCAAAATTTCAGTTTCCATGCTCACGTCTCCAATGTTCCAAACCTCTTGATGATTTTTATTTAACCAATCCAGCCCGGATTGGAACAATGTGTTCATTGGGTTGGCTGGATCGCCCGATATAACAGTAACGGGGGCGTTGTACTTACTCAGAGATATTTCCATTTTGGCCGGTGTGTCACTTGGTTGTTTACTCCTAAGAAATGTAAGAAGGGTTAACAGCCATGTCAATGCGAACTGTGAAAAGAATAGAATCCATGTGCGTAAAGCGTAGTAGTAGCGTTTGTAGAGCATCGCCAGAAAGTGGTTCAGAAACAGTTTCCAACCTGATTTCAACTTTTTCGTGTTCCTTATCATGTCCTTTTGTACTACTGCCCCTATAATATGTCCTAATATATCGCGTATAAATAAAACACTACTGTGTAGAGTACTATTAGTTAATTTTTGGGATCTATCTCTATCGGCCGCTCCAATTCTAAAATTATATCATTTCGATCATTAAAAATGCTTGTATTTTATACAACGAATTACCGCATGAATACTTCCTCTAGTTTCGTCAACGATATCCCATAGCTAACCACCTTCAAGGCTTGACTTTGCGCCTCCAAATCGCCCAGCATCTTCTCGAAAACATTCACCTGGTCCTCGCTCAGCAGATAACATAGCTCAGTACCCACCTGCGACTGTACCGCGATCGTTGGGATGTATTTAGACAGCTCGGCCGTTACTTTTTGCACATCGCATCCATCCGCTTTCTCTATGGTCAGGTTATAACCGGCCCCGTAGGCTTTCTTAAGAAAGAAGCTGGATCCGCAACAGAGCACCTCGCCCTCGGCCATGATCGCGATGCGGTCCCCCAAAATATCGGCTTCGTCCATGTAGTGCGTCGTCAGCAAAATAACACGCCCTACACATTTCAAGATCCAATAGAATGAACAGACTTACCCACCAAAGATCCACCTGCCTTTCTTTCTAGATTCTATTGCAGACCACATCACTCGACGAGCGGCTGGGTCCATTCCGGCAGTCGGTTCGTCCAGAATTACGATCTTCGAGCCCCCGCAAAACGCTAAAGCGACGCATAGTTTGCGTTTGTAGCCGCCTGATAGATTGCGAGATTTTTCATTTTTCTGTAAATTTGCATATATAATTGGTCGAGCCTAAGACTAGTCTAGTTATGTTTATTTCAACAGATAACAATCAATATACGTCATGTAGGCTACTATTTCAGGTAGTTTCAGGAAGGAACCGAGCTGAAGGTAGTGGAGGCGGCCGAGATGCCGCATCCGGAAATTTTCATCGGTTACTTTCCAAACATAAACTTGATGTTATTAAGTTGACAGGTGTATAGAAAGCTCCGATATTTTACCGAAATATAGCGGCGTATCGAGTTGAAATATACACGACAGGTGAAAACAGCGACAAGAAACAGTGATACAAAAGGAAAGTTAAAAACTCGAGAGAAAGAGCGGTAAGTGAAAGTAAATAAAATAGAGGGTAGAGGTTATTTGCACGAGGGGTCGACCCGTAAATAACCTCTGGCGCCGATAAAGGTGAGGAGTATATTGTGCGGCATATAGCGACGACAACAAAGGCAAGAATAGCAAATAAAAATAGCGCCAGGGCCAATGAATAAAAATAAAAGAGGTAGAGAAACGGATAGCGAGGACAAAGACATACAAAATCAGAAAGAAACCGTTAGAAAAAACAAAAAAAATACTGAGATCACCAGCATCACAAAGAAGATTAGAAGAAACAGAAAAAAATTGCAACGGTGAAACAAACATTGACAAAGATACAATGGAAGAACTAAAACCAATGATTATAGAACTAATGAGGAAGATGGAAGAAAACATGTCACAAATAAAACAGGAAATAAAAGAGATGAAGACCGAAATGAAGAATAAGGAAGAAACATGGAAAGAAGAAAAGAGAACATTGAAAGTCAGAATAGAAAAACTAGAAAATAAAGCAGAAATTGAAGAAAAAAAATAACATAGCAATAAGAGGTCTAGACAAGATAGATAACATAGAAGAGGTAAGATCACTCATCAAAGAGAAACTGGAAGTGGAGACAGGGGTTAACAAAATACAAAAAATAAACACAGGCCCAGAACGAAATATAATAATAGTGGAAATTCCAAGCTGGGAAGAAAAACAAAAAATAATGAAAGCAAAATATAAACTGAGAAATACAACGATATAAATAGACGATGATCTAACGGAAGAGGAGAGAAAAATACAAAGAGAGATAAGAAACATAGCAAAATTGGAAAAAGAAAAAGGAAAACACGTAAAAATAGGATATAGAAAGATAATAGTAGGCAATGAAATATACATATGGGATAAAAAGGAGAAAGGAGTCGTAGCCAAAGATAATGGGGTGAAAGTAACCAATCAAAAAAACTACTAGCAAAAGAGAAAACGGACGGAAGCAAAAATACAAAGAATACAGCGAGGAAAGGGACAACGAACATAAGAAAGAAGAACAAACACATAATAAATGGAAACAAAGAAAAGAGTACAGTAAAAAAAAGAAAAATATGGAAAATTGGGACTTGGAATATCAGGAGTATAAATGGAAAGGAAAAAGAGCTGGAAGAAGAATTTGAGAAAGCTGAACTAGACTTCTTAGTGGTAACAGAAACAAAAAAGAAGGGGAAGGAAGAGTACAAAATGGACAAGGAACATATATTCATATATAGCGGTGTAGATAACAATCGGAGAGCCGCAGCAGGGGTAGGATGTATAGTGCATAAAAAACTGAAATCGAATATATATAAATGGGAGTGTAATAGCAGTGTATGGACCAAACGAAGATGATACCGCGTGCAACAAAGAAACATTCTGGGAGCAGCTCAACGAAACAACAGGAAAAGCCAAAGGAGAAGTGTACGTGGCGGGAGACTTCAACAGCAGAATTGGCAACGAAGTAAAAGATAATGACGCGATGATAGGAAGATATGGAGAAGGCGTACTCAACGAAAGTGGTAAGAAAATGTTAGATAATTGTAGAATGAATAATCTAGTAATAACGAATACACTATTCAAACACAAGGACATACACAAATACACCAGGGAAGTGATAAGCAGGAACGAAAAATCTATAATAGACTATGTACTAGCAGAACAAGGGAAAAGGAGCAAAATAATAGACACAAGAGTAAAGAGAAGTTACGAAATTGGAAGTGATCACTATCTAGTAGAGACGAAAATAAAGGAAGACTACCAAGATACCGATAAAAAAATCAGAGACCAAATATAGCAATAAACTACAACAAGATAAGAACATACAAACTAAGGGAAAAAGAAATAGCAAAAATCTATAAAGAGAAAATAGAGGAGAAATTAGTAAAGGGCAACTATAGACAAGAAGTAGAGGAAATGTGGAATAAATTAAAGAAAAATATACTGAAGACAGCACAAGAGACATGTGGGACAAAGCAAAACACAAACAAGAAGCAGCAGACAGCATGGTGGTCGCAGGACATAAGAGAGAAAATAAAGGAAAAGAAAAAAGCATGGCAAAGATACCTAAATGACAAAAATAGTAAAAACTACGAAGAATACAGTTTAAAGAGGAAAATAGTAAAAGGTAAGGTCAGAATAGCAAAGAGCAGGGAATGGGAAAAGTTCGGAGAGACAATGGAGAAAAATGCAAAGGAAAACCAAAAATTATTCTATAAAACACTAAAACTAAACAGAAAAGAAAAAGGACAAGAAGTAAATTATATACAAGACAATCAAGGAATATTGCTGAAGGACAACGAAAAAATACTGGAAAGATGGAAAGAATATTTTGAAGACTTACTATCACAAAATGGTGGAAATGAACAGAAGACAAGAGACCAGAACGACTCGGAAGTAGATATAGAGATGATCAATGGAAAAGAAATACTAGAGATAATAAGGGAAATGAAAATAGGGAAATCACCAGGACAAGACCAGATCACAACGGAAATGATTAAACATATGGGACCTGCAGGTAACGAAATACTACTAAAATTAATAAACGAAATATGGAGGACGAATAAAATACCCAAAGATTGGCAAGTATCGTTAATCGTACCGATACACAAGAAAGGCGATAAGACAAAATGTTCAAACTATAGGGGTATAACACTCATAAGCATAGGTATGAAGATCTTAGAAAAATCAATTAACAAAAGAATACTAGCAAAAATAGAGCAGACGCTAGAAGAATCGCAATGTGGATTTAGGAAAAGAAGATCCACACAGGACAACATTTTCACGATAAAACAAATCACAGAAAAAAGAATTGCAAATAATAAAAACACATACCTAGGATTCATCGACCTGGAAAAAGCATTCGACATGATACCAAGAAATAAATTATGGAAAATCCTGGAAGAGAGAGGTGTAGAAAGAAAGACAGTCGAATTAATACAAAACATATACAACAACAACACCAATGCGATAATATACAAGGGACAAACATCAAGAACATTTCAGACAACCACTGGACTAAGACAAGGAGGCGGGCTCAGTCCTACATTATTTAACATATACATGGATGAAATAATGAAGAGCATGAAACCAGAAACCAAAAAAGCAAACATAGGGTAAAAAACATGCAAGTTGTAAAAATATCGGAAGGAGCATTCGCTGATGATGTCGTAGTGATAGCAGAAAATTAAGGTAATCTGCAGCACAACCTAAGTGTATGGAACAGACACCTAGAAAAGTATAACATGAAAATGAACTATAACAAAACAAAAGTGATGGTAATAGGAAACCGGGAAGAACAAATAAATATAAAGATAGAACAACACACAATAGAACAAGTAGAAGAATTCAAATACCTGGGAGTAGCACTGACAGAAGACGAAAAAATGGAAGGCGAACTTAGTAACAGAATAAACAACACAGCTAAAACATACCACGCATTGAGCAATATACTGATTAACAAGAAAGAGATCAGCAGAAGGACAAAAATAAATATATATAAAAGCATATATAGACCTATACTGACATATGGAAGCGAGACGTGGAAGCTAACGAAGAGGGACAAAAGTAGAATACAGACAATGGAAATAAAATATCTCAAAGGAGTAAAACAAGTTACGAGATGAGACAGAATAAGAAATGATGACATCAGAGAAGAACTGGGAATTGAAGCTGTAGATAAGTATATAGAAAAGAAACAACTAAACTGGTGGGGTCATTTAATTAGGATGGACAAAAAGAATCAAACAAAACAGGTATGGGAGGCAAGAACTGAAAATAAAAGAAGAAGAGGTAGACCAAGAAAAGAGTGGGACAACATAATAGAGGACATAATAATCAAGAAAGGAAAAACAGTCAAGCAAGCAAGAGAACTGGCGAAGAACAGAAAGGAGTGGAAAGAATTTACAAATGTATAAACAACAGTAATTGTAAACTATAATAATGTTAATAATGTTAATGTAATAGCCTACACCGAAAGGTAAAAGGCAATTGATTATATATATATATATATATATATATATATATATATATATATATATATATATATATCTATATATACTTTCCAAACAGATCAGAGGAGCCTATCGAAGGCCCGATTCACACATAAGCGGCGTCGGGCGCAGGCGCGGTGCAGGCGTGGCGCAGGCGCGTCGTCGCACAGGCGTTTGTGATGTCCATATGCAGTGAAGGGGTGGACATTGCACCTTATGTTTACATAGAAGCGGCCTACCGTGTCTTATGCGAAGAGGCGAAGACGCGGTGCCGGCGCGGCGAGAGGCACGAGGAAAATGCCTGCGCCTCGTCACCTAAGTAAGCATTGCACCACATGTTTATATAGAGGGCGCTTGAAGCGTCGTGCCTCTCGCAGCGCCGGCACCGCGTCTTCGCCTCTTCGCCTACCTTGTTTTAGGCAAAGAGGCGAAGACGAGGTGCCGGCGCTACGAGGGGCACGACGATTTAAGCCCCTCTATATAAACATGTGGTGCAATACCCACTTAGGCGACGAGGCGCGGGCATTTGCCTTGTGGCTCTAGCCGCGCCGGCACCGCGTCTTCGCCTCTTCGCCTAAGACACGATAGGCAAAGAGGCGAAACTCTTCCACGCCGCCTCTATGTAAACATATGGTGCAATGTCCACTGCATATGGACATCACAATCGTCTGTGCAACGTCGCGCCTGCGCCTCGTCTACGCCGCGCCTGCGCCCGACGCCGCTTATGTGTGAATTGGCCCTAAAGGATCCTTGCCCTCATAGAATGTCAGAATGACTTTAGCACCTATATATGGAGGGTTATACGGAGAAATCCAATAGGCCCAACGCTGAGTGTAACTTTGTCAATTGACTCAGTGTCGGCAGTCGCTCTCTCAGAGTTACTTGCCCAAAACCATTTTTTTTACGGTAAGTACAGCCCCCGCCTCTGGGCTGTGTGCACTGCGGCCCTTCACGGACCCATTGTGCCTAATACAACATCCATGATATGCTAGCCGGGTTAATTCTTTGTGGAAACATTTCCCGGCTAGCGGTGGATTCGAACAACCAACGTTTCATACGCAATGACTTCAGACCATCGCCTTAAACCACTGTGCCACGGACCGCCTCGTCCAAAACCATAGTTGATTCATTCGCCGTTAGTTTTGATTTTATCAGCCGACCCTGAGTTAACTGACAAAGTTACCTCCAGCCCGAATCTTGATCTGTCTCCTCGTAGAAAGAATCCCTAACCCGTGAAGGTGCCAAAAGAGCCCGTACTGGCTCGAGAGGCGGCAAAACCAAAGGATGCCGGGTCAAAAAGACCTAAAGGCCGCAAAAGGCTTAAGGCTTAAGAATCATGGTCAAGAAGAGAGAAAAAAACAAACGAGCCAAAAGAGCCCGTACTGGCTCGAGGCGGCAAAACCAAAGGATGCCGGGTCAAAACGACCTAAAGGCCGCAAAAGGCTTAAGGCTTAAGAACCATGGTCAAGACGAGACAGAAAAAAACAAACAAAAAATATGGTGATAAAGTGCAACCAACTCAACCTCCATCATTCAAAAACGAAATCTAGTGTCCTATATTGGAGCTTCAAAACAAAACTGGTTGGTATAGGTTTTCTGTAGGAGCCCTGGATCAACAGGGTCTAGATAGAAGGCCCAGCAACCCACGTATATAAATCTGATACAACGAACCCCCTTGGAGAAAAGTTAAATGTCATCTGGTGGCACCATATCAATTAGCAATGCACACCCATATGGTAATAACGTCAACATGCTCATGCAATCAGGATCACCGGGTAGTGTCCTCTATAGAAAATATTCCAACAGAGAGGGGGTTAGTTGTATCATACTTGTACATAACCCCTCGAGATATTGTGCGAATTCATCCTCACTAGCTGAGCTACACTGATGAGATCTACTAAGATCGAAATCTAGATATGTAGATTGCGAAGAGGTGGATTCACACTTATATATGTTTTCCACGTCTAATTACAAATTACAAATTTTATATGTTTTTATATGTTTTCTGAGAATTATTGCTGCTCTTGGTTTGGGAGAGTTAGCATCCCAAACACTAATGCTCAGAAAACATAAATAAAATGTGTACTTGTTCAAGAATTCACTACAGACCAGGCAGAAGCAGCTGTGGAGATTCTAATGATCGGGCGGGCATTTTATGATGGATTCGGCCTACTTTCCACCATTCGCCAAAGGAAACCAGATGCCTCATTTAGTGGTGCAGGACGTAGAGTGGCAAGTACTTGGGAAACTCCCAAGATACTTAGCCAGGGGTGAGTGGAGTAGGGAGGACAAAGTGTGCATGGCTTTACTTTTATTTCTATTCTTTATGTATATAATTTTTGTTGTTGTTCTTGATGATCATTGTAAATTGGAGAGCTTTGTATTTTGTTGAGTTGTCATGCCAAATAAAGTTCTTTTTTTTAGTGGTGCAGGAAGGGTAACAAGAGTGCCTTTCATTTATCTGGGCTGGTACAAGCTTATTGTTTTTGGTTCTATTTGCCGCTTCCGATGCGCATAATTCTACCTGGGCCCTTACCACCGGAGGCGAACGACCGCATGACCTGAACGATACTGCACGCCACGGGGGCGACTAGCAATGATAAACCATGCTAAACAAAAGCGCCTTAGGCCCAATTCACACATAAGCGGCGTCGGGCGCAGGTGCGGTGTAGGCGAGGCGCAGGCGCAACGTGCAGTGAAGGGGTGGACATTGCACCTTATGTTTACATAAAAGCGGCGTGGAAGAGTTATGCCTTTCGCCTCTTCGCCTACTGTGTCTTAGGCGAAGACGCGGTACCGGCGCTGCGAGAGGCACGACGCTTCAAGCCCTCTCTATATAAACATATGGTGCAATGCCCACTTAGGTGACGAGGCGCGAACATTTGCCTCGTGCCTCTCGCCGCGCCGGCACCGCGTCTTCGCCTCTTCGCCTAAGACATGGTAGGCGAAGAAGCGAAACTCTTCCACACCGCCTCTATGTAATCATAAGGTGCAATGTCCACCCCTTCACTGCATATGGACATCATAATCGCCTGTGCGACGTCGCGCCTGCGCCTCGCCTATAAGGCCCAATTCACACATATGCGGCGTCGGGCGCAGGCGAGGCGCAGGCGCGACGTTGCACAGGCGATTGTGATGTTCATATGCAGTGAAGGGGTGGACATTGCACCTTTTGTTTACGTAGAGGCGGCGTGGAAGAGTTATGCCTTTCGCCTCTTCGCCTACCGTGTCTTAGGCGAAGACGCGGTGCCGGCGCGGCGAGAAACACGAGGCAAATGTCCGCCCCTCGTCACCTAAGTGGGCATTGCACCACATGTTTATATAGAGAGGGCTTAAAGTGTCGTGCCTCTCGCAGCGCCGGTACCGCGTCCTGGCCTCTTCGCCTAAGACAAGGTAGGCGAAGAGGCGAAAGACATAACTCTTCCACGCCGCCTCTGCATAAACATAAGGTGCAATGTCCACCCCTTCACTGCATATGAACATCACAATCGCCTGTGCAACGTCGCGCCTGTGCCTCGCCTGCGTCGCGCCTGCGCCCGACGCCGCTTATGTGTGAAATGGGCCTTAAATGGGCGTATCGTATACTATTTAGACGTATCGTATGCTATATGGGCGTATTGTATACTAAATGGGCGTATCGTATACTAAGTGGGCGTATCGTATACTAAGTGGGCGTATCGTATACTAAGTAGGCGTATCGTATACTAAATGGGCGTATCGTATACTAAACTGCCTTTCCTTTATCACTATGGGCTGGTACGGGCTTATTGTTTCTTGTTTTATTTGCCGCTTCCGATGCGCATAATTCTACCTCGGCCCTTATAACCGGCGGCGCACGACCGAAAGACCTGAGCGATACTGCACGCCACGGGGGCGACTAGCAATGATAAACCATGCTAAACGAAAGCGCCTAGTCACCACATCCTATGCTGCGATGCCAACGCGCACCACACGGGGTGGTGCAGCACGGACGACAACAATCGAGGTAAGAAACTTCTTGAATACATATGAAATAATACCATCAAGCGGTACTGGTTGGTGGTGGGTATGACCTGAGGACGAAGTAAGAGGGCAACAAAAAATGTGTGTATGTATACAGTTCCGTCCTGTGCTGTCCATGATTGAAGAAACTACGGCGGCTACGCCTGAAAACGGATGTGTTTGCAGTTTACCCATAAAAGAAACGAACAAATTGATTAATGGACGAACTAACCGGCAAACAGTTTACGGCGGATCCCCCAGGGCGGCCATCATTCTGATGACGGTCGGAGATCTGACCGTCATCAAGAGACCGTCCAAATGAAACTCCAATCGACACGTCCAGAAGAGAATTTATGAGGACGACAGGATGCCCCAAATGGGGCAAGCAGCCTCGCGCCGCGCACACTGATCAGGAGCCGTGCGAACCGATCCAGTGGAGACACAACCACCAGCTGGAATGAATCAACCCCCACAAACCACTACCGGAAGGCCACGTCCCCCTGGTCAAGAGGGACCAGCAAAGACGGACCTGGCAGCGCGGAGACAAAATCCTCCCCCGAAGAAAAAAGAAGACGCAGAAGACCCGCTCAGAGACACAACCACCAGCTCGGATGAATAAACCCCCAGAAACCACTAACGGAAGGCCTCGTCCCCCCTAGTCAAGAGGAACCATCAAAGACATGGCAGCGCGGAGACCAAAACCCTCCCTCGAAGAAAAAAGAAGACGCAGAGACTCAACCACCAGGTGGGATGAATAAACCCCCACAAACCACAAGCGAAATGCCATGTCCCCCTGGTCAAGAGAGACCAGCAAAGAGACGGACCTGGCAGCGCGGAGACAAAATCCTCCCCTGAAGAAAAAAGTAGACGCAGAGGGCCCGCTGAGAGGCACAACCACCAGCTCGGACGAATAAACCCCCACAAACCACAAGCGAAAGGCTACGTCCCCTCTGGTCAAGAGGGACCAGCAAAGAGACGGACCTGGCAGCGCGGAGACAAAATCCTCCCCAGAAGAAAAAAGAAGACGCAGAGGACCCGCTCAGAGCATTAGCATTAGACTCACAGACACAGGGGAGGCCACTAGAAGCCTCCCCAGCGAAACCAAGACTGATGCGGGAGTAGTTAGGCAGAGCTTTAGGATGATACTCGGCACGCCAGGCATAAAACTTCCTCTTCTCCAAAACACACATAAGAAAGTGTTACGAAACAAGGTCGAGCCCCAGAGGCGTACAAGAGTCAATGGGACAGTGAAAGGGCCGAAATGACGGCAACTACTGGCCCAGGAAAGGGCGACCGAGAAGTCAGAGGAGGCGGCGAGGCGAGTAAGGCCCAAATTATGTGTGAATTGGGCATTAGGGGCGTCAGGCGAAGTCGAGGTACAGGCGCGGCGTCGCACAGGCGATTATGATGTCCATATGCAGTGAAGGGGTGGACATTGCCCTATATGTTTACATAGATGCGGCGTGGAAGAGTTGTGCCTCCTCGCCTCGCAGCCACCGTGTTTCAGACGAAGAGGCTAGACGCGGTGCCGGAACCACCTCGTCACCTAAGTGGGCATTGCACCATATGTTTATATAGATAAGGCGTGAAGACGTCGTGCTTCTCGCCACACCGGCACCGCGCCTTTGCCTCTTCGCCTCCTATATGTGAATTGAGCCTTATGGAGTCAGAGCCAACTTGCGGGCTCACAAGAGACCACTACAGGCAACTTATTCAAACCGATCCAATGAAGACACAACCACCAGCTGGGATGAATCAACCCCCACAAACCACAACCGGAAGGCCACGTCCCCCTGGTCAAGAGGGACCAGCAAAGACGGACCTGGCAGTGCGGAGACAAAATCCTCCCCCGAAGAATGATGTCCATATGTAATGAAGGGCTGGACATTGCATCATATATTTACATAGAGGCGGCGTGGAAGAGTTATGCCTCTCGCCTCGCAGCCACCATGTCTCAGGCGAAGAGGCTAAGACGTGGTGCCGGCACGGCAAGAGGCACGAGGCAAATGCCCGCGCCTCGTCACCTCTCCTCCCCCGAAGAAAAAAAGAAGACGCAGAAGACCCGCTCGGAGACACAACAACCAGCTTAGATGAATAAACCCCCAGAAAACACTAACGGAAGGCCACGTCCCCCTAGTGAAGAGGCAGCAGCAAAGACGGAACTGGCAGCGCGGAGACAAAATCCTCCCCCGAAGAAAAAAGAAGACGCAGAGGGCCCGCTCAGAGACACAACCACCAGCTCGGATGAATAAACCCCCAGAAACCACTAACGGAAGGCCTCATCCCCCCTAGTCAAGAGGAACCAGCAAAGACCTGGCAGCACGGAGACCAAAACCCTCCCTCGAAGAAAAAAGAAGACGCAGAGGACTCGCTCAGAGACTCAACCACCAGGTGGGATGAATAAACCCCCACAAACCACAAGCGAAATGCAGTGATGGGGTGGACATTGCACCTTATGGTTACATAGAGGCGGCGTGGAAGAGTTTCGCCTCTTTGCCTATCGTGTCTTAAACGAAAAGGCGAAGACGCGGTTCCGGCGCGGCTAGAGGCACAAGGCAAATGCCCGCGCCTCATCACCTAAGTGGGTATTGCACCATATGTTTATATAGAGGGGGCTTAAAGCGTCATGCCTCTCGCAGCAGCAATGGGGCCTTATGGAATCAGAGCCAACTTGCGGGCTCACAAGAGACCACTACAGGCAACTTATTCAAAAGTGGGAGGAGGAGCAAACGCCTACTGGAAACATACTCCAGGACAAATGGAAGCCAAAATGCTCATTGACTACTCGGCGCTAGTAACAATACAAATTCTAAGCCTCTCAAGAAATGAGATAAGAAATGTCACAGGGATTCTAACGGGACACTGTCCGGTTAAATATAACCAAAATAAAACAGGCAAAGCAGACTATGTGAATTGGAGATTGAAACTGCCGAACACATACTGTGCCCAGCAGAAAAGGCTTGCCAGCCTTGAGAACGTTAGTCTAATGACCTTGGAATTGAGAAGCAAGCCTCTCAGGGACATACTAATCCTCACCCGAGAAGTGGAATTCCTGGGAGAATAATAGAAGTATGGTAAAACACAATACAAACAGCATTCGTTGCAGTGCAGAAAGGCTAGAAATAGCCAAACGACCCCTCTAAAATAAAAAAATAAAATAGCGTTACTTACAAAATCCTCCAGAGCGAAATCTTCCAATATCGCGTTGACATCCCGTCTAGCAGCCGCCTTGCTCATCCCCTTGAGTCGACAAAAAAAGTAGATATGCTCGTCCACCTTCAAATTATCAAACAATATGTTGTGTTGCGCGCACAGGCCCAACTGCTTGCGGACCTCCTCCAAATCTTCACAGATGTCGAAGCTATTTACAATAGCGGTACCATACGTTGGCGGCATCATCCCAGTCAGTATGGACATCGTGGTAGTTTTCCCGGCACCATTATGCCCCAATAGAACAGTTATTTGGTCCTCATACATGCGGAGATTGACATTGCATACGGCCATCTTTTTCCCGAAACGCTTCGACAATCCACGGATGTCGACACCCACTTTAAGCCCAACCGGCTCGGGCTCGAATTTCGAAACGTCAACAGCATCGCTGGATCTTCTTTCTTCTAATTGTATCGCTATAAAACGGGAAGTTAATTTAGTTGGGACGACTTGTGTGCGAATTGCATTGCTCACCGCCCACACGTCTTGTTCGGAAGCAATTAAACAAGTACCATTTCTTCTGCACGCCGTATGCCGAGGGCCATATAGCATCGAAATAGATGGCCAGGATGAAGTACAGGAAGGTATCAACCAACAACATTAGGATTACGTAAGCTAATGTGAGGTTGTCGTCGGGTGTGTAGGTATCAAATAGAGTATCCCATTTCATACCTAAAATCCAAATCAATTGTAAGTCTCAATTGCGCCACATTCAGCTGAGTTATAAAATCATTTTGACTCTCTAAATTCAACTCAATTCAAGCATGCCGCTTGAATTAATTCAGTTCAGAATTAAAGAGTCAAATTGGTCGGATTGGTATAATCCGGGCGACGAGTCTAGCGCTGCGCGAGCGCAAGACAGAAGGAACAGAGCAGGACTAAAAATAAATCTAATAAACAAAAAAAAAACAAAATAATAAAATAAGTTGCTTTAAATAAGGTGGAAAGCGCAAACAGGAAAGAATATAACAAGAAGAGAGTTACTGGCAGATAAAAGAAAGAAATCAGACTTAGACAACAGCATCGAACTAGAAAAACAAACCAAAATAATAAAATCACAGCAGAGAAACGTTAGTGAAAACGAAGAAATTGAAAATCTTAAATGATAGCAATACTAATAGAAAAAGTAGAAATAATCACAAATGAAAACAAACTATTACTCTAAATAGTTTGTTTTCATTTGTGATTATTTCTACTTGAATTTCTCATGAAGAATCAAACAGATAAATGGGAAGAAGAAAAAAGGAGTATGAATGAGAAGATGAAAAGGCTGGAAATAAAGATGGAACAGCTAGAGAAAAGGGAGAAAAAGAATAACATCAGAATTAAAGGAACAACTTGGGATAACAATGGAAACAGGCGAGAAGAAGCTAGAAAATTCATACAGCAAAAGCTGGGAGTAGATAGGAAAGTAAAAATGCTAAGAAGGATCTAGCGACCAAATATAGCAATAAACTACAACAAGATAGGATCATACAAACTTAGAGAAAAAGAAACAGCAATACAATATATAAAGAAAATGGAGATGAAGATAGAAGTGACCAACGATAGAGAAGAAGTAGAGGAAATGTGGAATAACCCAAAGAAAAATATGCTTGAAACAGCAAAAGAAACATGTGGTACGAAGAAAAGCACAAACAAGAAACAACAGATTTATAATATATCAATATTTCGCTCTTTTAATTTCGAGCATCATCAGGATATTTACACCTAGTTAACGAACATAGAAACTGGCAATTAACATAATTTACAAAATTTGCAATTCAGATTTGGCGCTTCATTTTTGTTATCATCTTGTCAATAAAGTGCCAAATCTGAATTCAAAATTTTGTAAATTATATCAATTGCCAGTTTTTATGTTCGATAAGCATGTATAAATATCCTGATGATGCTCGAAATTAAAAGAGGTGTGGGTGTGGGTGTGGGTGTGGGTGTGGGTGTGGGTGTGGGTGTGGGTGTGGGTGTGGGTGTGGGTGTGGGTGTGGGTGTGGGTGTGGGTGTGGGTGTGGGTGTGGGTGTGGGTGTGGGTGTGGGTGTGGGTGTGGGTGTGGGTGTGGGTGTGGGTGTGGGTGTGGGTGTGGGTGTGGGTGTGGGTGTGGGTGTGGGTGTGGGTGTGGCCCCCACCTCTACCTCGTTCCCACATATTCTCACTAATTTTTCGCGAAAACAGAAAACTCTAGAGAAAGCTCATTTAAATGAAACGCTACCGAGTTTGAAGACAACAGGCTTTTTCAGCTCCTACCTTAATTCCCGTTCGTTCTTTAAAGATATCGCATAAATGTACATTGAACTGTTTGAGGTACGTTAGTTAAAAGTCTTAAGTTCTATGTTGAGAACCCCCTCCATAGTTAATTTATTGATATTATTTATCCAACCGCAATTTTTGAGTTTACTAGGAAGAAGTGTATTACCTACTCCTTGGCGTTCGAACGAACTTATCAGATAGACGCCATAGCCGAAGGCACTGTTCGGAAGCAGCGAAATGGCCAACTTGGCACCCAGCGATAAGTCGATGTAAATATCCTTGGTCTTATCATAGGGTTGCATTGACAAAACGCAAACAATGATTGCGACCACTATAGCGGCGTTTGCTACGATAAAAATAAATATTCTTTTAAATTGAGCCTTGCATGGCCTAAACAGCTAGTACCTTTATTGAAAAATGAACAGATAAGAAATCCTAGCGCCATTATACTACAGCAGTATATTTCCAATAAGATGAACAAAATGAATCCATCGCACAGCACGAAAACGTCTCCCAGTATCAATATTAAAACAGTGATCGTTGTGCTTATAGTCATGAAGAATAGTGAGCTTAGGAAACGGGTGGTCCAAAGGATGCAGTTTTTCAAACCCATGATTTTCATTGCTTCCTGTGATTTTAACTCAACTACTTGGTGTAACTACAAAGTTTGTACTCACCGTCTGTTGCTTTTCCTTTTCAGTAACAATCTGGGCAATCATGGATAGGAGTGGAAATAGATAGAAAAAAATGAGCATCATATGTATCATAGGAGCGAGCCCACCAAGCAAGTCATCTTGCACGTAGCTCGGGAAAGGAAATCGTTGCATATGGACGACCGGCATTGGTGTTTGCTTGTACATCTGAATAATACTCTTTGATATGTAATACTGCACCTTTAGAAACCCTTCATCGTAGTAAGCTAACAAAAAAAAAGTAATATGAAACGCGAGCAATATAACAATATTGCTCAATCTCGAGCTATATTCATGTTATTGGTTTCATTACGTGGGTCGGCTGTCTTTGAATTCGTGAGATGCGATGATTTCCTGGGGCCAGTGTCCTCAGACTGGGGGAAGAGATGCGAAGTGTACCACTTCGTCTTGTTATGCACATGCATCTCGCTGGGGAACCGTATTACGAAATTAATTTTTTTTGGTAGCTTCGTGGTTTGGCCCAGATTGTCATCAAAAACCACGCCTAGTTTCCCACTGCTCATCCAGAGATATGCCTGGACCTCTTTTCCGTTTTCAAACTGCTTCGTTTCCACTTTCATTTCATTTTTAACGCCCTCCATGATCTGGTTTACTTGGTTGTTGTTGGGCGAGTATGCAATTTCTTTGTAGCTAGAAATTAAACCAATTACAGACTTGGAGGTTTGATAGTCGCATGCTAGAACAAAACGCCAGTCCTGGATTTTTAAATTTTTTTTTTTTTCTATTTTAATTATTATTACGATAATACACACACATCAAACTTCAAAAGTTTCTAAAACTACGCATGGATTTTCTTTAGAATACCTTGTTGGAATGAAATCTAGTGATTAAAAGCAAACATATGGATAGGCACAGTAAGTAGAGGCCTGTATATGAACCTTTCTCGGTTCTCGATACCTTAGAGAACTGTCTGTTTTTAGTACTCGATTCCAAATGTTCTCGACAACGAAGTTCTCGATTCTCCTCGCCACTACTAATAACCGTCAACATGCTCATGCCATCAGGATCACCCGGTAGTGCCCTCTAGCACTACACAGATGAGATCTAATAAGATTGAAACCTAGGTATATAGATTGCTTAGGACTGGGTTCACACTTATATATGTCACAAACACCATTTGTTTTCTACTCTATGATGCCTTGGAAGAACTCTTCAAAGTTTACTAGCCCCAGTACCGCCACCGGTGAACTAAAACATACCGGGAGTGAAAGAGCCTACAGCGGACATCCAGGGCCGGCATGGGCAGAGAGGAAGACACATACCGAGCAACGTTAATAGGTCCCCTCCCATTGCAATAGTGAGTTCCTGAAAAGGAAGGCGCAAGAGTCGCCAGAGGTGAGGCGAGTTTCTGTATAGTTCTGGGTAGTTGGCTGGAGGGTAGCATAGCTACAGACACTAAGGCCCATTTTGAAACCTCCGTTAGAGGCTACTCACGAGTTCTGAGGACGATGAGGAAGATAAAGATCAACACGGCGCTTCTCAAACTGGTCACCACTGCAGAGAAACATAGGAACCAGTATGTTGACTTAAACAGGTTGATGCTGCATTATACCTAACAGAATGACAATGGCGGCAGTGTCTCTAGCACGGCCGGGGACATAAGAGGAGGAAAATAGACTCCCAGCCCAGATGGGATGGATGTCATTATGAGGGTCACCGAAAGGCGGTTCTGAGCGCCCTGAAGGCGGAAGCGGGAGTAGAAGAGTGGTAAGATTGGGCAACTGCGACCCGCCTACGGAGACATGCAAGCGGTCACAGTCACTACGAGCACTAAGACGTCCAAACGTTTGGCAGAGAGAAGGACCGTGAGGGAGGAGCTCGTTCACTGCTTGGCCACCATCCGCCCATACATCAGGAAGGAGTGAGTCGGAGACAGGTGGTGGGTGGTGCTGCATAATGCGTAACAAAGCGACAATGGCGGCAGTATCTCAAGCACGACAGGGTACACAAGAGGAAGAAAGTAGACTCCCAGCCCAGATGGGAGGGAGGCCATCATTTTCAGGGCGGTTCTGCGCGCCCCGAAGGCGGAAGCGGGAGTAGAAGAAAGGGAGTGGTAAGATTGAGATTGAGATAAATATAATTTTCTAGCAAGAAAAAGAGAAGAGAAACTTTTCACAACATTTTTGAAGCTAACCTTCTTAACAGTTATCCCACAGACTTCATTTATACATCAATTGAAAGATAATTCAATTATCTTCAGATAACCATCAATAACTATTATGATTTGTAGCTAATTCGGTTGATGCCTATGATTTTCTAGCAAGAAAAGAAAAGAAAAACTGTTTACAAATTTTTTGAAGATATCTCTCTTAATGGTCATCCCACAATATTCATCTTACATCAATTGAAAGATAATTCAATTATCTTCAGATGATGATCAATGACTATAATTTTCAGGCAGGAAGAGAGAAGAGAAACTTTTCACAACATTTTTGAAGATAACCTTCTTAACAGTTATCCCACATACTTCATTTATACATCAATTGAAAGATAATTGAATTATCTTCAAATGACCTTCAATAACTATTATGATTTGTTGCTAATTCGGTTGATAAATATGATTTTCAGCAAGAAAAATAGAAGAGAAACTTTTCACAACATTTTGGAAGATAACCTTCCTAACAGTTATCCCACAGACTTCATTTATACATCAATTGAAAGATAATTGAATTATCTTCAGATGACCTTCAATGACTATTATGATTTCTTGCTAATTCGGTTGATAAATCTGATTTTCAGCAAGAAAAATAGAAGTGAAACTTTTCACAACATTTTTGAAGATAACCTTCTTAACAGTTATCCCACAGACTTCATTTATACATCAATTGAAAGATAATTCAATTATCTTCAGTTAACTATCAATAACTATTATTATTTGTAGCTAATTCGGTTGAGAACTATGATTTTCTAGCAAGAAGAAAGAAAAGAATATTTTTGAAGATATCTCTCTTAATAGTTATCCCACAGTCTTTATGTATACATCAATTGAAAGATAATTCTTTTATCTTCAGATGACCATAAATGACTGTTATGATTTATAGCTAATTCGGTTGATAACTATAATTTTCTAACAGGAAGAGAGAAGAGAAACTTTTCACAAAATTTTTGAAGATTCTTCTTAACAGTTATCCCACATACTTCATTTATACATCAATTGAAAGATAATTGAATTATCTTCAGATGACCTTCAATAACTATTATGATTTGTTGCTAATTCGGTTGATAAATGTGATTTTCAGCAACAAAAATAGAAGAGAAACTTTTCACAACATTTTGGAAGATAACCTTCCTAACAGTTATCCCACAGACTTCATTTATACATCAATTGAAAGATAATTGAATTATCTTCAGATGACCTTCAATGACTATTATGATTTGTTGCTAATTCGGTTGATAAATGTGATTTTCAGCAACAAAAATAGAAGAGAAACTTTTCACAACATTTTTGAAGATAACCTTCTTAACAGTTATCCCACAGACTTCATTTATACATCAATTGAAAGATAATTCAATTATCTTCAGTTAACTATCAATAACTATTATTATTTGTAGCTAATTCGGTTGATAACTATGATTTTCTAGCAAGAAGAAAGAAAAGAATATTTTGAAGATATCTTTCTTAATAGTCATCCCACAGTCTTCATGTATACATCAATTGAAAGATAATTCTTTTATCTTCAGATGACCATAAATGACTGTTATGATTTATAGCTAATTCGGTTGATCACTATAATTTTCTAACAGGAAGAGAGAAGAGAAACTTTTCACAAAATTTTTGAAGATAACCTTCTTAACAGTTATCCCACATACTTCATTTATACATCAATTGAAAGATAATTGAATTATCTTCAGATGACCTTCAATAACTATTATGATTTATTGCTAATTCGGTTGATAAATGTGATTTTCAGCAAGAAAAATAGAAGAGAAACTTTTCACAACATTTTGGAAGATAACTTTCTCAACAGTTATCCCACATACTTCATTTATACATCAATTGAAAGATAATTGAATTATCTTCAGATGGCCTTCAATGACTATTATGATTTGTTGCTAATTCGGTTGATAAATGTGATTTTCAGCAACAAAAATAGAAGAGAAACTTTTCACAACATTTTTGAAGATAACCTTCCTAACAGTTATCCCACAGACTTCATTTATACATCAACTGAAAGATAATTCAATTATCTTCAGTTAACTATCAATAACTATTATTATTTGTAGCTAATTCGGTTGATAACTATGATTTTCTAGCAAGAAGAAAGAAAAGAATATTTTTGAAGATATCTTTCTTAATAGTTATCCCACAGTCTTTATGTATACATCAATTGAAAGATAATTCTTTTATCTGCAGATGACCATAAATGACTGTTATGATTTATAGCTAATTCGGTTGATAACTATAATTTTCTAACAGGAAGAGAGAAGAGAAACTTTTCACAAAATTTTTGAAGATAACCTTCTTAACAGTTATCCCACATACTTCATTTATACATCAATTGAAAGATAATTGAATTATCTTCAGATGACTATTATGATTTGTTGCTAATTCGGTTGATAAATGTGATTTTCAGCAACAAAAATAGAAGTGAAACTTTTCACAACATTTTTGAAGATAACCTTCTTAACAGTTATCCCACATACTTCATTTATACATCAATTGAAAGATAATTGAATTATCTTCAGATGACCTTCAATGACTATTATGATTTGTTGCTAATTCGGTTGATAAATGTGATTTTCAGCAAGAAAAATAGAAGAGAAACTTTTCACAACATTTTGGAAGATAACTTTCTCAACAGTTATCCCACATACTTCATTTATACATCAATTGAAAGATAATTGAATTATCTTCAGATGACCTTCAATAACTATTATGATTTGTTGCTAATTCGGTTGATAAATGTGATTTTCAGCAACAAAAATAGAAGAGAAACTTTTCACAACATTTTTGAAGATAACCTTCTTAACAGTTATCCCACAGACTTTATTTATACATCAATTGAAAGATAATTCAATTATCTTCAGTTAACTATCAATAACTATTATTATTTGTAGCTAATTCGGTTGATAACTACGATTTTCTAGCAAGAAGAAAGAAAAGAATATGTTTGAAGATATCTTTCTTAATAGTCATCCCACAGTCTTCATGTATACATCAATTGAATGATAATTCTTTTATCTTCAGATGACCATAAATGACTGTTATGATTTATAGCTAATTCGGTTGATCACTATAATTTTCTAACAGGAAGAGAGAAGAGAAACTTTTCACAACATTTTTGAAGATAACTTTCTCAACAGTTATCCCACATACTTCATTTATACATCAATTGAAAGATAATTGAATTATCTTCAAATGACCTTTAATAACTATTATGATTTGTTGCTAATTCGGTTGATAAATGTGATTGTCAGCAAGAAAAATAGAAGAGAAACTGTTCACAACATTTTGGAAGATAACAGTCTCAACAGTTATCCCACATATTTCATTTATACATCAATTGAAAGATAATTGAATTATCTTCAGATGACCTTCAATAACTATTATGATTTGTTGCTAATTCGGTTGATAAATGTGATTTTCAGCAACAAAAATAGAAGTGAAACTTTTCACAACATTTTTGAAGATAACCTTCTTAACAGTTATCCCACAGACTTCATTTATACATCAATTGAAAGATAATTCAATTATCTTCAGTTAACTATCAATAACTATTATTATTTGTAGCTAATTCGGTTGATAACTATGATTTTCTAGCAAGAAGAAAGAAAAGAATATTTTTGAAGATATCTTTCTTAATAGTTATCCCACAGCCTTTATGTATACATCAATTGAAAGATAATTCTTTTATCTTCAGATGACCATAAATGACTGTTATGATTTATAGCTAATTCGGTTGATAACTATAATTTTCTAACAGGAAGAGAGAAGAGAAACTTTTCACAAAATTTTTGAAGATAACCTTCTTAACAGTTATCCCACATACTTCATTTATACATCAATTGAAAGATAATTGAATTATCTTCAGATGACCTTCAATAACTATTATGATTTGTTGCTAATTCGGTTGATAAATGTGATTTTCAGCAACAAAAATAGAAGAGAAACTTTTCACAACATTTTGGAAGATAACCTTCTTAACAGTTATCCCACATACTTCATTTATACATCAATTGAAAGATAATTGAATTATCTTCAGATGACCTTCAATGACTATTATGATTTGTTGCTAATTCGGTTGATAAATGTGATTTTCAGCAACAAAAATAGAAGAGAAACTTTTCACAACATGTTTGAAGATAACCTTCCTAACAGTTATCCCACAGACTTCATTTATACATCAATTGAAAGATAATTCAATTATCTTCAGTTAACTATCAATAACTATTATTATTTGTAGCTAATTCGGTTGATAACTATGATTTTCTAGCAAGAAGAAAGAAAAGAATATTTTTGAAGATATCTTTCTTAATAGTCATCCCACAGTCTTCATGTATACATCAATTGAAAGATAATTCTTTTATCTTCAGATGACCATAAATGACTGTTATGATTTATAGCTAATTCGGTTGATCACTATAATTTTCTAACAGGAAGAGAGAAGAGAAACTTTTCACAACATTTTTGAAGACAACTTTCTCAACAGTTATCCCACAGACTTCATTTATACATCAATTGAAAGATAATTGAATTATCTTCAGATGACCTTTAATGACTATTATGATTTGTTGCTAATTCGGTTGATAAGTGTGATTTTCAGCAACAAAAATAGAAGAGAAAATTTCACAACATTCTTGAAGATAACCTTCCTAACAGTTATCCCACAGACTTCATTTATACATCAATTGAAAGATAATTCAATTATCTTCAGTTAACTATCAATAACTTTTATTATTTGTAGCTAATTCGGTTGATAACTACGATTTTCTAGCAAGAAGAAAGAAAAGAATATGTTTGAAGATATCTTTCTTAATAGTCATCCCACAGTCTTCATGTATACATCAATTGAATGATAATTCTTTTATCTTCAGATGACCATAAATGACTGTTATGATTTATAGCTAATTCGGTTGATCACTATAATTTTCTAACAGGAAGAGAGAAGAGAAACTTTTCACAACATTTTTGAAGATAACCTTCTTAACAGTTATCCCACATACTTCATTTATACATCAATTGAAAGATAATTGAATCATCTTCAGATGACCTTCAATAACTATTATGATTTGTTGCTAATTCGGTTGATAAATGTGATTTTCAGCAAGAAAAATAGAAGAGAAACTTTTCACAACATTTTTGAAGATAACCTTCTTAACAGTTATCCCACATACTTCATTTATACATCAATTGAAAGATAATTGAATTATCTTCAGATGACCTTTAATGACTATTATGATTTGTTGCTAATTCGGTTGATAAATGTGATTTTCAGCAACAAAAATAGAAGAGAAACTTTTCACAACATTTTTGAAGATAACCTTCTTAACAGTTATCCCACAGACTTCATTTATACATCAATTGAAAGATAATTTAATTATCTTCAGTTAACTATCAATAACTATTATTATTTGTAACTAATTCGGTTGATAACTATGATTTTGTAGCAAGAAGAAAGAAAATAATATTTTTGAAGATATCTTTCTTAATAGTCATCCCACAGTCTTCATGTATACATCAATTGAAAGATAATTCTTTTATCTTCAGATGACCATAAATGACTGTTATGATTTATAGCTAATTCGGTTGATAACTATAATTTTCTAACAGGAAGAGAGAAGAGAAACTTTTCACAAAATTTTTGAAGATAACCTTCTTAACAGTTATCCCACATACTTCATTTATACATCAATTGAAAGATAATTGAATTATCTTCAAATGACCTTTAATAACTATTATGATTTATTGCTAATTCGGTTGATAAATGTGATTTTCAGCAAGAAAAATGGAAGAGAAACTTTTCACAACATTTTGGAAGATAACAGTCTCAACAGTTATCCCACATATTTCATTTATACATCAATTGAAAGATAATTGAATTATCTTCAGATGACCTTCAATAACTATTATGATTTATTGCTAATTCGATTGATAAATGTGATTTTCAGCAAGAAAAATAGAAGAGAAACTTTTCACAACATTTTGGAAGATAACTTTCTCAACAGTTATCCCACATACTTCATTTATACATCAATTGAAAGATAATTGAATTATCTTCAGATGGCCTTCAATGACTATTATGATTTGTTGCTAATTCGGTTGATAAATGTGATTTTCAGCAACAAAAATAGAAGAGAAACTTTTCACAACATTTTTGAAGATAACCTTCCTAACAGTTATCCCACAGACTTCATTTATACATCAATTGAAAGATAATTCAATTATCTTCAGTTAACTATCAATAACTATTATTATTTGTAGCTAATTCGGTTGATAACTATGATTTTCTAGCAAGAAGAGAGAAAAGAATATTTTTGAAGATATCTTTCTTAATAGTCATCCCACAGTCTTCATGTATACATCAATTGAAAGACAATTCTTTTATCTTCAGATGACCATAAATGACGGTTATGATTTATAGCTAATTCGGTTGATAACTATAATTTTTTAACAGGAAGAGAGAAGAGAAACTTTTCACAAAATTTTTGAAGATAACCTTCTTAACAGTTATCCCACATACTTCATTTATACATCAATTGAAAGATAATTGAATTATCTTCAGATGACCTTCAATAACTATTATGATTTGTTGCTAATTCGGTTGATAAATGTGATTTTCAGCAAGAAAAATAGAAGAGAAACTTTTCACAACATTTTGGAGGATAACTTTCTCAACAGTAATCCCACATACTTCATTTATACATCAATTGAAAGATAATTGAATTATCTTCAGATGACCTTCAATGACTATTATGATTTGTTGCTAATTCGGTTGATAAATGTGATTTTCAGCAACAGAAATAGAAGAGAAACTTTTCACAACATTTTTGAAGATAACCTTCTTAACAGTTATCCCACATACTTCATTTATACATCAATTGAAAGATAATTCAATTATCTTCAGTTAACTATCAATAACTATTATTATTTGTAGCTAATTCGGTTGATAACTATGATTTTCTAGCAAGAAGAAAGAAAAGAATATTTTTGAAGATATTTTTCTTAATAGTCATCCCACAGTCCTCATGTATACATCAATTGAAAGATAATTCTTTTATCTTCAGATGACCATAAATGACTGTTATGATTTATAGCTAATTCGGTTGATAACTATAATTTTCTAACAGGAAAAGAGAAGAGAAACTTTTCACAAAATTTTTGAAGATAACCTTCTTAACAGTTATCCCACATACTTCATTTATACATCAATTGAAAGCTAATTGAATTATCTTCAGATGACCTTCAATAACTATTATGATTTGTTGCTAATTCGGTTGATAAATGTGATTTTCAGCAAGAAAAATAGAAGAGAAACTTTTCACAACATTTTGGAAGATAACTTTCTCAACAGTTATCCCACATACTTCATTTATACATCAATTGAAAGATAATTGAATTATGTTCAGATGACCATCAATAATTATTATGATTTGTTGCTAATTCGGTTGATAAATGTGATTTTCTAGCAAGAAAACGAGAAGAGAAAATGTTCACAACATTTTTGAAGATAACCTTCTTAAAAGTTATCCCACAGACTTCATTTATACATCAATTGAAAGATAATTGAATTATCTTCAGACAACTATTAATAACTATTATGATTTGTAGCTAACTCGGTTGATACCTATGATTTTCTAGCAAAAAAAGAAAAACTGTTCACAACAGTTTTGAAGATATCTCTCTTAATAGTCATCCCACAATATTCATGTTACATCAATTGACCATCATTTTCAGGGCGGTCTGCACGCCCCGAAGGCGGAAGCGGGAGTAGAAGAAAGGGAGTGGTAAGATTGGGCAACTACGACCCGCCTACGGAGACACACAAGCGGTCACAGTCACTAAGACGTCCAGACGATTGCAGAGAGAGTGACTGTGAGTGTGCGGCTCGTCCACTGCCGAGCCTACGGAGACACACAAGCGGTCACGGTCACTACGAGCACTAAGACGTTCAGACGATTGACAGAGAGAGGGACTGCTCCTCCACTACCGGACCACCATTCGCACAGGCACTAGGAAGAAGTGATTCCGGTGCTAGGTCTCCACTAGGCAGCGCAGTGCTGGGTAGCTGATAGGTCTCTATGTCGGCGGTGCAGCAGGACCTTGCCTTATCTGCGACAAAGAGGGACACTCACTACGAACCCCATGATGTGCACAAAACCAGGGGCCGTCAGCTAGCCACCTCCACAGCACAGAGTAATCACGGAGCTCCGCCTGCTATAAATTAACTTGAACCGGTGCCGGCCGACCACCTGTGGGCCTCGATGGAGAGGGGTCAGTAACTATCAATAACTACATTTCCGTCGCAGCAAGCAAGCCCAACGGGGATAGTGTCATGGGAAATGGATGGCTGATGAACAAAGCCCGGGGGCCTGCTATTTGAACCGGGAGACACACAAGGACGAGAATGCTAAAGACGAGAGGGTTATGTGGAGCCTATGATCGTCTGTGCCCTACTAGTTAGTATGTACGTGTCGCCTAAGGCCCAATTCACACATAGGAGGCGAAGAGGCGAAGGCGCGGTGACGGTGCGGCGAGAGGCACGACGCTTTCACGCCCCCTCTATATAAACATATGGTGCAATGCCCACTTAGGTGACGAGGCGTGGGCATTTGCCTTGTGCCTCTTGCCGTGCCCGCACCGAGTCTTAGGCCCAATTCACACATAAGCGGCGACGGAAGCAGGCGCGGTGTACGCGAGGCGCAGGCGTGATGTCGCACAGGTGATTGTGATGTCAATATACAGTCAAGGGGTGGATATTGCACCTTATGTTTATATAGACACGACGTGGAAGAGTTATGCCTTTCGCCTCTTCACCTACCGTGTCTTAGGCGGAGAGGCGAAGACGCTGTGCCGGCGCTGCGAGAGGCACGACGCTTCAAGCCCACTCTATATAAACATGTGGTACAATGCCCACTTAAGTGACGAGGCGCGGGCATTTGCCTTGTGCCCCTCGCCGCGCCGGCACCGCGCCTTCGTCTCTTCGCTAAAGACACGGTAGGCGAAGAGGCGAAACTCTTCCACACCGCCTCTATATAAACATAAGGTGCAATGTCCACTCCTTCACTGCATATGGACGCCGCTTATGTGTGAATTGGGCATAAGCATCTTCGCCTGAGACACGGTGGCTGCAAGGCGAGACGCACAACTCTTCCACGCCTGTCCACCCCTTCACTGCATATGAATATCACAATCGCCTGTGCGACGTCTCGCCTGCACCTCGCCTACACCGCCGTCCATATGCAGTAAAGGGATGGGCATTGCACCATATGTTTACATAGAGGCGGCGTGGAAGAGTTGTAACTTTCGCCTCGCAGTCACCGTGTTTCAGGCGAAGAGGCTAAGACGCGGTGCCGGAACGAGGCAAATGCCCGCGCCTCGTCACCTAAGTGGGCATTGCACCATATGTTTATATAGAGGAGGCGTGAAAGCGTCGTGCCTCTCGCCGCGCAGCACCGCTCCTTCGCCTCTTCGCCTCCTATGTGTGAATTGGGCCTAACAGCGACACGGCGCTACTAGACAGATGTCTAGGCAGGATCTAGGTTGTGACCGCAAATAGCGGGGTGACGGGCTTAGTATTTGCGGGCGATTTCAATGCCAAGCCGGCGGACCTGGGGTGCTAAGGGGAGATCGCGGGAAGAAGGATGCTCGCAAAAGTTCGTGGCGGGGACGGGCCACAACTACAGTACCTCTTCAGGAGGGACTACAAGGGCATCCTAGATCTCACCCTATCCTCCCCGATCACGGCGATATTTGGTCAGGAGGCCGAGGACCCCGCTCTCGAACACATCCGAGGGTCTGGCGGAAATTATGGACAAAATCTGCGCGGCTTCCGTAAAGTACAAGAAGAAATATGGCGCGAAAAGGGGAGTCTACTGGTGATCCGATGCGATTTCGGATCAGCAACGCTCGTGCCTCAAGTCACGACGTGCTACCGCCAGGGCAAGATGGCTAGGGGGAAGGCACAGGGAGTTGGCTGAAGAGGCATACAGGGAAACCAAGAGCACGCTGCGGGGAGACCATCAAAGCCGCCAAAAAGACGTGCTGGGATGAGTCCATCGAATCGCCCTCTAACGTCTTAAGTTGAGGATATTTAAACTCATTAATCACACGTCACAATATATATTATCAATTGCCTTTTACCTTTCGGTGTAGGCTATTACATTAACATTATTAACATTATTATAGTTTACAATTACTATTGTTTATACATTTGTAAATTCTTTCCAATCCTTTCTGTTCTTCGCCAGTTCTCTTGCTTACTTGACTGTTTTTCCTTTCTTGATTATTATGTCCTCTATTATGTTGTCCCACTCTTTTCTTGGTCTACCTCTTCTTCTTTTATTTTCAGTTCTTGCTTCCCATACCTGTTTTGTTTCATTCTTTTTGTCCATCCTAATTAAATGACCCCACCAGTTTAGTTGTTTCTTTTCTATATACTTATCTACAGCTTCAATTCCCAGTTCTTCTCTGATGTCATCATTTCTTATTCTGTCTCTTCTCGTAACTTGTTTTACTCCTCTGAGATATTTCATTTCCATTGCCTGTATTCCACTTTTGTCCCTCTTCGTTAGCTTCCACGTCTCGCTTCCATATGTCAGTATAGGTCTATATATGCTTTTATATATATTTATTTTTGTCCTTCTGCTGATCTCTTTTTTGTTAATCAGTATATTGCTCAATGCGTGGTATGTTTTAGCTGTGTTGTTTATTCTGTTACTAAGTTCGCCTTCCATTTTTCCGTCTTCTGTCAGTGCTACTCCCAGGTATTTGAATTCTTCTACTTGTTCTATTGCGTGTTGTTCTATCTTTATATTTATTTGTTCTTTCCGGTTTCCTATTACCATCACTTTTGTTTTGTTATAGTTCATTTTCATGTTATACTTTTCTAGGTGTCTGTTCCATACACTAAGGTTGTGCTGCAGATTACCTTCATTTTCTGCTATCACTACTACATCATCAGCGAATGCTCCTTCCGATATTTTTACAACGTGCATGTTTTTGTACCCTATGTTTGCTTTTTTGGTTTCTGGTTTCATGCTCTTCATTATTTCATCCATGTATATGTTAAATAATGTAGGACTGAGCCCGCCTCCTTGTCTTAGTCCAGTGGTTGTCTGAAATGTTCTTGATGTTTGTCCCTTGTGTATTATTGCATTGGTGTTGTTGTTGTATATGTTTTGTATTAATTCGACTGTCTTTCTTTCTACACCTCTCTCTTCCAGGATTTTCCATAATTTATTTCTTGGTATCATGTCGAATGCTTTTTCCAGGTCGATGAATCCTAGGTATGTGTTTTTATTATTTGCAATTCTTTTTTCAGTGATTTGTTTTATCGTGAAAATGTTGTCCTGTGTGGATCTTCCTTTCCTAAATCCACATTGCGATTCTTCTAGCGTCTGCTCTATTTTTGCTAGTATTCTTTTGTTAATTGTTTTTTCTAAGATCTTCATACCTATGCTTATGAGTGTTATACCCCTATAGGTTGAACATTTTGTCTTATCGGCTTTCTTGTGTATCGGTACGATTAACGATACTTGCCAATCTCTGGGTATTTTATTCGTCCTCCATATTTCGTTTATTAATTTTAGTAGTATTTCATTACCTGCAGGTCCCATATGTTTAATCATTTCCGTTGTGATCTGGTCTTGTCCTGGTGATTTCCCTATTTTCATTTCCCTTATTATCTCTAGTATTTCTTTTCCATTGATCATCTCTATATCTGCTTCCGAGTCGTTCTGGTCTCTTGTCTTCTGTTCATTTCCACCATTTTGTGATAGTAAGTCTTCAAAATATTCTTTCCATCTTTCCAGTATTTTTTCGTTGTCCTTCAGCAATATTCCTTGATTGTCTTGTATATAATTTACTTCTTGGCCTTTTTCTTTTCTGTTTAGTTTTAGTGTTTTATAAAATAATTTTTGGTTTTCCTTTGCATTTTTCTCCATTGTCTCTCCGAACTTTTCCAATTCAATGCTCTTTGCTACTCTGACCTTATCTTTTACTGTTTTCCTCTTTAAACTGTATTCTTCGTAGTTTTTACTATTTTTGTCATTTAGGTATCTTTGCCATGCTTTTTTCTTTTCCTTTATTTTCTCTCTTATGTCCTGCGACCACCATGCTGTCTGCTGCTTCTTGTTTGTGTTTTGCTTTGTCCCGCATGTCTCTTGTGCTGTCTCCAGTATATTTTTCTTTAATTTATTCCACATTTCCTCTACTTCTTGTCTATAGTTGTCCTTTATTAATTTCTCCTCTATTTTCTCTTTATAGATTTTTGCTATTTCTTTTTCCCTTAGTTTGTATGTTCTTATCTTGTTGTAGTTTATTGCTATATTTGGTCTCTGCTTTTTTTATCGCTATCTTGGTAGTCTTCCTTTATTTTCGTCTCTACTAGATAGTGATCACTTCCAATTTCGTAACTTCTCTTTACTCTTGTGTCTATTATTTTGCTCCTTTTCCCTTGTTCTGCTAGTACATAGTCTATTATAGATTTTTCGTTTCTGCTTATCACTTCCCTGGTGTATTTGTGTATGTCCTTGTGTTTGAATAGTATATTCGTTATTACTAGATTATTCATTCTACAATAATCTAGCATTTTCTTACCATTTTCGTTGAGTACGCCTTCTCCATATCTTCCTCTCATCGCGTCATTATCTTTTACTTCGTTGCCAATTCTGCTGTTGAAGTCTCCCGCCACGTACACTTCTCCTTTGGCTTTTCCTGTTGTTTCGTTGAGCTGCTCCCAGAATGTTTCTTTGTTGCACGCAGTATCATCTTCGTTTGGTCCATACACTGCTATGATAGTTTTATGGTAGCCGTTTCTTTGATCTCTAACTTCGATAGACAAAATCCTCTCCGTAATTGCATCCCATTTATATATATATTCGATTTCAGTTTTTTATGTACTATACATCCTACCCCTGCTGCGGCTCTCCGATTGTTATCTACACCGCTATATATGAATATATGTTCCTTGTCCATTTTGTACTCTCACTTCCCCTTCTTTTTTGTTTCTGTTACCACTAAGAAGTCTATCTCAGCTTTCTCAAATTCTTCTTCCAGCTCTTTTTCCTTTCCATTTATACTCCTGATATTCCAAGTCCCAATTTTCCATATTTTTCTTGTTTTTACTGTACTCTTTTCTTTGTTTCCATTTATTATGTGTTTGTTCTTCTTTCCTTTGTTCGTTGTCCCTTTCCTCGCTGTATTCTTTGTATTTTTGCTTCCGTCCGTTTTCTCTTTTGCTAGTAGATTTTGGATTGGTTACTTTCACGTCACAATACTGTTTGTAAATTATTTTATTGCCAAATTTGTCACTATTGTATTATTTGTATCGTGAGCGCCTATTCCAGTTGGAAGCGTTTCCAAAACCTCTGTCACGGCCTCCCCATTTGCCGACGACACCCCTTGGATTTGTCAAGGGATAACCTAGTGCGCCCGGCGCATGCACCATTTTTCTAAAATATTATTCGCGTATAAATAGTTACCAGTAATTTTGAAAATAAGCAACTGTGTTGCTATTTTAATTAGTATTACTTAAAATATAAATTAATATTTAAGGCAATTTACACATGAAGTAATATTTACAAAAATTACTATAACACAGTTTATAATTATATAAAATTATTCTGAATATATTAAAAATATATCTCCAACGGGGAGCGAATTATCTCACAGTTTTTCAAAGGTTTTCTGTGAAGTTAAGGCAAATACCGTGTGATTAAACTCCTCTGAGTTTTTTCCTTGACCGGCGGAAAAGCCTCACGGCCCTATACAGTTAGAAGTTTTTTTTTAAATATATTTAATCACTATATCGTTTGAAATATGTATCTCAACTATTTGTAGGATTTGTGAAATGTTAACGTCAAAAATTATTAATCTGACATTTGTTAGGCGATAAAAAGTATGTCTCTGTGTTATATGTTGTAGGCACCATGTAATTTTTAATTTATACACGGCTGTACTTTTCAGCCCATCTTAATACCTTATTTTCAACCGATCAAATCCAGGAATGTTTACACAGACCCTTTCATATAGCCCCCAAAACGATTTTCGTGTGGCCAGTATTGCTGGATATTATTTAAAACAGACGTATGTATGTTTAGGGATGGTGCAGTTTGTTCTATTTTAATTCAAAACTACGTCCGATCATCCCTCGAGATTAGAACCGCAATCAAAACACTCTGCAGTTTTCAAAATTATATAGAATTACTTTCAATTTATATACATATAAATTATATAGAATCATAAATAATAATTACAAATCAACTTACGTGAGTGTTACATCTGTGCAATCAAACGGGGGAAAGATAACCTTAGGCTTAACCTCGCTTGGAAATAGAATCCTCAAACCCAGGCAGCAAAGAGCGAACAAGATCGGTAGAATTATGATGGTTATGGTCGTCCCTATAGTCCTGATCTGCAGCTTATACACTTTGTACATGAGGGTGCAAAATAAATCTAATGTCCGCTTCATTTTCGGCATTGTTATTTTGACATATCCCACACGACTGTTCCAATTAATTAATTAATTAAACTGATCGCGCGTCCAGCGCCATCTAATAACTGATACTCGAACGGACAAATAAATACATTTTCTATATACAGTAGGCCATGAATTCCCCCACCTTAAATCATAATTTAAAATATCTCTGAAAATTCATTTTAAATCAACTGTGTGTGTTATTAAAGAGATATAATGGAAGAGAACGAATGAAAGAGGTGCTAGATACCTTTGGCCAATTGATAAAGTTGTGGGGTGGGTGCCTTTGGTTCATAAAAAGGTGGAGAGCATAGAAAATAGAAAGGACGGCTGAGAGAACTTGTCCTATTACCAGCAAAGACAATTATTTGGCATGACAACTCAAAAAAATACAAAAACCCTCCAATATACAATGCTCATCAAGAACAAAAAAAAAGTATATACAAATAAAATAAAAATAAAAGTAACAATTAGCAAAATACACAGCATAAATAACCCTACACTCCCTCTGGCCTCGCCACTTTCCTTTCCCACGTCAACCTCCAGCAGATTTTCATGTTTTACCCATCCTCTGCTAACCATTTATTCAGCTTTCTGCAATTTCCAACCCACTCTGCTTTCACCATATTTCTTCGTTTTAGCTTTAAACTTCCTTTTACCACTGGTCCTCATTTTGTCATTACTCCCCATTTTACCACTTGTACTTTTTTGCAATTTTCCCATTTTTTTACCCTTTGTTTCATTTCACCACTTGTCCTCCTTTTACCACTTATACTTATTTTGTAATTTTTCCTCCTTTTATCCCTTGGCTTCCATTCACCATTTGTCCTCCTTTACCCACTTTTTCGCATGCTGTCATCTTTGTACCATGTGTCTTCTTTTGTGATTTGTCATCCATTTACCACGTGTTCTATAGCCATTTTTAATCATTATATAATTGTCATCATTTTGCCATTCGCCATTTGCACATGGAAAAAGGAGATAATATATAATAACTTCGTTTTACCACTTGGCCACTTTTGCTACCTATCTTCTTTTTGCCACGTCGTCTTCTTGCGCCAGTTATTTCCATATTGCCACTTATTTCCAGTTACCACTAAACCTCATTTTGTCGTCGTTGTAACACTCGTCCTCATATTACCACTTGTCCTCATATAATTACTAGTTCTCAAATAACCACTTGTCTTCATATTACCACTTGACCTCATATTACCACTTGCCCTCATTTTACAACTAGCCCTCACATTACTACTTGTCCTCATATAACCACTTGTCTTCACTTTACCACTAGTCGTCATATCACCACTTGTCCTCATTTCACCACTTGTCCTCATATAACCACTTGTCCTCATATTATTACTTGTTCTTATATTACCCTGTTCCCAAATTACCAACTATCCTCATATTACCACTTGTCCTCATATAAGCTCTTTTCCTCATATTATTACTTGTCCTCATTTTCCTACATGTTTTCATTTTGTCATTTTTACCATGTGTCCTAAGGAGGACAAAGATTTCCATTCGTGCTACATTTACTAGTAGTTTTCACTAGGATAGGTTATCGTTAACCCATTTTATTGCCTGCCTTTACTCCGACAGAGTTTGTGGTTCGGCCTTTGAAGTGGGAACCGCTGATCGAAACTTGGGCTCTAATTGACTTCGTTTTACCACTTGTCCACTTTTGCTACCTCTCCTCTTTTAGTCTCGTCGTCTTCATGTGCCAGTTGTCCTCGTTTTACCACGTGGCTTCCTTTTACCACTAATCCTCATTTCGTTGTCACACATGTCCTCATATTACCACTTGCCATTATATAACCACTTGTCCTCATATTATTACTAGTCCTCATATAACCACTTGGCTTCATATTACCACCTGTCCTCACATTACCACCTGTCCTCACATTATTACTTGTCCTCATTTTATCACTAGTCTTCATATCACCACTTGTGCCCATATAACCACTTGTCCTCAAATTATTACTTATCTTTGTATTACCACTTGTCCATATGTTATCACTTGTTCTCATATTATTACTTGTTCTAATATTACCTTGTCCCAGTATTACCAACTGTTCTCATATTACCACTTGTCCTCAAATTATTACTAGTCCTCATATAACTACTTGGCTTCATATTACCACTTGTCCTCATTTTACCACTAGTCTTCATATCACCACTTGTCACCATACAACCACTTGTCCTCATATTATTACTTGTCTTCGTATGACCACTTGTCCATATACTATCACTTGTTCTCATATTATTACTTGTTCTCATATTACCCAGTCCCCGTATTACCAACTGTCCTCATATTACCACTTGTCCTCATATTATTACTAGTCCTCATATAACTACTTGGCTTCATATTACCAGTTGTCCTCATATCACCACTTGTCTTCATATAACGACTTGTCCTTATATTATTACTTCTTCGTACTACCAATTGTCCTCATATTATTACTTGTCTTCGTACTACCACTTGTCCTCATATTATTACATGTCTTCGTACTACCATTTGTCCTTATATTATCACTTGTCCTCATATTATTACTTGTTCTCATATTACCCTATCATAGTCATAGTCATAGTCATAGTCATAGTCATAGTCATAGTCATAGTCATAGTCATAGTCATAGTCATAGTCATAGTCATAGTCATAGTCATAGTCATAGTCATAGTCATAGTCATAGTCATAGTCATAGTCATAGTCATAGTCATAGTCATAGTCATAGTCATAGTCATAGTCATAGTCATAGTCATAGTCATAGTCATAGTCATAGTCATAGTCATAGTCATAGTCATAGTCATAGTCATAGTCATAGTCATAGTCATAGTCATAGTCATAGTCATAGTCATAGTCATAGTCATAGTCATAGTCATAGTCATAGTCATAGTCATAGTCATAGTCATAGTCATAGTCATAGTCATAGTCATAGTCATAGTCATAGTCATAGTCATAGTCATAGTCATAGTCATAGTCATAGTCATAGTCATAGTCATAGTCATAGTCATAGTCATAGTCATAGTCATAGTCATAGTCATAGTCATAGTCATAGTCATAGTCATAGTCATAGTCATAGTCATAGTCATAGTCATAGTCATAGTCATAGTCATAGTCATAGTCATAGTCATAGTCATAGTCATAGTCATAGTCATAGTCATAGTCATAGTCATAGTCATAGTCATAGTCATAGTCATAGTCATAGTCATAGTCATAGTCATAGTCATAGTCATAGTCATAGTCATAGTCATAGTCATAGTCATAGTCATAGTCATAGTCAGCTTTGAAGTGGGAACAGCTGATCGAAACCTGGGATTTGATTGACTTCGTTTTACCACTTTGCCTTTCCTTAAATAACTACTTGTCCTCATATTATGACTTGTCCACAGATAACCACTTCTCTTCATATTACTACTTGTCCTCATATTACCACTTGTCCTCATATAATCACTTGTCTACATATTACCTCTTTTTCTTATATTATTACTTGTCCTCATATTACTACTTATCCTTATATAACACTTGTCCTCATATAATTACTTGTCGTCATATTACCACTTGTCCTCATATTACCTCTTGTCCTCCTTTCACCACTTGTTTTGGTTTTGTCATTTTTACCATGTGTCCTAAAGAGGAAAAGGTTGCCTTTTGTCTTACATTTACTACTAGTTTTCGTTAGGGAACCAGGTGATCTTTACCTCATATTATTGCCTTCCGTTGCACCGTTAGCGTTCATGGGTCAGCCAGCTTTGAGCATTGATTGTCTTCGTTTTACTACTTGTCCATTTTTACTACCTCTCCTCTTTTTGTCTCGTCGTCTTCCTGCGTCAGGAGTCCTCCTTTTACCACTTGGCTTCATTTTACCACTAATTCTCATTTTTTTTGTTCTTGTAACAAATTGTCCTCATATCACCACTTGTCCTCATACTATTATTTATCCACATATAACCACTTCACTTCATATCAACATTAGTCATCATATTACCACTTGTCCTCATATTACCACTAGTCTTCATATTATCACTAGTCCTCATATAACCAGTTGTTCTCATATAACCACTTGTCTTCATATAACCACATGTCCTCATATTATTACTAGTCCTTATATTAGTACTTGTTCTCATATAACTACCTGTCCTCGTATTATTACTTGTCCTCATATGAACACTTGTTCTCCTATTACCACTTGTCCTTATATAACTACTTGTCCTCATATTATTACTTGTTCACAGATAACTATTTCTCTTCATATTACCACTTGTCCTCATATAACCACTTGTCATTATATTACCACTTGTCCACATATTACCACTTGTTCTCATATTATTACTTGTCCTCATATTACTACTTATCTTTATATAACCACTTGCCCTCATATGACCACTTGACCTCATAAGTGGTAATATGAGGTCAAGTGTTACAAGGACAACAAAATGTAGACATGTAATTATAAGAGAACAAGTTGTAACATATAACCACTTGTCCTCATATTATTAATTATCCACATATAACCACTTCACTTCATATTAACATTAGTCCTCATATTACCATTTGTATATTACTATTTGTATTTGTATATAACCACTAGTCCTCCTATTACCACTAGTCCTCATATAACCAGTTGTCCTCATATAACCACTTGTCCTCATATTATTACTTGTCCTTACATTACTACTTGTTCTCATATAACCACATGTCCTCGTATTATTACTTATCCTCATATTAACACTTGTCTTTATATAACTACTTGTCCTTATAAACTACTTGTCCTCATAGTATTACTTGTCCACAGATAACCACTTATCTGGATATTACCACTTATTCTTATATAACCACTTGTCCTCATATTACCACTTGTCCTCATATTGCCACTTGTCCTCATATTACCACTTGTCCTCATATAACCACTTGTCAAAATATTACCACTTGTTCTCATATTACCGCCTGTCTTTCTGCTCCCACTTGTTTTCAGTTTGTCATATGTTTACCATGTGTTCTACGGAGGACAAAGGTTGCCATTTGCCTTACTTTTACTACTATTGTTCGTTAGAGTAGCAGCGAACGAGTGAATTTTCTGAGAGTTAAATTTTGTGTGGGTAGCAGGTGATTTTTAACCCACAGCCTTCCGTTGCTTCGTCAGCGTTCGTGGTACCACTTGTCCACTTTTGATACTTCTCCTCTTTTTGCCTCGTCGTCTATCAGTGCCAGTTGTTCTGCTTTTACCACTTCGCTTCCTTTTACCAATAATCCTCAGTTTATTGTCGTAATACTTGTCCTCATATAACCACTTGTCCTCATATAACCACTTGTCCTCATATAACTACTTGTCCTCATATTATTACTTATCCACGTATAACCACTTCACTTCATATTCTTACATGTCCTCATATTACCAGTTGTCCTCATGTTACCACTAGTCCTCATATTACCACTTTTCCTCATATAACCAGTTGACCTCACATAACCATTTGTCTTCATATAACCACTTGTTCTCATAATATTACTTGTCCTCATATTACCACTTGTCCTCATATAACCATTTGTCTTTATATAACCACTTGTTCTCATACTATTCCTTGTCCTCATATTACCACTTGTCCTCATATAACCATTTGGCCACGTATTATTGCTTGTCCTCATATTAACACTTGTCCTATTACCAATTGTACACTTATTATTGCTTGTCCACAGATAACCACTTCTCTTCATATTACCACTTGTCCTCATATAACCCCTTACCTCGTATAATCACTGTCCTCATATTACCACTTGTCCTTATATAACCACTAGTCATTATATTACCACTTGTTCTCATATTACCACTTGTCCTCATATAACCACTTGTCCGCATATTACCGCTTCTTCGCATATTAGCACTTGTCCTTCTTCTCCCAGCTGTTTTAATTTTGTCATATTTTTACCATGTGTTCTAGAGGACTAAGGTTGCCATTTGCCTTACTTTTACCACTAGTTTTTGTTAGGGTAGCAGAGAATGAGTGAATTTTCTTAGAATTATATTTTCTGTGGGTAGCAGGTGATCTTTAACCCTCAGCCTTCTGTTTCTTCGTCAGAGTCCTTGGGTTAGCCAGCTTTGTAGTGGGAACAGCTAATCGAAACCTGGGCTTTGATTGACTTCGCTTTACTACTTGTCCACTTTTGTAACCTCTCATCTTTTTGCCTCGTCGACTTCCTGTGCCAGTTGTCCTCCTTTTACCACTTGGCTTCCTTGTACCACTTGGCTTCCTTTTACCACTAGGCTTCCTTTTACCACTAATCCTCATTTTGTTGTCGTTATGATACTTGTTCTCATATTACCACTTGTCCTCATATTATAACTTATTTACATATAACCACTTTACTTCATATTAACATTTGTCCTCATATTACCACTTGGCCTCATATTATCACTAGTCCTCATATTACCACTAGTCCTCATATTACAACTAGTCCTCATATAACCACCTGTTTTCATACAACCATTTGTGCTTATATTATTTTGCTTCCTCTTCTCTTTTTGCCTCGTCGTCTTCGTGTGCCAGTTGTCCTCCTTTTACCACTTGACGTCCTTTTACCACTAATCCTCATTTTGTTGTCGTTGTGATACTTGTCTTCATATTACCACTTGTCCTCATATTATTTTTTATTTACATATAACCACTTCCTCTTTTTGCTTCGTCGTTTTCCTGTGTCAGTTGTCCTCATTTTACTACTTGGCTTTCTTTTACCACTAGACTTCTTTTTACCACTAATCCTCATTTTGTTGTCGTTGTGACACTTGTCCTCATATTATTACTTATTTTCATATAACCACTTCACTTCATATTAACACTTGTCCTCATATTACCACTTGGCCTCATATTATCACTAGTCCTCATATTACCACTAGTCCTCATATTACAACTAGTCCTCATATAACCACCTGTTTTCATACAACCATTTGTTCTCATATTATTTTGCTTCCTCTTCTCTTTTTGCCTCGTCGTCTTCGTGTGCCAGTTGCCCTTCTTTTACCACTTGATGTCCTTTTACCACTAATCCTCATTTTGTTGTCGTTGTGATACTTGTCTTCATATTACCACTTGTCCTCATATTATTTTTTATTTACATATAACCACTTCCTCTTTTTGCTTCGTCGTTTTCCTGTGTCAGTTGTCCTCATTTTACTACTTGGCTTTCTTTTACCACTAGACTTCTTTTTACCACTAATCCTCATTTTGTTGTCGTTGTGACACTTGTCCTCATATTACCATTTGTCCTCATATTATTACTTATTTTCATATAACCACTTCACTTCATATTAACACTTGTCCTCATATTACCACTTGGCCTCATATTACCACTAGTCCTCATATTACCACTAGTCCTCATATTACCACTAGTCCTCATATAACCACCTGTTTTCATACAACCATTTGTTCTCATATTATTTTGCTTCCTCTGCTCTTTTTGCCTCGTCGTCTTCGTGTGCCAGTTGTCCTCCTTTTACCACTTGACGTCCTTTTACCACTAATCCTCATTTTGTTGTCATTGTGACACTAGTCCTCATATTACTACTTGTCCTCATATTATAACTAATTTACATATAACCACTTCATTTCATATTTACACTATTCCTCATATTACCACTTGGCCTCATATTACCACTTGTTTACATACTACCATTTGTTCTCATATTATTTTGCTTCCTCTTCTCTTTTTGCCTCGTCGTTTTCCTGTGCCAGTTGTCCTCCTTTTACTACTTGGCTTCCTTTTACCACTAGGCTTCCTTTCACCATTAATCCTCATTTTGTTGTCGTTGTAACACTTGTCCACATATTACCACATGTCCTCATATTATTACTTATTTACATATAACCACTTCACTTCATATTAACACTTGTCCTCATATTACCCCTTGGCCTCATATTACCACTAGTCCTCATATTACCACTAGTCCTCATATTACCACTAGTCCTCACATAACCACCTGATTTCATACAACCATTTGTTCTCATATTATTTCGCTTCCTCTTCTCTTTTTGCCTCGTCGTCTTCCTGTGCCAGTTGTCCTTTTTTTACCGCTTGGCGTCCTTTTACCACTAATCCTCATTTTGTTGTCGCTGTAACACTTGTCCTCATATTATTACTTATAAACATATAACCACTGCATTTCATATTAACACTTGTCCTCATATTATCACTTGGCCTCATATTACCACTAATCCTTATATTACCACTAGTCCTCATATAACCACTTGTTTTCATACAATCATTTGTTCTCATATTATTTTCCTTCCTCTCCTCTTTTTGCCTCGTCGTTTTCCTGTGTCAGTTTCTCTTTTTACCACTTGACGTCCTTGTACCACTAATCCTCATTTTGTTGTCGTTGTGACACTTGTCCTCATATTATTACTTATTTACATATAATCATTTCACTTGATATTAACACTTATCCTCATATTACCACTTGGCCTCATATTACCACTAGTCCTCATATAACCACTTGTTTTCATACAACCATTTATTCTCATATTATTACCTGTCTTCATATTACCACTTGTCCTCCTAGTACCACTTGTCCTTATACAACCACTTGTCCTCGTATTATTACTTGTGCTCATATTGACACTTGTCCTCCTAGTACCATTTGTCCTTATACAACCACTTGTCCTCATATTAATACCTGTCCTCATATTACCACTTGTCCTCATGTAACCACTTGTCCTCATGTAACCACTTGTCCTCGTATTATTACTTGTGCTCATATTGACACTTGTCCTCCTAGTACCACTTGTCCTTATACAACCACTTGTCCTCATATTATTACTTGTCCTCATATTACCACTTGTCCTCATGTAACCACTTGTCCTCGTATTATTACTTGTGCTCATATTGACACTTGTCCTCCTAGTACCACTTGTCCTTATACAACCACTTGTCCTCATATTATTACTAGTCCTCATGTAACCACTTGTCCTCATGTAACCACTTGTCGTCATGTAACCACTTGTCCTCGTATTATTACTTGTGCTCATATTGACACTTGTCCTCCTAGTACCACTTGTCCTTATACAACCACTTGTCCTCATATTATTACTAGTCCTCATATTACCACTTGTCCTCATGTAACCACTTGTCCTCGTATTATTACTTGTGCTCATATTGACACTTGTCCTCCTAGTACCACTTGTCCTTATACAACCACTTGTCCTCATATTATTACTTGTCCTCATATTACCACTTGTCCTCATGTAACCACTTGTCCTCGTATTATTACTTGTGCTCATATTGACACTTGTCCTCCTAGTACCACTTGTCCTTATACAACCACTTGTCCTCATATTATTACTTGTCCTCATATTACCACTTGTTCTCGTGTAACCACTTGTCTTCATATAACCACTTGTCCTCATATTACTAGTACCTACTAGTTTTCGTTAGGGTAGCAGAAAATGAGTGAATTTTCTGAGAATTATATTTTCTTTGGGTAGCAGCATAGACAAGGAAAGTCAAATAATTAGAGTCTGGTGCCATCTTACGGTTGAAGCATGCAGCTATGGTTCGCGTCTGAGCTTATTAGCTCAGACACAAACCATATTCGACTACAAATCCAATAAGTAGTGATCTTTAACCGACAGCCTTCCGTTGCTTCGTCAGCATTCATGGGTCAGCCAGCTTTGAAATGAGGACAGCTGATCCAAACCTGGGCTCTAGTTGGCTGATGCTTAAATGTTCACGGATAGCAGAAAAATGTGCTTAACACAAATGTGTTTTTATATTATAATTTAACGCTCACAATCCTATACTCCTGATGATCAGCGTTCGTGCGTCAGCTAACCAACGCCGGAGAAGCGAGAACAGCTGATCCCAGCCTGATTTCTGATTGGTTGACGCCGCACCGGAGACGCACAGACGGACAGCAGGAAATTTTGTTTGATAATCACTATGACTGCACATCAAAAAAAAAATATACATTTGCAACGTCATCACAATCGAAAATTCCTGCGAATATCAGCCACAATCAATCATCACCGCAAACATCTCATAAAATCCAAATCAAATTCCCGATCAGAATTCGAACCGTAAAAAATACTTGTCTTTGCTTAATACAGCGCGTTCAAGCCGGCCAACTGTGCGCAACGAAACTACAGACGAAATGCAGCTGGTTTGAAGGATGTAAATTTTCGTATTCCGGTTTTAATTTTAAAAACCCCACAGACGAACCGTTTGGTGTAACAGAATGGGCACCGTACACGCGAAGGTAAGGCGTTTGAATGCTGTTATGTTATGTACGCCCATACAGTGTGTCACGCCTAATTATAACATAACCTTAATGGGGTTGATTTTTATGCAATTATGAATTATTTTTGGTTTGTGTAGGAGAGTAATGGATACACACCGGCTGGTTTACCTACTGCTACCATAAATTATGATGATTGTGAAGAGTCGAAGGAGTTGCAGTTGAATGTACCGGTATGTGGGATTGATTGTATATTTTTATAGATTATTGTATTGCAAAACTATAGTTAATTATATAATTTGTTTAATATGGATAGAGAAGATTCCTTCAACAGACTAGATTTTCAATTTTATAAAACCTTCATAGCTTATAATTCATACCAGATTATTGGCGATTCATGCTAGCTGATACTCTATCTGGTGGCAAAAAATTAACTATATTTAGTAGGGAATTTGTTTGCATAACATTTGATTTTTCACCATAAAGGCACCTTACATGATCAATAATACTGTCAATATTTTAGAATGAAGATAGTATTACTGTACGATAAAATCTTTAAAATATTGACAGTGTTACTTATCGATTCAAGCTGGCTGATACTCTAACTGGTGGCAAAAATTAACTACATTTAATAGGGAATTTGTTTGTATAACATTTGATTTTTCACCAAAAAGGCACCTTACATGATCAATAATACTGTCAATATTTTAGAATAAAGATAGTATTATTGTACGATAATATCTTTAAAATATTGACAGTATTACTTATTGATCCAAGCTGGCCAATACTCTATCTGGTGGCAAAAATTAACTACATTTAGTAGGGAATTTGTTTACATTACATTTGGTTTTTCACTCTAAAGGCACCTTACATGATAAATAATACTGTCAATATTTTAGAATAAAGATAGTATTACTGTATGATAACATCTTTAAAATGTTGACAGTATTACTTATCATGTACGGTATAGTATATATATTATCTATTTGCCTTTTATCTTTCAGTGTAGACTAAGGTATAGGTATAATGAAATTTAAATTAAAAGTTTAAATATTTTGTTTCAGGCACGTGTGGATCGAATTAATGTTGAAGGCTTAGCACGAACCCAAAATGATATAGTTGAAGATGTGGTTCATGACATATTTACTGCAAATACTTTCCAAGAGGTCCTTTATAAAACGCATCAGGTAAGAAGCACAAAACTGTTGTATGTATAGTAGAAATAATTGAAAAATTATAATAAAAAGAATGATGTGTCAAATTCAAACTTTTTACTTTTCTGTCAATGCATTAAATCAAAATTAGATCCGAAAAAAGTTAAAAATTTGAGCAATTCAGTTTGACAGTCTCTGTCAGTTTGAAAATGGCTGTAAAAACAAAAATATCACCAAGTGAATTCATAGATAGCTTGCAAATATGTAAAAAAGATACAATATGTCATTACTCTCACTAATTATTATGTGAAATTTCAGGCTCGCTTGAAGTTGGACACACTGAGCCTTTTCCGCAATGTCTCTGTCCACATTGATGTCAGCAAGGGCCCGAAGGCCACACCTGATGGCCTTGAAGTGACTTTCAATGTGAAGGAGATGAAGCGCATCGTCGGTGGCGTTACAACCGAGATTGGTAACAACAATGAGGGATCACTGGTGGTCGGACTGAAGGCACCAAATGTGTTCGGAAGGGGAGAGAGGATACAAACAGACTACAGGTAATTAGTGTGATAAGTTGTCTTCACAAAAAGGTTCAACTCATTCACCAGCAAAATAAAAATCCAGAGCTAAAAGGGTTAAAATATAATTTCAAATCAAAAATTTCTATTTCTAAGGCATTAGTTCCCATCTCGAAATTAAAAATCTTACCACTTGTCCTCCTTGTCCTCCTTTTCCTACGTGTCCTCCTTTTCCTACTTGTCCTCCTTTTCCTACTTGTCCTCCTTTTCCTACTTGTCCTCCTTTTCCTGCTTGTCCTCCTTTTCCTACTCGTTTTCATTTTGTCATTTTTACCATATGTCCTAAGGACAAAGATATCCATTTGTCTTACATTTGCTAGTAGTTTTCATTAGGGTAGCAGGTGATGAGCTCATACTCCTTTTCCTACTTGTCCTCCTTTTCCTACTTGTCCTCCTTTTCCTACTTGTCCTCCTTTTCCTGCTTGTCCTCCTTTTCCTACTCGTTTTCATTTTGTCATTTTTACCATATGTCCTAAGGAGGACAAAGATATCCATTTGTCTTACATTTACTAGTAGTTTTCGTTAGGGTAGCAGGTGATCTTTAACTCATATTATTGCCTTCCGTTGCTCCGTTCGCGTTCATGAGTCAGTAGTACCAATCACTGAGTAGTTCAGAACATTGCGCATGCGCTTGTTACTTATACAAATTTAATACTTACAATATTTCCCCCACTAGTTATGGTTCAAGACGTAGCAACAATTTCAACGTATCCTTCATAAAACCGTTTATGGGACCAAAAAATCCGGTGTTCACGATAGGTGTTCACCAACACACGGCCGAATGGCCCGCCTCCGGTTACCGACAGCTGGAAAAGGGCTTGCTGCTCGACTTTGGCCTCAACTCGTATAAAAAAGTATAACCTTAGTAATGCTGCGCCTACCAATTTCTGACATCCAATTTTGTTTTAGCTGAAACACAACATCCAGTACGACGTCGCCATACGTGACCTGGGCGTCATCAGCCGCAACTCTTCGTTTGACGTGCGCGAGAGTTCCGGTACGACGCTCAAGTCGGCCCTGCGTCATATCCTGTCGCTGGACGTGCGCGATGAGCCGATTTTCCCGTCGTGCGGCTCACTGCTGTCGCTGAGCACCGAGTTGGCTGGCATTGGGGGCAACATTGGGTTCCTGAAGAACGAGATTTATGCGCAGTTAAATGTTCCAATCGTTGAGGATTTTGTAAGTTCATTTGCTCTGATTTTGTAAAAACACTTGTATTCTCACCTGAATTGCAGTCACTATCTACTTTCACCTTGGGCGCGAGTTATTTGGTAGTGGTTTCATGCAATGTGACCTTGAAATCAGATTATTTGGCCTTGAACTCCGATTATTTCACCTTAAACTCAGATTATTTGACTTTGAACTCATATACAACAATCCTACCAACCAAACTATGCCCGTCCACTATTTCAAACGACTTGAACTATGCATTACATCATTTTTCACATATTTTTTTAATTAGTGTTAAATTATTAAATGCCATTAATATAATCATAGATAATAACGGATAACAGTATACTGCAGAGTTCAAGTGATTTGAAATAGTGGGACAGTCATAGTTTGGTTGGTAGGGCCCCCCCCGCCCGCCCCACCTTTGCCTTAAGACCTTAAGACTAATTAAAAAATATATGTGAAAAATAATGTAATGCATAGTTCAAGTCGTTTGAAATAGTGGACGGGCATAGTTTGGTTGGTAGGGGCCGCCCGCCCACCCCACCTTTGATCGCATAGTTTTTCCATTGGATAACACTCTTCTTGGAATAGTTTAAACAATATAAAACATCTATATCCATTGAAAAAAACTATGCGAGCGAAGGTGGGGTGGGCGGGCGGCCCCACCAACCTGACTATACCCGTCCACTATTTCAAACGACTTGAACTATGCATTACATTATTTTTCACATATTTTTTTAATTAGTGTTAAATTAATAAATGACATTAATTTAATCATAGAAAATAGCGGATAACAGTATACTGCAGAGTTCAAGTCATTTGAAATAGTGGATGGGCATAGTTTGGTTGGTAGGGGCCGCCCGCCCACCCCACCTTTGCTCGCATAGTATTTTCAATGGATACAGACGTTTTATATTGTTTAAACTATTACAAGAAGAGTGTTATCCAATGGAAAAAGTATGCGAGCAAAGGAGGGGTGGGCGGGCGGCCCCTACCAACCTGACTATACCCGTCCACTATTTCAAACGACTTGAACTATGCATTACATTATTTTTCACATATATATTTTTAATTAGTCTTAAATTAATAAATGCCATTAATATAATCATAGATAATAACAGATAACAGTATACTGCAGAGTTCAAGTCGTTTGAAATAGTGGACGGGCATAGTTTGATTGGTAGGGGCCTCCCGCCCACCCCACCTTTGCTCGCATAGTTCTTCCATTGGATAACACTCTTTTTGAAATAGTTTAAACAATATAAAACGTCTGTATCCATTGAAAATACTATGCGAGCAAAGGTGGGGTGGGCGAGCGGCCCCTACCAACCTGACTATACCCGTCCACTATTTCAAACGACTTGAACTATGCAGTATACTGTTATCCGTTATTTTCTATGATTATATTAATGGCATTTATTAATTTAAGACTAATTAAAAAAATATATGTGAAAAATAATGTAATGCAGAGTTCAAGTCGTTTGAAATAGTGGACGGGCATAGTTTGGTTGGTGGGGTACGCCCGCCCACCCCACCTCTGCTCGCATAGTATTTTCAATGGATACAGACGTTTTATATTGTTTAAACTATTTCAAGAAGAGTGTTATCCAATGGAAAAACTATGCGAGCAAAGGTGGGGTGGGCGGGTGGCCCCTACCAACCAAACTATGCCCGTCCACTATTTCAAACGACTTGAACTCTGCAGTATACTGTAATCCATTATTATCTATGATTATATTAATGGCATTTATTAATTTAAGACTAATTAAAAAAATATATGTGAAAAATAATGGAATGCATAGTTCAAGTCGTTTGAAATAGTGGACGGGTATAGTCAGGTTAGTAGGGGCCCCCCGCCCACCCCACCTTTGCTCGCATAGATTTTCCATTGGATAACACTCTTCTTGAAATAGTTTAAACAATATAAAACGTCTGTATCCATTGAAAATACTATGCGAGCAGAGGTAGGGTGGGCGGGCGGCCCCCACCAACCAAACTATACCAGTCCACTATTTCAAACGACTTGAACTATGCATTACAATATTTTTCACATATATTTTTTTTAATTAGTCTTAAATTAATAAATGACATTTATTTAATCATAGAAAATAACGGATAATAGTGTAGTGCATAGTTCAAGTCATTTGAAATAGTGGACGGGCATAGTTTGGTTGGTACGGGCCGCCCGCCCACCCCACCTTTGCTCGCATAGTTTTTCCATTGGATAACACTCTTCTTGGAATAGTTTAAACAATATAAAACGTCTGTATCCATTGAAAATACTATGCGAGCAAAGGTGGGGTGGGCGGGCGGCCCCTACCAACCAAACTATGCCCGTCCACTATTTCAAATGACTTGAACTCTGCAGTATACTGTTATCCGTTATTTTCTATGATTATATTAATGGCAGTTATTAATTTAACACTAATTAAAAAAATATATGTGAAAAATAATGTAATGCATAGTTCAAGTCGATTGAAAAATAGTGGACGGGCATAGTTTGGTTGGTAGGATTATTGTATCTGAGTTCAAGGTCAAATAATTTGAGTTCAAGGTCAAATAATATGAGTTTAAGGTCAAATAATCTGAGTTTAATGTCAAATAATCTGAGTTCAAGGTCACATTGCATGAAACCACTACCAAATAACTCGCGCCCAAGGTTAAAGTAGATAGTGACTGCAATTTAGGTCAGAATAAGTTACCCTTCTGACCTGAGTTGCAATCACTATTGTGTCACTTTGACCTTGGGCGCAAATTAATTGATACTGGTTACAGGCAAAATGACCTTGAAGTCAGATTATTAGATATTGATCTTAGATTATTTCACCTTGATCTCAAATTATTTGACATTAATCTTCTATTTTTTGACTTGGTTTCGGCTCATTAGACTTTGATGTTATTTAACCTGGATCACTGGTACTACAATTAAATAACCTAGGACCAAGGTCAAATAACATAATAGCACACCGAAAACTTATTTTGGGTCCAAGTAAATTCAGTTTGTTGATAGTGGTTTCAGGTAATGTGACCTGGGTTTCAGATTATTTGACCTTGATTTCAGATTAGTTGACCTTAATTTAAAACATTATGAACATTAATCTCAGATTAGTTTACCTTAATCTCAGATTAGTTTACCTTAATCTCAGATTAGTTGACCTTCATCACAGATTATTTGACTTTGATCTCATATTGTTTGATTTTGATCTCATATTATTTGACTTTGATCTCATATTATTTGACCTTGATCTCATATTATTTGACCTTCATCTCATTATTTGACCTTCGTCTCAGATTAGTGGACCTTGATCTCAGGTCATTAGGTATTGATTTCATGTCGATTACATTTCAAATTAGTATTATTTGACCTTGATCTCAGATGATTTGGCATTGATCTCAGATTATTTGACCTTCAGCTCAGATTATTTGACCTTCATCTCAGATTATTAGACCTTGATCTAAGGTTTTTTGTCATTAGCAGTATTATTTGGCCTTGATTTTTAATCATTAGAGTTTGGCTTCATAATATTATACCTGGGCCAGTGGTTTCACCTTTAAATAACTTAGAAGTGACCTTGATCTCAGATTATTTAACCTTGAACTCTGGTTATTTGATCTTTATCTTTATCTCAGATAAATTAATCTCTATCTCAGATTAATTAATCTTTATCTCAGATTAATTAATCTTTATTTCAGATTAATTGACCTTGAACTCCAATTATTTGCCCTTGATCTCCGATTATTTGACCTTGATCTCAGATTATTTGACCTTGATCCCAGATTATTTGACTTGGTTTCTGATCATTAGACTTTGGACTTATGTTATTTAACCTGAGTCACTGGTGCAACAATTATATAACCTAGGATCAAGGTCAAATAACATAATAGCACACTGAAGACATTCCTTGGGCGCAAGTTAATTAAGTGCGGTGATAGTGGTTTCAGGTAATCTTACCTAGGTTTCAGATTAGTTGACCTTGATCTCAGATTAGTTAGTTGACCTTCACTTCAGATTATTTAACATTGATCTCACATTATTTGACCTTCTCAGATTATTAGACCTAGATCTCAAGTTATTTTACATTAGTAATATTATTTGATCTTGATTTTTAATCAGTAGACTTTGGCCTCATCATAGTTTACCTAGACAACTGATTTCACAATTAAATAATCTCGAAGTGACCTTGATCTTAGGATATTTGACCTTGAACTCCAATTGTTTGACCTTGAACTCCAATTGTTTGACCTTGAACTCCAATTGTTTGACCTTGAACTTCAATTGTTTGACCTTGAACTTCAATTGTTTAACCTTGAACTCTAATTGTTTGACCTTGAACTCTAATTGTTTGAGCTTGAACTCTAATTGTTTGACCTTGAACTCCAATTGTTTGACCTTGAACTCCAATTGTTTGACCTTTTACTCCAATTGTTTGACCTTGAACTCCAATTGTTTGACCTTTTACTCCAATTGTTTTGGCCTTGAACTCCAATTGTTTGACCTTGAACTCCAATTATTTTATCTTGAACTCCAATTATTCAATCTTGATCCCAGAATATTTGACTTTCTTTCTGATCATTAGACTTTGGGCTCATGTTATTTAACCTGGGTCATTGGTGCAACCATTAAATGACCTAGGACCATAGTTGACCTTGATCTCGGATGAGTTGACCTTCATCTCAGATTATTTGACCTTGATCTCACATTAGTTGACCTTCATCTTAGATTATTTGACCTTGATCTCACATTAGTTGACCTTCATCGCACATTATTTGACCTTGATATCAGGTTATTTGATATTAGTAGTATTATTTAACCTTGATCTCACATTATTTCTTCATCTTAGGTTATTTGATCTTGATCTCTGATTATTTCACCTTGATCCCAGATTATTTGACTTGGTTTCTGATCATTAGACTTTGGGCTCATGTTATTTAATCTGGGTCATTGGTGCAACAATTAAATAACCCAGAACCAAGGTCAAATATCAATAGCACACTGAAAACTTTCCTTGGGTGCAAGTTAATTGAGTGGGTTGATAGTGGTTTCAGGTAATGTTACCTAGGTTTCAGATTATTTGTCCTTGATATCAGATTAGTTAACCTTGATCTCAGATTACTTGACCTTAATCTCAGATTATTTGACCTTGATCTCAGATTAGTTGACCTTGATCTCACATTAGTTGATCTTCATCTCAGATTATGAGACCCAGATCTCAAGTTATTTGACATGAGTAATATTATTTGTCCTTGACTTTTAATCAGTAGACCTTGGCCTCATCATATTTTATCTGGACAACTGATTTCACAATTAAATAACCTCGAAGTGGTCTTGATCTTAGGTTATTTGACCTTGAACCTCAATTATTTGACCTTGAACTCCAATTATTTGACCTTGATCTGTGATTATTTCACCTTGATCCCAGATTGACTTGGTTTTTGATGATTAGACTTTGGGCTCATGTTATTTAACCTGGATCATTTGTGCAACAATTAAATAACCTAGGACCAAGGTCAAATAACATAATAACACACCGAAAACTTGCCTTGTGCGCAAGTTAATTGAGTGGGTTGATAGTGGTTTCAGGTAATGTTACCTAGGTTTCAGATTAGTTGACCTTTATCTCGGAGTAGTTGACCTTCATCTCTGATTACTTGACCTTGATCTCAGATTATGTGACCTTGATCTCAGATTAGTTGACCTTGATCTGACTATTTCCCTTGATTCCAGATTATTTGACCTTGATCTCAGGTTATTTGACATGAATCTCCTATTATTTGACTTGGTTTCTGCTCATTAGACTTTGGACTCATGTTATTTAACCTGGGTCACTGGTGCAACAATTAAATAACCTAGGGCCAAGGTCAAATAACATAATAGCACACTGAAAACTTATCTTGGGTCCAAGTAAATTGAGTGTGTTGATAGTGGTTTCAGGTGATGTGACCTGCGTTTCAGATTATTTAATCTTAATTTCAGATTAGTTGACCTTAATCTCAGATTAGTTGACCTTCATCACAGATTATTTGACCTTGATCTCATATTATTTGACCTTGATCTCATATTATTTGACCTTGATCTTATATTATTTGACCTTGATCTCATATTATTTGACCTTGATCTTATATTATTTGACCTTGATCTCATATTATTTGACCTTCATCTCAGGTTAGTGGACCTTGATCTCAGGTCATTAGGTCTTGATTTTTATGTCAATTATATTTGACTTGGGCGCAAGTTAATTGAGTGGGGTGATAGTGGTTTCAGATGAATTGACCTTGATCTCAGATTTGAATTCAAAAATATTCAAAGTCTTCACTCCAGCGGTACTAACCGCAATGTTGTTGTTTTTTTGTAGACACTGCAGGGCACCTTCGCGGCTGGCCACATGATGACCTTGGACGATGAGAAGAAGATCGACATTCTCGACATGTTCTATCTGGGCGGGCCGCTGAGCTTGAGGGGCTTCAAGACGCGTGGCGTCGGGCCGGTGAGCGATGGCGACGCTCTGGGCTCCCTGTGCTACTTTTCCGGCGGCTTGCACCTGTACACACCACTGCCATTCAGACCAGGCCGCGGCGGCTTCGGGGAACTGTTCCGGACACACTTGTTCGTCAACGCGGGCAATGTCATTGACACGAAAGGAGGTAAGGATGTTGCAACATCATTTTTGAGTTTGTCTTGGAATATATAGGTGTTAAACAAGGTTTTTGAAGTATTTCTTCATGAGAAAACAGTACTCAAGATTCATGAACAAATGTAGTTTAGGGTAAATAGGTCATTAGCATTGTTTGGCACTTAAAACTACAAAAAAGTATCTTTGCAGCATCAGAATGTAATGTTGCAACATCATTTTTGAGTTCATCTTGGAATATATAGGTGTTAAACAAGGTTTTTGAAGTATTTCTTCATGAGAAAACTGTACTCAAGATTCATGAACAAATGTAGTTTAGGGTAAATAGGTCATTAGTATTGATTGACACTTAAAACTACAAAAAAGTATCATTGCAGCATCAGAATGTAATGTTGCAACATCATTTTTGAGTTCATCTTGGAATATATAGGTGTTAAACAAGGTTTTTGAAGTATTTCTTCATGAGAAAACAGTACCCAAGATTCATGGACAAATGTAGTTTAGGTTAAATAGGTTATTAGTATTGATTGGCACTTAAAACTACAAAAAAGTATCATTGCAGCATCAGAATGTAATGTTGCAACATCATTTTTGAGTTCATCTTGGAATATATAGGTGTTAAACAAGGTTTTTGAAGTATTTCTTCATGAGAAAACAGTACTCAAGATTCATGGACAAATGTAGTTTAGGTTAAATAGGTTATTAGTATTGATTGGCATTTAAAACTACAAAAAAGTATCATTGCAGCATCAGAATGTAATGTTGCAACATCATTTTTGAGTTCATCTTGGAATATATAGGTGTTAAACAAGGTTTTTGAAGTATTTCTTCATGAGAAAACAGTACTCAAGATTCATGGACAAATGTAGTTTAGGGTAAAAAGGTCATTAGTATTGATTGGCACTTAAAACTACAAAAAAGTATTATTGTAGCATCAGAATGTAATGTTGCAACATCATTTTTGAGTTCATCTTGGAATATATAGGTGTTAAACAAGGTTTTTGAAGTATTTCTTCATGAGAAAACAGTACTCAAGATTCATGACCAAATGTAGTTTAGGTTAAATAGGTCATTAGTATTGATTGGCACTTAAAACTACAAAAAAGTATCATTGTAGCATCAGAATGTAATGTTGCAACATCATTTTTGAGTTCATCTTAGAATATATAGGTGTTAAACAAGGTTTTTGAAGTATTTCTTCATGAGAAAACAGTACTCAAGATTCATGACCAAATGTAGTTTAGGTTAAATAGGTCATTAGTATTGATTGGCACTTAAAAATACAAAAAAGTATCATTGCAGCATCAGAATGTAATGTTGCAACATCATTTTTGAGTTCATCTTGGAATATATAGGTGTTAAACAAGGTTTTTGAAGTATTTCTTCATGAGAAAACAGTACTCAAGATTCATGGACAAATGTAGTTTAGGGTAAATAGGTCATTAGTATTGATTGGCACTTAAAACTACAAAAAAGTATCATTGCAGCATCAGATTATAATGTTGCAACATCAGTTTTGAGTTCATCTTGGAATATATAGGTGTTAAACAAGGTTTTTGAAGTATTTCTTCATGAGAAAACAGTACTCAAGATTCATGGACAAATGTAGTTTAGGTTAAATAGGTCATTAGTATTGATTGGCACTTAAAACTACAAAAAAGTATCATTGCAGCATCAGATTATAATGTTGCAACATCATTTTTGAGTTCATCTGGGAATATATAGGTGTTAAACAAGGTTTTTGAAGTATTTCTTCATGAGAAAACAGTACTCAAGATTCATGGACAAATGTAGTTTAGGTTAAATAGGTTATTAGTATTGATTGGCATTTAAAACTACAAAAAAGTATCATTGCAGCATCAGAATGTAATGTTGCAACATCATTTTTGAGTTCATCTTGGAATATATAGGTGTTAAACAAGGTTTTTGAAGTATTTCTTCATGAGAAAACAGTACTCAAGATTCATGGACAAATGTAGTTTAGGTTAAATAGGTCATTAGTATTGATTGGCACTTAAAACTACAAAAAAGTATCATTGCAGCATCAGATTATAATGTTGCAACATCATTTTTGAGTTCATCTTGGAATATATAGGTGTTAAACAAGGTTTTTGAAGTATTTCTTCATGAGAAAACAGTACTCAAGATTCATGGACAAATGTAGTTTAGGTTAAATAGGTTATTAGTATTGATTGGCATTTAAAACTACAAAAAAGTATCATTGCAGCATCAGAATGTAATGTTGCAACATCATTTTTGAGTTCATCTTAGAATATATAGGTGTTAAACAAGGTTTTTGAAGTATTTCTTCATGAGAAAACAGTACTCAAGATTCATGACCAAATGTAGTTTAGGTTAAATAGGTCATTAGTATTGATTGGCACTTAAAAATACAAAAAAGTATCATTGCAGCATCAGAATGTAATGTTGCAACATCATTTTTGAGTTCATCTTGGAATATATAGGTGTTAAACAAGGTTTTTGAAGTATTTCTTCATGCGAAAACAGTACTCAAGATTCATGGACAAATGTAGTTTAGGTTAAATAGGTCATTAGTATTGATTGGCACTTAAAACTACAAAAAAGTATCATTGCAGCATCAGAATGTAATCTTGCAACATCATTTTTGAGTTCATCTTGGAATATATAGGTGTTAAACAAGGTTTTTGAAGTATTTCTTCATGAGAAAACAGTACTCAAGATTCATGGACAAATGTAGTTTAGGGGAAATAGGTCATTAGTATTGATTGGCACTTAAAACTACAAAAAAGTATCATTGTAACATCAGAATGTAATTTTTGAGTAGTTTTTTGAGCATATAGGTGTAAAACAAGCTTTTTGAGATGTTTCTAGATGAGGAAATATTTCTCAAGGTCAAATGCCAAATAAATTTGATCAAGGTTAAATAAGTCAATATAATAATTTGTATTTGATTTTCAGAGGGGGATACAGTTGAGAAAATGAAGAAAGGCATGCGTCTCTCCTCCGGCATCGGCGTGGCCATCCGACTGGGACAAATGGCTCGCGTCGAGGTCAACTATTGTTTCCCGCACGTCTTCGAGCAGGACGACAGGACTGCGCCGGGCGTGCAGTTTGGCATCGGGGTACAGTTCATATGATAGTCACTGTTAGTTAGTTAGTTAGTCATTGCCGTAACAAATTGTTTGACATAGTATCGAAACCAAAAAAAAAGCAGACGTTGTATTTGTTGAGATGGAACGAAAAAGCACGCACGAGTGCATTTAGGATGGTGTATATAAATATATATTGTGGAATATTACTGTACAATCCAAAGTCATCATAATTGTTATAAATCACATTTAGATAACTGAAAATAATAAACGATGTTGGAATTTAAGTTTTGTTTCAAGGTTATTGAAAGTTGTTTGACCTCGAAACTTAAGACCTCGAAATCGGCCTCTTTTGACGTCATTATTACATCACAATATTTTTTACTTTTCAAATTTTTCATGAAAATTCCTCGTATATATAGTCGTCTCTTTGGAAATCATTTGGTTATAAATATATATATTTCACTTACTTGGCTTAGATAAAAAATATTTCTATTATTTCAACATTATATAAAAATCAACATCTAATAATTTACAGTTTAGCTGGTTTCACATACAATACTCAGTTCCCGACCATTATTTCCTTTAGACTTACACTAGATAGTACACAGAATAGCACGGTTACGCTTGGCTCTAGTGGAACGCATACAGTAGGAGCAGGATTGTGCACAGACTGACCACCAATCCGATTATAATGGAATCCCTGCGCTTGCGCAGATTAATCCGCTGCACCAAGCTGTTTATGACCGGAAACCGGTTGGTCATGTCATTAAAACGCGTCTGCAGCCGCTTGAACGAGTGCCGCTGCGTGGTTAGGCTCTCCCTGGTTTCCATCGCGATTGCGATTTGCTCGTTGACCAAACGATCCGAACTAGAAACAAAATTATTATAATATAATTGTATTTAATGTTGTCTCTATTTCCATTGGTGTAAATAACATACGCCCACATTCAAGTCATAAGACAGATTTCTGCGGAATGAAAGCGGGACACAAATCAAATATGTTCATGCTTAAAGTCTTATACCGGTAGCTAGAATAATTAATTTAATGTTGTCTTTATTTCTATTGGTGTAAATAACATACGCCCACATTCAAGTCATAAGACAGATTTCTGCGGAATGAAAGCGGGACACAAATCAAATATGTTCATGCTTAAAGTCTTATACCGGTAGCTAGAATAATTAATTTAATGTTGTCTCTATTTCTATTGGTGTAAATAATATACGCCCACATTCAAGTCATAAGACAGATTTCTGTGGAATTAAAGCGAGACACAAATCAAATATGTTCATGCTTAAAGTCTTATACCGGTAGCTAGAATAATTAATTTAATGTTGTCTCTATTTCTATTGGTGTAAACAACATACGCCCACATTCAAGTCATAAGACAGATTTCTGCGGAATGAAAGCGGGACACAAATCAAATATGTTCATGCTTAAAGTCTTATAGCGGTAGCTAGAATAATTAATTTAATGTTGTCTCTATTTCTATTGGTGTAAATAACATACGCCCACAATCAAGTCATAAAACAGATTTCTGCGGAATGAAAGCGGGACACAAATCAAATATGTTCATGCTTAAAGTCTTATACCGGTAGCTAGAATAATTAATTTAATGTTGTCTCTATTTCTATTGGTGTAAATAACATACGCCCACATTCAAGTCATAAGACAGATTTCTGCGGAATGAAAGCGGGACACAAATCAAATATGTTCATGCTTAAAGACTTATACCGGTAGCTAGAATAATTAATTTAATGTTGTCTTTATTTCTATTGGTGTAAATAACATACGCCCACATTCAAGTCATAAGACAGATTTCTGTGGAATTAAAGCGAGACACAAATCAAATATGTTCATGCTTAAAGTCTTATACCGGTAGCTAGAATAATTAATTTAATGTTGTCTTTATTTCTATTGGTGTAAATAACATACGCCCACATTCAAGTCATAAGACAGATTTCTGCGGAATGAAAGCGGGACACAAATCAAATATGTTCATGCTTAAAGTCTTATACCGGTAGCTAGAATAATTAATTTAATGTTGTCTCTATTTCTATTGGTGTAAATAATATACGCCCACATTCAAGTCATAAGACAGATTTCTGTGGAATTAAAGCGAGACACAAATCAAATATGTTCATGCTTAAAGTCTTATACCGGTAGCTAGAATAATTAATTTAATGTTGTCTCTATTTCTATTGGTGTAAACAACATACGCCCACATTCAAGTCATAAGACAGATTTCTGCGGAATGAAAGCGGGACACAAATCAAATATGTTCATGCTTAAAGTCTTATAGCGGTAGCTAGAATAATTAATTTAATGTTGTCTCTATTTCTATTGGTGTAAATAACATACGCCCACATTCAAGTCATAAGACAGATTTCTGCGGAATGAAAGCGGGACACAAATCAAATATGTTCATGCTTAAAGTCTTATACCGAGAGCTAGAATAATTAATTTAATGTTGTCTCTATTTCTATTGGTGTAAATAACATACGCCCACATTCAAGTCATAAGACAGATTTCTGTGGAATGAAAGCGGGACACAAATCAAATATGTTGATGCTTAAAGTCTTATACCGGTAGCTAGAATAATTAATTTAATGTTGTCTCTATTTCTATTGGTGTAAATAACATACGCCCACATTCAAGTCATAAAACAGATTTCTGCGGAATGAAAGCGGGACACAAATCAAATATGTTGATGCTTAAAGTCTTATACCGGTAGCTAGAATAATTAATTTAATGTTGTCTCTATTTCTATTGGTGTAAATAATATACGCCCACATTCAAGTCATAAGACAGATTTCTGCGGAATGAAAGCGGGACACAAATCAAATATGTTCATGCTTAAAGTCTTATACCGAGAGCTAGAATAATTAATTTAATGTTGTCTCTATTTCTATTGGTGTAAATAACATACGCCCACATTCAAGTCATAAGACAGATTTCTGCGGAATGAAAGCGGGACATAAATCAAATATGTTCATGCTTAAAGTCTTATACCGAGAGCTAGAATAATTAATTTAATGTTGTCTCTATTTCTATTGGTGTAAATAACATACGCCCACATTCAAGTCATAAGACAGATTTCTGCGGAATGAAAGCGGGACACAAATCAAATATGTTCATGCTTAAAGTCTTATACCGGTAGCTAGAATAATTAATTTAATGTTGTCTCTATTTCTATTGGTGTAAATAATATACGCCCACATTCAAGTCATAAGACAGATTTCTGTGGAATTAAAGCGAGACACAAATCAAATATGTTCATGCTTAAAGTCTTATACCGGTAGCTAGAATAATTAATTTAATGTTGTCTCTATTTCTATTGGTGTAAACAACATACGCCCACATTCAAGTCATAAGACAGATTTCTGCGGAATGAAAGCGGGACACAAATCAAATATGTTCATGCTTAAAGTCTTATAGCGGTAGCTAGAATAATTAATTTAATGTTGTCTCTATTTCTATTGGTGTAAATAACATACGCCCACAATCAAGTCATAAAACAGATTTCTGCGGAATGAAAGCGGGACACAAATCAAATATGTTCATGCTTAAAGTCTTATACCGGTAGCTAGAATAATTAATTTAATGTTGTCTCTATTTCTATTGGTGTAAATAACATACGCCCACATTCAAGTCATAAGACAGATTTCTGCGGAATGAAAGCGGGACACAAATCAAATATGTTCATGCTTAAAGACTTATACCGGTAGCTAGAATAATTAATTTAATGTTGTCTTTATTTCTATTGGTGTAAATAACATACGCCCACATTCAAGTCATAAGACAGATTTCTGTGGAATTAAAGCGAGACACAAATCAAATATGTTCATGCTTAAAGTCTTATACCGGTAGCTAGAATAATTAATTTAATGTTATCTCTATATCTATTGGTGTAAATAATATACGCCCACATTCAAGTCATAAGACAGATTTCTGCGGAATGAAAGCGGGACACAAATCAAATATGTTCATGCTTAAAGTCTTATACCGGTAGCTAGAATAATTAATTTAATGTTGTCTCTATTTCTATTGGTGTAAATAACATACGCCCACATTCAAGTCATAAGACAGATTTCTGCGGAATGAAAGCGGGACACAAATCAAATATGTTCATGCTTAAAGACTTATACCGGTAGCTAGAATAATTAATTTAATGTTGTCTTTATTTCTATTGGTGTAAATAACATACGCCCACATTCAAGTCATAAGACAGATTTCTGTGGAATTAAAGCGAGACACAAATCAAATATGTTCATGCTTAAAGTCTTATACCGGTAGCTAGAATAATTAATTTAATGTTGTCTTTATTTCTATTGGTGTAAATAACATACGCCCACATTCAAGTCATAAGACAGATTTCTGCGGAATGAAAGCGGGACACAAATCAAATATGTTCATGCTTAAAGTCTTATACCGGTAGCTAGAATAATTAATTTAATGTTGTCTCTATTTCTATTGGTGTAAATAATATACGCCCACATTCAAGTCATAAGACAGATTTCTGTGGAATTAAAGCGAGACACAAATCAAATATGTTCATGCTTAAAGTCTTATACCGGTAGCTAGAATAATTAATTTAATGTTGTCTCTATTTCTATTGGTGTAAACAACATACGCCCACATTCAAGTCATAAGACAGATTTCTGCGGAATGAAAGCGGGACACAAATCAAATATGTTCATGCTTAAAGTCTTATAGCGGTAGCTAGAATAATTAATTTAATGTTGTCTCTATTTCTATTGGTGTAAATAACATACGCCCACAATCAAGTCATAAAACAGATTTCTGCGGAATGAAAGCGGGACACAAATCAAATATGTTCATGCTTAAAGTCTTATACCGGTAGCTAGAATAATTAATTTAATGTTGTCTCTATTTCTATTGGTGTAAATAATATACGCCCACATTTAAGTCATAAGACAGATTTCTGCGGAATGAAAGCGGGACACAAATGAAATATGTTCATGCTTAAAAGTCTTATACCGGTAGCTAGAATAATTAATTTAATGTTGTCTCTATTTCTATTGGTGTAAATAATATACGCCCACATTCAAGTCATAAGACAGATTTCTGCGGAATGAAAGCGGGACACAAATCAAATATGTTCATGCTTAAAGTCTTATACCGGTAGCTAGAATAATTAATTTAATGTTGTCTCTATTTCTATTGGTGTAAATAACATACGCCCACATTCAAGTCATAAGACAGATTTCTGCCGAATGAAAGCGGGACACAAATCAAATATGTTCATGCTTAAAGTCTTATACCGGTAACTAGAATAATTAATTTAATGTTGTCTCTATTTCTATTGGTGTAAATAACATACGCCCACATTCAAGTCATAAGACAGATTTCTGCCGAATGAAAGCGGGACACAAATCAAATATGTTCATGCTTAAAGTCTTATACCGGTAGCTAGAATAATTAATTTAATGTTGTCTCTATTTCTATTGGTGTAAATAATATACGCCCACATTCAAGTCATAAGACAGATTTCTGCGGAATGAAAGCGGGACACAAATCAAATATGTTCATGCTTAAAGTCTTATACCGGTAACTAGAATAATTAATTTAATGTTGTCTCTATTTCTATTGGTGTAAATAACATACGCCCACATTCAAGTCATAAGACAGATTTCTGCCGAATGAAAGCGGGACACAAATCAAATATGTTCATGCTTAAAGTCTTATACCGGTAGCTAGAATAATTAATTTAATGTTGTCTCTATTTCTATTGGTGTAAATAATATACGCCCACATTCAAGTCATAAGACAGATTTCTGCGGAATGAAAGCGGGACACAAATCAAATATGTTCATGCTTAAAGTCTTATACCGGTAACTAGAATAATTAATTTAATGTTGTCTCTATTTCTATTGGTGTAAATAACATACGCCCACATTCAAGTCATAAGACAGATTTCTGCGGAATGAAAGCGGGACACAAATGAAATATGTTCATGTTTAAAGTCTTATACCGGTAACTAGAATAATTAATTTAATGTTGTCTCTATTTCTATTGGTGTAAATAACATACGCCCACATTCAAGTCATAAGACAGATTTCTGCCGAATGAAAGCGGGACACAAATCAAATATGTTCATGCTTAAAGTCTTATACCGGTAGCTAGAATAATTAATTTAATGTTGTCTCTATTTCTATTGGTGTAAATAATATACGCCCACATTCAAGTCATAAGACAGATTTCTGCGGAATGAAAGCGGGACACAAATCAAATATGTTCATGCTTAAAGTCTTATACCGGTAACTAGAATAATTAATTTAATGTTGTCTCTATTTCTATTGGTGTAAATAACATACGCCCACATTCAAGTCATAAGACAGATTTCTGCGGAATGAAAGCGGGACACAAATGAAATATGTTCATGTTTAAAGTCTTATACCGGTAACTAGAATAATTAATTTAATGTTGTCTCTATTTCTATTGGTGTAAATAACATACGCCCACATTCAAGTCATAAAACAGATTTCTGCGGAATGAAAGCGGGACACAAATCAAATATGTTCATGCTTAAAGTCTTATACCGGTAGCTAGAATAATTAATTTAATGTTGTCTCTATTTCTATTGGTGTAAATAACATACGCCCACATTCAAGTCATAAAACAGATTTCTGCGGAATGAAAGCGGGACACAAATCAAATATGTTCATGCTTAAAGTCTTATACCGGTAGCTAGAATAATTAATTTAATGTTGTCTCTATTTCTATTGGTGTAAATAACATACGCCCACATTCAAGTCATAAGACAGATTTCTGCGGAATGAAAGCGGGACACAAATCAAATATGTTGATGCTTAAAGTCTTATACCGGTAGCTAGAATAATTAATTTAATGTTGTCTCTATTTCTATTGGTGTAAATAACATACGCCCACATTCAAGTCATAAGACAGATTTCTGCGGAATGAAAGCGGGACACAAATCAAATATGTTCATGCTTAAAGTCTTATACCGAGAGCTAGAATAATTAATTTAATGTTGTCTCTATTTCTATTGGTGTAAATAACATACGCCCACATTCAAGTCATAAGACAGATTTCTGTGGAATGAAAGCGGGACACAAATCAAATATGTTGATGCTTAAAGTCTTATACCGGTAGCTAGAATAATTAATTTAATGTTGTCTCTATTTCTATTGGTGTAAATAACATACGCCCACATTCAAGTCATAAGACAGATTTCTGCGGAATGAAAGCGGGACATAAATCAAATATGTTCATGCTTAAAGTCTTATACCGAGAGCTAGAATAATTAATTTAATGTTGTCTCTATTTCTATTGATGTAAATAACATACGCCCACATTCAAGTCATAAGATAGATTTCTGCGGAATGAAAGAGGGACACAAATCAAATATGTACATGCTTAAAGTCTTATACTGGTAGCTAGAATAATTAATTTAATGCTTACTTATGTATGTGAGAGCCTTCTTTAAGGTACTGGTCGCGCCTGTTAACACCTTCCGGCCTGAAGTCATTGCGGCTGCCCCTCAGTAGGTCCTCCCTGGCCCGTTTCTGTTCGTGCTGCGAGTTCGTCTTGCGGAAGTCGCGCGACAGGTCGGCCAGGATGTCGCGGTGCCTGTGCAACATGTGAAGCATTGCGGCTCCAGAAACTGGCTGCTCCGACATTCTTTCATTTATCTGGGAGAGCTAGAACAACATAGAAGTTTAATCGTGCTGTCAAACATAATAGTGAGGAATTAAAACGTAATTGACTGCCTGATATATATATATATATATATATATATATATATATATATATATATATTTTTTTTTGAAATATTTTTTGACATTCTTGTTAGCCTTGGTGCCCTCCATCCATTGGTATATGGTATAAGTACCATTCTCGTAACTCTTAAGGCTGCTACAGTTTTTCATGTTTTGTTCCAAAACGACCTTATATTTTAGAAATATTATTTAACATTCATGTTGGCCTTGGTGCCCTCTATCCTTTGGTATAAGTACCATTCTTGTAGCTCTTAAGGCTGCTACAGTTTTTCACGTTTTGTGCCAAAACGGCCTTATATTTTAGAAATATTATTTGACATTCCTGTTGGCCTTGGTACCCTCTATCCTTTGGTATAAGTACCATTCTTGTAGCTCTTAAGGCTGTTACAGTTTTTCACGTTTTGTGCCAAAACGGCCTTATATTTTAGAAATATTATTTGACATTCCTGTTGGCCTTGGTGCCCTCTATCCATTGGTATAAGTACCATTCTCGTAGCTCTTAAGGTTGCTACAGTTTTTCACGTTTTGTGCCAAAACGGCCTTATATTTTAGAAATATTATTTGACATTCCTGTTGGCCTTGGTGCCCTCTATCCTTTGGTATAAGTACCATTCTGGCAGCTCTTAAGGCTGCTACAGTTTTTCACGTTTTGTGCCAAAACGGCCTTATATTTTAGAAATATTATTTGACTTTCCTGTTGGCCTTGGTGCCCTCTATCCATTGGTATAAGTACCATTCTTGTAGCTCTTAAGGCTGCTACAGTTTTTCACGTTTTGTGCCAAAACGGCCTTATATTTTAGAAATATTATTTGACATTCCTGTTGGCCTTGGTGTCCTCTATCTTTTGGTATAAGTACCATTCTTGTAGCTCTTAAGGTTGCTACAGTTTTTTACATTTTGTGCCAAAACGGCCTTATATTTTAGAAATATTATTTGACATTCCTGTTGGCCTTGGTGCCCTCTATCCTTTGGTATAAGTACCATTCTGGCAGCTCTTAAGGCTGCTACAGTTTTTCACGTTTTGTGCCAAAACGGCCTTATATTTTAGAAATATTATTTGACTTTCCTGTTGGCCTTGGTGCCCTCTATCCATTGGTATAAGTACCATTCTTGTAGCTCTTAAGGCTGCTACAGTTTTTCACGTTTTGTGCCAAAACGGCCTTATATTTTAGAAATATTATTTGACATTCCTGTTGGCCTTGGTGTCCTCTATCTTTTGGTATAAGTACCATTCTTGTAGCTCTTAAGGTTGCTACAGTTTTTTACATTTTGTGCCAAAACGGCCTTATATTTTAGAAATATTATTTGATATTCCTGTTGGCCTTGGTGCCCTCTATCCTTTGGTATAAGTACCATTCTGGTAGCTCTTAAGGCTGCTACAGTTTTTCACGTTTTGTGCCAAAACGGCCTTATATTTTAGAAATATTATTTGACATTCCTGTTGGCCTTGGTGCCCTCTATCTTTTGGTATAAGTACCATTCTCGTAGCTCTTAAGGCTGCTACAGTTTTTCACGTTTTGTGCCAAAACAGCCTTATATTTTAGAAATATTATTTGACATTCCTGTTGGCCATGGTGCCCTCTATCCTTTGGTATAAGTACCATTCTTGCAGCTCTTAAGGCTGCTACAGTTTTTCACGTTTTGTGCCAAAACGGCCTTATATTTTAGAAATATTATTTGACTTTCCTGTTGGCCTTGGTGCCCTCTATCCATTGGTATAAGTACCATTCTTGTAGCTCTTAAGGCTGCTACAGTTTTTCACGTTTTGTGCCAAAACGGCCTTATATTTTAGAAATATTATTTGACATTCCTGTTGGCCTTGGTGTCCTCTATCTTTTGGTATAAGTACCATTCTTGTAGCTCTTAAGGCTGCTACAGTATTTCACGTTTTATGCCAAAACGGCCTTATATTTTAGAAATATTATTTGACATTCCTGTTGGCCTTGGTGCCCTCTATCCTTTGGTATAAGTACCATTCTGGTAGCTCTTAAGGCTGCTACAGTTTTTCACGTTTTGTGCCAAAACAGCCTTATATTTTAGAAATATTATTTAACATTCATGTTGGCCTTGGTGCCCTCTATCCATTGGTATAAGTACCATTCTTGTAGCTCTTAAGGCTGCTACAGTTTTTCACGTTTTGTGCCAAAACAGCCTTATATTTTAGAAATATTATTTAACATTCATGTTGGCCTTGGTGCCCTCTATCCATTGGTATAAGTACCATTCTTGTAGCTCTTAAGGCTGCTACAGTTTTTCATGTTTTGTGCCAAAACGGCCTTATATTTTAGAAATATTATTTGACTTTCCTGTTGGCCTTGGTGCCCTCTATCCATTGGTATAAGTACCATTCTTGTAGCTCTTAAGGCTGCTACAGTTTTTCACGTTTTGTGCCAAAACGGCCTTATATTTTAGAAATATTATTTAACATTCATGTTGGCCTTGGTGCCCTCTATCCATTGGTATAAGTACCATTCTCGTAGCTCTTAAGGCTGCTACAGTTTTTCACGTTTTGTGCCAAAACAGCCTTATATTTTAGAAATATTATTTGACTTTCCTGTTGGCCTTGGTGCCCTCTATCCTTTGGTATAAGTACCATTCTTGTAGCTCTTAAGGCTGCTACAGTTTTTCACGTTTTGTGCCAAAACAGCCTTATATTTTAGAAATATTATTTAACATTCATGTTGGCCTTGGTGCCCTCTATCCATTGGTATAAGTACCATTCTTGTAGCTGTTAAGGCTGCTACAGTTTTTCATGTTTTGTGCCAAAACGGCCTTATATTTTAGAAATATTATTTGACATTCCTGTTGGCCTTGGTGCCCTCTATCCTTTGGTATAAGTACCATTCTTGTAGCAGTTAAGGCTGCTACAGTTTTTCATGTTTTGTGCCAAAACGGCCTTATATTTTAGAAATATTATTTGACATTCCTGTTGGCCTTGGTGCCCTCTATCCTTTGGTATAAGTACCATTCTTGTAGCTCTTAAGGCTGCTCCAGTTTTTCACGTTTTGTGCCAAAACGGCCTTATATTTTAGAAATATTATTTGGCATTCCTGTTGGCCTTGGTGCCCTCTATCTTTTGGTATAAGTACTATTCTTGTAGCTCTTAAGGCTGCTACAGTTTTTCACGCTTTGTGCCAAAACGGCGTTATATTTTAGAAATATTATTTGACATTCCTGTTGGCCTTGGTGCCCTCTATCTTTTGGTATAAGTACCATTCTTGTAGCTCTTAAGGCTGATACAGTTTTTCACGTTTTGTGCCAAAACGGCCTTATATTTTAGAAATATTATTTAACATTCATGTTGGCCTTGGTGCCCTCTATCCATTGGTATAAGTACCATTCTTGTAGCTGTTAAGGCTGCTACAGTTTTTCATGTTTTGTGCCAAAACGGCCTTATATTTTAGAAATATTATTTGACATTCCTGTTGGCCTTGGTGCCCTCTATCCTTTGGTATAAGTACCATTCTTGTAGCTCTTAAGGCTGCTACAGTTTTTCATGTTTTGTGCCAAAACGGCCTTATATTTTAGAAATATTATTTGACATTCCTGTTGGCCTTGGTGCCCTCTATCCTTTGGTATAAGTACCATTCTTGTAGCTGTTAAGGCTGCTACAGTTTTTCATGTTTTGTGCCAAAACGGCCTTATATTTTAGAAATATTATTTGACATTCCTGTTGGCCTTGGTGCCCTCTATCCTTTGGTATAAGTACCATTCTTGTAGCTCTTAAGGCTGCTCCAGTTTTTCACGTTTTGTGCCAAAACGGCCTTATATTTTAGAAATATTATTTGGCATTCCTGTTGGCCTTGGTGCCCTCTATCTTTTGGTATAAGTACTATTCTTGTAGCTCTTAAGGCTGCTACAGTTTTTCACGCTTTGTGCCAAAACGGCCTTATATTTTAGAAATATTATTTGACATTCCTGTTGGCCTTGGTGCCCTCTATCTTTTGGTATAAGTACCATTCTTGTAGCTCTTAAGGCTGATACAGTTTTTCACGTTTTGTGCCAAAACGGCCTTATATTTTAGAAATATTATTTGACATTCCTGTTGGCCTTGGTGCCCTCTATCCATTGGTATAAGTACCATTCTTGTAGCTCTTAAGGCTGCTACAGTTTTTCACGTTTTGTGCCAAAACGGCCTTATATTTTAGAAATATTATTTGACATTCCTGTTGGCCTTGGTGCCCTCTATCCTTTGGTATAAGTACTATTCTTGTAGCTCTTAAGGCTTCTACAGTTTTTCATGTTTTGTGCCAAAACGGCCTTATATTTTAGAAATATTATTTGACATTCCTGTTGGCCTTGGTGCCCTCTATCCTTTGGTATAAGTACCATTCTTGTAGCTCTTAAGGCTGCTACAGTTTTTCACGTTTTGTGCCAAAACGGCCTTATATTTTAGAAATATTAATTGACATTCCTGTTGGCCTTGGTGCCCTCTATCCATTGGTATAAGTACCATTCTTGTAGCTCTTAAGGCTGCTACAGTTTTTCACGTTTTGTGCCAAAACGGCCTTATATTTTAGAAATATTATTTGACATTCCTGTTGGCCTTGGTGCCCTCTATCCATTGGTATAAGTACCATTCTTGTAGCTCTTAAGGCTGCTACAGTTTTTCACGTTTTGTGCCAAAACGGCCTTATATTTTAGAAATATTATTTGACATTCCTGTTGGCCTTGGTGCCCTCTATCCATTGGTATAAGTACCATTCTCGTAGCTCTTAAGGCTGCTACAGTTTTTCACGTTTTGTGCCAAAACGGCCTTATATTTTAGAAATATTATTTGGTATTCCTGTTGGCCTTGGTGCTCTCTATCCATTGGTATAAGTACCATTCTTGTAGCTCTTAAGGCTGCTACAGTTTCTCACGTTTTGTGCCAAAACGGCCTTATATTTTAGAAATATTATTTAACATTCATGTTGGCCTTGGTGCCCTCTATCCATTGGTATAAGTACCATTCTTGTAGCTGTTAAGGCTGCTACAGTTTTTCATGTTTTGTGCCAAAACGGCCTTATATTTTAGAAATATTATTTGACATTCCTGTTGGCCTTGGTGCCCTCTATCTTTTGGTATAAGTACCATTCTTGTAGCTCTTAAGGCTGCTACAGTTTTTCACGTTTTGTGCCAAAACGGCCTTATATTTTAGAAATATTATTTGACTTTCCTGTTGGCCTTGGTGCCCTCTATCCTTTGTTATAAGTACCATTCTTGTAGCTCTTAAGGCTGCTACAGTTTTTCACGTTTTGTGCCAAAACGGCCTTATATTTTAGAAATATTATTTGACTTTCCTGTTGGCCTTGGTGCCCTCTATCCTTTGGTATAAGTACCATTCTGGTAGCTCTTAAGGCTGCTACAGTTTTTCACGTTTTGTGCCAAAACGGCCTTATATTTTAGAAATATTATTTGACATTCCTGTTGGCCTTGGTGCCCTCTATCCATTGGTATAAGTACCATTCTTGTAGCTCTTAAGGCTGCTACAGTTTTTCACGTTTTGTGCCAAAACGGCCTTATATTTTAGAAATATTATTTGACATTCCTGTTGGCCTTGGTGCCCTCTATCCTTTGGTATAAGTACTATTCTTGTAGCTCTTAAGGCTTCTACAGTTTTTCATGTTTTGTGCCAAAACGGCCTTATATTTTAGAAATATTATTTGACATTCCTGTTGGCCTTGGTGCCCTCTATCCTTTGGTATAAGTACCATTCTTGTAGCTCTTAAGGCTGCTACAGTTTTTCACGTTTTGTGCCAAAACGGCCTTATATTTTAGAAATATTAATTGACATTCCTGTTGGCCTTGGTGCCCTCTATCCATTGGTATAAGTACCATTCTTGTAGCTCTTAAGGCTGCTACAGTTTTTCACGTTTTGTGCCAAAACGGCCTTATATTTTAGAAATATTATTTGACATTCCTGTTGGCCTTGGTGCCCTCTATCCTTTGGTATAAGTACCATTCTTGTAGCTGTTAAGGCTGCTACAGTTTTTCATGTTTTGTGCCAAAACGGCCTTATATTTTAGAAATATTATTTGACATTCCTGTTGGCCTTGGTGCCCTCTATCCTTTGGTATAAGTACCATTCTTGTAGCTCTTAAGGCTGCTCCAGTTTTTCACGTTTTGTGCCAAAACGGCCTTATATTTTAGAAATATTATTTGGCATTCCTGTTGGCCTTGGTGCCCTCTATCTTTTGGTATAAGTACTATTCTTGTAGCTCTTAAGGCTGCTACAGTTTTTCACGCTTTGTGCCAAAACGGCCTTATATTTTAGAAATATTATTTGACATTCCTGTTGGCCTTGGTGCCCTCTATCTTTTGGTATAAGTACCATTCTTGTAGCTCTTAAGGCTGATACAGTTTTTCACGTTTTGTGCCAAAACGGCCTTATATTTTAGAAATATTATTTGACATTCCTGTTGGCCTTGGTGCCCTCTATCCATTGGTATAAGTACCATTCTTGTAGCTCTTAAGGCTGCTACAGTTTTTCACGTTTTGTGCCAAAACGGCCTTATATTTTAGAAATATTATTTGACATTCCTGTTGGCCTTGGTGCCCTCTATCCTTTGGTATAAGTACTATTCTTGTAGCTCTTAAGGCTTCTACAGTTTTTCATGTTTTGTGCCAAAACGGCCTTATATTTTAGAAATATTATTTGGATTTCCTGTTGGCCTTGGTGCCCTCTATCTTTTGGTATAAGTACTATTCTTGTAGCTCTTAAGGCTGCTACAGTTTTTCACGCTTTGTGCCAAAACGGCCTTATATTTTAGAAATATTATTTGACATTCCTGTTGGCCTTGGTGCCCTCTATCTTTTGGTATAAGTACCATTCTTGTAGCTCTTAAGGCTGATACAGTTTTTCACGTTTTGTGCCAAAACGGCCTTATATTTTAGAAATATTATTTGACATTCCTGTTGGCCTTGGTGCCCTCTATCCATTGGTATAAGTACCATTCTTGTAGCTCTTAAGGCTGCTACAGTTTTTCACGTTTTGTGCCAAAACGGCCTTATATTTTAGAAATATTATTTGACATTCCTGTTGGCCTTGGTGCCCTCTATCCTTTGGTATAAGTACTATTCTTGTAGCTCTTAAGGCTTCTACAGTTTTTCATGTTTTGTGCCAAAACGGCCTTATATTTTAGAAATATTATTTGACATTCCTGTTGGCCTTGGTGCCCTCTATCCTTTGGTATAAGTACCATTCTTGTAGCTCTTAAGGCTGCTACAGTTTTTCACGTTTTGTGCCAAAACGGCCTTATATTTTAGAAATATTAATTGACATTCCTGTTGGCCTTGGTGCCCTCTATCCATTGGTATAAGTACCATTCTTGTAGCTCTTAAGGCTGCTACAGTTTTTCACGTTTTGTGCCAAAACGGCCTTATATTTTAGAAATATTATTTGACATTCTTGTTGGCCTTGGTGCCCTCTATCCATTGGTATAAGTACCATTCTTGTAGCTCTTAAGGCTGCTACAGTTTTTCACGTTTTGTGCCAAAACGGCCTTATATTTTAGAAATATTATTTGACATTCCTGTTGGCCTTGGTGCCCTCTATCCATTGGTATAAGTACCATTCTTGTAGCTCTTAAGGCTGCTACAGTTTTTCACGTTTTGTGCCAAAACGGCCTTATATTTTAGAAATATTATTTGACATTCCTGTTGGCCTTGGTGCCCTCTATCCTTTGGTATAAGTACCATTCTTGTAGCTCTTAAGGCTGTTACAGTTTTTCACGTTTTGTGCCAAAACGGCCTTATATTTTAGAAATATTATTTGACATTCCTGTTGGCCTTGGTGCCCTCTATCCATTGGTATAAGTACCATTCTCGTAGCTCTTAAGGTTGCTACAGTTTTTCACGTTTTGTGCCAAAACAGCATTATATTTTAGAAATATTATTTGACATTCCTGTTGGCCTTGGTGCCCTCTATCCATTGGTATAAGTACCATTCTCGTAGCTCTTAAGGCTGCTACAGTTTTTCACGTTTTGTGCCAAAGCGGCCTTATATTTTAGAAATATTATTTGACATTCCTGTTGGCCTTGGTGCCCTCTATCCATTGGTATAAGTACCATTCTCGTAGCTCTTAAGGTTGCTACAGTTTTTCACGTTTTGTGCCAAAACGGCCTTATATTTTAGAAATATTATTTAACATTCATGTTGGCCTTGGTACCCTCTATCCATTGGTATAAGTACCATTCTCGTAGCTCTTAAGGCTGCTACAGTTTTTCACGTTTTGTGCCAAAACGGCCTTATATTTTAGAAATATTATTTGACATTCCTATTGGCCTTGGTGCCCTCTATCCTTTGGTATAAGTACCATTCTTGTAGCTCTTAAGGCTGCTACAGTTTTTCATGTTTTGTGCCAAAACGGCCTTATATTTTAGAAATATTATTTGACATTCCTGTTGGCCTTGGTGCCCTCTATCCATTGGTATAAGTACCATTCTCGTAGCTCTTAAGGTTGCTACAGTTTTTCACGTTTTGTGCCAAAGCGGCCTTATATTTTAGAAATATTATTTGGCATTCCTGATGGCCTTGGTGCCCTCTATCCTTTGGTATAAGTACCATTCTTGTAGCTCTTAAGGCTGCTACAGTTTTTCACGTTTTGTGCCAAAACGGCCTTATATTTTAGAAATATTATTTGACATTCCTGTTGGCCTTGGTGCCCTCTATCCATTGGTATAAGTACCATTCTCGTAGCTCTTAAGGCTGCTACAGTTTTTCACGTTTTGTGCCAAAGCGGCCTTATATTTTAGAAATATTATTTGACTTTCCTGTTGGCCTTAGTGCCCTCTATCCATTGGTATAAGTACCATTCTCGTAGCTCTTAAGGCTGCTACAGTTTTTCACGTTTTGTGCCAAAACGGCCTTATATTTTAGAAATATTATTTGACATTCCTATTGGCCTTGGTGCCCTCTATCCTTTGGTATAAGTACCATTCTTGTAGCTCTTAAGGCTGCTACAGTTTTTCATGTTTTGTGCCAAAACGGCCTTATATTTTAGAAATATTATTTGACATTCCTGTTGGCCTTGGTGCCCTCTATCCATTGGTATAAGTACCATTCTTGTAGCTCTTAAGGCTGCTACAGTTTTTCATGTTTTGTGCCAAAACGGCCTTATATTTTAGAAATATTATTTGACATTCCTGTTGGCCTTGGTGCCCTCTATCCATTGGTATAAGTACCATTCTTGTAGCTCTTAAGGCTGCTACAGTTTTTCACGTTTTGTGCCAAAACAGCATTATATTTTAGAAATATTATTTGACATTCCTGTTGGCCTTGGTGCCCTCTATCCATTGGTATAAGTACCATTCTCGTAGCTCTTAAGGCTGCTACAGTTTTTCACGTTTTGTGCCAAAGCGGCCTTATATTTTAGAAATATTATTTGACTTTCCTGTTGGCCTTAGTGCCCTCTATCCATTGGTATAAGTACCATTCTCGTAGCTCTTAAGGCTGCTACAGTTTTTCACGTTTTGTGCCAAAACGGCCTTATATTTTAGAAATATTATTTGACATTCCTATTGGCCTTGGTGCCCTCTATCCTTTGGTATAAGTACCATTCTTGTAGCTCTTAAGGCTGCTACAGTTTTTCATGTTTTGTGCCAAAACGGCCTTATATTTTAGAAATATTATTTGACATTCCTGTTGGCCTTGGTGCCCTCTATCCATTGGTATAAGTACCATTCTTGTAGCTCTTAAGGCTGCTACAGTTTTTCATGTTTTGTGCCAAAACGGCCTTATATTTTAGAAATATTATTTGACATTCCTGTTGGCCTTGGTGCCCTCTATCCATTGGTATAAGTACCATTCTTGTAGCTCTTAAGGCTGCTACAGTTTTTCACGTTTTGTGCCAAAACAGCATTATATTTTAGAAATATTATTTGACATTCCTGTTGGCCTTGGTGCCCTCTATCCATTGGTATAAGTACCATTCTCGTAGCTCTTAAGGCTGCTACAGTTTTTCACGTTTTGTGCCAAAGCGGCCTTATATTTTAGAAATATTATTTGACTTTCCTGTTGGCCTTAGTGCCCTCTATCCATTGGTATAAGTACCATTCTCGTAGCTCTTAAGGCTGCTACAGTTTTTCACGTTTTGTGCCAAAACGGCCTTATATTTTAGAAATATTATTTGACATTCCTGTTGGCCTTGGTGCCCTCTATCTTTTGGTATAAGTACCATTCTTGTAGCTCTTAAGGCTGCTACAGTTTTTCACGTTTTGTGCCAAAACGGCCTTATATTTTAGAAATATTATTTGACATAGTTATTGTATCATAATATGATTTCTATATTCTTATTCACTACTATTACACATACTATTACAATAGTACGTTTAATAGTAGTGAATAAGAATATAGAATTCATATTCATATAAAATAGTATGTGTAATAGTAGTGAATAAGAATATAGAATTCGTATTACCATACAATATCTGCTTTATTAATGTTTAGCTGATAGATTTCAGCATGTTCAGGATAACTAGATAGTTATAACTCTTGATATACCAACACTCTAATTACATAGTAAATAAACACCTTGAAAACTTACTTTTTGGAGCAAATCTTCAATTTCCAATGCCATCGTCTCAAATGTGTCCTCATCGGACAACAGTGGGACCTTATCACTGCTGCCATGGTGTGTTTTTAGCCCTGCTCCAAGTTTACTGAACGCCACTAGCTTTAAATCAATGTCGTTCTCCAAGTGGCGAGCCTGCCTTCGCAGATCTAATTTAATGAAGACACGTCATTAACAAATAAAATTCATGCAGGTGTACGGTGCAAACAGCACAGTTGGTCTGCACAAAAGCTAATATGCTCTTGCTACAATATTTGTAGGTATTTGTAGTAATTTTTAACCCAATATTTACCTTCGTAAGTTAAAACCGTACCAGCCATTTTCAGCTGTCACTATGACATTAGATTTGGGTACGTTCCGCGCGGTTCAGTGCTGGATGTTATTCATATCTCACTGGTTTAGTTCATTTCCCTGCTCGCCGTCAGATCGTAAATAGAGATAATAGACCAAGGGGTTTATTCTGTAAGTACAGAACGTTCTCATAATAAGCAGAATGGTTCTGTAATATACTTTTGTAAGATTGCCTTACTGCTAATATCATACTGAACTGAACGGAACGCACCCATTCGAAAGTCAAACAGCCGTGAAGCCCCCAACAGTTTTTTTTTGTTTGTTTGTCTGGGGGAAATTGCAGTTTCACCCCAGTGGCAACACTTTTGTTTCAAAACATAACGGTTCTTCGCTGCCCCCACAAAAGTAACTACTAAAAACATGCGGCCCGACAACAAGAGCGATTCCTTCACATTCCACAGGAACTCAGCTGTAACCAGCTCCAATTCCAGTGATGGCAGGATACACAATTGCAGGAAGAAGCTGCAGGACCGGTTTGAGCAGGCTGAAACTGGTGAGTGATTGAGACTTGTGTGGCTTAAATCGGTGTTTGTTTATACGTTTTGTTTTTTTAGCGTCGTACAGTAATATAGAGGACAGGCATAATCGTAGTGTACTCTCTGTGCTCTCATTAAATGATACAAGGAAGGCATTTCGGAATGGTGCAGAAAAGTTGTCGAAAACTTTTAGTAATGTTCGGACTACATTTGGGACATTCTCACAGGTAATATCATACAATATTTAAGTTTTATTATTAGGTGTTGGCCTCTATTAGGTGTTGGTTCAATAATTCCACCCTAGAGAAACAAAAGAAAATAGAAAATAATCGATTATCCCACACTCAAGAATATTTCAATACTCCCACCCTTGAGTAAAGGTCGTTTTAGTCAAGACAATTTCTTGACTCAAAAGTTAGTCAAGATGCAAGACAATCTAAATTGTCTCCTATCATGCAGCAAATGATTTGAAATATTGAATTAAATGTTAGATCGAATGGAAAAATATAACACGTTCTATTTGTTAAGAACAAATTGTATGGGAGGAGGATATATGAATTAATTGAGCTAAGGAATTGTCTTGTCTAAAACAACCTTAAGAAAATAAAATAGATGTATAGAAATAATCAATAATCCCATACTTGAGAATGGTTCAATAATCCCACCCTTGAGTAAGAAAAGAAAATAGATGTATAGAAATAATCTATAATCCCACACTCGAGAACGTAAAGAAAATAGATGTATAGAAAACATTTTAATATGTATAAATTAATGATTAATATTGAATTAATAATAATAATAATAATGTAGAAGGTGGTAGAAGGCATTTTATTAATAATAATAATTAATGATTCCAACTGAGTTTTTTTTATATCCATAGAAATTCAAGATTTCAACCAAACGAAGGCAGATTTTGGAGGAGGGACCAATGACGCCTAATTGTGACACTCCACAGACTTTCACAAAAACTGTGTTGGGGAGGACACCTACACAGCTATACAGTCCCTTCAGTATAGAGAGTCCTATTGCAAAAGACAAGGAGAACCAGCCCCCGTTGACTCCATGCAATCAATCGCAGAAGAGTGTAACTGCATGGCAAAGGTAATGATTAATTCAATTACATGTATGACTATATTACTATGTAAGACTTATGCCAGCATGACTTAAATCCAAACCTAAATCTGACTGGTGAAAGTCATCTGTATATGATAACAACAGAATGTAGTCAAATTCTGTTGTGTATGACTTAAACCAGCCTGACTTGAATCCTAACCTAAATTAGACTGGCGAAAGTCATGTGCATATGATAACACAACAGAATGTAGTCAAATTCTGTTATTTGTATGACTTATGCCAGTTTGACTTGAATCTTGGCCCAAATCAGGCTGGCAAAAGATTGGTAATACAACAGAATATAGTCAAATTCAATTATGTGTATGACTTATACCAGCCTGACTTGAATCCTAACCTAAATTAGACTGACGAAAGTCATGTGCATATGATAACACAACAGAATGTAGTCAAATTCTGTTATTTGTATGACTTATGCCAGTTTGACTTGAATATTGGCCCAAATCAGGTTGGCAAAAGACTGGTAATACAACAGAATATAGTCAAATTCAGTTATGTGTATGACTTATACCCGCCTGACTTGAATCCTAACCTAACTTAGACTGGCAAAAGTCATGTGCATATGATAACACAACCAAATGTAGTCAAATTCTGTTATTTGTATGACTTATGCCAGCCTGACTTGAATCTTGACCCAAATCAGGCTGGCAAAAGACTGGTAATACAACAGAATATAGTCAAATTCAGTTATGTGTATGACTTATACCAGCCTGACTTGAATCCTAACTTAAATTAGACTGGTGAAAGTCATGTGCATAAGATAACACAACTGAATGTAGTCAAATTCTGTTATTAGTATGACTTATGCCAGTTTGACTTGAATCCTGACCCAAATCAAGCTGGCAAAAGACTGGTAATACAACAGAATATAGTCAAATTCAGTTATGTGTATGACTTATACCAGCCTGACTTGAATCCTAACCTAAATTAGATTGGCGAAAGTCATGTGCATATGATAACAACAGAATGTAGTCAAATTCTGTTATTTGTATGACTTATGCCAGCTTGACTTGAATCCTAACCCAAATCAGGCTGGCAAAAGACTGGTAATACAACAGAATATAGTCAAATTCAGTTATGTGTATGACTTATACCAGCCTGACTTGAATCCTAACCTAAATTAGACTGGCGAAAGTCATGTGCATATGATAACACAACCAAATGTAGTCAAATTCTATTATTTGTATGACTTATGCCAGCCTGACTTGAATCCTGACCCAAATCAGGCTGGCAAAAGACTGGTAATACAACAGAATATAGTCAAATTCAGTTATGTGTATGACTTATACCAGCCTGACTTGAATCCTAACCTAAATTAGACTGGCGAAAGTCATGTGCATATGATAACACAACAGAATGTAGTCAAATTCTGTTATTAGTATGACTTATGCCAGTTTGACTTGAATCCTGACCCAAATCAGGCTGGCAAAAGACTGGTAATACAATAGAATATAGTCAAATTCAGTTATGTGTATGACTTATACCAGCCTGACTTGAATCCTAACCTAAATTAGACTGACGAAAGTCATGTGCATATGATAACACAACAGAATGTAGTCAAATTCTGTTATTTGTATGACTTATGTCAGCCTGACTTGAATCTTGACCCAAATCAGGCTGGCAAAAGACTGGTAATACAACAGAATATAGTCAAATTCAGTTATGTGTATGACTTATACCATCCTGACTTGAATCCTAACCTAAATTAGACTGGCGAAAGTCATGTGCATATGATAACACAACAGAATGTAGTCAAATTCTGTTATTTGTATGACTTATGCTAACATGGCTTGAATCCTAACCTAATTCAGGCTGTAATAAGTCAGCCATTATCTGTAAAAACTATATGTATGCGTAATTACACAATTTATGATTGTTTTCAGGAAGCGAAATCTATTAGATGACATTTTCCATTGACTGATGAGAAAGACTGGTTAGCCCTCAAGCACTTTACACTTTGTATTATTAGGTTTATTTACAAAACAAACAAAAAAACATGAAACTATTTTCAGAATTGCTTGTGAATGATGCTATACTCAAACTATTTTTTTTAAATAATATTTATTACTGATTTTCCACTTTGGTAGCTTGTAGAAATATATATTTATACACCTATTTCAAGTAGATTTAATTTTTCCATTATACACATTAATAGTATAAAGTTATTCCATCCATTACATCCCATACATATATATGTGTAAGAGTGCTTTGAAGTTGAGTATATAAAGGATTCAAATGTAAGTATGAAAGTAATTGAAAACTGAGGACAATTATATGATTATGACTGAGGATGCTTCTACAATTAAACATGAACGTGTAATTGCATACATTTGAGGTCACACATTTATGATTTATTGTAGTAACAATGATTTAAAGTAACTTAAAAGTCGAGAAAATTGAAATTAATTGAAAATGTATAAAAACTGAGGACAATTTAAGGAACTTTGAGGTTACAAATGTATGAACTATCTTGTTTAAAAGTGGCGAATGTATCGAATATTTAGCAAACGTGAGGACATGCAATTACAGACAACTGAGGTCACACATTTATGATTTAATGCTGTAACAATGATTTAAAGTAACTTAAAAGTCGAGAAAATTGAAATTAATTGAAATTGTACAAAAACTGAGGACAATTTACGGAACTTTGAGGTTACAAATGTATGAACTATCTTGTTTAAAAGTGGCGAATGTATCGAATATTTAGCAAACGTGAGGACATGCAATTACAGACAACTGAGGTCACATATTTATGATTGAATGCTGTAACAATGATTTAAAGTAACTTAAACGTCGAGAAAATTGAAATGAATTGAAGATATATAAAAACTGAGGACAATTTACGTAACTTTGAGGTTACAAATGTATGAACTATTTTGTTTAAAAGTGACGAATGTATCGAATATTTAGCAAACGTGAGGACATGCAATTTCAGACAACTGAGGTCACACATTTATGATTTAATGCTGTAACAATGATTTAAAGTAACTTAAACGTCGAGAAAATTGAAATTAATTGAAAATGTATAAAAACTGAGGACAATTTACGGAACTTTAAGGTTACAAATGTATGAACTATTTTGTTTAAAAGTGGCGAATGTATCGAATATTTAGCAAATGTGAAGACATGCTATTACAGACCACTGAGGTCACACATTTATGATTTAATGTTGTAACAATGATTTAAAGTAACTTAAAAGTCGAGAAAATTGAAATTAATTGAAAATGTATAAAAACTGAGGACAATTTACGGAACTTTGAGGTTACAAATGTATGAACTATCTTGTTTAAAAGTGGCGAATGTATCGAATATTTAGCAAACGTGAGGACATGCAATTACAGACAACTGAGGTCACACATTTATGGTTTAATGCTGTAACAATGATTTAAAATAACTTAAAAGTCGAGAAAATTGAAATTAATTGAAAATGTATACAAAACTGAGGACAATTTACTGAACTTTGAGGTTACAAATGTATGAACTATTTTGTTTAAAAGTGACGAATGTATCGAATATTTAGCAAACGTGAGGACATGCAATTACAGACAACTGAGGTCACACATTTATGACTTACTGTTGTAACAATGATTTAAAGTAACTTAAAAGTCGAGAAAATTGAAATTAATTGAAAATGTATAAAAACTGAGGACAATTTACGTAACTTTGAGGTTACAAATGTATGAACTATTTTGTTTAAAAGTGACGAATGTATCGAATATTTAGCAAACGTGAGGACATGCAATTTCAGACAACTGAGGTCACACATTTATGATTTAATGCTGTAACAATGATTTAAAGTAACTTAAAAGTCGAGAAAATTGAAATTAATTGAAAATGTATAAAAACTGAGGACAATTTACGGAACTTTGAGGTTACAAATGTATGAACTATTTTGTTTAAAAGTGACGAATGTATCGAATATTTAGCAAACGTGAGGACATGCAATTTCAGACAACTGAGGTCACACATTTATGATTTAATGCTGTAACAATGATTTAAAGTAACTTAAAAGTCGAGAAAATTGAAATTAATTGAAAATGTATAAGAACTGAGGACAATTTATGGAACTTTGAGGTTACAAATGTATGAACTATCTTGTTTAAAAGTGGCGAATGTATCGGATATTTAGCAAACGTGAGGACATGCAATTACAGACAACTGAGGTCACACATTTATGATTTAATGTTGTAACAATGATTCAAAGCAACTTAAAAGTCGAGAAAATTGAAATTAATTGAAAATGTATAATAACTGAGGACAATTTATGGAACTTTAAGGTTACAAATGTATGAACTATTTTGTTTAAAAGTGGCGAATGTATCGAATATTTAGCAAACGTGAGGACATGCAATTACAGTCAACTGAGGTCACACATTTATGATTTAATGTTCTAACAATGATTTAAAGTAACTTAAACGTCGAGAAAATTGAAATTAATTGAAAATGTATAAAAACTGAGGACAATTTAAGGAACTTTGAGGTTACAAATGTATGAACTATCTTGTTTAAAAGTGGCGAATGTATCGAATATTTAGCAAACGTGAGGACATGCAATTACAGACAACTGAGGTCACACATTTATGATTTAATGCTGTAACAATGATTTAAAGTAACTTAAAAGTCGAGAAAATTGAAATTAATTGAAATTGTACAAAAACTGAGGACAATTTACGGAACTTTGAGGTTACAAATGTATGAACTATCTTGTTTAAAAGTGGCGAATGTATCGAATATTTAGCAAACGTGAGGACATGCAATTACAGACAACTGAGGTCACACTTTTATGATTTAATGTTGTAACAATGATTTAAAGTAACTTAAAAGTCGAGAAAATTGAAATTAATTGAAAATGTATAAAAACTGAGGACAATTTACGGAACTTTGAGGTTACAAATGTATGAACTATCTTGTTTAAAAGTGGCGAATGTATCGAATATTTAGCAAACGTGAGGACATGCAATTACAGACAACTGAGGTCACACATTTATGATTTAATGTTGTAACAATGATTTAAAGTAACTTAAAAGTCGAGAAAATTGAAATTAATTGAAATTGTATAAAAACTGAGGACAATTTACGGAACTTTGAGGTTACAAATGTATGAACTATTTTGTTTAAAAGTGACGAATGTATCGAATATTTAGCAAACGTGAGGACATGCAATTACAGACAACTGAGGTAACACTTTTATGATTTAATGTTGTAACAATGATTTAAAGCAACTTAAAAGTCGAGAAAATTGAAATTAATTGAAAATGTATAATAACTGAGGACAATTTATGGAACTTTGAGGTTACAAATGTATGAACTATCTTTTTTGAAAGTGGCGAATGTATCGAATATTTAGCAAACGTGAGGACATGCAATTACAGACAACTGAGGTCACACATTTATGATTTAATGTTGTAACAATGATTTAAAGTAACTTAAAAGTCGAGAAAATTGAAATTAATTGAAATTGTATAAAAACTGAGGACAATTTACGGAACTTTGAGGTTACAAATGTATGAACTATTTTGTTTAAAAGTGACGAATGTATCGAATATTTAGCAAACGTGAGGACATGCAATTACAGACAACTGAGGTAACACTTTTATGATTTAATGTTGTAACAATGATTTAAAGCAACTTAAAAGTCGAGAAAATTTTAATTAATTGAAAATGTATAATAACTGAGGACAATTTATGGAACTTTGAGGTTACAAATGTATGAACTATCTTTTTTGAAAGTGGCGAATGTATCGAATATTTAGCAAACGTGAGGACATGCAATTACAGACAACTGAGGTCACACATTTATGATTTAATGTTGTAACAATGATTTAAAGTAACTTAAAAGTCGAGAAAATTGAAATTAATTGAAAATGTATAAAAACTGAGGACAATTTACGGAACTTTGAGGTTACAAATGTATGAACTATCTTGTTTAAAAGTGGCGAATGTATCGAATATTTAGCAAACGTGAGGACATGCAATTACAGTCAACTGAGGTCACACATTTATGATTTAATGTTCTAACAATGATTTAAAGTAACTTAAACGTCGAGAAAATTGAAATTAATTGAAAATGTATAAAAACTGAGGACAATTTAAGGAACTTTGAGGTTACAAATGTATGAACTATCTTGTTTAAAAGTGGCGAATGTATCGAATATTTAGCAAACGTGAGGACATGCAATTACAGACAACTGAGGTCACACATTTATGATTTAATGCTGTAACAATGATTTAAAGTAACTTAAAAGTCGAGAAAATTGAAATTAATTGAAATTGTACAAAAACTGAGGACAATTTACGGAACTTTGAGGTTACAAATGTATGAACTATCTTGTTTAAAAGTGGCGAATGTATCGAATATTTAGCAAACGTGAGGACATGCAATTACAGACAACTGAGGTCACACTTTTATGATTTAATGTTGTAACAATGATTTAAAGTAACTTAAAAGTCGAGAAAATTGAAATTAATTGAAAATGTATAAAAACTGAGGACAATTTACGGAACTTTGAGGTTACAAATGTATGAACTATCTTGTTTAAAAGTGGCGAATGTATCGAATATTTAGCAAACGTGAGGACATGCAATTACAGACAACTGAGGTCACACATTTATGATTTAATGTTGTAACAATGATTTAAAGTAACTTAAAAGTCGAGAAAATTGAAATTAATTGAAATTGTATAAAAACTGAGGACAATTTACGGAACTTTGAGGTTACAAATGTATGAACTATTTTGTTTAAAAGTGACGAATGTATCGAATATTTAGCAAACGTGAGGACATGCAATTACAGACAACTGAGGTAACACTTTTATGATTTAATGTTGTAACAATGATTTAAAGCAACTTAAAAGTCGAGAAAATTGAAATTAATTGAAAATGTATAATAACTGAGGACAATTTATGGAACTTTGAGGTTACAAATGTATGAACTATCTTTTTTGAAAGTGGCGAATGTATCGAATATTTAGCAAACGTGAGGACATGCAATTACAGACAACTGAGGTCACACATTTATGATTTAATGTTGTAACAATGATTTAAAGTAACTTAAAAGTCGAGAAAATTGAAATTAATTGAAAATGTATAAAAACTGAGGACAATTTACGGAACTTTGAGGTTACAAATGTATGAACTATCTTGTTTAAAAGTGGCGAATGTATCGAATATTTAGCAAACGTGAGGACATGCAATTACAGACAACTGAGGTCACACATTTATGATTTAATGTTGTAACAATGATTCAAAGCAACTTAAAAGTCGAGAAAATTGAAATTAATTGAAAATGTATAATAACTGAGGACAATTTATGGAACTTTAAGGTTACAAATGTATGAACTATTTTGTTTAAAAGTGGCGAATGTATCGAATATTTAGCAAACGTGAGGACATGCAATTACAGTCAACTGAGGTCACACATTTATGATTTAATGTTCTAACAATGATTTAAAGTAACTTAAACGTCGAGAAAATTGAAATTAATTGAAAATGTATAAAAACTGAGGACAATTTAAGGAACTTTGAGGTTACAAATGTATGAACTATCTTGTTTAAAAGTGGCGAATGTATCGAATATTTAGCAAACGTGAGGACATGCAATTACAGACAACTGAGGTCACACATTTATGATTTAATGCTGTAACAATGATTTAAAGTAACTTAAAAGTCGAGAAAATTGAAATTAATTGAAATTGTACAAAAACTGAGGACAATTTACGGAACTTTGAGGTTACAAATGTATGAACTATCTTGTTTAAAAGTGGCGAATGTATCGAATATTTAGCAAACGTGAGGACATGCAATTACAGACAACTGAGGTCACACTTTTATGATTTAATGTTGTAACAATGATTTAAAGTAACTTAAAAGTCGAGAAAATTGAAATTAATTGAAAATGTATAAAAACTGAGGACAATTTACGGAACTTTGAGGTTACAAATGTATGAACTATCTTGTTTAAAAGTGGCGAATGTATCGAATATTTAGCAAACGTGAGGACATGCAATTACAGACAACTGAGGTCACACATTTATGATTTAATGTTGTAACAATGATTTAAAGTAACTTAAAAGTCGAGAAAATTGAAATTAATTGAAATTGTATAAAAACTGAGGACAATTTACGGAACTTTGAGGTTACAAATGTATGAACTATTTTGTTTAAAAGTGACGAATGTATCGAATATTTAGCAAACGTGAGGACATGCAATTACAGACAACTGAGGTAACACTTTTATGATTTAATGTTGTAACAATGATTTAAAGCAACTTAAAAGTCGAGAAAATTGAAATTAATTGAAAATGTATAATAACTGAGGACAATTTATGGAACTTTGAGGTTACAAATGTATGAACTATCTTTTTTGAAAGTGGCGAATGTATCGAATATTTAGCAAACGTGAGGACATGCAATTACAGACAACTGAGGTCACACTTTTATGATTTAATGTTGTAACAATGATTTAAAGTAACTTAAAAGTCGAGAAAATTGAAATTAATTGAAAATGTATAAAAACTGAGGACAATTTACGGAACTTTGAGGTTACAAATGTATGAACTATCTTGTTTAAAAGTGGCGAATGTATCGAATATTTAGCAAACGTGAGGACATGCAATTACAGACAACTGAGGTCACACTTTTATGAATTAATGTTGTAACAATGATTTAAAGTAACTTAAAAGTCGAGAAAATTGAAATTAATTGAAAATGTATAAAAAACTGAGGACAATTTACTGAACTTTGAGGTTACAAATGTATGAACTACTTTGTTTAAAAGTGACGAATGTATTGAATATTTAGCAAACGTGAGGACAAGCAATTACAGACAACTGAGGTCACACTTTTATGATTTAATGCTGTAACAATGATTTAAAGTAACTTCTATCTTTATAGAGCTATCCGCTGTGAGGCTTTTCCGCCGATCAGGGGAGAATCTCAGGGTAGTTTAATCACCCAGTATTTACCTTAACTTCATAGAAAACCTCTGAAAAACTGTGAAAGGTGATTCGTAAAAATACGCGCCTACGCGACTGCGCAGTACTAGACACTTCTTTTTTCGCGCCCCCTTCAGTCGCGCTCTAGGCATGTGCCCTGTCTACCATACCCTAGTTACGCCTCTGGTTATTGCAAAGTTATTTAAAGAATTTTGTGTAATTCAAGCACTTGTAACTTTCAAACATGATTATATTGCACTTTATCCCCACCATAGTGAATGCCCTACATTTTTTTTTTCAACCAACACTCAAATCTAATTAAACAATTAATTCAGTTTTAGTTTAGTGCATTCGGTTAACAAATAAAACGAACCCCAGAATCATTTGAATCCCCCCCAGGTTGAAAACTGCTGGCCGTCTTAAAAATAGAACCCTGCACGCCGCCGGCAGCGTCCGGAAATAAAATTTCGCACCCCGCGGTTGGCAGCTATTGTTAGTAAATTTCTACCTCTCTCGGGCGAGCACTCGGTCGCGTTTCTTATTAAGTTTTTTTTTCGGTCACGCAGCCGCGGCAATATTCGCACGTCCCGTGCGACGAGTGGACGACAACGGTGAGGACCTGCCAGGATGTTGATCGAGGACCAGGAGGCGTTCAAGACCTGGTTGACGGCCGTGCTGAAACCCATGTAAGTCTACCAATATTTCGCGCTATTAGGGCCTGAAAACGGCTGTTTCGGGGGGCACGTGCGCCCTGGGGGGCTTCTACGAGGTGAATTTAACCCAGTAAAGCACCCTGCATGACCCTGCTGTGTTTGTGCGTAGATTTGCTGACATAACCTATATGTTATGAAATGTTGGCGTATGAGATTGTTTTTTTTAAAACTGTGTTTTAGTTAACACTCAACTAGTAATTTACAACTGTTGTGGTTTAATATTGCCCAACTTGTGTAATTTAAAATATAAGTTACATTCATTACAGTTTTTTGTATTATTTATGGATTGCAATTAGGTTAATTTATGCAAAGTTTAGGGTTCTCATTATCAAGCTTGTTACAATTAACAACTTATATATTTGCAGTAGATCTGAAATTACAACCCCTTACACTCTTGATATCGTACAATGAATTACATTTGTTTGTCAATTATAAGTCTTCTTCTTAAAGTGTCATGCTCCCTATGGAATGTTAAGAACTATGCCGTCAATTACAATTGTTTTGCAATTTATCATACACCCTCATTTCAAAAGCTTGATACACTTCTCAGTATGATGCTGAAAACATTCACCTACCCTAGTGTTCTTAATAGGGTTAAACTCAGTCGACATGGAAAAGAAATTCACCTCAGCTCATACCTCATACCAAATTTTTCACAGAATGTGGTAAATTTGCAGTATCGCTGTTTTTTGGATAGAAGTTAGTAGATTTTGTGACAGATCAGATTGCTGTTTTTGCAACTTTTTTGAGACTACACCATTTGAGGACATCAGGATTATGGTCATAGTTTGTTAATTCCATCGCTAAATTATCATACTTGTTATTGCAACATCGATGATTAAACATTAATTATTATAATTATTTAGATAAAGAAGTACACCATAATTATTGTAGTCGTAGTAGTAGTAAATAAGATAGTTCTACTGTATTATAAAAATGTCTTCTCATAAGTTTGCATTGTTGTGAATTGCATACATTTGTAGCTCATTAATATTTGGTGTGTTTTAGATGTGAGGCGGATCCAAGTGCCCTAGCCAAATATGTAATTGCTTTGGTGAAAAAGGATAAGTCAATAGAAGTTCTGAGGCAGAGTATGGTAAATCAACTTGAGGTGTTTCTTCAAACTGGTAAGTGTTATCTCGTATACAATTCATACTGTGTTAACACAGTTATATCGTCATATGAGCATGAGAAGGGTGGTGACCCTTCTCATTCTCATATTTCTTTATTCTCTTAAATCTCCCCATCCTCATCCAGAGTTATGTCACATTAATAAAGTCAAGTCAAGACATTGCCTGTTAGGAAGAAATTATTATTATTATTTAGTGTTTATGACTTATTTTGTCACTTTGCCACTGTAATATCTATATTCACATATTTGCAATTTGGTATATTTGCAATTTGGCATATTTGCATATTGTTTTGACATTTGGACACTTTTGATATTTTGACATTTCAACTTTTTGGTATTCTGACATTTTGACATTTTAACATTAGGATATTCTGATATTTTAACATTTTGGCATTCTGACATAGCAATATTAAGGAATATTAAAACAATATATTTGCATATTCACATATTGGCATATTCGCATATTGGTACAGTCGCATATTCGGATATTCGCATATTGGCATATTCATATATTCGTATATTTGCATATTCACATATTGGCATATTCGCATATTAGCATAGTCGCATATTCGGATATTCGCAGATTGGTATATTCACATATTCGTATATTTGCATATTCACATATTGGCATATTCGCATATTGGTATAGTCGCATATTCGGATATTCGCATATTGGCATATTCACATATTTGCATATTCGCATATTAGCATATTCGCAGACATTGACATTCCCTGTTAGGAAAAAATTATTATTATTATTATATAGTTCTTATGATTATGTTATTATGATATTTTGTCACTATAATATGGTATATTGGCATATTCGCATATTTGCATATTTGCATATTTGCATATTTGCATATTTGCATATTTGCATATTTGCATTTTCACATATTCGCATATTTAGTTCTTATGACTTATTTTGTCACTATAATATACCTCTATTCGCCTATTTGCATATTTGTATATTGGTAAATTAACATATTTGCATTTTCGCATTTTCGCATATTTGCATTTTTGCATATTTGCATTTTCGCATTTTCGCATATTTGCAAATTCGCATTTTCGCATATTTGCAAATTCGTATATTCCCAGACATTGGCATTGCCTGTTAGGAAGAAATGATTATTATTATTTAGTTCTTATGGCTTATTTTGTCACTATAATATACCTATATTCGCATATTTGCATATTGGAATATGGGCATATTCGCATATTGCAAATTCGGCATATTTGCATATTGGCATTTTCGGATATTTGCAAACTCGCATATTCCCAGACATTGACATGCCTGTTAGGAAGAAATGATTATTATTTAGTTCTGATGACTTATCTTGTCACTATAATATATCTATATTCACATATTTCTATTTTGGCATATTCGCAATTTGGCATATTAGTATTTTGTTTCGACATTTTTGATTTTTTGAAATTTTTGACACTTAACATTTTGACATAATCACGTTTAGACATTTTGACTTAATCACGTTTAGACATTTTGACTTTTCAACTTTTTGACATTCTGACATTTTAACATTTTAACATTTTAACATTTTAACATTTTAACATTTTAACATTTTAACATTTTAACATTTTAACATTTTAACATTTTAACATTTTAACATTTTAACATTTTAACATTTTAACATTTTAACATTTTAACATTTTAACATTTTAACATTTTGGCATTCTGACTTTTTGGTACTATTTTTGTTTGTTTGTTTGTTTGTTTTTGTTTTGACATTTTTGACCTTCTTGACCTTATTGACATTTTTGACTTTTTTGTTTTAGCTTTATTTGACTTTTTTTGACATTTATTTTTTAGACCTTTTTTTGACTTCTGACATTTTTTACTTTGAACATTGAGCAATTATTATGGAGCACTATTATTAATATTAAAACAATATATTGCCATATTCCCATATTGGCATATTCGCATATTCACACATTTGCATATTTGCATATTTGCATATTTGCATATTTGCATATTTGCATATTTGCATATTTGCATATTTGCATATTTGCATATTTGCATATTTGTATATTTGTATATTTGCATATTTGCTTATTCGCAGACATTGACATTTCCTGATAAGAAGAAATTATTATTACACTTATTTTGTAACTATAATATGGTATATTGGTATATTGATATAATGGTATATTGGCATTTTTGCATATTGGAATATTGGCCTTTTTGCATATTCGCATATTAGCATATTGGCATATTTGCATATTGGCATATTGGCATATTGGCATATTGGCATATTGGCATATTGGCATATTGGCATATTGGCATATTGGCATATTGGCATATTGGCATATTGGCATATTGGCATATTGGCATATTGGCATATTGGCATATTGGCATATTGGCATATTGGCATATTGGCATATTGGCATATTGGCATATTGGCATATTAGCATATTGGCATATTAGCATATTGGCATATTCGCGTATTGACATATTCGCATATTGGCATATTTGCATTTTGACTTATTTTGTCACTATATGCGAATATGCAATTCGCATATTTGGAATTGCATATTTACATATTTGCACTTTCGTATATTCGCAATTATTTAGTTCTTATGACTTATTTTGTCACTATAATATACCTACTATAACTATATTCGCATATTCGCATATTGAAAAATTGGTATATTCGCATATTGGCATTTTCGCAAATTCGCATATTCGAAGACATTTGCTGTTAGGAAGAAATGATTATTATGTAGTTCTTATGACTTATTTAGCACTATAATATACCTATATTCGCATAGTTGCATTTTTGCATATTCGCAATCTTGCATATTCGCATTTGGTTTTGACATTTTTGACTTTTTGAAAAATTTTGACGCTTGAGAATTTTACATTTTCACGTTTAGACATTTCAATTTTTTGGCATTTTGACATTCTGCAATATTAAGGAATATTAAAACAATATATTGGCATATTCGCATATTGGCATATAGACATATTCGCAAATAGGCATATTCGCATATTGGCATAGTCGCATGTTTGGATATTCGCATATTAACATATTGGCATATTAACATATTGGCATATTAACATATTGGCATATTAACATATTCGCATATTTGCATATTCGCATATTTGCATATTCGCATATTCGCATATTTGCATATTCGCATATTCCCTGGTAGGAAGAATTATTATTATTATTTAGTTCTTATGACTTATTTTGTCACTATAATATGGTATATTCGCATATTGGCATATTTGCATTTTCGCATATTCGACTTATTTTGTCACTATAATATACCTAATTCGCATATTTGCATTTTGGCGTATTAGCATTTTGTATCGACATTTTTGGCTTTTTGAAATTTTTGATACTTTTAAGATTTTGACATTTTCACGTTTAGGCATTTTGACTTTTCAACTTTTTGGCATTCTGACATTTTGACATTCTGACATTTTGACATTTTACCAGTTTGACATTCTGACATTTTAATATTTTTGGCATTGTGACATTCTTTTTTCCTTTTTTGTATTGTTTGTTTTTGGACTTATTTTGACATTTTTTACTTTGCACATTGAGCAATTATTATGGAGCAATATTAAAGAATATTAAAACAATATATTGGCATATTCGCATATTTGCATATTCACATATTTGCATATTCACATATGTGCATATTCACATATTCGCAGACATTGACATTCCGTGTTAGGAAGTAATTATTATTATACTTATTTTGTCACTATAATATTGTATAATGGTATAATGGTATAATGGTATAATGGTATAATGGTATAATGGTATAATGGTATAATGGTATAATGGTATAATGGTATAATGGTATAATGGTATAATGGTATAATGGTATAATGGTATAATGGTATAATGGTATAATGGTATAATGGTATAATGGTATAATGGTATAATGGTATAATGGTATAATGGTATAATGGTATAATGGTATATTGGTATATTGGTATATTGGTATATTGGTATATTGGTATATTGGTATATTGGTATATTGGTATATTGGTATATTGGTATATTGGTATATTGGTATATTGGTATATTGGTATATTGGTATATTGGTATATTGGTATATTGGTATATTGGTATATTGGTATATATTGGTATATTGATATATTAGTAAATTTGTATATTGTTATATAGGCATTTTCGCATATTGGCATTTTCGCATATTGGCCTTTTTGCATATTGGCATATAGGCATATTCGCGTATTTGCGTATTTGCATATTTGCATATTTGCATATTTGCATATTTGCATATTTGCATATTTGCATATTTGCATATTTGCATATTTGCATATTGGCATATTCGCATATTTGCATATTTGCATATTTGCATATTTGCATATTTGCATATTTGCATATTTGCATATTTGCATATTAGCATATTAGCATATTAGCATATTAGCATATTAGCATATTAGCATATTAGCATATATGCATATATGCATATTTGCATATTCACGTATTTGTAAATTCGAATATTCGCAGACACATTCACCTGTTAGGAAGAAGTTATTATTATTTAGTTCTTATGACTTATTTTATCACTATAATATGGTATATTCGCATATTAGCATATTCGCATATTGGCATATTCGCATATTGGCATATTCGCATATTTGCATATTGGCATATTCGAATTTTGGCATATTCGCATATTGGCATTTTTACAATTTCGCTAGGTCTTATGACTTATTTTGTCACTATAATATACCTATATTCGCATATTATCATATTTGCATTTTGGCATATTCGCAATTTGGCATATTTGCGTTTGGTTTCGACATATTTGACTTTTTGAATTTTTTTACACATTGACACTTGACAAGATTTTAGACATTTTGACTTTACAAGTTTTTCTGACATTTTGGCATTCTGACATTCTTTTTTTTTTGGTATTTTTGACATTTTTTGTTTTGTTTTTTGGTATTTTTGACATTTTTTGTTTTGTTTTTTAATTTTTTGTTTGTCCTTTTTGATTTTTTTGACTTTTTTAAACTTTATTTGACTTTTTTTGAATTTGACTTATTTTGACAACATTAATTTTTAGTTGTTTGAGATTTTTTACTTTGAACATTGAGCAATTATTATGGAGCAATATTAAGGAATATTCAAACAATATATTTGCATATTCGCATATTCACATATTCGCATATTTGCATATTCGCATATTCGCAGACATTGACATTCCCTGTTAGGAAGAAAGTATTATTATACTTATTTTGTCATTATAATATGGTATATTGATATAATAGTGTATTGGTATATTGGTATATTGGTATATTGGTATATTGGTATATTGGTATATTGGTATATTGGTATATTGGTATATTGGTATATTGGTATATTGGTATATTGGTATATTGGTATATTGGTATATTGGTATATTGGTATATTGGTATATTGGTATATTGGTATATTGGTATATTGGTATATTGGTATATTGGTATATTGGTATATTGGTATATTGGTATATTGGTATATTGCTATATTGGTATATTGGTATATTGGTATATTGGTATATTGGTATATTGGTATATTGGTATATTGGTATATTGGTATATTGCTATATTGGTATATTGGTATATTGGTATATTGGTATATTGGTATATTGGTATATTGGTATATAGGTATATAGGTATATTGGTATATTGGTATATTGGTATATTGGTATATTGGTATATTGGTATATTGGTATATGGGTATATGGGTATATTGGTATATTGGTATATTGGTATATTGGTATATTGGTATATGGGTATATTGGTATATTGGTATATTGGTATATTGGCATATTGGTTTATTCGCGTATTGGCATATTTGCATATTCGCAATTTGGCATATTCGCATATTGTTTTGACATTTTTGACTTTTTGAAATTTTTGACATTTGAGATTTTAACATTTTCACGTTTAGACTTTTCAAATTTGTTATTTTTTTTAGACTTTTTTGACTTTGAACATTCAGCAATTATTATGGAGCAATATTAAGGAATATTAAAACAATATATTAGCATTTTCGCACATTGGCATATTCACATATTCACAGACATGGACATTGTCTGTTAGGAAGAAATTATTATTATTTACTTCTTACGACTTATTTTGTCGAATATTCGCATATTGACATATTCGCATTTTCGTATATTGCCATAATCGCATATTTGCATATTCGCTTTTTCGCCTTTTCGTATTGGCATACTCGCATATTAGCATATTGGCATATTGGCATATTAGCATATTCGCATTTTCGTATATTGGCATATTCGCATATTGGCATATTCGCATATTGGCATATTCGCATTTTCGTATATTGGCATATGGGAATTTCGCATTTTCGTATATTGGCATATTCGCATGTTGGCATATTCACATATTGGCATATTTGCATTTTCGCATATTTGTAGACATTGACATTGCCTGTTAGGAAGAAATCATTATTATTATTTAGTTCTTATGTCTTATTTTGTCACTATAATATACCTATATTTGCATATTTGCATTTTGGCATATTCGCAATTTGGCATATTCGCATATTGGTATATTGGCATATTCACATATCGACATATTGGCATATTGGCAAATTGTTGTCCCTATCTTTCTCTTCATTGTCTTCATATTTATTTTTCTCATCATCCTCACCGAGGAAACTACCAAGTTTATTAAACAATTATATTTTGTGCATTGTCATTTCCATGTTTCTCATCATCCTTATCCTCATCTCTCTTTTCATCCCTGTCCCCACTGTTCTGATTGTCCTCATGTCCATCTCCCACATTAACTTTATTCCCATTCTTATCACCAAGCCCATTCTTATCACCACTGTTCTCATTGTCCTCATGCCCATCTTCCGCAGTATCTTTCCTCATCTCTCTTTTCATACCTGCCCCCACTGTTCTCATTGTCCTCATGTCCATCTCCCACATTAACTTTATTCTCATTCTTATCACCAACCCTATTCTTATCAGCAACCCCATATCCATCTTTCTCATCACCCTCTTCTTGAGAACCTTAAAGATTATTCAAGAATTATGTCTGGTGCATCTTCACCTCCATATTTCTCATCATCTTCACGCCCTTCTCATTTTTCTGGTAGTAATCAGAATAGCACTTTAACTCTTAATTATAAAATATTATGTATTATTTTACAGAAACCGAGACCTTTGTGACGAAATTGTTCAAAACCCTCGAAGCACAAGACTACATAGTGCCAGTGATACCGAACACCAATCCGCCAAACCCAAATGTGCTGAAGCCTGAGCCGCCGGCGCTACCTAAACTAGTAGCGAAAACCGTCATACCGGTGAGTGAGATCGCGGCCGGCCTAACAGAAACCCTAAATGGCAAAGGCATGCTCAAGGAGAAGGAGCCGGAAGTGCCGGTGGTGAAGAAACAGGAAGTAGTAGTCAAAAAGGATGTAAGTATTATTATGAACCACAATTCGCTCGATTGAGTACTAATTCGCCGGTTTTCAGGACAAGGAGGAGAAGCCGGTGCGGCGCCGATCGCGGCACAGGTCGCTGTCCCGGAACCGGTCGCGGTCCCGCTCCTGGGACCGGCAGCGGCGCTCCAAGTCGCGCGAACGGGAGCGCGGCGAGCGCGACAAGCGGGACAGGGTGCGCAACTGGAGGAACAAGTCGCCACCACGAAGGTACGACCGGAGGCGATCCGCGTCGCCGAACAGCCGGGTTCGGTCACGCTCGAGAAGTCCCAGACATAACTACAGGTTCATTCACCATTTATTTTCTATGGGATTTACTTACTGAATGCCGTAGTGACTGACGCGCCGCAGCCCTAAATTTACTACTAGAGTCCTTGACACTTCATATGTGTCGTAGTTGTAGAGATCACCATACCCTGCACAACCTATTAGTTTACCGAGGGAGTAGCGATATGTTGCATGTTTTAGCACTTTTTTGTCCATGTTCAACAAAGTTCCATTCATAGATCCTGCTAGATATTGATGGGATAAACGATTTCGCAATGACCAGCTGACAACTAGTTTTTCGCGTCTAGATTATACATACATGGGACATTGATGAATACGGTAGTTAAGCCCTGGTGGTCATTCGAACTATCGAATTTAATTTCGACCACTCGGAAACGTTGTCAACAATGCTATACAAATGTTTCGGCTAGATGACGATTGAACAAAAAAGATCGTACGATACTTGTTTGGGCAAAAGGGTTTAAGTCATCATACGAAAATAAGGTTTTTATGTCTTCTTAACCAATATTCTGCTCTTTCCATTGGTACAAACGGCTTGTAAGCTTTAGATTTCCTGACTTAAGCCCATTTGCCCAAACACCACTGATATATAAATGTTGCTCTTATACTATACTGCAAACTTAACTGAATAAGAAGTGTTTTTGAACTGCGCAACTGTCTTTTCCGACAGACCGGAATTAATTTCGATCATTCGAAAGTAGTTACAGATTGACCGCTTGTAGGACTACAGACTTTGAACCACACACCTGTTTTTTTTTATTTAGCAGGTGTCTTAAGACATTTTGTTTTGATTCCTGTTTTACTTGCAGAGGAAGATACAGGAATCGCTCGCCACCTCTACGTTCGTCCAGCCGCAGCCGCTCGCGATCGCTTGAGCGCAGGGACCGCAAGGACTCCCGCACGGACGTTAAGGAAAGAGACGCGCAATCTGGTCCTGCGACGCCCACACAGGACAGCAACCACGCGGGGGATGTGGACTTGCGCGTGGCGCAAACAGTGCCCTCGACAATAGTGCAGCCGGGTTTGGAGGTTCGCGCTGGGGCTCCGAACGCGCCGGCCAAGCGCCGGTGTAGGGATTACGACGAGAAAGGTTTTTGTATGCGCGGGGAGATGTGCCCTTATGATCACGGGGTGGACCCCGTTGTGCTTGAAGATGCTGCACTCAGTAGGGTGTTGTACGCGCCAAATGGAAGCGCCGAGAGCATTCTAGGACCACCACCGGCTGTTATTCCGGGGGGAAACCCGATGATGCAAATGCGACCTTCGTTGCCTGGGGAGTACAATCCACAAGCGCCGCAGATGTGGCACCACAGGCCGCCCGCATTTAGGGGAGGACATCGGGGTGGCATCAATACAGGACTACCTAGGGTATTTATAAATATATACATTTCTCAATAAATTCACTCTTCGGTGGGTCTCTAACCCACGTCTCCGGCTATCACGGTCGTCGCGCTACCAACTGCGCCACGGAGGGTGCTAGTGGATGGCGCATGAGATATCCATTATTCAGTACCAGTGGTGCAGTTGGTAGCGCTACTAATCTAGTATTTGCGTATTTATCTGTATTAATAACTGTGTTTGTTTTAGCCCCCACCAATGGGCCCGTTCCCGCCCGGGCCGGGCGCCCCGCCAATGGCTGGCCTGCAGCAGCGCGAGCTGATCTCGGTGCCGCTCGACTCCGGGCTGCCGCCGCCCGACAATTTCAGTTTCACACAGGGCCCGCCGCCCAACCAGGGCGGTTACCACCACCAGGACTCGGTGTCGTTCAAAAAGAAGTTCGACTTCAATCGGCTGGGGCCGCGCCAGAAGAACCCCAGCAACTGCTCGCTGGAGCTGAAGAAGGTGCCGCCGGGCCTGAACAATATCACGCATCTGAACAACCATTTCTCGAAGTTCGGGAAAATTGTGAACATACAGGTACATTTTCTTCGGTCATTTACCATTTTGAAAATCCCCATGCAAAATTATTTGTCTGCATTTGTCGCGACTTACGCATAGTCCATTAAACACCGAGGAGACCTCACTTGTTGCAGCGCGATCGTTCCTTTTTTGTTGCAACCGCGCCCAATTGTGCTCAGGAAATCGGTTTTATCGAGTTTTCTTCGCTGTTAGTGAACCGATTTTGCTCAAATATTCACTGGACCGACCCATGTAGGGTTCTCAGCTAATTTGTTCGCAATTAGTTGTGCTAGGATAGTGATAGATAGTAAGTTTCTTTATTTTGGTTTCAGGTTTATTTTGAGGGAGACCCAGAGGCTGCCATCGTCACCTTTTCTAGTCATGCAGAGGCCAATGCTGCCTACAGGAGCACAGAAGCGGTGTTGAACAATAGGTTTATAAAGGTATTCTGGCACTCTGGAAATAATGACGGTAAGTTACTAAATCAGTGCACGTGCCCCTGGGATAGTTGCTGATTATGAACGTTTTTTTTAGCAAAACAAGAAAATATGCCGCCACGACCAGTGAAGGAGCGCCTTGGTCAGCAACCGCCAAACGTGGCTCCTAACTCTAACAAAGTGCTCAATCTGGTACAACCGAAAGCCGAAAACGTGAGGGCTGAAGAGGAGGACAATACGGAGAAACTTAAGGAGATCGAGGCGAAAAAGGATGAGTCGAAAGGTAAACAGATATAATCTATATACAAAAAATTCTATCGTTACATGGCTATTAGCCCAAGTCACCGGTACAGGTAGAAGGTCGCAGGACCATCCAGTAGATATTGAACAAAATCTTTGTAGGACGAAAGGCTTTACCGTCGTTAAAAGCAGAAGCTTTTTTTCACCCGGTTTATCCCTTAAGTTCAGAGAAATCCTCTGAAAAACCATGAAAGATCAACTTTTTCCCGTGACGGTGTTTGAACTCTCCCTCCCTAATACCAAATCGAGACGAGCTGCGCCTCTATGTTGTTAGAGGCACCGCCCGTCTTGAGTATTAGATAGCAAGAGTTCAAACACCGTCACGGGATAGATTTGATCTTTGACGGCTTCTTCTACATGTCTGTGAACAAAATTCCGGGAAACGGCGCAACAGATTGTGACCAAATTTGGCAAATATCTGCGGACATTGTCGATCCAGTGAAAATTTGAGCAAAATCGGTGCACTAAAACAGAATATTTCTCAATAATGGCGATTTCCTGTTACGCATATGTCAAAATTCCAAAATGTAAAAATGTCAAATGTTAAAGTGTCAGAATGTCAAAATGTCAAAATGTCAAAATGTCAAAATGTCAAAATGTCAGAATGTCAAAATGTCAGAATGCCAAAATGTCAAAATGTCGGAATGCCAAAAAGTTAAAAAGTCAATATGTCAAAATGTCAAAATGTTAAAATGTCAAAATGTCAATGTCAAAATGTCAAAATGTCAGAATGTCAAAATGTCAGAATGCCAAAAAGTTAAAAAGTTAAAAAGTCAATATGTCAAAACGTGAAAATGTCAAAAATTAAAAATGTCAAAAATGTCGAAACTGTCTAAAAAGTAAAAAATGTCAATTTAAAAAAAAAACAGTATGTCAAACCGTGAAAATGTCAAAACTATCAACAATTTCAAAAAAATCGGCTGAGAGTCTGCACTCGGAAGGCCCTGTGAAAATTTGAGCAAAATCGGTTCACTAAAACAGAATATTTCGCAATAATGGCGATTTTCTATTACACATATGTCAAAATTCCAAAATGTAAAAAAGCCAGAATGCCAAAATGTTAAAATGTTAGAATGCCAAAAGGTTAAAAAGTCAATATGTCAAAAAGTGAAAGTGTCAAAATGTCTAAAATTAAAAAAAAAATGTCGAAACTGTCAGAATGCCAAAATGTTAAAAAGTTAAAAAGTCAATATGTCAATAAGTGAAAATGTCAAAATGTCAAAAATTCAAAAAAAGTCAAAAAGTAAAAACTGTCATAAAAGTAAAAAATGTCAAAATAATGTTAAAAAAACATTTAGTATGTCAAAATAATGTCGAAACGTAATAATGTCAAAACTGTCAAAGATTTGAAAAAAGTTAAATATCTGTTGTGCACCACACCACTTTCCGAATTACATGACCAATTTAATTTTGTACATTTCAACTTTTCGCCTTTTTTATATTTTTAGACATTTTGACATTTTTTACTTTTACGGCATTTTTGACTTTTATGACATTTTTGACTTTTTTGACACTTGACTTTTTTTTTTGACGTTTCTGACATTTTTTGACATATTTAACATTTTTGAAACTTTTTGTTTTATTTCTTTTTTTGACTTTTTTGGAATTTTTGTTTTTTTACTTTCTTTGAAATTTTTGACACGTGATATTTTGACATTTGACTTTTTAACTTATTGGCATTCTGACATTTTAATATTTTGACATTCTGAAATTTGATCGCATATTTCCACAATCTTAGTTTGAAAACGTGAACACGTTTTCGGTAAAACAATACTTTCTTTACATCAGTGATGTATTCGGAAAGTAAAAATGTCAAAAAATGTTTAAATATTTCGTGGTTCGGCTTTTTAATTTTTGTTTACTTTTATGGCATTTTTTACTTTCTTCGACTTTTTGACATTTTTAATTTTTTGACATTTTCGTCTTTTTTGACATATTTAACATTTTTGACTCGTTTTGACTTTTGATAGTTTTGACTTTTTCTACTTTTTTTAAAAAAATTTTTACTTTGAAAATGTTGACTTTTTGACTTTTAACTTTTTGGCATTCTGATATTTTGACATTTTAACATTTTAACATTTTAACATTTTAACATTTTAACATTTTGAAATTCTGGCATTTTAACATTTTGGCATTCTGACATTTATACATTTTGGCATTCTGACATTTATACATTTTGATATTTAGGGCATTTTCACATTTTAATTTTTCATATTTTCATTGTTCACATTTTCATATTTCACATGTTTAATGTCAGAATGCCAAAAAGTTAAAAGGTCAATATGTCAAAACGTGAAAATAAAAAAATTTTAAAAAAATTAAAAAAAGGAGTAAAAAATGTCGAAAATGTTAAAAAACAAAAAAATGTCAAAATTAAAAAAACAGTCACTATGCCAAAAAGTGAAAATGTCAACACTATTTTTTTTTAAAAGTCAAAACAAGTTAAATATCTGGTGTGCACCACACGACTTTCCGAATATATGACCAATTTAATTTTGTACATTTTCAACCTTTCGGCTTATTTAATTTTTTTTGACATTTTCACATTGTTGGCTTTTATGACAGTTTTGACTTTTATGACAGTTTTGACTTCTTTTATGACTCTTTTTTGGTCATTTTTGACTTTTTTACGTTTTGACATTTTTGAATTTTTTACGTTTTTGACATTTATTGACATATTTAACATTTTTGAATTTTTTAAAACTTTTTGGGCATATTTGACTTTTGTTTTTTCTTTTTTCTTTTTTTGGATATTTTTGATTGTTTCTTGAGATCTTGAAATTTGACTTTATAACTTCGGCATATTCTGACATTTTAGCATTTTGACATTCTGACATTTTAACATTTTGGCATTCTGACATTTAATCACATATTTCCACAATCTTACTTGAAAACGTGAACACGTTTTCGGTAAAACACAACAATACCTTTTTTTACATCAGTGATGTATTCGGAAAGTAAAAATGACTTATGACATTTTTGATTTTTTTTTACTTTTTTGACATTTTTGACTTTTTGATATTTTCGACTTTTTTGATCTCTTTTTGGCTTTTTTGACTTTTGATATTTTTGACTTTTTTTTTTAGTTTTTCGACATATTTTACTTTTTTTACGTTTTTTCCTTTTTTACATTTTTGACTTATTTTGAAAATTTTTCCTTTTTTACATTGTTGACATTTTTGGCCTTTTTTGACATTTGACTTTTGATTTTTTAATTATATTTTGGACTTTTTGACATTTTTTATTTTTTTGACTTTTTGACATTTTTTATTTTTTTGACATTTTGACATTTTTTATTTTTTTGACTTTTTTGACACTGGCATTTTTGGCTTCTTTTTTGTAACATTTTCACGTTTTGACATTTGGACTTTTCAACTTTTTGAATTTTGATATTTAGACATTCTGGCATTTAGACATTCTGGCATTTTAACATTTTGGTATTCTTACATTTTTACATTTTGGAATGTTGACATTTATATTTAGCCATTTTCATTTTTCATGTTTTCATATTTTCATATTTTCATATTTTCATATTTTCATATTTTCATATTTTCATATTTTCATATTTTCATATTTTCATATTTTCATATTTTCATATTTTCATATTTTCATATTTTCATATTTTCATATTTTCATATTTTCATATTTTCATATTTTCATTTTTCATATTTTCATTTTTAATTTTTCATATTTTCATTTTTAATTTTTCATATTTTTATATTTTCATATTTTCATTTTTAATATTTTCATATTTTCATTTTTCATATTTTTATTTTTCATATTTTCATTTTTCATATTTTCATTTTTCACATTTCACATGTTCACATGAAAAATAACGACCAAATTTGGAAATCGGCTGAGACCCTGTGAAAATTTGAAGCAAAATCGGTTCACTAAAACAATGTCGATTTCTATTACGCATATGTCAAAATTACAAAATGTCAGAATGCCAAAAATGTCAGAATATCAAAATGTCAGAATGTCAAAATGTCAGAATGCCAAAAAGTTACAAAGTCAATATGTCAAAACGTGAAAAATTCAAAAATTTAAATAAAAAAGTCAAAAAGGCAATAATGTGGAAAATGTCAAAAAAGTAAAAAATGTCAAAATTAAAAAAAAAAACGTGAAAACGTGAAAATGTCTAAACTGTCAAAAATTTCAAAAAATGTTAAATATCTGGTGTGCACCAAACGTCTTTCCGAATTACATGACCAATTACATTTTGTACATTTTCAACTTTTCGGCTTTTCAATTTTTTTTTGACATTTGGACATTTTTGACTTTTATTACATTTTGACTTTTATGACATTTTTGATCTTTATGACATTTATGACTTAGTCATAAAACTTTTTTGATGTTTTTGACATAATTAATTTTTTTGTTGATATTTTTGACTTTTTTTTTTGCATATTAGACTTTTTTGACATTTTATTTATTTTTTTTCCTTTTTGACATTATTGATTTTTGTTTGACACGTGAGATTTTGACATTTGACTTTTTAACTTGTGGGCATTCTGTCATTTTAACATTTTGACATTCTGACATTTTAACATTTTGGCATTCTGACATTTTAACATTTTGGCATTCTGACATTTGATCGCATATTTCCACAATTTTAGTTTGAAAACGTTTTCGGTAAAACAATACCTTCCTTTACATCAGTAATGTATTCGGAAAGTAAAAATGACGAAAATTTCAAATAAGTCAAAAATGTCAACAAAAATGTTTAATCTCGCAAGACTTTCCGAATTACATGTCCTATTTAATTTTAATATTGTAAAACTTTTTTTTTTACTTTTATGACATTTTTGACTTTCTTCGACTTTTTTCACATTTTCGACTGTTTTGACATTTAACATTTTAGATTTTTTAAATTTTTTTCTTTGGTTTTTTTAACTTCATATTTTTGACTTTTTTTGACTTTATATTTTTGACTTTTTTTGACTTCATATTTTTGACTTTTTTTTGACTTTTTTGCCAAATTTACATTTTTGAAATTTTTGACTTTTTTTGACAGTTTTGGCTTTTGCCATATTTGACTTTTTTTGACACTTTTGATTTTTTTAAATAATTTTGACTTACTTTTTTGACTTTTTTTTCATTTTTCATTTTTTTGATTTTCTTTGAAATTTTTGACACTTGAGATTTTGACATTTTAACGTTTTGACATGTTAACTTTTTAACTTTTTGGCATTCTGACATTTTGACATTTTAACATTTTAACATTTTGACATTTTAACATTTTGACGTTTTAACATTTTGACATTTTAACATTTTGACATTCTGACATTTTAACATTTTGGCATTCTGACATTTCATCGCATATTTCCACAATCTTAGTTTGAAAACGTGAACACGTTTTCGGTAAAACAATACCTTCCTTTATATTCGAAAAGTAAAAATGTTCAAAATGTCAAAAATGTCAAAAAAAAATTTCAATATCTGGTGTGGGCACCATACGACTTTCCGAATTACATGACCTATTTAATATAGTATAACAGTTTCGACATTTTCAACTTTTCGGATTTTTAATTTTGTTATTTGACTTTTTCACATTTTTTAATTTTTTTGACTTTTTGACTTTTTGACTTTTAGACTTTTAGACTTTTAGACTTTTTTGACTTTTAGACTTTTTTGATTTTCTTCGACATTTTGACCTTTTTGACTTTTTTGAATTTCTTTTTGGCTTTTTTGACTTGATATTTTTTACTTTTTTTGACTTTTTTGATTTTTTTTTTACTTTTTCGACTTTTTTTTAAAGACATTTTTTACTTTTTTTGGACATATTGGGCTTTTTGACATTTCTGAATTTTTTTACGTATGTCGTCCGTATGTCTGTGAACAAAATTCCGGGAAAACGGCACGACAGATTGCGACCAAATTTGTCAAGTGGCAATCAATTTATTATCTTCCTGGTTTTAAGTAACACTCATGTGTTTTTATATTTTTCAGCACAAGCCACACTGGCGATAAAGAAAAGCCAGGAATTGCTGGCGGCGAAGGAGAAGCTGAAAAAGAACCAGGAAGAAAAACGCAGGGAAGCGCTGAAGCTCACCCAGAACCTAAGGAAACGGAAACAGGAGCTGCTAGAAAAGCAACTGGCGCAACAAAAGCTGCTGATTGATAAAATGGAAAAATGTAAGTTTTTTATCATAATTAGTAGTCACTATAATCAGTAATCACTATAATCAGTAATTGCTATAATCAGTAATCACTATAATCAGTAATTACTATAATCAGTAATCACTATAATCAGTAATTACTATAATCAGTAATCACTAATCAATAATCACTATAATCAGTAATTACTATAATCAGTAATCACTATGATCAGTAATTACTATAATCAGTAATCACTAATCAATAATCACTATAATCAGTAATTACTATAATCAGTAATCACTATGATCAGTAATTACTATAAGCAGTAATTAATATAAGCAGTAATTACTATAATCAGTAATCACTATAATCAGTAATCACTATAATCAGTAATTACTATAATCAGAAATCACAATAATCAGTAATCACTATAATCAGTAATTACTATAATCAGTAATTACTATAATCAGTAATTACTATAATCAGTAATCACTATAATCAGTAATTACTATAATCAGTAATCACTATAATCAGTAATCACTATAATCAATAATTACTATAATCAGTAATTACTATAATCAGTAATCACTATAATCAGTAATCACTATAATCAGTAATCACTATAATCATGTATATACTATACAATATTATTTCGATTGTAGAGGTATAATATCTTAAAATTGTGCTGTAATAAGACAGATATTTAATTCATCAATTTAAATTTTCGTGAATAAGGATTTTCTATTAAAAACAAAGACATACCTATATATTTTTTTTCAATTATAGAATATTTATTATTGACTTAACTTATACACTCTAATGAGATGAGAGTGGGATGGTTACATTTAAATTACATTTAAATTACTAGATGAAACAAATTTACCTTGAAGCGAAATTTATACATAATTAAGTTCAAACATCAGTTTAGATGAATACACCCTGCTAGAAAGATCACTCCCACCCTAAATAAACAAAATGTGATCAAAAGTGATTTTTATATAACCTAAGCATTAAATTAATCAAATAAACTAAATTATAGTGGAATTACATACAACTTTCCGGTAATAATTATAAAAATCCTTGCTGAGAACTGCATCCGTTTTCATAGCGCATACATCCTGTTGATCGTTAATACACACAGGAAGGTCCTCATGGCTTTGACATTTGGCTGTGAAAATTACATCGATTTTATGTTTATGCGCCCATTTGGTAATAGCACCATAGCAAGCACACAGCCACGGATTGCTATGCAGATGAGTTGTAGAGAATTGTAGGTTCACCAACAGCTCCTCCCCCAGAAAATTGAGCTGATTATTATTCAACATCACCGTAACAGACGATTGTGCGAATGGCCGCGTCAGCGCGTTATCAAGCTCCGTGATGCGATTGTGCTCGAAGTGAATAAATTTCATATTTTTTAGTCCTTTGAATATGTTGGGGTGAACAGCCCGTATGCGGTTGTTGTTCAAGCGCAGCACCTGCAGGTTTTGATACTCTACAAAACCATTCTTGGAGATGTAGCTGAATTTGTTGTAACTCAAGTCCAGTTCGGTTAGTGTGTCCTTGGATGTGATGAACCATTTGGAGTGGTAGTGGGATAGTTGGTTGTGGCTTAGGCACACGGTTTTTAACTGGTTGGCCCCGTGGAATGTCACGTGGTGGATGTTGAATAATTGATTATCTAAAACATACATACAAACATAAATGTCATACATACATACAAACATAAATGTCATACAACATACAAACATAATTGTATATTGGCTATTTTGTCCTTATGTCATTTTTCATGTTTTTTTTCAGTCATAATTTTCCTTTTAAAGCTAGAAGAATCATTCAAATTACATAGTTATACAGACCGCCATCTCTAACCGTCTTCGCCCAAATGCAAAAAAAAAGTTTGAACAAGTGAGGTATGGAAATGTGAAAATGTGAGAAAATGCGGAAAAACATTGCAAAATGTGGGAGAATATGTGTACACGCTGAAAATTTTGAAAAAGTTGGCCAGTGGAGGAAAATGTGATAAAATGTGAGAAAAGGGGATAAAATCTTGAAATGACAAAATGTGAAGAATGTGAAAAATGTGCAAAATATGAAGATATGAAAAATGTGAGAATGTGAGAATGTGAAAATATGAAAATATGAAAATATGAAAATATGAAAATATGAAAATATGAAAATATGAAAATATGAAAATATGAAAATATGAAAATATGAAAATATGAAAATATGAAAATATGAAAATATGAAAATATGAAAATATGAAAATATGAAAATATGAAAATATGAAAATATGAAAATATGAAAATATGAAAATATGAAAATATGAAAATATGAAAATATGAAAATATGAAAATATGAAAATATGAAAATATGAAAATATGAAAATATGAAAATATGAAAATATGAAAATATGAAAATATGAAAATATGAAAATATGAAAATATGAAAATATGAAAATATGAAAATATGAAAATATGAAAATATGAAAATATGAAAATATGAAAATATGAAAATATGAAAATATGAAAATATGAAAATATGAAAATATGAAAATATGAAAATATGAAAATATGAAAATATGAAAATATGAAAATATGAAAATATGAAAATATGAAAATATGAAAATATGAAAATATGAAAATATGAAAATATGAAAATATGAAAATATGAAAATATGAAAATATGAAAATATGAAAATATGAAAATATGAAAATATGAAAATGTGGAAATGTGGAAATGTGGAAATGTGGAAATGTGGAAATGTGGAAATGTGGAAATGTGGAAATGTGGAAATGTGGAAATGTGGAAATGTGAAAATGTGAAAATGTGAAAATGTGAAAATGTGAAAATGTGAAAATGTGGAAATGTGGAAATGTGAAAATGTGAAAATGTGAAAATGTGAAAATGTGAAAATATGAAATTGTGAAAATGCGTAAATGTAAATATGTCAAAATGCCAAAATGTGTGAAAATATGAAAATATGAAAAATTAAATGTGTAAAATAGAAATGTGTAAAATGAAAATGTGAAATGCCTAAATGTAAATATGTCAAAATGTCAGAATGCTAAATATTAAAAAGTTAATGTCAACATGAAAATGTCTAAACTGTCAAAATTTCTAAACAAGTCAAAAAAAATTTAAAATGTCATAAATGTAAAAAAGTAAAACAAAAGTCAGAATGCCAAAATGTTAAAAGTCCAGAATGTCAAAATGTTAAGATGTGAAAATGTCAGAATGCCAAAAAATTAATAAGTTAATATGTCAAAATGTCTAATCAAAAGTCAAAAAAGTTTAAAATGTAAAAAAAAATAAAAAATGTCAAAATTCAAAAATATATGAAAATGTGAAAATGCCTAAATGTAAATATGTCAAAATGTCAGAATGCTAAAAATCAAAAAGTTAATATGTCAACATGAAAATGTCTAAATTGTCCAAATTTCTAAACAAAAGTTAAAAAATCTAAAATTTCATAAATGTAAAAAAGTACAAAAAAGGCAGAATGCCAAAATGTTAAAAGTCCAGAATGTCAAAATGTTAAGATGTCAAAATGTCAGAATGCCAAAAAATTAAAAAGTTAATATGTCAAAACGTGAAAATGTCTTATCAAAAGAAAAAGTCTCCTAAAATGTAAAAAAAAATAAAAAATGTCAAAATTAAAAAATATATTAAAATGTGAAAATGCCTAATGTAAATATGTCAAAATGTCAGAATGATAAATATTAAAAAGTTGATATGTCTAAACTGTCAAAATTTCTAAACAAAAGTTTAAAAATCTAAAATGTAAAAAAGTAAAAAAAAAGTCAGAATGCCAAAATGTTAAAAGTCCAGAATGTCAAAATGTTAAAAGTCCAGAATGTCAAAATGTCAAAATGTCAGAATGCCAAAAAATTAAAAAGTTAATATGTCAAAATGTTTAATCAAAAGTCAAAAGTCTTCTAAAAAGTAAAAAAAAATTCAAAATGTCAAAATTAAAAAATATATGAAAATGTGAAAATGCCTAAATGTAAATATGTCAAAAATCCGAAACGTAAAAATGTCAGAATGCCAAAAAATTAAAAAGTTAGTATGTCAAAACGTGAAAATGATAAAATGTCTAAACTGTCAACATTTCTAAACAAAAAAATGTGAAAAATGTGAGAATGTGAGTATGTGAAAATGTGAAAATGTGAAAATGTGAAAATATGAAACTATGAAACTATGAAACTATGAAAATATGAAAATATGAAAATATGAAAATATGAAAATATGAAAATATGAAAATATGAAAATATGAAAATATGAAAATATGAAAATATGAAAATATGAAAATATGAAAATATGAAAATATGAAAATGTGAAAATGCGTAAATGAAAAAATGTCAAAATACCAAAATGTGTGAAAATGGGAGAAAGTGAAAAATGAAAATGTGTAAAATGAAAATGTGTAAAATGAAAATGTGTAAAATGATAAATGAAAATGTGAAAATGCCTAAATGTAAATATGTCAAAATGTCAGAATGCCAAAAAAATTTAAAAGTTAATATGTCTAAAGATTAAAATGTCTAAACTGTCAAAATTTCTAATCAAAAGTCAAACAAGTCTAAAATGTAAAAAAAATCAGTCACAAATGTCAAATGTCAAAAAAAGTCAAAATGTCAAAAAAAGTCTAAAATGTCAAGAAAACTAAAAAATGCCAAAGAAAGTCAAAAATGTTAAAATTTTTGAAGATATTGAAGATGTTGAAAATGTTGAAAATGTGGAAAATGTGGAAAATGTTGAAAATGTGGAAAATGTGGAAAATGTGGAAAATGTTGAAAATGTTGAAAATGTTGAAAATGTTGAAAATGTTGAAAATGTCGAAATGTCAAAAATTTAAAAAAAGTCAAAAATCTAAATGTAAAAAGTCAACAAATTCAAAAAATGTCAATAATGTTAATAAAATGAAAAAATGTGAGACTGTGAGAATGTGAAAATATGAAAATATGAAAATATGAAAATATGAAAATATGAAAATATGAAAATATGAAAATATTAAAAGATGTGAAAATGCGTAAATGTAAATATGTCAAAATGCCAAAATGTGTGAAAATATGAAAATGTGAAAAATGGAAATGTGTAAAATGAAAATGTTGAAAATGTCGAAATGTCGAAAATTTAAAAAAAGTCAAAAATCTAAACGTAAAAAGTCAACAAATTAAAAAAATGTCAATAATGTTAATAAAATGAAAAAAATGTGAGAATGTGAGAATATGAAAATATGAAAATATGAAAATATGAAAATATGAAAATATGAAAATATGAAAATATGAAAATATGAAAATATGAAAATATGAAAATATGAAAATAGGAAAACATGAAAACATGAAAATATGAAAATATGAAAATATATGAAAATATGAAAATATGAAAATATGAAAATATGAAAATATGAAAATATGAAAATATTAAAAGATGTGAAAATGCGTAAATGTAAATATGTCAAAATGCCAAAATGTGTGAAAATATGAAAATGTGTAAAATGGAAATGTGTAAAATGAAAATGTGTAAAATGGAAATGTGTAAAATGAAAATGTGTAAAAACAAAAAGAAAAATGATAAATGAAAATGTGAAAATGCCTAAATTTAAGTATGTCAAAATGTCAGAATGCTAAAAAATTAAAAAGTTAATACGTCAAAACGTGAAAATGTCTAAACTGTCAAAATATCTAATCAAAAGTCAAAAAAGTGTAAATTCAAAAAAAAAAACTAAAATGGCACAAATGTCAAAAAGTAAAAAAAATAAAATAAAATGTGAAAATGCCTAAATGTAAATATGTCAAAAATGCGAGTTTTTTTTTATGTTTTTTTTTCACCCTGCCTGCACGGTTTTTTACCCATAACTTTTTTCTTTTTAAATCTAGAAGGATGATGCAAATTACAAAGTTATAGAGAATTTCAAAGCCGACAAACGGCACTTTAGATGTTTCCGCCATCTATTCCGAATGTTAGATTGTCAAAATGCCAAAACGTTAAAGCCAAAACGTGAAAATGTCAAAATGTGGAAAATGTCAAAAATGTCAAACAAGTAAAAAGCATAAAAAAGTCCAAAATGTCAAAAGTCAAAAATCTCAAACAAGTCAAAAATGTTTAACAAGTAAAAAGCATAAAAAAAGTCAAAAATTAAGTGTAAATGTCAAAAAATTCAAAAAAGTAAAGAAAAGTACTTTAGATGTTTCCGCCGTCTTAGCCCAAATGCAAACAATTGTTTGGAAAAAATGAGGTTTTTGTTCTTTTCACGGTTTTTCACCCGAAACTTTTGTCTTTTGAAAGCTAGAAGGATGATCCAAATGCAAAGTTATAGAGAATTTCAAGCCCGACAAACGGCACTTTAAGTTGTTTTCCTCCATCTCTTCCCGACTTCGCCCGAATGCAAACAATTGTTTGAAAAAGTGAGGTTTTTGTGTCTTCACGGTTTTTCACCCGTAACTTTTTTCTTTTTAAATCCAGAAGGATGATGTAAGTTACAAAGTTATAGAGAATTTCAAACCTGACAAACGGCATTTTAGATATTTCCCGCCATCTCTTCCCGACTTCGCCCGAGTGCAAAAAATTGTTTGGAAAAAGTGAGGTTTTTGTTTCTTTTCACGGTTTTTCACCCGTATTTTTCTTATTTTTCAAGCTAGAAGCATGATTCAAAATGAAAAGTTATAGCGAATTTCAAGCCCGACAAACGGCTTTTTGGATGTTTTCCGCTATCTCTTACCGTTTTCCCGGAAAACCTCAAAAATGGTGTGAAAAATGTGATTTTTGAGTCTTCACGGGTTTTCACCGTTAACTTTTTTCACTTTAAAGTTACCGTTTTCCCGGAAAACCTCAAAAATGGTGTGAAAAATGTGATTTTTGAGTCTTTTCAGGGGGTTTCACCGTTAACTTTTTTCACTTTAAAGTTAAAAGGATGATTTAGATTGCAGAGGTATAGAGAATTTCAAGCCCAACAAAACAATATACTTCAAACAATTATTCTGAGTTATTATAGGGCTTTCTATTTTTTTATATAGTACTTTAACAAAAGACAGCGTGGTTATAAGTATCATGTTTCTCGAAAATATTTCACCACATATGTTATTTTGACCTCTGTAAATACACACATGTATATAAGCAGCAATACATTATTATTATTATTATTATATATCCGTTTCAATCAATAATTTGCTCACTAATTATGATCCTCATATCAAACTCAAAATCAGTAAGTGTAAGTACTTCAATTGAGTGAAAAGGATATATTCACTGTTCCTCCTAACTAGTTTTTTTTTAGCTAAAAAAACTCTGATTTAAATATTTAAATAATCTTACCTGATAAATCCAAATGTTTCGCGGTAACATTCACAAACAACTTCTCCGATAACACCCCAATATTATTATGAACAATATTGATAGTATCCAATTTGGGCAAATTAATAAACGCATTGGCTGTCACCTTGTAAATATTACAAGTATCCAAAATAATCGTCTCCAACGTGGGAATATTATTGAACGCAGAACGATCCAAAAACGGTATCTCCTTATTATTCACGGCGATCTCCACCGCGTTGGTGAGCTCCGACCCGACGCACTTCTCAAAAATCATCAGCCGATTCCCTCTGAGGAACCGAACGAGCGCCTCGACGCCATCGAAAGTCGTCCCGGGGCAGTCTTGAGCGGCGGCGAGCGTCGCGAGCAGTGCCAACACGCACAGCAGCATCTTTAAGACTAATGCGGGAAAAGCCGCAAGGTCGGCGGGTTTATCGCGTGCCGTGTGATGACGTTATTTGTTTTTGCAGGCCCGGTGGGACCGCAGCGCGACCTGCTGCTACAGACCATTAAGAAGTCGCAGGAGTCCATCGAGGCGATCCGGAAGGACGTTTCGTCGTCCGTGCTGACGCTCAAGCCCGCGGCGGCGGCGCCGCCGAATGTCGTGATGCTGCGACGCTCCAAGGAGGAGACGCAGAAGGAACTGCTGGATACCGAGTTGGACCTGATTAGCAAACAGGCGGAGGGCGCGGACACGTCCGAGCTGCAGAAGAAGCTGGCGCAGTTGAAGGCGAGGGCTGGGGCGACCGCGGGGGTGACCCGCGGGCACGGTAGGGGTGCCAGACGGTTTCACCCTGTCGGCCGGCATTTGTTGACGAAAAATAATTTGATTGACCAGAGTAAGTATTTTCACATTTAACAGTAAATGTCTCGTTTTTCACATAATATCTTTCATATTTCTCTGATTCAATCTCAATTTTCACATTTTTCTGAAGATATCGCACGTTATTTCTCAAATTGTATCAGGCATATCTCTAATAAAAATATCTAAATTCCTTTTGTACTGCAAGTTTAAATTTGTCTATTCTATTTTGTAATAGAATCTAATATCTTTGTCCATTCTATTTTCTAATAGAATAGACACAAATATTACATGAAAATCTTCTAATTCGTTTTTTAATAGTGCAATTGTTTATCTTCCAGGTATGAAGGGTAATGTGAAAACGGTCAGTCCGACCAAGCCGGCCTTCCTATCGCACGCGGTGGACCACCGACCGACCAGGTTGCTGGTCTCCGGCTACGAGAGCGACGAACAAACTGGCGTGCTTACATATTTCGGCCAGTTCGGGGAAATTGTGGATTACGTCACGGACGCCGCCACCCCCAGTATTGTGCTCAATTATAAGACGCGGAAGGAGGCCGAGGTTGCGATTGTGAAAGGAAAACATTTTCAGGTACTACTTTTAAATAAATGTTTGTTTGATAGAGTGAGATGTTTGGGAATATTAAGGTTTTCTGTAAATAACATAACAAAAAAAAACGTAATATTGATCATTTCTCTGATTACATATCAAATTTCTCAGATATTTCAATTTTTTTGATAACCACATTCTATGTCAGTTCTCTTATTATGTTATCTCTCATTACCTTTAATCAGAGAAAAAGAGAGATAGAAAGGTTGAGAAATGTGAAATATAAATAGAGAAGTGTGAAATATCAGATAATTGAGAGACAGACAATTATCTGATAATATTTCTCACTTCTCTATTTATATTTCACATTTCTCAACTTATATCCCACGTTTCTATCTCTTTTTTTCTCTGATTACAGCTCTTAATTTTTCTCATGTAACATTCCAATTATTTTGCTGTTCATAATTGTGTATCTGTGATTATATCTCGGATTACATGACCTATTTAATTTTGTATAACATTTTCGACTTTTCGGCTTTTTAATTTTTTTTGACGTTTTTTGTTTTCTTTTTTGTTGACTTTTTTTTGACATTTTTGACATTTTCGTAATTTTTGACATATTTTAACATTTTTGACATATTTTAGCATTTTTGACATATTTTGACATGTCTGACATTTTTGACATCTTTGATTATTTTTGACATTATCGACTTTTTTTTTTTAGACATTTGACTTTTTCAATTATTCTCCGCGCGTCGTGTTTATTGTGATTCCGTTGATGTGCATGAACCGATTGTGCTCAAATTTTCACTGTCAAATATGACAAAAAAATGTCAAAAAAGTCCAAAAAGTCAAGAAAGTCCTAAAAAGTCAAAAATGTTAAATATGTCAAAAAATTTCAAGAAAGTAAAAAAAAGTAACAAATCTCATAAAAGTCAAAAAAAGTAAAAAATGTCAAAATGTCAAATTATTTTAAAAGCCCAATAGTTAAAAATATTATGTAATTAGGAAAGTTATGTGGTGCCCACACCAGATATTTCTGTTTGCACACATTTCTCTGATTATATCTCACATTTTTTGACATATAGCATTATCTGTTAAAATTTTGATTGTTTTCTGAGAATCATCAATTTTTTATAATATATCTACAATCTCTGATTATATCTACATTCTCTATAATTGTTCTGATTACGTATAGAATTTTTCTATTTCTGTTTAACATAACATTTTCGTTTCCTTGAGAATCATCGTTTATTTGTTAATATCTTCCATATTTTTGATTATATTTCTCATATCTCTGAGTATATCTTTCCTTTTCCTGAGTATATTTTTCATTTCCCTATTTAGTATATTTCGCATTTCTCGGATTATATTTTTCATTTCTCTTATATTTCTGATTATATCTCTAATCTTACTGAGATTTTTTTACTTCCCTTATATTTTTGATTATATCACTAGTTTCTTTGATTATCTAATTTTTCTAATTATGTGAAATATTATTATGAGATATATATCATTTCTCGGATTACATTTCTCATTTCTCTAATTATATTTCTCATTTCTCGGATTATATGTCTCATTTCTCGGATTATATTTCTCATTTCTCGGATTATATTTCTCATTTATCGGATTATATTTCTCATTTCTCGGATTATATTTCTCAGTTCTCGGATTATATTACTTATTTCTCGGATAATTTCTCATGTCTCTGATTATATTTCTCATTTCTCGGATATTTATCATTTCTTGGATTATGTTTCTCATTTCTCGGATTATATTTCTCATTTCTCGGATTATATCTCTCTGGTATCTCTAATGTTATTTCCCTTATATTTTTGATTATATCTCTAGTTTCTTTGATTACATCTCTAATTTTTCTAATTATGTGAATTATTATTATGAGAAATATGTCATTTCTCGGATTATGTTTCTCATTTCTCGGAATATAGTTCTCATTTCTCGGATTATATTTCTCATTTCTCGGATTATATTTCTCATTTCTCGGATTATATTTCTAATTACCGTATTATATTTCTCATTTCTCGTATTATATTTCTCATTTCTCGGATTATATTTCTCATTTCTCGGATAACATTTTTTATTTCTCGGATTATATTTCTCATTTCTTGGGTTATATTTCTCATTTCTCGTATTATATTTCTCATTTCTCGGATTATATTTCTAATTTCTCGTATTATATTTCTTATTTCTCGTTTTATATTTCTCATTTCTCGGATAATATTTCTTAATTCTCGGATTATATTTCTCATTTCTCGTATTATATTTCTCATTTCTCGGATTATATTTCTCATTTCTCGGATAATATTTTTTATTTCTCGGATTATATTTCTCATTTCTCGGGTTATATGTCTCATTTCTCGTATTATATTTCTTATTTCTCGGATTATATTTCTAATTTCTCGTATTATATTTCTTATTTCTCGTTTTATATTTCTCATTTCTCGGATAATATTTCTTAATTCTCGGATTATATTTCTCATTTCTCGGATTAGATTTCTCATTTCTTGTTTTATATTTCTCATTTCTCGGATAATATTTCTTAATTCTCGGATTATATTTCTCATTTCTCGGATTAGATTTCTCATTTCTCGTATTATATTTCTTATTTCTCTGATTATATTTCTCATTTCTCGAATTATATTACTTATTTCTCGGATAATTTCTCATTTCTCGGATTATATTTCTCATTTCTCGGATTATATTTATCATTTCTTGGATTATGTTTCTCATTTCTCGGATTATATTTCTCATTTCTCGGATTATATCTCTCATTGCACTGGTATCTCTAATGTTATTTCCCTTATATTTTTGATTATATCTCTAGTTTCTTTGATTACATCTCTAATTTTTCTAATTATGTGAATTATTATTATGAGAAATATTACATTTCTCGGATTATGTTTCTCATTTCTCGGAATGTAGTTCTCATTTCTCGGATTATATTTCTCATTTCTCGGATTATATGTCTCATTTCTCGGATTATATTTCTCATTTCTCGGATTATATTTCTAATTACCGTATTATATTTCTCATTTCTCGTATTATATTTCTCATTTCTCGGATTATATTTCTCATTTCTCGGATAATATTTCTAATTTCTCGGATTATATTTCTCATTTCTCGGATAATATTTCTTATTTCTCGGATTATATTTCTCATTTCTCGGATTATATTTCTCATTTCTCGGATAATATTTCTTATTTCTCGGATTATATTTCTCATTTCTCGCATTAGATTTCTCATTTCTCGTATTATATTTCTTATTTCTCTGATTATATTTCTCATTTCTTATTTATATATTTATATATCTACAATTTTACAAATATATCTAATGTTCTCAAATGTCGCCCATTTTTCTTATTATATTTTATATTTCTGATTATATCTCTAATCTCACTCATATATTTTTTTATTTCTCTTCTATTTCAGATTATATCTTTAATTTCTCTGATTACATTTTTGATTTCTCATATTTCTGATTTAATCTCTAATTTTTCTGATAATGTTTTTCAGTTCTGTTATATTTCTGCTTATTATTATTATTTCTCTAATGTCACTGATATATTTTTCATTTCTCTTATATTTCTGATTATATGATTATATCTAATTTCTTTTTTGATTTCTCATATTTCTGATTTATTCTCGTAATTTTTCTGATAATGTTTTTCATTTCTGTTATATTTCTGCTTATATCTTTAATCTCACTAATATATTTTTCATTTCTCTTATATTTCTGATTATATATCTAATCTCACTGAGATATGTATTATTTCCCTTATATTTCTGATTATATCTCTAATCTCACTAATATATTTTTTATTTCCGTTATATTTCTGATTTTGTCTCTAATTTCTTTGATAATATTTTTAATTTTTCATTTCTCATACATTTCTTATTAAATCTCTAATTTTTCTGATTATGTTTTTCATTTCTGTTATATTTCTGATTATGTTTTTCATTTCTGTTATATTTCTGATTATATCTACTGTCACTGATATATTTGTCATTTCTCTTATATTTCTGATTAAATATCTAATTTCTGTTATTATATTTTTCATTTCTGTTATATTTCTGATTATATCTCTACTGTCACTGATATATTTTTTATTTCTCTTATATTTCTGATTATATTTATAATTTCTTTGATTATATATTTAATTTCTCTTATATTTCTGATTATATCTCTAATCTCACTGATATATTTGTTATTTCCCTTATATTTCTGATTATATCTCTATTTTTTCTGATTATATTTTTCATTTCTCACTTATTTCTGATTAAGTCTCTAATTTCTTTGATTATATTTTTCATTTCTTATATATTTCTGATTAAATATCTAATTATGTTTTTCATTTCTGTTATATTTCTGATTATATCTCTAATCTTCCTGATATATTTTTGTTTTCTCCTATATTTCTGATTATATCTCTAATTTCTTTGATTATATTTTTCATTTCTCATATATTTCTGATTAAATATCTATTTTTTCTGATTATATTTTTCATTTCTCACTTATTTCTGATTAAGTCTCTAATTTCTTTGATTATATTTTTCATTTTTCATATATTTCTGATTAAATATCTAACTATGTTTTTCATTTCTGTTATATTTCTGATTATATCTCTAATCTTCCTGATATATTTTTTGTTTTCTCCTATATTTCTGATTATATCTCTAATTTCTTTGATTATATTTTTCATTTCTCATATATTTCTGATTAAATATCTAATTTTTCTGATTATGTTTTCCATTTCTGTTATTTTTCTGATTATATCTCTAATCTCACTGATATATTTTTTATTTCCCGTATATCTATGATTATATCTCTAATTTCTTTGATTCTATTTTTCATTTCTCATTTATTTTTGATTAAATCTTTATTTTTTCTGATTATTATATATTTCTGATTAAATCTTTCCGATTCCGAGAAAAATTAGAGATATAATCTGAAATATAAGACAAATGAAAAATATAATCAAAGAAATTAAGAGTTATAATCAGAAATGTACCAGAAAGAAAAAACAATAATAAAAATAATAAAAATCGGAAAGATTTAATCAGAAATATATAATAATCAGAAAAAATAAAGATTTAATCAAAAATAAATGAGAAATGAAAAATAGAATCAAAGAAATTAGAAATATAATCATAGATATACGGAAAATAAAAAATATATCAGTGAGATTAGAGATATAATCAGAAAAATAACAGAAATGGAAAACATAATCAGAAAAATTAGATATTTAATCAGAAATATATGAGAAATGAAAAATATAATCAAAGAAATTAGAGATATAATCAGAAATATAGGAGAAAACAAAAATATATCAGGAAGATTAGAGATATAATCAGAAATATAACAGATATGAAAAACATAATTAGATATTTAATCAGAAATATATGAAAAATGAAAAATATAATCAAAGAAATTAGAGACTTAATCATAAATAAGTGAGAAATGAAATAATGTAAAAACATGTATTTCCCTATTATTTCTGATTGTATCTAATTTCTCTGATTATATTTTTAATTTCTCATATATTTTGATTAAATCTTTATTTTTTCTGATTATGTTTTTCATTTCTGTTATATTCTTAATTTCTCTGATTATATTTTTCATTTCTCATATATTGCTGATTAAATATCTATTTTTTCTTATTATGTTTTTCATTTCTGTAATATTTCTGATTATATCTCTAATCTTACTGATATATTTTTAATTTATCTTATATTTCTGATTACTTTTCTAATTTATCTAATTATATTTTTCATTTATCATATATTTCTGATTACATATCTAATTTTGCTAATTATGTTTTTCATTTCTGTAATATTTCTGATTTTATCTCTAATCTTACTGATATATTTTTTATTTCCCTGACATTTCTGATTATATCTCTAATTTCTCTGATTATATTTTTAATTTCTCATATATTTTTTATTAAATCTCTAATTTTTCCGATTATGTTTTTTCTTTCTGTTATACCTCTATTCTGTTTATACCTCTAATTTCTTTGATTATATTTTTCATTTCTCTCATATTTCAGATTATATCTCTAATCTTACTGAGATATTTTTTATTTCCCTTATATTTCTGATTATATTTCTGTATTATATTTCTAATTATATCTATAATGTCACTGATATATTTTTCAGAGTATATCTCTAATATTACTGTGATATTTTTTATTTCCCTTATATTTCTAATTTCTCTCATTATATTTTTCATTTCTCATATATTTCTGATTAGATATCTAATTTTTCTGATTATGTTTTTCATTTCTGTTATATCTCTAATTTCTCTGATTATATTTTTCATTTCTCATATATTTCTGATTACATATCTGGTTTTTCTGATTATGTTTTTCATTTCTGTTATATTTCAGATTATATCTCTAATCTTACTGATATATTTGTTATTTCCCTTATATTTCTGATTATATCTCCAATTTCTCTGATTATATTTTTCATTTCTCATATATTTCTGATTAAATCTCTAATTTTTCTTATTATATTTTTCATTTCTCCTATATTTCTGATTATAGCTCTAATGTCATTGATTTCTAATTTTTCATATTATATCTCTTAATTTCTCATAATCAATTTTCCGTTTTTCAGAATATACTTACATTTATTTGATTATATTTCACATCATTCATCAAAGTTATATTCTGAAAAACAAATAAAACTATGAAATCAGATATATATTATCTAAAAATGTGGTATATTCAAAGAAATGTGCATTACAATCAGAAATAATTAAAAGTAAGAAAAGAGTAAAGGTATGATAATTGAGAAATAAGTGTTTCTTTATACAAAATGATAATAAACATAAGCAATATTATTATTATATTATTATTATATTATTATTATATTATTATTATATTATTATTATATTATTATGATAATCAAAATATGAGATATAATCATGATTTTCTGAGTATTTTTCTTATTCCTTTTATCATATCTCTTATTTTTTGGATAATCAGTATTATGAATATATCTTACATTTTCAATTTCGTAGATTATATCTCACATTTTTCGTATTATATCACACATTTAGAAAACTTATTTATTAGTGTATTTATTTATAGTACTAGTACTATTACACTAATTATCTTATTTGTTTTTCTGATTATGTCGTTCCCCCTCTTCGTAAATCTGTCTGATTTTGTAGCATTTTCAAATAAAACTTAATTTCCAGGATCGCACGTTATCGGTAACATGGTGCAACAAAGCCCAACTCAACAACCAACTGTCCGGTCGGGCTTCAAGCCGCACGGTGCTTATAAGTGAATCAGATGAAGACCACCTGATAGATTCAAGCCTGTTGGATGGAGAGGAAGAGGTAAGTTGACTTATTATCTAATATATTAGTAGAAATAGCAACACTTTTAACTGTACAAAAAAAATCTATAGCTAGACCATGTACCAATTTTTATTTAAATGAGTAACGTTTGGTTGTTGATTCATTTATTTGGATAATTTTCAATGAATTTAGAAAAAAGGGCACATCTAAATGAAATATCCTAACATAAAATTGTCTAAACTAAACAATTGTTAATTTTTTTTCCTATTGTTGTTTAGATTGGACCTGAATTATCGGAAGAAGCCCTTTTACAAGACGACGAGGAAGAGGAAGAAGAGAACGAGGATCGCTCCTGGAGGCGATAGTGAAAACACGCATCCCCATTTTTTTTATATTGTGTATATTAATTTCATTATCTCTTACACACTTTATATTTAATTTTAATTTTGTAAGGAACCGCGCGCGTCTCGCAATTTATTTTCCAAATTCAACCGAATTTATCGCGAATCAATCAAACTTATGCGGGCACCCGCGCGGTTCCAGTAATTTTCTTTTTATAATTAGTAACCTACGCTGTTCACATTAATTTCACATTATCACACGCGTTCATATTTAGCGTATGAACAATTTAGCTTACTTTCTACCCTTTTCGTTATTTTTTTCGTTTTGGAAATCAATATTTTTGATGCGCTGTAAATATTGATTGATGTAATGTACAAAAGATTTAGATTTGTCGTGAGTGTGTGAACGGAGCCGCATGCGCTGCTCCGGTGCTTAACATGTAAATGCATTTTTTTTTTGTATCGATAAGATATGGTTTAAAAAAAATACTACTGTAAGTGACCCCAAAGATAAAAAAAAGATGAAAAAAATATTTTATGATTTAAAAAAAGAAGTAAACAGTAATCTAAAAAAAAAATATATTATATACAAAACACAGATATAAATGAAAAGAAATGAATGTATATTTTGTAATATAACAACTTTGAGTATTGATGGGGCACATAAAAAAAAATGAGAAAAAAAAAACAAACAAAAAACAACTTTGTCTGAGAACGATTGAATCGCACCCGATGTATAATGCAAACTTGTGTACACAAGCAATTAGAGTGGTGAGATGTAACTGTTTAATGGGAGATTTATGTTACAGTTAGCCAGTTGCCAGAATGAGTTCGGCTGCGGTTGTGCTGATTTTGTGCTTTCTAGCTTTTGGTAATACCTCGGATAATAATCACGCGATTTCAAAAAGGTATGTTTTATTCCCACAATATTCCGTATGGCAGGTGAGTTTGTCTGTTTGGTACAGTGCATTCAGATGATTTCAATATTGTTTCTGATTTAGTTCACCTACGGTCTTTCGGTACCTCTTATATTGCCCAGCCGGTCCATTAATTTGAGCTGGGCTGTCCAATCCAACTATGATTTACCGTACAATCTCAGTAATTTTGAGTTGCTCTATGGAAGGGCACAGGATGATGCACTGGATTTGGATATGGACAGGAATACGTTTTATCGATATATTATTAATATTTTGGATGGGTTAGTTGTATAGTATAATGTAACAGGTGGATATTGTTTTTAACAAACATTTTCCACGGTGTTAACGAAGGTTACAACAAATATTTATTGTAAAATATATAAAAACTAAAATTTATACAGAATACAGAATTTTTATATTCTCCATTTCACAATGAAAAATCTTATGTTACTTTTGTAAAAAAACGTTTCTTTTAAATATTTTTTTGTAGTTTTTTTTTTTAGTGTATATCCCAAGTTTGTTTTGCCGGAAAACGATAATAGCTAGCGAAAAATTTGAATTTTACTTGTCTCTCGTGGAAACTTTCCATTTTGGCACGTCAATAATCTTTTTGGGACTTAAAATACAGCAGTTATAATCCAAAAACCATGTAAAAATATCTGGTGTGGGCACCACACGACTTTCCGAATTACATGACTTATTTAATTTTTTATAATATTTTCCACATTTTCAAGTTTTTAACTTTTTGTTGACATTTTCGACATTTTTCACTGACATTTTTTATAGACATTTTTGACGTTTTAGACATTTTTTGTGTACTTTATTGACTTTTCGACATTTGTAACTTTTTTGAATTTTCAACATTTGTAACTTTTTTGACTTTTCGACATTTGTAACTTTTTTGATATCTTGACTTTTTTGACATATTTGGCATTTTTGACTTTACTGACATTTTCAATTTTTTTTTTTTGACTATTGACATTTTGAACTTTTCATTTTTTTGACATTTTCGACTTTTTTGTTGATATCGAGTTTTTTGACATTTTTGTACTTTTTCAATTTTTATTTTTTTTGACTATTGACTTTTCAACTTTTCGAATTTTTTGACATTTTTAACATTATTGGCTATTTTGACTTTTTGGGAATTTTTTTTATGTTTAATATCTTTGATAGTTTCATGGTATATGTCTCATTTTTCTGCTAAAATATCTCATTTCTCTTAGTATGTCCCAGTTCACTGGTTATTGTTTTTATCTGATATCAGATGTATTAGATCAGAGATTTTTCTGTAATTTTTGACTTTCTGAGATTTTTTGACTCTTGACTTTTTTCACTTAGTCTTTTTTGACTTGATTTTTTGATATTAATAACATTTTAGACTTTTTTTACATTTTTTGTTTTTACTGTTTGACATCTTTACCATTTTTGGCATTTTTGACTATTGAATTGTTTGCCTTTTTTGGGATTTTTGACAATTGACATTTTCAATTTTTTAAATTTTTGAGATTTCCGCCTTTTTTTGACTTCGACATTTTTTTACCTTTTTTTGACATTTGTGACATTTTTTATTTTTTGTTACTTTTTTTTTACTAATTTGATATCTTTGTCTTTTTTGACATTTTTAACATTATTGACTTTTGGCATTTTTGACTTTATTGACATTAACTTTTTTTGACATTTGTGACATTTTTTTTTTTAAATTTATGTTTAATGTCTCTGATATTATGATGTATGTCTAATTTTTCTGCTGAAATATCTCATTTCTCTTAGTATGTCCCAGTTCACCGGTTTATTTTTGATCTGATATCAGATATATTAGATTTTTCTGATATTTTTGACTACCTTTGGCATTTTTTGACTCTGACTTTTTCACATTTTAGCTTTTTTTTGTTTTTTTACATTTGTGACGTTTTTTTTTTTTTTTTTTTACTTTTTAGACATTTTTTTTGTTGACTTTTTTGATATTTTTTTTGTTGACTTTTTTGATATTTTTTTTGTTGTCTTTGTTGATATTTTTTTTGTTGACTTTTTTGATTTTTTAAAAAATGTATGCCTAATATCTCTAAAATTATGTTTTTTTGACTTTTCGACAATGTGACATTTTAGTATTTTTTTATTTATTTTTTACGTTTCGACAATTGTGACTTTTTTTTACTTTTTAGACATCTTTGATATTTTTGACTATTGACATTTTAGACTTTTTTTGACTTTTTTGACATTTGTGAATTTTTTTTTAAATTCTAGTCTAATATCTCTGATATGGTGTATATGTCTCATTTTTCTGCTGAAATATCTCATTTTTCTTATTATGTTCCAGTTCATTGGTTATAACTTTAAATTCACTGATCTAATATATCTTATATCATCAGATATATTAGATCAGTGACTTTTTTGATATTTTTGACTTTGTTTGACATTTTACTCTTTTACTCTTTTTCACATTTTAGACTTATTTTTTTATTTTTTGACATTTATGACTTTTTTTTTTGACATTTTTGACGTTTGACACTTTTTTGTGCTTCATTGACTTTTCGACATTTGTGACATTTTCGACTTCTTTTACATTTTTTTTATTTTTGCCATTTTTGACTTGAATTTTTTACCTTTTTTGGCATTTTGGACTATTGACATTATCGACATTTTCAACTTTTAAAATTTTTGACTCGACTATTTTTGACATTTTCGACATTTTTGATATTTTTGACTGACATTTTCTTTACTTTTTTTTAAAACCTTTTTTGACATTTTATACTTTTTGTTACATTTATTTATTTTTACTTTTTTACATCTTTAGCTTTTTTGACATTTTTAGCATTATTGATTTTTTTGACATTTTTGACTATCAACATTTTATATTTTTTTTGACATTTGACTTTTTTTTTTACTTTTTTTGACTTTTTTGACTTTTCGACATTTGTGACATTTTAGACTTTTTTTTTTTACTTTTTTTTTGACATTTTTAACATTATTGACTTCTTTGGCATTTTTGACTTTTTTCACATTTTAGACTTTTTTTAAATTTTTTTTACGTTTTTTATTTATAAAAAAAATTACTTTTTAGATATGTTTTTACTTTTTTGATTTTTTTTAAAATTTTTGTCTAATATCTCTGATATAGACTTTTTTTTACTTTTTTTACTTTTCGACATTTGTGACATTTTAGACTTTTTTTACATTTTTTTTAACTTTGCAGACATTTTTGACATTTTTAACATTATTTACTTTTTTGACTTTATTGACATTATGGAGTTTTTTTTAAAAATTTTTTTTTTTTTGACTTTATTGACATTTTAGACTTTTTTTTGACATTTGTGACATTTTTTTTTTAAATTTATGTCGAATATCTCTTATATTTTTTTTATATTTTGGCTTTCTTCGACATTTTTTGATATTTTGACATTTGTCACGTTTTTTATTTGTTGTTTCAATTTTACTTTTTAGGTATTTTTTTTACTTGACTTTTTTTTGAAATGTCTAATATCTCTGATATTGATTGATTTAGACTTTTTTTTACGTTTTTGACATTTTTAACATTATTGACTTTTTTGGCATTTTTGACTTTATTGCCATTTTAGACATTTGTGACATTTTTTTTTTAAATTTATGTCTAATATCTCTGATATTTTTTTGATATTTTTGACATTTGTCACGTTTTTTTATTTATTTTTGAAATTTTACTTTTTAGGCATTTTTTTTGACTTTTTTTTTAAATTTATGTTTAATATCTCTGATATTATGTTTTAGATTATTTTTACGTTTTTGACATTTTTAACATTATTGACTTTTATTGGCATTTTTGACTTTATTGACATTTTAGACTTTTTTTTACTTTTTGACATTTGTGACATTTTTTTTTTTTAATTTATGTCGAATATCTCTTATATTTTTTGATATTTTTGACTTTCTTTGACATTTTTTTATATTTTGACATTTGTCACGTTTTTTTTTGTTGTTTCAATTTTATTTTGTAGGCATTTTTTTGACTTTTGACTTTTTTTTTGAAATGTCTAATATCTCTGATATTATGTTTTAGACTTTTTTTTACGTTTATGACATTTTTAACATTATTGACTTTTTCGGCATTTTTGACTTTTTTTTAATTTATGTCTGATATCTCTGATATTTTTTTGATATTTTTGACATTTGTCACGTTTTTATTTATTTTTGAAATTTTACTTATTAGGCATTTTTTTTACTTTTTTAAAAATGTATGTCTAATATCTGTGATATTATGTTTTAGACTTTTTTTTACGTGTTTGACATTTTTAACATTATTGAATTTGTTTGGCATTTTTAACTTTATTGATATTTTAGACTTTTTTTTTGACTTTTTGACATTTGACATTTTTTTTTAAATTTATGTCTAATATCTCTTATATTTTTTTGATATTTTTGACTTTCTTTGACATTTTTTGATATTTTGACATTTCTCACGTTTTTTAATTTATTTTTGAAATTTTACATTTTAGGCATTTATTTGACTTTTTTTTTAAATTTATGTCTAATATCTCTGATATTATATTTTAGACATTTTTTTACGTTTTTGACATTTTTAACATTATTGACTTTTTTGGCATTTTTGACATTTTTTGACATTTGTGATCTAAATTAAATGTATGTCTAATATCTCTGATATTCTGATGTATGTCTCATTGTTCTGCTGATATATCTCATTTCTTTAATAATTTCTCTTAGTATGTCCCAGTTCACTAGTTATAGCTTTAAATTCTCTGATCTAATATATCTGATATCAGATATATTAGATAGAGACATTTTTGACTTTTTTAACTTGTATAATATATTTTTGACTTTCTTTCACATTTTTTGACTCTGACCTTTTTCACATTTTAGACTTTTTTGATATTTTGACATTTGTCATGTTTTTTTTTATTTATTTTTAAAATTTTACTTTAGAAATTTTTTTGATTTTTTTATATTTATGTCTAATATCTGATATGTTTTAGACTTTTTTTTTACGTTTTTGACTTTTGTGACATCTTTTATATATTTTTTTTGAACTTTTGACATTTTTAGCATTTTTGACTCTATTGGCATTTTAGACTTTTTTGTGACATTTTTGTTGTTAATTTATGTCTAATATCTCTGATATGATGTATGTCTCATTTTTCTGCTGATATATCTCATTTCTCTTCATATATCCCAGTTCACTAGTTATAGCTTTAAATTCTCTGATCTAATATATCTGATATTATCAGATATATTAGATCAGAGACATTTTTGACTTTTTTGATATTTTTCACTTTCTTTGACATTTTTTGACTTGACATTTTATACTTTTTTGACTTGGTTTTTGACATTTGTGACTTTTTTTTGGAATTTACTTTTTTGACTTTTTTTTGAAATCTATGTCATATCTCTGATAAATGTCTCATTTCTCTGCTGATATATCTCATTTCTTTTATAATTTCTCCTAGTATGTCGCAGTTTACTGGTTATAGCTTTAAATTATCTGATCTAATATATCTGATTTTATAAGATATATTAGATTGGAGACTTTTTTTTGACATTTTCTGATACCTTTGACTTTTTTGACATTTTTAACATTTTTGACATTTTGGACTTTTGTATCTAATATATCTGATATCAGATATATGTCTCATTTAGTGATCATATATCTCATTTCTCTGATTATGTCTAATATCTCTGATATTATAAGATATGTCTCATGTTTCTTATTATATGTGTCATTTCTCTGATTAGATGCTCCATTCCTCTAACTATGTCTAATAAATCTGATTATGCTAAATATAAGCAAATCTGTCTCTGAATGTATCTCTCATATATCTGATTGCCACTCATATTACATATCTCTCATTATGTCTAATGTATACAGAATATAATCTTATGAAAAATGTTAGATATAATCAAAGAAATAAGAGATAAAAGATATAATCAGGGAAATTAGGGATATAGTAAAAAATGAGATATGTAATCAGTTAATTGAGAGATATAATCATAATTAATTTTACTAACATAATCAGTGACATAAGATACATGATCACTAAAATGAGACATATATCTGATAATCAGAGAAATAAGATACATGATCACTAAAATGAGACATACATCTGATAATCAGAGTAATAAGATACATGAACACTAAAATGAGACATATATCTGATAATCAGAGAAATAAGATACATGATCACTAAAATTAGACATATATCTGATAATCAGAGAAATAAAAAACATGATCACTAAAATGAGACATATATCTGATAATCAGAGAAATAAGATACATAATCACTAAAATGAAACATATATCTGATAATATCAGATATATTAGATAAAAAGTCCAAAATGTCAAAAATGCCAAAAAAAAGTAAAAGATTTTAATAGACGTAATCAGATTATTAGAGACATATTCATAGAGATTAGTGACATCAGAGCAATGTGAGAGATACTCATATATGCTAGCCATCATCAGAGTAATGTTAGTGGTAATCAGACAAATAAGAGATATAATAAATAATAATTGAGACATAATCATTAATTAATTCTCTGATTACGTTTGTAATATCATATTTTAGGTTTGGTGTGAGTGGAGAGGATTGCCTATTAAAATCAATTTGCGAAATCGCAGAAATCCCCATGCATGTACAAGACAGTGAGAGCTTGCTTGAGAAAATAGTTCATTTTATGTTAACGTAAGTTAAATGGTTTATTTTTTAATCTTTTGGTAATGTTTGACATAATTTTTTCTTTGATTGCAGCCCCTCTATTGATTTTGATGCTTCAAATGGGGTGAATGGCACCATTGAGCAGAAAGTTTTGGTGGCTGAACATTTGGGCAAGGTGCGAGGACATTGTGAGGACGTGTTTATCGACTGTGATATTAGTTTAGTTGATATATTCACGAATAAATATAATATATTTTGATACAGTTTGACATAAAATATATTGATTAAAAATCAGAATTCAATGTGGAAATTATTATTTTTTATATTTTCAAAATTTATCTCTGAATAATATGTTACTCCTTTTCCGTTTCTTGAACCTACCTACCACTTACCTACCTATCTATCTACCTACCTACCTTCCTACATACATAGATACCTTACTTCCTTCCTCCTTCCATTCCTTCCTTCTTTCGTTCCTTCTTTCGTTCCTTCTTTCGTTCCTTCTTTCGTTCCTTCTTTCGTTCCTTCCTTCCTTCCTTCCTTCCTTCCTTCCTTCCTGCCAGTTTGGCATAAAATAAATTGATTTCTAATCAGAATTCAGTGTGAAAATTATTATTTTTTATATTTTCAAAATTTATCACTGAATAATGTGTTACTTCTTTTCCGTTTCTTGAACCTACCTACCACTTACCTACCTATCTATCTATCCACCTACCTTCCTACATACATAGATACTTTTCTTCCTTCCTCCTTCCCTTCCTTCCTTCCTTCCTTTCTTCCTTCCTTCCTTCCTTCCTTCCTTCCTTCCTTCCTTCCTTCCTTCCTTCCTTCCTTCCTTCCTTCCTTCCTTCCTTCCTTCCTTCCTTCCTTCCTTCCTTCCTTCCTTCCTTCCTTCCTTCCTTCCTCCCTTCCTTCCTTCCTTCCTTCCTTCCTTCCTTCCTTCCTTCCTTCCTTCCTTCCTTCCTTCCTTCCTTCCTTCCTTCCTTCCTTCCTTCCTTCCTTCCTTCCTTCCTTCCTTCCTTCCTTCCTTCCTTCCCTTCCTTCCTTCCTTCCTTCCTTCCTTCCTTCCTTCCTTCCTTCCTTCCTTCCTTCCTTCCTTCCTTCCTTCCTTCCTTCCTTCCTTCCTTCCTTCCTTCCTTCCTTCCTTCCTTCCTTCCTTCCTTCCTTCCTTCCTTCCTTCCTTCCTTCCTTCCTTCCTTCCTTCCTTCCTTCCTTCCTTCCTTCCTTCCTTCCTTCCTTCCTTCCTTCCTTCCTTCCTTCCTTCCTTCCTTCCTTCCTTCCTTCCTTCCTTCCTTCCTTCCTTCCTTCCTTCCTTCCTTCCTTCCTTCCTTCCTTCCTTCCTTCCTTCCTTCCTTCCTTCCTGTCTTCCTTCCTTCCTTCCTTATTTCCACTAGTATCAGTATAAACGTTGCGTTTCTTATAATTCTTTGATTTTCTCTTCATATCTTCAATACTAACAGTGTTATGTTCTTAAAAGTTTCTAGTAACCTAAAGCAACAATTCGGGAGTCACCTCAGAAAATTTGGTATAAATATAATAGAAGATAGCTAAGATATTTCCACTAGTATCAGTAACAACGTTGCGTTCCTTATAATTATTTGATTTTGTCTTCATATCTTCAAAACTAACATCGGTGTGGATTTGAAAGTTTGTTATGACCTAAAGCAATTATTCAGGAGTAACTTCAGAAAATATGGAATGAATATAATAGAAGATAGCTTAAATATTTTTGGTAATAACAGTATAAACGTTGAATTTTTATAATTCATACATTTTGTCTTCATATTTTCAATACCAAGAGTGGTATGCGCTTAAAAGTTTGTAAGGACCCAAAGTAACTATTCTGGAGTAACCTCAGAAAATTTGGTATGAACAAAATAGAAGAAATCAAACATATTTCCACTAGTAAACGTTGCTTATCTTATAATTCTTTAATGTTGTCTTCATATTTTCAATACTAACAGTTGTATGGACTTAAAAGATTGTAAGGACCTAAACCAATTATTCACGAGTAAGTTAAAATAATTTGGTATGTATATAATAGAAGATAGCTAAGATATTTCCACTAGTATCGGTATAAACGTTGCGTTTCTTATAATTCTTTGATTTTCTCTTCATATCTTCAATACTAACAGTGTTATGTTCTTAAAAGTGTCTAGTAACCTAAACCAACAATTCGGGAGTCACCTCAGAAAATTTGGTATAAATATAATGGAAGATAGCTAAGATATTTCCACTAGTATCAGTAACAACGTTGCGTTCCTTATAATTCTTTGACTTTGTCTTCATATCTTCAATTCTAACAGCCGTACGGATTTGAAACTTTGTAATGACCTAAAGCAATTATTCAAGAATAACTTCAGAAAATATGGTACGAATATAATAGAAGATAGCTTATATATCTTTGGTAGTATCAGTATAAACGTTATGTTTTTATAATTCATACATTTTGTCTTCATATCTTCAATACCAAGAGTGGTATGCGCTTAAAAGTTTGTAAGGACCCAAAGTAACTATTCTGGAGTAACCTCAGAAAATTTGGTATGAACAAAATAGAAGAAATCAAACATATTTCCACTAGTAAACGTTGCTTATCTTTTAATTCTTTAATGTTGTCTTCATATCTTCTATACTAACAGTTCTATGGACTTAAAAGATTGTAAGGATCTAAAGCAATTATTCACGAGTAAGTTGTATAAGGCAACTTCTTTTACATTTACATTAGCAACTTTTCTTGCCCAATTAGTTGTTGTTTTGTTTAATATACACACTGTTGGCCTTGACATATGACTCGCCTCAATAAAAACAACTTCATTAACAATAAACACATACCATTTATAAAACCATATTCTATACATCTTTCTCGTTTTTAATCCTTTCCTTTTGTATCCTTTTGAGTTGTCGAGATTATTTACATACTACTTTAAAATGGTAAAGTTTAAATAATTTAATACGCTGTGTTTATTGAAAATAAGTATTTTTAGGGATTTAATTGTATTATCCTAGTGATCCTATGTGTGATAATTAGTGTTAACTCATGGGCCATTAACCTTTTCGAAGGTGTTAACAGATCAGGTACCTCCATTGGAGTTGCTGGTAAGTTTAATACATATACATATACAGCTGTTTTAGTAATACTTTTACTTTTTAGGTCAAGAAGATGAATGTGTGAATATTCCATCTGCATTTACTGGGCGCTCGTTGGATATGCGATATTTCTGTGTGAGTTTGTACGAGAAAATGAACTGTGCTGGCAATGCGCATACTTTTACGCCTGAAAGCAACAATTGGGGCGACCTCATGAAGATTACTACAAATAGGATTGCATCAATTACATCTTGCAAGATTAATTATTGATATAAAAAGCATATGTTACGGTATGTACTGCAATTGAGCCTTAAATAGTAATGTGAAGAAGGTAATAATAAATTTTAGATAATATTTATGGCAATACAATTACCTTCTATTATATTTCCTAATCATAGTCACCTTAGTACTACAATTACCTAAATAACATATAAAAATACATTTTTCAAGAAACTAATTTGAAAATTTGCAATACAGATTATCAAATAGTTATAGTATTCAATTGAGTTTTTCACATACATTAATTTGGAGTGGATAACTGATAACATATAATTTCAAGTTGCCTAAGGTCCTTGAAATTATATATATATATATATATATATATATATATATATATATATATATATAAAGTTACCTAATGTCTTTCTTTATAACTTTTTTTATCAGTTTTTAGTTATCCACTCTAAATTAATGTATGTGAAATGCTCAATTGAATGCTCTAACTATTTGATTGATTTAAAATAAAAAAAGGACCTTAGGTAACTTTTTTTTATAAATTACCTAAGGTCCTTATAAAAAAAGTTACCTAAGTTCCTTTTTTTTAATCCGTACCGTTGTTAGTATTGAAGAAATGAAGACAAAATCAAAAAATTATAAGGAACGCAACGTTATTACTGATACTAGTTGAAATATCTTAGCTATCTCCTATTATATTTATACCAAATTTTCTGAGTTGACTCCCAAATAGTTGCTTTAGGTTACTAGAAAATGTTAAGCACGTAACACTGTTAATATTGAAGGGAAAATCAAAGAATTATAAGAAACGCAACGTTTATACTGATACCAGTGAAAATATCTTAGCTATCTTCTATTATATTCATACCAAATTATTTTAACTTACTCGTGAATAATTGCTTTGGGTCCTTACAAACTTTTAAGTCCATACAACTGTTAGTATTGAAGATATGAAGACAACATTAAAGAATTATAAGATAAGCAACGTTTACTAGTGGAAATATGTTTGATTTCTTTTATTTTGTGCATTCCAAATTTTCTGAGGTTACTCCAGAACAGTTGCTTTGGGTCCTTACAAACTTTTAAGCGCATACCACTATTGGTATTGAAGATATGAAGACAAAATGTATGAATTATAAAAACGCAACGTTTATACTGATACTACTAAAAATATATAAGCTATCTTCTATTATATTCATACCATATTTTCTGAAGTTACTCCTGAATAATTGCTTTAGGTCATTACAAACTTTCAAAACCGTACCGCTGTTAGTATTGAAGATATGACGACAAAATCAAATAATTTTAAGGAACGAAATGTTGTTACTGATACTAGTGGAAATATCTTAGCTATCTTCTATTATATTTATACCAAATTTTCTGAGGTGACTCCCGAATTGTTGCTTTAGGTTACTAGAAGCTTTTAAGCATATAGCACTGTTAGTATTGAAGATATGAAGAGAAAATCAAATAATTATAAGAAACGCAACGTTTATACTGATACTAGTGGAAATATCTTAGCTATCTTCTATTATATTCATACCAAATTAATTTAACTTACTCGTGAATAATTGCTTTGGGTCCTTACAAACTTTCAAGTTCATACAACTGTTAGTATTGAAGATATGAAGACAAACATTAAAGAATTATAAGATAAGCAACGTTTACTAGTGGAAATATGTTTGATTTCTTCTATTTTGTTCATACCAAATTTTCTGAGGTTACTCCAGGATAGTTGCTTTGGGTCCTTACAAAATTTTAAGCGTATACCACTCTTGGTATTGAAGATATGAAGACAAAATGTATGAATTATAAAAACGCAACGTTTATACTGATACTACTAAAAATATTTAAGCTATATTCTATTATATTCATACCATATTTTCTGAAGTTACTCCTGAATAACTACTTTAGGTCATTACAAACTTTCAAATCCGTACCGCTGTTAGTATTGAAGATATGAAGACAAAATCAAAAAATTATAAGGAACGCAACGTTGTTACTGATACTAGTTGAAATATCTTAGCTATCTTCTATTATATTTATACCAAGTTTTCTGAGGTGACTCCCGAATTCTTGCTTTAGGTTACTAGAAACTTTTAAGCACATAACACTGTTAGTATTCAAGATATGAAGAGAAAATCAAAGAATTATAAGAAACGCAACGTTTATACCGATACTAGTGGAAATATCTTTGCTATCTTCTATTATATTCATACCAAATTATTTTAACTTACTCGTGAATAATTGCTTTGGGTCCTTACAAACTTTTAAGTCCATACAACAGTTAGTATTGAAGATATGAAGACAAACATTAAAGAATTATAAGATACGCAACGTTTACTAGTGGAAATATGTTTGATTTATTTTATTTTGTTTATACCAAATTGTCTGAAGTTACTCCAGAATAGTTGCTTTGGGTCCGTACAAACTATTAAGCGCATACCACTATTGGTATTGAAGATATGAAGACAAAATGTATGAATTATAAAAACGCAACATTTATACTAATACTACTAAAAATATATAACCTATCTTCTATTATATTCATACCATATTTTCTGAAGATACTCCTGAATAATTGCTTTAGGTTATTAGAAGCTTTCAAATCCGTACCGCTGTTAGTATTGAAGATATGAAGACAAAATCAAATAATTATAAGGAACGCAATGTTGCTACTGATACTAGTGGAAATATCTTAGCTATCTTCTATTATATTTATACCAAATTTTCTGAGGTGACTCCCGAATTGTTGCTTTAGGTTACTAGAAACTTTTAAGCATATAACACTGTTGGTATTGAAGATATGAAGAGAAAATCAAAGAATTATAAGAAACACAACGTTTATTCCGATACTAGTGGAAATATCTTAGCTATCTTCTATTACATTCATACCAAATTATTTTAACTTACTCGTGAATAATTGATTTGGGTCCTTACAAACTTTTAAGTCCATACAACTCTTAGTATTGAAGATATGAAGACAACATTAAAGAATTATAAGATAAGCAACGTTTACTAGTGGAAATATGTTTGATTTCTTCTATTTTGTTCATACCAAATTTTCTGAGGTTACTCCAGGATAGTTGCTTTGGGTCCTTACAAAATTTTAAGCGTATACCACTCTTGGTATTGAAGATATGAAGACAAAATGTATGAATTATAAAAACGCAACGTTTATACTGATACTACTAAAAATATTGAAGCTATCTTCTATTATATTCATACCATATTTTCTGAAGTTACTCCTGAATAATTGCCTTAGGTCATTACAAACTTTCAAATCCGTACCGCTGTTTGTATTGAAGATATGAAGACAAAATCAAAAAATTATAAGGAACGCAACGTTGTTACTGATACTAGTTGAAATATCTTAGTTATCTTCTATTATATTTATATCAAATTTTCTGAGGTTACTCCCGAATTGTTGCTTTAGGTAACTAGAAACTGTTAAGCACATAACATTGTTAGTATTGAAGATATGAAGAGAAAAACATAGAATTACAAGAAACGCAACGTTTATACTGATACTAGTGGAAATATCTTAGCTATCTTATTGATATTCATACCAAATTATTTTGACTTACTCATAAGTAATTGCTTTGGGTCCTTACAAACTTTTAAGTCCATACAACTGTTAGTATTGAAGATATGAAGACAACATTAAAGAATTATAAGATAAGCAACGTTTACTAGTGGAAATATGTTTGATTTCTTCTATTTTGTTCATGCCAAATTTTCTGAGGATACTTCAGAATAGTTGCTTTGGATCCTTACAAACTTTTAAGCGTATACCACTATTGGTATTGAAGATATGAAGACAAAATGTATGAATTATAAAATTGCAACGTTTATACTGATACAACCAAAAATATATAAGCTATCTTCTATTATATTCATACCATATTTTCTGAAGTTACTCCTGAATAATGGCTTTAGGTCATTACAAACTTTCAAATCCGTACCGCTGTTAGTATTGAAGGTATAAAGACAAAATCGAAGAATTATAAGGAACGCCACGTTGTTACTGATACTAGTGGAAATATCTTAGCTATCTTCTATTATATTTATACCAAATTTTCTGAGGTGACTTCCGAAATGTTGCTTTAGGTTACTAGAAACTTTTAAGCACATAACACTGTTGGTATTGAAGATGTGAAGAGAAAATCAAATACTTATAAGAAACGCAACGTTTATACTGATACTAGTGGAAATATCTTAGATATCTTCTATTATATTCATACCATATTATTTCAACTTACTCGTGAATAATTGCTTTGGGTCCTTACAAACTTTTAAGTCCATACAACAGTTTGTATTGAAGATATGAAGACAAATATTAAAAAATTATAAGATACGCAACGTTTACTAGTGGAAATATGTTTGATTTCTTCTATTTTGTTCATACCAAAATGTTTGATGTTACTCCAGAATAGTTGCTTTGGCTCCTTAGAAACTTTTAAGCGCATACCACTATTGGTATTGAAGATATGAAGACAAAATGTATGAATTATAAAAACGCAACGTTTATACTGATACTACCAACAATATATAAGCTATCTTCTATTATATTAATTTATTAATTTCATGATATAATGAAAAAAACGTTGCGTTTCATAAATTTTCTCTTTTTGGTATATTGATACCAAATCTTAATATACTTTCATAGAATATTCCGGTTAGAATCTTCCCGTAGTTATCTGCACTCTCCTTCTCGTTTGCGCTTGATTTCATCCTTCAGATCAAAATCATTTTAATGCCCAAAAATATTACAAACAGTTTACAATAAAAATAATATAGATGTAAAATAATCTGTTAACATATAATTTAAAGATTCAGTATAAATAAATATGTTACAAATTAAAGACATATAATTTAAATATTCAGTATAAATATATTACAGATTATAGCAAGCAATAGTTATATGTCCTCTAACAATAGGAAATATGATATCCTACGCATCAAATAAATATGTTTCTAGAACATTCAAATTTACGTAATAAATAAATAGATGTGTCGCACTAGATAAATAAATTAATGATAAGTCAGCATAATTTTTAATATATAAAGAAATAATTGTAAACATCTATTCAGTACAGAATACACAGTAAAGAATACTTAATATAAGAAATACAGTGTAGAAATACTCCGTTTGTCGAATAAAGTTACTTTTTAAAAAGTCTTTAAGTTGGACTCAAGAATATATTTTATTGCCTTTAAAATAATCTCGCTTTTTGTGAGTAACCAAAATAAATTTTATTGCTATTCCATCTGTATGACGCACATACTGGTTTGTTATCCGCCCGAACTGGCGTTTTTGTGTAGCAAAAAAGTTGAGTCACTCAGTAACAAGCCGGCGATAGTACGAGTTTGTGTTTCGGAGTGCGCGTAGCATGAGTGAACGTTTTTAATAACTTTATAGTGCAGCAGTGTTTAATTAAAATTGTGTTTTCGGAGGGATATTAGGTGAGTGATATATAATAAGAATAACTATAATAAAGTATCTTTATTTCATTTTTAATTACAATTTAACAGTTAAATTAGAACAATACAACATTGAAAAAGAAAACGGCGGTTTTCAGGTGATTGTACATCTTATACACCATGGACAATCTCTGCTTTGCAAAATATGTAATCATAATAATTATTATTATATGATTTATGCGTTTTTACGGCTATAATATGTATTCGTAACAAATATACAGCGTAGTAAAATTGTTTCATTTCATCTATAAAATAATACTCAAAAGCAAGCTTGTATATGTAATGATTGCAAAATTATTGATAGGTGGTGGCGTATACAGCAGTGATAAGCCACCTACCAAATTATTACATAATTTATATTTTATTTTTTATTTATATTTTTATTTTGTTTATACAAACCGTGACCAAAACGAATCAAAGATTATCGAATTCACATTCAAAATACCTTCATTAGCGAAGATATAAATAAGATTTCAATAATTGTTCACTAAAAACGGCGAAAATACAAAGAGAATATAAACATAAACAAAACATAATGCATACGGTATAGTTCACACGCGGTCATCTTTTACTTATAGCAGTTCAATATAAACGTTTTTTGTATATGGGGACGCAAAGTTTATAAATTTCTTGGTATAGCTCGTATCGGATACCCATCAACATTTCGAAGAATTAGAGCCTCTTTCAATCGGATTTCTTCTATAGTCTTCAAGTGTGTTTCTAATCGGTAATTTCTGATCACACTGCCGACCATTACTTTCATGACCATCATACCATACTTTGGACCTAAAATCACGTTTTATTAAATTATCATTCCTGACACTACTACCCTGGTTTATATTTATTCAACATTTATTTATGTAGGAAAATTAGATTCACTTTCTTACAAAAGAATCTAAAACAGATAATTTCTCAACATTTTAGAGCAGAAATATACGAGTATTGGTAACTAATGCAAAACTGTAAAGAACTAAGAAAAATATGATGCTTTATTAACTACGAATCATATAAAAAAGTTTTTATATAAAATTTCTTTATATAACGAATCATATAAAGAAATTATATATACACACTTTTTTTATATGAATGTTAATAAAGCAAACTTTTATCATATTTTTCTTAGTTCTTCACAGTTTTGCATTAGTTACGTATACATTAGGTAGATTGGCATTCAATTAAATGAATAAATGAATAAATGAATAAATGAATAAATGAATAAATGAATAAATGAATAAATGAATAAATGAATAAATGAATAAATGAATAAATGAATAAATGAATAAATGAATAAATGAATAAATGAATAAATGAATAAATGAATAAATGAATAAATGAATAAATGAATAAATGAATAAATGAATAAATGAATAAATGAATAAATGAATAAATGAATAAATGAATAAATGAATAAATGAATAAATGAATAAATGAATAAATGAATAAATGAATAAATGAATAAATGAATAAATGAATAAATGAATAAATGAATAAATGAATAAATGAATAAATGAATAAATGAATAAATGAATAAATGAATAAATGAATAAATGAATAAATGAATAAATGAATAAATGAATAAATGAATAAATGAATAAATGAATAAATGAATAAATGAATAAATGAATAAATGAATAAATGAATAAATGAATAAATGAATAAATGAATAAATGAATAAATGAATAAATGAATAAATGAATAAATGAATAAATGAATAAATGAATAAATGAATAAATGAATAAATGAATAAATGAATAAATGAATAAATGAATAAATGAATAAATGAATAAATGAATAAATGAATAAATGAATAAATGAATAAATGAATAAATGAATAAATGAATAAATGAATAAATGAATAAATGAATAAATGAATAAATGAATAAATGAATAAATGAATAAATGAATAAATGAATAAATGAATAAATGAATAAATGAATAAATGAATAAATGAATAAATGAATAAATGAATAAATGAATAAATGAATAAATGAATAAATGAATAAATGAATAAATGAATAAATGAATAAATGAATAAATGAATAAATGAATAAATGAATAAATGAATAAATGAATAAATGAATAAATGAATAAATGAATAAATGAATAAATGAATAAATGAATAAATGAATAAATGAATAAATGAATAAATGAATAAATGAATAAATGAATAAATGAATAAATGAATAAATGAATAAATGAATAAATGAATAAATGAATAAATGAATAAATGAATAAATGAATAAATGAATAAATGAATAAATGAATAAATGAATAAATGAATAAATGAATAAATGAATAAATGAATAAATGAATAAATGAATAAATGAATAAATGAATAAATGAATAAATGAATAAATGAATAAATGAATAAATGAATAAATGAATAAATGAATAAATGAATAAATGAATAAATGAATAAATGAATAAATGAATAAATGAATAAATGAATAAATGAATAAATGAATAAATGAATAAATGAATAAATGAATAAATGAATAACTGAATAATAACTGAATAATAACTGAATAATAACTGAATAATAACTGAATAATAACTGAATAATAACTGAATAATAACTGAATAATAACTGAATAATAACTGAATAATAACTGAATAATAACTGAATAATAACTGAATAATAACTGAATAATAACTGAATAATAACTGAATAATAACTGAATAATAACTGAATAATAACTGAATAATAACTGAATAATAACTGAATAATAACTGAATAATAACTGAATAATAACTGAATAATAACTGAATAATAACTGAATAATAACTGAATAATAACTGAATAATAACTGAATAATAACTGAATAATAACTGAATAATAACTGAATAATAACTGAATAATAACTGAATAATAACTGAATAATAACTGAATAATAACTGAATAATAACTGAATAATAACTGAATAATAACTGAATAATAACTGAATAATAACTGAATAATAACTGAATAATAACTGAATAATAACTGAATAATAACTGAATAATAACTGAATAATAACTGAATAATAACTGAATAATAACTGAATAATAACTGAATAATAACTGAATAATAACTGAATAATAACTGAATAATAACTGAATAATAACTGAATAATAACTGAATAATAACTGAATAATAACTGAATAATAACTGAATAATAACTGAATAATAACTGAATAATAACTGAATAATAACTGAATAATAACTGAATAATAACTGAATAATAACTGAATAATAACTGAATAATAACTGAATAATAACTGAATAATAACTGAGTAATAACTGAGTAATAACTGAGTAATAACTGAGTAATAACTGAGTAATAACTGAGTAATAACTGAGCAATAACTGAGCAATAACTGAGCAATAACTGAGCAATAACTGAGCAATAACTGAGCAATAACTGAGCAATAACTGAGCAATAACTGAGCAATAACTGAGCAATAACTGAGCAATAACTGAGCAATAACTGAGCAATAACTGAGCAATAACTGAGCAATAACTGAGCAATAACTGAGCAATAACTGAGCAATAACTGAGCAATAACTGAGTAATAACTGAGCAATAACTGAGCAATAACTGAGCAATAACTGAGCAATAACTGAGCAATAACTGAGCAATAACTGAGCAATAACTGAGCAATAACTGAGCAATAACTGAGCAATAACTGAGCAATAACTGAGCAATAACTGAGCAATAACTGAGCAATAACTGAGCAATAACTGAGCAATAACTGAGCAATAACTGAGTAATAACTGAGTAATAACTGAGTAATAACTGAGTAATAACTGAGTAATAACTGAGTAATAACTGAGTAATAACTGAGTAATAACTGAGTAATAACTGAGTAATAACTGAGTAATAACTGAGTAATAACTGAGTAATAACTGAGTAATAACTGAGTAATAACTGAGTAATAACTGAGTAATAACTGAGTAATAACTGAGTAATAACTGAATAATAACTGAATAATAACTGAATAATAACTGAATAATAACTGAATAATAACTGAATAATAACTGAATAATAACTGAATAATAACTGAATAATAACTGAATAATAACTGAATAATAACTGAATAATAACTGAATAATAACTGAATAATAACTGAATAATAACTGAATAATAACTGAATAATAACTGAATAATAACTGAATAATAACTGAATAATAACTGAATAATAACTGAATAATAACTGAATAATAACTGAATAATAACTGAATAATAACTGAATAATAACTGAATAATAACTGAATAATAACTGAATAATAACTGAATAATAACTGAATAATAACTGAATAATAACTGAATAATAACTGAATAATAACTGAATAATAACTGAATAATAACTGAATAATAACTGAATAATGACTGAATAATGACTGAATAATGACTGAATAATGACTGAATAATGACTGAATAATGACTGAATAATGACTGAATAATGACTGAATAATGACTGAATAATGACTGAATAATGACTGAATAATGACTGAATAATGACTGAATAATGACTGAATAATGACTGAATAATGACTGAATAATGACTGAATAATGACTGAATAATGACTGAATAATGACTGAATAATGACTGAATAATGACTGAATAATGACTGAATAATGACTGAATAATGACTGAATAATGACTGAATAATGACTGAATAATGACTGAATAATGACTGAATAATGACTGAATAATGACTGAATAATGACTGAATAATGACTGAATAATGACTGAATAATGACTGAATAATGACTGAATAATGACTGAATAATGACTGAATAATGACTGAATAATGACTGAATAATGACTGAATAATGACTGAATAATGACTGAATAATGACCGAATATGAGCACTAGCTGAACACTAGCTGAACACTAGCTGAACACTAGCTGAACACTAGCTGAACACTAGCTGAACACTAGCTGAACACTAGCTGAACACTAGCTGAACACTAGCTGAACACTAGCTGAACACTAGCTGAACACTAGCTGAACACTAGCTGAACACTAGCTGAACAATAGCTGAACAATAGCTGAACAATAGCTGAACAATAGCTGAACAATGACTGAACGTTAACTGAATAGCAATGACTGAACGATAACTGAATAGCAATGACTGAACGATAACTGACTGGGCAATAGCTGAAGCGCAATGACTGGGCAATAGCTGAAGAGCAATGACAGCAATAACTGTAATAGCAATGACTGAGCAATCGCTGTAATAGCAATGACTGTGCAATCGCTGTAATAGCAATGACTGAGCAATCGCTGTAATAGCAATGACTGAGCAATCGCTGTAATAGCAATGACTGAGCAATAGCTGAATAGCAATGACTGAGCAATAGCTGAAGAGCAATGACTGAGCAATAGCTGAAGAGCAATGACTGAGCAATAGCTGAATAGCAATGACTGAGCAATAGCTGAAGAGCAATGACTGAACAATAGCTGAAGAGCAATGACTGATCAATGGCTGAAGAGCAATGACTGAGCAAAAGCTGAAGAGCAATGACTGAGCAATAGCTGAAGAGCAATGACTGAGCAATAGCTGAAGAGCAATGACTGAGCAATAGCTGAATAGCAATGACTGAGCAATAGCTGAAGAGCAATGACTGAACAATAGCTGAAGAGCAATGACTGATCAATAGCTGAAGAGCAATGCCTGAGCAATAGCTGAAGTGCAATGACTGAGCAATAGCTGTAATAGCAATAGCTGAGCAATAGCTGAGCACTAGCTGAGCAATAGCTGAACACTAGCTGAACACTAGCTGAACACTAGCTGAACACTAGCTGAACACTAGCTGAACACTAGCTGAATACTAGCTGAACACTAGCTGAACACTAGCTGAACAATAGCTGAACAATAGCTGAACACTAGCTGAACACTAGCTGAACAATAGCTGAACAATGACAATGAAAGATAACTGAATAGCAATGACTGAACGGTAACTGAATAGCAATGACTGAGCAATAGCTGAAGAGCAATGACTGAGCAATAGCTGAAGAGCAATGACTGAGCAATAGCTGAAGAGCAATGACTGAGCAATAGCTGAAGAGTAATGACTGAGCAATAGCTGAAGAGCAATGACTGAGCAATGGCTGAAGAGCAATGACTGAGCAATAGCTGTAATAGCAATGACTGAGCAATAGCTGTAATAGCAATGCCTGATCAATCGCTGTAATAGCAATGACTGAGCAATCGCTGAATGGCAATGACTGGTTAATAGCTGAATAGCAATGACTGGTCAATAGCTGAATAGCAATGACTGGTCAATAGCTGAATAGCAATGACCGAGCAATAGCTGAATAGCAATGACTGAGCAATAGCTGAACAATAGCTGAACAAGAGTTGAATAAATGATTGAATAGATGAATAGATGCATAGATGAATAGATGAATAGATGAATAGATGAATAGATGAATATATATATATATATATATAGATGAATAGATGAATAGATGAATAGATGAAGAAAGAAATGAATAGATGAAGAAATGAAGAAATGAAGAAATGAAGAAATGAAGAAATGAAGAAATGAAGAAATGAAGAAATGAAGAAATGAAGAAATGAAGAAATGAAGAAATGAAGAAATGAAGAAATGAAGAAATGAAGAAATGAAGAAATGAAGAAATGAAGAAATGAAGAAATGAAGAAATGAAGAAATGAAGAAATGAAGAAATGAAGAAATGAAGAAATGAAGAAATGAAGAAATGAAGAAATGAAGAAATTAAGAAATTAAATAAATAAATAAATAAATAAGTACCTATACATTTTCTAAGTCCTGCGGTGAACGGATAATAAGCATACGGGTGCCTTTTTGCTACTTCTTCTGGTAGAAATCTGTCTGGATCGAACTTTAGAGGGTCTTTGTAGTAAAGGGGCGATCTTTGGGTTACAAAGGTTGCGAAACAGGCGGCAGAGCCTTTAGGGATAGTATGTGTAGCTGTGAAACAATTTATCCTCAGTAAAATTTCAATAGTTAGTAATGGGAACTATCTTATGAATTATATTATCTGGATATATATATATATATATATATATATATATATATATATATATATATATATGTATATATATATATATATATATATATATATATATATTATAGTATATAGTTGTAAAACTATCTAAATAATCATCGAATAAAAACTATCGACAATCCGATACTTATCGTCAAAACAAGCCGCTGTTGTCAGTATAGTAGGTATCAATTTTATTGACGATACTTGTTTAATAGTTCTATATTGTACCGACTATCGATAGTTCCTATTTTATAATTCCCCGAAATAGTAATTAATAAATCAGTACTTAGTTGTACATCCGCGTCCACGTTTCTAAATACGAATGGTCCTGGTGGGAATAGTCTCATTGTTTCTTTAATAACTCGGTCCAAATAGGTCAGCTTTGGCAAGTCTTCAGGTTCAATTATTCGGTCTTCTCCTACGACTTCGAGGATTTCTTCATATACACGTTGCTATAAAATAGAAGAGATATAATCAAAGTTGATGGTATTTATCATAATTTGAAAATTATTTAAAATTACTTTATTTAGAAAAAAAAAACTGGAGTAAATGATATCATTAATGTTGGTTTTTGGTTTAATTTTACTGCGCTAATTCAATTACTAATCTGCATACGTACTTTCAAAACCTTTATTGGCGGTATTCTCATTTACAATACAATTCTCACTACAATACAATATAAAACCTTATGATACAATATAGAAGCATCTATTATCATAAGGTTTTATATTGTATTGTAGTCAGAATTGTATTGTAAACCTACATTCTGAAATGGAGAAGAAGGATATTCGTGATAGCGTAGTAAATAGGGTACAATACAATATAAAACCCTATGATACGATATACAAGCATCTATTATCATAGGGTTTTATATTGTATTGTACCCTATTTCCTACGCTATCCCGAATATCCTTCCTTCATGAGTAGTAGGAAGAACCCTACTACTCATTATATGCGAATTGAGATCAAAAGGAGCAGGATATTCGGGATAGCGTAGGAAATTGGGTACACACCCCATTTCCTACGCTATCCCGAATATCCTTCTTCTCCATTTCAGAATATAGGTTTACAATACAATTCTAACTACAATACAATATAAAACCTTATGATACACGATAGAAACATCTTGTATCATAGGGTTTTATATTGTATTGTAGTGAGAATTGTATTATAAACCTACATTCTGAAATGGAGAAGATGGATATTCGGGATAGCGTAGGAAATAGGGTACAATACAATATAAAACCCTATGATACAATATAGAAGCATCTATTATCATAGGGTTTTATATTGTACTGTACCCTATACTCATTATATGAGAATTGAGATCAAAAGGAGCAGGATATTCGGAATAGCGTAGGAAATTGGGTACACATCCCATTTCCTACACTATCCCGAATATCCTTCTTCTCCATTTCAGAATATAGGTTTACAATACAATTCTCACTACAATACAAAATAAAACCCTATGATACAAGATGCTCCTATCTTGTATCATAAGGTTTTATATTGTATTGTAGTTAGAATTGTATTGTAAACCTATATTCTGAAATGGAGAAGAAGGATATTCGGGATAGCGTAGGAAATGGGGTGTGTACCCAATTTCCTACGCTATTCCGAATATCCTGCTCCTTTTGATCTCAATTCGCATATAATGAGTAGTAGGATTCTTCCTACTACTCATTATATGCGGTTCTCCGTCCCACTTGAGCAAGATGAATGAATAATATTACCAGCTTGTTCTAAGCTGTTCTAAACTATTATTAATTTTAAGCTGATAGATCTGATTCTAAGCAAATTATCTGTTATCTTGTTTAATTGGGGATACCGAACGGGTTGTTTCCCCTTGATATACGTTAGAAATTCAATAATGTTTTCATACCTGTATATCTGGATGCATGGCCAATACGAGACAAGCAAAACTTGACATATTGGAGGAGGCGTCAATGCCCTAGATAGAAGAAATTAAAGTTATTGTGAATATTGCTAATTCAAAATACTTATAGAATGTGAACCATATTCACTGGAGGAATACTTGATGAAGTTAAAAATATGATGTAATCTCCTCCTTTTGGTTTGTTGACAATATTTCAATGTATGATAATTAATGTATTATTGTATATGTATTGTATGCATCTGAAATAAATTTCTATTTCTATTTCTACGGAACAAATAGTATAGCCTTACAGCCACTAAAAATGTAGCCACTTCATCTTGTAGCTCTTGGTCGGTTAACTTATGGCCCTCGTCAGCAAGTTCAATCATCAACTCCAAAAGGCCTTTTCGCTTAGGCGTATCTACAAATATATTGTATACAATATAATCTAATTCTGGTATTATAGAGAATAGATTTGGTTTATTTTTGGTGCCAGCACTATATGTACTACTTTATTATATATTATTTCATTATACGGATACTATTGGTAGTGCTGTAATGACTTTATGGAAATTATATGTTAATCAGAAAATAAAATATGCAACTCAAATTCGCAATTTGTATCGATGTAAAACATTAAATGTACGAACAAAATAATTATATATGAAAATATATAATGCAGCCTTCCAAAAAGTAAATTTTGCAAATAATTTGGTTCGAAATTACTTACACGGGGGTTTTTGAGCTTATACGTATACGATATTATATACGACATTCGATAGTTTTCGAAAATAATCATTTTCACCTCACTTTTTGTCAAACATTTGCTCTCACCATCGTTTCTCAGAAAAATTGTTAGAGAGAACCCACGGTGCTTTTCAAAGATTATTCTAATATCACTTTAGCTTGTGTTTTCAAGTATATACCTATTATTTCTGGATGATCCCGCATCTCCCGTTTTTTAGCCTCATAAGCAGCCTTCTTCTCACCGATCACCTACGACATAATTCGGTTATTCATAAAAGTCTCTCAAACCTGCTGTTCTACCTTCATTGTCATCTCGTGAAGATGCTTGGTGATTCGCTGCGATTCCCTGTAGTTGGCCGTCAGTTTATAAATAAATGTCGGGTGTACAAATATATTAAATATTCGGAGCGACACCAATTCTAAAGCTCTGCACATAATAATATAACTATATTAGTTAGGTGGTTGAAATGTTTCATTTGTTTACCTAGTAAGGTTCTTCGTATAAATACTCTCGGTGATTTGTGCGTTGAATTTCACACCCATTACAGTTTCTAAAAAAATCAACGAAATATATATTAATATTCATAATAAAAAAATAATAAAAGGTCTACAAAATGAGACTAAAATGTTTTCTATACAACAAATTAAAGATAATTTTACACTCTTTAAGATAGCATTGAAAAAAATTAGTTATATTTCAAATTTTAGTGTAGAATCGTCACGGGTTGGTTTGGCCGATGTTTTGATTTTTTCACTTACCGACATATCTATGGAACATTTTTAAGTTTTATATATAGCAAATTAAAGATAATTTTACGCTCTTTAAGATAGCATTGAAAAAAAATAGTTATGTTTCAAATTTTAGTGTAGAATCGTCACGGGTTGGTTTTACCAATGTTTTAATTTTTTTCACTTACCGACATATCTATGGAACATTTTTAAGTTTTCTATATGCCAAATTAAACATAATTTTATACTCTTTAAGATAGCTTTAAAGAAAATTAGTTATATTCCAAATTTTAGTGTAGAATCGTCACGGGTTGGTTTTGCCGATGTTTTGATTTTTTCACTTACCGACATATCTATGGAACATTTTTAAGTTTTCTATATACCAAAATAAAGATAATTTTACACTCTTTAAGATAGCATTGAAAAAAATTAGTTATATTTCAAATTTTAGTGTAGAATCGTCACGGGTTGGTTTTGCCAATGTTTTGATTTTTTCACTTACCGACATATCTATGGAACATTTTTAAGTTTTCTATACACCAAATTAAAGATAATTTTATACTCTTTAAGATAACATTGAAAAAAATTAGTTATATTTCAAATTTTAGTTTAGAATCGTCACGGGTTGGTTTTGCCGATGTTTTGATTTTATCACTTACCGACATATCTATCGAACATTTTTAAGTTTTCTATATACCAAATTAAAGATAATTTTACACTCTTTAAGATAGCATTGAAACAAATTAGTTATATTTCAAATTTTAGTGTATAATCGTCACGGGTTGGTTTTGCCGATGTTTTGATTTTTTCACTTACCGACATATCTAAGGAACATTTTTAAGTTTTCTATATACCAAATTAAAGATAATTTTACACTCTTTAAGATAGCATTGAAACAGATTAGTTATATTTCAAATTTTAGTGTAGAATCGTCACGGGTTGGTTTTGCCGATGTTTTGATTTTTTCACTTACCGACATATCTATCGAACATTTTTAAGTTTTCTATATACCAAAATAAAGATAATTTTACGCTCTTTAAGATAGCATTGAAAAAAATTAGTTATATTTCAAATTTTAGTGTAGAATCGTCACGGGTTGGTTTTGCCGATGTTTTGATTTTTTCACTTACCGACATATTTATGGAACATTTTTATGTTTTCTATATACCAAATTAAAGATAATTTTACACTCTTTAAGACAGCATTGAAAAAAATTAGTTATATTTCAAATTTTAGTGTAGAATCGTCACGGGTTGCTTTTGCCGATGTTTTGATTTTTTCACTTACCGACATATTTATGGAACATTTTTATGTTTTCTATATACCAAATTAAAGATAATTTTACACTCTTTAAGACAGCATTGAAAAAAATTAGTTATATTTCAAATTTTAGTGTAGAATCGTCACGGGTTGGTTTTGCCGATGTTTTAATTTTTTTCACTTACCGACATATCTATGGAACATTTTTAAGTTTTCTATACACCAAATTAAAGATAATTTTACACTCTTTAAGATAGCATTGAAAAAAATTAGTTATATTTCGAATTTTAGTGTAGAATCGTCACGGGTTGGTTTTGCCGATGTTTTGATTTTTTCACTTACCGACATATCTATAGAACATTTTTAAGTTTTCTATATACCAAATTAAAGATAATTTTACACTCTTTAAGATAGCATTGAAAAAAATTAGTTATATTTCAAATTTTAGTGTAGAATCGTCACGGGTTGGTTTTGCCGATGTTTTGATTTTTTCACATACCGACATATCTATGGAACATTTTTAAGTTTTCTATAAACCAAATTAAAGATAATTTTACACTCTTTAAGATAGCATTGAAAAAAATTAGTTATATTTCGAATTTTAGTGTAGAATCGTCACGGGTTGGTTTTGCCGATGTTTTGATTTTTTCACATACCGACATATCTATGGAACATTTTTAAGTTTTCTATATACCAAATTAAAGATAATTTTACACTCTTTAAGACAGCATTGAAAAAAATTAGTTATATTTCAAATTTTAGTGTAGAATCGTCACGGGTTGGTTTTGCCGATGTTTTAATTTTTTTCACTTACCGACATATCTATGGAACATTTTTAAGTTTTCTATACACCAAATTAAAGATAATTTTACACTCTTTAAGATAGCATTGAAAAAAATTAGTTATATTTCAAATTTTAGTGTAGAATCGTCACGGGTTGGTTTTGCCGATGTTTTGATTTTTTCACTTACCGACATATCTATGGAACATTTTTAAGTTTTCTATAAACCAAATTAAAGATAATTTTACACTCTTTAAGATAGCATTGAAAAAAATTAGTTATATTTCGAATTTTAGTGTAGAATCGTCACGGGTTGGTTTTGCCGATGTTTTGATTTTTTCACATACCGACATATCTATGGAACATTTTTAAGTTTTCTATAAACCAAATTAAAGATAATTTTACACTCTTTAAGATAGCATTGAAAAAAATTAGTTATATTTCAAATTTTAGTGTAGAATCGTCACGGGTTGGTTTTGCCGATGTTTTGATTTTTTCACTTACCGACATATCTATAGAACATTTTTAAGTTTTCTATATACCAAAATAAAGATAATTTTACGCTCTTTAAGATAGCATTGAAAAAAATTAGTTATATTTCAAATTTTAGTGTAGAATCGTCACGGGTTGGTTTTGCCGATGTTTTGATTTTTTCACTTACCGACATATCTATAGAACATTTTTAAGTTTTCTATATACCAAATTAAAGATAATTTTACACTCTTTAAGATAGCATTGAAAAAAATTAGTTATATTTCAAATTTTAGTGTAGAATCGTCACGGGTTGGTTTTGCCGATGTTTTGATTTTTTCACTTACCGACATATCTATAGGACATTTTTAAGTTTTCTATATACCAAATTAAAGATAATTTTACACTCTTTAAGATAGCATTGAAAAAAATTAGTTATATTTCTAATTTTAGTGTAGAATCGTCACGGGTTGGTTTTGCCGATGTTTTGATTTTTTCACTTACCGACATATCTATGGAACATTTTTAAGTTTTCTATACACCAAATTAAAGATAATTTTACACTCTTTAAGATAGCATTGAAAAAAATTAGTTATATTTCGAATTTTAGTGTAGAATCGTCACGGGTTGGTTTTGCCGATGTTTTGATTTTTTCACTTACCGACATATCTATGAGACATTTTTAAGTTTTCTATAAACCAAATAAAAGATAATTTTACACTCTTTAAGATAGCATTGAAAAAAATTAGTTATATTTCAAATTTTAGTGTAGAATCGTCACGGGTTGGTTTTACCAATGTTTTAATTTTTTTCACTTACCGACATATCTATGGAACATTTTTAAGTTTTCTATAAACCAAATTAAAGATAATTTTACACTCTTTAAGATAGCATTGAAAAAAATTAGTTATATTTCGAATTTTAGTGTAGAATCGTCACGGGTTGGTTTTGCCGATGTTTTGATTTTTTCACTTACCGACATATCTATGAGACATTTTTAAGTTTTCTATAAACCAAATAAAAGATAATTTTACACTCTTTAAGATAGCATTGAAAAAAATTAGTTATATTTCAAATTTTAGTGTAGAATCGTCACGGGTTGCTTTTGCCAATGTTTTGATTTTTTTCACTTACCGACATATCTAAGGAACATTTTAAAGTTTTCTATAAACCAAATTAAAGATAATTTTACACTCTTTAAGATAGCATTGAAAAAATTAGTTATATTTCAAATTTTAGTGTAGAATCGTCACGGGTTGGTTTTGCCGATGTTTTGAATTTTTCACTTACCGACATATCTATGGAAGATTTTTAAGTTTTCTATATACCAAATTAAAGATAATTTTACACTCTTTAAGATAGCATTGAAAAAAATTAGTTATATTTCAAATTTTAGTGTAGAATCGTCACGGGTTGGTTTTACCAATGTTTTAATTTTTTTCACTTACCGACATATCTATGGAACATTTTTAAGTTTTCTATATGCCAAATTAAACATAATTTTATACTCTTTAAGATAGCTTTAAAGAAAATTAGTTATATTCCAAATTTTAGTGTAGAATCGTCACGGGTTGGTTTTGCCGATGTTTTGATTTTTTCACTTACCGACATATCTATGGAACATTTTTAAGTTTTCTATATACCAAATTAATGATAATTTTACACTCTTTAAGATAGCATTGAAAAAAATTAGTTATATTTCAAATTTTAGTGTAGAATCGTCACGGGTTGGTTTTGCCGATGTTTTGATTTTTTCACTTACCGACATATCTATGGAACATTTTTAAGTTTTCTATATACCAAATAAAAGATAATTTTACACTCTTTAAGATAGCATTGAAAAAAAATTAGTTATATTTCAAATTTTTGTGTAGAATCGTCACGGGTTGGTTTTGCCGATGTTTTGATTTTTTCACTTACCGACATATCTATGAGACATTTTTAAGTTTTCTATATACCAAATTAAAGATAATTTTACACTCTTTAAGATAGCATTGAAAAAAATTAGTTATATTTCAAATTTTAGTGTAGAATCGACACGGGTTGGTTTTGCCGATGTTTTGAATTTTTCACTTACCGACATATCTATGGAACATTTTTAAGTTTTCTATATACCAAATAAAAGATAATTTTACACTCTTTAAGATAGCATTGAAAAAAAATTAGTTATATTTCAAATTTTAGTGTAGAATCGTCACGGGTTGGTTTTGCCGATGTTTTGATTTTTTCACTTACCGACATATCTATGGAACATTTTTATATACCAAATTAATGATAATTTTACACTCTTTAAGATAGCATTGAAAAAAATTAGTTATATTTCAAATTTTAGTGTAGAATCGACACGGGTTGGTTTTGCCGATGTTTTGAATTTTTCACTTACCGACATATCTATGGAACATTTTTAAGTTTTCTATACACCAAATTAAAGATAATTTTACACTCTTTAAGATAGCATTGAAAAAAATTAGTTATATTTCAAATTTTAGTGTAGAATCGTCACGGGTTGGTTTTGCCGATGTTTTGATTTTTTCACTTACCGACATATCTATGGAACATTTTTAAGTTTTCTATATACCAAATAAAAGATAATTTTACACTCTTTAAGATAGCATTGAAAAAAAAATTAGTTATATTTCAAATTTTTGTGTAGAATCGTCACGGGTTGGTTTTGCCGATGTTTTGATTTTTTCACTTACCGACATATCTATGAGACATTTTTAAGTTTTCTATATACCAAATTAAAGATAATTTTACACTCTTTAAGATAGCATTGAAAAAAATTAGTTATATTTCAAATTTTAGTGTAGAATCGACACGGGTTGGTTTTGCCGATGTTTTGAATTTTTCACTTACCGACATATCTATGGAACATTTTTAAGTTTTCTATATACCAAATAAAAGATAATTTTACACTCTTTAAGATAGCATTGAAAAAAAATTAGTTATATTTCAAATTTTTGTGTAGAATCGTCACGGGTTGGTTTTGCCGATGTTTTGATTTTTTCACTTACCGACATATCTATGGAACATTTTTAAGTTTTCTATATACCAAAATAAAGATAATTTTACACTCTTTAAGATAGCATTGAAAAAAATTAGTTATATTTCAAATTTTAGTGTAGAATCGTCACGGGTTGGTTTTGCCAATGTTTTGATTTTTTCACTTACCGACATATCTATGGAACATTTTTAAGTTTTCTATACACCAAATTAAAGATAATTTTATACTCTTTAAGATAACATTGAAAAAAATTAGTTATATTTCAAATTTTAGTTTAGAATCGTCACGGGTTGGTTTTGCCGATGTTTTGATTTTTTCACTTACCGACATATCTATGGAACATGTTTATTTTTTCTATATACTAAATTAAAGATAATTTTACTCTCTTTAAGATAGCATTGAAAAAAATTAGTTATATTTCGAATTTTAGTGTAGAATCGTCGCGGGTTGGTTTTACCGATGTTTTGATTTTTTCACTTACCGACATATCTATGGAACATTTTTAAGTTTTCTATATACCAAATTAAAGATAATTTTACACTCTTTAAGATAGCATTGAAAAAAATTAGTTATATTTCTAATTTTAGTGTAGAATCGTCACGGGTTGGTTTTGCCGATGTTTTGATTTTTTCACTTACCGACATATCTATGCGACATTTTTAAGTTTTCTATATACCAAATTAAAGATAATTTTACACTCTTTAAGATAGCATTGAAAAAAATTAGTTATATTTCAAATTTTAGTGTAGAATCGTCACGGGTTGCTTTTGCCGATGTTTTGATTTTTTCACTTACCGACATATTTATGGAACATTTTTATGTTTTCTATATACCAAATTAAAGATAATTTTACACTCTTTAAGACAGCATTGAAAAAAATTAGTTATATTTCAAATTTTAGTGTAGAATCGTCACGGGTTGGTTTTGCCGATGTTTTAATTTTTTTCACTTACCGACATATCTATGGAACATTTTTAAGTTTTCTATACACCAAATTAAAGATAATTTTACTCTCTTTAAGATAGCATTGAAAAAAATTAGTTATATTTCAAATTTTAGTGTAGAATCGTCACGGGTTGGTTTTGCCGATGTTTTAATTTTTTTCACTTACCGACATATCTATGGAACATTTTTAAGTTTTCTATACACCAAATTAAAGATAATTTTACACTCTTTAAGATAGCATTGAAAAAAATTAGTTATATTTCGAATTTTAGTGTAGAATCGTCACGGGTTGGTTTTGCCGATGTTTTGATTTTTTCACTTACCGACATATCTATAGAACATTTTTAAGTTTTCTATATACCAAATTAAAGATAATTTTACACTCTTTAAGATAGCATTGAAAAAAATTAGTTATATTTCAAATTTTAGTGTAGAATCGTCACGGGTTGGTTTTGCCGATGTTTTGATTTTTTCACATACCGACATATCTATGGAACATTTTTAAGTTTTCTATAAACCAAATTAAAGATAATTTTACACTCTTTAAGATAGCATTGAAAAAAATTAGTTATATTTCGAATTTTAGTGTAGAATCGTCACGGGTTGGTTTTGCCGATGTTTTGATTTTTTCACATACCGACATATCTATGGAACATTTTTAAGTTTTCTATAAACCAAATTAAAGATAATTTTACACTCTTTAAGATAGCATTGAAAAAAATTAGTTATATTTCAAATTTTAGTGTAGAATCGTCACGGGTTGGTTTTGCCGATGTTTTGATTTTTTCACTTACCGACATATCTATAGAACATTTTTAAGTTTTCTATATACCAAAATAAAGATAATTTTACGCTCTTTAAGATAGCATTGAAAAAAATTAGTTATATTTCAAATTTTAGTGTAGAATCGTCACGGGTTGGTTTTGCCGATGTTTTGATTTTTTCACTTACCGACATATCTATAGAACATTTTTAAGTTTTCTATATACCAAATTAAAGATAATTTTACACTCTTTAAGATAGCATTGAAAAAAATTAGTTATATTTCAAATTTTAGTGTAGAATCGTCACGGGTTGGTTTTGCCGATGTTTTGATTTTTTCACTTACCGACATATCTATAGGACATTTTTAAGTTTTCTATATACCAAATTAAAGATAATTTTACACTCTTTAAGATAGCATTGAAAAAAATTAGTTATATTTCTAATTTTAGTGTAGAATCGTCACGGGTTGGTTTTGCCGATGTTTTGATTTTTTCACTTACCGACATATCTATGGAACATTTTTAAGTTTTCTATACACCAAATTAAAGATAATTTTACACTCTTTAAGATAGCATTGAAAAAAATTAGTTATATTTCGAATTTTAGTGTAGAATCGTCACGGGTTGGTTTTGCCGATGTTTTGATTTTTTCACTTACCGACATATCTATGAGACATTTTTAAGTTTTCTATAAACCAAATAAAAGATAATTTTACACTCTTTAAGATAGCATTGAAAAAAAATAGTTATATTTCAAATTTTAGTGTAGAATCGTCACGGGTTGGTTTTGCCGATGTTTTGATTTTTTCACTTACCGACATATCTATGAGACATTTTTAAGTTTTCTATAAACCAAATAAAAGATAATTTTACACTCTTTAAGATAGCATTGAAAAAAATTAGTTATATTTCAAATTTTAGTGTAGAATCGTCACGGGTTGCTTTTGCCAATGTTTTGATTTTTTTCACTTACCGACATATCTAAGGAACATTTTAAAGTTTTCTATAAACCAAATTAAAGATAATTTTACACTCTTTAAGATAGCATTGAAAAAATTAGTTATATTTCAAATTTTAGTGTAGAATCGTCACGGGTTGGTTTTGCCGATGTTTTGAATTTTTCACTTACCGACATATCTATGGAAGATTTTTAAGTTTTCTATATACCAAATTAAAGATAATTTTACACTCTTTAAGATAGCATTGAAAAAAATTAGTTATATTTCAAATTTTAGTGTAGAATCGTCGCGGGTTGGTTTTGCCGATGTTTTGATTTTTTCACTTACCGACATATCTATGAGACATTTTTAAGTTTTCTATATACCAAATTAAAGATAATTTTACACTCTTTAAGATAGCATTGAAAAAAATAGTTATATTTCAAATTTTAGTGTAGAGTCGTCACGGGTTGGTTTTGCCGATGTTTTGATTTTTTCACTTACCGACATATCTATGAAACATTTTTAAGTTTTCTATATACCAAATTAAAGATAATTTTACACTCTTTAAGATAACATTGAAAAAAATTAGTTATATTTCAAATTTTAGTGTAGAATCGTCACGGGTTGGTTTTGCCGATGTTTTGATTTTTTCACTTACCGACATATCTATGGAACATTTTTAAGTTTTCTATATACCAAATTAAAGATAATTGTACACTCTTTAAGATTGCATTGAAAAAAATTAGTTATATTTCAAATTTTAGTGTAGAATCGTCACGGGTTGGTTTTACCTATGTTTGGATTTTTTCACTTACCGATATATCTATAGAACATTTTTATTTTTTCTATACAACAAATTAAAGACAATTTTACACTCTTTAAGATAGCATTGAAAAAATTAGTTATATTTCAAATTTTAGTGTAGAATTCTTATCGGTTTTATATAGACTTATTCATATTTTTAAACATCCTTAGAATAGTTTCCGAAATTCTGGTGTACTTACGCAATCTATATATATATATATATATATATATATATATATATATATATATATATATATATATATATATATATATAAATATATATATATATAAAAATATATATATATATATATATATATATATATATATATATTTATATATATATATTTATATATATATATATATATATATATATATTTATATCACTTACCAACATATTTATGGGACATTTTTATGTTTTCTATATACCAAATTAAAGATAATTTTACACTCTCAAGATAGCATTTTCCACACTTCTATTTACTACAGTAAATACAAGTGCGAAAAAAAAGTAACAATCGTTTCATTTCTTTCAACATATTTAGCCTCTTCTATCTTCCCACTACTTCGAGTTCTAACTTACCACAAATAATATCAAAGCAGCACCGCCCCATGAAGTCGGAAACATCAAACGTTTTCCCATTCGTTTTCCCAATTTCACCGACCATAATATCCGATTGTTTTGTGAACACTTCAACATATGTATCCAAGATTTTTTGATTGAATGTTGGTTGGATAATTTTCTTCTGCTTCTTCCATTTAGCAACTACGGTAGATATATATATATATATATATATATATATATATATATATTTAGATATTTGAAGCCTAATTATAAATATATCCTGTATGGTATTACTTTATGGGGGTGGATTATAATTATTCTTTTGTTTCCCGCCAGATAACGTTGTGCTGTTCGTTAATTACCTGGAGCTGTAAAGAGTCCTTCGCCAACGATGTGCTTTGACATGTTGTACAATTCGTATTTATCAAGAGTGTATTGGCTGTTGAAAGCTATTTCTATATCCTCAGGCTTGCTCATGCTCACGATGAATTTTGGCCCTAGCCAAACGCCCACTAGTAAAGGATCTTCGCAGGCTTTGGTCATGTTTTCCATAACAGCTACAAAATTATAATAAGAATAAATTTATTAAATTATAATTTTATTAATAAACAGAAACATTACACCCGACAAAGGACCTCCACCACCGCCCGAGTCGAATATATGGCGGAGGCCAAGGCTAGCTAAAATCCTCCTAGACCTGGGACGAGTGGCCTACATGGATGTGACTAGGAAGCTTCGAACCAACATTGGGGGCAGCGAGGCCAAAATAATACAGTAGATCGAATGGAAAAATATAACGCGTTCTATTTGTTAAGAACAAATTGTATGGGAGGAGGATATATTAATTTATTTCTTGAACAACTTTTGAGCTAAGAAATTGTCTTGTCTAAAACGACCTTTACAAGCCGTTTGTATCAATGGAAAGAGCAGATATTTTGGTTAAAAAGACCTTATTTTGGTAAAAATGATGACCTAAGCCTTTTTGCCCAAATACCAGTGATATATAGAGATAATTATTCATAATAAATGCATCACATTGATTTCAACTTAATAATATGTTTGATATTACCCACCTTCTCCGTCCCCGAGGAAATGATGTCCATTTCCAATGAAGGGCAGCGTGCTCAGATTCGTTGGTAGCGGTATTTTCTTAGCCAATTTGTACAAATGCTTTCTGCTTGCCCTCCATTGAATGTAAATAAACACAATAGCAGTTGCTACAATTATCACTAAATATCCAACAATATTTTCAGCGAATGCGGGTATACTGTTCCTATGGAAATTGTTGAAAATTGAGCTGAACGACAACTGGCTGCTTGATTGCGTCATGGCCAGAACTGATTGAATGGTGTCCAGTACTGAAAATTAAAGAATATTACAGTTTTGTCAATATTAACTTATTTTTTAAATTAATTAATTAATTAATTGATTTATTAAAAAATTATACAACTATGAGGAAAATTAAACGCGATCTGGCGGCACCACATCAATTAACAATGCACATCCATATGGTAATAACCGTCAACATGCTCATGTCATCAGGATCACCGGGTGGTTCCCTCTATGGAATAATATTCCAACAGAGTGCTTGAGATATCAGCGCAAAGCCAACCTTATAAAACATATATAAGTGTTATTACCATATGGGTGTGCATTGCTAATTGATGTGGTGCCGTATATATATATATATATATATATATATATATATATATATATATATATATATATATATATATATATATTATATATATACGGTATTATATACTTGGTGTATTATTATCTAGAATTTAAACTTAATAATAATATTACTCTTGTTAATAGAGTTTGCATTGTTGAACATCCTCTAAATGTGATGGGATAATAATTTTATATTATTTATTGTTAAGTGAAGATTTTCAAATAATAAGTAAAATATAATTACTAGTTAGAACTATTAATTATGCGTTTAATATAATGTACATACTGGCTGTCTCCGCTTGTCACACTTGAACCATTCACACTATAATAACGAAAAATTGATTAAATTGCCTGAATTTATAACTTGTATAAATCTATATATAACCTACGTTTTATAACAAAAAATGCGCATGTGTTTATTGCAATTTATGGATATAATTGGAAAATGAATGAAAAACAAATTAAAGTAATTTAAATATTAAATGGGGAAGAGGTATGTTAAATACAGTTTTTATTCTAGTTGTCGGAATCGTCCTTGCGCTTGGAATTCAGCATTAAATTTGATTTGATTTATTATTATTAATAGTAATAATAATAATAATGACTTTTATTTCCCTTGAAATAGTTCTATACATATAAAAACTATATCAACACATGTTTACAGTAACAACGAAAATAATAGAATAATAGAAAATAGAAAAAGAAAAGAGAAAAATATAGGAAATAAATATTAAGGTTGGGATCACGTCTATTCTTTTCTTAGTAATTTTAGAATAAATAGGTTCATAAAGTTATATTTTAGAAAGAGCTACACATAAGCTAGATACGTAAATAATTTTTTTTTAATTTAATGTAATTTCATATTATCACAAGTTGAAAAAAATAATTATATATATATATATATATATATATATATATATATATATATTATTTTTTATTTGCTGTATATATATATATATATATATATATATATACAAGTTGAAAGTTGCAGTTTTAATTGGAAAATATGATAACTATATGAATGAAATTTAATAAGTGTCTTTAGAGATGCGCAGTAATAGTAGTTACACTCATTGACGGACGTCCTAGACGTCCTTGCATCTAAAATTCAGCATTTAGTCGAGTAATATATTATTAAATTATCTGAAACAAATTAGTTGCAATAAATAGCATATAGTATATAATATTAATTTAATTATATTTTCTGTTTTTTTTTTTGCGATTTATAAATGTTTTTTTTTTGTGTTGGATCGTTACAAAGTGTGGTTAACGAGATGAATCGCCACTTTTGTAAATGTATTTAGTATTTTTCACTTATCACACATATTATGTGCATTTGCATAGTAATAACTGATGAATGAACATAAAGGCACCTTACACGGTCAATAATACTGTCAATCCTAGTCCCGTCAGTATTTACATCAATTCTACTTTTCTATTTATCATGTACTCAATTATCCGGAAAAACTTCAGTATTCTCTTCATTCCATCATTACTATACCTTACACCATACGTAATACTGTTAATATATTAAAATAACGAACATTTTATACATTTTCTCGTACAGTAATACTGTCATTATTCTAAAATATTGACAGTAATATTGATCGTGTAAGGTGCCTTATAGGCATAAATACAATGAATTAAATAATTTCAATTGGTTTTTATAGTTTTGATGCAATTTAATATACTGTTTATTCCAGGTTTATATATTTTTGTTTACTGTTGCCGTTTAGTATTATACATTTATTTATTTGAGCTCCACACTATATATTTTTCCGCTATTTACAAACAATATCTTAATGGCTACTCACTTCGGCCTGACACATATTTTGAGAAACAAAAGTAAAAGATATGAACTAATTAATAATGCCATATTATTATTATATATTATCAATTGCCTTTTACCTTTCAGTGTATTCTATTACATTAACATTATTAACATTATAGTTTACAATTACTGTTGTTTATACATTTGTAAATTCTTTCCACTCCTTTCTGTTCTTCGCCAGTTCTCTTGCTTACTTGACTGTTTTTCCTTTCTTGATTATTATGTCCTCTATTATGTTGTCCCACTCTTTTCTTGGTCTACCTCTTCTTCTTTTATTTTCAGTTCTTGCTTCCCATACCTGTTTTGTTTGATTCTTTTTGTCCATCCTAATTAAATGACCCCACCAGTTTAGTTGTTTCTTTTCTATATACTTATCTACAGCTTCAATTCCCAGTTCTTCTCTGATGTCATAATTTCTTATTCTGTCTCTTCTCGTAACTTGTTTTACTCCTCTGAGATATTTCATTTCCATTGCCTGTATTCTACTTTTGTCCCTCTTCGTTAGCTTCCACGTCTCGCTTCCATATGTCAGTATAGGTCTATATATGCTTTTATATATATTTATTTTTGTTCTTCTGCTGATCTCTTTCTTGTTAATCAGTATATTGCTCAATGCGTGGTATGTTTTAGCTGTGTTGTTTATTCTGTTACTAAGTTCGCCTTCCATTTTTCCGTCTTCTGTCAGTGCTACTCCCAGGTATTTGAATTCATCTACTTGTTCTATTGTGTGTTGTTCTATCTTTATATTTATTTGTTCTTTCCGGTTTCCTATTACCATCACGTTTGTTTTGTCATAGTTCACTTTCATGTTATACTTTTCTAGGTGTTTGTTCCATACACTAAGGTTGTGCTGCAGATTACCTTCATTTTCTGCTATCACTACGACATCATCAGCGAATGCTTCTTCCGATATTTTTACAACTTGCATGTTTTTGTACCCTATGTTTGCTTTTTTGGTTTCTGGTTTCATGCTCTTCATTATTTCATCCATGTATATGTTAAATAATGTAGGACTGAGCCCGGCTCCTTGTCTTAGTCCAGTGGTTGTCTGAAATGTTCTTGATGTTTGTCCCTTGTGTATTATTGCATTGGTGTTGTTGTTGTATATGTTTTGTATTAATTCGACTATCTTTCTTTTTTCTACACCTCTCTCTTCCATGATTTTCCATAATTTATTTCTTGGTATCATCTCGAATGCTTTTTCCAGGTGGATGAATCCTAGGTATGTGTTTTTATTATTTGCAATTCTTTTTTTTGTGATTTATTTTATCGTGAAAATGTTGTCCTGTGTGGATCTTCCTTTCCTAAATCCACATTGCGATTCTTCTAGCGTCTGCTCTATTTTTGCTAGTATTCTTTTGTTAATTGTTTTTTCTAAGATCTTCATACCTATGCTTATGAGTGTTATACCCCTATAGTTTGAACATTTTGTCTTATCGCTTTTCTTGTGTATCGGTACGATTAACGATACTTGCCAATCTTTAGGTATTTTATTCGTCCTCCATATTTCGTTTATTAATTTTAGTAGTATTTCGTTACCTGCAGGTCCCATATGTTTAATCATTTCCGTTGTGATCTGGTCTTGTCCTGGTGCTTTCCCTATTTTCATTTCCCTTATTATCTCTAGTATTTATTTTCCATTGATCATCTCTATATCTGCTTCCGAGTCGTTCTGATCTCTTGTCTTCTGTTCATTTCCACCATTTTGTGATAGTAAGTCTTCAAAATATTCTTTCCATCTTTCCAGTATTTTTTCGTTGTCCTTCAGCAATATTCCTTGATTGTCTTGTATATAAGTTACTTCTTGTCCTTTTTCTTTTCTGTTTAGTTTTAGTGTTTTATAGAATAATTTTTGGTTTTCCTTTGCATTTTTCTCCATTGTCTCTCCGAACTTTTCCCATTCCCTGCTCTTTGCTATTCTGACCTTATCTATTACTATTTTCCTCTTTAAACTGTATTCTTCGTAGTTTTTACTATTTTTGTCATTTAGGTATCTTTGCCATGCTTTTTTCTTTTCCTTTATTTTCTCTCTTATGTCCTGCGACCACCATGCTGTCTGCTGCTTCTTGTTTGTGTTTTGCTTTGTCCCACATGTCTCTTGTGCTGTCTCCAGTATATTTTTCTTTAATTTATTCCACATTTCCTCTACTTCTTGTCTATAGTTGTCCTTAGTAATTTCTCCTCTATTTTCTCGTTATAGATTTTTGCTATTTTTTTTCCCCTTAGTTTGTATGTTCTTATCTTGTTGTAGTTTATTGCTATATTTGGTCTCTGCTTTTTTTTATCGCTATCTTGGCAGTCTTCCTTTATTTTCGTCTGTACTAGATAGTGATCACTTCCAATTTCGTAACTTCTCTTTACTCTTGTGTCTATTATTTTGCTCCTATTCCCTTGTTCTGCTAGTCTATTATAGATTTTTCGTTCCTGCTTATCACTTCCCTGGTGTATTTGTGTATGTCCTTGTGTTTGAATAGTGTATTCGTTATTACTAGATTATTCATTCTACAATAATCTAGCATTTTCTTACCATTTTCGTTGAGTACGCCTTCTCCATATCTTCCTCTCATCGCGTCATTATCTTTTACTTCGTTGCCAATTCTGCTGTTGAAGTCTCCCGCCACGTACACTTCTCCTTTGGCTTTTTCTGTTGTTTCGTTGAGCTGCTCTCAGAATGTTTCTTTGTTGCACGCAGTATCATCTTCGTTTGGTCCATACACTGCTATGATAGTTTTATGGTAGCCGTTTCTTTGATCTCTAACTTCGATAGACAAAATCCTCTCCGTAATTGCATCCCATTTATATATATATATATATATATATATATATATATATATATATATATATATATATATATATTCGATTTCAGTTTTTTATGCACTATACATCCTACCCCTGCTGCGGCTCTCCGATTGTTATCTACACCGCTATATATGAATATATGTTCCTTGTCCATTTTGTACTCTCCCTTCCCCTTCTTTTTTGTTTCTGTTACTACTAAGAAGTCTAGTTCAGCTTTCTCAAATTCTTCTTCCAGCTCTTTTTCCTTTCCATTTATACTCCTGATATTCCAAGTCCCAATTTTCCATATTTATCTTTTTTTTACTGTACTCTTTTCTTTGTTTCCATTTATTATGTGTTTGTTCTTCTTTCTTATGTTCGTTGTCCCTTTCCTCGCTGTATTCTTTGTATTTTTGCTTTCGTCCGTTTTCTCTTTGGCTAGTAGTTTTTTGGATTGGTTACTTTCACCCCATTATCTTTGGCTACGACTCCTTTCTCCTTTTTATCCCATTTGTATATTTCATTATCTACTATTATCTTTCTATATCCTATTTTTACGTGTTTTCCTTTTTCTTTTTCCAATTTTGCTATGTTTCTTATCTCTCTTTGTATTTTTCTCTCCTCTTCCGTTAGATCATCGTCTATATATATCGTTGTATTTCTCAGTTTATATTTTGCTTTCATTATTTTTTGTTTTTCTTCCCAGCTTGGGATTTCCACTATTATTATATTTCGTTCTGGGCCTGTGTTTATTTTTTGTATTTTGTTAACCCCTGTCTCCACTTCCAGTTTCTCTTTGATGAGTGATCTTATCTCTTCTATGTTATCTATCTTGTCTAGACCTCTTATTGCTATGTTATTTTTTCTTCTTCTCTTCTCTTCAATTTCTGCTTTATTTTCTAGTTTTTCTATTCTGACTTCCAATGTTCTCTTTTCTTCTTTCCATGTTTCTTCCTTATTGTTCATTTCGGTCTTCATCTCTTTTATTTCCTGTTTTATTTGTGAAATGTTTTCTTCCATCTTCCTCATTAGTTCTATAATCATTTGTTTTAGTTCTTCCATTGTATCTTTGTCAATGTTCGTTTCACCGTTGCGATTTTTTTCTGTTTCTTCTAATCTTCTTTGTGATGCTGGTGATCTCAGTATTTTTTTGTTTTTTCTAACGGTTTCTTTCTGATTTTGTATGGCTTTGTCCTCGCTATCCGTTTCTCTACCTCTTTTATTTTTATTCATTGGCCCTGGCGCTATTTTTATTTGCTATTCTTGCCTTTGTTGTCGTCGCTATATGCCGCCCAATATACTCCTCACCTTTATCGGCGCCAGAGGTTATTTACGGGTCGACCCCTCGTGCAAATAACCTCTACCCTCTATTTTATTTACTTTCACTTACCGCTCTTTCTCTCGACTTTTTAACTTTCCTTTTGTATCACTGTTTCTTGTCGCTGTTTTCACCTGTCGTGTATATTTCAACTCGATACGCCGCTATATTTCGGTAAAATATCGGTGCTGTCTATACACCTGTCAACTCTCCAACGTCCGAACTTTTACACTCGATAATAATATTGCAATAAATTGATACAAATAATACACAACTAACATAAACTAGGACTAATTTATATAAATTATATTTTCTTTGAGGTCGGGCTAATTGCATCTTGCTGACTTCTTTTAGCCATTCTAATCATCTTCCATCCTCGTGCAATTCTACCAGGATACTACCTCTCTACATTCACTACTTTCTTTCAGCTGTAGACAGTTATTCCGTAGGTGATCAAACGAGGGGCAGTGTAGCGCAGTGGTAAGGCTTCGGACTGCTGCGCTGAAGATCGTGATTTCAAATCTACAAAGCGAAATACTTTTCAGCTTGAACTCGCGTCCCACTCCCCAACCCGCTTGGTGAGCGGGGTTGTTTCAAGACCTTTCTCTGGTCCGTAGAGTAGATGATATTTTCTTCGAAACGTACTCCAGAGGTTCGGAATCCACGCTAAACTGTTGGTCCACTGTAGTGCCAGTTTCCAGGACTATAGGCAGAGAAAGAGACCCATACGCCAGGGTGGAGTGAAAGTGGTCGAAAACGTACGATCAAACGATTCCTTCCCTTTCCATATATTTTACATTCTTCTTCACTCTGCCAAAACTTATTGTCCCTCTCCTCATTTCCACATACATCTAAATCTCTAGTAATTATCATTCACTAGTTATTAGCGGCGCATCTAGATCTAAATATAGATGGGCCGCATTATACCTGGAGTGTCCAGTTTGCTGCGCTTCTATATTGCATTGTTTCTATTTATATATTTATTTATATATGAGCGAAATGGATATGCAAGATGCATATCCATTTCGCTCATAATGATTGGGATTCCAGCTGGGGAAGAGATGCCTTGTTCATGTCGCGTTCGTCGTCGTCGTATTACCAATCAGATTCTCCAGCGCCTACTTGATGACCCCCTATGGAATAGAGTTAAATGCATTCGTAATATCCATGGTGACCATCACGCAGTGCCTCCTTGTCCTCCAGATCCCGGTGTTGGTGTTGGTGACTAGTATCCTCACCGCCAGGATGGCGTCGGTGGCGGGTTATCCCTATCTGAACCCATACTGCAGATGATGGCGGACTTCACCAGTGCTATGTCGAGGGCCTCGGTTAGTCTATATACTATAAGCCTCTTCATTGTAGGATTTCCGTTCTTTCGATGGTTTCCCGGGCTTTAATAGCAGGATGAGTCGGGCGTTCTTTCACCTGCTCGGAAAGGAACCCGATTCCATGCAGCGGTTAGCAATGTTGGTGAGGTATTCCGCTATTGCTGATTACAGATATGTAAATTACATCAATTCGTGTAAACTAGCCTTCCTCTCCACTCATCCTCTAATTTAAGAAACCTGGTATGAAGGAGGCTGTTGTTTTTCTATTTTCCATTTTGAGCAGTGGTGTCTGTCTCACTTCAAGATTTAACTACAGAATTATATCTAGAATTATTAATCTAATCTTCAAATCAATGAATATTTAATTAAATATGGAAATTGTTGAAGGGCCTTTGCTTAAACAACTTCAATAATCAATAAAATATGCATTGTTTTGAAGAGATCATTAACAAGCGAGACCGGAAATCTCATACAGATGAACATTGCCAACTGGAGAAGAGTTTTATTGCAACTCTTCTCCAGTTGGCGACAATTGCTAACTGGAGAAGAGTTGCATTAAAACTCTTCCCAGGTGGCATTGTCCATCTGTATGAGATTTCCGGTCTCGCTTTTCAATGATCTCTTCAAAACAATGCATATTTAATTGATTATTGAAGTTGTTTAAGCAAAGGCCCTTCAACAATTTCAATATTTAATTAAATATTCATTGATTTGATGAGTAGATTAATAATTCATCAATGGATATTTAAGTGATTATTGAAGATATTTAAACAACGGCCCAGTTCGCAAGATGGAACAATGTCGTAGATGACCTGGCTAGGGTTGTAGAGCTAGGGTTGCACAGCTCAATCTCGATTTAATTAATTATAAAAACATTTATGATTATTTATTAATATTATAATAATTTGTTACAAAATCTATTTAATATCTAATCGCTTTGGCACTCAGTTCTTATCACCCCATTGGCTAGACTTTTATTGGTTTCTTGGTATGGCTCGTACTGGATATCCATCAACAGTCCGCAAAACTAACGTCTCCTTCAATCGGATGTCCTCGATGCTCTTCAGGTCCGTTTCTAATTTGAAATTCCTGATCACACTGCTGATCATTACTTTCATCACCATCATACCATACTTTGGACCTACAATCGATTTTCAATGTATTAAGAAAGCTATTTAATTTCAAACCTCATAACTCAAGAATGGAACTAATGAGGTTTGAAATTAAACAGATTTCTTAATTAATATTTAATTATTATAAGACAAGAATGGAACTAGTAGTGGTAAATACATTTACTACTACTATGGTTGGAATTTTAATATTATATAAATATTAAAATGATGACAGAAAGACAAATTTGATTTATTACAATTTAAAAAAAAATATAACAATGCATGAAATGATGATGTTTCATTAAAATGTCCTCAGTGTGACCTTATTAATTGAGAGTAATAAACAAATGAGGTATCATTTTGTAGCTTATTACTTGTGTAATAGGGAGCAATATTTAAAACTTGCCTAAACCTAAAATTTGATTTATTACAATTTTTATAAAATATAACATTTGAATGAAATGACGATGTTTCATCAAAATGTCCTCAGTGTGATCTTATTAATTGAGCGTAATAAAGACGTGAGGTATCAATTTGGAGCTTATTAGCTGTGTAATAGGGTGCAATATTTAAAACTTGCCTAAACCTCAAATTTGGTTTATTACAATTTTTATAAAATATAACATTTGAATGAAATGACGATGTTTCATCAAAATGTCCTCAGTGTGACCTTATTAATTGAGCGTAATAAACACATGAGGTATCATTTTGTAGCTTATTAGTTGTGTAATGGGGTGCAATATTTAAAACTTGCCTAAACCTCAAATTTGATTTATTACAATTTTTATAAAATATAACATTTGAATGAAATGACGATGGTTCATCAAAATGTCCTCAGTGTGACCTTATTAATTGAGCGTAATAAACACATGAGGTATCGTTTTGTAGCTTATTAGTTGTGCAATAGGGTGCAATATTTAAAACTTAAATAAACCTCAAATTTGATTTATTACCATGTTTATAAAATATAACATTTGAATGAAATGACGATGTTTCATCAAAATGTCCTCAGTGTGACCTTATTAATTGAGCGTAATAAACAAATGAGGTATCATTTTATAGCTTATTAGTTGTGTAATAGGGAGCAATATTTAAAACTTGCCTAAACCTCAAATTTGATTTATTACAATTTTTATAAAATATAACATTTGAATGAAATGACGATGGTTCATCAAAATGTCCTCAGTGTGACCTTATTAATTGAGCGTAATAAACAAATGAAGTATCATTTTGTAGCTTATTAGTTGTGTAATAGGGTGCAATATTTAAAACTTGCCTAAACCTCAAATTTGATTTATTACAATTTTTATAAAATATAACATTTGAATGAAATGACGATGTTTCATCAAAATGTCCTCAGTGTGACCTTATTAATTGAGCGTAATAAACACATGAGGTATCGTTTTGTAGCTTATTAGTTGTGCAATAGGGTGCAATATTTAAAACTTAAATAAACCTCAAATTTGATTTATTACAATTTTTATAAAATATAACATTTGAATGAAATGACGATGTTTCATCAATATGTCCTCAGTGTGGCCTTATTAATTGAGCGTAATAAACACATGAGGTATCATTTTGTAGCTTATTAGTTGTGTAATAGGGTGCAATATTTAGAACTTGCCTAAACCTAAAATTTGATTTATTACAATTTTTATAAAATATAACATTTGAATGAAATGACGATGTTTCATCAAAATGTCCTCAGTGTGACCTTATTAATTGAGCGTTATAAACACATGAGGTATTATTTTGTAGCTTATTAGTTGTGTAATGGGGTGTAATATTTAAAACTTGACTAAACCTCAAATTTGATTTATTACAATTTTTATAAAATATAACATTTGAATGAAATGACGATGTTTCATCAAAATGTCCTCAGTGTGACCTTATTAATTGAGCGTAATAAAGACATGAGGTATCATTTTGTAGCTTATTAGTTGTGTAATAGGGTGGCATATTTAAAACTTGATTATACCTCAAATTTGATTTATTACAATTTTTATAAAATATAACATTTGAATGAAATGACGATGTTTCATCAAAATGTCCTCAGTGTGACCTTATTAATTGAGCGTTATAAACACATGAGGTATTATTTTGTAGCTTATTAGTTGTGTAATGGGGTGCAATATTTAAAACTTGCCTAAACCTAAAATTTGATTTATTACAATTTTTATAATATATAACATTTGAATGAAATGACGATGTTTCATCAAAATGTCCTCAGTGTCACCTTATTAATTGAGCGTTAAAAACACATGAGGTATCATTTTGTAGCTTATTAGTAGTGTAATAGGGTGCAATATTTAAAACTTGCCTAAACCTAAAATTTGATTTATTATAAATTTTATAAAATATAACATTTGAATGAAATGACGATGTTTCATCAAAATGTCCTCAGTGTGACCTTATTAAATGAGAGTAATAGACACATGAGGTATCGTTTTGTAGCTTATTAGTTGAGTAATAGGGTGCAATATTTAAAACTTGACTAAAACTCGAATTTGATTTATTACAATTTTTATAAAATATAACATTTGTATGAAATGACGATTTTTTATCAAAATGTCCTCAGTGTGACCTTATTATGGCCGATAGACTTAATATAGATTGATTCTCTCTCTATTCAAATAAGCGTTAGTGTAGTTATAATTTTGTTTCGTATTAGTTACCTATACATTTCCTGAGTCCTGCTGTGAAAGGATAATATGAATATGGATGCCTTTTAGCAACTTCCTCCGGTAGAAATCTGTCAGGATCGAACTTTAAAGGGTCTTTGAAATATAGAGGCGATCTATGGGTTACAAAGGTGGCGAAACAAATTGCACATCCTTTAGGAACGGTATGCTCAGCTGTAAAATAATTATATATCAGCAAAGAGCCTCTAATAGTCATATAAGTTAGTTACTTAATTTCAGATCTTCTTCTACTTTTCTAAAGACGAATGGTCCTGGCGGGAATAGTCGCATTGTTTCTTTGATAGCACGTTCCAAGTAGGTGAACTTTGGTAGGTCATCGGGTTGGATTAATCGTTCTTCTCCAAGGATTTCAATAGTTTCTTCATAAATACGTTGCTGTAAGATGATATAGATAAAATAACAATTACTATACTAGCTACTAATATCTTAGAAGTAAATATGTACTTTAAGCTACATACTAGGTAACTTTGTAGAGATATTTAGATTTTTTTCTTCTAAATAATTAATTTAGTTTCTACTTCTTTCTTCTTTTTTAATTTTTTAATTTTTATTATTTATATTTGAATAAATGCAAATTTATATTAAAAAAAATTCCTTCTCAACAAACAACAACTTTTATAGTAGCGAATAGTATTTATATCCAGCATGTGTGTGAATAAAATAGAATGCCCTTGTCCATATGAAATATTATAAAATTGGAATTAAATATTTTTCATACCTGCACATCCTGATGAATAGCCAACACAAGAAATGCAAAGCTTGATACGGTAGCAGAGGTATCGATGCCCTGCAAGACAAAACTGTCGTGAATATTGTTAATTAAATTAAATAAAAAAGTAAGCTTACAGCAACTAAGAATGTAGCCACCTCATCTCGTAGCTCCAAGTCAGACATTTGTTGGCCCTCATCAGTAAGTTCAATCAGTAACTCCAAGAAGCCTTTACGCGTAGGTGTGTCTGCAAACAAAAACAATTTTAGAAATTTTTCAAGTACTACGATTAAAAGACGATTAAGATGTTTACAATTCCAAACGAAGATTAAAAAAAATTTGAAAGCGGATTAAGATATTTGGTTAGAAAGTTATTAAGAGATATATAAGTGTGAATCCACCCCTTAGCAATCTACCATATGAGTGTGCATTGGTAATTGATGTGGTGCCGCCAGATGGCGTTTAACTTTCCTCCTACGGTGTTAGTTGTATCATTTTTAAATATATATATACATATATATATATATATATATATATATATATATATATATATATATATATATTGATTAACCATATCAATCTCAATTAGTTCTTCATCGAGAGAAAGCGCTCAGCGCTAGTGCTCCAATCTTCAACCACGTCACCCCCAACCACACATACTCAAAGAACGTCAGAATTTTTCGACAATCTCAATTATAGGTTTTCTGGATAGTTGGCTGGAGGGTAGCATAGCTACAGACACTTAGGCCTCAAATTGGGCCCATTGTGAAAAATTAGAGGTTTTAAAAAAATAAGGTATTTTACATTAATAACAAGAAGTTATAGAATTAGATAAACAAAGATTGAATATGTTATGATGTTTAAGAGACAATTAAGTAGTGTTATTTAGAGGAGGGAGAAGGAGTTTAGATTTACACAATACAATCAATCATTCTATTTACCTGACACTTCTGGATTATCCTTCATCTCCTGCTTGTGGGCATAGTAAGCAGCTTTCTTATCACTAATCACCTATGACAGGATTAATTAATACAATATTTTCCCTAAAATGTGATATGCGTACCTTCATTGTCATCCCGCTTAGTTGTTTTGTGATTCGTCGCGATTCCCTGTAGTTGCCTGTTAGTTTATAAATAAAGTCCGGGTGCACGAATACGTTGAATATTCTGAGGGTCACCAATTCTAAAGCTCTGAACATGCAAATGTTAAAATGTCAATTGATATGGTTTTACTAGCTTACCTCGCAATATTCTGTGCGAAAATACTCTCGGAGACTTGCGCGTTGAATTTCAGACCCATTACAGTTTCTAGAGAAAAAAAAAGTAGAATTAATAGAGATAGAATTCATCTTTATTAAGGGCATAAGACTTTCTGCCATAGAAATAATTAATATTATAAGTAATTGTCTAAAATTTTTAAATTTCCTAAATGCACACAATCAATATATATATATATTTATAGGACTTCTTGCCGTAAACGGCTATCTGAATGAAGAATCACCAGATATATCAATGTTAATTTCTCAAAAATGTCACTCTCCGGTGGGACTCGAACTCACGTCTCCGGCTATCGCGGCCGTCGTGCTACCGACTGCGCCACGGAGGGTGGTTAATAATAAACATCTCACGCGCTATCCACTACCACCCTCCGTGGCGCATATTAATTAACACAGTATTCTTCCTTTTGTTACTTACCACATATTATATCCAAGCTGCACCGTCCCAGCATGTCTGACACATCAAACGTTTCCCCGTTCGTTTTTCGAATCTGATCGACCATAATATTCGATTGTCTTGTGAACACTTCAACAAACGTATCCAGGATTTTCTGGTGAAATGTTGGTAGGATTATTTTCCTATGTTTTCGCCATTTCTTAACTGCACATTAAAAATAAATTAATAATATATATATATATATATATATATATATATATAGAGAGATATAGTGTTGTGTTCTTCATTAAATAAGAAGAAGGAAGTACTGGCGACCCTTGTAAACTTCTAAACCGAGATACAAGGCCAACAGAACGAGAACACTGACCGAGCACCTAAGGACGTAAGGAGGTAATATACAACCCGTGTGGTCCTCCTCACAGGCACATTATGAAAAAGACCCTCTTGTCTCGAGGACAGGACAACAACGACGGGACAAACCACCATAAAGGCGAAGAGGAAATGGAGGAAATGCCACCAGAAAGAGATTGGGTGGAGGAGGAAGTACTGGCGATAGAAAACCTCTCAGGAAAGAAGGCACCGGGGCTCTATGGACTGCCCAATGTGGCAATCAAGACGGTAGCACCGCTGATACTCGGAACACTAACGAAACTCGCCAATTGATGCTCATGGAAAGGAATCTTCTCCCAACGGCCCGTATTGGTCTAATCCCAAAGGTGACCATCATGCAATGTCGTTTTTGCTTTGAGTATCCCTGGTTGGCCTAATCCCAATGCTAGGGAAGCCGCCGAACGATCCCGTTTCATATCGCCCGCTCTGCCTCTTGGAGCCTATGAAGACTAAGAGGAAATGCCACCAGAAAGAGATTGGGAGGAGAAGGAAGAACTGGCGATAAAAAACCCCATAGGAAAGACGGCACTGGGGCCAGACGGACTGCCCAATGTGGCAATCAAGGCGGCAGAACCGCAGATACTCGGAACACTAACAAAACTCGCCAATTGATGCTCATGGATAGAAATCTTCCCCCAACGGCCTGTCTTGTCCTAATCAATCCCAAAGGTGACCATCATGCAGTGTCGTTTTTACTTTTAGTATCCCTGGTTGGCCTAAACCAAAAGCTTAGGAAGCCGCCGAACGATCCCGTTTCATATCGCCTGCTCTGCCTCTTGGACGGGCTGGCAAAGACCTTCGAGAGACTGATCGCGGACAGCCTTTCTGAAGCCATCGATGCTACACGATCGGCAGTATGGCTTCAGGAAGGACAACTCCACAATGGACGCCATCCTCAGTGTAAGAGGTTGAAGCGGCATCGCTCGGCGGCTTCTCGAGCTTTGGGATTAGGCCTATAACAACACTGCATGATGGTCACCCTTCAACACGCTGTAGGGGAATATATTAATATTTTAAAAACATAGGTTTTTAAACACATATGGCTAATATCTTCAAAGATATGACTTAATAAATTAATAAATTAATAAATTAAAATATATCTTTGATGATAAATCATGTCTTGAAAGATATATGATTGTATTCTTCTCTAACATTTTTATGGATTTTTAAACACATATGGCTAATATCTTCAAAGATATGACTAATATTTACATAAATATATCTTTGAAGATAAATCATGTCTTGAAGGAAATATGATTGTATTTTTCTCTAACATTTTTATGGATTTTTAAACACATATGGCTAATATCTTCAAAGACATGACTAATATTTACATAAATGTATCTTTGAAGATAAATCATGTCTTGAAAGATATATGATTGTATTCTTTTTTAACATTTTTATAGATTTTTAAACACATATGGCTAATATCTTCAAAGATATGACTAATATTTACATAAATATATCTTTGAAGATAAATCATGTCTTGAAAGATATATGATTGTATTCTTTTTTAACATTTTTATAGATTTTTAAACACATATGGCTAATATCTTCAAAGATATGACTTTTATTTACATAAATATATCTTTGAAGATAAATCATGTCTTGAAAGATATATGATTGTATTCTTTTTTAACATTTTTATAGATTTTTAAACACATATGGCTAATATCTTCAAAGATATGACTAATATTTACATAAATATATCTTTGAAGATAAATCATGTCTTGAAAGATATATGATTGTATTCTTTTTTAACATTTTTATAGATTTTTAAACACATATGGCTAATATCTTCAAAGATATGACTTTTATTTACATAAATATATCTTTGAAGATAAATCATGTCTTGAAAGATATATGATTGTATTCTTCTCTAACATTTTTATGGATTTTTAAACACATATGGCTAATATCTTCAAAGACATGACTAATATTTACATAAATATATCTTTGAAGATAAATCATGTCTTGAAAGATATATGATTGTATTCTTTTTTAACATTTTTATAGATTTTTAAACACATATGGCTAATATCTTCAAAGATATGACTTTTATTTACATAAATATATCTTTGAAGATAAATCATGTCTTGAAAGATATATGATTGTATTCTTCTCTAACATTTTTATAGATTTTTAAACACATATATGGCTAATATCTTCAAAGATATGATTTATATTTACATAAATATATCTTTGAAGATAAATCATGTCTTGAAAAATATATGATTGTATTCGTTTTTCACATTTTTATAGATTTTTAAACACATATGGCTAATATCTTCAAAGATATGACTTATATTTATATAAATATATCTTTGAAGATAAATCATGTCTTGAAGGATATATGATTGTATTCTTCTCTAACTTTTTTTATAGACTTTTATACCCATATGGCTAATATCTTCAAAGATATGACTTTTATTTACATAAATATATATTTCAAGATAAATCATGTGTTAAAAGATATATGATTATATTTTTCTCTAACTTTTTTTATAGACTTTTAAACACATTTGGCTATTATCTTCAATGATATGACTAATATTTACATAAATATATCTTTAAAGACATATCATGTCTTCTCTAACATTTTTATAGATTTTTAAACACATATGGCTAATATCTTCAAAGATATAACTAATATTCACATAAATATATCTTTTAAGATAAAGCATGTCTTGAAAGATATATAATTGTATTTTTCTCTAATTTCTTATAGCTTTTGGAGCACATATGACTAATATCTTCAAAGATATGATTTATATTTACATATATTTTATATAAATTTTTAAACACATATGGCTAATATCTTCAAAGATATGATTATATTCTTCTCTAACTTTTTTTTATAGATATTGAAACACATATGGCTAATATCTTCAAAGATATGACTAATATTTATATAAATATATCTTTGAAGATAAATCATGTCTTCAAAGATATATGACTAAATTCTTCTCTAAGATTTTTATAGATTTTGAAACACATATGGTTAATATCTTCAAAGATATGACAAATATTTACATAAATATATCTTTGATGATAAATCATGTCTTGAAAGATATATGATTTTATTTTTCTCTAACTTTGTATAGCTTTTGAAACATATATGACTAATATCTTCAAAGATATGATTTATATTTACATAAGTATATGTTTGAGGATAAATAATGTCTTGAAAGATATATTGTATGATTGTATTATTCTCTAACTTTTTTAATAGATTTTTAAACACATATGGCTAATATCTTCAAAGTTATGACATATTTTGAAAAATATATCTTTGAAGATAAAGCATGTCTTCAAAGATAAATGATTGTATTCTTCTCTAACTTTTTTTATAGATTTTTAAACACATATGGCTAATATCTTCAAAGATATGACTTTTGTTTACATAAATATATCTTTGAAGATAAATCATGTCTTGAAAGAAATATGACTGTATTCTTCTCTAACTTTTTTTTATAGATTTTTAAACACATTTGCTAATGTCTTCAAAAATATGACTTATATTTACATAAATATTTCTTTGAAGATAAATCATGTCTTGAAAGATATATGATTGTATTCTACTTTAACATTTTTATAGATTGTGTTTAAAAATCTATACAAAACGTTAGAGAAGAATACAATCATATTCTTTCAAGACATGATTTATCTTCAAAGATATATTTATATAAATATAAGTCATATCATTGAAGATATTAGCCATATGTGTTTAAAAATCTATAAAAATGTTAAAATAGAATACAATCATATTTCTTTGAAGATATTAGCCAAATGTGTTAAAAAATCTATAAAAAAAAGTTAGAGAAAAATACAATTATATATCTTTCAAGACATGATTTATCTATAAAGATATATTTAAATAAATATAAGTAAAATCTTATAGAAGATATTAACCATATGTGTTTACAAAATCTATAAAAAAAAGTTAGAGAAGAATACAAGCATATATCTTTCAAAACATAATTTATCTTTAAAGATATATTTATGTAAATACTAGTCATATCATTGAAGATAATTGTATTCTTCTCTAACTTTTTTTATAGATTTTTAAACACATTTGGCTAATATCTTCAAAGATATGACTTATATTTATATAAATATATTTTTGAAGATAAATCATGTCTTCAAAGATATATGATTAAATTCTTCTCTAAGATTTTTATAGATTTTGAAACACATATGGCTAATATCTTCAAAGATATGACTAATATTTACATAAATATATCTTTGATGATAAATCATGTCTTGAAAGATATATGATTTTATTTTTCTCTAACTTTGTATAGCTTTTGAAACATATATGAGTAATATCTTCAAAGATATGATTTATATTTACATAAATATATGTTTGAAGATAAATCATGTCTTGTAAGAAATATGATTGTATTCTTCTCTAACATTTTTATACATTTTTAAACACATATGGCTAATATCTTCAGGGATATGACTTTTACTTACATAAATATATCTTTGAAGATAAATCATATCTTCAAAGATATATGATTGTATTCTTCTCTAACTTTTTTTTATAGATTTTTAAACACATTTGGCTAATATTTTCAAAGATATGACTTATATTTATATAAATATATCTTTGAAGATAAATCATGTCTTGAAAGATATATGATTGTATTCTTCTCTAACATTTTTATAGATTTTTAAACTCATATGGCTACTATCTTCAAAGATATAACTTATATTTATATAAATATGTCTTAGATAATTCATGTCTTGTAGGATATATGATTGTATTCTTCCTTATCTAAGAAGTCTTAGAACAAGTTTAAATAGTATATAAGTGTGACCCCACCTCTTAATAATCTAGATATCTAGATTGAGTGGTTTTGGAACATTTAAAGATTGAAATAGGTGTTTCAAAAGAAGATTAAGAATTTGATTAAGCAAATAGAGTAGTTTTGGAGAGAATTCCGTTTTAGAACAGAGGCAGATTGAGTAGTTTAAAAATTTGGATAATCAATTGAGGGTTTCTATAAATATATTGATTAACCATTTCAATCTCAATTAGTAGTTTAAAAAAAGATATTTTAGATGAATATTAAGAAGTTATAGGAATTAGATTAACAAAGATTGAATATGTTATGATTTTTAAAAGACAATTAAGTAGTTTTATTTAGAGGAGGGAGGAGGAGTCCTACCATGTAGGGATTGAGAAGCAAGGCTATAGCAACAGCCCTAACGAAGTTGCTAAGAGGATACCTCGCAGATAGAGAGGTGATACATGAAGGACGCATGGGAGCAACAAGGCCGGAGGTGACGGGAGGAATACCTCAGGGCTTAGTCCTAGGGCTCCTTCTAGAACATATCCTATGACTCGCACACTAAACGCACACATGACGGAGGGAACAATTGCCATCGCGTTCGCGGACAATATGACAATATTCGACCACGGACGCAACCTGGAGGAAACAGCGCGAAAGGTCAAACAGGTAGCGGAATCCTTGACGTTCTGGATGACGCACAATGGTCTCAAAATAGCTGTTACTACGACCAAAGTCGCCATACTCTCAATCGAGATCAAGTATCCTGACCGCCACGAAAAGGTTCGGGGTGACACTCCACTATCAAAAGATAAGTAAAGTACTTTGGGAACCAACTTAGAGGTCACACATCCCAAGATTTAGAAGCCAAGAAAGGCTACACGCACGGACGCGGCTCTGGCGCGGCTACTCCCGAAAATCGGAGGCTCGGGTGACCAAAAGCAAAGACTGCTAGCTACGGTGTCGTGCGCCTAGTTGATGTATGCAGTCCCAGCATTGACTGTAGCGACAAGGATCGAAAGGAACTGAGTCAGACTTAGAAGGGCGTTGCACACCAGTTCGCTTAGGATCACTCGGGCCTACAGGACAACGTCAATAGCCGCGATTGAATAGCTTGATACAATTACCCCAGCGGACCTTGCGGTACGTAAACGTCAACTACTCCAGGCCTAGTACCGGTCCAAGAGGAAGGAGTTCAGGAGTGCGACCGAGAAAAGTCAATCCCGATGCTGGAGGCAATTATGCGAGGAGATCGAGGAGGATCTCTAAGGCCTCCTGTATAAGATAATAATGAAGAACATAGGAGCTAGATAGGTACGCAATATGGTAACGAAGGCAAACACGTAGAAGAGGCGTAGATTCTGCTTGATGATCACCCTAGACATAAAAAATGCGTTTAACACGATACCATTGGTGACCATAATGCAGGAGCTTCAAGTCCTTCATGGCGGACCAGCCTCTTAGTGGCAGAACGTGAGTTTTGGTTTAGCAGGTAGGCGCGCTGGACAAAACACGAGGTGAATCCGGTGCAACCCATATGTATAGTAGTAACGGGGATATGGGTGTCTTTCTAAAATTACACCTCCAAGGACAAAATATAAATTAAATACCTGGAGCTGTCAATAGTCCTTCCCCAACCACATGCTTTCCCATATCATACAACTCGTATTTAGCCAGAGTGTGCTGGCTGTTGAAGGCGATTTCTAAATCCTCCGGCCTGCTGATAGCAACAATGAATTTCGGACCTAACCAAATTCCCGTGACAAAAGGGTTTTCGCATGCTTTGGTCGTATTAGTCATGATTGCTGCAACATAGTAGTAGTATTAACATCACCGGGTGTTGCTTACATATTTTTTTAACTTACTTTCTGCATCTGCTAGGAAATTGTGTCCGTTTCCAATGAGTGGTAGCGAACTGAGGTTCGTTGGTCCCGGTATTTTCGAAGCCAGTTTATACAGGTGTCTTCTGCTCGCTCTCCACTGTATGTACATAAAGACCGCTGCAGTGGCTACAATCATCACTAAAGAACCCACGATGTTTCCAGTGAGTGTGTACATGCTGTGTCGTTTGAAATTGTGAAAAATTGAGGTGAAATCCATCTGGCCGTTTAGTGGTTTCGCATTCATTTTGAGGATGCGCACTGAAATTGAGAGATTGGATTCAGAGGTTGATTTTCATGAGAATTATTGTTTATTTAAATGATGATGATGTGGTGAGAGGTTCAAGTTTTTTTTTTAATTACTTGACAACTAGATACATTTTTATTTATATAAAATAGTTTTATATTAAACGAAATAATTAATTCAAATCACATATGCACCAATTAATAAAGAGAAAAAAAAAACATTAGAACTCGAACACTCGACCACTTTTTTCATGACAACACAAAAACATCATGTTGACATGGCTGTAATATATAATGAGTAATAATGCATCTAATTCATCTAATTACTCAATTACTGATTATTAACATATTTCATTTAGTTCCACTTTTATATTTCGTATAAATAAGATTGTAATGTAGTATTGTAATATTTATTTGTGATTGCCAATATTTTCTCTTACGACAAATTAAATTGAACATTGACCCTAATGGGTTTCAGATTTTGTGAGTTCATGTTGTTATACATTTGTAATCTCAAAACAAAAAAAACTTCTATCTTTATAGGGCTATCAGCCATGAGGCTTTTCCGCCGGTCAAGGGAGAAGCTCAGAGGAGTTTAATCACCCTTAATTTCACAGAAAACATTGTAATCTCATTAGTAGTAATATTTTTTATATTCTCATCATCATCGATTCTAGATGTTGTAACCTCATTAGTTTGAAACTGTGCACCTTCAACGGTTCTAAACTGGGTAATTAATATTTGTAAATTCTCCACTAGTTCATTTGGTTTTAGATTTTGTGACCTCATCAATTTTACATCCACTTTAGAGTTTGTCCTCATCGGTTTTAGATTATATAACTTTAAACACACTGATGTTTATAATCTTATCATCACTGATGTGACCTCATGGGTTTCATATTTTGTTTTGTTGTGTTAGATGTATGCGGACATGATTTTTGCATACCCTCATCTATTCTAGATTTTGTAACCTTGTAATGAGAATTATCCTCATCAGTTTTAGATTATGTTACTTTCGAAACATTTTTTTATTTAATCATATGCCTTCTACCGTAAGGTGTAGGCGTTTATCTTTCTTTTATCCTTTGCATTTGTAATTTTTCTGTCCTGTTTACAAACATACTTCATCAAAATGCATTAAGAATATCGCACATCTAATATATTCTAGTCATATACAATAGCAATAAAATTAATATGGCGATACAATATTACATTCTGTTTATTATTGTATTTATTGTGTAATCATATATTGTTTTTAGTATGCAGATATTTCTCCTTCGATATATTTCACTTACAAAATATTAATTAATAACGTCTCAATACCAAAAAATTCAAGACACATAACTTTTCGATAAACACTTTTTGTTGCAAAAGTTCTAATAAATTAATTTGTAGAAATTACTACAAAATGATAACAAATTTACATTTGGCACTTATTTTTCTTCAATATGAAATATTATTTGTTTATTTTGGCCAATTAATAACGTCTCAATACGGGAAAATTCAAGACACAACTTTTCGTTAAACACTTTTTGTTGCAAAAGTTCTAATAAATTAATTTATTGAAATTATTACAAAATGATGACATATTTACATTTGGCACTTATTTTTCTTCAATATGAAATATTATTTGTTTATTTTGGCCAATTAATAACGTCTCAATACGGAAAAATTCAAGACACATAACTTTTCGATAAACACTTTTTGTTGCAAAAGTTCTAATAAATTAATTTGTTGAAATTATTACAAAATAATGACAAATTTACATTTGGCACTTATTTTTCATCAATATGAAATATTATTTATTTATTTTGGCCAATTAATAACGTCTCAATACGGAAAAATTCAAGACACATAACTTTTCGATAAACACTTTTTGTTGCAAAAGTTCTAATAAATAAATTTGTTGAAATTATTACAAAATGATGACAGATTTACATTTGGCACTTATTTTTCTTCAATATGAAATATAATTTGTTTATTTTGGCCAATTAATAACGTCTCAATACAGAAAAATTCAAGACACATAACTTTTCGATAAACACTTTTTGTTGCAAAAGTTCTAATAAATTAATTTGATCCAATTAATAACGTCTCAATACGGAAAAAATTAAGACACATAACTTTTCGATAAACACTTTTTGTTGCAAAAGTTCTAATAAATTAATTTGTTGAAATTATTACAAAATGATGACAGATTTACATTTGTCACTTATTTTTCTTCAATATAAAATATTATTTGATTATTTTGGCCAATTAATAACGTCTCAATACAGAAAAATTCAAGACACATAACTTTTCGATACACACTTTTTTTTGCAAAAGTTCTAATAACTTAATTTGATGAAATTATTACAAAATGATAACAGATTTACATTTGGCACTTATTTTTCTTCAATATGAAATATCATTTGTTTATTTTGGCCAATTAATAACGTCTCAATACGGAAAAATTCAAGACACATAACTTTTCGATATACACTTTTTGTTGCAAAAGTCCTAATAAATTAATTTGTTGAAATTATTACAAAATGATGACAGATTTACATTTGGCATTTATTTTTCTTCAATATGAAATATTATTTGTTTATTTTGGCCAATTAATAACGTCTCAATACGGAAAAAATTAAGACACATAACTTTTCGATAAACACTTTTTGTTGCAAAAGTTCTAATAAATCAATTTGTTGAAATTATTACAAAATGATGACAAATTTAAATTTGGCACTTATATTTCTTCAATATGAAATATTATTTGTTTATTTTGGCCAATTAACATCGTCTCAATACGGAAAAATTCAAGACACATAACTTTTCGATAAACACTTTTTGTTGCAAAAGTCCTAATAAATTAATTTGTTGAAATTATTACAAAATGATGACAGATTTACATTTGGCATTTATTTTTCTTCAATATGAAATATTATTTGTTTATTTTGGCCAATTAATATCGTCTCAATACGCAAAAATTCGAGACACATAACTTTTCGATAAACACTTTTTGTTGCAAAAGTCCTAATAAATTAATTTGTTGAAATTATTACAAAATGATGACAGATTTACATTTGGCATTTATTTTTCTTCAATATGAAATATTATTTGTTTATTTTGGCCAATTAATAACGTCTCAATACGGAAAAAATTAAGACACATAACTTTTCGATAAACACTTTTTGTTGCAAAAGTTCTAATAAATTAATTTGTTGAAATTATTACAAAATGATGACAGATTTACATTTGTCACTTATTTTTCTTCAATATAAAATATTATTTGATTATTTTGGCCAATTAATAACGTCTCAATACAGAAAAATTCAAGACACATAACTTTTCGATAAACACTTTTTGTTGCAAAAGTCCTAATAAATTAATTTGTTGAAATTATTACAAAATGATGACAAATTTAAATTTGGCACTTATATTTCTTCAATATGAAATATTATTTGTTTATTTTGGCCAATTAACATCGTCTCAATACGGAAAAATTCAAGACACATAACTTTTCGATAAACACTTTTTGTTGCAAAAGTCCTAATAAATTAATTTGTTGAAATTATTACAAAATGATGACAGATTTACATTTGGCATTTATTTTTCTTCAATATGAAATATTATTTGTTTATTTTGGCCAATTAATATCGTCTCAATACGCAAAAATTCGAGACACATAACTTTTCGATAAACACTTTTTGTTGCAAAAGTCCTAATAAATTAATTTGTTGAAATTATTACAAAATGATGACAGATTTACATTTGGCACTTATTTTTCTTCAATATGAAATATTATTTGTTTATTTTGGCCAATTAATAACGTCTCAATACGGAAAAATTCAAGACACATAACTTTTCAATAAACACTTTTTGTTGCAAAAGTTCTAATAAATTAATTTATTGTAATTACTACAAAATGATGACAGATTTACATTTGGCACTTATTTTTCTTCAATATGAAATATTATTTGTTTATTTTGGCCAATTAATAACGTCTCAATACGGAAAAATTCAAGACACATAACTTTTCAATAAACACTTTTTGTTGCAAAAGTTCTAATAAATTAATTTATTGTAATTACTACAAAATGATGACAGATTTACATTTGGCACTTATTTTTCTTCAATATGAAATATTATTTGTTTATTTTGGCCAATTAATAACGTCTCAATACGGAAAAATTCAAGACACATAACTTTTCGATAAACACTTTTTGTTGCAAAAGTTCTAATAAATTAATTTGTTGAAATTATTACAAAATGATGACAGATTTACATTTGGCACTTATTTTTCTTCAATATGAAATATTATTTGTTTATTTTGGCCAATTAATAACGTCTCAATACGGAAAAATTCAAGACACATAACTTTTCAATAAACACTTTTTGTTGCAAAAGTTCTAATAAATTAATTTATTGAAATTACTACAAAATGATGACAGATTTACATTTGGCACTTATTTTTCTTCAATATGAAATATCATTTGTTTATTTTGGCCAATTAATAACGTCTGAATGCGGAAAAATTCAAGACACATAACTTTTCAATAAACACTTTTTGTTGCAAAAGTTCTAATAAATTAATTTATTGAAATTACTACAAAATGATGACAGATTTACATTTGGCACTTATTTTTCTTCAATATGAAATATTATTTGTTTATTTTGGCCAATTAATAACGTCTCAATACGGAAAAATTCAAGACACATAACTTTTCGATAAACACTTTTTGTTGCAAAAGTTCTAATAAATTAATTTGTTGAAATTATTACAAAATGATGACAAATTTAAATTTGGCACTTATATTTCTTCAATATGAAATATTATTTGTTTATTTTGGCCAATTAACATCGTCTCAATACGGAAAAATTCAAGACACATGACTTTTCGATAAACACTTTTTGTTGCAAAAGTCGTAATAAATTAATTTGTTGAAATTATTACAAAATGATGACAGATTTACATTTGGCATTTATTTTTCTTCAATATGAAATATTATTTGTTTATTTTGGCCAATTAATGTCGTCTCAATACGGAAAAATTCAAGACACATAACTTTTCGATAAACACTTTTTGTTGCAAAAGTTCTAATAAATTAATTTATTGAAATTACTACAAAATGATGACAGATTTACATTTGGCACTTATTTTTCTTCAATATGAAATATTATTTGTTTATTTTGGCCAATTAATAACGTCTCAATACGGAAAAATTCAAGACACATAACTTTTCGATAAACACTTTTTGTTGCAAAAGTTCTAATAAATTAATTTGTTGAAATTATTACAAAATGATGACAAATTTAAATTTGGCACTTATATTTCTTCAATATGAAATATTATTTGTTTATTTTGGCCAATTAACATCGTCTCAATACGGAAAAATTCAAGACACATGACTTTTCGATAAACACTTTTTGTTGCAAAAGTCGTAATAAATTAATTTGTTGAAATTATTACAAAATGATGACAGATTTACATTTGGCATTTATTTTTCTTCAATATGAAATATTATTTGTTTATTTTGGCCAATTAATGTCGTCTCAATACGGAAAAATTCAAGACACATAACTTTTCGATAAACACTTTTTGTTGCAAAAGTTCTAATAAATTAATTTGTTGAAATTATTACAAAATGATGACAGATTTACATTTGGCACTTATTTTTCTTCAATATGAAATATTATTTGTTTATTTTGGCCAATTAATATCGTCTCAATACGCAAAAATTCGAGACACATAACTTTTCGATAAACACTTTTTGTTGCAAAAGTCCTAATAAATTAATTTGTTAAAATTATTACAAAATGATGACAGATTTACATTTGGCATTTATTTTTCTTCACTATGAAATATTATTTGTTTATTTTGGCCAATTAATAACGTCTCAATACGGAAAAAATCAAGACACATAACATTTCGATAAACACTTTTTGTTGCAAAACTTCTAATAAATTAATTTGTTGAAATTATTACAAAATGATGGCAGATTTACATTTGGCACTTATTGTTCTTCAATATGAAATATTATTTGTTTATTTTGGCCAATTAATATAGTCTCAATACAGAAAAATTCAAGACATAACTTTTCGATAAACACTTTTTGTTGCAAAAGTCCTAATAAATTAATTTGTTGAAATTATTACAAAATGATGACAGATTTACATTTGGCACTTATTTTTCTTCAATATGAAATATTATTTGTTTATTTTGGCCAATTAATAACGTCTCAATACGGAAAAATTCAAGACACATAACTTTTCAATAAACACTTTTTGTTGCAAAAGTTCTAATAAATTAATTTATTGTAATTACTACAAAATGATGACAGATTTACATTTGGCACTTATTTTTCTTCAATATGAAATATTATTTGTTTATTTTGGCCAATTAATAACGTCTCAATACGGAAAAATTCAAGACACATAACTTTTCGATAAACACTTTTTGTTGCAAAAGTTCTAATAAATTAATTTGTTGAAATTATTACAAAATGATGACAGATTTACATTTGGCACTTATTTTTCTTCAATATGAAATATTATTTGTTTATTTTGGCCAATTAATAACGTCTCAATACGGAAAAATTCAAGACACATAACTTTTCAATAAACACTTTTTGTTGCAAAAGTTCTAATAAATTAATTTATTGAAATTACTACAAAATGATGACAGATTTACATTTGGCACTTATTTTTCTTCAATATGAAATATCATTTGTTTATTTTGGCCAATTAATAACGTCTGAATGCGGAAAAATTCAAGACACATAACTTTTCAATAAACACTTTTTGTTGCAAAAGTTCTAATAAATTAATTTATTGAAATTACTACAAAATGATGACAGATTTACATTTGGCACTTATTTTTCTTCAATATGAAATATTATTTGTTTATTTTGGCCAATTAATAACGTCTCAATACGGAAAAATTCAAGACACATAACTTTTCGATAAACACTTTTTGTTGCAAAAGTTCTAATAAATTAATTTGTTGAAATTATTACAAAATGATGACAAATTTAAATTTGGCACTTATATTTCTTCAATATGAAATATTATTTGTTTATTTTGGCCAATTAACATCGTCTCAATACGGAAAAATTCAAGACACATGACTTTTCGATAAACACTTTTTGTTGCAAAAGTCGTAATAAATTAATTTGTTGAAATTATTACAAAATGATGACAGATTTACATTTGGCATTTATTTTTCTTCAATATGAAATATTATTTGTTTATTTTGGCCAATTAATGTCGTCTCAATACGGAAAAATTCAAGACACATAACTTTTCGATAAACACTTTTTGTTGCAAAAGTTCTAATAAATTAATTTGTTGAAATTATTACAAAATGATGACAGATTTACATTTGGCACTTATTTTTCTTCAATATGAAATATTATTTGTTTATTTTGGCCAATTAATAACGTATCAATACGGAAAAATTCAAGACACATAACTTTTCGATAAACACTTTTTGTTGCAAAAATCCTAACAAAATAATTTTTTGAAATTACTACAAAATGATAACAGATTTACATTTGGCACTTATTTTTCTTCAATATGAAATATTATTTGTTTATTTTGGCCAATTAATAACGTCTCAATACGGAAAAATTCAAGACACATAACTTTTCGATAAACACTTTTTGTTGCAAAAGTCCTAATAAATTAATTTGTTGAAATTATTACAAAATAATTACAGATTTACATTTGGCACTTATTTTTCTTCAATATGAAATATTATTTGTTTATTTTGGCCAATTAATAACGTCTCAATACGGAAAAATTCAAGACACATAACTTTTCGATAAACACTTTTTGTTGCAAAAGTTCTAATAAATTAATTTGTTGAAATTACTACAAAATGATGACAAATTTACATTTGGCACTTATTTTTCATCAATATGAAATATTATTTATTTATTTTGGCCAATTAATAACGTCTCAATACGGAAAAATTCAAGACACATAACTTTTCGATAAACACTTTTTGTTGCAAAAGTTCTAATAAATTAATTTGTTGAAATTATTACAAAATAATGACAGGTTTACATTTGGCACTTATTTTTCTTCAATATGAAATATTATTTGTTTATTTTGGCTAATTAATATCGTCTCAATACAGAAAAATTCAAGACACATAACTTTTCGATAAACACTTTTTGTTGCAAAAGTTCTAATAAATTAATTTGTTGAAATTATTACAAAATGATGACAAATTTAAATTTGGCACTTATATTTCTTCAATATGAAATATTATTTGTTTATTTTGGCCAATTAACATCGTCTCAATACGGAAAAATTCAAGACACATGACTTTTCGATAAACACTTTTTGTTGCAAAAGTCGTAATAAATTAATTTGTTGAAATTATTACAAAATGATGACAGATTTACATTTGGCATTTATTTTTCTTCAATATGAAATATTATTTGTTTATTTTGGCCAATTAATGTCGTCTCAATACGGAAAAATTCAAGACACATAACTTTTCGATAAACACTTTTTGTTGCAAAAGTTCTAATAAATTAATTTGTTGAAATGATTACAAAATGATGACAGATTTACATTTAGCACTTATTTTTCTTCAATATGAAATATTATTTGTTTATTTTGGCCAATGAATAACGTCTCAATACCGAGAAATTCAAGACACATAACTTTTCGATAAACACTTTTTGTTGCAAAAGTCCTAATAAATTAATTTGTTGAAATTATTACAAAATGATGACAGATTTACATTTGTCACTTATTTTTCTTCAATATGAAATATTATTTGTTTATTTTGGCCAATTAATAACGTCTCAATTCGGAAAAATTCAAGACACATAACTTTTCGATAAACACTTTCTGTTGCAAAAGTCCTAATAAATTAATTTATTGAAATTATTACAAAATGATGACAGATTTACATTTGGCACTTATTTTTCTTCAATATGAAATATTATTTGTTTATTTTGGCCAATTAATAACGTCTCAATACGGAAAAATTCAAGACACATAACTTTTCGATAAACACTTTTTGTTGCAAAAGTCCTAATAAATTAATTTGTTGAAATTATTACAAAATGATGACAGATTTACATTTGTCACTTATTTTTCTTCAATATGAAATATTATTTGTTTATTTTGGCCAATTAATAACGTCTCAATTCGGAAAAACTCAAGACACATAACTTTTCGATAAACACTTTCTGTTGCAAAAGTCCTAATAAATTAATTTATTGAAATTATTACAAAATGATGACAGATTTACATTTGGCACTTATTTTTCTTCAATATGAAATATTATTTGTTTATTTTGGCCAATTAATAACGTCTCAATACGGAAAAATTCAAGACACATAACTTTTCGATAAACACTTTTTGTTGCAAAAGTCCTAATAAATTAATTTATTGAAATTATTACAAAATGATGACAGATTTACATTTCGCACTTATTTTTCTTCAATATGAAATATTATTTGTTTATTTTGGCCAATGAATAACGTCTCAATACGGAAAAATTCAAGACACATAACTTTTCGATAAACACTTTTTGTTGCAAAAGTTCTAATAAATTAATTTGTTGAAATTACTACAAAATGATGACAAATTTACATTTGGCACTTATTTTTCATCAATATGAAATATTATTTATTTATTTTGGCCAATTAATAACGTCTCAATACGGAAAAATTCAAGACACATAACTTTTCGATAAACACTTTTTGTTGCAAAAGTCCTAATAAATTAATTTATTTAAATTACTACATAATGATGACAGATTTACATTTAGCACTTATTTTTCTTCAATATGAAATATTATTTGTTTATTTTGGCCAACTAATATCCTCTCAATACCGAAAAATTCAAACACATAACTTTTCGATAAACACTTTTTGTTGCAAAAGTTCTAATAAATTAATTTGTTGAAATTATTACAAAATGATGACAGATTTACATTTGGCACTTATTTTTCTTCAATATGAAATATTATTTGTTTATTTTGGCCAATTAATAACGTCTCAATACGGAAAAATTCAAGACACATAACTTTTCGATAAACACTTTTTGTTGCAAAAATCCTAATAAATAAATTTTTTGAAATTACTACAAAATGATGACAGATTTACATTTGGCACTTATTTTTCTTCAATATGAAATATTATTTGTTTATTTTGGCCAATTAATAACGTCTCAATACGGAAAAATTCAAGACATATAACTTTTCGATAAACACTTTTTGTTGCAAAAGTTCTAATAAATTAATTTATTAAAATTATTACAAAATGATGACAGATTTACGTTTAGCACTTATTTTTCTTCAATATGAAATATTATCTGTTTATTTTGCCCAATTAATAACGTCTCAATATGGAAAAATTCAAGACACAACTTTTCGATAAACACTTTTTGTTGCAAAACTTCTAATAAATTAATTTATCGAAATTATTACAAAATGATAACAGATTTACATTTGGCACTTATTTTTCTTCAACACGAAATATTACTTGTTTATTTTGGTCAATTAATATCGTCTCAATACAGAAAAATTCAAGACACATAACTTTTCGATAAACACTTTTTGTTGCAAAAGTTCTAATAAATTAATTTGTTGAAATTATTACAAAATGATGACAGATTTAAATTTGGCACTTATTTTTCTTCAATATAAAATATTATTTGTTTATTTTGGCTAATTAATAACGTCTCAATACGGAAAAATTCAAGACACATAACTTTTCGATAAACACTTTTTGTTGCAAAAATCCTAACAAATTAATTTTTTGAAATTACTACAAAATGATAACAGATTTACATTTGGCACTTATTTTTCTTCAATATGAAATATTATTTGTTTATTTTGACCAATTAATAACGTCTCAATACGGAAAAATTCAAGACACATAACTTTTCGATAAACACTTTTTGTTGCAAAAGTTCTAATAAATTAATTTGTTGAAATTATTACAAAATGATGACAGATTTACATTTGGCACTTATTTTTCTTCAATATAAAATATCATTTGTTTATTTTAGCCAATTAATAACGTCTCAATACGGAAAAATTCAAGACACATAACTTTTCGATAAACACTTTTTGTTGCATAAGTTCTAATAAATTAATTTATTGAAATTATTACAAAATGATGCCAGATTTACATTTGGCACTTATTTTTCTTCAATATGAAATATTATTTGTTTATTTTAGTCAATTAATAACGTCTCAAAACGGAAAAATTCAAGACACATAACTTTTCGATAAACACGTTTTGTTGCAAAAGTTCTAATAAATTAATTTGTTGAAATTATTACAAAATGATGACAGATTTACATTTGGCACTTATTTTTCTTCAATATGAAATATTATTTGTTTATTTTGGCCAATTAATATCGTCTCAATACGGAAAAATTCAAGACACATAACTTTTCGATAAACACTTTTTGTTGAAAAAGTTCTAATAAATTAATTTGTTAAAATTATTACAAAATGATGACAGATTTATATTTGGCACTTATTTTTGTTCAATATGAAATATTATTTGTTTATTTTGGCCAATTAATAATGTCTCAATACGAAAAAAATCAAGACACAACTTTTGGATAAACATTTTTTGTTGCAAAAGTCCTAATAAATTTATTTGTTGAAATTATTGCAAAATGATGACAGATTTACATTTGGCACTTACTTTTCTTCAATATGAAATATTAGTTGTTTATTTTGGCCAATCAATAACGTCTCAATACAGAAAAATTCAAGATACATAACTTTTCGATAAACACTTTTTGTTGCAAAACTCCTAATAAATTAATTTGTTGAAATTATTACAAAATGATGACAGATTTACATTTGCCACTTATTTTTCTTCAATATGGAATATTATTTGTTTATTTTGGCCAATTAATAACGTCTCAAAACGGAAAAATTCAAGACACATAACTTTTCGATAAACACGTTTTGTTGCAAAAGTTCTAATAAATTAATTTGTTGAAATTATTACAAAATGATGACAGATTTACATTTGCCACTTATTTTTCTTCAATATGAAATATTATTTGTTTATTTTGGCCAATTAATATCGTCTCAATACGGAAAAATTCAAGACACTTAACTTTTAGATAAACACTTTTTGTTGCAAACGTTCTAATATATTAATTTGTTGAAATTATTACAAATTGATAACAGATTTACATTTGGCACATATTTTTCTTCAATATGAAATATTATTTGTTTATTTTGGCCAATTAATAACGTCTCAATACGGAAAAATTCAAGACGCATAACTTTTCGATAAACACTTTTTGTTGCAAAAGTTCTAATAAATTAATTTGTTGAAATTATTACAAAATGATGGCAAATTTACATTTGGCACTTATTTTTCTTCAATATGAAATATTATTTGTTTATTTTGGCCAATTAATAACGTCTCAATACGGAAAAACTCAAGACACATAACTTTTCGATAAACACTTTTTGTTGCAAAAGTTCTAATTAATTAATTTGTTAAATAAACTAAAATATTTTTATTTCTTTATAACAATCAATTTCTTGTAATTATAATGCTGTGAATGATACGTACTATCCACAACACAACACGTATGCAACACCTTTTTTTATTTGCAATTAATATTAATTTCTTTGCACATTTTATTATTTTAAATTGATCTAAAAAATAATTTTTAAATAACACCTTTGATTCTAATTATATTACTGGTTCACTAAACATAATTGCATCTCATTAATTAAAAAAAGTAAGAATTTTTCCGCCGAATCATTAATTGATATGTAATTAAAATCTAATGTTAGTGTAAGTAAGTAAATGAAAACGTAAAAGCAAATTTATGAAAACGCATTAGGGGTAATTACTCAATTAAAATTCGCCAATACATCAATATAAATTAAGTCTACCTTGAATGCGTCCTGAATAAGCGAAGCGGTAAAGGAAAACTAGATCATACCTACTGCGTGTCGCCGTTTATCACACCTCAACTATAGTCACAATAATAATGAGAGCCGATCAAAAATGCTCGCATTTATAACATGCGACAGCAAATTAGGTCTGTTTTTAGAAGATCGCAATTACCGCGCCCGGTGGTAAATAAAATGATTTGCAAAACAAGATACGCGCGCGCGTAGGTGCAATTAACTGCTCGCTAAATTCTGCGTGCGACACTTGCCGATGCAACCTCCCTAGTTACTGTGCTAATGTCATAGAGTTCCATTTTATATGCAAGTTCATGTGTGCGTTACGCATTATTTTAGAGCGGCTAGGAGCCTTGGACGGAAAATCTTGACTTGCGGGATAAATAGAGCCCCTGGCCTAGTCATCGAGGTATTCATTTACTACGCGCGGCTATTTTTAGAGAATGTGATTATGATTATGAATCGGATTTTAATAGTGGAATTGTTACTGTTTTGAAAATTTTCCATTTTTGTAAAGCGTTTACTATTTAGACGTAAACGTGCTGTGTGTACTGTCGATTTATGATATTTGTGAGGTTTAGCATGAGTATATAACCTCATGAGGTTCATTTAATAACCCGGAACCTTCACCAAAATCGAACCCTTTTCATATGCTCATTAGCATAAGAAAATGATTCGAATTTTAGATTATTTTTCGATTCTCATTAGAAGTATATATATATATATATATATATATATATATATATATATATATTGAAGAAACAAGTGCCAAACGTAAATCTGTCATCATTTTGTAATAATTTCAACAAATTAATTTATTAGAGCTTTTGCAACAAAAAGTGTTTATCGAAAAGTTATGTGCTTGAATTTTTCCATATTGAGACGTTATTAATTGGCCAAAATAAACAAATAATATTTCATATTGAAGAAAAGTAAGTGCCAAATGTAAATCTGTCATCATTTTGTAATAATTTCAACAAATTAATTTATTAGTACTTTTGCTACAAAAAGTGTTTATCGAAAAGTTATGTGTCTTGAATTTTTCCGTATTGAGTCGTTATTAATTGTCCAAAATAATCAAATAACATTTCATATTGAAGAAAAATAAGTGCCAAATGTAAATCTGTCATAATTTTTTAATAATTTCAACAAATTAATTTATTAGTACTTTTGCTACAAAAAGTGTTTATCGAAAAGCTATGTGTCTTGAATTTTTCCGTATTGAGGCGTTATTAATTGGCCAAAATAAACAAATAATATTTCCTATTGAAGAAAAATAAGTGCGAAATGTAAATCTGTCATCATTTTGTAATAATTTCAACAAATTAATTTATTAGAACTTTTGCAACAAAAAGTGTTTATCGAAAAGTTATGTGTCTTGAATTTTTCCGTATTGAGACGTTATTAATTGGCTAAAATAAACAAATGATATTTCATATTGAAGAAAAATAAGTGCCAAATGTAAATTTGTCATCACTTTGTAGTAATTTCAACAAATTAATTTATTAGAACTTTTGCAACAAAAAGTGTTTATCGAAAAGTTATGTCTTGAATTTTTCCGAATTGAGACGTTATTAATTGGCCAAAATAAACAAATAATATTTCATATTGAAGCAAAATAAGTGCCAAATGTAAATCTGTCATCATTTTGTAATAATTTCAACAAATTAATTTATTAGAACTTTTGCAACAAAAAGTGTTTATCGAAAAGTTATGTGTCTTGAATTTTTCCGTATTGAGACGTTATTAATTGACCAAAATAAACAAATAATATTTCATATTGAAGAAAAATAAGTGCTAAATGTAAATCTGTCATCATTTTGTAATAATTTCAACAAATTAATTTATTAGAACTTTTGCAACAAAAAGTGTTTATCGAAAAGTTATGTGTCTTGAATTTTTCTGTATTGAGACGATATTAATTAGCCAAAATAAACAATTGATATTACATATTGAAGAAAAATAAGTGCCAAATGTAAATCTGTCATCATTTTGTAATAATTTCAACAAATTTATTTATTAGAAATTTTGCAACAAAAAGTGTTTATCGAAAAGTTATGTGTCTTGAATTTTTCCTTATTGAGTCGTTATTAATTGTCCAAAATAATCAAATAATATTTAATATTGAAGAAAAATAAGTGTCAAATGTAAATCTGTCATCATTTTGTAATAATTTCAACAAATTAATTTATTAGAACTTTTGCAACAAAAAGGGTTTATTGAAAAGTTATGTGTCTTGAATTTTTCCGTATTGAGACGTTATTAATTGGTAAAAATAAACAAATGATATTTCATATTGAAGAAAAATAAGTGCCAAATGTAAATCTGTCATCATTTTGTAATAATTTCAATAAATTAATTTATTAGTACTTTTGCAACAAAAAGTGTTTATTGAAAAGTTATGTCTTGAATTTTTCCGTATTGAGACGTTATTAATTGGCCAAAATAAATAAATAATATTTCATATTGAAGAAAAATAAGTGCCAAATGTAAATCTGTTATCGTTTTGTAATAATTTCAACAAATTAATTTATTAGAACTTTTGCAACAAAAAGTGTTTATCGAAAAGTTATGTGTCTTGAATTTTTCCGTATTGAGACGTTATTAATGGGCCAAAATAAACAAATAATATTTCATATTGAAGAAAAATAAGTGCCAAATGTAAATCCGTCATCATTTTGTAATAATTTTAACAAATTAATTTATTAGAACTTTTGCAACAAAAAGTGTTTATCGAAAAGTTATGTGTCTTGAAATTTTCCGTATTGAGACGTTATTAATTGGCCAAAATAAACAAATTATATTTCATATTGAAGAAAAATAAGTGCCAAATGTAAATCTGTCATCATTTTGTGATAATTTCTACAAATTAATTTATTAGGATTTTTGCAACAAAAAGTGTTTATCGAAAAGTTATGTGTCTTGAATTTTTCCGCATTCAGACGTTATTAATTGGCCAAACTAAACAAATTATATTTCATATTGAAGAAAAATAAGTGCCAAATGTAAATCTGTCATCATTTTGTTATAATTTCAACAAATTAATTTATTGGAACTTTTGCAACAAAAAGTGTTAATCGAAAAGTTATGTGTCTTGAATTTTTCCGCATTCAGACGTTATTAATTGGCCAAAATAAACAAATTATATTTCATATTGAAGAAAAATAAGTGCCAAATGTATATCTGTCATCATTTTGTAATAATTTCAATAAATTAATTTATTAGAACTTTTGCAACAAAAAGTGTTTATCGAAAAGTTATGTGTCTTGAATTTTTCCGTATTGAGACGTTATTAATTGGCCAAAATAAACAAATGATATTTCATATTGAAGAAAAATAAGTGCCAAATGTAAATCTGTTATCATTTTGTAATAATTTCATCAAATTAAGTTATTAGAACTTTTGCAAAAAAAAGTGTGTATCGAAAAGTTATGTGTCTTGAATTTTTCCGAATTGAGACGTTATTAATTGGCCAAAATAAACAAATAATATTTCATATTGAAGAAAAATAAGTGCCAAATGTAAATCTGTCATCATTTTGTAATAATTTCAACAAATTAATTTATTAGAACTTTTGCAACAAAAAGTTTTTATCGAAAAGTTATGTGTCTTGAATTTTTCCGAATTGAGACGTTATTAATTGGCCAAAACAAACAAATGATATTTCGTATTGAAGAAAAATAAGTGCCAAATGTAAATCTGTCATCATTTTGTAGTAATTTCAACAAATTAATTTATTAGAACTTTTGCAACAAAAAGTGTTTATCGAAAAGTTATGTGTCTTGAATTTTTCCGAATTGAGACGTTATTAATTGGCCAAAACAAACAAATGATATTTCATATTGAAGAAAAATAAGTGCCAAATGTACATCTGTCATTATTTTGTAATAATTTCAACAAATTAATTTATTAGAACTTTTGCAACAAAAAGTGTTTATCGAAAAGTTATGTGTCTTGAATTTTTCCGTATTGAGACGTTATTAATTGGCCAAAATAAACAAATAATGTTTCATATTGAAGAAAAATAAGTGCCAAATGTAAATCTGTCATCATTTTGTAATAATTTCAACAAATAAATTTATTAGAACTTTTGCAACAAAAAGTGTTTATCGAAAAGTTATGTGTCTTGAATTTTTCCGTATTGAGTCGTTATTAATTGGTCAAAATAAACAAATAATATTTCATATTGAAGAAAAATAAGTGCCAAATGTAATCTGTCATCATTTTGTAATAATTTCAACAAATTTATTTATTAGGACTTTTGCAACAAAAAGTGTTTATCGAAAAGTTATGTGTCTTGAATTTTTCCGTATTGAGACGATATTAATTAGCCAAAATAAACCAATGATATTTCATATTGAAGAAAAATAAATGCCAAATGTACATCTGTCATTATTTTGTAATAATTTCAACAAATTAATTTATTAGAACTTTTGCAACAAAAAATGTTTATCGAAAAGTTATATGTCTTGAATTTTTCCGTATTGAGACGTTATTAGTTGGCCAAAATAAACAAATAATATTTCATTTTGAAGAAAAATAAGTGCCAAATGTAAATCTGTCATCATTTTGTAATAATTTCAACAAATTAATTTATTACAACTTTTGCAACAAAAAGTGTTTATCGAAAAGTCATGTGTCTTGAATTTTTCCGTATTGAGACGTTATTAATTGGCCAAAATAAACAAATAATATTTCATATTGAAGAAAAATAAGTGCCAAATGTAAATCTGTCATCATTTTGTAATAATTTCAACAAATTAATTTATTAGAACTTTTGCAACAAAAAGTGTTTATCGAAAAGTTATGTGTCTTGAATTTTTCCGTATTGAGACGTTATTAATGGGCCAAAATAAACAAATAATATTTCATATTGAAGACAAATAAGTGCCAAATGTAAATCTGTCATCATTTTGTAATAATTTCAACAAATTAATTTATTACGACTTTTGCAACAAAAAGTGTTTATCGAAAAGTCATGTGTCTTGAATTTTTCCGTATTGAGACGTTATTAATTGGCCAAAATAAACAAATAATATTTCATATTGAAGAAAAATAAATGCCAAATGTAAATCTGTTATCATTTTGTAATAATTTCAACAAATTAATTTATTAGAACTTTTGCAACAAAAAGTGTTTATCGAAAAGTTATGTGTCTTGAATTTTTCCGTATTGAGACGTTATTAATGGGCCAAAATAAACAAATAATATTTCATATTGAAGAAAAATAAGTGCCAAATGTAAATCTGTCATCATTTTGTAATAATTTCAACAAATTAATTTATTACGACTTTTGCAACAAAAAGTGTTTATCGAAAAGTCATGTGTCTTGAATTTTTCCGTATTGAGACGTTATTAATTGGCCAAAATAAACAAATAATATTTCATATTGAAGAAAAATAAATGCCAAATGTAAATCTGTTATCATTTTGTAATAATTTCAACAAATTAATTTATTAGAACTTTTGCAACAAAAAGTGTTTATCGAAAAGTTATGTGTCTTGAATTTTTCCGTATTGAGACGTTATTAATGGGCCAAAATAAACAAATAATATTTCATATTGAAGACAAATAAGTGCCAAATGTAAATCTGTCATCATTTTGTAATAATTTCAACAAATTAATTTATTAGAACTTTTGCAACAAAAAGTGTTTATCGAAAAGTTATGTGTCTTGAATTTTTCCGTATTGAGACGTTACTAATTGGCCAAAATAAACAAATAATATTTCATATTGAAGAAAAATAAGTGCCAAATGTAAATCTGTCATCATTTTGTAATAATTTTAACAAATTAATTTATTAGAAATTTTGCAACAAAAAGTGTTTATCGAAAAGTTATGTGTCTTGAAATTTTCCGTATTGAGACGTTATTAATTGGCCAAAATAAACAAATTATATTTCATATTGAAGAAAAATAAGTGCCAAATGTAAATCTGTCATCATTTTGTGATAATTTCTACAAATTAATTTATTAGGATTTTTGCAACAAAAAGTGTTTATCGAAAAGTTATGTGTCTTGAATTTTTCCGCATTCAGACGTTATTAATTGGCCAAAAGAAACAAATTATATTTCATATTGAAGAAAAATAAGTGCCAAATGTAAATCTGTCATCATTTTGTTATAATTTCAACAAATTAATTTATTGGAACTTTTGCAACAAAAAGTGTTTATCGAAAAGTTATGTGTCTTGAAATTTTCCGTATTGAGACGTTATTAATTGGCCAAAATAAACAAATTATATTTCATATTGAAGAAAAATAAGTGCCAAATGTAAATCTGTCATCATTTTGTAATAATTTTAACAAATTAATTTATTAGAACTTTTGCAACAAAAAGTGTTTATCGAAAAGTTATGTGTCTTGAAATTTTCCGTATTGAGACGTTATTAATTGGCCAAAATAAACAAATTATATTTCATATTGAAGAAAAATAAGTGCCAAATGTAAATCTGTCATCATTTTATAATAATTTCAACAAATTAATTTATTAGAACTTTTGCAACAAAAAGTGTTTATCGAAAAGTTATGTGCCTTGAAATTTTCCGTATTGAGACGTTATTAATTGGCCAAAATAAACAAATTATATTTCATATTGAAGAAAAATAAGTGCCAAATGTTAATCTGTCATCATTTTGTAATAATTTTAACAAATTAATTTATTAGAACTTTTGCAACAAAAAGTGTTAATCGAAAAGTTATGTGTCTTGAATTTTTCCGCATTCAGACGTTATTAATTGGCCAAAATAAACAAATTATATTTCATATTGAAGAAAAATAAGTGCCAAATGTAAATCCGTCATCATTTTGTAATAATTTTAACAAATTAATTTATTAGAATTTTTGCAACAAAAAGTGTTTATCGAAAAGTTATGTGTCTTGAATTTTTCCGTATTGAGACGTTATTAATTGGCCAAAATAAACAAATAATATTTCATATTGAAGAAAAATAAGTGCCAAATGTTAATCTGTCATCATTTTGTAATAATTTTAACAAATTAATTTATTAGAACTTTTGCAACAAAAAGTGTTAATCGAAAAGTTATGTGTCTTGAATTTTTCCGCATTCAGACGTTATTAATTGGCCAAAATAAACAAATTATATTTCATATTGAAGAAAAATAAGTGCCAAATGTAAATCCGTCATCATTTTGTAATAATTTTAACAAATTAATTTATTAGAATTTTTGCAACAAAAAGTGTTTATCGAAAAGTTATGTGTCTTGAATTTTTCTGTATTGAGACGTTATTAATTGGACAAAATAAACAAATAATATTTCATATTGGAAAAAAATAAGTGCCAAATGTAAATCTGTCATCAGTTTGTAATAATTTCAACAAATTAATTTATTAGAACTTTTGCAACAAAAAGTGTTTATCGAAAAGTTATGTGTCTTGAATTTTTCCGTATTGAGACGTTATTAATGGGCCAAAATATACAAATAATATTTCATATTGAAGAAAAATAAGTGCCAAATGTAAGTCTGTCATCATTTTGTAATAATTTTTATAAATTAATTTTTTAGGACTTTTGCAACCAAAAGTGTTTATCGAAAAGTTATGTGTCTTGAATTTTTCCGTATTGAGACGTTATTAATTGGCCAAAATAATAAATAATATTTCATATTGAAGTAAAATAAATTGATGACATTTTTAGAATAATCACACACACCCCTATATATATATATATATATATATATATATATATATATATATATATATATATATAAATTAATAAATGATAGTATTACTGTTTAAAAATGTAATGTGGCAGATGACCGAAATAAAGATTGATTTTCTCTGCATCGTTAAATGAAAGAAAGAATAATATAATAATTACTGTATTCATATGTGTTATAAATATAAATGTGTTTTACATAAATCAAATATAACTACCGGTAAAAAGACGCATGAAGAATTAATAATCATCTAGATAATTATTAAATTGCAATTATTACTACAAAACAAACAATTTAACTATACTTATAAATGTCTGCCAGTGTACATTACTATATCATATTTAAATATATACATTTTATAAACATATTTCTAGGAAAAATAAATTGCGACCTTTTTATTTGAATTTTTTGTAACTACATTCACGGTATTTCTACGCCAAGAGTTCAAACCCCATCGGGGCCAATCTCCTTTCACAGTTTTCAGAGGTTTTATGTGAAGTTAAGGTAAACACCAGGTGATTCAACTCCTCTGAGCTTCTCGCTTGACCCGCGGAAAAACCTCTTCGCTGATATAAAATTGAAGATAGATTTTTTTTATTAAAAAGACTGTGATAAAAATAATGTTTAGTTCAGTTTTTCATAGTTATAAATCATAATTTTAAATTAAGATTTGCACTTAATTTAAAATTCTGAATTATAAAATCTGAACTAAACATCATTTTTATCACAGATTCTTTATTATAAAAAAATCTATCTTAAACTCCTCTGAGGTTCTCCCTTGACCGGCGGAAAACCTCAAAGCTGTTATATATATATATATATATATATATATATATATATATATATATATATATATATATGTATATATAACAGCGCTGAGGTTTTTCCGCCGGTCAATGGAGAAGCTCAGAGGAGTTTAAACACCACGGTGTTAAAATTAAGTTCATAGAAAACCTCTGAAATCTGTGAAAGGTGATTCGCTCTGATAGGGTTTGAACTCAGGCTCCTCAATGCTCATTACGAGACGGACCACGCCTCTAACGACTCAACCTTTATAATAAAACATTTTAAATTATTCATAAGAATTTAAAAATTATATAATATCTTCTAAAACGTAAATGTACATGGCTAAACACAGCTTTTTAAAGTTGTATTGTAATAATTTTGTTATATAACAGTTAGCCGTGTTGATGTTACAACGATGCATTTATAAATTCCAAGCATGGACAGGTGAAGGCGTGCACAGCCAATACAAATGGCACATAAACGTACTGCAGATGCTTGCAAAATAAACATTTACATTACTTGGACGGCATTAATAAGTAAATTTACTTTTAGTTTTCAACTTGTGTAAATAAATCTGACTAAACTAAGACGCTTTCGAGGCCGATGACGCCACCACAGAGTCTTTGCCTTCCTCTTTTCCCCGTCAGAATAGAGGAAAGGGCAGAGACTTCTCTGGGCAGAGTAAAATAAGACGTGGAAGATCCTCGTGAGGCCGAAAGGACGATCGAACTAGATGATCTAGTAGGTTGCCGTTATTTGCGGATGACACCGACAATCTTCGAGAGGCGGACAAGGTGGACATCGCCGAGCTAAAGGAGCTGCTCTGCCAGATTGCCCGGGACAGCGTTGCCAGAAGAGTGGCAGAGCGAAGAAATTATATGAGCTGGCTCAACAGGTGGCGACAATAGGCGCTTTCATTTAGCATTGTTAGTCGCCCCCGTGACGTGCAATATCGCTCAAGTCATGCGCCGTCGGTTGTAAGAGCCGAGATAGAATTATGCGCATCGGAAGCGGCAAATAGAACAAAAAACAATAAGCCCGTACCAGCGCAGAGTGATAAACGAAAGGCACTAATGAAAAGGGAGCTAGCGGAAATGCACCAACTAAGGTCCAGATCCGCGAGACTCGAAGAGTGCTCAGTGCAAGGGCATCAGGGGATAGGGCCGGTATGAGCTTAACCGGGTGCTAAACCCAGAATGAGGAGTAAGACGCGGAGGCGATCAGGGGTCGTATCGAGTATAACGGATCCTATTAGGACGTCCGCAACCTGTGCGACGAGGAATGTCCGCAGAGCACCTACGAGGCAACAAGCCTAAACTGAGAGGAGACTGACCGAGTAATGGACACGCTGCGTTTGATTGGGCTAGACCTCAGAGCACTGACGTCGAACGGGCCCCCCACGATGATCTCACTTTTCAGGGATCTTGCCCCGGGCGATACTCACAAAGGGGCGCCAAATGGTTATATTATATGGTTTTCGAATGGAATGGAAGGCCAAGTGTCGAGGGCCGGACCGGTCTAAGGACATGCGCGGAGACTTCGCAAGCAGGTGCGGAGACGACCCTTCCTGCTGCATTTTCTGCAAAGTTTAGGGCCACAACGCCCTCAGCCTTGCATGCCGCTACGCAATGATCAGAGTCCTACAGATTAATCTCAACCGCAGCAGGATGGCCGACGATCTATTGTGGGCCACAGTGGAAGACGGCGTAGTCCTGGCCAGCGGGCCGAATGTCAGGGCAGCCGAGGGCTCGGGATGGACGACTAGCAGAGTTCACAGTGCGGCGATGTGGACGCGAGCAAGTGCGGGGATTACAATAGTGAGCACTGAATTTTGTTAGATGTTAGTCAAATAAGAGTTCATTTTTTCTCTTAATAAAGAGTATTTCATTTCGAGGTATAGAACTTTGAATTTAAATAAAACAAAAATAATGTTAATGGCCACAAATTTGACTTTTTTTGAAACATAATGTCCTGCCACTAATGTTTAAATTTGATTTTGGACATGTGGCCACCGCGGCTGGCGCGTAGATACGTACTGTCAATATTATAGAATAAAGAACATGTTAACATGTTATCGTGCAGTAATACTGTCATTATTCTAAAATATTGACAGTATTATTGATCATGTAAGGTGCCTTAAATGATTACAAACAATTAAAAGGGTATAATTATTATAATTTAATTCGTACATAAAATCAATAATAAAACACGCGCGTTCCTTGGAGTTGGGAAGGACAGCAACGTCATTTAAATTAATGTCATACATAATGTTAATTTATTTCTATAATTTATAAAAAAAAACAACCTTTATTTGGCATAATTCTCACATACAAATAAACTAATAATAATAACATCTAGAACCCTCAAGCCTTGTACTATTCTCTTTTTTTCCCTCAAACATTTTCTCTCCCACCGTTGTCTTTACAGATTTCCATGCCATTTCCATCCTCTCTTAAATATTGATTCGCCTAGTTGGTTAGATGCTACCACGTGTCACTTTCCTTACTAAACAGTACACACGTGGTGTATCCTTGCCCCATCCACATTGTTCTTCCTCATTCTTCCGAACCGCACCTCGCAATTGCCATACATAATTTGTCCTCCTTGCTCACATCCACCCTCCCCTAGTGGTTTGCCCAGTACTACATAACCAGGCTTGTACAAACTCTAAGTTATATTCACTTACCCTTTATCCCACTCGAGATCTCGCAATTTCTTCATGCCGTCAATTCCTAAACGCTCCATTCCGCCGTTGCGGTGAAAAAACCGTTGCCATTTGATTCACATTGGGATGTGCATCTATCTCGAGAAATGAATTTATCCTGGAGGGAATAGTTAGAGAACTCCACGGATCCCCTCAAACAGAGTAGAGAGCCGGAGACGGAAGATTCAATTGCGGAAATGCTAATCAGGCAGTAAAGTCCTCTTAGTTCAACTAAGAGGAAGGCAAACTCGCCGTCTGACAAGTAATCGAGGTACCGACAAGTAGGAAGAGATGGGCGACAGAGGAAGTGCAGACCCTTCGAGAACTAGCGAAGGGAGGAGGCCAAAACGGATGCGGCAAACTTGCGGGAACTCTGCGAAAGGCTGTTAGGGGAATATAGTCACCTCCCTCCTCACTCCTTAGACTTTTCCAGGCCACAAATGACAAGGAAAGTAGAGGCATTCGTACTATACAAGGAAAGCGCCGAGATGCAGTAGGCACTAACAGGCATGACAGCCCAAATCAACGATCAAAGGAAGGAAGCCATAGAAGATACCATGAACAGAATCAGAATTTAACTAGCAAAAATTAGAAAAAATTAATACCTATATATATCTACAAAGGCCCTTTCTTATCGAAATTAAATAAAAACCATAAAAAACAAGAATTATGAAGAAATTTCGGGATGAATTACCTGATATGAGGTTCCAAGGCTTTCATATCCTGAAGTAAAGTCATATGGCTGCTACCTTTCAGCAATTTTTTCTCCCACTTTGAGCTTTTTTTTATTCCAAAAAAATAAACCCACATAGCATACACTTCTCCTACAGCTGCCACGACCATCTTTCTCTTATTCATTTCAAACATACACACTAACTTGAAAAACTGAAAACCAGGGCTCGTGTCTGTCCAGACCAGCGGATAAATAACAACAAACTTACAGATTTTACACCATACATGAGTTGATCTAGTCTGCTGACAGATTTTGGTTGAAAAAAAATTACACACCCAGATTGCACTAACAGTCCGCGATTTGCGGGTCTGGCCTTCAAGCAAATCCGCGTACCTGAACCGCGGGTTTGGTCCGTCCAACAAATCCGTTCGTGTACGGCTAGCTAATAGTACTAAGTGAGCCCAAAAACAAAATGACCGACTGCTCGTAGGTGGTGGATGGGTCCATGGGGGATGTCGCCATTAAAGCCATGGACGACCACCATGGGCACATCGCGTCCCACGAATCACCCACGAGGGGCATTACGTGGGTGAAACTATAGAATATGACAATTTTCGGGTGTTTCTTATCGCCCAATTGCACCAGGGAGCATGCTAGGAACTGGATCAACCAACTGGAGCGGACAGTGCCTCCAGTTTCAGGCTAGCGCATAAGTCATAGTGCCAGGCGACCTCAATGCGAAGTCCGCAGGAATCGAGAACCACTGACATAAGTGGAGAGGCGATAATAGACCTGGTAGCTATACACAACCTATCAGTATGCAACATGTGTGGAGGTGGATTCCCACCTTCGTCAGAGGAGCATCGATATCCCAAATTGATATTACTTTCTCGTCAACGCAGCTGGTGGGAAGAGAACAGGGCTGGAGAGTACTGCAGGAAGAAGAGCCCTAAATGATCACCGCTACGTCTACTTCACCATCCAGCCAAATGGAACGGCATCCAGCTCCCACTCCGAATTAAATTAAAAAGTGGATACTGGAGGAAATAGACTAGAAACCACTAAAGAAGCGCCTGAAACACACGGGGAACATATACCTAGTAAGTCCAGACCATATGGCTGACGAATTGAACCGAAGGCTACAAGAGGCGGGTGGCAAGACCTAAACGACAACAGTAAGAAGACGGAAACAAGTATATTTCTGATGCTAGAAAGTTGTGGAGAGACTTCACGGGCTCTAACTGAGCCACTTCAGGCACAGTACAGATCAAGAAGGACGGAATTCAGGATTAAAATTGAGAAGAGCCGGAAACGACGCTGGAAGGCGATAACGATCCATGGGATCTCTCGCAAAAGATCGTGATGAAGAAGGTAGGAGCTCGCCCTCCTGCACCGGAATTCATGTTGCCTGGAGGGGACGGTCTGGATAGTTCTGAATAGTAACTTTAAGGCTGTTCACTCGTCCCACCAGTCAATTTTACGTGCGAGCTGCGAAACTCTGGCGGGCGAGGAGGCCATACTAGGCCAGCACTCCCCTAGTATTAGATGCCTATTGTTTACTAGAGCTAAGTAGAGGCATATTACATGCTCTGCTGTAATGATGTATAGAGAAGACGGTAGTCTTAGCCCTCTTTCCGCCCGGAACCAGCATAATCTCTGACGACGACCACGAAGACCAAGATACCCAAGCTGAAACGACAACAAGATGGAAGTAGGAAGTGGTGCTAGACACAATTACCAGACTACCCAGAAAGGCCGTAGGTCTAGACAGGTTACCCAACGAACCCATTAAAGCAGCTGGACCGGCAATCATCATGAAAAAACATAGCCAACAGGTGCATGGAAGGAAGCGTCATCCCGGGACGACGGAAGAGAGCACGACTGGTGATGATACCTAAGCCCTTAGACGAAATAGCCAAGGTGAAGGAAATACTCATTGCGGACCGCCTAGCCGAGGTCCTCGAGTAGTCAATACACTCTATACTCATGTCTACACAGCCTGGAGGATGAACTTGTCAGGAAGGGATCCTTACATCCTCTAACAACCCAAGAGGATGAAATACTTTCTGCAAGTACTCTGAAAAAAATAATAGAGCATAGGACACATGCTCTTCACAAGGTAAGATGACGAGAAACGCCGGGCTGCAAGCAATCAAAGACAGCAATTAGGCAACCTTGTAAAATTGCTGCCACGGCCCGCCTTAACTTATCTAGAACTAATCTGAAATTATTGACAAACATCCTAACTGACCACTGCCGGCTAAACAAACACCTACACATGATGGGTCTGGTGTTCAGCCCGTTATGTAGAGGGTGCAATGAAGAACTAGAAACAGCAGAGCATGTAATATGCCTCTGCCCAGCTCTAGTAAACACTAGGCATCTAATACTAGGGGAGTACTGGCCTAGTATGGTCAGCATTGGCAGCTCCTCACCCGCTAAAGTTTTGCAGTTTGCACGCAAAATTGCCGGGTGGGACGAGTGAGCAGCCTTAAAGGGAGGTTTCACAATGGGCCCAATTTGAGGCCTAAGTGTTTGTAACTATCCAGAACTATCCAGAACAATACACTCTATACCGATGTCACCGGTGGACACGCAAACGAACCATCCTATGGCTCGAACTGGAGTAGGCTACATCTAGAGAGATCGAAGCCCAGATATTGGAAGACAGAGCAAAGTGGGAGGCAATGACTAGGTTCTCCCAAACAGTGATGAGACAGAAATTCCAGGACGACCTGCAACAGTGACGTCACGCGACAAGAAACAGACAATGCTGTTCCTGCATCGTTGTAGACCTGCAATGATGGGTATAAAACGATACAGGAACTAAACAGGACCTGCAGGACAGATACAGATAATACAATCAGAACGAGGCAAGTGTTATCGATGCTCGCCGTCGACGGGGTTGGTGAAGGAAGCTGCAGTCCGTCGTCGGGTTCAGCTCTTCGTAAGACAGACACTGGGAGGGTTAAAAAAACCGTCAGATCGCCTTACGGGGAAGATAGGATCAACGCTCGGCGTCGAGGATGTTCTTGAAACGGTTCTCTGAGTCGTGGTGAGTGAGAACCGTCATAAGAGGAATATGGGGCACAATTATCAGTGTAAACTGATAGCAGCAAGGAAATAAATCGATCCTCTGAGTCTTGGTGAGGGAGGATCGATTTACCAAAACCAAAATTAAATCATAGAAAGAAACGGATAACAATGAAGTGCAGAGTTCATGTCGTTTGAAATAGTGGACGGGTGTAGTTTGGTTGGTACGGAACACCCACCCACCCCACCTTTACTCGCTTAGTTTTTTCATAAGATAACACTGTTCTTGGAATAGTTAAAACAATATAAAACGTAGGTATCCATTGAAAAAAGTATGCGAACGAAGGTGGGGTGGGTGGGGGCCCCCACCAACCAAACTATGCCCGTCCACTATTTCAAACGACTTGAACTATGCCCTACATTGTTTTAACTATTCCAAGAACAGTGTTATCCTATGAAAAAAGTATGCGAGGTAAGGTGGGGCGGGTTGGTTGTTCCCTACCAACTAAACTTCACCCGTCCACTATTTCAAACGACTTGAACTATGCCCTACATTGTTTTTCAATTTTTTTTTACGAATCAGGCGTAAATTAATAAATGGAACTAAAATTAAATCATAGAAAGTAACGGATAACAATGAAGTGCAGAGTTCAAGTCGTTTGAAATAGTGGACAGGTGTAGTTTGGTTGGTAGGGACCACCCACCCACACCACCTTTACTCGCTTAGTTTTCTCATAGGATAACACTGTTCTTGCAACAGTTAAAACAATTAAAACGTTTGTATCCATTGAAAAAAGAAAGCGAACGAAGGTGGGGAGGGTGGGGGGCCTCCACCAACCAAACTATGCCCGTCCACTATTTCAAACGACTTGAACTGTGCCCTACATTGTTTTTCAGATTTTTTTTTACGAATCAGGCGTAAATTAATAAATGGAACTAAAATTAAATCATAGAAAGTAACGGATAACAATGAAGTGCAGAGTTCAAGTCGTTTGAAATAGTGGAAGGGTGTAGTTTGGTTGGTAGGGAACACCCATCCACCCCACCTTTACTCGCATAGTTTTTTCATAGGATAACACTGTTCTTGGAATAGTTAAAACAATATAAAACGTTGGTATCCATTGAAAAAAGGAAGCGAACGAAGGTGGGGTGGGTGGGGGGCCCCCACCAACCAAACTATGCCCGTCCACTATTTCAAACGACTTGAACTATGCCCTACATTGTTTTTCACATTTTTTTTACGAATCAGGCGTAAATTAATAAATGGAACTAAAATTAAATCATAGAAAGTAACGGATAACAATGAAGTGCAGAGTTCAAGTCGTTTGAAATAGTGGACGGGTGTAGTTTGGTTGGTAGGGGACACCCGCCTACCCCACCTTCGCTCGCATAGTTTTTCAAGGGATACAGATGGTTTATATTGTTTAAACTATTTCAAGAAGAGTGTTATCCTATGAAAAAACTATGCGAGCAAAGGCGGGGTGGGTGGGTGTCCCCTACCAACCAAACTATGCCCGTGCACTATTTCAAACGACTTGAACTATGCCCTACATTGTTTTTCACATTTTTTTTTACGAATCAGGCGTAAATTAATAAATGGAACTAAATTTAAATCATAGAAAGTAACGGATAACAATTCAATTTAGGGCAGAGTTCAAGTCGTTTGAAATAGTGGACGGGTGTAGTTTGGTTGGTAGGGACCACCCACACACCCCACCTTTGCCCGCATAGTTTTTTCATAGGATAACACTGTTCTTGGAATAGTTAAAACAATATAAAACGTTGTTATCCATTGAAAAAAATAAGCGAACGAAGGTGGGGAGGGTGGGGGGGCCCCCACCAACCAAACTATGCCCGTCCACTATTTCAAACGACTTGAACTATGCCCTACATTGTTTTTCACATTTTTTTTACGAATCAGGCGTAAATTAATAAATGGAACTAAAATTAAATCATAGAAAGTAACGGATAACAATGAAGTGCAGAGTTCAAGTCGTTTGAAATAGTGGACGGGTGTAGTTTGGTTGGTAGGGGACACCCGCCCACCCCGCCTTTGCTCGCATAGTTTTTTCATAGGATAACACTCTTCTTGGAATAGTTTAAACAATATAAACCGTTTGTATCCATTGAAAAAAGTATGCGAACGAAGGTGGGGTGGGTGGGGGACCCCCACCAACCAAACTATGCTCGTCCACTATTTCAAATGACTATGTACTATCTTGTTTCTCACTTTTTTATACATTAGGCGTAAATTAATAAATAAAATTAATTAAATAATAGAACGTTATAGATAATAGTGTAGTGCATAGTTCAAGTCATTTGAAATAGTGGACGGGCATAGTTTGGTTGGTGGGGGACCCCCTACCCGCCCCACCTTCGTTCGCTTCCTTTTTTCATTGGATACAAACGTTTTATATTGTTTTAACTATTCCAAGAACAGTGTTATCCTATAAAAAAAACTATGCGAGAAAAGGTGGGGTGGGTGGGTGTTGCCTACCAACCAAACTACACCCGTCCACTATTTCAAACGACTTGAACTCTGCACTACATTGTTATCCGTTACTTTCTACGATTTAATTTTAGTTCCATTTATTAATTTACGCTTGATTCGTAAAAAAAAATGTGAAAAACAATGTAGCGCATAGTTCAAGTCGTTTGAAATAGTGCACGGGCATAGTTTGGTTGGTAGGGGCCACCCACCCACCCCGCCTTTGCTCGCATAGTTTTTTCATAGGATAACACTCTTCTTGAAATAGTTTAAACAATATAAACCATCTGTATCCCTTGAAAAACTATGCGAGCGAAGGTGGGGTGGGCGGGTGTACCCTAACCAAACTATGCCCGTCAACTATTTCAAACGACTTGAACTATGCATTACATTATTTTTCACATATATTTTTTTAATTAGTTTTAAGTTATCGCGATATATTTTTTGCCCCGTATATCTAGATAACTCGTTTTGAAAACGCCTATTTTTCACTGTATCACAATAACTTAAAGAGAGATAGAGGGTTGATGTTGGTTGCATTAGCTTCAGCTACTACTTGATGCTACGGAATCCAATGCCTTTTTTTGGCATGAGGGGGGTTCTTCTAAAGACATCGCTGGCATTCTCCCCCGGGGGTACTGGATTCTAATCCATCTAGGGCCAGTCTACCAGCTGAACCCCCACCTCTTTCCGCTCTGGAAGGCCGTGGACCGCTCTCGCATTACTTCAAGCCTGGAATCCAATGCTAGGAAGGGTGTTTATATACAGCGGATTTGAATATAAATACATGATAGAATTTCCTTACCGCATACTGTATGTGTTTAGGAGATGTGTTAAGGAATAATATTTCAGTTACAAAATTATTTATTTCTCTGATAGAACCACTAAAAAAATTGTTTTACATACTTCTATGTGTGAGTTGTGTATCAGTGTGTACAAAGTGTATGGAGGAAGAGAAGCGTTATTCATTTTAGTTAACAGATCGAAACGATAGGGAACATCCTACAAATATAACAATTACATATATCATAAAATATCTACTCAAGAGGTTAAATAAATAACAATTATTTCTTTTTGTTTAACAACTACAAAGCTAAATTAGCACCTTATCGTCAATCATTATTTCATAATATCGCCTAATTATATATATATATAAAAAAAAATTATACAGAAGGGGAACTAAGTCGTAACATAACTATCAACATGGTAACAGAGGGTAACAACTGCAACGCGTACCCAACATATCAAAAATTATCATTATATAATAGTATAGTATAATTGTAATGTAATTTATTTGATTAATTATTTAAGCCGGTCTTGGCAAGTGATATATAAAGGATTTTCGGGGAGTATAAATGCTGAGGATACATATGAACAAAAGCTATGAACCGAATAGCATAGACAAATGAGACAAATATCTAGGGCGCGGTATTTTTTTGAGAGGTGCAGCCACAACAACAAACAAATTGTAAATATTTTTTTTCTTGTAGAATAAAAATGCTTAGGGCCCCAAAATACGTTAAATACGGACCTGCATATGAACATTTTTCGCAAACCAATAGCTATTTTCGTTTATCAGTGTGTGCTGCTCCGGGATTATTGTCGCTTTCGTGCAAGTCGCTTCCGATGCGCACAATTCTATGTACAACCGGCGCACGACCGCAAAACTTGGTGCGATACAGCACGACACGGGGCTACTAGTGATGTTAAACGAAAACACCTAATAAGAGCGACAACAGAATTGATAAATGTAACATACATGTAATATATGTAATATACATTTAACATACATGTAACATACATGTAACATAAGTGTAACATACATGTAACATACATGTATCATACATGTCATATATGTAACATACATTCAACATGCATGCAACATGCTTGCAACATGCATGTAACGTACGTGTAACATACATGTAACATACATGTAACATACATGTAACTTACATGTAACATAAATGTAACTTACCCGAATTTGACACTGCTTTACAACCCTGATTTTTATGAATTCTGTGCAATTCACAACACTGAAACCTCGTCAAATAAAAGTGTCAAGTGACTATTACATTACAGTTCGCTGCGCATATCTGTTTCCAACTTAAAGCAACAACACCAAAGAACGCCATACCTAGCATGAAGTATCATCTGTTTTTAACATATAGATTTGTCCTATAATTTTTTTAGGCCTAACATTGTGCACACGTTCTAAAATATTTTGCATCTCTCTAAAAAAATGTTGAGCAAGAAATTCCTCTTGGGAACGTTTGTGTTTTTTGTATTTGTTTTGATTAAAAAGTTGCTGACCCTGCTTTTACACTACCTAGGGGGGTTGCTTTCTTTTGATTACCCAGTTGGTCTATAAAAATATCTACTATAAAATCTAGCCCTATAAACACTAGACCCTGTGGCTAATTGGGGCTGGAATGCGAGATACCAGGTTCTCCGGCTTGGAGTCCTTGCGCTTCTTCGAGTTCATATCGTCGCCGTTGAGCTTCGTGAGGCTTCCGTATTGTTTGAGCAGCTTCTCCACCTCCTTGAAGATGGTGTCGTTGTCTTCGGCGTTTGTGACGACCTCCATTATGCCTTCTTTTAGGCTGGATTTGGTTGGCGAGGTGGCCGCCGATGTGGACACCCGTCGGCCGTTGTGGTCGTATTTCGGGGCGGATGCGCTACGTCTCGCGGGGGAGTTGCGGACGAAGGGGTTGGTGAAGGTGTCTGTGTTGAGTGTGGGACGGGATGGCCGTTGTCGTCCGTTCCAAGTGTTGTTGACAGACTTACCGCCTTTTTTTGGGGACATCGGGAGCTTGGCTGTTGGCTTCGAGGAGTCCATTTGGTGCACACTGCTCCTACGGCACTCCAAGTTGGAGGGTGAACGCTCTAAGCGGTGACCGTTTTCCATGCTGTTACGTCGACTTGGCGTTTTCTTCTCCGTGATAACTGGAATGCTTGAACGTTCGACACTACTTTGTCGACTTGAAGGCCTTTCTGAGGACTGTGGCTTCGGAGTACCGTCTCCGTAAATTAGGGAGGAGTACTGGGTTTTGCGTAAACCAGAATCGTTGGTGTCGTCATCGTAGTCCATTGAGTATTGACGCTCTGCAAACAAACAAAAATAAGGATATGAAATCAAGCCACAATTTCTAAAAATATTATCAGGAGTATCTATGAGAAAAGAAGAAGAGGTAGACCAAGAGTGGGACAACAGAATAGAGGAAATAATAATACCCTCGAGCTACATAACTAAGTTAGGATTTAGTAGAAAACTAAGGCTTAAGCAGAATGATAATTAAACCTCGCAAATGGAAATATCACAAGATTGCAAGAACAAAATTGTATGGTATTAGTAGTAACATACCAGTTTCTTCTGCGTCCTCAGCACTATTCTGACTATACAACGATGTACGATTCTTGCACTTATCGGGCACGATCCCCAAACTCCTGTACCCCTCATCCGACACCTCAGACGCATTATCACTATGATCCGTATTAGAGTCTCCAGATACTTGTAGCACCGCCTCCGTTTTCATTGTAAGTTTGCTTTCAACTGGTAGCTGCATGTGGGTCACATGATTGTTGAGATGTTGCTTGTTTTTGGGCTGTTGCGGGCTGCTTCTTTTAGGACTCGACAGTTTGGTGGTGTGGGTGGACACGTAGTTGGGTGTGGGGCTGCGCGAGCGGTGGCTGGGTGGCACCAAGCTCTTCCGCTGCACGAACGGACTCACCGAGCGGCGGTCGCGACCGCCGCCCTGGGACGGCGAACGTGACCGCGAACGGTTGATGGCGTTCATTGGCGGGCCGAGGAGAGAGGTTTTGTTCGGACTGCTGTGCGGGGTACCGTTTGGTGTGCCGTTTTGACTAGTTCCAGATCTACACACAATAAGAACAGTTTGTTTATAAGATGTGGACCAAAAGTTGTGACTATGACATATTTGGTCATCTATCTAATCGTTGTGAACTGAAGTTTGCATTCAGAATTAACGCAGATATTAAAAGTAAAAAACCTGAGACTTAAACATATTAAAACTCCCTATAACTTCCGTTTAAAAAGAGAGACTTAAATTCTTCCTGAATGTTACAGTTCATTATTAACCTAGGTTACTACTGGATCCACATTATTGACCGCGACAATAAGTGGACGTGAAATTCAAGATCACGATTCAAGTATGATTATAGGCTAGTAGTAGAAAAACATTGTTATAGCTCTTAAGTTCTCTGTACATACCTGTCGTAGTAGACGTGAGCTCCTGCAAGATCCTGCCCACCTGGCCTATTCACCAGACGAGCTCCTTGTGTTTGTCGATGTTGGGCCCTACATCTGCAAGGATCGTGCTTGTCCAGGTAGTGAGACAAGGTGTCCCAGCCGCCCCCTACACGGACCATAACGTGGTTTCTCAAAATCTAAAAAAAAAACAATTTAATAGTACCATGCACGTACTAAATTGAAGGTCATTTAATGTAGAATACAGTGATTGTGAATAGTTTTTGATTTTTCATTAAACAAAATTATAATACTTGAAAATACAAATATATTACAAAATTTAACTAAATCACATGTTTGATGCTTCATTTCCTACTGTATTTTCATAGTACCATGCAAGTACTATACATCAAATTGAAGGTCATTTAATGTAGAATACAGTGATTGTGAATAGTTTCTGGTTTTCCATTAAACAAGATTATAAAACTTGAAAATACAAAGATATTCCAAAATTTAACTAAATCACATGTTTGATGCTTCATTTCCTACAGTATTTTCATAGTACCATGCAAGTACTATATATCAAATTGAAGGTCATTTAATGTAAAATACAGTGATTGTGAATAGTTTTTGGTTTTCCATTAAACAAGATTATAACACTTGAAAATACAAACATATTCCAAAATTTAACTAAATCACATTTTTGATGCATCATTTCCAACAGTATTTTCATAGTACCATGCAAGTACTATATATCAAATTGAAGGTCATTTAATGTAGAATACAGTGATTGTGAATAGTTTTTGGTTTTCCATTAAACAAGATTATAAAACTTGAAAATACAAAGATATTCCAAAATTTAACTAAATCACATGTTTGATGCTTCATTTCCAACAGTACTTTAATAGTACCATGCAGGTACTATATATCAAATTGAAGGTAATTTAATGTAGAATACAGTGCGTGTGAATAATTTTTTGTTTTCCATTAAACAAGATTATAAAACTTGAAACTACAAAGGTATTCCAATATTTAACTAAATCATATGTTTGATGCTTCATTTCCTACTGTATTTTCATAGTACCATGCAAGTACTATATATCAAATTGAAGGTCATTTCATGTAGAATACAGTGATTGTGTATAGTTTTTGGTTTTCCATTAAACAAGATTATAAAACTTGAAAATACAAAGCTATTCCAAAATTTAACTAAATCACATGTTTGAAGCTTCATTTCCTACTGTATTTTCATAGTACCATTCAAGTACTATATATCAAATACAAGGTAATTTAATGTAGAATACAGTGATTGTGAATTATTTTTTGGTTTTCCATTAAACAAGATTATAAAACTTGAAAATATAAAGATATTCTAAAATTTAACTAAATCACATGTTTGATGCTTAATTTCCTACTGTATTTTCATAGTACCATGCAAGTACTATATATCAAATTGAAGACCATTTAATGTAGAATACAGTGATTGTGAATAGTTTTTGGTTTTCCATTAAATAAGATTATAATACTTGAAAATACAAAGATATTCCAAAATTGAACTAAATCACATGTTTGATGCTTAATTTCCTACTGTATTTTCATAGTACCATGCAAGTACTATATATCAAATTGAAGGTCATTTAATGTTGAATACAGTAATTGTGAATATTTTTTGGTTTTCCATTAAACAAGATTATAAAACTTGAAAATACAAAGATATTCCAAAATTTAACTAAATCACATGTTTGATGCTTCATTTCCTACAGTATTTTCATAGTACCATGCAAGTACTATATATCAAATTGAAGGTCATTTAATGTAAAATACAGTGATTGTGAATAGTTTTTGGTTTTCCATTAAACAAGATTATAACACTTGAAAATACAAACATATTCCAAAATTTAACTAAATCACATTTTGGATGCATCATTTCCAACAGTATTTTCATAGTACCATGCAAGTACTATATATCAAATTGAAGACCATTTAATGTAGAATACAGTGATTGTGAATAGTTTTTGGTTTTCCATTAAACAAGATTATAATACTTGAAAATACAAAGATATTCCAAAATTTAACTAAATCACATGTTTGATGCTTCATTTCCAACAGTACTTTAATAGTACCATGCAGGTACTATATATCAAATTGAAGGTAATTTAATGTAGAATACAGTGCTTGTGAATAATTTTTTGTTTTCCATTAAACAAGATTATAAAACTTGAAACTACAAAGGTATTCCAATATTTAACTAAATCATATGTTTGATGCTTCATTTCCTACTGTATTTTCATAGTACCATGCAAGTACTATATATCAAATTGAAGGTCATTTCATGTAGAATACAGTGATTGTGTATAGTTTTTGGTTTTCCATTAAACAAGATTATAAAACTTGAAAATACAAAGCTATTCCAAAATTTAACTAAATCACATGTTTGAAGCTTCATTTCCTACTGTATTTTCATAGTACCATTCAAGTACTATATATCAAATACAAGGTAATTTAATGTAGAATACAGTGATTGTGAATTATTTTTTGGTTTTCCATTAAACAAGATTATAAAACTTGAAAATATAAAGATATTCTAAAATTTAACTAAATCACATGTTTGATGCTTAATTTCCTACTGTATTTTCATAGTACCATGCAAGTACTATATATCAAATTGAAGACCATTTAATGTAGAATACAGTGATTGTGAATTATTTTTTGGTTTTCCATTAAACAAGATTATAAAACTTGAAAATATAAAGATATTCTAAAATTTAACTAAATCACATGTTTGATGCTTAATTTCCTACTGTATTTTCATAGTACCATGCAAGTACTATATATCAAATTGAAGACCATTTAATGTAGAATACAGTGATTGTGAATAGTTTTTGGTTTTCCATTAAACAAGATTATAAAACTTGAAAATACAAAGATATTCCAAAATTTAACTAAATCACATGTTTGATGCTTCATTTCCAACAGTACTTTAATAGTACCATGCAGGTACTATACATCAAATTGAAGGTAATTTAATATAGAATACAGTGCTTGTGAATAGTTTTTGGTTTTCCATTAAACAAGATTATAAAACTTGAAAATACAAAGGTATTCCAAAATTTAACTAAATCACATGTTTGTTGCTTCATTTCCTACTGTATTTTCATAGTACCATACAAGTACTATATATCAAATTGAAGGTCATTTAATGTAGAATACAGTGATTGTGAATAGTTTTTGGTTTTCTATTAAACAAGATTATAAAACTAGAAAATACAAAGGTATTCCAAAATTTAACTAAATCACATGTTTGATGCTTCATTTCCTACTTTATTTTCATAGTACCATGCATATACTATATATCAAATACAAGGTAATTTAATGTAGAATACAGTGATTGTGAATAGTTTTTGGTTTTCCATTAAACAAGATTATAAAACTTGAAAATACAAAGGTATTCCAAAATTTAACTAAATCACATGTTTGTTGCTTCATTTCCTACTGTATTTTCATAGTACCATACAAGTACTATATATCAAATTGAAGGTCATTTAATGTAGAATACAGTGATTGTGAATAGTTTTTGGTTTTCTATTAAACAAGATTATAAAACTAGAAAATACAAAGGTATTCCAAAATTTAACTAAATCACATGTTTGATGCTTCATTTCCTACTGTATTTTCATAGTACCATGCAAGTACTATATATCAAATTGAAGGTCATTTAATGTAGAATACAGTGATTGCGAATAGTTTTTGGTTTTTCATTAAACAAGATTAGAAAACTTGAAAATACAAAGGTATTCCAAAATTTAACTAAATCACATGTTTGATGCTTCATTTCCTACTGTATTTTCATAGTACCATACAAGTACTATATATCAAATACAAGTTAATTTAATGTAGAATACAGTGATTGTGAATAGTTTTTGGGTTTCCATTAAACAAGATTATAAAACTTGAAAATACAAAGATATTCCAAAATTTAACTAAATCACATGTTTGATGCTTCATTTTCAACAGTATTTTCATAGTACCATGCAAATACTATATATCAAATGCAAGGTAATTTAATAGTCCAATTATTTTCTTTATCTTCTTTTACTTTCCTTATCATTGGTCTGTTCTATTTTTTATACTTATCTATAGGCTTTAATGAATGTTTTATGTAGAATTACTTTAAATTTTATTTACTTTTCGATATAAGAATTGTCATTAAATTAACTTACCCTGACGAATATGAGAACTTTCGTGTCGCCTATTCTGTACTTTCCCTCGGACACTCTGATCATCGGAAATTGTGTCGGGCAGTTGCATTTTTCCACCAAGTCACGAACCTGAAACAAAAAATAAATATGATTAAATTTACTACCGAGCAAGTATGAACCTGTTGGACAACAACCATACAGGGATAGTTAAATAGATACATATATTTCCCGGGATTAAAATTGTAAAATTCGCAAAGTCCATTTTCCATATGCGAAGAATGAGTCCAAAATGATAAAGCTCTAGCTGGGATTGTGTTTTGCGGCGGGGTCGCTGTGGTGCGGACTTGCATTTTTGTGAGGGAAATGCCAATAAAGGTCTTTTTTACTGGTAATCTGGGTCCAGACACGTAAAGCCATATTCCCGCTCACTTAAGCTTGTAATTTAGTTTTACTAGATTTAATGAACTCAATAAGAATAGCTAATAACTCATTATTTTATCCACCACTCAGTTATTACGAGCGGCTTATGAATAATGAAATGTGTAGTCATTTCTAGAGAGAAATCTGGCATCGGTTGCCGGTAAAGATACGACGCCGGGCCAAGTGTCGGCCGACACTGAGGATGTACATACATTCATCAAGAACAAAAAAAGAAAAATACGTTTAAATATTATAATAGATGTATAAGAATAAAACTAAACCAACAATGAATACAATCATCCACAAAGAGATGTTACAACCTTATAACCAAGTCAATTTTCAAATAACTCAAAGAGTCCTATTCAACATATCCGCAAAAGGCCTCCTCCACTTCCACTGTTTGATCCGCTTTGGTTTATACGTGCCACACGTCAAAACCGTAGCCTGTGGTTTGCCCAACTTAGAGACATCCACCAGTCCATAGGGCACTATCAAATCTACTTTATTACACAAGTCGAACTGGCAAACGTGACATCTCACGCCTCCGTGCTCTCTGCGCTTGCTAGGACAAAAACCTGCACATCCACTCCTTGGCGCGCACCCCCTGCGGATAACGTATCGGTCCGGGGTCTGATAGGCGTATGAAAAGCAACAACGAGCCTCGCAGATTTCCTTGGAACCATCGGGCCGAACGCAGCCATCGCATTTGTAGCATTTAAACCATTCAAACCATTCCTTAGTGTACCAAATTCCAAGCCCTACTTCATATATTGGAATATGAGCTGGAACTTGTACTACGGTGTTTTGAAAGTAAACGACAACGGTCACTATATATAGAAGATACATCTTATCAATCTTTTAAATTACTCGTTGACATTTATGTATCTATATTTGACAATACTCTAATATAGATCAAGAGAGGCTTGAATCATAGCGGGGAATTTTTAAGCTCAAATAGCTTACTTTTTATCCTACAGCGATTTTCGAAAATCCATCTGGAAAGATTATACAACTAACCCCTAAGGAGGAAAGTTGTATAATTTTTGTATATAACCACTCGAGATATCGTGTGAATTCATCCTCACTAGCTGAGCTGCACTGATGAGATCTAAGAAGATCGAAATCTAGATATGTAGATTGGTAAGGGGTGGATTCACACTTATAGAAAGCCTCAACAAAATGGGTATAGAAGAACTCTATGAAAATATAAAAATCATTATACAAGTTGTAACAAAAATGATATGCACGAAACTATAATATTTAAAATTTTTTTTTTATGAATTGCTAATTACATACATATATACACTAATCATCCCAAATAAACTCAACCAATAACAATCTAAATTCATCTCAGCACCACTATACATGCTCCTCATATACCTATGCCTTCTAGGAGCCATGGTTTTATTCACCTTCGGAGGAATCGGTGGCAGTGGCCTATCGAGCCGATTATAGTTGCAAAAATCAGTAACGCACACTTCACATTCCAGCTTCTTGGTCGTATGCTTGGCATCCAGGCAAAACGCACCGCAGGATACGCCCGGATCGATGCAAAACCTTTTCTTCACAGTGGAGTCGTCGAAGAAGGTCGCAGCCATTTGAACACAGCACCTCCGCGATTGGCACGTAGTGGTTCGAATATAAATTTGGGTACAATCAGCGCAGTTGTAGCACTCAATGATTCTGCCAATATCTTCAGTAGAGTCCTCGTATTCATCAGGATGTATAAGCAGTCTATTGGTGTGTGTTGCATGTATTGTGCTTGAGGCTGTGTAGAACAGTTTCGCGAAAATGAGAATAAACAAGAACATTTTATGGTGATTTGATTACTCCAATGTCTTAATGACAGATGTAAACTATATGTCAATACCATACATAACTGGTCGTATAGAGAAGATCAAACAAGACGATCAAAGACGAGTTGTTTCAGGATTACGGCAGTGTATATATACAGGGCCGGTCCTAGATAGTCGGATGTCAGCGTGCGAATATAATTTGGCCGCCCACATTCTGTACTTAAATTAAAATTCATGACTATATAAATTTCAAATTATACAAGCCATATCTTTCAAGATAATGAAGATATTTCATTGGGTTCTTTATAATTGAGATTTTCATACATTTCTAGACAAAAATAACACAAAAAATCTTAAAATTGCATCATGATGAATAGGTATTTTTGCAGGAATGGGTGATAATACTAATTTTAACTTTTACAAGCCATATCTTTGAAGATAATGAAGATACCTCATTGGAGAGTTTATAATTAAGATTTTCATACATTTCTAGACAAAAGTAACACAAAAAATCTTAAAAATGCATCATGATAAATAGGTATTTTTGCAGGAATGGGTGATAATACTAATTTTAACTTTTACAAGCCATATCTTTGAAGATAATGAAGATACCTCATTGGAGAGTTTATAATTAAGATTTTCATACATTTCTAGACAAAAGTAACACAAAAAATCTTAAAAATGCATCATGATAAATAGGTATTTTTGCAGGAATGGGTGATAATACTAATTTTAACTTTTACGAGCCATATCTTTGAAGATAATGAAGATACCTCATTGGAGACTTTATCATTGAGATTTTCATACATTTCTAGACAAAAATAATACAAAAAATCTTAAAATTGCATCATGATGAATAGGTATTTTTGCAGGAATGGGTGATAATACTAAATTTAACTTTTACGAGCCATATCTTTGAAGATAATGAAGATACATAATTGCAGACTTTATAATTGAGATTTTCATACATTTCTAGACAAAAATAACACAAAAAAACTTAAAAATGCATCATGATGAATAGGCATTTTTGCAGGAATGGGTGATAATACTAATTTTAACTTTTACGAGCCATATCTTTGAAGATAATGAAGATACATCATTGCAGACTTTATAATTGAGATTTTCATACATTCCTAGAAAAAATAACACAAAAAATCTTAAAAATGCATCATGATGAATAGGTATTTTTGCAGGAATGGGTGATAATACTAAATTTAACTTTTACGAGCCATATCTTTGAAGATAATGAAGATACATAATTGCAGACTTTATAATTGAGATTTTCATACATTTCTAGACAAAAATAACACAAAAAAACTTAAAAATGCATCATGATGAATAGGTATTTTTGCAGGAATGGGTGATAATACTAATTTTAACTTTTACGAGCCATATCTTTGAAGATAATGAAGATACATCATTGCAGACTTTATAATTGAGATTTTCATACATTCCTAGAAAAAATAACACAAAAAATCTTAAAATTGCATCATGATGAATAGGTATTTTTGCAGGAATGGGTGATAATACTAAATTTAACTTTTACGAGCCATATCTTTGAAGATAATGAAGATACATAATTGCAGACTTTATAATTGAGATTTTCATACATTTCTAGACAAAAATAACACAAAAAAACTTAAAAATGCATCATGATGAATAGGTATTTTTGCAGGAATGGGTGATAATACTAAATTTAAATTTTACAAGCCATATCTTTGAAGATTATGAAGATACCTCATTGGAGACTTTATAATTGAAATTTTCATACATTTCTAGACAAAAATAACACAAAAATCTTAAAATTGCATCATGATTAATAGGTATTTTTGCAGGAATGGGTGATAATACTAATTTTAACTTTTACAAGCCATATCTCTGAAGATAATGCAGATACCTCATTGGAGTCCTTATAACTGAGATTTTCATACATTTGTAGATAAGATAACCACAAAAAATATTAAAATTGCATCATAATGAATAAGTATTTTTGCAGGAATGTGTGATAAAACAAATTTCAAATTTCACAAGCCATATCTTTGAAGATAATGAAGATACCTCATTGGAGACTTTATAATTGAGATTTTCATACATTTCTAGACAAAAATAACACAAAAAATCTTAAAAATGCATCATGATGAATAGGTATTTTTGCAGGAATGGGTGATAATAATAATTTTATCTTGTACAAACGATATTTTTGAAGATAATGAAGATACCTCATTGGAGACTTTATAATTGAGATTTTCATACATTTGTAGACAAAAATAACACAAAAAATCTTAAAATTGTATCATGATGAATAGGTATTTTTGCAGGAATGGCTGATAATACTAATTTTAACTTTTACAAGCAATATCTTTGAAGATAATGAGGATACCTCATTGGAGACTTTATAATTGAGATTTTCATACATTTCTAGACAAAAATAACACAAAAAATCTTAAAAATGCATCATGATGAATAGGTGTTTTTGCAGGAATGGGTGATAATACTAATTTTAACTTTTACAAGCCATATCTTTGAAGATAATGAGGATACCTCATTGGAGACTTTATAATTGAGATTTTCATACATTTCTAGACAAAAATAACACAAAAAATCTTAAAATTGCATCATGATGAATAGGTATTTTTGCAGGAATGGGTGATAATACTAATTTTAACTTTTAGAAGCCATATATTTGAAGATAATGAAGATACCTCATTGGAGTCTTTATAACTGAGATTTCCATACATTTGTAGATACAATTAACACAAAAAATCTTAAGATTGCATCATGATGAATAGGTATTTTTGCAGGACTGTGTGATAAAACAAGTTTCAAATTTCATAAGCCATATCTTTGAAGATAATAAAGATGTCTCATTGCAGTTTTTCTAATTGAGTTTTTCATACATATCTAAACAAGAATAACATAAAAAATCTTTAAATTACTTTATGATGAATACGTGTTTTTGCAGGAATGTGTGATTATACAAATTTCAACTGTTACAAGCCATATCTTTGAAGACAATGAAGATAGCTCACTGGAGTTTTTATAATTTAATTTTTCATACATTTTTATATACGAACAACACAAAAATTTAAAAATACATCATGATGATTAGTTATTTTTGCAGAAATGTGTGACAAAACAAATTTCAAATATTACAAGCCATATCTTTGAAGATAATGAAGATATCTCATTGCGGTCTTTATAATTGAGCATTTAATACATATTTATATAAGAATAACATAAAAAATCGTAAAAATACTTTATGATGAATAGGTATTTTTGCAGGAATGTGAGTTAATACAACTTTCAACTTTTACAAGCCATATCTTTGAAGACAATAAAGATATGTTATAGGAGTCTTTGTAATGAAGTTTTTCATACATTTCTAGATAAGAGTAACACAAAAAATCTTAAAATTGCATCATGATGAATAGGTATTTTTGCAGGAATATGTGATAATACAAATTTCAGCTTTTACAAGTCTTATCTTTCAAGATAAACTTCAAATGTCATGAACTCCTTCCATAGCTCATGCCCCGGGCCGTATTTGACCGCCCAGCCCTGTGTAGTTATATAGTTTGATTGATCATACTTGACTACACTTGTTGTGCTATTTCTACCATTTCTGTTTCTTTTTTTCTTCGCCTCTTCTTTTACTTCCTCATTCCATCAGTGCGTTTGTGTTCTGTTTCGCGCGTTTTTTTCATTATACCAGAAACAAGTAGTGATGAGGGAAAGATAAGTGACAGGATGATTCAACGAGGAATGTAAAGAAAGCGACCAGAGCGACTGGAGACAGGGCAGGAAACTCAGCAAGAATTTGGGGAAGCTGATGGAAGCAATATCTATAAGCAGCGCGCAACAAGAGAAATATATTAAGATCACATATTGGAGGAATAAATAAGGAATGTCATATATTGGACTTCCTGAAATAAAACAGCGTACCGTGGAAGGATCAGGAGGGCGGGATTAGCATGGAAACATGGCTGTCGTACTTTTGCAATCTACTACAAGGATGAGTGAATACCCGAAAAAAGAAACAGTTCCAAGGTGCAAGTAACTTTGCAGAAGAATAGTTTTCAAATTTCACGATTTCCCAGAACAAAAATAATCTGGAAACCTGGCCCTCTAAACAGGGCTGATGAACTCGCCCGCTCTGCTCTATTTCTAAAACCACAATAAAGGCATCCTCAGATAAATGAATGGTAAGAAACTTTCAAGTTTAGTTGATGAGCTGATTCATCTACCATCTTGAGAGTTATATAGAGTTAGATACGAAAGAATTTATAAGGTCTTCAGAAATGACCTACTAACCAATACAGGAAACCCGTAATAATTATAGTGAGCCTGTTAACAGGCCACTAAAACAAGCACATGTAACGGATAGATCTGGTGGAAGGCAATCTCTATAGGTTATGCTGTCAGGAAGAAGAAGACACCGCAGAAATAAAAAAAATCAATTCTCTAGGTACTGCCTTAACTCTAAGAGATGGTACAGATGCATTACTATTATTATAACGATATTTTGGATCTTTTGTCGGTGGCCTTAATTGTCTCGACCGCCGCGCCTTATCTTGTAAGGCCCAATTCAAACAAATCACGCGGCGTCGGGCGGAGGCGCGGTGTAGGCGAGGTGCAGACGCGACGTCGCATAGGCGATTGTGATGTCCATATGCATTGAAGGGGTGGACATTGCACCATAGGTTTACATAGAGGTGGCGTGGAAGAGTTGTGCCTCTCGCCTCTCAGCCACCGTGTCTCAGGTGAAGAAGCTAGGTCCCAATTCACACATAAACGATGTCGGGCGCAGGCGTGACGTCGCACTCGCGATTGTTATGTCCATATGCAGTGAAGGGGTGGACATTGCACCTTATGTTTACATAGAGGCGGCGTGGAAGAGTTATGCCTCTCGCTTCATCGCCTACCGTGTCTTAGGCGAAGACGCGGTGCCGGCGCTGCGAGAGGCACGACGCTTCAAGCCCCCTCTATATAAACATGTAGTGCAATGCTTACTTAGGTGACGAGGTGCGGGCATTTGCCTGGTGCCTCTTCCCGCGTGTTCACCTCGTCGCCTAAGACAGAGTAGGCGAAGAGGCGAAACTCTTCCACGCCGCCTCTATGTGAACATAAGGTGCAATGTCCACCCCTTCACTGCATATGGACATAAAAATCGCCTGTGCTAAGTCGCGCCTGCGGCTCGCCTGCGCCCGACGCCGCTTATTTGTGAATTGGGCCTAAGACGCAAAGAGGCAAATGCCCGCGCCTCGTCACCTAAGTGGGCATTGAACCTTATGTTTATATAGAGGGGGTGTAAAAGCATGCCTATCGCCGCGCTGGCACCGCGCCTTCGCCTCCTATGTGTGAATTGGGCCTAAAGGTGTCATTGGGGGCGAAGGGGAGGGACTGAAACTTTTATATGATGAGGAAAGTTGCTAAGGTACAGTACGAGCCTTCCAACTCGCCTAGCCGATAGCATACTTCAATAGGTTCCACCCAAATGGTGAGTTCAGCGGGGAGACGCAAGTCTCTATATATATATAAAGGCCACACTTGCTGGCCGCCTGCTGCAGTGTCATATCTACGGGTGTCAAACCGTTGACACGGATGCAGCGGTAGCCCAGGCCTTTAGCCGGAACCTCTAGAAACCGGTGCTTCTCAATCCTTTGGGTGAGAAGTGATGTGAGAAGATGTTTGAAATGTTCTAACTGATCCCTGGGAATTGTTTCACTTTTCTCGATGATGCACGATGATGTACTATGCACAGTGTGGTCCAGCGAACTCGGGAATGGAAAGCCAATAACATGTAGGGGTCCACAAAGAGGCTGTGCATTCGTAGAACTCATTTCAGACCACAAAGGCTCTAACAAGAGCGCAGTCTATCTATCTATTTATATCAACCCAGTAGAGGCGTCTCGATCTCTCTTTGCCTATAGTCCTAGCAATTGACACTACAAGTGGACCTACAATTTAATATGGATTTTGAACCAACGGAGTACGTTTAGATAAGAATTTTATCTATACCAGACCACATAAAGATGCTAGCGTGTTAGTTCTTATATAATCTAATCTAATGTTCGTTGGTTTTCGAACACGTTCACGCCACTCCTTGCGGATGGGTCTCTTTCTCTGCCTATAGTGCTGACAACTGGCACTACAGGTGGCCCTACAGTTTATGAGAGATTTAGATGAGACTATCTTCTACTCCGGACCAGAGACAGGTGTTAGCCATGAAACCCCAAAGCGGGTTGGGGAGTGGGGGCGCGTGCAATCTGAAAAGTATTTCGCTTTGTGAGATTTGAAGTCTTCAGCGCAGCAGTCCGATGCGTTACCACTGCGCTACGCTGCTTCCCCCCTCAAAGTAATGTAAACTAATATAATTATTAATTTAAAAATATGACGAAATATTCACTGCCCAATTTACCAGCTTCTACCAATTATATGATTTGCTTTATAAACAAATTAGAGTACAAATTATACGCAAGTGATCAACGATGCGGAGGGTGCGATATTGTTATATCATGGAATGCCTGCTTGGGCATTATTGTGACGGGATTCTCTAGGTGAACTCTAGAGTGTTCTTGCATTTTAAATTGGAGTTTTTTTTTATCAGCTGATACCGACCCATGCTTCTAATTGCTTTTTATTTATTAGGAATTCAGGTTTACAGATAGATGGTACGTTAAAATTTAGGCCTGTCCTTTAATTTCTAGATATTAATGGCCTTGGATTTACTGAGAGTGATTTTCTACTGCTGTTACAGAATCAAATCCTAGAGAAAGTACAAAATCCAGAACTATTGACACTATAGACACGAAGGACATTGGATGGAGAGGGGGGGGGGGAGGTGCGGTGTCTAGAATGTGAGGGTGGGGGAATAACTGAAACTGTAACTATTTTGTAACCTTAGGCCCAATTCACACATAAGCGGCGTCGGGCGCAGGCGCGGTGTAGGCGAGGCGCAGGCGCGACGTCGCACAGGCGATTGTGATGTCCATATGCAGTGAAGGGGTGGACATTGTACCTTATGTTTACATAGAGGCGGCGTGGAAGAGTTATGCCTCTCGCCTCTTCGCCTACCGTGTCTTAGGCGAAGACGCGGTGCCGGCGCTGCGAGAGGCACGACGCTTCAAGCCCCCTCTATATAAACATGTGGTGCAATGCTTACTTAGGTGACGAGGCGCGGGCATTTTCCTCGTGCCTCTCGCCGCGCCGGCACCGCGTCTTCGCCTAAGACACGGTAGGCGAAGAGGCGAAACTCTTCCACGCCGCCTCTATGTAAACATACGGTGCAATATCCACCCCTTCACTGCATATGGACATCACAATCGCCTGTGCGACGCCGCGCCTGCGCCTCCTCTGCACCGCGCCTGCGCCCGACGCCGGTTATGTGTGAATTGGGCCTTAGTTATACTGAATTTATTCAAAAACTCTAAGTTCATACAATAAAAGCCCGAATAATATAATAACAACCCCAATAGGTTTCATACGAACAACCCTCTCACCACTCGATGGATAAACCAGAGTAACATAATCGATCTCAGTCGTTCTCTTCCGTATGATCTTCGGGATATCCAACAACATACCCCTAGATTGTATAGTCCAGTCGTTGCACAGATCAGGCGCGCAGACCACACACGTCAATTCCGGCTCAGTTTTTAAAACAGTCGCACAATAATCCACACACTCCCGTCCAAGCGGCAAACACCTCCTCTCCGTTGACTTACCACCGAACTTAACGACTGATATCAGCATAGTGCAGCAGCTGAACGCCCTACACTTTTGCGTCTTGTTCGTGATATAATTGCAGTTGTCGCAGTCATAACATAACGTATCGGGCCCGTATGGTTTCCGCGGGTTGCCTCGAGAGCCTTTGCCAGTCAGGCTCTTTCTGAGGGGTTTATCACATGTTACGGATGTGGCGATCAGTGTTGTAAGTATAAATTGAGCAACAAGTTGCGTGTTTACGAACATTTATATTGTATGACATCTGACATGTTTACTGACAATATGGTAAACTTTGACTACTACTGGATTACAAGATTGAATAGGTACGGGCGTGGAGTGATATGTGGTGTTATGGTCTCTATTAAAATTCGTTTTTAATATTATAGATATATATATATATATATATATATATATATATATATATATATATATATATAATATTAAAAACGAATTTAAATAGAGATCATAACACCACATATCACTCCAAATTGGCCCGGATGATACCAAGAGCGCTGGTTCGCAACGCCATTCTTAACTTGTACACATTATATATATATATATATATATATATATATATATATATATATATATATATATATTAAAATATACTAATGGCAAAATGGTGCTAATAGCCCGAGCGCTAAAAGAAACAGAGGAAGGAGGAGGAGGTTGCTGGAAATGGTGTCACGCGTCGAAGGACCCAGAGGAATGTGTACAAGTTAAGAATGGCGTTGCGAACCAGCGCTCTTGGTATCATCCGGGCCAATAGGACAATATCTATGGAAGCGGCGAAGGTCTTGGCGGTAATGATGCTCGCGAACCTAATGGTAGAACAGAGAGGGCCGAAATTTACCGCAGATTCTAAGACTAGACTCACGCAAAGACCACGAAGGACAAGGACAGAGGAAATGGCAGACCCGGTGGGACGAGACCACGAATGCATCATGAACAAAGAACCTATTTCTTCAAATCAAGCCACTAGTGGACAGAGTTATCTGCGCTCGGTAGTACGAAGCCCCCTCCGTTTAGCTAAATTAACCTCTTTCACGCCACTGCAAGCGTATTGGTATCTTCTCTGCCTATAGTACTAGCTACTAATACTACAGGTGGACCTACAGTTTCATGTGGATACCTAACCAGTACGTTTAGATAAGACCTTTATTTGGCATATCAGCCTCACCCTACCCTTTTATACAAATTCCAGCCGAAAAATACAATACTTACACAGAAAGAAATAAAAAAGAAACCAAAAAATACAAATTAACATAAAATACATCATTTTTCTAACCACTAAAATAAACCCCCTCTGCCCTCGCCAATTTCCTTTCCCATGTCAGCCTCCTGCAGATTTTCACGCCTTTCCCATCCTCTCCTAACCATTCGTTCAGCTTTCTGCACTCTCCAACCCACTCTGCTTTCACTCCCTCACATTCTTTGCTAAGGTGCCACCACGTGTCACTCCCCTTCCTACACAGCGCACACGCGGTGTACCCCAGCCCCATCCACACTTTTCTTCCTCGCTCTTCTGACCCACACCTCGCTCTTGCCATGCATACTTTGTCCTCTCTGCTCCACTCTCCCCTGGCGAAGTAGCTCGGGAGTTTCCCCTGTACTTGCCACTTAACGTACCCCGGGTTGTATGAGCTCTCAGCCATGTTCACTTGCCTTTCTTGCCACTCAATATGCCTCAATCTCTTCCTTATCTGAGTTCCTAGGCTACGCCTGGATCTCAGCTTCTACTCTATCCACACCTCAGACATATCCACTCTTTCATACATTCTTTCTCTATCCTTCCTCCATCGACTCTCTGTTCTACTCTTACACCTCATCCACACCTCCCGTACCAGTCTTTCCTCGCCCAAATCCTACAATCTTTCCTCAACTTCACAACCCTCACACACGACTCCCACCACGTACTCATACGACTTGTCTCCGGCAATAGCACTGCCCTAGGTGTCGACCTTTCGAGCTCTAGCAGATTCTTCAGGAACCAACTTTGCTCCCTTTCTATTACCTCCCATTCACGCAATCCCCACACTTCCACTCCATACAACAATATGGGTTTTACACACGCATCCCAGATCTTGCACGCCATTACTAGGTTACCACCCCACAACCCCCCCCCCCCCCCCCCATTTTCTGCACGCAATCCCCCAAGCCATTCTTGCTTTCGCCTGCATCCTAAGCCCTCCACAGTTAAGCCCAAATATTTAAAGCTATTCACTCTCTCAATCAGCCTTTCCTTCCATTTCAGCCCTTCCCCCTTACCCCTCCTGCCCCTATTCATAAACAACATCCATTTGGTCTTTTCCACATTCACCACTAGGCCCCTCTTATCCAGGTACCTACCCATTCTTTCCAACATCTCTTGCATCTCTTCCACTCTCTTGGCCACCAGCACCACGTCATCTGCATACGCTAACATCCACACCTTGAATCTATCCACCACGACCCCTCCTGTCTGTCCTCTCCACAGCACCTCCTCCAATTCGCTCATGTACAGATTAAACAGCAGGAGGCTCAGCGGGCACCCCTGCCTTACTCCCACGTTCACCCTAAATTTCTCAGATATTTCTCCATTCACTCTTGATCTTGCCCAAGACTCTTTATACATCCTTCTCACCCACTCCACTCCTTCCTCTTCCATACCCAATCTATCCATACATTCCACCAGTTTCCCCTACGAACAGAGTCATACGCCGCTTTTAAATCCACAAACACCGCATACACTCTCCCTTTGCATTCTAGCGCTTCCTCCACCATTCTTGCCAGCGTGAAAATCTGCTCCCTCGTCCCTCTACCCCTTCTGAACCCACCTTGGCATTCCGGCAGCAGCCTTTTTTGTTCTACTTCCCTATCCATCCTATTTTCCCCATAGTCATCATCAATTTATAACCGGCACTCATAATGGTGATCCCCCTATAGTTTTTTACGTCCGAGGCCGCTCCCCCTTTATGTACCGGGACCACCACCCTCACACGCCACTCTTCTGGCACTTCCTCCTCTCCACTCCACACCTTGTTAATAATCTGCCGCAACTTCTCCCTTCCTTCCTCCGGTAGCTTTTTGAAAGCCTCTGCCTTCAGCTCATCTTCTCCCGCTGCCTTTCCTAGTTTTAACTGTGTTAGGGCTACCTCCACCTCTTTCCGCGAAAACGCCTCCCTTCGTACCACCTGTCTCGCACTCGAACTGCCCAGCTCCGCCTCAAACCCCGCCATCTGTTTTCAACTCCTCTCCCACTCCACTAGCTCTATGTTCACTTTGTCCTGATTCACCGTTCCCTTCAAGATCTCCCACATTCGTTTCTTCACCACACACTCCCTCAACCTCTTTTCCACTTTTTGCAACTCCTTTTTTTCCTCTCGCACGTACTCTCGAACTCCCTCTTCTCCCGATTAACCCTTTCGACTGCACATCTGCCATACCTCCAATTCGCCATTTCGCTCCGCCACCTCGTCTTCTTCATTTTACACTCCTCGTCGAACCAACACTCCCTCTGGCCTCCACTCTTCTTCCTCACCACCAACGCAACGGCCATCACTATCTCCAACTGGAGCATCGACTGTACCTCCTCCCACTTCACGCCCTTTAGGTTTTTCTCATACTCCGCCATTTCTAGTTCGCTCCTTTCAAACCCTTGCTGTCCCTTTTTCTCCTTCCTCTTCCCTACCTTTTGTCATTCTCAAGATCACCTCCACAGGCACATGATCCGACTCCCCCACATTTTCCACCTTGAAGCACTCCAATTCCTCCCTTCCGATACCTTTGACCACCACATAGTTCAAAACCGAAACTCCTCCGTGTTCACAGAAAGTCTTCTTCCCTTCCCAGTCCCCTTTGCAGCATCCCACCCCGAATTTCTAACCCATTGGATCCATTCTCTACCAGGAGGGTACACTTTATCCTGCGATAGTCTTTCTCTCCATTCACCGCCCTCTCCGATCCCTCCTTCCAGCTCCCCCACCCTCACATTCCAGTCACCCCCGACGATCCATTCATCTGCCTCTGTCTCGAACCCGTCCAGTATCTTCGTTAGTTCTAAACGGTTTTTGTTACAGTACACGGCCCCTACCCACACCGAGCTCCTATCCATTTCTACCTTCCTTATTATTGATCCATTGTCCTACTGAGTTCCTCACTCCTAACAAGATTCCTCCTTTGGCTCTCCCTATCTTCGCTTCTTTTGTTGCACCTTGCATCACCCAGTCCCACCCTGTCGGCATGCAGATTTCTACCTGCTTCCACTCCTCTTCTGTCATCCACGTCGCCAGTAGCCCCACTATGTTCTTTGAGATGAACCACATCTCCAGTTCCTTATCCCACACTCCCCCAGCATTTTTTTCCTTAGACCCGCAACGTTCCAAAAACCCACCCTGCACTTGCCCCACTCATACTCCCGTCTCGTCGACCTCTTCCCCTTCATTCCTTTTTTGACAAGCAGTACTTTCAACAAGCACATACAAGCCTGACTTTCTCCCTCTTCTCGATTGTATCGACCTTTTTTTCAAATTTGTTTATAGAAAACTGTACTTCAATCAAAATAAAATAATTTATTATCACCCTTATGTCCATGACCACTTTCGTTTATCATTCGGGAGTTGTTCCGGGATCTTCTCGTGTTAGAACAGTTCTCGAAAAATAAATAAACGAAAGCGGCTTATATATCACATCTTATATCTACAACGTATATCTTCCATCATTCCATTGTAGGTGTAGCATTAATTAAATACAATAGGTATGTTTTTATGCTTACAATATACCAAAAAAATATACTAGGATTACATAAAGAGTCGTATAACAAAAATCACAACAGGCATAGGTTGTATCCGAACAGCTACATTATCAAAAGGTAGTTGAAACACGGTAGTAGCATTAGTATCATCATCATCAAGAGTATCATCATCTTCTAACGGATATTTCTTCCGTATCATCTTGGGAACATCTAGATACGTGCCGCTGGATTCGATTGTCCACCCGTTGCACAGATTGTGGTCACAGATTGCACACGTTAACTTCGGCTCGTGCTTGATAACAATCGCACAATACTCGTCACACTGCATCCCTAGCGGTAAGCACCTCCGATTCGTGGACTTACCCCCAAATCTGATAACTGATATGAGCATAGCGCAGCATCTGAAAGCCTTGCATCTGTTTGTCAAATCGGTAACGTGGTTGCAGTGATCGCAACTGTAGCAGTACGTTTCAGGGCCGATTGGTTTATGAATGTGTATTTTCCTCAGGGTTAGGTTATAGCGTTCGGTTGCTGTCAGCGTCGTGGCGATTAATCTTGTAATTAATAGAAGGGTCACCTGCGAGTTTATTAACATTTATATTACGATAATTGATTGGACAAGTTACTACATAGGAATGGAGATGGACATACATAGATTTCTATGAGAGCACAATTTTCAATTTTGACATATCATAGATCACTCAACTTTTATACAATGATACAGGGTGTGTATAAATTGATGAAAGAACCTATGTGCAGCACCTCTAACAACGAGGAATAAGGTAAGAGTTTCTACGAGGGAATGCGGCACTTACAGAACATTTGCTTGTGATCGACATCCCAGGAGTCCAACCGCAACTGGCCTGAAAACTGGTCGGGCTGGTGTTTGATGGAATACGAAAGCACAGAAAAGGAGACTCTCGTATCAGAAAGGAAGGGGATAATCATCGTCAGGGCCACGGAGATGACGTACGCACACCTCCTGAAGCACGTCAGGACTATCGACGTTGGAGAAAACAAGATATCCTGTATCACTTAAATGGAGGTGGGTGACCTTAATATGGTGGTGAAGGGGCAAGGGCACCAACGACAACATCCAACCTCATGCTGTAGACGTGCATCGTGACTGTACTTGCGTCCAGGTTGAGAAAAGGAGACTCTCGTATCAGAAAGGAAGAGGACAATCATCGTCAGGGCCACGGAGATGACGTACGCACACCTCCTGAAGCACGTCAGGACTATCGACGTTGGAGAAAACAAGATATCCTGTATCACTTAAATGGAGGTGGGTGACCTTAATATGGTGGTGAAGGGGCAAGGGCACCAACGACAACATCCAACCTCATGCTGTAGACGTGCATCGTGACTGTACTTGCGTCCAGGTTGAGAAAAGGAGACTCTCGTATCAGAAAGGAAGAGGACAATCATCGTCAGGGCCACTGATATGACGTACGCACACCTTCCGAAGCACGTGAGGACTATCGACGTTGGAGAAAACAAGATATCCTGCATCACTAAAATGGACGTGGGTGACCTTAATATGGTGGTCAAGGGGCAAGGGCACCAACAACAACATCCAACCTCATGCTATAGACGTGCAACGTGACTGTACCTGCGTCCAGGTTTCAGGCGGACTACACGTAAGGCACCAGGATACTAATTTAATTTTGATAATAAACAAATTGTTGAGTCCGGAACATTTTGCGGGACGCCTATCTATGCGGGACGCAGAGCTAGAGTCCGGGGTTGTCTGGGAACTGAGTGTTAGGGGCCCTATATTGTATAAAACAAGGATTTCATAACACACAAGTGTTTTATATGATTTAAATCGAGTTTTTGATATAATAAACATAGTTTCTAATGAATAAAAGAAAGTACTACATCCACTGTATGTATATTCGCCATGCCATCCTAAAGTAGCAACAATTTTCACTTAATAGGCACCGCTAGAAACAGAATGCGGAACTCGGCAGTTGCCCTCTTCTTCCTCGCGTCTTATTAGGAAACGGGTGATTTTTGTTGAATCTCGCGAGCGTCTCTCGTCCTCTCTGCGACTCTAAAGGGGGGGGGGGGGCGCCCGCGTTCTCATAATTACAATTGCCCTGTTGTATTTTAATTTATCCGCATTACAATACAATGCGATTATTTATTGCGATCGTGTCGTGGCTTAGCCAAATCGGGCTCGCTCGCTCGCGGCCGCCCCGATTTATCAACTCATTTATATCTTTTGCGAAACGGGCCCCTCTTAACGAGCCGCGCGCGCGGTCCCCACGATCGCGCTTGCGAAACGGCCGATAAAACATGTCGCACCCTACATATCCCCGGCCAATTTAAACTTTTCCGTCGTGCGGCGGACAACGGCGGTGAAAATCTGGCCGCGGGCGACGAGAAATGCTGTTGTGTTGAAAGTACGTACTCGTTGACACAAAGAAAATCCCGAGTGTCACTGCTATATGGGATTTCAACGACGTTGTTGATTTTGTTATAATAAAAAATAAAATAATATTGAAATTTAAACACATTTTTGCTGTAATATATGTCTAAACATTAAAGTGTTCCTATAGCTGTTTTTAAAGATTCGTGTGATGCCTCCCTTAAATAATAAATACATTTAAAAATATATTTATTATTTAAGGGAGGCATCGCACGAATCAGAGAAATTTATGTAGTATATTTATAAAACAAGAAGGGATTGAAAATATGAGTAAAGTTGAGCTAGAGTAATAATATTAGTACAATTGTATAAAAGAGCATGTGAGAAAACATTAAGAAAACATGAAATAACATATATTAAAATAAAATGGGGGAAAATAAGACAACTTCAGACAAATGGAGGTAATACAAGACAAATTGAGGTAATACAAGACAAAATGAGGTAATACAAGACAAAATGAGGTAATACAAGACAAAATGAGCCAAATAAGAAAATGAAGAAAAAACGAGACAAACTGAGGTAAATAAGATGAATTAATGAGGTCAAATGAGGCAAAATAATAACATATTAATACAAAGTGAGACGAAATGAGGCAGAATAAGACAAATTAAGATAAAATGGGGCACGTGACGTAAAATTAAGCAAAATAAGACAATATGAGAAAAAAAAAGAGGAAATTAAGAAACAATAAGGCTCAGTGAGACAAAATAAAACAAATAAGAATGATACAATGAGGCCATGTGAGGCTAAATGAGGAAAACCAAGGGAAAATTAGTAAAAATCAGACAAAATTTAATACATTAATATAAAATGAGGTCAAAATAAGAACAAATTGAGACAAAGTGCGACAAAATGAGCCAAAATAAGACGAATTAATACAAAATTATCCCCAAAGGTCAATAGCCAGTTACAAATTGTAACAAATAGAATAAGTACTACTAGGATCAAATAAAACATACTGAGGCAACATAAGACAATCCGAGGCAAAATAAGACATACTGAGAGAACATAAGATACAATGAGGCGAAATAAGATATATAGAGGCAACATAAGACAAAATGAGCCAAAATAAGACGTACTGAGACAACATAAGATAAAATGAGGCAAAATAAGATATACTGAGGTAACATAAGACAAAACGAGCCAAAATAAGACAAATTAAGATAAAATGGGGCATGTGACGTAAAATTAAGCAAAATAAGACAAATTACAAAAAAAAAAGACTCAGTGAGACAAAATAAAAGAAATAAGAATGATACAATGAGGCCGTGTGAGGCTAAATGAGTCAAACCAAGGGAAAATTAGTAAAAATAAGACAAAATTTAATACATTAATATAAAATGAGGTCAAATCAAGCAAAATAGGAACACATTAAGGCAAAGTGTGACAGAATGACATCAAAATAAGACAAATTAAGACCAAAATGAAGTAAAATAAGACACGGTTAGATACAATGAGGGAAAACAAGATAAAATACGACAACTTCAGAAAAATGAGGTAAAATAAGACAAAATGAACCCCAACGAGGCAAAATAAGATAAATTAAGATAAAATGAGACAATGGGAGGCTAAATAGGCAATCTGAGGCCAACTGAGTCACATTAACGCAAAATAAGAACAAAGTGAAGCAAAATGAGGTAAACTAGATATACCAACACAGGACCGAAGGACCCCAAAGGTCGATGGCCAGTTACAAATTGTAGCAAATACAATAACTACTACAAAGACTAAATAAGACAAAATGGGGCAACATAAGAAAAATTGAGGCAAAATAAGATATACTGAGGTAACATACGACAAAATGAGGCAAAATAAGAAAACATGTAAGAAAATAAGACAAATTAATAGAAAACGAGGCAAATTGATGCAGAATAATAACAAATTAAGACGAAATGACACCAAAATAAGACAAATTAAGACCAAAATGAAGTAAAATAAGACACGGTTAGATACAATGAGGAAAAACAAGATAAAATATGACAACTTCAGAAAAATGAGGTAAAATAACACAAAATGAACCCCAACGAGGCAAAATAAGATAAATTAAGATAAAATGTGGCAATGTGGGGCTAAATAGGCAATCTGAGGCCAACTGAGTCACATTAACGCAAAATAAGAACAAAGTGAGGCAAAATGAGGTAAATTAAGATAAAGCGACGTGAGACTAAATGTGGCAAAATAAGACAAACTACTAGATATACCAACACACAACCGAAGGACCCCTAAAGGTCGATGGCCAGTTACAAATTGTAGCAAATACAATAACAACTACTGAGACTAAATTAGACAAAAGGAGGCAAAATAAGACTAACTGAGGCAACAAAAGATAAAATGCGGCAATATAAGACAAATTAATATAAAATGAGGTCAAATGAGGCAAACTGAGAAAAATAATAACAACTTAAGACCAAATGAGGCTAAATAAGACAAATTAAGAAAAAAAATAGACATAATAAGACAAAATGAGGCTATGAAGCAAACTGAGAAAAATAAGCGAAAATAATACGTAATGAGCTAAATACAGGCTAAATAAGAACAAATTAAGACCAAGTGAGACGAAATTAGAGAAAATGAGTATTATCGCGAAAGGACTATTATAACAATCTTCCTGTCTGTATACAATAAAACATTTGTATAACTATATGTCTATATATTTGTCTGTTTGTCTCTTTAAAGCCCCAGAATTGCTGAACTGATTTTAATCCAATTTTCTTCATGTAGATTATGATTTATCGTGAAAGGACTATTACAACAATCTTCCTGTCTTCATACACTAATACATTTGTATGACTATATGTCTACATGTTTGTCTGTTTGTCTCTTTAAAGACCCAGAATTGCTGAACTGATTTTAATGCAATTTTCTTCATGTACATTATGATTTCTCGTGAAAGGACCATAATAACAATCTTCCTGTCTATATACACTAATACATTTGTATGACTATATGTCTACATGTTTGTCTGTTTGTCTCTTTAAAGACCCAGAATTGCTGAACTGATTTTAATGCAATTTTCTTCATGTAGATTATGATTTCTCGTGAAAGGACTATTATAACAATCTTTCTGTCTATATACACTAATATATTTGTATGACTATATGTCTATATGTTTGTCTGTTTGTCTCTTTAAAGCCCCAGAATTGCTGAACTGATTTTAATGCAATTTTCTTCATGTAGATTATGATTTATCGTGAAAGGACTATTACAACAATCTTCCTGTCTGTATACACTAATACATTTGTATGACTATATGTCTACATGTTTGTCTGTTTGTCTCTTTAAAGACCCAGAATTGCTGAACTGATTTTAATGCAATTTTCTTCATGTAGATTATGATTTCTCGTGAAAGGACTATTATAACAATCTTTCTGTCTATATACACTAATATATTTGTATGACTATATGTCTATATGTTTGTCTGTTTGTCTCTTTAAAGCCCCAGAATTGCTGAACTGATTTTAATGCAATTTTCTTCATGTAGATTATGATTTCTCGTGAAAGGACTATTACAACAATCTTCCTGTCTGTATACACTAATACATTTGTATGACTATATGTCTACATGTTTGTCTGTTTGTCTCTTTAAAGCCCCGAAATTGCTGAACTGATTTTAATGTAATTTTCTTCATGTAGATTATGATTTCTCGTGAAAAAACTATTATAACAGTCTTCCTGTCTGTATACACTAATATATTTGTATGACTATATGTCTATATGTTTGTCTGTTTGTCTCTTTAAAGACCCAAAATTGCTGAACTAATTTTAATGCAATTTTCTTCATGTAGATTATGATTTCTCGTGAAAGGACTATTATAACAATCTTTCTGTCTATATACACTAATATATTTGTATGATTTAGCCTAATTTTGTTTTAATTTGTTCTATTTTGTCTCGTTTTGTCTGGTTTTGCCTCATTTTGACTAATTTTACATCCTTTTATTGTTTATATTTAATTGTCTTATTCAGCCTCACACTGCCTCTTTTGATTTAAATGTGTCTTATTTTGCTTCATTTTTTTTCTTAATTTGTCTTACAGCCTCACACTGTCTCAATTTATCTAAATGTGTCTTATTTTCACTGAGGCAACATAAGACAATACGAATACCAATAAGATATACTGAGAGAAAATAAGATAAAATGAGGCAAAATAAGACGAATTAATAGAAAATGAGGCAAATTGAGGCAGAATAATAACAAATTAAGACGAAAGGACACCAAAATAAGACAAATTAAGACCAAATGAGGCAAAATAAGATAAAGTTAGATACAATGAGACAAAACAAGATAAAAAAAACGAAGAAATTAAGAAACAATAAGGCTCAGTGAGACAAAATAAAACAAATAAGAATGATACAATGAGGCCATGTGAGGCTAAATGAGGTAAACCAAGGGAAAATTAGTAAAGTAAAGACCAAATTTAATACGGTAATATAAAATGAGGTCAAATGAAGCAAAATAAGAACAAATTAAGATAAGTGCGACAACATGAGGCAAAATAAGACGAATTAATACATAATTATCCCCAAAGGTCAATAGCCAGTTATAAATTGTAACAAATAAGGCAAAAAAAAATAAAGTTAGATACAATGAGACAAAACAAGATAAAATAAGATAACTTCAGAAAAATGAGGCAAAATAAGACAAAATTAGCCAAAATTAGGAAGAATGAGACGCAACGAGGCAGAATAAGATAAATTAACATAAAATGAGGCAATGTGAGGCTAAATAGGCAATCTGATGCCAAATGAGTCACATTCACGCAAAATAAGAACAAAATGAGGCAAAATAAGACAAATTAAGATAAGGCAACGTGAGACTAAATGTGGCAAAAATAAGACAAACTACTAGATATACCAATACACGACAGAAGTACCTCCAAAGATCGATGGCCAGTTACAAATTGTATCAAATACAATAACAACTACTAAGACTAAATTAGACAAAAGGAGGCAAAATAAGACAAAAGGAGGCAAAATAAGACAAAAGGAGGCAAAACAAGACAAAAGGAGGCCAAATAAGACAAAAGGAGGCAAAATAAGTCTAACTGAGGCAACATGAGGTCAAATGAGGCAAACTGAGGCAAAATAATTACAAATTAAAACCGAATGAGGCAAATTAAGACAAATTAAGAAAAAATGAGACATAATAAGATAAAATGAGGCTATGAAGCAAACTGGTAGGTAATAAAATGTGTTTTACTTTACATCCTAAGGAATAAATGAATTTTACTTTACACCCTAGGGAATAAATGTGATTTACTTTACACTCTAGGTAATAAATATGATTTACTTTACAGCCTAGGTAATAAATGTGATTTACTTTACATCCTAGGAAATAAATGTGTTTTACTTTAGATCCTAGGGAATAAATGAGATTTTACTTTACACTCTAGGGAATAAATGTGATTTACTTTACACCCTAGGTAATAAATGTTATTTACTTTACATCCTAGGTAATAAATGTGTTTTACTTTACATCATAGGGAATAAATGAGATTTTACTTTACACTCTAGGGAATAAATGTGATTTACTTTACACCCTAGGTAATAAATGTGATATACTTTACATCCTAGGGAATAAATGTGTTTTACTTTACATCCTAGGGAATAAATGTGTTTTACTTTACATCCTAGGGAATAAATGTGATTTTGCTTTACACCCTAGAGAATAAATGTTATTTACTTTACACTCAAGGTAATAAATGTGATTTACTTTACATCCTAGGTAATACATGTGATTTACTTTACACCCTAAGTAATAAATGTGATTTACTTTACATCCTAGGTAATAAATGTGATTTACTTTACATTCTAGGTAATAAATGTGATTTACTTTACATCCTAAGGAATAATTGTGTTTTACTTTACATCCTAGGGAATGAATGAGATTTTACTTTACACCCTATGGAATAAATGTGATTTACTTTACACCCTAGGGAAGAAATGTGATTTACTTTCCGCCCCAGGGAACAAATGTGATTCACTTTACACCCTAGGAACTCAATGAGATTTACTTTACATCCTAGATAATAAATGTGTTTTAATTTACATTTTAGGTAATCAATGTGATTTACTTTACATCCTATGGAATAAATGTGATTCACTTTACACCCTAGGGAATAAATGTGATTTACTTTGCACGCTAGGTAATAAATGTGATTTACTTTACATCCTAAGGAATACATGTGTTTTACTTTAAATCCTAGGGATTAAATGTGTTTTACTTTACATCCTAGCAAATAAATGAGATTTTACTTTACACCCTAGGGAATAAAATGTGATTTACTTTACATCTTAGGGAATAAATGTGTTTTACTTTACATCCTAGGGAATAAATGAGATATTACTTCACACCCTAGGGAATAAGTATGATTTATTTTACACCCTAGGAAAGAAATGTGATCTACTTTCGGCCCCAGGAAATTAATGTGATTCACTTTACACCCTAGGGAATAAACGTGATTCACTTTACACTCTAGGAAATCAATGAGATTTACTTTGCATCCTAGATAAAAAAATGTGTTTTACATTACATCCTAGGTAATAAATGTGTTTTACATTACATCCTAGGTAATAAATGTGATTTACTTTACACCCTAGGGAATAAATGTTATTCACTTTACACCCTAGGGAAGAAATGTGATTTACTTTCCGCCCCAGGGAATTAATTTGATTTACTTTACACCGTGGCGAACGAATGTGATTAACTTTCACTTTACACCCTAGGGAATGAAAGTGATTACTTTACTTCCTTAATAATAAAATGACTATATTAGACACACTCTGATATTTCTTTTTGAACTCACATGTCATAAACCATTAATTTTTCTTTAGCTCTAAAGTGATTTACTTTACTCCCTAGGGAATATCATGAAACACAATTTATGTTTACTTTCTAGAATGTAGCACCGTATATTTATTGCCTAGAGTGTACTGCAATATACTTTATTCCCTAGGGTGTAATACAATTCACTTTTGCTCTCTAGAATGTAACAAAATTTACGTTTATTGCCTAGGGTATAATATATATATATATATATATATATATATATATATATATACATAGATATTCCCTAGGGTATAATACAATTCAATTTTACTTTCTAAAGTGTAACATAATTTACGTTTACTGCCTAGGGAATGATGTATATATTCCCTAGGGTGTAGCAGAATTTAGGTTGAGGAACAGAATTTAAATTTACTCCCTAGGATGTAATACAATTTACGTTTACTGCCTAGGGTGTAAGACAATTCACTTTTACTGTCTAGAGTGTAATATAATTTATGTTTACTGCCTAGGGAATGATGTATATATTCCCTAGGGTGTAGCAGAATTTAGGTTCAGGAACATAATTTAAGTTTACTCCCTAGGATGTAATACAATTTACGTTTACTGCCTAGGGTGTAAGACAATTCACTTTTACTGTCTAGAGTGTAATATAATTTATGTTTACTGCCTAGGGAATGATGTATATATTCCCTAGGGTGTAGCAGAATTTAGGTTCAGGAACATAATTTAAGTTTACTCCCTAGGATGTAATACAATTTACGTTTACTGCCTAGGGTGTAAGACAATTCACTTTTACTGTCTAGAGTGTAATATAATTTACGTTTACTGCCTAGGGTATGATGTATATCATTCCCTAGGATGTTACACAATTTAGGTTCACTGTCTAGGGCGTAATACCACATCTTTATTCCCTAGAGAAGAGAGAAGAGAATGGAAAAAATGTATAAAAGTATAGAGGAAAATGCAAACCTTGATATATATATTCCCTAGAGTGTAATACAATTTAGGTTTACTTTCTAGGTTGTAACAGAATTTACATTTACTGCCTAGGGTATGATGTATGTATTCCCTATGGCGTAACACAAGTTAGATTCAGTGCCTAGGATGTAATATCGTATCTTTATCCCCTAGGGTGTAACACAATTTACGTTTACTCTATAGGATGTAACAGAATTCATGTTTACTGCCTAGGGTATGATGTATATATTCCTCAGAGTGTAACATAATTTAGGTTCACCGCCTAGGGTGTAATACCGCATCTTTATTCCTTAGGGTGTAACACAATTTACGTATACTCTCTAGGATGTAACACAATTTAGGTTCACCGCCTAGGGTGTAATACTGCATCGTTATTCCTTAGGGTGTAACACAATTTACGTATACTCTCTAGGATGTAACACAATTTAGGTTCACCGCCTAGGGTGTAATACCGCATCTTTATTTCCTAGGGTGTAACACAATTTACGTATACTCTCTAGGATGTAACACAATTTAAGTTTACTGCCTAGGGTCTAATATCAGATACTTTATTTCCTAGGGTGTAACACAATTTACGTTTACTCTCTGGAATGTAACACAATTTAAATGTACTGCCTAGGGTGTAATACCAAATACTTTATTCCCTAGGGCATAATAGAATTCACGTTTAGTCCTTAGGATGCAATACAATTCACGATTAGTCCCTAGGGTGTATTTTATGTTTACTGCCTAGGTTATGATGCAATATACTTGTGTCCCTAGGAAGTAAGATAATTTAGGTTCACTGTCTAGGGTGTAATACCGTATATTTATTCCCAAGGGTATAACACAATTTACTTTTACTGCCTAGGGTGTAATATCATATACTTTATTTCCTAGGCAGTAAATGTAAATTAGGTTACATTCTAGAGACTAAACGTAAATTGTATTTCACCCTAGGAAATAAAGTATACCTAATTTACATTTACTGCCTAGTGTTTAATACCGTATCTTTACTCCCTAGGTTGTAACACAATTAACGTTTACTCTCTAGGGCGTAACAGAATTTACGTTTACTGTCTAGAGTGTAATACCATATACTTTAATCCCTAGGGTGTAATAAAATTCACTTTTACTCTCTAGAGTGTCACATAATTTACGTTTGCTACCTAGGGTATGATGTGCTATGTCTATTTCGACAACAGTCAAAGTCAAAATTAGCATTTCAAAGTGCTGTAGTATTCAGAAAGTAATTATATCGCAGTACTATATTTATTTTATATAACACTTGTCATTGGTGCCAGTTTGAATTTGAAAAAGTAAAAAATGTTTTGCTCCCCTATATTATAAAGAAATTACGAGCATTTGAAAGAAGGTAAATAAATGGGTATATTAAATTTCACTGCCGCCCCCAAAGTTAGCCGGCAACTGTCTATCGGGTTATTGTAGTCCTCGTTATAACTTCTAATTAGATATTACTCATATATCTCTTAAAATTCTTATATATTTTGTAGATCTACTCTGTCTCAATATGTCGCATACCAATACAAATCCAATTCTTAACCCACACACTCGTCCTCGCGGTGAAGTCCGCTCGGAATCAATAGCCCACACTCCGGCAGCCAGATTAATCGCGGATCTATAAATCGAGTAAACGTGATCCCGCGATCGGAATCCGCTAGTTCCATTGAACTTTCGTCCCGCGGCGATATTAATAATGGTAATGATACGCGCGTGTTATTGTTACGTCGCAACAATGCGCACACTATGACTCTCCAGTAGAAATCACTAATCAAGTACGTACAGTAACAACAAAAAATAGCATTTTATACTAATATAATTGTTGTTAAATTCTACACAATATTTTGAAAGTCTAAAAAAAATCATGCGCGGAACTTTATAAAAAGTTGCAACAATTTTCAAACGTCATTTAAAAAAAAAAATTTTACATTTTTGTTTTTATTCACAATTCCATAAGGAAGGTGATTAAGATTTTATAATCCTTTTGTTCGAAATTAATTTTCTAAATGTTGCTCCCAAAAGTATACATTGAGAGAAGACAAGATTTTAATTTTTAAGCTTTCACCAAAAACTACTCAATACGAAGTTACGTAAGATAATAAAAAAATTGGATTGATAATGTGCAGTAGTATATATACTACTGCTAATTTTTCCCTGTAAGTATTATGTATGGATTATTATTCAGGAAATATGTATTATTTTAATTTTATACTGTTTTGTATATTATTCCATCTTAACACCTATATACACAATAACTATGGACGAACACACCACCCATGGAAGAATAGATCCATGTTCTCAATATCGGAACGTCGCCTTAGACTGTCCCAATAACAAGACCTAATAATAGGAATTTCCGCACAAAAACTGTGTCTTCTTCACCACTTCGTATGATAAAGTAAAAATCGAGTATATCCAGTATGCGTCGATGAGGGCGATAGATTTAAGCACCTGTAGTTTTTTATTAATGATAGTATTAGTCAATCGCAGTTCGCACAAAAAACGGCAAGTTTAGCATATCGCAATGCGAAACGCGCGCCGCCGACGCGCACGCCTTGCCCCTACGCAAATTGTTGCCATATGAAAGTTAATAGCCAGTTTTTTTGTTGTTGCAATTTTCCGATTGAGAAACAACGCTGCCGGTGCGTGCGTGTGTGTGTGTGTTGCTCCAACCTGCCGGCACCGCTCGTGTCCGTAATAAATTAATCCGCATTTTTCGCGTTTATGTATGAATGGTCGCACAACCTACCCGAACATAATTGTAAAAGCACTACATACCATTTCGTCAAGGCTCTTCAAGTCGTTGGTGACGATTTGCGGCAGCGGCCCGTACATCAGCATCGGCTGCTCGTCCTCCATTTCACTGTCGGTTTCTTCTTCGTCGAGCGGTGTTCCATTGATGATGCCCTCTGACATACTCTGCTCCATTTTGCGCTGGTCGGCCGCGATCTCGCGGTCGATTTGACGCTCCATTTGGACCAACATTGGTGCTAACATACCAAATCTATAAAGAAAATTAAAATTGAAATATATTTTTATTTGACAAAATAGATTTGACCGTCGCGCTACCAACTGCACCACGGAAGGTGGTAGTGGGTAACGCGTGAGATGTTTATTATGTCTTATTCACATAATGGACAGACAGAGGCTAGAACTTCAAAATTATACGTTTTTGAGTTTTCCAGACTAAATGCATGTATGTGAATCCTATAATTAGCTAAAGTCTACCTCACTTTATTAGGACGTAGTTTATTTTATGTTCGATGGAAAAACATACAACATCTCTCAATGCCAATAGCATAAGATGGAAATACTTTCTTATACTATTGGTATTGAAGGATGCAGTATGTTTTTTCCATCTAACCTTTATTAACTGTGTTTGATTAATTTTTATGCAAATACTCAAATAAATTTCTTGAAAATTGTGTATTTTTTTTTAAACTACTTTCGTGTAACATTTCTAGTCTACCAGAACATCTGAACAACTTCAAACTGGACAACAATAAGAGACGCTATTCGTGAACGCAAACAGTTAATTGTTAATTTCTCTGAGGTAGCCAACAATACTACCTTAATATGTGGTTTGTTTTAAGAATAAGAGTAAGAGTAGCATCAATATAGTTTTCCTGTGGTGGTCTATCGCTCGAAGTATTGAGGCACCATCTCAACACTTGGAGTGATAGACCGATGTAAGGGAAGAAGTAAAATTGTGTGTGATTTGCACGGAGACAATCAGCCCGGAGTAGCTAAGAACGAGATAAATTAAAGCAGCTTAAGTTATCTAATTGTACTACTAAGGGGCCGATATCCCCCACGAAAGGGGTGTGGGGGCTCATCTGAAACGCCCTACCCTGACCACAAACGGAGAAGAGACGAGGTTATCGTTGCATTGTCAAGAGATTCATGGGCCTGTTGAGTGATTGGGCCTTCCTCATAGACTTGCTTTATTTTTGAAAAATCGACCTCCCTTGGCCAACTCCTTGGCCACTCTGGCTCTCAACAAACTCCTATGCCACTAGGAAACTAGGGCTCAGGATCTTTTCATATCTTTTACTAATCATCTACCACAGAACACACACGGAACGACTCGGCGATATAAAGGAACGAACCCACTTCAGATATAATTAATGATGGACACAAACAAGAAGAAATCGTTTACGGAGCAGAAACTGGATTCCTCAATTCCGGTCGAGGACAAGGGTGCTCAAGCGCACCCCCCATACCGCCCCCTACCCCTCCCTCAGGAAAATTAGGACGGCCATAAACAGAAGTAGGAGGACTTAGCCAATGAACTAGATCTTCAGTTCACCAGAAAGAAAACTGCTAAAGATGGATTTCAAAAACGACAGTGACACGAAAATCTGGCTTTATAGCATCGGGGAAACCACGTAGGAACAAAACGATGGGGCTAAGGTTTAGGGAGGCACCACTGGCTAACCAGGTAAGGGCATCGTCTGGGCTGAGATAAGCGGCACATCTTTCATTTCCTGCTATGCCCCCCCCAAATCAGGGGGGGGGGGAGTTCTACAAATGGCTAATGGTTGAGGGATGATGATCCTCGAGGCCTGCATCATGGAGGAGTTAAATGCCAAGGCAGTGGATCGCGGATCCGCGGTCATGGACCGCATAGGGCGGGGAATGTTGGATCTATCTTTTTTCAGTTCCTCCTTTTTGGTTTCCTTCACCTCATTTCTCACTCTGTCATCTCTAAAGGCATTGACATCAGAACCAGATTTATTTGTATTGGAAATGATTTTGTGCAGTTTCAGTCGTAGTTGGCACATTACAGAATTGTGGTCTAGTCATATGTCTGCACTTGGATAGGTCTTGGCCGATGTTATAGCGTTTTCTGAATCTTCTGTTTATGAGGACACAATCGATTTGATCAGCCAGAGATTTCCAAGTATAGAGCCGTCTGGGTGGAAGCTTGAACCAAGTATTAGCGATAACCATTTCTTTTTCTCTGCATAACTGTATAATACGATCTCCTCTTCCATTTCCTTCTCCAAGTCCATGCCTACCTACGAAGTTTTCTTCCTCGCCCTGTTCAACTTTCAAGTCTCCCATAATCAGGGTGAGCTTTTTGGTATGTTTCAGAGCGGTTTTGATTTTGTCGTAGAAATCTTCGATCTCATCGTCGGATTTGTCCGCAGTTGGGGTGTATACTTGGATGATGATGATTTTGAACGGATTGTTTGAACATGATGACTCTGTCTGAAATCGGTGCCACGTCCAGGACGGTGTTCACTGCGACTTCGCTGAAGATCACTCCCACACAATTCTGATGGTTCTCTTCGTTAATACCTGAGTAGTACATTGTGCAATCGACACTGGACTACTATTCGCCACCTCGTTTCACTTATCTCAATTGCGTTTACCTGCATTCTTTCCATTTCTTGAATAGCATTGTGGATCCCCCTCCTTCGTGTATACTTCTGACGTTCCAAGTACAGATTTTCGTAGCTCTTAGATTGTGTATTTTTCCTGGTTGATTGATTTTTCTTATGTCGTCATTCACCACTTTCGCCCCCGTAGATCCGATTGGGGGAATTGGGACCCCGGATATTAAATTAGTATTGAATGAAGCCATGATGAATTTATTTTGAGGATAATCCGTGAGGACCATTAATGTAGTGGTTTCCTGCTGTCTATTACATCATATGCCGATGACCTATCTGCTGGTCCATCCGCTTTTAGGGGCTTATTTCTTGCCCCTTGGACAAGAGAGTGCCCAGATTTCCCCCGAGGGGAAACGTTTGTTGTTTATCGGCAACGACCAGCATCAGCCACCATTCTAGTGTTTCCATACTCTACCACGGGGAGGTTGCAGATACGGGTTTTTCCTTGATCGGTCTGAAAACCTGCTGGCATTTACTCAGACCTCCAATACTATGCTGCGTTAGAGTACTCTTTTCTAGGGCCATGGAACTCCCACCAAACGAAGGACCCTCAGCTACGGCAGAAGAGGTAGCAACCGCGGCGCGGAGGCTAGAATCACGGAAGGCACCAAGACCCGATGGTGCGAGACAACCCAGATGAGGTCGGGTTGGCACTGATCGCCTGCCTGCGGAAGGGTATCTTCCCAACTGACTGGAAAAAGGCGTGGCTGGTGCTCCTACGAAAGCCAGGAAAACCAGCACAAGATCCGACTGCATGCAATCCCATCTGACCTCTAGACGGTGAAGGTGATGGAAAGGATAGTAGCGCCACGCTACGAGGAGGCTATCGATAACGCACTAATTCGGCCTTAGAAACTATCCACTGTAGATGCCATACAAGCAGTCCAGCGGTGGCGGCAGTGCCTAATTCGGGCCCGCTCAGGAGGAGAACCCATTTTGCCATGATCTCGTTGGACAGAAGCAATTCATTCAAACCATTCGTTGCCGTGGTCTCGTATCCTTGAACTATTGGAAAGGTTCGATGTCCCGGTGTTCTAGAACCACTGGCTGCACTACGGAGATAACTACGAACCCTAGTCCATAGATACGGAAGGGGTAACGAAGGGGTCGGTATGACTGCACCATGTGTCTTAACTCAGCGAATGATACGCACACTATTGGGTTTGCAATGCTAGCCAACGACCGCGACCCAGATAAAGCAATTGAGAAGGCGAACAGAGATATTGAGGATATTGCACGGTGATTCAAGAACATGGGGCTAACTCTAGCGGCGGCCAAGATAGAAGCAAGATGACTATGCACGCGCAGATCTACGGGCTAAAGCTAACTGGAGCACCAACAAACCAGCTTTAAGACCGCTACAGAATACAGCGGAAAGAATACGGGGGGGGGGGGGGGGGGGCGATTGCGATAAGTCAGAAGGCCTGCTGGCTAAAACTGTGTAGGGAGGTCAAGGAAGACTCTATAAACTGGTTTTAAAGAAGATCGGCGCCCGCCCGCCTGGCCATGACGCAATAGTTTCTGGAGGTGCGAAGGTTGTGATAGCTGCCTTATTCCCACCAGCAACAGCCATGACCCAAGAACTACACAGAGCTCAACGCGTAGAAAAAAGTTGAGGTGTCGGTAGGCAGGAAGGCGCCTAGACCTGTTGGACTGCCAAACGAAATAATCAAGGCAGCCGAACCGGCGATCACTAGGATCGCAAACAGATGCCTAGAAAAAAGCCGAGACGATGAAACACAGTAAAGCTAGTCCACATCCGTAAACCTGAAAACCCCTTAACGAATCGTTTGCCTATCGCCCTCTAGGTCTGCTGGACGGAGTGACAAAAACGACTAATTCCGGACCGCCTTACTGAAGCTATTGAAGCTGCCGGAAGCACAACTGGCAGTATGGCTTCAGAAAATTTGGAAAAAAGGAAGCACTGCATGATCACTGTGTCCATTGAACGCAAACGCATTTAACACGCCTTCCTTCATGGAAGCACTAAGGAGAAGAGGCATTCCGCCTGCACTCGCCGGAATAGTCAGATGCTACCTGCAAGACTGTAAGACCCCCGTCTTGCAGTCTTCCAGCTTGACATCACGCATGAAGGAAGGGACGACCCGATTAGTTATCGAGGTGACGGGGGTACCACAGGGCTCTGTTTCGTGCGCCCCTCCTATGGTCTTATGACGACGCACTATATACGACGCTCCCCGAGGACACGACGGTCATCGCGGACGACATGGCACTAGTCGCCCGCGGACGCGATCTAGACGAGACAAGGCAAGAGGCGGAAACGATGGCAGCCTGGATGACGAGCAATGGACTTGGCATTGACGTTGCCAAACCAGAAGTCGCCCTACTCTCCACTGAGAGAGCAGGTGTCCAGGCCGTCAACGAGATTGGATTGTCTGGGTCGACATTCCCGTTGAAAAGGCAGAGCAAAGCACGTGGGAGTCCAATTAGAGTCCAACACCAACCACACCGCACAAGTGTTGGAAGCGACGAAGAAGGCAGCCCGGAGTGAGGCGGCACTAGCAAGGCTGCTACCTAACTTTGGAGGCCCGGATGAAGAGAAGTTGCTGGCGACGGTGTCGCGCGCCCAACTTCTGTACACACCTCCGGCCTGGTTCAATGTAATAAAGATCCGGTGGAATGTGAACAGATTAAGGAGGGCACCAGCGCTCTTTGGATCGCCCGGGCATACAGGTCCACTATGCGGTGGATGTTCTGGCGGCCACCATTCCGGCGGACCTAATGGTGGAAGAGAGCGAAGCCGTATACCGAGGTATTAAAGGGGTAACATCGCTCGAGATAGGAACAGATGAGACAAAGAAGAAAGCCATACTCAAATGGCAAATACGCTGAGACACCTAACACGACATGGACGAAGGGGTTATTTACCCAATTGTATCGACAGAAAACACCTAACAAAACTACTGACAGGACATGCCGTTTTCCAATCCTATTTATAGAGGATTGGGAAGGCGACAAGCGACAGGTGTCGTTACTGCAACAAGACCGACCCACACGTTGTATCGCTGCGACAGGTGGTGTAATATACGAGCCACGTTATGGATAGAACTGGGAAAAGAACGAACCCTCTCCCAGCAAATGGGACGCCTAATGTTACAAAGATTCGAGAACTGGGACGGAGGTGCGAATTGTTTAACGCAAGTGATGAAGCAGAAGTACAACGACGACCTGCAGCCATAAGACATGGTAACGTACAAACAAAACAGGACTGACGTACCTATACACCGGGACAGCATTAGGGGGCTTAGAGTGCCTTTGAGGCACGACGAAACATGAGTTTTGATTTAGCCGGTAGACGCCTCGGCCAAAACGCGGGGTGAATCCGGCACTACCCATGCCTACCACCCAGAATGGGTGGTGACGGGGCATGGCTGTCTTTCGAAGACTTTACCTGACAGGACAGAAAAGGGCATGATTCACCCGCATACAATGCTCTCCATGAAGAGGCTTCATGCAACTTTTTTAAGTTTTACGTCGGTTCTGCCCTCAGGGCATTATTTTCCCGTGGTTTAAACTATTTTTGAGTATGGTTCCAGCTCAAATCATAACTTGTCATTGTTGACTATGCATTTTAATCGCTTGACACTAACTGTAACAGGTAAATAGTTCCGATTTGCTGGGGAAACCGACTGCTCTTTTGGGGTTTCAGGGATTTTTGCTTTTGGGGAACAGGTCATAACGAGAGTCTACCGCAAGGTGATCCTGTCATGGCCTGGTGTCAGAAGATGACTGGTATCCGGACAAAAAAAAACGACGATATGGTCTTGTGTAACACCTGTTACACACTAATGGAATAAATGTAGTACCTAATGAACTTGAGATAAAGGCAATACACCGTGAACACTATGAAGTAGTGATTAAAGATAGACAGATGCAGGACTACTATTTTTCCTCTATCTATTTTACTTAAAGGACATTAATGGAATTAATGTATGCAATGAAACATAGCTGACGAAACGATAGCAATATGTAATTTTATCGAAATAAAAATGCATTAGTAGAAGTAGAAACAAAAAGGACAAATAACAAAAATACTAATACAACTAAAAGTCATTAATAACTACAAGAACATACGAGGGCTATAGAAGAGACTTATTAACAAAAATCTACAATATACAAACATTTAGAAAGTTTGTAACAAATGAACATATTATCTTCGTTGTCTATAAAAATAATCTGATATTAAACATAGCTATCAAGATTCTGAGAAAGAAATCAATCTTTAGCTCCTTTCGTTTATCACTCCGTGCTGCTACGAGCTTATTGCCTCTTGTTCTATTTGCCGCCGGGGATTCGCACAATTCTATCACGGCCCTTACAACCGACGGCGCACGACCGCAAGATACAGCACGCCACGGGGCGACAAGTAATGCTAAACCATGCCAAACGAAAGCGCCTTTTATCAGGCTATCAGCCCTTGACCTCACAAGATTCTTATTAGTACAAAAATAGTATTATTATTAACTTTCACTTACTTAGCTCCAACTCTGGCTACCTCTAACAGGCACAATATCACGTGCTTCTCGTTCTTTCTCATGATGAGATCGTCGGATTCGAAAAGCAAGCATTCCAGGATTTGTAGCGACTCCCTGCACCACCTGATAAAGTTGCTCAAGTTGTCTCTGCAAATAAAACAGAAATCTCACATGAAATTATCGTAAATAGAAATGAAAAGTTATATAATTAATTATCTGAGATTACTATTTTACAATCTCTACTTTTTGGGCTAGATTTTGAGATAGACCTCAGAAATTAGAGGTTTCTGACGTTTTAGAATCTTTGTTTTCTTTTCAATATTCAAGTATCTAGTCACACTAATATTTTACATTACTATACTTATTAATTCGAGTTTCAGGCTATGTTTTAGGTAGTTTTATAGTAAAAACTGAAAACACTTCGAAAATTAAGACGTTGTTTTCAGTTTTTACTAAAAAATAGCTGAAAAACATCCTCAAACTTTCAGGAAATGATTACATGGGTCGATTATAACTAAAATACAATGTTTAAAGAAAATAGAAAACAATAATTCGACAAAAAAAACAAAGACCTTGTTTTTTTTTCAGCCGAAAATAATTTAATTTACGATCGATCTGAAATGTTGCATAATCATTACACTTGTTTTATTTTAATATCGTAGGCGATTTTGAGTCGTTTCCATGCACATCCTAGTGAGTAATCGCTAATGAATTCGAGTAAAAACTCGAGTTTTCATTTTCGACTTTTGAGTGTAAAACTAGCTGAGCATTAGCCTGAAACTTTCAGGAAACTATTACTTGGGTCGATTATAATAAAAATACAAAGTTTAGAAAAAAATCGAAAAAATCAAATTCGACCAAAAACTTGTTATTTTTCCTCCAAATAGTTTATTTTAACGATCAATCTAAAATTTTGCTTAACCATATGTTTTTTGAGTGTCAAAATCGGAGCCATTATATATATATATATATATATATATATATATATATATATATATATATATATATATATATTAAGCCATTTAACACTTTGAGTTATTCGCTCATTAATTCGACTGAAAACCAATATGGTTATGGTTATATATATATATATATATATATATATATATATATATATATATATATATATATATATATATATTATACTAAATGATTTTATATCTGAGACGGTTTTTAACTTTAAAACTTTTAACCTATATCTGTACATAAATAATACTGACTTTTTCACATGTAATTTTGTATATAGGTTGTTTGCTTACAAAAAGTTTATGTTTTATAGTATATAATTATATTTTGAGATGAACAAATAAAAAATATCTATCTATCAAGTTACTGTTTGCAGTCTATAACTATCATTAGCTATGATTTGTGTAAATTAAAATAATAGCAATAATATATTATTGTTATTGTACTGTAATTGGATTTATTCTGTATGATAATACAACTTATTATTATTATTAATAATAATAGTAACTTTTATACGGATAAGAGTGAATATTTAGCATTGTATGAATAGTGTAATAAATACGTGTAGGTATGTAATAAAAGTATGTTACACTTTTAACACCTATATTTATCACCGTGAATCATTCCGGTCGCAAACAGGAAGACCGGCGAAGGATTCTTGGCTCGGTTTCATAATACGACCGCTCCGTCATCCTGGCTGACACACGCCGGAGCGAAAAAGGAAGGCACCGAGCACAGCGCCCAGCAGTCAGGAGCATTGTCTCTGAAAGTTCACAGCGACCACCCACGTGCCTCCTGACGAGGAGAACGATCATTTCGAATCGTATTGATGCGGGTCGATAAAATGACTATTGTATATGCAAATGCAAAAAAAGAGTCTCTCGGTGTAGATTTAAATTTTGGTAGCAGCCCACGTTTCGATATTTAAGAGCAAATGCCATGAGTAATCAACATACAAAAATATACTAATGATTTCACAATTTTTTCCGCCACAAAATAAATGAAATCATTACTTTGTTTTGTATACGTTCATATAACTACAAATTTCGAAATTAAATATATATATATATATATATATATATTGTTTGTAGTAAACGTTGATGCAATTGTGATGTTCTACAATACAAATCCATCTCTAAGGGGCTATTATATGTATAATGTCCGAATTTCTCAATTTTGATGCGAAAAAATAATGTCTGTTTTGATGTTAGTATTTCTTTTTCGTTTTTCATTCTTCATTATCCTAATTACTTCTGTATTGGTTACCCGGATCGTTCATGGCATTCATAGTATAGTCCGTAATCCCATACCTCTAGCCTATCAATGTTTGCTGGCTTGTGCCTATAGGTACTTGTATATTGCTACTTGTTCTTTGGTTTCAGTGTGGACACAGATGTTGCAGTTGTTTTATGATGCTTTTTATCATTACCATAAATTTGGTCTTGTTCGTATTTAGTGATAAATATCCACGCCCGCTCTGAACCCTGAACTCTCGATATTTTGATTAATGGTTGTGTTTAGGTAGTTGTATTTTGCTACTTGTTCTTTGGTTGCAGTGTGGACACAGATATTGCAGTTGTTTTATGATGCTTTTTGTCATTACCATAAATTTGGTCTTCTTCGTAATTAGTGATAAATATCCACTCCCGCTCTGACCCTGAACTCTCGATCTTTTGGTTAATTGGTTGTGTCTAGGTAGATGTATTTTACTACTTGTTCTCTGGTTTCAGTGTGGACACAGATGTTGCAGTTGTTTTATGCTGCTTTTTGTCATTGCCATAAATTTGGTCTTCTTGGTATTTAGTGATAAATATCCACTCCCACTCTGACCCTGAACTCTCGATGTTTTGGTTAATTGGTTGTGTCTAGGTAATTGTATTTTGCTACTAGTTCTTTGATTCCAGTGTGGACACAGATATTGCAGTTGTTTTATGATGCTTTTTGTCATTACCATACATTTGGTCTTCTTCGTATTTAGTGATAAATATCCACTCCCGCTCTGACCCTGAACTCTCGATATTTTGGTTAATGATTGTGTCTAGGTAGTTGTATTTTACTACTTGTTCTTTGGTTTCAGTGTGGACACAGATGTTCCAGCTGTTTTATGATGCTTTTTGTCATTACCATAAATTTGGTCTTCTTCGTATTTAGTGATAAATATCCACGCCCGCTCTGACCCTGAACTCTCGGTATTTTGGTGAATTGGTTTTGCCTAGGTAGTTGTATTTTGCTACTTGTTCTTTGGTTTCAGTGTGGACACAGATGTTGCAATTGTTTTATGATGCTTTTTGTCATTACCATAAATTTGATCTTCTTCGTATTTAGTGATAAATATCCACTCCCACTCTGACCCTGAACTCTCGATATTTTGGTTAATTGGTTGTGTCTAGGTAGTTGTACTTTGCTACTTGTTCTTTGGTTTCAGTGTGGACACAGATGTTGCTGTTGTTTTATGATGCTTTTTGTCATTACCATAAATTTGGTCTTCTTCGTATTTAGTGATAAATATCCACTCCCACTCTGACCCTGAACTCTCGATATTTTGGTTAATGGTTGTGTGTAGGTAGTTGTATTTTGCTACTTATTCTCTGGTTTCAGTATGGACACAGATGTTGCAGTTGTTTTATGATGCTTTTTGTCATTACCATACATTTGGTCTTCTTCGTATTTAGTGATAAATATCCACTCCCGCTCTGACCCTGAACTCTCGATATTTTGGTTAATGATTGTGTCTAGGTAGTTGTATTTTACTACTTGTTCTTTGGTTTCAGTGTGGACACAGATGTTCCAGCTGTTTTATGATGCTTTTTGTCATTACCATAAATTTGGTCTTCTTCGTATTTAGTGATAAATATCCACGCCCGCTCTGACCCTGAACTCTCGGTATTTTGGTGAATTGGTTTTGCCTAGGTAGTTGTATTTTGCTACTTGTTCTTTGGTTTCAGTGTGGACACAGATGTTGCAATTGTTTTATGATGCTTTTTGTCATTACCATAAATTTGATCTTCTTCGTATTTAGTGATAAATATCCACTCCCACTCTGACCCTGAACTCTCGATGTTTTGGTTAATTGGTTGTGCCTAGGTAGTTGTATTTTGCTACTTATTCTCTGGTTTCAGTATGGACACAGATGTTGCAGTTGTTTTATGATGCTTTTTGTCATTACCATAAATTTGGTCTTCTTCGTATTTAGTGATAAATATCCACTCCCACTCTGACCCTCAACTCTCGATATTTTGGTTAATGATTGTGCCTAGGTAGTTGTATTTTGCTACTTGTTCTTTGGTTTCAGTGTGGATACAGATGTGGCAGTTGTTTTATGATGCTTTTTGTCATTACCATAAATTTGGTCTTCTTCATATTTAGTGATAAATATCCACTCCCACTCTGACCCTCAACTCTCGATATTTTGGTTAATGATTGTGCCTAGGTAGTTGTATTTTGCTACTTGTTCTTTGGTTTCAGTGTGGATACAGATGTGGCAGTTGTTTTATGATACTTTTTGTCATTACCATAAATTTGGTCTTTTTCGTATTTAGTGATAAATATCCACTCCCACTCTGACCCTGAACTCTCGATATTTTGGTTAATTGGTTGTGTCTAGGTAGTTGTACTTTGCTACTTGTTCTTTGGTTTCAGTGTGGACACAGATGTTGCTGTTGTTTTATGATGCTTTTTGTCATTACCATAAATTTGGTCTTCTTCGTATTTAGTGATAAATATCCACTCCCACTCTGACCCTGAACTCTCGATATTTTGGTTAATGGTTGTGTGTAGGTAGTTGTATTTTGCTACTTATTCTCTGGTTTCAGTATGGACACAGATGTTGCAGTTGTTTTATGATGCTTTTTGTCATTACCATACATTTGGTCTTCTTCGTATTTAGTGATAAATATCCACTCCCGCTCTGACCCTGAACTCTCGATATTTTGGTTAATGATTGTGTCTAGGTAGTTGTATTTTACTACTTGTTCTTTGGTTTCAGTGTGGACACAGATGTTCCAGCTGTTTTATGATGCTTTTTGTCATTACCATAAATTTGGTCTTCTTCGTATTTAGTGATAAATATCCACGCCCGCTCTGACCCTGAACTCTCGGTATTTTGGTGAATTGGTTTTGCCTAGGTAGTTGTATTTTGCTACTTGTTCTTTGGTTTCAGTGTGGACACAGATGTTGCAATTGTTTTATGATGCTTTTTGTCATTACCATAAATTTGATCTTCTTCGTATTTAGTGATAAATATCCACTCCCACTCTGACCCTGAACTCTCGATATTTTGGTTGATTGGTTGTATCTAGGTAGTTGTATTTTGCTACTTGTTCTTTGGTTACAGTGTGGACACAGATGTTGCAATTGTTTTATGATACTTTTTGTCATTACCATACATTTGGTCTTCTTCGTATTTAGATATAAATATCCACTCCCACTCTGACCCTGAACTCTCGATATTTTGGTTAATTGGTTGTGTCTAGGTAGTTGTATTTTACTACTTGTTCTTTGGTTTCAGTGTGGACACAGATGTTGCAGTTGTTTTATGATGCTTTTTGTCATTACCATAAATTTGGTCTTCTTCGTATTTAGTGATAAATATCCACTCCCGCTCTGACCCTGAACTCTCGATCTTTTGGTTAATTGGTTGTGTCTAGGTAGTTGTATTTTGCTACTTGTTCTTTGGTTGCAGTGTGGACACAGATATTGCAGTTGTTTTATGATGCTTTTTGTCATTACCATAAATTTGGTCTTCTTCGTATTTAGTGATAAATATCCACTCCCGCTCTGACCCTGAACTCTCGATCTTTTGGTTAATTGGTTGTGTCTAGGTAGTTGTATTTTGCTACTTGTTCTTTGGTTGCAGTGTGGACACAGATATTGCAGTTGTTTTATGATGCTTTTTGTCATTACCATAAATTTGGTCTTCTTCGTATTTAGTGATAAATATCCACTCCCGCTCTGACCCTGAACTCTCGATCTTTTGGTTAATTGGTTGTGTCTAGGTAGTTGTATTTTGCTACTTGTTCTTTGGTTGCAGTGTGGACACAGATATTGCAGTTGTTTTATGATGCTTTTTGTCATTACCATAAATTTGGTCTTCTTCGTATTTAGTGATAAATATCCACTCCCACTCTAACCCTCAACTCTCGATATTTTGGTTAATTGGTTGTGCCTAGGTAGTTGTATTTTGCTACTTGTTCTTTGGTTTCAGTGTGGACACAGATGTTGCAGTTGTTTTATGATGCTTTTTGTCATTACCATAAATTTGGTCTTCTTCGTATTTAGTGATAAATATCCACTCCCGCTCTGACCCTGAACTCTCGATCTTTTGGTTAATTGGTTGTGTCTAGGTAGTTGTATTTTGCTACTTGTTCTTTGGTTGCAGTGTGGACACAGATATTGCAGTTGTTTTATGATGCTTTTTGTCATTACCATAAATTTGGTCTTCTTCGTAATTAGTGATAAATATCCACTCCCGCTCTGACCCTCAACTCTCGATATTTTGATTAATGGTTGTGTTTAGGTAGTTGTATTTTGCTACTTGTTCTATGGTTTCAGTGTGGACACAGATGTTGCAGTTGTTTTATGATGCTTTTTGTCATTACCATAAATTTGTCTTCTTCGTATTTAGTGATAAATATCCACTCCCGCTCTAACCCTGAACTCTCGATATTTTGGTTAATTGGTTGTGCCTAGGTAGTTGTATTTTGCTACTTGTTCTTTGGTTTCAGTGTGGACACAGATGTTGCAGTTGTTTTATGATGCTTTTTGTCATTACCATAAATTTGGTCTTCTTCGTATTTAGTGATAAATATCCACTCCCGCTCTAACCCTGAACTCTCGATATTTTGGTTAATGATTGTGTCTAGGTAGTTGTATTCTGCTACTTGTTCTTTGGTTTCAGTGTGGACACAGATGTTGCAGTTGTTTTATGATGCTTTTTGTCATTACCATAGTTTTGGTCTTCTTCGTATTTAGTGATAAATATCCACGCCCGCTCTGACCCTGAACTCTCGATATTTTGGTTAATTGGTTGTGCCTAGGTAGTTGTATTTTGCTACTTGTTCTTTGGTTTCAGTGTGGACACAGATGTTGCTGTTGTTTTATGATGCTTTTTGTCATCACCATAAATTTGGTCTTCTTCATATTTAGTGATAAATATCCACGCCCGCTCTGACCCTGAACTCTCGATGTTTTGGTTAATTGGTTGTGTCTAGGTAGTTGTATTTTGCTACTTGTTCTTTGGTTTCAGTGTGGACACAGATGTTGCAGTTGTTTTATGATGCTTTTTGTCATTACCATAAATTTGGTCTTCTTCGTATTTAGTGATAAATATCCACTCCCACTCTGATCCTCAACTCTCAATATTTTGGTTAATGATTGTGTCTAGGTAGTTGTATTTTGCTACTTGTTCTTTGGTTTCAGTGTGGACACAGATGTTGCTGTTGTTTTATGATGCTTTTTGTCATCACCATAAATTTGGTCTTCTTCATATTTAGTGATAAATATCCACGCCCGCTCTGACCCTGAACTCTCGATGTTTTGGTTAATTGGTTGTGTCTAGGTAGTTGTATTTTACTACTTGTTCTTTGGTTTCAGTGTGGACACAGATGTTGCAGTTGTTTTATGATGCTTTTTGTCATTACCATAAATTTTGTCTTCTTCGTACTTAGTGATAAATATCCACTCCCGCTCTGACCCTGAACTCTCGATATTTTGGTTAATGATTGTGTCTAGATAGTTGTATTTTGCTACTTGTTCTTTGGTTTCAGTGTGGACACAGATGTTGCAGTTGTTTTATGATGCTTTTTGTCATTACCATAAATTTGGTCTTCTTCGTATTTAGTGATAAATATCCACTCCCGCTCTGACCCTGAACTCTCGATATTTTGATTAATGGTTGTGTTTAGGTAGTTGTATTTTGCTACTTGTTCTTTGGTTGCAGTGTGGACACAGATGTTGCAGTTGTTTTGTGATGCTTTTTGTCATAACCATAAATTTGGTCTTCTTCGTATTTAGTGATAAATATCCACTCCCGCTCTGACCCTCAACTCTCGATATTTTGGTTAATAGTTGTGCCTAGGTAGTTGTATTTTGCTACTTGTTCTTTAGCTTCAGTGTGGACATAGATGTTGCTGTGGTTTTATGATGCTTTTGGTCATTACCATAGATTTGGTCTTCTTCGTATTTAGTGATAAATATCTACTCCCGCTCTGACCCTGAATTCGACCAGGCATTCTGCGCATACATTTCTAACAAGATGTGGACTTCTTCTCCATCATGAGACCTAATATTCGCCATTGCGCTCTCGGAGGCTCTACTGGACGAGAGAATTGCCCAGTTAAAGAACACCGCCCCTGACCCGGACGGCATTCCCAACATGGCACTCAAAAACTTGCCCCCAAGGGCTATCGATTTCGTTATGTATGATACAGACATATCTAAACATACGAATGCTTGTATCGTGTCCAATCTCCTTCTAGATTATTTATTACTGACTTAACGACACTATTGTTGTAAATGCTATTAAAATATACAGAAATAGTAATGTTAATTACCTTGCAAAAAATGTCCCTGGCTTGGCGGTGGCGAAGAATTTAACGTCTGCTATCTCCACCAGAGTTTGCGCCTGCGCTAAACTCCCGGTGGTTGATCTAGCCATCAGTTTTCTGGCTTGCTTCTTCTGGACATACTCAGCAGCTTGCACTTTAACTGCGTTTGCGTGCTAAAACAAATTTAAAAAAACAGGTTTCAATACTATACAATTAAAATCTACAAAGCATGAATTATATAGACTTATATTCGTCAAGAAATTTGAAGTGGAGTGCGCGTTATATTTCGTATGCACACTTAGTACTATGCGCATATGTCTTGATAACAAATTTGAGTGAAATTTAGACTACCAATTATTTCTAGTACGAGGCACGGCCAAAAAGTAATTATACTGTTGCCAGGAGGGTTACTTTTATTTCTATGTGTATTTTTATTTTTATGTATTTTTGTTGTTATGTTTGATGATATTGAAGAACAGTTTTTTTGTGAGGATAATGCTAATAAAGGTCTTTTTTTACTGGCCATCTCGTGCTGTGAGCATTTTTCCCTCCAAGGTTGGTAACACTGAGTGGTCATGGGGGTTCTACTAAACACAACGAGCACCGGTAGGCCTCGTTAGTATGAAAACTTAGTAGTGTCCCTTTGTGTGAAATATATCGATAAGAAATCCTGCCAGGTGAAGGATGTCATCAGATTTCCTCTTGCAGAAGGAAAAGCACTTACTGACATTTCTACGTGGGGGTTAATAAATATAAGAGAGAGGACAAACTGGAGTATGTTAGGAGGAAACTATATGAGAGTGAGGTAAAACACCTACTGACATTTCTACACGGATCAAATTTGTTTATGGGGAAGGTGTTATGAACAGCACGAACGTGTTTAAGTGTTGTGATGACTTTAATGAATGAAGAGCGAATGACGATCAGAGGAATGGAAGACCTTCTATTTTGACCATGAGTTGGTGCCAAAAAAAACGATGAAGCTGTTTGTGAAGACCTGCTATTGACAGTGGATGACAATTCTGTAATCTCTGCGGATCTCTCTTATACGAAACAACTGCAGAAAGGCTGGGACGAAAATTGTGCCCTTCGGGTTCCCTAAAGGTCGTTTTAGACAAGACAATTTCTTGGCTCAAAAGTTGTTCAAGAAATGAATTCATATATCCTCCTCCCATACAATTTGTCCTTGACAAATAGAACGCGTTATATTTTTTCATTCAATCTACCATCCAATTCAATATTTCAAATAATTTTCTGTAGATACGAGACAATTTAGATTGTCTCGCATCTTGACTAACTTTTGATTCAAGAAATTGTCTTGTATAAAACAACCTTAAGAATGATCAGGAGCTACTTAAAGAACCAAAAGTTAATCGTGGAAAATGCGGACATTTACATATCAATAGGAAATGCGAGAATATATGTAATATAGGTATTTATTATGTAGACTGTATGTGCAAGTGCATAGATCAAATATTATTAAACTCAAGTGAATTAGATATACAAAGCAGATAACATGTTGATTTATGACATTTCTTCATACTCATATAAGATTAGTGACAGTCGACAAACACGGGAATTGTGTTGCCGACAGGCGATGCATTCGCATAGATAGCGGGCATGTGAGGCGAAGGCCGACGTCGCTCTTTTATGGGGCGGAATCATAAAAAAAGGCGCAGGCTTTATCTGGAGCAAAATTTATACGCCGCGACAAATTCCGCGAATGAAACGCATGTAAGGTCAGGTCCCCGTGCATATTTTTTCCTCGTGGCTAAGCACCGCTATGCTCGATTAGCAGACGTTTCATCATTGATTAATTAAACAGAAATAGTTAGTTACGCAAATTTAGATAGTAAAGATAATTAGAATAACATGGTCTGATATAAACGAATGCCTCCTATAAACTATTTCAGATTTACAGGGTCCAAGCTCTTCCAGATGAAACTTGAATGAAAGACAATATATTTATATCTACTGATACTTTATAGCAATAAATGTCCAGAAAGTATGAATACTCGGTTTGTATATTTTAAACATCTAAAAAAAAGAACAAGTTTTTGTTGGTATATATCGCACCTTGAGAGAACTGTCGCAACTTCCTATACAGTTTTTTGATAAATGCTAATGTTAAAGATTGCAGTAGTTTTACTATTGAGTATAATGTAATCTATTTTTTGCTTAAATATCAATTTGGTTTATTCTAAACGCAAAAAAAGATTTTATACCATTTAGCAAAAAAGTAAAAAAATGTCAAAAAAATTCAAAAAAGGCAAAAAAGTCCCAAAAGTCAAAAAAGTTAAAAAAAGTCAAAAAAGTCACAAAAGTCAAAAAAGTCAAAAAAGTCAAAAAAGTCAAAAAAGTCAAAAAAGTCAAAAAAGTCAAAAAAGTCAAAAAAGTCAAAAAAGTCAAAAAAGTCAAAAAAGTCAAAAAAGCCAAAAAGGTCAAAAAAGTCAAAAAAGTCAAAAAAGTCAAAAAAGTCAAAAAAGTCAAAAAAGTCAAAAAAGTCAAAAAAGTCAAAAAAGTCAAAAAAGTCAAAAAAGTCAAAAGTGAAAAAAAGTCGAAAAAGTCGAAAAAGTAAAAAAAGTCAAAAATGTAAAAATGTCAAAAAAATCGAATGTAATGTAACAATGTAAATAGTTTGTTAACTTAACGGATGTAGCCATCCCAAAAAATATATCGGATTTTCTCTCTTTGGGTCCTAAATGTTGTGTTCCTTCTGCTGGTGCAGACATCAACATAACGAGACTTGTAACTAGTGTTGAGTCAATTATAGATTTACACCCTCCCACTGACCGAGATCTTATCAGAGCCAGAGCAGCCAATATCATTACTAATGGTTTACTAACTAATACCCATTTAAGAGACCCTACCAAAGACTGGGTATCCTGTAGATTTTTCCAGAGGTCACACCCTAATATCATTGTAGTTAAGGCTGATAAGGGAGAAGTCACTCTGGGTATGTGTTTGACGTCTTACCACCAGAAGGTGCACGATTTTCTGGATGATTCAGACACCTACACCCTAATAGACCATGGCCCTACTTCGGCCTATCAGAGAAGGAATAATGAGTGGGTCAAACATCGTAAGTCCAAGGGACTCATTGATGATGTAATGTCAAAACGATTGACTGTTTATAAAGCTGCTTTTCCCAAATTGTATGGCTTACTCTCACTTCACGACTTTCACAGTTTTTGACTGACATCCTCACTGAGTCTCTGGACTCGCACCCTCTTTACGGCGTGGCTAGCTCCTTCGAATGTTCAAGGACCTATAACAATTTTCAAGTACCTCCGGGGTTCGTCATTGTATCTTTTGACGTGGTGTCTCACCAACATCCCTCTAGACTTAGTTTTTGACATCATCACCCTGAAGTGGGAAACTATTGAGGGTCACTGCACTCTTGACCTTGATTCATTAATCACGTCAATCAAACTTATCTTCAACACCAGCTACTTCAGCTACAGAGATAAGTTTTACGCTCAGGTGTTTGACACACCGATGGGATCCATTGAGTCCGATACTTAGTGAGGCGGTCCGTGGCGCAGTGGTCTAAGGCCCAATTCACACATAAGCGGCGTCGGGCGCAGGCGCGCTGTAGGCGAGGCGCAGGCGCGACGTCGCACAGGCGATTGTGATGTCCATGTGCAGTGAATGGGTGGACATTAAACCTTATTTTTACATAGAGACGGCGTGGAAGAGTTATGCCTCTCGCTTCTTCGCCTACCGTATTTTAGGCGAAGATCCGAAGACGCGGTGACGGCGCTGCGAGAGGCACGACGCTTCAAGCCCCCTGTATATAAACATGTGATGCAATGCTTACTTGGATGACGAGGCACGGGCATTTGCCTCGTGCCTCTCGCCGCGCCGGCACCGCGTCTTCGCCTAAGACACGGTAGGCGAAGAGGCGAAACTCTTCCACGTCGCCTCTATGTAAACATAAGGTGCAATGTCCACCCCTTCACTGCACATGGACATCACAATCGCCTGTGCAACGTCGCGCCTGCGCCCGACGCCGCTTATATGTGAAGTGGGCCTAAGGCGACGGTCTGAAGCCATTGCGTGCGGAACGTTGGTTCGAATCCACCGCTAGTCGGGAAACTTTTCTATAAAAAGTTGACCCGACTAGCATATAATGGATGTTGTATGAGGCACAATAGGTCCGTGAAGGGCTACAGTGCACACAACCTAGGGGCGAGGGCTGTACTCACCATGAACAAAAAGTTGGTGATGTAGTGGACTACCTCCTAGATGAGGTTACTACATCCCTTGACTATAACTTTTCATTTATCAAGAACTATGTCGATGACATAATCTGCTGCCTTCCTACAGACAGAGTGAATTCCACTTTATGTGCCCTCAATGTTTTCAACCACCACCTTAAATTCACAGTTGAGAGAGAGAGATGATGGAAACCAGTCGGTCCCCTTCTTAGATACGAAATACTCCGAATAACGTTCTTATGTTGGATTGGTATCAAAAACTAACTTCCTCAGGGAGGTACATACATTTTTATTCCAACCATCCCTACAAGATAAAATGCAATGTCCTCACCGCCATGGGCAAAAGATTGAGACAAATTTGCCATCCTCATAAGAACCTTCAGTTCTTGGTCTCTACCTTTATTAGCAATGGCTACCCATCACGGTTGGCCCACAAGCTTATCCACTCAGTCAGATTACGTTTTAATAGAAAAAGGAGCAAAATAATAGATACAAGGGTAAAGAGAAGCTACAAAATTGGAAGTGACCACTATCTAGTTGTGACGACAATTAAGGAAGATAACCAAGACAGTAACAGAAGGATCCAGCGACCAAATATAGCAATAAACTACAGCAAGATAAGATCATACAAACTTAGAGAAAAAGAAACAGTAATACAATATATGGAGAAAATGGAAATGAAGATAGAAGTGACCAACGATAGAGAAGAAGTAGAGGAAATGTGGAATTACCTAAAGAAAAATATGCTTGAGACAGCAAAAGAGACATGTGATACGAAGAAAAGCACTAACAAGAAACAACATACAGCCTGGTGGTCGGAAGACATACGAGAGAAAACAAAAAAGAAAAAAGCATGGCAAAGATACCTAAACGACAGAAATAGCGAAAACTACAAAAAATAAAGAGACAAGAGACAAATAGTAAAAAACGAGGTTAGAATAGCAAAAACCAGGGAATGGGAAAAGTTCGGAGAGACAATGGAAAAAACGCAAGGGAAAACCAAAAGCTACTTTATAAAACCCTAAAAGATTGCAGGAAAGAAAAAGGACAAGAAATGAGATACATACAAGACAAACAAGGAAGAATGCTGAAAGAAAACGAAGAAATATTAAAACGATAGAAAGAATATTTTAAAGAATTACTAACTTCAAATAACGACAAAGAACAAAAGACAAGAATTAGAGTAAAGAACAACACAGAAGCAGATACAGAGAGTATCAAGCAACAAGAACTACTAGAAATAATAAGGGAATTAAAAATAGGAAGAGCACCAGGACAAGAGCAGATTAGAGCGGAAATGATGAAGCATCTGGGCCCGGTAGGTAAAGAAAAATAACTATGGAAACTACTGAACAGCATATGGAGCACAAATACTATACCAAAAGACTGGCAAACAGCACTAATCGTACCAATACACAAGAAAAGGGACAAGACGAAGTGCTCAAATTATAGAGGCATAACACTAATAAGTATAGGGATGAACATTTTAGAAAAGACAATAAACAAGAGAATAATAGAAGAATAGTCTGGACACTAGAAGAATCGCAATGCGGTTTTAGGAAAGGAAGATCCACACAGGACAACATCTTCACAATAAAACAAATCACAGAAAAAAGAACTATAAATAATAAAAACACATATTTAGGATTCATAGACCTAGAAAAAGCGTTCGAGGTGATTCCAAGAAATAAATTATGGAAAATCCTGGAAGAGAGAGGTGTAGAAAGAAAGAAAGTCGAATTAATACAAAACATATATAATAACAACACCCATGCAATAATACACAAGGGACAAACATCAAGAACATTTAGGACAACCACTGGACTAAGACAAGGAGGCGGGCTCAGTCCTACGTTATTTATCATATACATGGATGGAATAATGAAGAGCATGAAACCAGAAATCAAAAAAGCAAATATAGGGTACAAAAACATGCAAGTGGTAAGAAACATTAGCTGATGATGTCGTAGTGATAGCTAATCTGCAGTCCAACCTGAGTGTATGGAACAGACATCTAGAAAAGTATAATATGAAAATGAATTATAACAAAATAAAAGTGATGGTAATAGGAAACCGGAAAGAACAAATAAATATAAAGATAGAACAACACAAAATAGAGCAAGTAGAACCATTCAAATACCTAGGAGTAGCACTGACAGAAGACGGAAAAATGGAAGGTGAACTTAGTAACAGAATAAACAATACCGTTAAAACATAGAACGTACTGTGCAATATACTGATCAACAAAAAAGAGATGAGCAGAAGGACAAAAATAAATATATACAAAAGCATATATAGACCTATACTGACATATGGGAGCGAGACGTGGAAACTAACGAAGAGGGACAGAAGTAGAATATAGGCAATATCTCAGAGGAGTAAAATAAGTTACGAGAAGAGACAGAATAAGAAATGATGACATCAGAGAAGAATTGGGAATTGAAGCAATACAAAAGTATATAGAAAAGAAACAACTAAACTGGTGGCGACATTTAATTAGGATGGACAAAAAGAATCAAACAAAACAGATATGGGAAGCAAGAACTGGAAATAAAAGAAGAAGAGATAGACCAAGAAAAGTGTCGGACAACAGAATAGAGGAAATAATAATCAAGAAAGGAAAGACACTTAAACAAGTAAGAGAACTGGCGAAGAACAGAAAAGAGTGGAAAGAATTTACAAATATAAACAACAACATTAATTGTTAAGTAATGTAAATGTAATAGCCTACACCGAAAGGTAAAAGGCAAATAGATAATATATAATTAATATAATTAAATTTATTCCATACTTTAGACATGGTGAGATGATAAATGTCATAACTTCCAAAAAAAGTTTTTCAAATAAATTCATTTTAAAGATTGCAACGATTCCAGTATTGTTACCATTGAGTTATGGATGTTATCTAATTGTTATTAAATAATAATTTAGTTTGTTATAAATGCAAAAAGGATTAAAGCAGCGTTAAAAATATGTAACAGTCAATAAAAACCTAAAAACACATTATCTCACAGTGCGATATGTAAGTGCAAGCACTAATTAAAAAACATTTAAAATTAAATGTGTAATATTTAAAATAAATCAAATATTTATTTTTAATGCGAGTTTGATGTCGCTCTATAATTAACAACCATATGCGCGACATACACGCCCCCCAGAAAGCGTTAAAGGATGGTGTCAGTTTACGACTAATTACCGTTTTGTACGAAAAAAAAAACATATCGGTTTTCATTTGGGTGTGAACCAAACGACTATAACAATCCCGTGTTAAAGAATATTTAGGGTAGTTCTCACGATCACGAACTATTACGTATTTATCATGTATATTCGACTAAGCCGAGCTACTTCTTTTACTTTTGAGGTTCTTAGCCTCTTTTTTTACTTCTTAGTACTAGATAAATTGTTTGGTAGTCCTTAGACGAGTGACAGTTAAATGTAATATATATATATATATATATATATATATATATATATATATATATATATATATATATATATATATATATATATATATAATTTTGGCGGGTATAATTATTGCCAAATGTGAGGCTGTAAATAGGTAAATGTGAAAAATATATTTCTCACCGTTAAGGTGTCTTATAGGACTTTTCAAAATTAAATTTCTCACACATTTTTACATATGAATCATATAGATTTCCTACAGCTACCTAAACAAGGCTAGTTTTTAAATGAGAAATTTATTCACTAAACATAATTATCAAGTTTGTTGCTACATATCTTTAAGAATAATGAAGATATTTTATAAGACTTTTCAAAATTAAATTTCTCACACATTTTTACATATGAATCATATAGATTTCTTACAGTTACCTAAACAAGGCTAGTTTTTAAATGAGAAATTTATTCACTAAACATAATTATCAAGTTTGTTGCTACATATCTTCAAGAATAATGAAGATATCTTATAAGACTTTTCAAAATTAAATTTCTCACACATTTTTACATATGAATCATATAGATTTCCTACAGTTACCTAAACAAGGCTAGTTTTTAAATGAGAAATTTATTCACTAAACATAATTATCAAGTTTATTGCTACATATATTTAAGAATAATGAAGATATCTTATAAGACTTTTCAAAATTAAATTTCTCACACATTTTTACATATGAATCATATAGATTTCCTACAGTTACCTAAACAAGGCTAGTTTTTAAATGAGAAATTTATGCACTAAACATAATTATCAAGTTTATTGCTACATATATTTAAGAATAATGAAGATATCTTATAAGACTTTTCAAAATTAAATTTCTCACACATGTTTACATATGAATCATATAGATTACCTACAGTTACCTAAACAAGGCTAGTTTTTAAATGAGAAATGTATTCACTAAACATAATTATCAAGTTTGTTGCTACATATCTTTAAGAATAATGAAGATATCTTATAAGACTTTTCAAAATTAAATTTCTCACACATTTTTACATATGAATCATATAGATTTCCTACAGTTACCTAAACAAGGCTAGTTTTTAAATGAGAAATTTATTCACTAAACATAATTATCAAATTTATTGCTACATATCTTTAAGAATAATGACGATATCTTATAAGACTTTTCAAAATTAAATTTCTCACACATTTTTACATATGAATCATATAGATTTCCTACAGTTACCTAAACAAGGCTAGTTTTTAAATGAGAAATGTATTCACTAAACATAATTATCAAGTTTATTGCTACATATATTTAAGAATAATGACGATATCTTATAAGACTTTTCAAAATTAAATTTCTCACACATTTTTACATATGAATCATATAGATTTCTTACAGTTACCTAAACAAGGCTAGTTTTTAAATGAGAAATTTATTCACTAAACATAATTATCAAGTTTGTTGCTACATATCTTTAAGAATAATGAATATATCTTATAAGACTTTTCAAAATTAAATTTCTCACACATTTTTACATATGAATCATATAGATTTCTTACAGTTACCTAAACAAGGCTAGTTTTTAAATGAGAAATTTATTCACTAAACATAATTATCAAGTTTGTTGCTACATATCTTTAAGAATAATGAAGATATCTTATAAGACTTTTCAAAATTAAATTTCTCACACATTTTTACATATGAATCATATAGATTTCTTACAGTTACCTAAACAAGGCTAGTTTTTAAATGAGAAATTTATTCACTAAACATAATTATCAAGTTTGTTGCTACATATCTTTAAGAATAATGACGATATCTTATAAGACTTTTCAAAATTAAATTTCTCACACATTTTTACATATGAATCATATAGATTTCCTACAGTTACCTAAACAAGGCTAGTTTTTAAATGAGAAATGTATTCACTCAACATAATTATCAAGTTTGTTGCTACATATCTTTAAGAATAATGACGATATCTTATAAGACTTTTCAAAATTAAATTTCTCACACATTTTTACATATGAATCGTATAGATTTCTTACAGTTACCTAAACAAGGCTAGTTTTTAAATGAGAAATTTATGCACTAAACATAATTATCAAGTTTATTGCTACATATATTTAAGAATAATGAAGATATCTTATAAGACTTTTCAAAATTAAATTTCTCACACATTTTTACATATGAATCATATAGATTTCCTACAGTTACCTAAACAAGGATAGTTTTTAAATGAGAAATTTATTCACTCAACATAATTATCAAGTTTGTTGCTACATATCTTTAAGAATAATGACGATATCTTACAAGACTTTTCAAAATTAAATTTCTCACACATTTTTACATATGAATCATATAGATTTCCTACAGTTACCTAAACAAGGCTAGTTTTTAAATGAGAAATTTATTCACTAAACATAATTATCAAGTTTGTTGCTACATATCTTTAAGAATAATGAAGATATCTTATAAGACTTTTCAAAATTAAATTTCTCACACATTTTTACATATGAATCATATAGATTTCCTACAGATACCTCTAAACAAGGCTAGTTTTTAAATGAGAAATTTATGCACTAAACATAATTATCAAGTTTATTGCTACATATATTTAAGAATAATGAAGATATCTTATAAGACTTTTCAGAATTAAATTTCTCACACATTTTTACATATGAATCATATAGATTTCCTACAGTTACCTAAACAAGGCTAGTTTTTAAATGAGAAATTTATTCACTCAACATAATTATCAAGTTTGTTGCTACATATCTTTAAGAATAATGACGATATCTTATAAGACTTTTCAAAATTAAATTTCTCACACATTTTTACATATGAATCATATAGATTTCCTACAGTTACCTAAACAAGGCTAGTTTTTAAATGAGAAATTTATTCACTAAACATAATTATCAAGTTTGTTGCTACATATCTTCAAGAATAATGAAGATATCTTATAAGACTTTTCAAAATTAAATTTCTCACACAATTTTACATATGAATCATATAGATTTCCTACAGTTACCTAAACAAGGCTAGTTTTTAAATGAGAAATTTATTCACTAAACATAATTATCAAGTTTGTTGCTACATATCTTTAAGAATAATGAAGATATCTTATAAGACTTTTCAAAATTAAATTTCTCACACATTTTTACATATGAATCATATAGATTTCCTACAGTTACCTCTAAACAAGGCTAGTTTTTAAATGAGAAATTTATGCACTAAACATAATTATCAAGTTTATTGCTACATATATTTAAGAATAATGAAGATATCTTATAAGACTTTTCAGAATTAAATTTCTCACACATTTTTACATATGAATCATATAGATTTCCTACAGTTACCTAAACAAGGCTAGTTTTTAAATAAGAAATTTATTCACTAAACATAATTATCAAGTTTGTTGCTACATATCTTTAAGAATAATGACGATATCTTATAAGACTTTTCAAAATTAAATTTCTCAAACATTTTTACATATGAATCATATACATTTCCTACAGTTACCTAAACAAGGCTAGTTTTTAAATAAGAAATTTATTCACTAATCATAATTATCAAGTTCGTTGCTACATATCTTTAAGAATAATGAAGATATCTTATAAGACTTTTCAAAATTAAATTTCTCACACATTTTTACATATGAATCATATAGATTTCCTACAGTTACCTAAACAAGGCTAGTTTTTAAATGAGAAATGTATTCACTAAACATAATTATCAAGTTTGTTGCTACATATCTTTAAGACTAATGAAGATATCTTATAAGACTTTTCAAAATTAAATTTCTCACACATTTTTACATATGAATCATATAGATTTCCTACAGTTACCTCTAAACAAGGCTAGTTTTTAAATGAGAAATTTATGCACTAAACATAATTATCAAGTTTATTGCTACATATATTTAAGAATAATGAAGATATCTTATAAGACTTTTCAGAATTAAATTTCTCACACATTTTTACATATGAATCATATAGATTTCCTACAGTTACCTAAACAAGGCTAGTTTTTAAATGAGAAATTTATTCACTCAACATAATTATCAAGTTTGTTGCTACATATCTTTAAGAATAATGACGATATCTTATAAGACTTTTCAAAATTAAATTTCTCACACATTTTTACATATGAATCATATAGATTTCCTACAGTTACCTAAACAAGGCTAGTTTTTAAATGAGAAATTTATTCACTAAACATAATTATCCAGTTTATTGCTACATATATTTAAGAATAATGAAGATATCTTATAAGACTTTTCAAAATTAAATTTCTCACACATTTTTACATATGAATCATATAGATTTCCTACAGTTACCTAAACAAGGATAGTTTTTAAATGAGAAATTTATTCACTCAACATAATTATCAAGTTTGTTGCTACATATCTTTAAGAATAATGACGATATCTTACAAGACTTTTCAAAATTAAATTTCTCACACATTTTTACATATGAATCATATAGATTTCCTACAGTTACCTAAACAAGGCTAGTTTTTAAATGAGAAATTTATTCACTAAACATAATTATCAAGTTTGTTGCTACATATCTTTAAGAATAATGAAGATATCTTATAAGACTTTTCAAAATTAAATTTCTCACACATTTTTACATATGAATCATATAGATTTCCTACAGATACCTCTAAACAAGGCTAGTTTTTAAATGAGAAATTTATGCACTAAACATAATTATCAAGTTTATTGCTACATATATTTAAGAATAATGAAGATATCTTATAAGACTTTTCAGAATTAAATTTCTCACACATTTTTACATATGAATCATATAGATTTCCTACAGTTACCTAAACAAGGCTAGTTTTTAAATGAGAAATTTATTCACTCAACATAATTATCAAGTTTGTTGCTACATATCTTTAAGAATAATGACGATATCTTATAAGACTTTTCAAAATTAAATTTCTCACACATTTTTACATATGAATCATATAGATTTCCTACAGTTACCTAAACAAGGCTAGTTTTTAAATGAGAAATTTATTCACTAAACATAATTATCAAGTTTGTTGCTACATATCTTCAAGAATAATGAAGATATCTTATAAGACTTTTCAAAATTAAATTTCTCACACAATTTTACATATGAATCATATAGATTTCCTACAGTTACCTAAACAAGGCTAGTTTTTAAATGAGAAATTTATTCACTAAACATAATTATCAAGTTTATTGCTACATATATTTAAGAATAATGAAGATATCTTATAAAACTTTTCAGAATTAAATTTCTCACACATTTTTACATATGAATCATATAGATTTCTTACAGTTACCTAAACAAGGCTAGTTTTTAAATGAGAAATTTATTCACTAAACATAATTATCAAGTTTGTTGCTACATATCTTTAAGAATAATGACGATATCTTATAAGAATTTTCAAAATTAAATTTCTCACACATTTTTACATATGAATCATATAGATTTCCTATAGTTACCTAAACAAGGCTAGTTTTTAAATGAGAAATTTATTCACTAAACATAATTATCAAGTTTATTGCTACATATATTTAAGAATAATGAAGATATCTTATAAGACTTTTCAAAATTAAATTTCTCACACATTTTTACATATGAATCATATAGATTTCCTACAGTTACCTAAACAAGGCTAGTTTTTAAATGAGAAATTTATTCACTAAACATAATTATCAAGTTTGTTGCTACATATCTTTAAGAATAATGAAGATATCTTATCAGACTTTTCAAAATTAAATTTCTCACACATTTTTACATATGAATCATATAGATTTCCTACAGTTACCTAAACAAGGCTAGTTTTTAAATGAGAAATTTATTCACTAAACATCATTATCAAGTTTGTTGCTACATATCTTTAAGAATAATGAAGATATCTTATAAGACTTTTCAAAATTAAATTTCTCAAACATTTTTACATATGAATCATATACATTTCCTACATTACCTAAACAATGCTAGTTTTTAAATGAGAAATGTATTCACTAAACATAATTATCAAGTTTATTGCTACATATATTTAAGAATAATGAAGATATCTTATAAGACTTTTCAAAATTAAATTTCTCACACATTTTTACATATGAATCATATAGATTTCCTACAGTTACCTAAACAAGGCTAGTTTTTAAATGAGAAATTTATTCACTCAACATAATTATCAAGTTTATTGCTACATATCTTCAAGAATAATGAAGATATCTTATAAGACTTTTCAAAATTAAATTTCTCACACATTTTTACATATGAATCATATAGATTTCCTACAGTTACCTAAACAAGGCTTAAATTAAATTTCTCACACATTTTTACATATGAATCATATAGATTTCCTACAGTTACCTAAACAAGGCTAGTTTTTAAATGAGAAATTTATTCACTAAACATCATTATCAAGTTTGTTGCTACATATCTTTAAGAATAATGAAGATATCTTATAAGACTTTTCAAAATTAAATTTCTCAAACATTTTTACATATGAATCATATACATTTCCTACATTACCTAAACAAGGCTAGTTTTTAAATGAGAAATGTATTCACTAAACATAATTATCAAGTTTATTGCTACATATATTTAAGAATAATGAAGATATCTTATAAGACTTTTCAAAATTAAATTTCTCACACATTTTTACATATGAATCATATAGATTTCCTACAGTTACCTAAACAAGGCTAGTTTTTAAATGAGAAATTTATTCACTCAACATAATTATCAAGTTTATTGCTACATATCTTCAAGAATAATGAAGATATCTTATAAGACTTTTCAAAATTAAATTTCTCACACATTTTTACATATGAATCATATAGATTTCCTACAGTTACCTAAACAAGGCTAGTTTTTAAATGAGAAATTTATTCACTAAACATCATTATCAAGTTTGTTGCTACATATCTTTAAGAATAATGAAGATATCTTATAAGACTTTTCAAAATTAAATTTCTCAAACATTTTTACATATGAATCATATACATTTCCTACATTACCTAAACAAGGCTAGTTTTTAAATGAGAAATGTATTCACTAAACATAATTATCAAGTTTATTGCTACATATATTTAAGAATAATGAAGATATCTTATAAGACTTTTCAAAATTAAATTTCTCACACATTTTTACATATGAATCATATAGATTTCCTACAGTTACCTAAACAAGGCTAGTTTTTAAATGAGAAATTTATTCACTCAACATAATTATCAAGTTTATTGCTACATATCTTCAAGAATAATGAAGATATCTTATAAGACTTTTCAAAATTAAATTTCTCACACATTTTTACATATGAATCATATAGATTTCCTACAGTTACCTAAACAAGGCTAGTTTTTAAATGAGAAATTTATTCACTAAACATAATTATCAAGTTTATTGCTACATATCTTCAAGAATAATGAAGATATCTTATAAGACTTTTCAAAATTAAATTTCTCACACATTTTTACATATGAATCATATAGATTTCCTACAGTTACCTAAACAAGGCTAGTTTTTAAATGAGAAATTTATTCACTAAACATAATTATCAAGTTTGTTGCTACATATCTTTAAGAATAATGAAGATATCTTATAAGACTTTTCAAAATTAAATTTCTCACACATTTTTACATATGAATCATATAGATTTCCTACAGTTACCTAAACAAGGCTAGTTTTTAAATGAGAAATGTATTCACTAAACATAATTATCAAGTTTATTGCTACATATATTTAAGAATAATGAAGATATCTTATAAGACTTTTCAGAATTAAATTTCTCACACATTTTTACATATGAATCATATAGATTTCCTACAGTTACCTAAACAAGGCTAGTTTTTAAATGAGAAATTTATTCACTAAACATAATTATCAAGTTTGTTGCTACATATCTTTAAGAATAATGAAGATATCTTATAAGACTTTTCAAAATTAAATTTCTCACACATTTTTACATATGAATCATATAGATTTCCTACAGTTACCTAAACAAGGCTAGTTTTTAAATGAGAAATTTATTCACTAAACATAATTATCAAGTTTGTTGCTACATATCTTTAAGAATAATGAAGATATCTTGTACGACTTTTCAAAATTAAGTTTCTCACAACATTTTTACATATGAATCATATAGATTTCCTACAGTTACCTAAACAAGGCTAGTTTTTAAATGAGAAATGTATGCACTAAACATAATTATCAAGTTTGTTGCTACATATCTTTAAGAATAATGACGATATCTTATAAGACTTTTCAAAATTAAATTTCTCACACATTTTTACATATGAATCATATAGATTTCCTACAGTTACCTAAACAAGGCTAGTTTTTAAATGAGAAATTTATTCACTAAACATAATTATCAAGTTTGTTGCTACATATCTTTAAGAATAATGAAGATATCTTGTACGACTTTTCAAAATTAAGTTTCTCACAACATTTTTACATATGAATCATATAGATTTCCTACAGTTACCTAAACAAGGCTAGTTTTTAAATGAGAAATTTATTCACTAAACATAATTATCAAGTTTGTTGCTACATATCTTTAAGAATAATGAAGATATCTTGTACGACTTTTCAAAATTAAGTTTCTCACAACATTTTTACATATGAATCATATAGATTTCCTACAGTTACCTAAACAAGGCTAGTTTTTAAATGAGAAATGTATTCACTAAACATAATTATCAAGTTTATTGCTACATATATTTAAGAATAATGAAGATATCTTATAAGACTTTTCAGAATTAAATTTCTCACACATTTTTACATATGAATCATATAGATTTCCTACAGTTACCTAAACAAGGCTAGTTTTTAAATGAGAAATTTATTCACTAAACATAATTATCAAGTTTGTTGCTACATATCTTTAAGAATAATGAAGATATCTTATAAGACTTTTCAAAATTAAATTTCTCACACATTTTTACATATGAATCATATAGATTTCCTACAGTTACCTAAACAAGGCTAGTTTTTAAATGAGAAATTTATTCACTAAACATAATTATCAAGTTTGTTGCTACATATCTTTAAGAATAATGAAGATATCTTGTACGACTTTTCAAAATTAAGTTTCTCACAACATTTTTACATATGAATCATATAGATTTCCTACAGTTACCTAAACAAGGCTAGTTTTTAAATGAGAAATGTATGCACTAAACATAATTATCAAGTTTGTTGCTACATATCTTTAAGAATAATGACGATATCTTATAAGACTTTTCAAAATTAAATTTCTCACACATTTTTACATATGAATCATATAGATTTCCTACAGTTACCTAAACAAGGCTAGTTTTTAAATGAGAAATTTATGCACTAAACATAATTATCAAGTTTATTGCTACATATATTTAAGAATAATGAAGATATCTTATAAGACTTTTCAGAATTAAATTTCTCACACATTTTTACATATGAATCATATAGATTTCCTACAGTTACCTAAACAAGGCTAGTTTTTAAATGAGAAATTTATTCACTAAACATAATTATCAAGTTTGTTGCTACATATCTTTAAGAATAATGAAGATATCTTATAAGACTTTTCAAAATTAAATTTCTCACACATTTTTACATATGAATCATATAGATTTCCTACAGTTACCTAAACAAGGCTAGTTTTTAAATGAGAAATTTATTCACTAAACATAATTATCAAGTTTGTTGCTACATATCTTTAAGAATAATGAAGATATCTTGTACGACTTTTCAAAATTAAGTTTCTCACAACATTTTTACATATGAATCATATAGATTTCCTACAGTTACCTAAACAAGGCTAGTTTTTAAATGAGAAATGTATTCACTAAACATAATTATCAAGTTTATTGCTACATATATTTAAGAATAATGAATATATCTTATAAGACTTTTCAAAATTAAATTTCTCACACATTTTTACATATGAATCATATAGATTTCTTACAGTTACCTAAACAAGGCTAGTTTTTAAATGAGAAATTTATTCACTAAACATAATTATCAAGTTTATTGCTACATATATTTAAGAATAATGAAGATATCTTGTACGACTTTTCAAAATTAAGTTTCTCACAACATTTTTACATATGAATCATATACATTTCCTACAGTTACCTAAACAAGGCTAGTTTTTAAATAAGAAATGTATTCACTAAACATAATTATCAAGTTTGTTGCTACATATCTTTAAGAATAATGAAGATATCTTATAAGACTTTTCAAAATTAAATTTCTCACACATTTTTACATATGAATCATATAGATTTCTTACAGTTACCTAAACAAGGCTAGTTTTTAAATGAGAAATTTATTCACTAAACATAATTATCAAGTTTATTGCTACATATATTTAAGAATAATGAAGATATCTTATAAGACTTTTCAAAATTAAATTTCTCACACATTTTTACATATGAATCATATAGATTTCCTACAGTTACCTAAACAAGGCTAGTTTTTAAATGAGAAATTTATTCACTAAACATAATTATCAAGTTTGTTGCTACATATATTTAAGAATAATGAATATATCTTGTACGACTTTTCAAAATTAAGTTTCTCACAACATTTTTACATATGAATCATATAGATTTCCTACAGTTACCTAAACAAGGCTAGTTTTTAAATGAGAAATTTATTCACTAAACATAATTATCAAGTTTGTTGCTACATATCTTTAAGAATAATGAAGATATCTTATAGGACTTTTCCAAATTAAATTTCTCACACATTTTTACATATGAATCATATAGATTTCCTACAGTTACCTAAACAAGGCTAGTTTTTAAATGAGAAATGTATTCACTAAACATAATTATCAAGTTTGTTGCTACATATCTTTAAGAATAATGAAGATATCTTATAAGACTTTTCAAAATTAAATTTCTCAAACATTTTTACATACGAATCATATACATTTCCTACAGTTACCTAAACAAGGCTAGTTTTTAAATGAGAAATGTATTCACTAAACATAATTATCAAGTTTATTGCTACATATATTTAAGAATAATGAAGATATCTTATAAGACTTTTCAAAATTAAATTTCTCACACATTTTTACATATGAATCATATAGATTTCCTACAGTTACCTAAACAAGGCTAGTTTTTAAATGAGAAATTTATTCACTCAACATAATTATCAAGTTTATTGCTACATATCTTCAAGAATAATGAAGATATCTTATAAGACTTTTCAAAATTAAATTTCTCACACATTTTTACATATGAATCATATAGATTTCCTACAGTTACCTAAACAAGGCTAGTTTTTAAATGAGAAATTTATTCACTAAACATAATTATTAAGTTCACTGCTACATATTTTTACGAATAATGGTAATTTTAGTTTAGTTTTTACTTATATTTCAAAAATATTTAATCTTTTTTAAATAATCGAACAAAAAAAGTAAAATTTGTATTAGTGAGATGAATAAATAAAGTTAAAAAATTAAAACTAATATTATTAAATTTAATATTGGCGAGATAACATATGAGGTGTGTACCTCCTGTAATATCCTTGTAACATTAAGCATTTGTGTGTGTAATTATTACATTTTTTATTTATATATATATATATATATATATATATATATATATATATTTAGTCCTTTTTCTTAAATTTCAATATACTGCTACTAACATCTTCATTACAATCGCAATAATAGAAATGATTATGTCTCGATGAGATAATTTTCATCCAAGTTATAGCCCAGTTCGTTGTTGAAGTGCACCGACTAGACAATCAAGACTACAAACCACTATTAGTGCTAAACAAATTACAATCCACACAGTTGCCGCCAGATCCATTAATAAATTTTGTAACACCACTTAACACGCGGTGATTACATAACGAGCGCCGGTATTACCATAAATATTACAACGTAACAAGCGTTCGATTGCCGCGGGGAAGATGCGCCCGGCCATCGGGAGGAAGCGGCTCATTAGGCAGGCTTTTCGAAACGCATAAATATTCATGATCCCGGACGTGCACGCCGAAACAAATGGAAAGCCATTCGGGTGCTGTACACGCGCGATTATTTATTTCTTCGGCCGATCCCTCCCCGGCTGGTGTGATCGCTTCAAAATAAACACATTGAATTAACGGAATGTGACGGGGGGACGCAATTAGACGCCAAATGGGCCGTTTGTGTACGCATTCCGGTGCGTAAATGCTCATCTTTTTGTCTTTTCCTGTCAGGGTTAAACGAGTTCGATTTAACCAGAGGGTATTAATAGTCTACGGATTTAGAAGATTGTAATGGTTTCAATTTTTTATTGGTAATAGAATTTTTAGTAATGAAAATATACATTAATAATTACATTACATTTTCATGTAATAATCTGAAAAATTAAAATTTGAAAATGAAAAAATGACAAATAAAAATATGAAAAATGAAAATGTGAAAATGTGAAAAATGAAAATGTGAAAAATGAAAATGTGAAAAATGAAAATGTGAAAAATTAAAATGTGAAAAATTAAAATGTGAAAAATTAAAATGTGAAAAATTAAAATGTGAAAAATGAAAATGTGAAAAATGAAAATGTGTATGTGCCACCTGGGGATGCGGAGGAAGATTTATATAAATTATCTATTCATCTCAGGTTAATTTTGGAGCTTAGAGCTATATTTTTTCATTTCGTGAAATAGTTTACCTTGAGTATAAATGTAAGAGAAACAAACATATTTTTTGGGATGCTTTCTTTCTGCAGGAAGGCGTCCAATAGTACCAGATAAAAAAACTTCTGGTACAATTATCCTTCGAAAAAGGAAACATAATAAAAATAAATTATTATGTTACTACTCTTTATGTTTTATATTATAAATATATTTTTTCATTTCGTGAAATAGTTTACCTTGAGTATAAATGTAAGAGAAACAAACATTTTTCTTGGGGTGCTTTCTTTCTGCAGAAAGGCGTCCAATTGTACCAGATAAAAAAACTCCTGGTACAATTATCCTTCGAAAAAGGAAAAATAATAAAAATAAATTATTATGTTACTACTCTTCATGTTTTATATTATACATATATGTTTTCATTTCATTAAATTTTTTACCTTGAGTATAAATGTGAGAGAAACAAACATATTTTTTGGGGTGTTTTCTTTCTGCAGAAAGGCGTCCAATTGTACCAGATAAAAAAAAGATTCTGGTAAAATTATCCTTCGAAAAAGGAAACAAAATAAAAATAAATTATTATGTTACTACTCTTCATGTTTTATATTATAAATATATTTTTTCATTTCGTTAAATAGTTTATCTTGAGTATAAATGTAAGAGAAACAAACATATTTTGTGGGGTGCTTTCTTTCTGCATAAAGGCCTCGAAATGTACCAGTTAAAAAAAATTTCTAGTACAATTATCCTTCTAAAAAGGAAAAATAATAAAAATAAATTATTATGTTACAACTCGTCATGTTTTATATTATAAATATTTGTTTGTTAAGGTAAACTCAGGCCATAAAAGTGTGTAAGGTCGGGCACTAATGTGTCTAGAGCCGAATCTATTGGTGTGCCGTGTAACGCTTTGTTTCGCGTGTGCATAACTCCTGCAGGACCTTGATTCCGCGCGCAACCATGGAATCACTTTCACTGTAATCTCGCACTTCCTTAAATGGTGCTCAGCCGCGGATCGGCCGCGTATCCCACCTTGACATCCGATCTGAGCAGCGAAAAATTAACGAAATAAAAAAATGTAATAATTACACACACAAATGCTTAATGTTACAAGGATATTACAGGAGGTACACACCTCATATGTTATCTCGCCAATATTAAATTTAATAATTTTAGTTTTAATTTTTTAACTTTATTTATCTCACTAATACAAATTTTACTTTTTTTGTTCGATTATTTATAAAAGTATAAATATTTTTCAAATATAAATAAAAACTAAACTAAAATTGCCTCTAGCCCCGGCATCTGTTTAAAATATTTTACGTAAACGTTTATTGGCATTAGTTCACACTTTATATATATATATATATATATATATATATATATATATATATCTTCATTATTCTTAAAGATATGTAGCAACAAACTTGATAATCATGTTTAGTAAATAAATTTCTCATTTAAAAACTAGCCTTGTTTAGGTAACTGTAGGAAATCTATATGATTCATATGTAAAAATGTGTGAGAAACTTAATTTTGAAAAGTCTTACAAGATATCTTCATTATTCTTAAAGATATGTAGCAATAAACTTAATAATTATGTTTAGTGAATAAATTTCTCTTTTATTAACTAGCCATGTTTAGGTAACTGTAGAAAATCTATATGATTCATATGTCAAAATGTGTGAGAAACTTAATTTTAAAAAATCTTACAAGATATCTTCAGTATTCTTAAAGATATGTAGCAATAAACTTGATAATTAAGTTTAGTGAATAAATTTCTCATTTCAAAACTAACCTTGTTTAGGTAACTGTAGGAAATCTATATGATTCATATGTAAAAATGTGTGAGAAACTTAATTTTGAAAATTCTTACAAGATATCTTCATTATTCTTAAAGATATGCAGCAACAAACGAACATTCGCCGGCTGCTCCGCTCCCTATTATCATAAAGTGGAAAAAAAAATCTATCAACCTGCTACAAATCGCAATCTCTTGCGCAGGAATCGAGGTTAGGAACGTTACCAGTCGCGAGTGTGGGTACGTCTATAAATAAACAAATAATGCGTATGTAAAACGCGGTGCAATAAACCGAGGGGACTGTTGCAACTACGGCCCAATTAGTATTCATTAAAAACTCTAAATTGGTCGCCCCTTTCATTCAACGACAGCGTTATTTTTTTCTCATTCCACCTCTCTCAATGAATTCAGTATGTGATGAATAAATAAACTGAAGCATGTAATGGGATGTCTATGTATTTTTTTTTTAATATTTTCTAAAACTAATTATCGAATATTATAAGATTTGAAATTCCTATAGATATGCTTTCAGACTAATACATAAATATTATAAATATGTTTAATTATTAGATTAATTTAAAACAGCCCGTTCAATAAAAACCTTCCTACAGGATTTATTTTTGGGTGAAAATTATTAACAAACAGCTAGTTTTGAGCACAATTAAATATAGAATGTAAAATAAAATCATAAATTAAAATTTCTTAAATATTTGATTTTTTAATAATTTTTTATAACATGGCCGATTAATTTAAAACAGCCCGTGCAATAAAAACCTTCCTACAGGATTTATTATTGGGTGAAAATTATCAAACAGTAGATAATTTTGAGACCAATTAAATATAGAATGTAAAATAAAATCATAAATTTAAATTTCTTAAATATTTGATTTTTTAATAATTTTTTATAACATGGTCGATTAATTTAAAACAGCCCGTACAAAATAAAAACCTTCCTACAGGATTTATTTTTGGGTGAAAATTATCAAAAAATAGATAATTTTGAGCACAATTAAATATAGAATGTAAAATAAAATCATAAATTTAAATTTCCTTAATATTTGATTTTTTAATAATTTTTTATAACATGGTCGATTAATTTAAAACAGCCCGTGCAATAAAAACCTTCCTACAGGATTTATTTTTGGGTGAAAATTATCAAAAAATAGATAATTTTGAGCACAATTAAATATAGAATGTAAAATAAAATCATAAATTAAATATCTTAAATTTTTGATTTTTTTATAATTTTTTATAACATAGTCGATTAATTTATAACAGCCCGTGCAAAATAAAAACATTCCTACAGGATTTATTTTTGGATGAAAATTATCAAAAAATAGATAATTTTACGCACAATTAAATATAGAATGTAAAATAAAATCATAGATTAAATTTCTTAAATGTTTGATATTTTTATCATTTTTTTATAACATAGTCGATTAATTTACAACAGCCCGTGCAAAATAAAAACCTTCCTACAGGATTTATTTTTGTGTGAAAATTATCAAAAAACAGCCAATTTTGAGACCAATTAAATATAGAATGTAAAATAAAATCATAAATTTAAATTTCTTAAATATTTGATTTTTTAATAATTTTTTATAACATGGTCGATTAATTTAAAACAGCCCGTGCAATAAAAACCTTCCAACAGGATTTATTTTTGGGTGAAAATGATCAAAAAATAGATAATTTTGAGCACAATTAAATATAGAATGTAAACTAAAATCATAAATTTAAATTTCTTAAATATTTGATTTTTTAATAATTTTTTATAACATGGTCGATGAATTTAAAACAGCCCGTACAATAAAATCCTTCCTACAGGATTTATTTTTGGGTGAAAATTATCAAAAAATAGATATTTTTGAGCACAATTAAATATAGAATGTAAAATAAAATCATAAATTAATTTTCTTAAATTTTTAATTTTTTTTATAATTTTTTTATAACATAGTCGATTAATTTAAAACAGCCCGTACAATAAAAACCTTTCTACAGGATTTATTTTTGGGTGAAAATGATCAAAAAATAGCTAAGTTTGAGACCAATTAAATATAGAATGTAAAATAAAATTATAAATTTAAATTTCTTAAATATTTGATTTTTTAATAATTTTTTATAACATGTTCGATTAATTTACAACAGCCCGTACAATAAAAACCTTCCTACGGGAGTTATTTTTGGGTGAAAATTATCAAAAAATAGATAATTTTGAGACCAATTAAATATAGAATGAAAAATAAAATCATAAATTTAAATTTCTTAAATATTTGATTTTTTAATAATTTTTTATAGCATGGTCGATTAATTTAAAACAGCCTGTGCAATAAAAACCTTCCTACAGAATTTATTTTTGGGTGAAAATTATCAACAAACAGCTAATTTTGAGACCTATTAAATATAGAATATAAAATAAAATCATAAATTTAAATTTCTTAAATTTTTGATTTTTTTATAATTTTTTTATAACATAGTCGATTAATTTAAAACAGCCCGTACAATAAAAACCTTTCTACAGGATTTATTTTTGGGTGAGAATTATCAACAAACAGTTAATTTTGAGACCAGTTAAATATAGAATGAAAAATCAAGTCATAAATTTAAATTTCTTAAATATTTGATTTTTTAATAATTTTTTTATAACATAGTCGATTAATTTAAAACAGCCCGTACAATAAAAATCTTCCTACAGGATTTATTTTTGGGTGAAAATGATAAAAAATAGCTAATTTTGAGCACAATTAAATGTAGAATGTAAAATAAAATCATAATTTAAATTTCTTAAATTTTTGATTTTTTTAATATTTTTTTTATAACATAGTCGATTAATTTACAACAGCCCGTACAATAAAAACCTTCCTACAGGATTTATTATTGGGTGAAAATTATCAAAAAATAGATAATTTTGAGACCAATTAAATATAGAATGTAAAATAAAATCATAAATAAAATTTCTTAAATTTTTGATTTTTTTTATCATTTTTTTAGAACATAGTCGATTAATTTACAACAGCCCGTACAATAAAAACCTTCCTACAGGATTTATTTTTGGGTGAAAATTATCAAAAAATAGATCATTTTGAGCACAATTAAATATAAAATGTAAAATAAAATCATAAATTTAAATTTCTTAAATATTTGATTTTTTAATAATTTTTTATAACATGGTCGATTAATTTAAAACAGCCCGTACAATAAAAACCTTCCTACGGGAGTTATTTTTTGGTGAAAATTATCAAAAAATAGATAATTTTGAGCACAATTAAATATAGAATGTAAAATAAAATCATAGATTAAATTTCTTAAATGTTTGATTTTTTTTATCATTTTTTATAACATAGTCGATTAATTTACAATAGCCCGTACAATAAAAACCTTTCTACAGGATTTATTTTTGGGTGAAAATTATCAAAAAATAGATAATTTTGAGCACAATTAAATAAAGAATGTAAAATAAAATCATAGACTAAATTTCTTAAATGTTTGATTTTTTTATCATTTTTTTATAACATAGTCGATTAATTTACAATAGCCCGTGCAATAAAAACCTTCCTACAGGATTTATTTTTGGGTGAAAATTCTCAAAAAATAGATAATTTTGAGCACAATTAAATATAGAATGTAAAATATGGTCATAAATTTAAATTTCTTAAATATTTGATTTTTTAATAATTTTTTATAACATGGTCGATTAATTTAAAACAGCCCGTACAATAAAGACCTTAATACAGGATTTATTTTTGGGTGAAAATTATCAAAAAATAGATCATTTTGAGACCAATTAAATATAGAATGTAAAATAAAATCCTAAATTTAAATTTCTTAAATTTTTGATTTTTTAATAATTTTTTATAGCATCTCGACTAATTTAAAACAGCCCGTGCAATAAAAACCTTCCTACAGGATTTATTTTTGGGTGAAAGTTATTAACAAACAGCTAATTTTGAGACCAATTAAATATAGAATGTAAAATCAAGTCATAAATTTAAATTTCTTAAATATTTGATATTTTAATAATTTTTTATAACATGGTCGATTAATTTAAAACAGCCCGTGCAATAAAAACCTTCCTACAGGATTTATTTTTGGGTGAAAATTATCAAAAATAGATAATTTTGAGCACAATTAAATATAGAATGTAAAATAAAATCATAAATAAAATTTCTTAAATTTTTGATTTTTTTTTATCATTTTTTTATAACATAGTCGATTAATTTACAACAGCCCGTACAATAAAAACCTTCCTACAGGATCTATTTTTGGGTGAAAATTATCAAAAAATAGATAATTTTGAGACCAATTAAATATATAATGTAAAATAAAATCATAAATAAAATTTCTTAAATTTTTTTATTTTTTTTATAATTTTTTTATAACTTAGTCGATTAATTTACAACAGTCCGTGCAATAAAAACCTTCCTACAGGATTTATTTTTGGGTGAAAATTATCAAAAACAGCTAATTTTGAGACCAATTAAATATAGAATGTAAAATAAAATCATAAATAAAATTTCTTAAATTTTTGATTTTTTTTATCATTTTTTTATAACATAGTCGATTAATTTATAACAGCCCGTGCAATTAAACCTTCCTACAGGATTTATTTTTAGTTTAGTTTTGTAGCTCATTCGGTATGAATTATCTTTGCCTATTCACATGAATAGCAAATTTTTGATATTTGTGTAATATTTACCTATATACTTTACATCTAAATAGCTGTGTTGCATTATTACTTAATTAACTGATATATCCATATGGCCGCAGTACATACCATTAAATAGTACTTCTAGTAAAGAGCCACATTTTATTTGTTTGGGTTTGAAACTGACATACAAAACTCAGCCGCTGCGATAAACTTTTTATGAGCTCCACGCAGTCTGCGCGCACCATACCAAACACTTATAATAATACCAACAATTTATGCGCCTCTTTCTCAAAAGATAACCATTTTATTAGGTTGTTGTTGGCGTAAAAAATAACGAACGGCATTCTCGGCGCTCGCAATTTGCAGGGACAGGCAGAACGCGGGCAAAAAAAAAGAAAAAATACGCGAAGCGGTTCCCATTCGCATAGAAAGTGTGGGCGGCCTGTGCAATTATTTAAATTATAACAGAGCGGCCCCCGGGCGGCGGTTTTCGAGCCCAGATAAACATCTTATTAGTTGTACGTGCGTATTTAAAACGGCGCCCGCGGACGTCGCGCAACGGACTCCCATTACGTTCGCCATTATTCACAGAAAGTGCCGCGATTTCATTTGAATGCTGCTCGGAAGAAGTAATTGTATAACTGTGTTTTGGAAAAATGTTAAGTTTTTGCGTTGGGTATTTTGTAACATGTACATTTACATACGTGGAGAACTTATTTTAAAAGGTCTGAAGAGACTAAATATTTTAACATTTAACGCTTTACTGCTTGCATTAAGTGTAGCGGTTTAGTCATTCAAGTCTTGTTTGTGTTAACATTTGTTTATCTCTTGAGTTGTACACTTGCTGTAATGGTAGCTTTCAGAAATAATTGGGAAAATGGCATTCAATTTTAATGATATATCAAACTATATACACTTTGCAGAGAATTAAGATATCTAAATGAAATTTTGTGAGCATAAACAATCCAAAATATTCCTTATTTACAAAGATTCATTTATTTATTATTTTATGTTAGTATAAACCATTGGTGCTATAAATACATGAATAAAACCATCGTCATACCAATTCACAAAAAAAGGTGACAAAACGAACCCAGAAAACTACAGGCCAATATCACTATTATCAACAAATTATAGAAAAAAAAAACATACAAAACCAACTCACTTGAACAAAAACAAAATAATATATCCTGAACAATACACCTTTAAAAATACTCAGGCATTACACCTGTAAATATACCAAGACTCCAAAAGCAATCAAACTAGAGAGACACACGAGAATTACATCCTAGTGAGAAATCAAGTAAACAGGAGAATCCGTGAAATAAAAAAACGAATACCGGCAAAAATTCAATGCCGATATGGAACACGACATGAATGGAGCACAGCAAAGAATCTGAAAAACGGTCAGGGGTCTAAAGAAATCAACAAACGAGTGCATAGAAATCAAGGCTATATCAGAAGAAGAGTGAGTGGGTTAACTATTGCCAACAACTGTACGTAAGCGAGGAACTAGCTAATCTAGAGGAGGCAAATGAAGAACGCAGAGATCAGAATGAAGAAACGGTCACAATGATAGAAGAACAGATCAAGAGTGCAATAGCAAAACTAAAAAAACAGGAAAACCCCTAAATGTATGGTTGCAAATAAAACCAATGTTAATAATATACTAGCAATACTAGTAAACAACACCAGAATCGAAAGAGTTAGAAGCTACCAATACTTAGGAACACGTATTGAAGACAATAACGACCAAACAATACATTTCTCTGCCTATATCTTACATGTTTCTGATTATATCCCATTTTCTGATATCTTAAATTTCTTTGATTATATATTTAATTCCTCTGATTATATTGCATATCTTTAATTTCTCTGATTATATTTATCATTTCTTAAATTATATTTTGTAATTTTCTGAATATATCTTGCATTTATCGGATTATATCTTAAATTTCTCTGATTATTTCTTACATTTCTCTGATTATGTCCCATTTTCTGATTATATCTTACATTTCTCTGAATATATCTTAATCTATTAATTCTCTGATAATATAACATTAATTTCTCTGATTATATCTTGTATTTATCTGATTATATCTTGCATTTATCTGATTATATCTTACATTTCTCTGATTATATCTTACACATTTCTGATTATACTCCCATTTTCTGATTATATCTTTTATTTCTCTGATTATATCCAATTTTTTTCTGCTAATATATCTTGTATTTATCAGATTATATCTTACATTTCTCTGATTATATCTATAATTTCTCTGACTATATCTTAATCTATCAATTCTATGATTATATATTTAATTCCTTTGATAATATCTTGCATTTATCTGATTATATCTTAGATTTATCTGATTATTTCTTACATTTCTCTGAATATATCTATCATTTCTTTGACTATATCTTAATCTATCAATTCTCTGATTATATATTTAATTTCTCTGATTATATCTATATTTTTTCTGATAATATATCTTTAATTTTTCTGATTACATCTTGAATTTCTCTGTTTATATCTAGAATTTAACTAATTATATCTTACATTTCTCAGATTATATCTTACATTTATCAGATTATATCTTACATTTCTCAGATTATATCTAACATTTCTCAGATTATATCTTACATTTCCCTGATTATATCTTGCATTTATCTGATTGTTTCTTACATTTCTCTGCCTATATCTTACATGTTTCTGATTATATCCCATTTTCTGATATCTTAAATTTCTTTGATTATATATTTAATTCCTCTGAATATATCGCATATCTTTAATTTCTCTGATTATATTTATCATTTCTTAAATTATATTTTGTATTTTTCTGAATATATCTTGCATTTATCGGATTATATCTTAAATTTCTCTGATTATGTCCCATTTTCTGATTATATCTTACATTTCTCTGAATATATCTTAATCTATCAATTCTCTGATAATATAACATTAATTTCTGTGATTATATCTTGCATTTATCTGATTATATCTTACACATTTCTGAATATACTCCCATTTTCTGATTATATCTTTTATTTCTCTGATTATATTCAATTTTTTTCTGCTGATATATCTTGTATTTATCAGATTATATCTTAGATTTCTCTGATTATATCTATAATTTCTCTGACTATATCTTAATCTATCAATTCTATGATTATATATTTAATTTATTTGATAATATCTTGCATTTATCTGATTATATCTTACATTTATCTGATTATTTCTTACATTTCTCTGAATATATCTATCATTTCTCTGACCTTATCTTAATGTTCTTAATGTTCTTCTCTGATTATATATTTAATTTCTCTGATTCTATCTATATTTCTTCTGATAATATATCTTTAATTTTTCTGATTATATCTTGAATTTCTCTGATTAAATCTAGAATTTAACTGATTATATCTAACATTTCTCAGATTATATCTTACATTTATCAGATTATATCTTACATTTCTCAGATTATATCTAACATTTCTCAGATTATATCTTACATTTCTCTGATTATATCTTACACTTCTCTGATTATATGTCCCATTTTCTGATTATATCTTTTATTTCTCTGATTATATCTGTCAGTTCTCTAGTTATATCATACATTTCTCTGCTTATATCTTACATTTCTCTGATTATATCTTACATTTCTCTAATTATATGTCCCATTTTCTGATTATATCTTTTATTTTTCATATTATATCTGTAATTTTGTTTCTCTAATTTTATTTCTCTAATTATATCTTACATTTCTCTGACTATATCTTAATATATCAGTTTTCTGATTATATCTATATTTTTTCTGGTAATATATCTTACATTTCCTTGATTATATCTTGCATTTATCTGATTGTTTCAAACATTTCTCTGCCTATATCTTACATGTTTCTGATTATATCCCATTTTCTGATATCTTAAATTTCTTTGATTATATATTTAATTTCTTTGATTATATATTTAATTCCTCTGAATATATCGCATATCTTTAATTTCTCTGATTATATTTATCATTTCTTAAATTATATTTTGTATTTTTCTGAATATATCTTGCATTTATCGGATTATATCTTAAATTTCTCTGATTATGTCCCATTTTCTGATTATATCTTAATCTATCAATTCTCTGATAATATAACATTAATTTCTCTGATTATATCTTGCATTTATCTGATTATATCTTACACATTTCTGATTATACTCCCATTTTCTGATCTTTTATTTCTCTGATTATATCCAATTTTTTTCTGCTAATATATCTTGTATTTATCAGATTATATCTTACATTTCTCTGATTATATCTATAATTTCTCTGACTATATCTTAATCTATCAATTCTATGATTATATATTTAATTTCTTTGATAATATCTTGCATTTATCTGATTATATCTTAGATTTATCTGCTAAAATCTTACATTTCTCTGATTATATCTTACATTTCTCTGATTATATGTCCCATTTTCTGATTATATCTTTTATTTCTCATATTATATCTGTAATTTTGTTTCTCTATTTTTATTTCTCTAATTATATCTTACATTTCTCTGACTATATCTTAATATATCAGTTTTCTGATTATATCTATATTTTTTTTCTGGTAATATATCTTACATTTCCCTGATTATATCTTGCATTTATCTGATTGTTTCTTACATTTCTCTGCCTATATCTTACATGTTTCTGATTATATCCCATTTTCTGATATCTTAAATTTCTTTGATTATATATTTAATTCCTCTGAATATATCGCATATCTTTAATTTCTCTGATTATATTTATCATTTCTTAAATTATATTTTGTATTTTTCTGAATATATCTTGCATTTATTGGATTATATCTTAAATTTCTCTGATTATGTCCCATTTTCTGATTATATCTTACATTTCTCTGAATATATCTTAATCTATCAATTCTCTGATAATATAACATTAATTTCTCTGATTATATCTTGCATTTATCTGATTATATCTTACACATTTCTGATTATACTCCCATTTTCTGATTATATCTTTTATTTCTCTGATTATATTCAATTTTTTTCTGCTGATATATCTTGTATTTATCAGATTATATATCACATTTCTCTGATTATATCTATAATTTCACTGACTATATCTTAATCTATCAATTCTATGATTATATATTTAATTTATTTGATAATATCTTGCATTTATCTGATTATATCTTACATTTATCTAATTATTTCTTACATTTCTCTGAATATATCTATAATTTCTCTGACCTTATCTTAATGTATCAATTCTCTGATTATATATTTAATTTCTCTGATTATATCTATATTTTTTCTGATAATATATCTTTAATTTTTCTGATAATATATCTTTAATTTTTCTGATTATGTCTTGCATTTCTGTGATTATATCTTGAATTTATCTGATTATATCTTACATTTATCTGATTATTTCTTATATTTCTCTTAATATATCTATCATTTCTCTGACTATATCTTAATCTATCAATTCTATGATTATATATTTAATTTCTCTGATAATATCTTGCATTTATCTGATTATATCTTACATTTAACTGATTATTTCTTACATTTCTCTGAATATATCTATCATTTCTCTGACTATATCTTAATGTATCAATTCTTTGATTATATATTTAATTTCTCTGATTATATCTATATTTTTGCTGATAATATATCTTTAATTTTTCTGATTATATCTTGCATTTCTCTGATTATATCTTGAATTTATCTGATTATATCTTACATTTATCTGATTATTTCTTGTATTTCTCTGAATATATCTATAATTTCTCTGACTATATCTTAATCTATCAATTCTATGATTATATATTTAATTTCTCTGATAATATCTTGCATTTATCTGATTATATCTTACATTATTTTTTACATTTCTCTGAATATATCTATCATTTCTCTGACTATATCTTAATGTATCAATTCTTTGATTATATATTTAATTTCTCTGATTATAACTATATTTTTTCTGATAATATATCTTTAACTTTTCTGATTATATCTTGCATTTCTCTGATTATATCTGGAATTTATCTGATTATATCTTACATTTCTCTGAATAAATCCATCATTTCTCTGAATATATCCATCATTTCTCTGACTATATCTATAATTCTCTGATTATATATTTAATTTATGTGATTATATCTTGCATTTCTCTGATTATATCTGGCATTTACCTTATTATATCCTACATTTCTCTGATGATATCGTACATGTTTCTGATTATATCTTTTATTTCTCTGATTATATCTTTTATTTCTCTGATTATATCTATTATTTCTCTGATTATATTTATCATTTCTTAAATTATATCTTGTATTTCTCTGATTATATCTTACATTTCTGTGATTAGATCTATTTCTTGTGATTATATCTTACATTTCACTAATTATATCTAACATGTTGCTGATTATATCTCCCATTTTTCTGATTAGATCTATTCTGATTATATCTTTTATTACTCTGATTATCTCATTTCTCTGATTATAACTCCGATTGTATCTATAATTCCTCTTATATCTATCAATTTTCTGATTATATATTTAATTTCTCTGATTATATCTATATTTTTTTCTGATAATATATCTTTAATTTCTCTGATTATATCTTGCATTTCTCTAACTATATCTCTGACTATATCTTAAATTTCTTTGATTATATGTTTAATTCCTCTAATTATATTGCATATCTTTCATTTCTCTGATTATATTTATCATTTCTTAAATTTTATTTTGTATTTTTCTGAATATATCTTTTATATGATTATATCTTACATTTCAATGATCAGATATATTTTTTCTGATTATATCTTACATTTCTCTGATTATATCTTACATGTCTCTGAATATATCTCCCATTTTTCTGATTAGAACTATTTTTTCTGATTATATCTTTTATTACTCTCATTATATCTAACATTTCTCTAACTTTATCTTACATTTCTCTGACTATATCTTAAATTTCTTTGATTATATGTTCAATTTCACTGATTATATTTCATGTTTGTAATTTCTTAGATTATATCTCTAATTTTTCCGATTATCTTTGTTATATCTTTGGTTGGGTGTCTAATTTCTCCGATCATATCTCTGCTTATGCTTCTAATTATTCTGATTATGTCCCTAATTCCCTACATATTTCTAACTATGGCAGTAGTTTACTTGACTTGTATATCTCATTTCTCTGATTATATCTCTATTTATTTCTGATTATGTTTGTTATAACTTTGATTGTTTAAATTCTCTGTGCATATCTCTCATTTTCCTGATTATGCTTCTAATAACTATGAGTATGTCTTTATTTCTCGAATATTTCTAAAAACAGCTTTTGTTGCACTGATTATATATATAATTTTTACTGAATATATCTCTATTCTTTCTGATTGTCTATAATATCTTTGATTGTTAGAGGCACAATCAAAGATATTATAGACAATCAGAAAAAATAGAGATATAATCAGTAAAATTATAGGCGCAATCAAAGTTATAACAGACATAATAAGAAAATTAGAGATACAATTAGACATATAAGAAATACAATTATCAGGATAGCCATATTTAGAAATATATTAATTTAATTGGTTTCCGAAGAATCTGCTAGGGCTCGAAAGGGCGACACCGAGGGCAGTGCTGTTGCAGGGGACAAATCGTATGAGTATGTGGTGGGAGTCGTGTGTGCGGATTGTGAAGTTTGAGGAAAGATTGCAGGATTTGGGCGAGGAAAGACTGGTACGGGAGGTATGGATAAGGTGTAAGAGTAGAACAGAGAGTAGATGGAGGAAGGATAGAGAAAGGATGTATTAAAGAGTGGGTATGTCTGAGGTGTGGGTAGAGGAGAAGCTGAGAGAAAGGGGTAGCCTAGGAACTGAGATAAGGGAGAGATTGAGGGATATTGAGTGGCAAGAAACGCAAGTGAGAATGGCTGAGAGCACATACAACCCTGGCTACGTAGAGTGGCAAGTGCAGGGGAAACTCCCGAGCTACTTAGCCAGGGACAAAGTATGCATGGCAAGAGCGAGGTGTGGTTCAGAAGAGCGAGGAAGAAAAGTGTGGATGGGGCTGGGGTACACCGCGTGTGCGCTGTGTAGTGATGTGTGACGATGTAAAGATCCTGCTGATGACGCCAATGCTGAGGTCCAGTTGCCGAGTCGATGCCGCCAATGCTGTGGGGAACCACCGCTGGATACCAACTGGTTAACTCTTGGAACGTCGTCGGAAGGAACTGGAAGCGTCGCTGCCACCACCTCAATGACTGAGGACTAAAACTATTGCTGTGGTGTTGAAAAGTTGTGGATCTTGTTTGGGTGAAGACTATTGTGTGTAGTGTGGCTTCCTGGTCGCTCTACGACTGTGTCTTTAAAAGGTACTGTTGCTACTCTCTCCTCTTCAGTGTCGTCCTAATTACACTTTCTAATGGGTTAGTAGGACATTAGGGTTTCGTAAGAATCACTGGTATAAACCCTCCTCAAGATAATTTTAAGACCATCACTGGAAAATATCTGTCCGTTGTAAGTACATTCTAAAATGTAGCTACATCAACTCACAACGGACAGATATTTTCCAGTAATGGTCCTAAAATTATCTTGACTATTTATTTTCACAATTTTTTTTTAAAATCACTACCAGAAGTAAAATAATCGGCGGAAGTCGCTAGAAACGGTTTCCAACAAATTTACAACTAGTGTATTATTTTTCAGTGTATAAACGCACAATACTATCGCGTTTGCGTTGTACATGAGCACGCACTCTTGAAAACGGTTACTTTTTTGGTTGAACGAGTTTGGTGTCCCATTAAGACCGTTTGTGCCAATGAACCTTAAGTAATTTATGTGGCTCCGTGCAGTGCGTAGAATAAACAACAGGCGATAATTATACATTGGGGGCGATAGCGCCATTGTTTCCAGCGCCGCGCGGTGAGAAACAAACACCGGAGATTCATTAAACGGCAGTAATTCCTGGGAACATTTCTGAAAGGACGTTTTAATTCCGCAGTCGCAGGCAGCTTTATTTGTTGCGCTTCCATAAATTGTTATTAATATAATAATAATAACGCATGGGGCAGAGGGAAGTGGTTACGAAACGCGTCGTGTATGTTGCGAGGACACGATTAGCATTTGCAACGGGAGGCCCCGGCGGTGCATGAAATGTTTTAATAATTAATGAGCGGATGGGCCCGGGAAAAATAATTACTTTCGAGATGGGGCCCGCGCTTTCTATTATAATTGCACGCGAATCGTGATAAATTAATATCGCACGGCGATGGGCGTGCGACGGTGTCTCAATTATGTCTTTTGTGTCTCGCGAAGACTTACAAATGCTATAGCATATTTTAATTTTATATTCTACAATTTTAAACACTACTCCTGCATTAATTAATTAATTAATTAATTAATTAATAAAGAGCCATAGATAGAGATTCATAGAAATCGACACTGTTAATTACGTTCATCATTTATACTTTGTATGATTTTGTTCATGAAATAAATTTACTGTAAAGGATAAATAAAACGATAGTTATCCATCACATTTTCGAGCTCCTCCGATCATCAGGATCAGCTAGAAAATGGCTAGAGCTTAGCCGAAACTAGTTTCAAAGTGTAACTGAAGTGTGATAAAAAACAAAGTAAAAAATCATATAATTTATCCTTTAAAGCGAATTATCACAAAGTAGACGCCTTAACAATCCAAAATTTACTGTGTTGTGTTGTGTTGGCTAATATATTTATAGCTAAACACTTAAATGGAGGGATGTGGCCCTCCATTTAAGTGTTTAGCTATAAATATAGTTTTTACGTAAAAAAAAACGAATCAAAAATTCTAATATTAGATTGTTAAGGCGTCTACTTTTTGATAATTTATTTTAAAGGATAAATAAAACTTTTTGTTTGTTGCAAAGTGCTAACTAAAAATCAAAGTAAAAATCGTTATATTTATACGTAAATTAATTTGCTTTCATGATTGTCGATGTATTAATGTTATTGTTGCAAGGTGTAACTAAAAATCAAAGTAAAAATCATTACATTTATACTTAAATTAATTTTCTTTCATGATTGTCGATGTCTTAATTTTATTGTGGCAAGGTGTAACTAAAAATCAAAGTAAAAATCATTACATTTAAACTTAAATTAATTTTCTTTCATGATTGTCGATGTCTTAATTTTATTGTTGCAAGGGTAACTAAAAATCAAAGTAAAAATCATAACATTTATACTTAAATTAATTTTCTTTCATGATTGTCGATGTATTAATTTTATTGTTGCAAGGTGTAACTAAAAATCAAAGTAAAATTCGTTACATTTATACGTAAATTAATTTGCTTTCATGCTTGTCGATGTATTAATTTTATTGTTCCAAGGTGTAACTAAAAATCAAAGTAAAAATCATTACATTTATACGTAAATTAATTTGCTTTCATGACTGTCGATGCATTAATTTTATATAATAACCAAGCCATAAATAAAATTGCGTAATAAAAGACTAAACCACATAGCAGTAAATAATTGTTGCAGTAACGCCTATAATTATCAACTCTTGGCTGTTGGTGTTGTGGTGATAAAATGATTAAGTTGCCGTGCGGTGCGGTTTATGAATGAAATTTGCAGGCGGACGGGAAACAGGCTGGTTCGCGGCCAGGCGCTGTTAATTAACAGTTCGCTTAATTAGCCACGCCGCTCACGTACGGACAGGTTATACCTATCGGATGCCATAATGATACGTGCGTGAAGAACGCCGCATTTCCTCCGTGCGGTTTCTTCCTTCCCCGTTGGGGACTTTCTTATAGAAAAGCGATTTCTTTTCGCCAATATTGTGTTTAGACAATATTACCATAATGATAAAAACGGCGCACCGTGAAAGCGGAAATGGCTTTCTTTGTAACTTAATATGCGATTGTAATTAAACAGGACTAAAGTGTTCTATTGATAAATCAGCGATTCACAAGATAAAGGCCAAAGTAGTAGTTACTACTGTATGTGTTACAATTAACCGGCTATAGACCTTCGAATCTTTCTGCCGGTATGTTAGTTTATGTGTATGTCAGTGTTAGAACTTGTTAGTTCAGGAAATAAACTGAGTTTTTTAAATTGTCGTTAATTATATCCCTGCTAATTGTGATTGGACGACTGAATTGACGACTTATCAGCTATAAAATGAGACATAATTTGTTAGTTTGACTCAATTATTAAGTTGGCAATTGAGAAAAAACGCAAGAGGCCTCGAGTTTGTATGCACCGTGTGTACTCTAACATTGGTAATAAAACCAATTAATGGATAATGGTAACTTTGATTAGATTATTTAATTAGCTACTTAATCAGCTACAAAATGAGATATAATTTGTTAGTTTGCCTCAATTATTAAGTTGGCAATTCAGAAAAAACGTAAGAGGCGCGAGTTTGTATGCAACCTGTGTACTTTAAAATTGCTAATAAATTCAATTAATGGATAATGGTAAGTGTGATTAGATGATTTAATTGGCTACTTAATCAGCTACAAAATGAGATATAATTTGTTAGTTTGACTCAATTATTAAGTTGGCAATTCAGAAAAAACGTAAGAGGCGCGTGTTTGTATGCAACGTGTGTACTCTAAAATCGGTAATAAATCAAATTAATGGATAATGGTAACTGTGATTAGATGATTTATTTGGCTACTTAATCGGCTACAAAATGAGATATAATTTGTTAGTTTGACTCAATTATTAAGTTGGCAATTCAGAAAAAACGTAAGAGGCGCGAGTATGTATGCAACCTGTGTACTTTAAAATTGGTAATAAATTCAATTAATGGAAAATGGTAAATATGATTAGACGATTTAATTGGCTACTTAATCAGCTATAAAATGAGTTATAACTTGTTATGTTGACTCAATTATTAAGTTGAAAATTCAGAAAAAAAATTAAAAGGAGCGAGTTTGTATGCAACGTATATTCTCTAAAATTGGTAATAAATCCAATTAATGGATAATGGTAAGTGTTATTAGATGATTTATTTGGCTACTTAATTAGCTACAAAATGACATATAATTTGTTAGTTTGACTCAATTAATAAGATGGATATTCAGAAAAAACTTAAGAGGCAAGAGTTTATATGCACCGTGTGTACTCTAAAATTGGTAATAAATCCAATTAATGGATAATGGTAAGTATGATTAGAATATTTAATTGGCTACTTAATCAGCTACAAAATGAAATATAATTTGTTAGTTTGACTCAATTATTAAGTTGGCAATTGAGAACAAACCTTAAAGGCGCGAGTTTGTACGCAATGTGTGTACTCTAAATTGGTAATAAATTCAATTAATGGATAATGGTAAGTGTGATTGGATGATGTAATTGGCTACTTAAGCAGCTACAAAATAAGTTATAATTTGTTAGTTTGACTGAATCATTAAGTTGAAAATTAAAAAAAAAACGTAAGAGGCTTGAATTTATATGCAACGTTTGTACTTTAAAATTGGTAATAAATCCAATTAATGGATAATGGTAAGTTTGATTAGATTATTTAATTAGCTACTTAATCAGCTACAAAATGAGATATAATTTGTTAGCTTGACTCAATTATTAAGTTGCCAATTTAGAAAAAAACGTAAGAGGCGCGAGTTTGTATGTAACCTGTGTACTTTAAAATTGCTAATAAATTCAATTAATGGATAGTGGTAAGTCTGATTGAATTATGTAATTGGCTACTTAATCAGCTACAAATTATAACTTGTTAGTTTGACTCAATTATTAAGTTGAAAATTCAGAAAAAAATTAAAAGGCGCGAGTTTGTATGCAACGTTTGTACTCGAAAAATGGTAATAAATCCAATTAATGGATAATGCTAATTGTGATTGGACGACTAAGTTGGTTACTTAATCAGCAATAAAATGAGATATATTCTGTTAGATTGATTTAATTATTAAGTTGGCAATTCACAACAAACGTAAGCGGAACGAGTTTATATGCAACGTTTGTACTCTAAAAATGGTAATAAATCCAATTAATGGATAATGCTAATTGTGATTGGTAGACTAAGTTGGCTATTTAATCAGCAATAAAACGAGACATATTTTGTTAGTTTCACTCAATTATGAAGTTGGAAATTAAGAACAAACGTAAGAGGCGCGAGTTTGCGTGTACTCTAAAAATAGCAATAAATCCAATTAATGGATAATGCAAATTGTGATTGGACAATTGAATTTGCTACTTAATCAGCTACAAAATGAGACATAACGTGTTAGTGTGACTCAATTATTAAGTCGGAAATTCAGCAAAAAACGTAAGGAGCGCGAGTTTTGTAAACAACGTGTGTACTCTAAAATTGGTAATAAATCCAATGAATGGATAATGGTAAGTGTGATTGGATGATGTAATTGACTACTTAATCAGCTACAAAATGAGTTATAACTTGTTGTATAGACTCAATTATTAAGTTGAAAATTCAGAAAAAAATAAAAGGCGCGAGTTTGTATACAACGTTTGTACTCGAAGAATGGTAATAAATCCAATTAATGGATAATGCTAATTGTGATTGGACGACTAAGTTGGCTACTTAATCTGCAACAAAATGAGTCATAATTTATTAGTTTGACTCAATTATTAAGTTGGCAATTGAGAAAAAACGTAGGTGGCGCGAGTATGTATGCAACGTTTGTACTCGAAAAATGGTAATAAATCCAATTAATGGATCATGTTAATTGTGATTGGATGACTAAGTTGGCTACTTAATCAGCAACAAAATGAGATATAATTTGTTAGTTTGACTCAATTATTAAGTTGGAAATTGAGAAAAAACGTAGGTGGCGCGAGTTTATATGCACGGCGTGTGCTCTAAAAATGGTAATAAATTCAATTAATGGATAATACGAATTGTGATTGGATAATTGAATTTGCTACTTAATCAGCTACAAAATGAGGCATAACGTGTCAGTGTGACTCAATTATTAAGTCGGAAATTCAGCAAAAAACGTAAGGAGCGCGAGTTTTGTATACAACGTGTGTACTCTAAAATTGGTAATAAATCCAATTAATGGATAATGGTAAGTGTGATTGGATGATGTAATGGGCTACTTAATCAGCTACAAAATAAGTTATAATTTGTTAGTTTGACTCAATTATTAAGTTGAAAATTCATAAAAACGTAAAAGGCGCCAGTTTGTATGCAACGTTTGTACTCGAAAAATGGTAACAAATCCAATTAATGGATAATGCTAATTGTGATTGGACGACTAAGTTGGCTACTTAATCAGCAATAAAACGAGACATATTTTGTTAGTTTGACTCAATTATTAAGTTGGAAATTCAGAACAAACACAAGAGGCGCGAGTTTGTGTGTACTCTAAAAATGGTAATAAATCCAATTAATGGATAATGCGAGTTGTGATCGGATAACTGAATTTGCTACTTAATCAGATACAAAATGAGACATAACGTGTTAGTGTGACTCAATTATTAAGTCGGAAATTCGGAAAAGAACGTAAGGAGCGCGAGTTTTGTATACAACGTGTGTACTCTAAAATTGGTAATAAATCCAATTAATGGACAATGGTAAGTGTGAATGATAATGTAATTGGCTACTTAATTAGCTACAAAATAATTTATAATTTGTTAGTTTGAATCAATTATTAAGTTGAAAATTCATAAAAACGTAAAAGGCGCCAGTTTGTATACAACGTGTGTACTCGAAAAATGGTAATAAATCCAATTAATGGATAATGCTAATTGTGATTGGACGACTAAGTTGGCTACTTAATCAGAAATAAAACGAGACATATTTTGTTAGTTTGACTCAATTATTAAGTTGGAAATTCAGAACAAACGCAAGAGGCGCCAGTTTTTGTGTACTCTAAAAATGGTAATAAATCCAATTAATGGATAATGCGAATTGTGATTAGATAATTGAATTTGCTACAAAATTAGTTATAACATGTTAGTTTGACTCAATTATTAATTTGAAAATTTAGAAAAAAATTAAAAGGCGCGAGTTTGTATGAAACGTTTGTACTCGAAAAATGGTAATAAATCTAATTAATGGATAATGTTAATTGTGATTGGACGACTAAGTTCGTTAATTAATCTGCAACAAAATGAGACATAATTTGTTAGTTTGACTCAATTATTAAGTTGGCAATTGGGAAAAAACGTAGGTGGCGCGAGTTTGTATGCAACGTTTGTACTCGAAAAATGTTAATAAATCCAATTAATGGATAATGTTAATTGTGATTGGACGACTAAGTTGGCTACTTAATCAGCAACAAAATGAGATACAATTTGTTAGTTTGACTCAATTATTAAGTTGGAAATTGAGAAAAAACATAGGTGGCGCGAGTTTGTATGCACCGTGTGTACTCTAAGAATGGTAATAAATCCAATTAATGGATAATGCGAATTCTGTTTGGATAATTGAATTTGCTACTTAATCAGCTACAAAATGAGACATAACGTGTTAGTGTGACTTAATTATTAAGTCTGAAATTCAGAAAAAAACGTAAGGAGCGCGAGTTTTGTATACAACGTGTTTACTCTAAAATTGGTAATAAATCCAATTAATGGATAATGGTAAGTATGATTGGATGTTGTAATTGGCTACTTAATCAGCTACAAAACAAGTTATAATTTGTTAGTTTGACTCAATTATTAAGTTGAAAATTTAAAAAAAACGTAAGAGGCGCGAGTTTGTATGCAACGTTTGTACTCGAAAAAATGGTAATAAATCCAATTAAGGTATAATGCTAATTTTGATTGGACGACTAAGTTGGCTACTTAATCTGCAACAAAATGAGATATAATTTGTTAGTTTGACTCAATTATTAAGTTGGCAATTGAGAAAAAATGTAGGTGGCGCGAGTTTGTATGCAACGTTTGTACTCGAAAAATGGTAATAAATCCAATTAATGGATAATGCTAATTGTGATTGGACAACTAAGTTGGCTACTTAATCTGCAAAAAAATGAGACATAATTTGTTAGTTTGACTCAATTATTAAGTTGGCAATTGGGAAAAAACTTAGGTGGCGCGAGTTTGTGTGTACTCTAAAAATGGTAATAAATCCAATTAATAGATAATGCGAATTATGATTGGATAATTGAATTTGCTACTTAATCAGATACAAAATGAGACATAGCGTGTTAGTGTGACTCAATTAGTAAGTCAGAAATTCAGAAAAAAACGTAAGGAGCGCGAGTTTTGTATACAACGTGTGTACTCTAAAATTGGTAATAAATCCAATTAATGGATAATGGTAAGTGTGATTGGATGATGTAATTGGCTACTTAATCAGCTACAAAACTAGTTATAATTTGTTAGTTTGACTCAATTATTAAGTTGAAAATTCAAAAAAAATGTAAAAGGCGCGAGTTTGTATGCAACGTGTGTACTCTAAAAATGGTAATAAATCCAATTAAAGGATCATGTTAATTGTGATTGGACGACTAAGTTGGCTACTTATCCAGCAACAAAATGAAATATAATTTGTTAGTTTGACTCAATTATTAAGTTGGCAATTCAGAAAAAACGTAAGAGGCGCGAGTTTGTATACAACGTGTGTACTCTAAAAATGGTATGCAACGTGTTTAATGGTAATAAATCCAATTCATAGATAACGCTAATTGTGATTAGATGATTGAATTGTCTACCTAATCAGCTAGAAAATGGAGAAATTGAGACACTAGGAATATCTCTCGGGAGACAAGAGCCGATGCAAACAAAAAAAACAACAGAAACCTATACGAGAGTGGAGAGAGCAAGGGGCTACACCAACCCACTGATGAAGACAAGTTATCCGACAAGTTAAAGGCTCTAGAGGCGTACAAGGCCCAATGGGACCAGAAGAAGATAGACACGAGACACACCAGATCGACAAAGTGACCAGCGAGGAGCAAAAATCGTGCAAATCAGAGCCGGTATAAACCACGACCACAGCTACGAGGAAGCAGCCAAAATGGACACTTTCTGGCCAGAGCCGACCAACAAGATAGTGTTACTTGTGAAAGGAGAGGTGGCAAAACCCACCGAGGGTGTAGAGGTAGTCGAAACGGTCGACCAAGATGGAAGAATGGTCGGCACGGGCAAAAAGAAAAAGGCGGTAACGGTGGTGACGGCGGCCCTGTCCGTTTGGCTACTACTAGTGACTAGTAGTCACACATGCTGACGTCACGCTCATACTAATAGTACAGTATGATGTCAGCATGTGTTACTACTAGTCACTGGTAGTAGCCAAACGGACAGGGCCAATATCTAGTCCCAGGTGAGCTAACCACAGTCACCCGGAAAATCGAGGTACGCAATGCAACTGTTCATGCAAATGAGCAAATGACCGCGTGCACGGCGGATTGTTTGAGGGTCTGTACTGATCAATTGGGATGACCAATAAAATCCCAATTTTGGGGAATCTTTTGTTTATGTCTTGCCGACCATACTATACAGTTATATATTTTTATTAATAATTTCTACAGGCGTTCTTGTATAATATATGTCGTAACGTAAATTATTATTTTTGATCATGAATCTGTCTTACGATTGATTTGAAAAAGTTACACAACGTTTATAACAAAATGGCAATGGAAATTGGAAAGTTTCTATCTTGACATATTTTTCCTTCTATTTATTTATTATTTTTAACTTTTACGCTCCATATTTCGATATTCCGATTATAGAGGCTGGGTCGATAAAAAAATTACATATATTTTGTCTATTTTTTTTGCTCATCTTGGTGCAAAACATATCAGTGCACCGAATGCCCAAAGGAAACTGGATTTTTTTGATTATAAGTTTTATTTTTCGGCGACCAAGTCGAGAAAATTTCATTATTATTATTTTTGACCATGGATACTATCGTTGATTGAAGTATATAAATACTATATAGTTATATATTTTTAGTAATAATTCTTATAGGCGTTCTTGTATAATGTATGTTGTAACGTAAATTATTATTTTTGATCATGAATCCGTCATATAATTGATTTGAAAAAAGTACACAATGTTTATTACAAAATAACAATGGAAAATGGAAAGTCTTTATCTTCAAAAATTTTTACTTGTATTAAAAAAGAAACTTTTTTATATGAATTATTTCTACATTCGTCGGTTTGCGGCGATATTAATGTTTCATATATTTACGTCACTGTTAGTTAAGTGATGAATCTGTACGAAATATAGAAGGAGCGGATGTTCGTGGCTGTTTTGCACACAAGCCGCATTTCCTTACGCCCATATTTGTACCGGAAATGACGATTGGGACGCGGGCAGTCCGTGATTATCACACTAAGGCCGACGTTGTTTCGTATGTACGCCGATTTTATCAACCCGCATATGCCGATAACGAGACAGCTGTCTATAAGATTGTTAGCTAACATCTGTAAGCAATAATACGCAAATGAATATTTATCATATGTTTGCTAGAGAATGAAATATCATTTTATATTTTGGAAGGTATTCATCCTTATAATATAAAAACGAAGACAATCTTTTGGAGCCGATCATTTATGAGTTTTGTGCTGCCATATCATGGCAAATATTTTTATTGACATTTTTGTTCATCATATGGTGATAAAAGCAATGCGATATTTAGGCGCTTTCGTTTAGCACGGTTTAGCATTGCTCATCCCCGTGGCGTGCAATATCGCACAGGTCTTGCGGTCGTACACCGCCGGTTGTAAAGGCCGAGGTAGAATTGTGCGTGCATCGGAAGCGGCAAATTGAACAAGAGACAATTAACCCATAACAGCCCTGAGTGATAAACGAAAACGGTTTTTGTATAGTTGCGTTTATTATCTTAGAAATTGCAACTGCATAGATAGAAGAATAATAAACAGGGCGCTCAATATTACCACAGATTAGCGTTATTATAATAATAATCTGTGATACTACGTTGGGTAATATGTTGAGATGAAAATTATACAAATTGTATTATATATTTTTTGTTTATGTCTTTCCGGCCATACCCTAATGCAATTTTAGTTAGTTATATGTCTTTAAAGTTACTAGTTGTGTAAAAGCGTCAGCCTCCAATTTGAGAGATCATTAAAATCTTACCCGCCAGCCTTCAGTATCTTTGGATCGCTTACCTGCAACAAAAAGAAGCAAACGTTTTTAACATGGCAATATATTATACTACTTAATAGAAGTGTGACATGTTTGTACCGTCGCTATCGCTCAAGATGTTTATGCAAATGCGACTACAAAGGCCCCTCGTTATTTCGCGGCCCATTAAACAAAGCACGCTCGCAGAGCTTTGTCGTCGCAATTACACCGTATCCGGATCGCGCATTGTGTTGTCGATTTCAGAACAAAGACACACATGCGTATCACCCCTACACCCCCCGCATTTGTCAATTAACACCGATTAACACATAATGGCCGGACCGCCCACACACCAATTCACTTTTATGACTTGACACTTTAACAATCGCGCACCCCTTAATTGGCTGGGGGGGCCACGTGGCCGCCGACCCTGGCGACCGTTTTTATGCAAAACAGTGTAACTGGAGAACAGGTTCGCGCTCGCCCGCGGGATCGCCTTAAATTCGATTTCAAAGGTTCGATCGCGACGCCCACTGCCTGGATTAGTTTATTATGGCGAGAACGAGTGGCAAGGCTTGGGATTTTCCGTTAGGAATCGATACACACAAAAAATAATATCAATGCAAAATAACGGCGACAAGAAAGAAAATCATTATACATTATAATTTCCCCTATATACAACTGTAATCGTGGATGTTTTCTCTGTAAACTGAGAATAGTTATGTAAAAAAAGGCCGTTTACATAATAAAATCAGATTCAGAGGTATACTGAACGTGATGTTATTATGTTTATCATAGAAAAATATTAAAGGGATAGTGAGCCCTGGTGGGTAAGGGGCGACGGCAAAAACCACCAAGTAAGTCCGACCCAAATGTCAACCTCTCCTGCACGCGGTGCCCGCTGCTAGATAACGAACGAGGCTCTGGCGACCGAGCCATGGCAGTATAACCATTCCATCGAGAAGTAAGGAAATGTAATTCGCGGCGTTTAAATGCCAAACCCCTCTAACGAATGAAATGGCAACTTATAGCGTAAATATACCCCAGGTGAGTAGGGCTAGCCCAAAATCTCACCCTGATAAGTCAGGCTGTCTCATGGATTCTGGGGGAGACAAAAAGTTGACAAAAACACAAATAAACAAGACCAAAGGCAAAATATACAAACTAAACATTGCCACATATAACGCAAGAACACTAGCAACCGATGGGAGGCTCATTGAAATGGAAGAAGAGCTGAGACAAATAAATTGGGATATAGTGGGAGTAAGTGAAGTAAGAAGGCGTGGAGAAGAATGGAGAACACTTAAGTCGGGAAATATATTCTATCATGTCGGAGAAGCAGACAAATCCATAGGCGGCGTAGGTTTCCTCATAAACAAAAAGCATGCAAAAAAACATCATATGCATAAAGAGTATATCCACAAGAGTAATATATCTAATACTCAAACTAAACTCCAAATATAGTATAAAAATTATACAAGCTTACGCACCCACCACCGATTATGAAGACGAAATAGTAGAAAGTTTCTATGAAGACATTTCCCAGGCGAAGAGTGAATCACCTACTCACTTTACAGTGGTAGGAGGTGATTTTAATGCTAAGATAGGCAAGAAGCTGGATGCAGCGGAGATAGTGATCGGAAACCATGGAACAGGGGACCGGAACGATCGGGGAGAAATGCTTATGAAGTTCCTAAAAATGCAAAACCTATACTTAATGAACAGCTTCTTCTACAAAAAAGAACATCGCAGGTGGACCTGGGTGAGTCCAAGTGGAAACACAAGAAATGAGATTGATTTTATAATAACTGATAAAAAGCTTATCGTCAACGACGTCACTGTGATAAATAGCTTCACAACAGGAAGCGACCATAAAATGGTAAGGGCAAAAATAACTCTAAACCTAAGTAAAGAAAGACGTAAGCTGGTAACAAAGAAAAGACAGGTTGGTTGGACAACACCAGAACAAGTTCACAAATATGCAGAAATGATAACTACCAACTTGGAAACTACACAGTTTGAATATAGGCACAAAACAGCAGACGAAATAAATAACAAAATCGTCGAAGCTATAAATGAAGCAACAAAGACATACTGTAAGCCAAATAAAGAACAAATAAACAAAATCAGCAAGCATACCAAAGAGCTTATGAAAATTAGAAGAGTGTTAAGACAAAACGGCGATACAAACTCAAAACAACTGAGAGATTTAAACAAGACAATTACAAAAGATATCAAAAATGACATACGTCGATACAACACAGAACAAACGAAACTAGCTATTGAGAACAACAGAAGTATGAAGGTACTAAGAAGAAATATGTCAAATGGAAGAAAAGAAATCTTCAAACTAAGAAACAGCACGGGAACGCTAACCACAAATAGAGACGATATACTGAAAATAACGGAAAAATTTTACGCAACTCTCTACATGAGTCGGCTACAAGAACAACCAGAGGAACCGACACAAACACATACCGGGAAGGTCATAAATCAGGGATCTGAATATATGCCAAGTATATCGATAGCCGAAATTAAGAACGCCCTTGCAGAGATGAAGAACAACAAATCCCCGGGGGAAGATGGCATACACATCGAATCCATAAAACAAGGAGGAGACGCTCTACTACATGCCATAAAAGCACTATTCAACACCTGCTTAGAAGAATGTGCTACACCTGGCGAATGGAACAACGCCTCCACAGTTATCCTACATAAAAAAGGCGATATAACACAGCTCGGAAACTACAGACCGATAAGTTTGCTACCACATTTATATAAACTTTTCACCAAAATAATCACCAAAAGGTTAGAAAATAAACTAGACTTCTACCAACCCAAAGAACAGGCTGGGTTTAGATCGGGGTATGGGACAAACGACCATCTTCAGGCTATAAAAACTCTCATTGAAAAGTGTAATGAATATAATAAGCCCCTTGTCCTGATCTTCATAGATTTCGAAAAGGCGTTCGATACAGTTGAATTACCCGCCATAAAAGCTGCTCTAGACCAAGACTATCGATATACCAAGCTAATTGAACATATTTACCGAAACGCTACAGCAAGTATAAGGCTACACGACAATACCAACAAATTTAAAATTGGCAGGGGAATCCGCCAAGGGGACACTATCTCCCCAAAACTATTTACCACGGTTCTCGAATATGCTTTTAAAATGGTATCTTGGGATCACCTAGGAGTTACAGTGGATGGAGAAAAACTTAACCACCTGAGATTCGCAGACGACATCGTCCTAATAGCCGACAACATCAAAGATGCAAAAACTATGCTCAACGACCTAAAACAGTCAACGGAAAAAGTGGGCCTTAGGATGAATATGGGAAAAACAAAAGTTATGACCAACCTAGTGCTAAGCGATCAAATCAAAATAGATGATGCTAATATAGCAGAAGTAACTTCCTATATATACCTGGGGCATCAGATATGCATAGGCCGCGATAACCAAACATGCGAGATACAGCGCCGCATAGGTTTAGGATGGGCAGCGTTTGGAAAACTAACTAACATCTTGAAGAGCGAACTACCAATGTGTCTCAAACGGAAAGTGTTCGAACAATGTGTGATGCCGGTAATGACGTATGGGTCAGAGACTTTAACACTAACAAAGCGTTCCGCAGTAAAACTGCAGGAAACACAGAGGTCAATGGAACGGGCCATGCTAGGCATTTCCCTGCGAGACAGGGTACGAAACGAGGTCATCAGGGAAAGGACGGGTGTCTGCGACATTATAACACGCATCTCTAACATGAAATGGAGATGGGCAGGCCACGTTGCCAGATTTAGGGATGGCCGTTGGACTAAACGGCTTTTGGAATGGAGACCCCGTGCCGATAAACGAAGTAGAGGTAGACCACCAACCCGATGGACCGACGACATCAAGAGGGTGTCACAAAACTGGATGAACAAAGCACAACATCGTGCTGCCTGGAAAGAATTAGAGGAGGCATATGTCCTGCAGTGGACGCAAACGGCTGGAAAATGATGATGATGATGATGAGTGAGCCCTATCCATCACTATCCCTCTAATATTTGTCTATGATAAACATAAAAATTCACGTTCAGAGGTATAAAACGGCTTATTTTAGAATGAGTTATTGGATTTCGCTCGTACAGTCTCGACGGTGTGTGACTAATGAGAGATACATATAATAATTTAGAATGAGAAAGGATATTGCGCAATACGCAAATCTGAATGAAAAATCAATTAATTCAAAGCTCAAAAATTCATACTCCGATGGGATTCGAATCCACGGGGCCAGGCTATTGCGGCCGTCGCGCTACCAACTTATTGGGGTCTCAACGCGATTAAGCGTCAATATGTATGATTATTTGGAGACATTACGAACATTGCATGCTATCGACTACCTTCCTCCGTGGTGTAGTAGGTAGCGCGACGGCCGCGATAGCCAGAGACGTGGGTTCGAATCCCATCGAATCCCAAGTGTGAATATTTTTGAGCTTGAATTAATATACAGTGTGTTCCTAAAGTATGGAATAAATTCAATAATATCTTTATGATTTTTACTTGGACACATCGTTTTTGCATTTTAAATTTCTAATTTTTAATGAAAGTTTTTCGACCATTTTTGAATGAGCAACGACATCATCGGCAATTTTTTTCAAATGACAACCCTATTTTTTATTGCAGATTCTGCTATCAATGATGTATATTATGATACAAGTCACATTAGAATTTTTTTATTTTTTGAAAAACACGAAACTCGAAATAATTATTCAATTAAACAATAAAAAGCCAAAGTAAAAACTCAAACTGCTACAAAGAAGAGCGTAGAAAATACCATTAAGATGAAAGACTCGGGCAACGTAATCAAAATCTTGGGCATTCGAGTTTCAAGGAACCCAGCGAACGGAGACATCTTTATAGACCAGTATAGTCAGGATAAATAAAGGATATCCTGCAGAAGTTCAATATGTCTGAATGCAAGCCTGCATCAACGCTCGTAGATCCTAATCAACATTTGGGTAGGAGTATGGAACCTTCATCTCCGGAGGAAATGGAAGAAATGACGAAAATTCCATACCAAGAAACAGTAGACAGGGAACCAGGTGAGACATTAGTTTCGCAACAGAGCTTATTAGTGGTTTTAACAACAATCCTAGCAAAGGTCATTGGATAGCAGTGAAGAGAATTCTCCGATACCTAAAAGGAACACTAATAGTCCATACATTGGTTACAGTGACGCTGATTGGGCGAATGATAGAGGACAGAAGATCATGTACTGGACAAGTTTTCATTTATCGTCGAACAGCAAAAAGCAGCAGACGGTTGCTTTATCCACTACCGAAGCAGAATACATAGCTTTGCCTTCTGCTGTTTAAGAAACAATTTGGCTTCGACAACTTTAAGCCGAACTGGACCCTAGACAACAACCAGATGCATCAAATATCTTCTGCAACAACAAAGGCGCGGTCGAGCTGGTGAAGGCGAGTGGTTATCGTCAAAGAACCAATCAACTAAGCCCTGGGGACAACCTTAACCCCTACAGGGCGCGTTCCCAGGTGGGGGATAGGGGGATGCTCGCCATGCATCGCATGGAGGGTAGGAGTGAAATAAAATAGCTCCCGCGGACCAAATAAAGGTTGGGCGCGAGGTTAACAGCCTCACACCAGAAAACAAACATGTTTTGAAACCCTAAACTTGTCTCGGAACAGGACGGATCAATGGAAACGAACAATGTGAACTCAGATATGAACATCGGCACGTGGAATGTGTTAAGCTGGCACAGACATGGGGCCTCGCTGATAACAGTACAATCTCTGGAAAAATACAACATAGATATTACGGCCCTACAAGAAATCAGGTGGCTTGGCTCAGAAAATATCATAGTCGGGAACTTTGTAATATTCTATAGTGGCACTGAGGATAGGCACGAACACGGAACTGGTTTTGCTATCAAATAGGAACTTCTGTCGGAAGTAATAAATTTCAAACTCGTTAGCGAAAGAATATGAGTGCTAAGAATACGATGCAAATGGTATAATACAACCCTAATCGCTGTATATGCGCCAACAGAAGAATCAACCGAAGATAGAAAGGATGACCCCCTGGAAAAAGTAATAAATCCTCCTCAATAAAACGAACCAGGATAACCACCAACCTGCCCATATAGCAGAGACACGAGTTAATGCACCAAGTCTGGAGGAAACCGCCAAATTATATGCGAATACCAATGCGGGTTCAGAGGCGGCAAATCCACAACGGACCAGCTTTTTACCACCCGCCAGCTCTTGGAAAAATGCTAGGAATTTAACAGAGACCTCCATAACCTCTTCGTCGATTTCCAACAAGCATATGACAGCATCATTAGAGTGAGGCTATGGGAGACAATGATAGAGCTTGGAATTCCCAGCAAACTAGTGCGTATGACCAAGACATGTATAGAGGGCTCCCGAAGCTGCATCAAGATAGAAGAAGAGTACAGCGACTCGTTTGATATCAACACAGGCCTAAAACAGGGCAACGCGCTATCCCCAATTCTCTTCAATATTGCTCTGAAAAAGGCCGCAAGAACAGCAACGACAAGAACGAGATATTTGTACCGCAAGGCCCAAGTCTGTTACTAGCATACGCGGACGATATTGATGTAGTCGGAGATAGCGCAGAGAGCGTAAAGGAAAATTTTGCACGCATTAAAAGTGCGTGACGGCCCTGGCAAAATGTCATGCCAACCAACAGGAGCCAGAGCAAAGAAAATGCATGATGGCGAAGGTGGCTTAAAGCAACATTCTTTTACGGAGCACGGACATAGGCACGGAGGATGAAGGTCCGAAAATACCGAGACCTATTAGCGCAAGTACGAGCTGAGGGTGGTCAGGAAAGGGGCCCTGGTCACCTCCAAGAGGTGATGAGCGCCCGGGATGTCAGAGTACGATGGTATGGTGGCAGCTGGCATGGTCAGAGACCCAAGAAAATGCCGGGTAGACTAAGCGGCTAATGCCAGAGATCGGACCGTGGGTAAATCGAACCCACGGAGAAGTAGGGTATATCCTCACACCAGTTTTTTCGGGGCATAGCTGCATCAGCATAGCATAGCTACTCAAATGTATGTCCCTGGAGCGTGGCATGCCATCGTGGGCGGCCCTGGAGAAAAGATTGGGGGCCAGGATGACTCCGGACAGCATGGTGGGCCCAATACTCGTGAGACCGGACTACGCGGGACACATTACGGTAATAATGGATGAGAGAATCAGGAAAAGAGGGCAGCTAGGCAATGGCAGTACTAACTAGCCGCCAAGAAGGCTGGCTCGCCCTGGTTCTCCACTAGGAAAATGGGCAGGGCATGCATTGACGAGACCCTCCTAGTTCAGGGCACGCAAATCATCATAGGGACCCACCTAAAGTACCTCGGGTGCACACTCGACGCAACGTCCGCTTTAGCCACCACGTACAGCTAGCGTGCGAGGAGAAGACAAAATTATGGCCGCCGTGGCCAGGCTGTTGCCCAACACTGTGCACTGCACTACGGCGCAAAAGAATTATGATAAACTCTGCATTCAGGCAAACAGATGAACAGTGTTCACGGACGTCGCTGAGGTCCTGGCAGCCGTCCCACCAGCCGACTTGTGGAAGAGCGCCTGGTCATCTTCCAGGCCAAGGCAAATGGACAGACCACCACGGAAGCCAAAAGGACCGCCAGAATCATCATCAGGACGAAATGGCAAGATAGATGGGGGAGAACTAAGAAGGGGGCATGACTCGGACCAGCATCTCTGACATAAATCCTTAGCTGGACAGGGCCCATGGACAACTCTCCTACCTCTTATTCAACCTCATTGTCTTATCTATCTGCCTCCCTATTTATTATTACCTAGAAGATGGCTGCCTATCCACCCGTCCAACTACTACTAGGGCTTTGGCCTAACCGCTAACTTTTCAAACATTATCAGGTCTAAACAAATGAATCCACTAATTAAGCTCCTAACTGTGCTACTAAGCAATAACAGGTACCTAGGGACAATACTAATAACAGACACAACATTTATATATGCTCAGTAATTATGTAAGGCAAACAGGATGTGCCGAGTTAAATCCGACAACGGGATGCCGGCACGCCCTGGTTTCCCATGCTTGCATGGGCCACGGGGGTCAAGCTTGAAGTATACTTCTGAAAAAGAGAATTCTCTTTCTTATTTTCAGAAGTATACGATTTAGGTAGTGCCTCCAAATTATGTTATACTGGGGGGGCCTATCTGCCACCGCACTTGATGGTCCTACCATTATATGAATCAAGTTAATTCTAAAACTTGCTGATCTTGCTGCTCCTGAATTTTGTTTTCCCTCGACTATTGCCCTTAACGGCCCTACCAAAATGATCTAAATCAAATGAATTCTATAAAGTGGATGCTCTTCATGTTGCTACAGTTAGTTAATAGGAATTTAACTGGTTAAAAAAAACTGTAAATCGTCTCAAATACAAAGTATTACTCTCAAAGACAGCATAATTATTAAATAATTATTAAGTAATTCTTATTTAGTCCTTTAAGCTTACTTTGGAGCGTGGGGCACAGGGGGTTTCTGGCATTTTCCTAAGTTTGTCAGCCTTATGTTATTTTCTTGTTCCTTATTACTTATTTCTTATACTGTTTCCTTCCATTTCATTATGTCTATTGCCTCTATTTTTATGTCTTGCATGTTTTACATATTTTTGTATGCTCATGTTGTACTTATTTTTCCATGTATTTTGGGGTTTTTCTCTCTTTCGCCTCCCAGTCTCTGTATGCTAGGGCTTTATTTATTTATTTATTTTTTAATTTTATAATTTTTTTATTTTCTTTTTTTCGAATATCCAATTCCTCCTTTCTATTTGTGGTTTGTATTGTCTCTGTTGCATATCTTCAGGGTCTTTGTTAGAGATGGATTCAGGATAGTATATTTTGAGAATTCTTGTTAAACACTTTTTTATTAATGTTTGCGCGCATTGCATCACTTTAACAGTTTAATGTTAATAATGTTAAAGTGATGCAATGCGGGCAAACATTAATAAAAAAGTGTTTAACAAGAATTCTCAAAATATACTAGGCCAGGATTCAGATTGTTTATGTTCATATTTATTTCTATTAGGTAGTGCATTAGTGTTCTTCTATAGGTATTTTATGTTTTGTACATTTAAGCAGACATAGTCTCAATGTCTATCATTCTAAATATGTTAACTTGAAAGTAATATATTTTTAAACTTGAAAAGGAATTAAACTGAATCATACTCTTTCATAAACAATCCACCTTGACATTGCGCACATTCTGACTGGCCCAAGGTGTGAGTCCAATTTCGTTGCCAAATACGGCAAACGCGGCCGGCGCTTGCAGTTCTTTTCATCCGCGACGTCCTCAGCGGGCCCCGGTAAGGGATGAGGACGTTCGCCGCCGGTCGCACTTGGCCCAGTATTCTGCGACTCCCCGTTCTTTCGCGGCTTTGTGAGTCACTCCGCGGGTCGGACGTATATGGTCTCGCGCCACGACCAATGACACGTGCGGCGGGGCGCAGGCCGCGGATAAAAAGCGACTAATTAAGCCGATCGCCGGTAATTAATATGCGCTCATTACAGCCCACGCGCCTCCCGGGATTATGCGTGAAGCAAGGAAAAAAAAACAAGCCATAAAAAGTGCCAGCTTTGGCGAGTGATTGGTTTTGCAAAATGCGCAGTTGTTTACAATGTGGAGAAATAATAATAATATTATCCAATTTTATAGGGAAATTATATATTATGACTCATTTGTAAATAAAAGCTCAATATGGCACTGTCATAGAAAATAATTAATTATATGTATGGTATAAATCTACAAATGTAATTGAAGACATATTACAATCTAAAAAACATAAATATCAAAAGTTCTATTGGTTTATCTGTCCAATCAATATCTGATATCGCTAAAAATGTGGCTACAAATCTGTGACAACCATCCTTTGGGACAGCTATTTTATCTACAACATCATTTTCTTATTCTGCAATAAATCGTAAATCATCAACAGCCATCAGCTCTTTGTAGAACTCCATCGAATATTGTTATACATAGTAAATCATAATAAACCGAGTTTACGTTGGCCGGCAACTTATTTCGCGCTTTTCAATTCGATTTTAAGCATAAAGTCTCTCAAAAACTAAGGATTACATGAGACGAATCGATGTATCTATCCTCTTTGCAAAAATCGAGTTTGGGTATGTAAAAATCGGCGGAAGACTAAGATTTCGCATCAGGACTACATGATATGAATGAAGCTATTTATCCTTTTCACAAAAATCGAGTTTGGGTATTAAATGATATGAATGGAGGTATCTATTCTCTTCGCAAAAATCGAGTTTGGGTATGTAAAAGTCGGTGGAAAACTAAGATTTCGCATCAGGATTACATGATATGAATGAAGGTATCTATCCTCTTCACAAAAATCGAGTTTGGGTATGTAAAAATCGGTGGAAAACTAAGATTTCGCATCAGGATTACATGTTATGAATGGAGATATCTATCCTCTTTGCAAAAATCGAGTTTGGGTATGTAAAAGTCGGTGGAAAAATAAGATTTCGCATCAGGATTACATGATATGAATGAAGGTATCTATCCTCTCCACAAAAATCGAGTTTGGGTATGTAAAAATCGGTGGAAAACTAAGATTTCGCATCAGGATTACATGTTATGAATGGAGATATCTATCCTATTCGCAAAAATCGTGTTTGGGTATGTAAAAGTCGGTGGAAAACTAAGATTTCGCATCAGGATTAAATGATATGAATGGAGGTATCTATCCTCTTCACAAAAATCGAGTTTGGGTATGTAAAAATCGGTGGAAAACTAAGATTTCGCATCAGGATTACATGTTATGAATGGAGATATCTATCCTCTTCGCAAAAATCGTGTGTGGGTATGTAAAAGTCGGTGGAAAACTAAGATTTCGCATTAGGATTACATGATATAAATGGAGGTATCTATCCTCCTCGCAATAATCGAGTTTGGGTATGTAAAAGTCGGTGGAAAACTAAGATTTCGCATTAGGATTACATGATATAAATGGAGGTATCTATCCTCCTCGCAATAATCGAGTTTGGGTATGTAAAAGTCGGTGGAAAACTAAGATTTCGCATTAGGATTACATGATATAAATGGAGGTATCTATCCTCCTCGCAATAATCGAGTTTTGGTATGTAAAAGTCGGTGGAAAACTAAGATTTCGCATAAGGATTACATGTTATGAATGGAGATATCTATCCTCTTCGCAAAAATCGTGTTTGGGTATGTAAAAGTCGGTGGAAAACTAAGATTTCGCATCAGGATTACATTATATGAATGAAGATATGTATCCTCTTCACAAAAATCGAGTTTGGGTATGCAAAAATCGGTGGAAAACTAAGATTTCGCATCAGGATTACATGTTATGAATGGAGATATCTATCCTCTTCGCAAAAATCGTGTTTGGGTATGTAAAAGTCGGTGGAAAACTAAGATTTCGCATTAGGATTACATGATATAAATGGAGGTATCTATCCTCCTCGCAATAATCGAGTTTGGGTATGTAAAAGTCGGTGGAAAACTAAGATTTCGCATTAGGATTACATGATATAAATGGAGGTATCTATCCTCCTCGCAATAATCGAGTTTTGGTATGTAAAAGTCGGTGGAAAACTAAGATTTCGCATAAGGATTACATGTTATGAATGGAGATATCTATCCTCTTCGCAAAAATCGTGTTTGGGTATGTAAAAGTCGGTGGAAAACTAAGATTTCGCATCAGGATTACATTATATGAATGAAGGTATGTATCCTCTTCACAAAAATCGAGTTTGGGTATGCAAAAATCGGTGGAAAACTAAGATTTCGCATCAGGATTACATGTTATGAATGGAGATATCTATCCTCTTCGCAAAAATCGTGTTTGGGTATGTAAAAGTCGGTGGAAAACTAAGATTTCGCAGCAGGATTACATTATATGAATGAAGGTATCTATCCTCTTCACAAAAATCGAGTTTGGGTATGTAAAAGTCGGTGGAAAACTAAGATTTCGCATCAGGATTACATTATATGAATGAAGGTATCTATCCTCTTCACAAAAATCGAGTTTGGGTATGTAAAAATCGGTGGAAAACTAAGATTTCGCATCAGGATTACATGTTATGAATGGAGATATCTATCCTCTTCGCAAAAATAGTGTTTGGGTTTGTAAAAGTCGGTGGAAAACTAATATTTCGCATCAGGATTACATGATATGAATGAAGATATCTATGCTCTTCACCAAAATCGAGTTTGGGTATGTAAAAATCGGTGGAAAACTAAGATTTCGCATCAGGATTACATGCTATGAATGGAGATATCTATCCTCTTCGCAAAAATCGTGTTTGGGTATGTAAAAGTCGGTGGAAAACTAAGATTTCGCATCAGGATTACATGATATGAATGGAGGTATCTATCCTCCTCGCAAAAAATCGAGTTTGGGTATGTAAAAGTCGGTGGAAAACTAAGATTTCGAATCGGGATTTCATGATATGAATGGAGGTATCTAACATCTTCGCAAAAATCGTGTTTGGGTATGTAAAAGTCGGTGGAAAACTAAGATTTCGCATCAGGATTAAATGATATGAATAGAGGTATCTATCCTCCTCGCAAAAATCGAGTTTGGGTATGTAAAAGTCTGTGGAAAACTAAGATTTCGCATCAGGATTACATATTATGAATGGAGATATCTATCCTCTTCGCAAAAATCGTGTTTGGGTATGTAAAAGTCGGTGGAAAACTAAGATTTCGCATCAGGATTACATGATATAAATGAAGGTATCTATCCTCTTCACAAAAATCGAGTTTGGGTATGTAAAAATCGGTGGAAGACTATGATTTCGCATCAGGATTACATATTATGAATGGAGATATCTATCCTCTTCGCAAAAATCGTATTTGGGTATGTAAAAATCGGTGGAAAACTAAGATTTCGCATCAGGATTAAATGATATGAATGGAGGTATCTATCCTCCTCGCAAAAATCGAGTTTGGGTATGTAAAAGTCTGTGGAAAACTAAGATTTCGCATCAGGATTACATGATATGAATGGAGATATCTATCCTCTTCGCAAAAATCGTGTTTGGGTATGTAAAAGTCGGTGGAAAACTAAGATTTCGCATCAGGATTACATGATATGAATGGAGGTATCTAACATCTTCGCAAAAATTGTGTTTGGGTATGTAAAATTCGGTGGAAAAGTAAGATTTCGCATCAGGATTAAATGATATGAATAGAGGTATCTATCCTCCTCGCAAAAATCGAGTTTGGGTATGTAAAAGTCTGTGGAAAACTAAGATTTCGCATCAGGATTACATATTATGAATGGAGATATCTATCCTCTTCGCAAAAATCGTGTTTGGGTATGTAAAAGTCGGTGGAAAACTAAGATTTCGCATCAGGATTACATGATATAAATGAAGGTATCTATCCTCTTCACAAAAATCGAGTTTGGGTATGTAAAAATCGGTGGAAAACTATGATTTCGCATCAGGATTACATATTATGAATGGAGATATCTATCCTCTTCGCAAAAATCGTATTTGGGTATGTAAAAATCGGTGGAAAACTAAGATTTCGCATCAGGATTAAATGATATGAATGAAGGTATCTATCCTCTTAACAAAAATCGAGTATGGGTATGTAAAAATCGGTGGAAAACTAAGATTTCGCATCAGAATTAAATTATATGAATGTAGGTATCTATCCTCTTCACAAAAATCGAGTTTGGGTATGTAAAAATCGGTGGAAAACTAAGATTTCGCATCAGGATTACATGATATAAATGAAGGTATCTATCCTCTTCACAAAAAGCGAGTTTGGGTATGTACAAATCGGTGGAAAACTAAGATTTCGCATCAGGATTACATGCTATGAATGGAGATATCTATCCTCTTCGCAAAAATCGTGTTTGGGTATGTAAAAGTCGGTGGAAAACTAAGATTTCGCATCAGGATTACATGATATGAATGAAGGTATCTATCCTCTTCACAAAAATCGAGTTTGGGTATGTAAAAATCGGTGGAAAACTAAGATTTCGCATCAGGATTACATGTTATGAATGGGGATATCTATCCTCTTCGCAAAAATCGTGTTTGGGTATATAAAAGTCGGTGGAAAACTAAGATTTCGCATCAGGATTACATGATATGAATGAAGGGATCTATCCTCTTCACAAAAATCGAGTTTGGGTATGTAAAAATCGGTGGAAAACTAAGATTTCGCATCAGGATTATATGTTATGAATGAAGGTATCTATCCTCTTCACAAAAATCGAGTTTGGGTATGTAAAAATCGGTGGAAAACTAAGATTTCGCATCAGGATTACATGTTATGAATGGAGATATCTATCCTCTTTGCAAAAATCGTGTTTGGGTATGTAAAAGTCGGTGGAAAACTAAGATTTCGCATCAGGATTACATGTTATGAATGGAGATATCTATCCTCTTCGCAAAAATCGTGTTTGGGTATGTAAAAGTCGGTGGAAAACTAAGATTTCGCATCAGGATTAAATGATATGAATGGAGATATCTATCCTCTTCGCAAAAATCGAGTTTGGGTACGTAAAAGTCGGTGGAAAACTAAGATTTCGCATCAGGACTACATGTTATGAATGGGGATATCTATCCTCTTCGCAAAAATCGAGTTTAGGTATGTAAAAGTTTGTGAAAAACTAAGATTTCTCATCAGGATTACATGATGTGAATGGAGGCATCTATTCTCTTCGCAAAAATCGTGATTGGATATGAAAAAGTCGGTGGAAAACTAAGATTTCACATCAGGATTACATGATATGAATGGAGGTATCTATCCTCTTCGCAAACATTGAGTTTGGGTATGTAAAAGTCTGTGGAAAGCTAAGATTTCGCATCAGGATTATATGATATGTATGAAGGTATCTATCCTCTTCACAAAAATCGAGTTTGTGAACGGTGAAACGGTGAACACCGGGTGATTAAGCTCAACTGCGATTCTCGCTTGCCTTGTTTGATGAAAACTACATTGCGTGTATATATGATACTATTATTAATGGCTCTTAAAAAATGCTGTGTGAATTTTCACATAGAAATCAGAGAATTTAAAGGATATATATATATATATATATAGATATGTATATATATATATATATATATATATATAGATATGTATATATATATATATATATATATATATATATACCATTAGAAATCACACGAGCAACATAGTCCGAACAACTGTAAATCGAGTCTTTAACACCAGACAACAGAAATTACTTTCATAGCATTTTATTTGTGTAGCGTCATTCAGGTTTCAGGATATAATTGGCACTTGCAGGATTGAGACATTACGGCGCAGGATTCCCCGCTGGTAAGCTGCACGCATTGGAGCCCCCGCTGGCCGGCGTGCGAAAGGGTACCTCGGGTTGTCAATTGCGTAAGCATAATGCATTTTTTCGCGGCTTTTATTGCCATTAGCGGCGAGTTGATTACGCCTGCCGCCACCGGGAGTCCGGTTTAATTGCGAGAACGAATGGGGTTTTATTAAAGTTTACCGATGTTATAAAAAATCGGCAATATTCGCTTGAATGAGGTTTTATGTGGGACAGCTCTAACAGATATAATCAACGGGATCGATCGGTGGATGTAATAAATGTAGTTATTAAATGTTTGTTTATGGGCTCTAAATGTTGGGGCTGAATTATATATGGCGGGCCGTGTTAGTACCTGCTGAGACATCGGACGTAATTTGTCTGCGTAATTTATAGCCAACCTGTGTGTTTGTGTGAAAAGGATACTGAATAACATCAATTTAATCCTCCAAATTCGTCAGGTAGAGTATACTTGAGAATATTTGGGTTTAAGCGTCCATTGAATCTTATTTATTCATATCCATTATCCTTATAGTTATAAAACGTAGAAAAACATGAAATCTTAAAATAAGTTTCAGAGCTACCAATAAAGTATTTTAAACAATTAGAAATAAATGTGACATTCCGCTGGGTAGTTTTTTTGTTTTAATTAAATCAATTTCATAATTGTTGCCATACGAAGATTATATATCAACTGTGTAGCGGCCCAATCTGATTTTTTGAAAAAATGTTCAAACATAGCTTCATCCCATTTTTCTTGTTTTTGATGTTTGCTTTCCATATTCTTTTGGCTGGTGCTGTCTCTGCCCTCACCAAACTGATTTAAAGGATTTAATAAACAAAACTGAAAGGCTCAATCTACAAGGGACAATTTGCGGCTCTCTCTCTCTCTGTCAAATGTCATTTCACAATAGTTAAAAGTTAACTATTAGTCCTTTAAATCATTTTTTTTTTCTTTTATAAAAATAGCAGATTGGCCCTTATTGCGTTACACAGTCGATATGTGATCAAATTCATAGCATTTATATTGTATTAAAACCGCTTTCGTTTATCATTCAGTCCTGGGCTGCTCTTAGCTGGTTTAGAACAGCCCGGAACAGCTACCGAACGATAAACGAAAGCATCTTAAGTAACTACTATATGGAATATAATATGAATGTGATCCAATTCATAGCATTTATACTGTACCAAAACCGCTTAGGTTTATCGTTCAGCTCTGGGCTGCTCTTAGCTGGCTTAGAACAGCCCGGAACAACTACCGAACGATAAACGAAAGCGGCTTAAGTAACTACTATATGGAATATAATATGAATGTGATCCAATTCATTGCATTTATATTGTACTAAAACCGTTTTCGTGTATCGTTCAGCTCTGGGCTGCTCTTAGCTGTCGTAAAACAGCCCGGAACAACTGCGAAACGATAAACGAAAGCGGCTTAAGTAACTACTATGTGGAATATAATATTAATGTGATCCAATCTAGAAAAAAAAAACATTTATATTGTACTAAAACCGATTTCGTTTATCGTTCAGCTCTGGGCTGCTCTTAGCTGGCTTAAACCAGCCCAAAACAACTCCCGAACGATAAACGAAAGCGGCTTAAGTAACTACTATATGAAATATAGTATGAATATGAGTAGAAAAAAATTATTAAAATGTTATGTGAGTTTTAAGACAATTTTTTCTATGTGATATAGTCTAGATTTAGACAAAAGTGTGCTCGCGTTGCGTGTGTTTAAAATAATCGCCGACCTTGCCGTTGCGCGTTCGAGCGCGCGGCCACCGCAATGTCATTAATGTTGTGAAAAATGAGTTTCCGTAACTCGAGCCGGCGCTGGGCCGCTGTGTAAACCACATTTTCGCCTCGCTGCTAAGTACGATTTGGGCGTAGAAAATGGAAACGGTGCGCCCACGCCGAGCAAGAAGTCACGGCGCGCTGTAGGAATTTAAATTTGCGAAGGCTGCCAGTATAAAAAAATAATAATAATAATGTGTTGTATAACAATAATAATTGCGTAAATTATTATGGAAGTGCAGCAGAAGATTAGTCATACCGGTTTATACCACTACTTATAAAAATTATTATAAAATTATATATATATATATATATATATATATATATATATATATATATATATATATATATATATATATATATATATATATAATTAAATAAGAAGAAAATAGTTTCGTTTTGCAATAATTATGGATTTGATTCATTATTAACTTTATTATTTGTCTATATGTCTGTCTATCTATCCATCTGTCTATCAGTCTATTATCTGTCTATTGTCTGTCCACTATCTGTCCACTATCTGTCTACTATCTGTCTATTATCTGTCTATTATCTGTCTATTATCTGTCTATTATCTGTCTATTATCTGTCTATTATCTGTCTATTATCTGTCTATTATCTGACTATTATCTGTCTATTATCTGTCCATTATCTGTCTGCTATCTATCGTCTATTATCTGTCGTCTATTATCTGCCATCTATTATCTGTCGTCTATTATCTGTCGTCTATTATCTGTCGTCCATTATCTGTCGTCTATTATCTGTCCTCCATTATCTGTCCATTATCTGTCCATTATCTGTCTACTATGTGTCTACTATCAGTCTACTATCTGTCTATTATCTGTCTATTATCTGTCTATTATCTGTCTATTATCTGTCTATTATCTGTCTATTATCTGTCTATTATCTGTCTATTATCTGTCTATTATCTGTCTATTATCTGTCTATTATCTGTCTATTATCTGTCTATTATCTGTCTATTATCTGTCTATTATCTGTCTATTATCTGTCTATTATCTGTCTATTATCTGTCTATTATCTGTCTATTATCTGTCTATTATCTGTCTATTATCTGTCTATTATCTGTCTGCTATCTATCGTCCATTATCTGTCATCTATTATCTGCCGTCCATTATCTGTCGTCTATTATCTGACGTCTATTATCTGTTCATTATCTGTCCATTATCTGTCTACTATCTGTCTACTATCTGTCTACTATCTGTCTACTATCTGTCTACTATCTGTCTACTATCTGTATAGTATCTGTCTACTATCTGTCCATTATCTGTCTACTATCTGTCTACTATCTGTCTACTATCTGGCTACTATCTGTTTACTATCTGTCTACCATCTGTCTACTATCTGTCTACTATCTGCCTACTATCTGACTACCATCTGTCTACTATCTGTCTACTATCTGTCTACTATCTGTCTACTATCTGTCTACTATCTGTCTATTATCTATCTACTATCTGTCTACTATCTGTCTACTATCTGTCTACTATCTGTCTACTATCTGTCGTCTACTATCTGTCGTCTATTATCTGTCGCCTATTATCTGTCGTCTATTATATGTCGTCTATTATCCGTCGTCTATTATCTATCGTCTATTATCTGTCATCAATTAACTGTCGTCTAGTATCTGTCTTCTATTATCTGTCGTTTATTATCCGTCGACTAGTATCTTTCTTCTATTATCTGTCGTCTATTATCTGTCCATTATCTGTCGTCTATTATCTGTCCATTATCTGTCGTCCATTATCTGTCCATTATCCGTCGTCTATTATCGGTCCATTATCTGTCTACTATCTGTCTACTATCTGTCTACTATCTGTCTACTATCTGTCTACTATCTGTCTACTATCTGTTTACTATCTGTTTACTATCTGTATATTATCTGTCTACTATCTGTCTACTATCTGTCTATTATCGTTCTACTATTTGTCGTCTATTATCTATCGTCTTTTCTCTGTCGTCTATTATCTGTCGTCGATTATCTGTCGTCAATTATCTGTCGTCTAGTATCTGTCTTCTATTATCTGTCTTCTATTATCTGTCGTCTATTATCTATCGTCTGTTATCTGTCTTCTATTATCTGTCTTCTATTATCTGTCTTCTATTATCTGTCTTCTATTATCTGTCGTCTATTTTCTGTCGTCTATTATCTGTCGTCTATTATCTATCGTCTATTATCTGTCGTCTATTATCTGTCGTCTTTATCAGTCGTCTATTATCTGTCCACTATCTGTCTACTATCTGTCTACTATCTGTCTACTATCTATCTACTATCTGTATACTATCTGTCTACTATCTGTCTACTATGTGTCTACTATTTGTCTACTATCTGTCTATTATCGTTCTACTATATGTCGTCTATTATATGTCGTCTAGTATCTGTCGTCTTTTCTCCGTCGTCTATTATCTGTCGTCGATTATCTGTCGTCAATTATCTGTCGTCTAGTATCTGTCTTCTATTATCTGTCTTCTATTATCTGTCGTCTATTATCTGTCGTCTATTATCTGTCGTCTATTATCTGTCGTCTATTATCTGTCGACTATTATCTATCGTCTATTATCTGTCGTCTATTATTTATCGTCTGTTATCTGTCTTCTATTATCTGTCTTCTATTATCTGTCGTCTATTATCTCTCATCTATTTTCTGTCGTCTATTATCTGTCGTCTATTATCTATCGTCTATTATCTGTCGTCTATTATTTGTCGTCTATTATCTGTCGTCTATTATCTGTCGACTATTACCTATCGTCTATTATCTGTCGTCTATTATCTATCGTCTGTTATCTGTCTTCTATTATCTGTCTTCTATTATCTGTCTTCTATTATCTGTCGTCTATTATCTGTCATCTATTTTCTGTCGTCTATTATCTGTCGTCTATTATCTATCGTCTATTATCTGTCGTCTATTATCTGTCGTCTATTATCTGTCGTCTATTATCTATCGTCTATTATCTGTCATCTAGTATCTGTGGTCTAGTATCTGTCTTCTATAATCTGTCGTCTATTATCTATCGTCTATTATCTGTCGTCTATTATCTGTCGTCTATTATATGTCGTCTATTATCTGTCGTCTATTATCTGTAGTATATTATCTGTGGTCTAGTATCTGTCTTCTATTATCTGTCTTCTATTATCTGTCGTCTATTATCTGTCGTCTATTATCAGTCGTCTATTATTTGTCCACTAACTGTCTACTATCTGCCTACTATCTGTCTACTATCTGTCTATTATCTGTCTATATTCTGTCTATTATCTGTCTATATTCTGTCTATTATCTGTCTGCTATCTATCGTCTATTATTGTCGTCTATTATCTGTCGTCTATTATCTGTCGTCTATTATCTGTCGTCTATTATTTATGGTCTATTATCTGTCGTCTATTATTTATGGTCTATTATCTGTCGTCTATTATCTATGGTCTATTATCTGTCATCTATTATATGTCGTCTAGTATCTGTCTTCTATAATCTGTCATCTATTAGCTAACTTCTATTATCTGTCGTCTATTATCTGTCGTCTATTATCTATGGTCTATTATCGGTCATCTAGTATCTGTCGTCTAGTATCTGTCTTCTATAATCTGTCGTTTATTATCTAACTTCTATTATCTGTCGTCTATTATCTGTCTTCTATTATCTGTCGTCTATTATCTGTCGTCTATTATCTGTCGTCTATTATCTGCCGTCTATTATCTATGGTCTATTATCTGACATCTAGTATCTGTCGTCTAGTATCTGTCTTCTATAATCTATCATCTATTATCTAACTTCTATTATCTGTCGTCTATTATCTAACTTCTATTATCTGTTGTCTATTATCTGTCGTCTATTATTGCCGTCTATTATCTATGGTCTATTATCTGTCATCTAGTATCTGTCATCTAGTATCTGTCGTCTAGGATCTGTCTTCTATAATCTGTCGTGTATTATCTATATATGTCTATATGTCTATATGTCTATATGTCTATATGTCTATATGTCTATATGTCTATATGTCTATATGTCTATATGTCTATATGTCTATATGTCTATATGTCTATATGTCTATATGTCTATATGTCTATATGTCTATATGTCTATATGTCTATATGTCTATATGTCTATATGTCTATATGTCTATATGTCTATATGTCTATATGTCTATATGTCTATATGTCTATATGTCTATATGTCTATATGTCTATATGTCTATATGTCTATATGTCTATATGTCTATATGTCTATATGTCTATGTGTCTATATGTCTATATGTCTATATGTCTATATGTCTATATGTCTATATGTCTATGTGTCTATGTGTCTATATGTCTATATGTCTATATGTCTATATGTCTATATGTCTATATGTCTATATGTCTATATGTCTATATGTCTATATGTCTATATGTCTATATGTCTATATGTCTATATGTCTATATGTCTATATGTCTATATGTCTATATGTCTATATGTCTATATGTCTATATGTCTATATGTCTATATGTCTATATGTCTATATGTCTATATGTCTATATGTCTATATGTCTATATGTCTATATGTCTATATGTCTATATGTCTATATGTCTATATGTCTATATGTCTATATGTCTATATGTCTATATGTCTATATGTCTATATGTCTATATGTCTATATGTCTATATGTCTATATGTCTATATGTCTATATGTCTATATGTCTATATGTCTATATGTCTATATGTCTATATGTCTATATGTCTATATGTCTATATGTCTATATGTCTATATGTCTATATGTCTATATGTCTATATGTCTATATGTCTATATGTCTATATGTCTATATGTCTATATGTCTATATGTCTATATGTCTATATGTCTATATGTCTATATGTCTATATGTCTATATGTCTATATGTCTATATGTCTATATGTCTATATGTCTATATGTCTATATGTCTATATGTCTATATGTCTATATGTCTATATGTCTATATGTCTATATGTCTATATGTCTATATGTCTATATGTCTATATGTCTATATGTCTATATGTCTATATGTCTATATGTCTATATGTCTATATGTCTATATGTCTATATGTCTATATGTCTATATGTCTATATGTCTATATGTCTATATGTCTATATGTCTATATGTCTATATGTCTATATGTCTATATGTCTATATGTCTATATGTCTATATGTCTATATGTCTATATGTCTATATGTCTATATGTCTTCTTATACAAACAATTCGATAAAGAAGAAAATGGCGTTAAATAATAATAAGAATAATACTAAAAAATATGTTAATTATAAAGAATTTGTTTTTAATTAAAATGACAATAGACCATTATTTACTTTCTTTTAGCGTCCGGAGTGTTGCTTTTTTTATATGTAGTCTAACTAATTGGTATAGGATAACCAATGAGTTAATTATAAATCTTGTAAATACCTAGAAAGTTACCAAATATTTCACTACTACGTTGTAATTCTTTTGGTTGCACAAAATGGAGTCACAAAATCGAAATTCTAGTTGTTTTCAAACGTAAAACCAAGTAGAAAATTCCTTAAAAAAAGTTAAAAGGTTTGCTTTAAATAGGCGCGCATTTTCAGGCAAATGGAAATATTTATTTCCACGAATATTTCCATTTGCCTGAAAATGCGCGCCAATTTAAGGCAAACCTTTTAACCTCGTCAAGTAAAGCGGCCTTGCCGCGGATCCGAATTACAGCGATTTATTGTTATTGTTGTGCGACTAATTGGAGCCGGCATTAAAATTCCGCTGAATTCATTAGCGACAGATTGGCGGCTCGCGAGCGAGCTAATCAACATGCGTTGCCCATTGTCTGCGCACCTGCCGCTCGCATTGTTCATTGTTTGAGACATTTTTTTTGTAACATGCCAGCAGGACGGCACTTTAGGGCTGACTCAGACGAACGCGCTTCGTTATTGTGTCTTCGAAGGATTATTAACGGTTTTCTAACAATGTGTTACATATATTTGTTACCGAAATAGAATTTAAAGTGTGCCTGAAAAATCAAATCTTCTAATCTATAGAAATTCTACAGTCTGTACAGTTGGTACCCTGAGTTTATTCGTTCTATAAATCTCAATTTTGTATACAAGTTTCATAAATAACTATTGTATTAAATTAAACATTTGTATTTGAACAATTTATACATATAAATGTTTTTTAAAAAACAATATATATATATATATATATATATATATATATATATATATATATTTTAATTCGTAAAACATTACAGGCCAAAAAATTAAGATTTATAAAATGATATAAAATCTGTTATTTTTCGAGATAATCTATATTCCCCTGTATATAGAAGTAAAAATCTTTCTTTGGGTAATTCCGTGCCACAACGTGCCTTATTAGTGTGTAAATAATTACACGTTTTCAGGAGTGGCAACATAAAACCGGCGTCCGGACGTTATTAGTTGAACCGCTACTGCACGTCCGCCACCGAAATAGTGCGCCTAATTGCCCAAGCACGCATAAACAAAGCGGGGCTAAATTTAAGCGGCGCTTTTATTTTTTCCTTCCCCGACACACAGACGCGCAATGCGGATAAACCCAGCCCTCTCTTTAGTAAGTGCTCCCGCTTATCTTAAACGTGGCACAAGAAAGATCGATTTAGTAACTTTATTTTTAGATTCACTCTTATGTAGTAGCCCCTACATCAATAATAGTCATAGAATTTTATCAAAAATTTATGCAAATACAGTCAGAGATATTTTTGATAAAATTGAATGACTATTATTGATGTAAGGGCTACATAAGTACGAATCTAAAAATAAAGTTACTAAATCGATCATTCTTGTGCCACGTTTAAGATATCATCATAATTAATAATTAATTATCATAATATAAATTTACAAAATAATTAGATAGATCTATAGTTTATTTTATTATTTGTATTTTTATGTATTTTTGTTGTGGTTGTTGATGTTGAAGAGCAGATTTTCAAGGGAAATGCCAAATAAAGGTCTTTTTTATAGTATATTGTGTGCATATTGAAACTAGAGAGTGGAGTTTTGATTTTATAGGATGAAAACATGAAAGGGTTGATGACCATCGATATAACATAAATTCACAAAATAATTTATGTTATATCAACCCTTTCATGTTTGCATCCTATAAAATCAAAACTCCACTCTCTAGTTTCAATATGCACACAATATAAAAAAAAAACTTTTTGGTCCGCGATCCCCTTTTGCAATTTTCTAAGGACCCATGAAGAATAGGTATGTGTAGAAACATGTCCTGAATGATCTGCAGTCAATTTTTTTTTACCCTCAAATATATTACCGCCTGGGGGTCGCGCCCTCCAATTTAAGAACTATTGTATATTCTAATGCATTAGAGTAATATAGTATTATATAGTATCATGTAAATCCTACTCGCCATAAAGTTTACAACCGAAAGAATCGACCAACATCGTTAATTTAAACGACATATTGCATGTGTCACACATGACATCTGTCTACTATTCAAGATGTTAACATCAACATGACTTAATTTATATGCTAAATCGCTCGCTGTTGCTATAAATAGTAAAATCATTCGCATACAATTGCTCATTTCACATGTTCCCGGCCATTATCAATCGCCTATTAAAAGTTTCCGTCTCCATTTACCATTCGCTCTAGTTTGGGCGATTAATCAATTATTTCCAAATACGGCGTTCGGTGTTTGCGCCGCACAATTGTCAATGTCGGATTGTGGTGAGACACGTTTGGGAAATATAAGCGCTGCCGAAGGTTGGCTAAATATAGCGCTAGTTAATATATAAAAAAAAGTGCAGATGATTCCCATTTCTGTTGGCTCGTCGGCCTTAACCTAACGCAACCTAACATAATCGATTTTTGCGGGGCGAGGTTAGGTCACCCTTGGCCCCAAAACAAACACTTCCGTTTGATTCGATTGTTTTATTTCAAATACTTATAAATTAGTAGTTTAGTATATTTCAGGGAAAATTTACTCAGCTGTAAAGCACTGGTTCCTTCAGACTTTAATACCCAAAATCGTTTTAAGTATATTTAATTGACCATTTTTCATGGTATTGTATAAGTGTGAATCCAAGATGTGGATTCACACTCAAGCAATACGATGAAAAATGGTCAATTAAATATATTTAAATCAAAGCAATCTACATATCTAGAGTTCGATCTTATTAGATCTGATCAGTGTAGCTCAGCTAGTGAGGATGAATTCACACAATATTTCGAGTGGTTATATACAAAAATAATACAACTAACCCCCTAGGAGGATTAGATTCAAGAGGGTTTATAAATATTTGTGTAGAAAAATCCTACGAATATCTTTGACAGAAAGAAAAACGAATGAAGAAGTGCTAGGGCGGCTGAAAAAAGCAAAGAACTAATGAAAACAATCAAAAACAGGCAGCTACAATTCATCGGACATATGATGAGGGGGGAACGCTAGATCCTGAATCTAATCATGGAGGGCAAGATCGAGGGTAAAAGGTCGGCGGGGAGATGGCGAGGCGGCAAAACCTAAGGCGTTGGTATGGAAGAACATCGGTCGAAAATTTCCGAGCAGATGTTGCACGTGTAACATTAATAAGATCGCTAACCTCCGATAGAAGACGGCCTCACAAACAGAATTTGTCACAGGTGGCCGCTTTTACTGCACCGCTTCCTAGGAAACCACAGCCTAAGTTGAGGGTGAAGGTAGGCATTTATAGGTTATCCTGTTTAGAATAGATACTAACTTTGAGGATATACGAGGAGAATTTTTTAATGACTGCTGGACATAGAATGAGCATTAGATATAATGTTTAGTTGAGAAATAACCGAGAAACTCTCGACGAATAAGCAACGCAGACAAATTAGCGGCAGTGTCAACAGGACCTAGTCCTTGGAAAGGACTAACTGTGGAAATACTACTTAATCCGAAGACATAGCGAGCCGAACCGCAAGTAAATAAGCACTTCCAATGGTGGAAGACAGCAGAAACCACTAAGACTGGACTGAGGCATAGAAGATGGATTTACAGCAGAATACAACAGACGAAAACTGGATATTGGTATCCGCGGTTGGTGTACTGCAATGAGTAAGGGAACGGGAAACCATGTCATTATCATCCCTAGTACAATTATCATGGAGAATAACAAAAAAAAAACAATCGCTCACCAATAATGGTAGACAAGCAGACCCAAAAATCAGTAACATCTTTCGTACACATGTCTGAACATCTAGCCAATTACCTACACAAACTAGAAAGTTTATTACAATCCAGGTAAATACCCCCAACATTAGACAAGGGTGAAATAGAAGCCTTCTATGATGATAATGATGATCCAGCAAGACCTGGCCGGTCTAGAGCTCCAAGAAGGCGACATGGCCACAATCAGAAGGAAAATGGAGGTGGATTGCTATCAAGGAACAACATCATATGCCACCTTGACTACCCACTTTCTGGTATGTGAGGGAGACACTCCCGAGCAGATGGAAAAGTCTCTCTTCCATGCTGCAAGAAGTCGAGGCGACTGCTGGAAGACTGCGAGGATCTTCAGCTAAGGGTGGAACTGGCCGACATTAAACCCCCTTGATGACATTAAAACTCTGATGACAACAATTAAGAAACATGAAATATGCATTATAATGGGCGACGTGAATACAAAAGAAGACACACGGATTTGGTAGGATACTATCGATTGGGTGAGTTAAAGGAACGCAGAGACCGCCTGATAGAATTAGTAGAAGAAAATGAAATGACTGCTATAGTCATAAATATTGTAAGCTACCAGCTTGAAGACTTTATACCTGGACATCTACATATCACACTGAACACCACATAGTAAGGCAGATGCGTTCAAAAAGCTACCGGATGAAGGAAGAGAGAAACTGCGGCAGATTATTAATAAATAGGGTGTAGTAGTGAGGAGGATGTGGTGCCGGAAGAGTGGCGTGTGGGGGTAGTGGTCCCGGTGCATAAAGGAGGAGCGGACTATAGGGGGATCACTATTATGAGAGCGGCATATAAATTTATGATGACAATAATAAAAAAACAGAATGGATAGGGAAGTTGAACAAAAAGGGCTGCTGCCGGAATACCAGAGTGAGTTCAAAAAGGGAAGAGGGACGAGGGAGCAGATTTACACTTTCGCTTCTTTAAACGGATATAAAAATGACAAATGTTAAACTATTGCAAACGAACTTGGCATGGTACTATAAAATGTCATAGAACATTTGTAGTATAGTTATTCCTCAGACTACTATAAATACCAAGGACTAACGGCAAGACAAAAACAAATGATCTTGATCACTTGACTTTTGCTATGCATGCAATTTTCGGCTGCATCCTTTTCTCTTCAGATGCGCCCGATATAAATAGACGACCCTGGCATTTTTCGCATTCCGCCCTCACGCCGCTCTCGCTCAAGACGCGTTGTTAATTATAGCGACTGAGGACGCGCCAATTAACGCCGCATCGGATTATTGCGAGCATATTTTTTAATTTTAAATCCCTGACGAGGCGGGAATTGTAATTGATTACGGTCCATTAAAAACATCCGCTGCATGGTGATGGCGCGAACAATACGCTTAATTAAGTCGCCTTCGTTAACAAACACACACACGCGCGCTCGCGACTCAATCAAACGCTAGTTACACAATCATTAATTACGATTTGTTTAATGTTAAAACTTAATATATCAAAACTTATATTGCACATTAAATACCATATTAATGTTTTTCGTAATGTTCATATCATCATAATATCATTGATAATTTTATACTGTTTTTATAATGATATTACAGCATTTTTAGCTAAAAGGATTATATTGCTACAACTCAGATCCCAAACAGGAAAAATAAATATTATTAATAAATATTATATGCACCCATAGCGGACAAGAGCGATGAGGAATTAGAATTTTCCAATCAACTAGACGAAATCATGAAGAAGTCAAAAATGTAGATGTCACTATTGTTCTAGGAGATTTAATGCTAAAATAGGGAACGGATTGTGTTGAGCCATATGCGCTTGGCGAAAGAAACGCGAGAGAGGGAAAACTTATTGAATTCGCTCAGATTACAAATTTGGTAATAACTAACACTTGGTTCAAACTACCAAAAAGAAGGCTATACACCTGGACATCCGCAAGGCATAGATCAGATAATATGGTACGAAACCAGATAGACTATATTCTAATTAACAAAAGATATAGGAACGCCATTCGCACAGTCAAAACATACCCGGGAGCAGATGTCGGGTCGGATCACAACCCCCTTATCGCCACCCTACAAATCAAACTGAAAAAGTCCAAATAAAATGTCGAAACCAGAAATTAAAAACCACTATGCTTCGAGATGAAGAACTAAGACAAAGCGTGAAGACGAACATCAACGAAAATCTCAGACAAATCATGCAACAAGTTATAGGCACCAATGTGAATGTAGATGAGAAATGGGGCACCATAAAAAGAGCTCTATGGGACAGTAGTAAGGATAAATTGAAACAGAAAACCAAATCCCAACCCCCAAAAGAGCAATGGATAACAGATGAAATTTTGGCAAGAATGGAAAAGAGAAAACGATAGAAAGACAAGGATAGACATAAATACAAAGAAATTCAACAAGAAATACCAACAAAAAAATTATAAAAGCCAAAGAAACATTTATGAGAAACAAATGTGAGGAGATAGAATCGCTTCAGCTGAGATATGATTCATTTAACTTACATAAAAGGATCAAAGAATTCACTGGCATGGAAAAGAAGAAACAGACTGGTATAATACAACATAACAACGATAATATTATAGTGAACATGGAGAAAAAAATCAAAAGATGGGAGGAATACATACAACAACTATTTGAAGACACCAGAAATCAAATAGAGATAAATGAAACATCGCAAGGACCAAGAATAACAGATGAAGAAGTAATGTATGCTATCAAGAATTCAAAAGATAGAAAGGCAATAGGATCAGACGAAATACCAGTCGATATTCTTAAATTAATTGAGGAAGATTATATTAGCATCTTGGTAAATCTACATAATACCATCTATACGACTGGAATCATACCACAAAGAATGGTTAAAATCTACATTCTCTTTATTACCAAAAAAACACAACGCAAAGAAGTGCTCAGATTTTAGAACAATAAGCGTGATGAGTCACACATTAAAGATTTTTCTAAAAATCGTTCACAGCCGCATTTACAAGAAATTAGAAACAGATATCAGTGAGAAACAGTTCTGATTTCGAAATAATATAGGCACAAGAGAGGCTCTATTTGGAATGAATGTCATAATCCAACAATGTCTCGATATGAACGTAGATTGATTTATAGGCTTCATCAACTACGAGAAAGCCGTCGATAAAGTTAAACATGATCGGTTAATGGAAATAGTACAGCAGAAGGGCCTAGACTACAATGACGTACGAATAATGAAAACTTTGTACTGGAATCAGAAAGCACAAATAAATGTTGAAGGACATAACTCTGAAGAATTGGATATCCCACGGGGAGTCCGCCAAGGATGCATACTATCACGGGTCCTATTTAATATGTACTCAGAATGCTTATTCAAAGAAGCCATCAACGATGACTCGGGTGGAGTAATCATAAACAGTCAAGTTATCAATAACATACGATACGCAGACGATACTACGATAATAGCAACATCCATCTGCCAGATTCAGAAAATAATGCAAGACATAAATACGACTAGCCAATCCTATAGGCTCAAAATGAATTTGAAGAAAACTAAATTTATGGTTGTAAATAAAACCAATGTTAATAATATACCAGCAATACTAGTAAACAACACCACAGCCGAAAGAGTTAGAAGCTACCAATACTTAGGAATACGTATTGAAGACAATAACGACCAAACCATAGAAGTGAACAAACGCAGAGAAATAGCAAGAGCAATTTTCGTCAAAATGAAAAATCTTTTCTCAAATAGAAATCTCAATCTAGCCTTGAGAGTCCGAATAATTCGCTGTTACATATTTTCAATACTACTGTATGGGATAGAAGCACGGACATTAAAGAAAAATAACATAAAATAACTAGAGTCATTTGAGATGTGAATCTATCGCCGCATGCTCAAGATATCCTGGACGGACCTAGTAAACAACGAAGAAGTCATGCGAATAATGCATAAAGAAAAGGAACTGATCCTTACGATCAAAACACGAAAGCTAGAGTACTTGGGACATCACCTGGGGAGAGAGATACTCTATTCTCCAACTGATCATGCAAGGAAAAATATAAGGAAGAAGAAGGATTGGGCGTCTCAGAACCTCATGGTTAAAGAACCTTAGAACATGGTACGGACAAACATCGGTCGGACTATTTAGAGCTGCAGCGTCAAAGATTAGAATCGTCATGATAATTGCAACCTCCGGTAGGAGACGGCACCACAAGAAGAAGTATTCTATAGTATTTTATAGTATTTTATAGTATTTTATAGTATTTTATAGTATTTTATAGTATTTTATAGTATTTTATAGTATTTTATAGTATTTTATAGTATTTTATAGTATTTTATAGTATTTTATAGTATTTTATAGTATTTTATAGTATTTTATAGTATTTTATAGTATTTTATAGTATTTTATAGTATTTTATAGTATTTTATAGTATTTTATAGTATTTTATAGTATTTTATAGTATTTTATAGTATTTTATAGTATTTTATAGTATTTTATAGTATTTTATAGTATTTTATAGTATTTTATAGTATTTTATAGTATTTTATAGTATTTTGTAGTATTTTATAGTATTTTATAGTATTTTATAGTATTTTTTAGTATTTTATAGAATTTTATAGTATTTTATAGTATATTATAGTATTTTATAGTATTTTATAGTATTTAATAGTGCTCGAGACGGAGGCAGATGAATGGATCGTCGGGGGTGACTGGAATGTGAGGGTGGGGGAGCTGGAAGGAGGGTTCGGAGAGGGCGGGGAATGGAGAGAAAGACTATCGCAGGATAAAGTGAACAACCAGGAGGGTAGAGAATGGATCCAATGGGTGAGAAAGTCGGGGTGGGATGTACTGAATGGCTGCTGCGAAGGGGACTGGGAAGGAAAGAAGACTTTCTGTGGACACAGAGGGGGTTCGGTATTGGACTATGTGGTGGTCAAAGTTATCTGAAGGGAGGAGTTGGAGTGTTTCAAGGTGGAATATGTGGGGGGTCGGACCATGTGCCGGTGGAGGTTGTCTTGAGAAGGACAAAAGGTTGGAAGAGGATGGAGAAAAAGGGGCAGCAAGGGTTTGGATGGAGCGAAGTAGAAACCGCGGTGTATGAGAGAAACCTAATGGGCGTGAAGTGGGAGGAGGTACAGTCGATGCTCCAGTTGGAGAGAGTGGTGGCGGCTGCGTTGGTGGTGAGAAAGCAGAGTGGAGGCCAGAGGGAATGTTGGTTTGACGACGAGTGTACTATAAAGAAGACGAGGTGGCGGAGGGAAATGGTGAATTGGAGGTACGGCAGATGTGCAGTCGAAAGGGTTAATCAGGCGAAAAGGGAGTTCGAGAGTACGTGCGAGAGGAAAAAAATAGAGGAGTTGCAGAAAGTGGAAAAGAGGTTGAGTGAGTGTGTAGTGGAGAAACGGATGTGGGAGATCTTAAAGGGAAGGGTGAACCAGGGCAAAGTGAACAGAGAGCTAGCAGAGTGGGAGAGGAGTTGTAAACAGATGGCGGGGTCTGAGGTGGAGCTGGGCAGTTCGAGTGCGAGACAGGTGGTGCGAAGGGAGGCGTTTTCCCGGAAAGAGGTGGAGGTGGCCCTGGCACAGTTAAAACTAGGAAAGACCGCGGGGGAAGATGGGCTGAAGGCAGAGGCTTTCAAAAAGATACCGGAGGAAGGAAGGGCGAAGGTGCGGCAGAGTATTAACAAGGTGTGGAGTGGAGAGGAGGAAGTGCCGGAAAAGTGGCGTGTGGGGGTGGTCCCGGTTCATAAAGGGGGCAGGGAGAGGCCTCGGACGTTAAAAACTATAGGGGGATCACCATTATGAGTGCCGGTTATAAATTGATAATGACTATGGTGAAAAATAGAATGGATAGGGAAGTGGAGCAAAAGGGGCTGCTGCCGGAATGCCAGGGTGGGTTCAGAAGGAGAAGAGGGACGAGGGAGCAGATTTTCACGCTGGCGAGAATGCTGGAGGAAGCGCTGGAATGCAAAGGGAGAGTGTATGCGGTGTTTGTGGATTTAAAAGCGGCGTGACTCAGTTCCTAGGGGGAAACTAGTGGAATGTATGGATAGATTGGGTATGGAAGAGGAAGGAGTGGAGTGGGTGAGAAGGATGTATAAAGAGACATGGGCGAAAGCGAGAGTGAATGGAGAAATATCTGAGAAATTTAGGATGAATGTGGGAGTAAGGCAAGGGTGCCTGCTGAGCCCCCTCCTGTTTAATCTGTACACGAGCGAGTTGGAAGAGGTGCTGAGGAAAGGACAGGCAGGAGGGGTCGTGCTGAGTAGATCCAAGGTGTGGATGTTGGCGTATGCAGATGACGTGGTGCTGGTGGCCAAGAGAGTCTCTTCCACTCTCTTGGCCACCACTTGCAAGAGATGTTGGAAAGAATGGGTAGGTACTTGGATAAGAGGGGGCTAGTGGTGAATGTGGAACAGACCAAATGGATGTTGTTTAGGAATAGGGGTAGGAGGGGTAACGGCGAAGGGCTGAAATGGAAGGAAAGGCTTATTGAGAGAGTGAATGGCTTTAAATATTTGGGCTTTTGGTTTGACGGTGGAGGACGGCTTAGGATGCATGTGGAGTGTATGCAGGCGAAAGCAAGAATGGCTTGGGGGATTGCGTGCGGAAAATGGGGGAGCTTGTGGGGTGGTAACCTCGTAATGGCGTGCAAGATCTGGGATGCGTGTGTGAAACCTATATTGTTGTATGGAGTGGAGGTGTGGGGATTGCGTGAATGGGAGGTAATAGAAAGGGAGCAAGGTTGGTTTCTGAAGAATCTGCTAGGGCTCGAAAGGTCGACACTGAGGGCAGTGCTGTTGCAGGAGACAAGTCGTATGAGTATGTGGTGGGAGTCGTGTGTGAGGGTTGTGAAGTTTGAGGAAAGAATGCAGGATTTGGGCGAGGAAAGACTGGTACGGGAGGTATGGATGAGGTGTAAGAGTAGAACAGAGAGTAAATGGAGGAAGGATAGAGAAAGGATGTATGAAAGAGTGGGTATGTCTGAGGTGTGGGTAGAGGAGAAGCTGAGAGAAAGGGGTAGCTTAGGAACTGAAATAAGAGAGAGACTGAGGGATATTGAGTGGCAAGAAAGGCAAGTGAGAATGGCTGAGAGCTCATACAACCCTGGCTACGTAGAGTGGCAAGTGCAGGGGAAACTGCCGGGCTACTCAGCCAGGCGAGAGTGGAGCAGAGAGGACAAAGTATGCATGGCAAGAGGGAGGTGTGGGTCAGAAGAGCGAGGAAGAAAAGTGTGGATGGGGCTGGGGAACACCGCGTGTGCGCTGTGTAGAAAGGGGAGTGACACGTGGTGGCACCTTAGCAAATAATGTGATGGAGTGAAAGTAGAGTGGGTGGGAGAGTGTAGAAAGCTGAACGAATGGTTAGGAGAGGATGGGAAAGGCGTGAAAATCTGCAGGAGGCTGACGTGGGAAAGGAAATTGGCGAGGGCAGAGGGGGTTTAGTTTATTTTAGTGGGTAGAAAATGTTAATTTGTATTTTATAGTATTTTATAGTATGTTATAGTATTTTATAGTATTTTATAGTATTTTATAGTATTTTATAGTATTTTATACTATTTTATAGTATTTTATAGTATTTTATAGTATTTTATAGTATTTTATAATATTTTATAGTATTTTATAGTATTTTATAGTATTTTATAGTATTTTATAGTATTTTATAGTATTTTATAGTATTTTATAATATTTTATAGTATTTTATAGTATTTTATACTATTTTATACTATTTTATACTATTTTGTACTATTTTATACTATTTTATATTATTTTATACTAATTTATACTATTTTATAATATTTTATACTATTTTATACTATTTTATACTATTTTATACTGTTTTATACTATTTTATACTATTTTATACCATTGTAAACTGTCTTATACGGTTATATACTGAGTTGTAATGTTTTATTCTGTTTTACATTATTTTATTTTAATGTATTCAGATAGGAGAATAATATTAAGCATGTGAACTGAATTTACAAAATCCAAACTTCTTTAAAATGTGGAAATCGAATCGATTTCAATATGTTCCAAATAAATAAATTTCCTAACATGAGACCCAATCCTCCTAAACCATAAGCTATAAATCTCGGTTAGCCAACTGGCAATATTAAAATTCAACTAACATGCCCGAAACGTCCATGCAAGCAAACACAACAATCAATCAACACTCCGCTCTCATGACCCTATCCGCTTCAACCAGCGAGAGAAAAAAAAAACCAACAACAACATAAATATTTATGAATGCAAATGATTACTTAATATTTTACATCACCGCGCCCGATCGCGAGCGCGCTCTTCACTTTCGGTTTCCGCGCCGGAATTCAATCCGGCCGAGAGGGAAACAAAAAACCGAAAAATCGTTTTAGAGAAATCTGGGACACGCGCCTGGGTTTTATTTGTTTACCCGCTGCTGGTGTGATAATTTCTAATTGCGACCCGCACTTTTGGCACGTACACGCGCTCATTTGTTATCGGTTTCCATTATTACGGTGCCGATGAATTGAATATCGTGTGCGCGGAGAAATGGGGGGAAAAATGTTCAGCTATTGTGTTTGCGGAGGTCTCTTGATAACTGATAAGGTTATCGCGGAAGGTGGATGATTGTTTTTCTTATCATGGAATGCATTAATGGGTGTTGTAAGAATTTAATTGTCGACTCTAAAACTTTCGAGTGATTCAACTGTTTGCCATGATTAGTTGTGAGTTATAAAAAGCGAGATTTATATGACAGTAAATAGTTTATATATATATATATATATATATATATGTCACTCAGCATATCTTAAATGTTTGTACAATGATACATATCAGCCGCCTGTGAGAATGAAAGTGGTGTAAGTCACATTTGAATTATTTTGAAAATGAGAAGATTTTGTTTAGAATTAGAATTTAGAATTTATGTAAATCGACGTGACAGACTTGAAATCAATTTATTCATCACTAAAAATGTAACTGTATAATGTAACTTCATTATTATACCTTAGAAGAACGATTTGGTATGATATGTGTTTTTTTTTGTCTAAACAGAATTTAAAAAAAATAACAATTTTAATTAAATTAAATTAAATTTAAATTCAATTATAGTGACCCTACTTATATCTTGACTACATAATGTGTACACAAATATAATTTAATTTTGTGTTACTAGCATTATAACTTACCTCACACAGCGGCACACCGGTCTCCAACTTATCCAAAAAATTCTCGGTGCAAATCCTGAGATGCGGATAGAGCATCTGGAACCACTCGGCCAGATCCTCCTTCATGGCATACAAATACTCCTCGCTGGACTTGAAGGGCCTAAACGGCCGCGACTCCAACAGCACTCCCGACATTTTTGCGTTTGCGTTCACTGCGCGACTTTAAAAGCTCATCCTAGGAGGGGTCCTGGATACGCGCTCGCGGCTCCCACCAGAGGAACACACCTGCAAGCGAAAACATGTGTGATTTATAAAAAAAAATAAGGCCACTTTAATCTCGATGCAATTAGCGATCTTTATCGCCGTGCGAGATGGCAGGGCGAGATTACGGAGATGCCGCGCTTTGTAATTCCGCAATTTATCAAACGCGGTTGTATTTTTATTTGCGCGGTTTGTTTGCAACAAAGCAAAGCTGTTAATCGCGGCAATAAAATGACACACATGGAATAAATACTAATTAAGCTAGAGATTAATTTTAGTTGTGGATGAGGTTTTATTATTTACGTTTCCTATATGAAATTAACTGTACGCTTACATTAAAATACTTTTATTTATGTACTATGCATGTTTAAGAAAATTACGTATTTCTATAAGTATTTTCACATAATAAATGGGATAGAGATAAGAAGGAACAAGGAAAAGAATATAAGTGGATTCGTAAAGCCGTGTCCACACTATGCCGCAGTGTGGTCTGTTGGCACGGCCATCGACAAACGGCAATAGTATTACCAATTTGGCCAGCAAAAGCTAGCATAGTGTGAACGCGGCTTAAGAGAAAAGTTTAATATGGAGTTAAATATCCTAGAAATACAAGTATTTTCAGACTTAAAATAAAAATATTAATAATTCTAAATGATAAATTAACATTACAATTACATGACTAAGAGTTTTTTTTTCTTGTACTTAAAGCAATAACTTTACAATACTTCAAAGAAGAGCTTGAAGGAGGATAAAGATTCGTCTCTTCGTGCCCATCAAACTGCTCTAAATATACAAAAAAGTACTATGGTAAGTTTTACGTTTTTTCGCAGGACAATTCCAGTTTATTCCCTAATTCGTAAATTTTTAAAACTTGTTTCAACATCTCGAACCGTTTAAACTTGTCGTATTAAGCCGTTTCTACCCGCGATGAAGACCGATGCCCCCCACCTCTCATCAGCACTAGGGACGAACGAAAGCGTGGACGAAGGAAGAGGCAGTAACGCGTACCTGGAACTCATTGGAGGGCGAAACCATCTACGAAATGGCATCCACGATAGTGGCGGAAGAATGACCAAAGTGGACTTAATGAACGGGAAGGAGATCAAACCCTCCCTACTATTTACACGTAGTCCGCCTACTAGACGAGGAGTACTGAGCAGTCACGAACGATCCGGCTGGTCCACGAATTAAAAGACATCGGGGGAGGTGAACAACTGAGGTCCTGAATTGTAAGGGACCAGATAAGAGGACAGTATGGACCACGCACTACATCTGCAAGGTAACCGACCAAAAAATAGTAACCATTCGCCAACTCAGATATTCAAGTAACCCTTAAGGATAGCGACGAAGATCGACGTTCACAGAACTCACTACACTACCTGTACAACAGGAGCAACCAAGCCAAACCCCGGCACCGAAAACAAGCGCACGCACAAGGAGAAGACGATACTTGTTAAGCCACCAGAGGATCAAACATATGCCGCCCTGATCCGGAGTATCCGGATCGTCGACCACGGAACCAGCAAGGTACGGACAACGAGCACCTCTGGATCCGAGTAAAAGCCGGAGGTGTCAGAGCTGACGCCCTATGAGAGACAATAATTCACAAAACCGGTGAGGGCGGAAGCGAAGGTGAGATTCCAAGGGGTAATCCTTCACATCCGAGGCCTGTACTATTCAGACTACCAGGGAGGAAGTGGAGGAGACAGTCAGCAACGAGCTTGCAGGGACCGCAGAATCATGCAGAGTGGGCAAGACCAGGCCTGCCCGAAATGGTACAAAAGCAATTACTGTGACAACTACAGAACGAGGGGCTGAGGCCCTAACGCCATTGAAACTAAAGGTCGGCTTAGTTAGATGCAAAATCACCAATAGAGTAGCTAGCCGGCCGCCGTGCAGACTGCTGCACGGGGAGGATAGGAGCAAGAAATGCATGCCTAAGATGAGATGAAGTAGGTCACCAAGCAAGAGCCTGTAAACATGATACACCGTTATGTGCCCTGTGCATGCTACGGGGGGCCCTTTAATACCCCATCAAAAGAAGAGCCAGAGGCATTTCTTAGCCTAAGAAGCGGTGAGGAAGGTCACCAAGCAAGAGCCTGCAAACATGATATACCATTCTGCGCCCTGTGCCAAACAGCTGGGAATGTTGCGGGGGCTTTATATAACCCACCAAAAGAAGAGCGGCAGATGATGGTAGGAGGTGCCGACAGACGGGCCCAACTCGGCCCCAAACGGTCCCTACCTACATATAGTGAGCCCCCTAGACGAGGAGTAACGAGCTGGTCGAGCAGTCAACGAGATAATAGACCAAGAGATCGGGGGAGGTGAACTAGCCACCATAACCCAAACAACTGAGGTCCTAAATTGTAAGGTACCAGATAAGAAGACGTTATGGAGAACGAACTACATCATCTTCAAGGTAACCGACCAAACAGTATGGGTCAGATCACTTGAGTCAAAGAATCTGTCTAGAGCTAAAATAAAGATCTATAAGAGAAACCTGGACTATATCTAAGGCCAACGAGCGTAAACTGAGATGTTTTAATAAAAATATTTGGCGTAAAATCTTTGGCCGAACAAAAGACCAAGTCACCAATTAGAATAGATCTGGAACTAACAGAGAACTAGGCGAACTCTACAGCGATCCGCAGATTATCTAAGAAATAAAGTATCAACGACTACGATGGACAGGACATTTGCAGAGACAGTCAGACAGACAACCGTTTCCTCACACTCGCCTGGGATGAAAATCCAATACCTGCACTCTCCCCATCAGCCTTTTTTCTTGAGACGGAAATCTTCAAAAGACACCCGGAAGGCCATGCTGGCATTCTCCCCGGGTATTGCTGGAATTCGACCCTATTGGGACGACCTACCAGCTAAACCCCACCTCCACCCGCACCAAAACCTGGGACCGTCTTGTACCTGTCATACCTGCCTCAAGAAAAAAGGCTGACGGGGAGAGTGCAGGTATGGCAGGTACTGGACAGCCAAACAATCTACAACATGTCTGAAACTGAGGGAACCATCATAGACCAAATGGCTGACGACATAAATGAGCCCCTCCAGAAGACCACCACGATAGTGATTCCCATCAAGGACACTGCTGCAGGATGGGGACGGAAGATATACTGGTGGTGCCAAGAGGTGGCAGAGGGACCAAATGGCCGACGACATAAATGAGGCCCTCCAGAAGGCCACCACGATAGTCATCCACATCAAGGACACTGCTGCAGGAGACGGAAGATATACTGGTGGTGCCATGAGGTGGCAGAAGAACGCACCAAGACTAACAGAAAGAGGACGAGGAGAGGTAGAAGGAGACCCGCCCAGATCTGAAATAATGCGAGAGCAGTCCCCGGTCTGGGTGCCGGTGGAGGTGGGGCTTAGTTGGTAGGTCGAGGGTGAAAGAGGCATATTTCCCCGTCGCTGGAAATCCGCACACCTAGTCCTAATTCCCAAGCCGCGGAAACCAGCCGCCGACCCAAAGTCGTACCGCCCGCCATGCCTGTTAGATGTAACGGCAAAAGTCGCTGAGCGATAGTCGCGGCTGTACGCGGACGGCCAAATTCAACCCAGGGCATGAACTATCGAAAGAGTTCTAACAAGAAAATCTGAACTCGCCTTACTTATAATAGATCCTTCTCAGTATCTTCACAGATTAGCGTTTATAAATGATATATTCATTTCTTCACATATGTCCTTACTCTAATATCCTATGTGATGCTCGTTATATTTTTTTAAGTACAGCGACCCTAGGCCCGTCCTAGATAGTAGGCCTCCAACATGGCCTACTACCCAGGACCGACCTAAGGTCGCGGACCTTTTAGAACATAGGAGGGCTCTATGAAAGACAGTAGAGATTTAAAAAAGGCAAGTCGACCACCGACGCCATGTTGGCGGTCCGTGGGATGGTGAAAGAGGCAAATGCGGGAACATGACGCACGACAAGACAATGCATGATGATGTGTCTAACGCCTTCAACACGCTACCATGGGTGACTAAGGAAAGTGATCACGAACGGTCATTGGACCTGCCTTTTGGAACACATGAGGGCTCCATGAAAAACAGTACGGATTTAGAAAAGGCAAGTCGACCAACGACGCCATGTTTGGCGATCCACGGGATGGTGAAGGAGGCAAATGCGGGAACATGGCACACGGCGAGACAATGCATGATGGTCGCCCTAGACGTGTTTAACGCCTTCAACACGCTACCATGGGCGACTAAGGAAGGCGATCACGAACGGTCATTGGAGGAGCCTAGCTCAACGACGGGATGTTACGTTTGAAGGAATCGCAGGCAGAAAAGAGTTCGAACTAACGGGAGGGATCTGTCCTTTGGAACGTCGCTTGCCTGCTGCTAGAGGTGCCAAAGGGCGTGAACCTTCGCGGATCATCTCGCTATCTTCGTCTGTGAGAGAGAAATATATGTCACCAGAGAAAACCCAAATGGGTCGTCAACATTATGAACGAGTGGATGACCGAATTGGGACTGATTATCCCGGTGGCCAAGAACCAAGTTGCCCTGCTCTCCACAAGGAGGAGAGGGAAGGATCCGTCCTTGGTCCCTTTCTTTGGAACGTCGCTTTTGACGACGCCCTGCTGCTGGAGGTGCCAAAGGGCGTCAACCTTCGCAGATCATCTCGCTATCTTCGTCTGCGAGTGAAAAATACATGTCACTAGAGCAAACCCAAATGGGCCGTCAACATTATGAACGAGTGGATGACCGAATTGGGACTGAGTATCCCGGTGGCCAAGACCCAAGTTTCCCTGCTCTCCACAAGGAGGGGAGAGGGGGATCCGTCCTTGGCCCCTTTCTTTGGAACGTCGCTTTTGACGACGCCCTGTGGCTGGAGGGGCCAATGGGCGTGAGCTCAGTGGCCTTCGCGGATGATATCTCTATCGTCGTCCGCGGAAGAGAAATATTTGTCACCAGAGCAAACCCCAACGGGCCATCAACATTATGAACGAGTGGATGACCAAATTGGGACCGAGTATCCCGGTGGCCAAGACCCAAGTTGGCCTGCTCTCCACAAGGAGAGGGGCAGGGATCACAATCCGCATGCTAGGACAGACTCATAGGATCGAGAGAAGGATCAGCTACCTGGGGACTATTCTTGAGGCGAACGTTAATCACACGGCCCAGATAATCCAGATAACAGAAAGCTGCAAGAACGGAGGTAGGCAGACTACTGCCAAATATCGATGGCCCGGGGGAAGTTACTGGTTAAGGTGTCGCGCGTTCAACTTCTCTACAAAGTTGAGGCCTGGGTCAAGACCCAGCGGTATGGTTGAGGAGGGTGCACCAGCGCTCTTCGCATCGCCCGGGCGTGACTATTGAATGATATCGCCGTGTCTGTGCTGCGGCGGTCACAGCGGATCTAGCAGTGAAAGAGAGAACATACACATACCACCAACCAAAGGAGGCGCGACCCCAGCAACAGTTCTTCGGCCAGAAACATAACTATGGACAAATAGCAAAGACGATGAGGCAGATTTTCCCACAAATTGGACTGCTCATCGAAAGGAAATTTAGAAAAACCGAGCACTGGCTGACCGAAATCCTGTCGAGGCATTGAGTATTCCAATCCTACCTCCGCAGCATTGGTAAGGCGGCCACACCAAGATGCAAATATTGTGTCAAGACGGACGACCCAGCCCATACGACGTTTACATGCTACCGGTGGTACCACGAACAGGCCAAATTGGTGACAGAGTTTGGGGAGGAGGTTGCCACCCTAAACAGACTGGGGACACTAATGTTAGCTAGTGACACCAACTAGAAGTTTGTTGCAACATACGTCCGGACAGTAACGAGACTGAAGTTTGGTGATGACATCCAAAACTGATGACACACGACAAGCAACGAACAATCCGAGACCTAGAGACACGACTGGCAGACTGACGAAAGACGGAGGGAGGGACGCACTCTAAGGCCCAATTCACACATAGAAGGCGAAGAGGCGAAGGCGCGGTGTCGGCGCGGCGAGAGGCATATGGTGCAATGCCCACTTAGGTGACGAGGCGCGGGAATTTTCCTCGTGCCTCTCGCCGAGCCGGCACCGCGTCTTAGCCTCTTCGCCTGAGACACGGTGGCTACGATGCGAGAGGCATAACTCTTCCACGCCGTCTCTATGTAAACATAAGGTGCAATGTCCACCCCTTCAATGCATATGGACATCACAATCGTCTGTGTGACGTCGCGCCTGCACCTCGCCTACACCGCGCCTCCACCCGACGCCGCTTATGTGTGAATTGGGGAGGCGGACAAGCCCTGAACAACGCAACGTGAGTTTTTGGTTTAGCTGGTAGGCACCCCGGCCAGAACGCAGGGTGAATCCGGCACTACCTATGCCTAAACGGTGGCAGTGAGGCATGGATATTAATTTTTTACATCTCTTTTACTATTATCCTTATTTTCTCACTAATTCCTCTTTCTTTCATTATTTTTGATGTTCTTTTCTTTGATACTCTATCGAATGTTTTTGCATGTCTATAAATGCTACGAAAATTTTTCTATTTTCCCGCATTGCTGTTTGTGACATCTGTGTTATTGTAATTACATGTAATATATCATGTTCCTTTAATTTATTTGAGCTTCTTATTTCGATCACAATTGTTTGCTTCATACTACTACTACTACTACTACTACAACTACTACTACTACTACTACTACTACTACTACTACTACTACTGCTACTAATACTACTACTACTACTACTACTACTACTGCTACTACTACTACTACTACTACTACTACTACTACTAATACTATTACTACTACTACTACTACTACTCCTACTACTACTACTACTACTACTACTACTACTACTACTACTATTGCTTATATGTTATCTACTATCTCTAAGGGATGAATACAAAATTTGCCACCATATTGTATTAATGTGGCGTATAATAATCAACACCTGTGTATTTTAGAATTCGTGATAATAATTTGATTGTTATTCAATAATCAATAGTGACAATGGTATCATTTTTTTTTGGTATATAAGTGCCAGTTCGTCTAATGATAAATATATTTATGTATTCATGCATAATTTATGGCTCTAAAGGGTATATTAGAGCGTTATTAGGTCAACTGCCGATAAACGAAGCCCCGCTTTGTCGGAACTAATGGTTTTATCTGCACTCCACGGAGTTGCTTTTGCACAGCGATTGAATAATGAGTATGTTATCGTTATGAGTATACACTTCATATTTCAATCTGCCTGTAGATACAGTTTACTACGTCGTAATAAAACAAACAAATTTAATGTGTATATGACTACTGGGTCATTAGAATAACGCGATGTGGGCTGTCACGGTCTTTACGGTTTTAATGAGAGACAGGAGTAAAAACATTATGTCAAACAATTACATAGTTGTAATTAAAATTAATTGATGGGCAATATAGTTTCATCACACCAGTTTCATTAATTTTGCGTATATTTAGGTGTTCGCAATCAACAGGGCTAGTAGATATAATTTTACTATTCCGATTCCATCTATGGGTGTATTAATTTAAAACAAAATTGATTAAAAAAAAACATTTAAGCGTTCGCAATCACATATTTCCCAACAGCCTTTTAGTGTTAATTGCTGCTTAAGTGGCGCGTGCCGTTAATCAAATTGGAAGGCGGATTTTGGGCATGTTGCAAATGCCGCGTTCATTAGGCAACGAAATCCAAATAAATCACATTATTTTTCATTAACCTTTTAAATTCGATAGTTTTCCTCATTACGCGCAATCAGTAAGCATTAATGATGGGGAAGGGGGGGCTGTAATATTTTTTATGTTACACAATTAGCCGGTTGGATTCTCCTAATGGTTGGCATATTAAGTAACACCTGTAATCTTGTGAAATTCGTTATTTTTGTGGCGATTTTATGCTTTTATGAACTAGATTTAAGTAATCGTTTCGATAATACGGCCTTCGAAAATTGTGGCAAGTGTGTTCCGTGTATGTAATGGACATCATTAAAATATAGCAAAGTAATATAGTAAAATTTTCAAAATATACTTGTAAATAACCATTTGTTAAATATAAATTTTGGAAATTGTAACCTAACTACGTCTATACATTTTTGGTTTTCAAACACAAATATAACAAAACCATCAGATGCGAGTCAAAAAAAGTGATTGTAACTTGTTTTTCTATATTCCAAATTTCATCAAATTTTCAAAATATAGTGGTAAATAACCATGTTTGTTAGTTATAAATTTTGGAAATTGTAACCCAACTACGTCTATACGTTTTTGGTTTTCAAACACAAATATAACAAAAGCATCCGATGCGAGTTACAAAAAGTGATTGTAACTTGTTTTTCTATGTTTCAATTTCATCAAATTTTCAAAATATACTGGTAAATAACAATGTTTGTTAGTTATAAATTTTGGAAATTGTAACCCAACTACGTCTATACATTTTTGGTTTTCAAACACAAATATAACAAAACCATCCAATGCGAGTCACAAAAAGTGATTGTAACTTGTTTTTCTATGTTCCAAATTCCATCAAATTTTCAAAATATACTGGTAAATAACCATGTTTGTTAGTTATAAATTTTGGAAATTGTAACCCAACTACGTCTATACGTTTTTGGTTTTCAAACACAAATATAACAAAATTATCCGTTGCGAGTCACAAAAAGTGATTGTAACTTTTTTTTCTATGTTCCAAATTTCATCAAATTTTCAAAATATACTGGTAAATAAACATGTTTGTTAGTTATAAATTTTGGAAATTATAACCCAACTACGTCTATATATTTTTGGTTTTCAAACACAAATATAACAAAACCATCCAATGCGAGTCACAAAAAGTGATTGTAACTTGTTTTTCTATGTTCAAAATTTCATCAAATTTTCAAAATATACTGGTAAATAACAATGTTTGTTAGTTATAAATTTTGGAAATTGTAACTCAACTACGTCTGTACGTTTTTGGTTCTCAAACACAAATATAACAAAACCATCCGATGCGAGTCACAAAAAGTGATTGTAACTTGTTTTTCTATGTTCCAAATTTCATTAAATTTTCAAAATATACTGGTAAATAAACATGTTTGTTAGTTATAAATTTTGGAAATTGTAACTCAACTACGTCTATACGTTTTTGGTTTTCAAACACAAATATAACAAAACCATCCGATGCGAGTCACAAAAAGTGATTGTAACTTGTATTTCTATGTTCCAAATTTCATCAAATTTTCAAAATATAGTGGTAAATAACCATGTTTGTTAGTTATAAATTTTGGAAATTGTAACCCAACTACGTCTGTACATTTTTGGTTCTCAAACACAAATATAACAAAACCATCCGATACGAGTCAAAAAAAGTGATTGTGACTTGTTTTTCTATGTTCCAAATTTCAACAAATTTTCAAAATATACTGGTAAATAAACATGTTTGTTAGTTATAAATTTTGGAAATTGTAACCCAACTACGTCTATACGTTTTTGGTTTTCAAACACAAATATAACAAAACCATCCGATGCGAGTCACAAAAAGTGATTGTAACTTGTTTTTCTATGTTCCAAATTTCATCAAATCTTTAAAATATACAGGTAAATAACCATGTTTGTTAGTTATAAATTTTGGAAAATGTAACCCACCTACGTCTATACGTTTTTGGTTTTCAAACACAAATATAACAAAACCATCCGATGCGAGTCAAAAAAAGTGATTGTAACTTGTTTTTCTATGTTCCAAATTTCATCAAATTTTCAAAATATACTGGTAAATAACCATGTTTGTTAGTTATAAATTTTGGAAATTATAACCCAACTACGTCTATACATTTTTGGTTTTCAAACACAAATATAACAAAACCATCCAATGCGAGTCACAAAAAGTAATTGTAACTTGTTTTTCTATGTTCCAAATTACATCAAATTTTCAAAATATACTGGTAAATAAACATGTTTGTTAGTTATAAATTTTGGAAATTGTAACCCAACTACGTCTATATGTTTTTGGTTTTTAAACACAAATATAACAAAACCATCCAATGCGAGTCACAAAAAGTGATTGTAACTTGTTTTTCTATGTTCCAAATTCCATCAAATTTTCAAAATATACTGGTAAATAACCATGTTTGTTAGTTATAAATTTTGGAAATTGTAACCCAACTACGTCTATACGTTTTTGGTTTTCAAACACAAATATAACAAAACCATCCGATGAGAGTCACAAAAAGTGATTGTAACTTGTTTTTCTATGTTCCAAATTTCTTCAAATTTTCAAAATATACTGGTAAATAAACATGTTTGTTAGTTATAAATTTTGGAAATTGTAACCCAACTACGTCTATACGTTTTTAGTTTTCAAACACACATATAACAAAACCATCCGATGCGAGTCACAAAAAGTGATTGTAACTTGTTTTTTATGTTCCAAATTTCATCAAATTTTCAAAATATACTGGTAAATAACCATGTTTGTTAGATATAAATTTTGGACATTGAAAAATGCTCTAAAAAAATTAGCAGTTTCATTAAAAATTGACAATTAAAAATCTAAAATTGTGTCCGAAAGGACATTTCAGAGAAATATCGTTTTAAATGTCAGAGTGAAGAAAACATATTATTAAATTCCCAAGTTTTTATGAACTTACGACCTATAAAGCATGACACCACTTTATCTAGCAATAGTGGATCGATCACCCTCCCGCGTAATTAATTTATGCCACCTCTTTAGTGCCACGTCGCTGTTGCCGTGACGACGACTTTTAATTTCCATGCAACTGCTCTTACTAGGAAGATCAAAGTCGTTCATCATGAGAACCTGAAGCAGTCAGCTGGGCGGTTCCAGCTCGTAAAAAGTTTAAGGGTGGCCCTCACCCAATTTCAGCCAGCTCAGGGTCGCTGGATAATGTGAAATCGATAGCGCTGTTGGGGGTTGCCCAAGTAATAATTCATTCCGTGTGCTTCTAACGGTATTCTGGACATTAAATGTGTAATGTGATAAAAAAAATATATGTGTAATATATCATGGGCAATACCGGAAAATAATATAACTGAAAAGGGTAGTTTTTGCCAAAAAATTGCATTTTATAGATTTTAATCTTGAAAGGGAGTTTTATATCCTTCTTATTGGGTTTCTTCATGTTTTGTATGAAAAACTAATTTGTAAACATTTCAATACTTTTATTGAAAATGTTTACAAACACTTTTGTTTCGATCAAAAACCCTACGCCGCCGGTATCCCGAAAATTTGCCGTTTTCACGCCTAAATAATATTCACAGGCATGAGGAATAAGAAATATAAAAAATATAATCTTAAAATCCAAAATGGCTAAAATCCGAACGAATCAGGCATAAAACTGCCGAAAGAAAATGTTTACAAAACAAACACCATCGGGGCGAATTTTCCCGAATAACCTCTCTCAGTTTTCGGAGGTTTTCTATGAAGTTAAGGTAAATACCGAATGATTTTTTATTATTTTTTAATATATGAAATAATTACGCAAAATATCGCTATAACTCGAATAAGGGATGATGAAATGTTTCAGTTTTAGCTACGTTTATAAGTAACATATATATTTAAATGTAGCTATAGTCAAAAATACAAATTTTAAAAAATTGAATTTTTTATGATTTTTTAATATATAAAATTATAACGTATTTCAAAATATTGCTATAACTCGAGTAAGGGATGATAAAATATTTAGGTTTTAGCTAAATTTATAAGTAACATATATATATTTAAATGTAGCTATAATCAAAAATATAAATTTTGAAAAATTGAATTTTGTATGATTTTTTAATATATGAAATAATTACGCACTTCAAAATATCGCTATAACTCGAGTAAGGGATGATGAAATATTTCAGTTTTAGCTAAGTTTATAAGTAACATATATATTTAAATGTAGCTATAGTCAAAAATACAAATTTAATAAAAATTAATTTTTTATGATTTTTTAATATATAAAACTATAACGTATTTCAAAATATTGCTATAACTCGAGTAAGGGATGATGAAATGTTTCAGTTTTAGCTAATTTTGTTTGTAACATACATACATAAATGTAGCTGTAGTCAAAAATATAAATTTTGAAAAATTGAATTTTTTATGATTTTTTAATATATGAAATAATTACGTACTTCAAAATATCGCTATACCTCGAGTAAGGGCTGATAAAATATTTAGGTTTTAGCTAAGTTTGTAAGTAACATATATATTTAAATGCAGCTATAATCAAAAATATAAATTTTGAAAAATTGAATTTTTTATGATTTTTTAATATATGAAATAATTACGCACTTCAAAATATCGCTATAACTCGAGTAAGGGATGATGAAATATTTCAGTTTTAGCTAAGTTTATAAGTAACATATATATTTAAATGTAGCTATAGTCAAAAATACAAATTTTAAAAAATTGAATTTTTTATGATTTTTTAATATATAAAATTATAACGTATTTCAAAATATTGCTATAACTCGAGTAAGGGATGATGAAATGTTTCAGTTTTAGCCAATTTTGTTTGTAACATACATACATAAATGTAGCTGTAGTCAAAAATATAAATTTTGGCAAATTGAATTTTTTATGATTTTTTAATATATGAAATAATTACGTACTTCAAAATATCGCTATAACTCGAGTAAGGGATGATAAAATATTTAGGTTTTAGCTAAGTTTGTAAGTAACATACATATTTAAATGTAGCTATAATCAAAAATATAAATTTTGAAAAATTGAATTTTTTATGATTTTTTAATATATAAAATTATAACGTATTTCAAAATATTGCTATAACTCGAGGAAGGGATGATGAAATGTTTCAGTTTTAGCTAATTTTGTTTGTAACACACATACATAAATGTAGCTGTAGTCAAAAATATAAATTTCGAAAAATTGAATTTTTTATGATTTTTTAATATATGAAATAATTACGTACTTCAAAATATCGCTATAACTCGAGTAAGGGATGATAAAATATTTAGGTTTTAGCTAAGTTTGTAAGTAACATATATATTTAAATATAGCTATAATCAAAAATATAAATTTTGAAAAATTGAATTTTTTATTATTTTTTAATAGATGAAATAATTACGTACTTCAAAATATCGCTATAACTCGAGTAAGGGATGATAAAATATTTAGATTTTAGCTAAGTTTATAAGTAACATATATATTTAAATGTAGCTATAATCAAAAATATAAATTTTGAAAAATTGAATTTTTTATTATTTTTTAATAGATGAAATAATTACGTACTTCAAAATATCGCTATAACTCGAGTAAGGGATGATAAAATATTTAGATTTTAGCTAAGTTTATAAGTAACATATATATTTAAATGTAGCTATAATCAAAAATATAAATTTTGAAAAATTGAATTTTTTATTATTTTTTAATAGATGAAATAATTACGTACTTCAAAATATCGCTATAACTCGAGTAAGGGATGATAAAATATTTAGATTTTAGCTAAGTTTATAAGTAACATATATATTTAAATGTAGCTATAATCAAAAATATAAATTTTGAAAAATTGAATTTTTTATTATTTTTTAATAGATGAAATAATTACGTACTTCAAAATATCGCTATAACTCGAGTAAGGGATGATAAAATATTTAGATTTTAGCTAAGTTTATAAGTAACATATATATTTAAATGTAGCTATAATCAAAAATATAAATTTAAAAAAATTGAATTTTTTATGATTTTTTAATATATAAAATTATAACGTATTTCAAAATATTGCTATAACTTGAGTAAGGGATAATGAAATGTTTCAGTTTTAGCTAAGTTTATTAGTAACACACATATATAAATGTAGCTATAATCAAAAATATAAATTTTTAAAAATTGAATTTTTTATGATTTTTTAATATATGAAATAATTACGCACTTCAAAATATCGCTATAACTCGAGTAAGGGATGATGAAATATTTCAGTTTTAGCTAAGTTTATAAGTAACATATATATTTAAATGTAGCTATAGTCAAAAATACAAATTTGGAAAAATTAAATTTTTTATGATTTTTTAATATATAAAATTATAACGTATTTCAAAATATTGCTATAACTCGAGTAAGGGATGATGAAATGTTTCAGTTTTAGCTAATTTTGTTTGTAACATACATACATAAATGTAGCTGTAGTCAAAAATATAAATTTTGAAAAATTGAATTTTTTATGATTTTTTAATATATGAAATAATTACGTACTTCAAAATATCGCTATAACTCGAGTAAGGGATGATAAAATATTTAGGTTTTAGCTAAGTTTGTAAGTAACATATATATTTAAATGTAGCTATAATCAAAAATATAAATTTTGAAAAATTGAATATTTTATGATTTTTTAATATATAAAATTATAACGTATTTCAAAATATTGCTATAACTCGAGTAAGGGATGATGAAATGTTTCAGTTTTAGCTAATTTTGTTTGTAACATACATACATAAATGTAGCTGTAGTCAAAAATATAAATTTAAAAAAATTAAATTTTTTATGATTTTTTAATATATAAAATTATAACGTATTTCAAAATATTGCTATAACTCGAGTAAGGGATGATGAAATGTTTCAGTTTTAGCTAATTTTGTTTGTAACATACATACATAAATGCAGCTGTAGTCAAAAATATAAATTTCGAAAAATTGAATTTTTTATGATTTTTTAATATATGAAATAATTACGTACTTCAAAATATCGCTATAACTCGAGTAAGGGATGATAAATATTTAGGTTTTAGCTAAGTTTGTAAGTAACATATATATTTAAATGTAGCTATAATCAAAAATATAAATTTTGAAAAATTTATTTTTTTATGATTTTTTAATATATGAAATAATTACGCACTTCAAAATATCGCCATAACTCGAGTAAGGGATGATGAAATATTTCAGTTTTAGGTAAGTTTATTAGTAACACACAAATATAAATGTAGCTATAATCAACAATATAAATTTTGAAAAATTGAATTTTTTTATGATTTTTTAATATATAAATTATTTCAAAATATTGCTATAACTCGAGTAAGGGATGATGAAATGTTTCAGTTTTAGCTAAGTTTATAAGTAACATATATATTTAAATGTAGTTATAGTCAAAAATACAAATTTAAAAAAATTGAATTTTTTATAATTTTTTAATATATAAAATTATAACGTACTTCAAAATATCGCTATAACTTGAGTAAGGGATGATAAAATAATTAGGTTTTAGCTAAATTTGTAAGTAACATATATATTTAAATGTAGCTATAATCAAAAATATAAATTTTGAAAAATTGCATTTTTTATTATTTTTTAATAGATGAAATAATTACGTACTTCAAAATATCGCTATAACTCGAGTAAGGGATGATAAAATATTTAGATTTTAGCTAAGTTTATAAGTAACATATATATTTAAATGTAGCTATAATCAAAAATATAAATTTAAAAAAATTGAATTTTTTATGATTTTTTAATATATAAAATTATAACGTATTTCAAAATATTGCTATAACTTGAGTAAGGGATAATGAAATGTTTCAGTTTTAGCTAAGTTTATTAGTAACACACATATATAAATGTAGCTATAATCAAAAATATAAATTTTTAAAAATTGAATTTTTTATGATTTTTTAATATATGAAATAATTACGCACTTCAAAATATCGCTATAACTCGAGTAAGGGATGATGAAATATTTCAGTTTTAGCTAAGTTTATAAGTAACATATATATTTAAATGTAGCTATAGTCAAAAATACAAATTTGGAAAAATTAAATTTTTTATGATTTTTTAATATATAAAATTATAACGTATTTCAAAATATTGCTATAACTCGAGTAAGGGATGATGAAATGTTTCAGTTTTAGCTAATTTTGTTTGTAACACACTTACATAAATGTAGCTGTAGTCAAAAATATAAATTTCTAAAAATTGAATTTTTTATGATTTTTTAATATATGAAATAATTACGCACTTCAAAATATTGGTATAACTCGAGTAAGGGATGATGAAATATTTAGGTTTTAGCTAAGTTTGTAAGTAACATATATATTTAAATGTAGCTATAATCAAAAATATAAATTTTGAAAAATTGATTTTTTTATAATTTTTTAATATATGAAATAATTACGCACTTCAAAATATCGCTATAACTCGAGTAAGGGATGATGAAATATTTCAGTTTTAGCTAAGTTTATAAGTAACATATATATTTAAATGTAGCTATAGTCAAAAATACAAATTTAAACAAAATGAATTTTTTATGATTTTTTAATATATAAAATTATAACGTATTTCAAAATATTGCTATAACTCGAGTAAGGGATGATGAAATGTTTCAGTTTTAGCTAATTTTGTTTGTAACACACTTACATAAATGTAGCTGTAGTCAAAAATATAAATTTCTAAAAATTGAATTTTTTATGATTTTTTAATATATGAAATAATTACGTACTTCAAAATATCGCTATAACTCGAGTAAGGGATGATAAAATATTTAGGTTTTAGCTAAGTTTGTAAGTAACATATATATTTAAATGTAGCTATAATCAAAAATATAAATTTTCAAAAATTGAATTTTTTATGATTTTTTAATATATGAAATAATTACGTACTTCAAAATATCGCTATAACTCGAGTAAGGGATGATGAAATATTTAGGTTTTAGCTAAGTTTGTAAGTAACATATATATTTAAATGTAGCTATAATCAAAAATATAAATTTTGAAAAATTGAATTTTTTATGATTTTTTAATATATGAAATAATTACGCACTTCAAAATATCGCTATAACTCGAGTAAAGGATGATGAAATATTTTAGTTTTAGCTAAGTTTATAAGTAACATATATATTTAAATGTAGCTATAGTCAAAAATACAAATTTTAAAAAATTGAATTTTTTATGATTTTTTAATATATAAAATTATAACGTATTTCAAAATATTGCTATAACTCGAGTAAGGGATGATGAAATGTTTCAGTTTTAGCTAATTTTGTTTGTAACACACTTACATAAATGTAGCTATAGTTAAATATATATATATTTTGAAAAATTGATTTTTTACACTCCTCTGAGCTTCTCCCTTAACCACCAGAAAAGCCTCACGGCTCTATATAGGGCTAAAGATAGGAGATTTATTTGGTGTCCTCGGTTTTTTAACTTCACACCGGTATAAAACTGTATGTAATATCAAACGTAAGAGGCGTACAATTGAGACAATACAATTTTTACAAACAAAATTGAAACTCAACTATTTTCTTTTAATTTGTTATAAATTGTTAATTTAAAAAAAAATTAATCATATATATATATATATATATATATATATACTTAAATTCATAAATACTATTCAGTAATTCACACATAAACCTATTCATTTAAAAATTAAAAGGCAAACACATAAAAAAAACTATAGTTTCTATTGTTAAACAAACAAATTAATAATTAACAAACAATTTCCATTATATATTTATTGTTTCCTGCTGTGGAATTCAGCTGAACTCACGTACGAGCACACGAGTTTAATCCCCAGGTGTTACTAATTGTCCGATAATTAACAAAGCTTATAATAACGTAATTTAATTAGCTTTCTTTCCTTTATTACGTACCCAATGGAGATCTCTCACACGCCGCGGACGTGAAGGTCTCTCACACAAATACCCCATCGCTTGGGAATTTGAAAGTGAAATTTATATATATATATATATGCTCTTTTTATTTTTTGTTAGCTCTAATATGTTTTTAATTGTTTCGCATCATTGTGTTTCCGCCGGTGGGAAACAAACATACGTGCACACACATCTGATTGTTATGTGTAACGAAGCTAAACATCTAAATATTTAAATTGGCGATTAGTTTGTTTGTGGGAGTTTAGTTAGTATATTTATTGTACGTATAGTCATAATATTTGTCGCACTTGTTTAAGTGTTTAGTGTATAATTACTGACGTCGAAACAATCAATTTAGAAATCATCATAAATTACAATCAGCCGATTTATGATGATTTCTAAATTGATTGTTTCGACGTCAGTAATTATATATTTTGTATGATATCTCATTTATGTTGTCCTCGTGTTATTTTCTATTTATCGTTGGTTATAGCAATACGCAATTGTTGTGGCGAGGAGGTTGATCTTCTAGCCGCTAAGAGGTTATTAAATAATAATAAACATTTACTGTTTAACTGGTAGCTATAAAAATGAAATAATATACAATCATAGTAATTAGAGAAATAAATACTTACTAATTATTAAATATAATAAAATATTAAATTATACACAATTAAAATAAATACACTAGCAATTATTTCTGTCTATCAGAAATAGCATCAGGCTATTATAAGTTAAATCAGGACTTAACTCATGATAGTCTGATGCTTCAAGATCATATTGGTGTCAAATTTCGTGCGATTGCTAACTTTAACAAATGAATTTTTGAACGGGCGCTCAATATTGATATTGTACAAAGTTATTCAGATAGTTTAAAAATATACTTCTGATAGCATCATTTTTGATGACTATGACTTTTTTTTTGTAGATATACAATTGATTTTAATTTTACTTTCTATATAATTATGATTATGTTGTGTATGTATGAAGAGAAAAAAAGAATAAAAAATGAAATTTAAAAAAAGACATACATCCGTAATATCGATATGTTTTTTTTTGTCAAATAGATAAACAATATACTTGATGTATATTTTTCTTAGTCCATGAAAGAACATTTTATGATTGATAAAAAAAAAGATGTAATTATTTAGTCGAGACAAGCGGATTGACCTAGAAATAATTTATAATAATCTCATGTTGAATAAACTAAATGATTCAGATTTCGTGTGGACTTTGCTCATTATACTAATTTTATTTGATCACTTCTGGAGTAGCATTTGCCGTTTAGTTATTTAAATTGAATGACACAGCGGATGACAGCTTAATAATGCTTAATTGCTCTGCCTAATTATTCACGCCAGTCACTACGCTGCTTGATGGTGTAAACGTTTGCCCGAATTAAACTGTACATCAATTTCTATTAAGATATATATGTTTGTTTATTGTTAGGAGATTTTATTATTTATACACTATTACATTAATTATGAAATTTATTTAAAGTATATTTTTTTTTATAAACTACCATAATGCGAATCTTTTTATATTACAATTTCTCATTTAATTTTGTTTCAAAAACTCTTATTTTCATTATTAAAAAAAAATGTAATTTGCCATATGCAAAGCAATATTATAACAGCTCAAACATCATCCCCATTACTTTCCTTCTCGCATAAAAAAAACATATTTCCGTCCCCGTCCCTCAACTACTTCCTCTATGTCCTGGTAGAGGAAGTGGTTGAGGAACGGGACCTTCTGCAGATTTCCACGACATACCGGACCTATCTTAGCTTTTTCTTTAATATTTTGAATGCATTTCCAAAAATGAATCGAGGTTTCAATTAACAAAACCATTGTGAGATGTATAACATATTACCAATTTAAGCCCCAGTTACTACAAAATAATGATGCTGGATAATTGTAGTTTAAAACTCTAAATTCATATTTGATTTCAATTCAAAGACTGTTATTTTCGTAAATATTTCCGATGAATTTCGAAAACTAAAACGGATTTTCACGACAAAACTAGTGAATTATGGTTCGGAAATCTAACAGAATTTCGTTTCAAAAACTGTTATTTTCTTAAATAGTTCCCATGCAATTCAAAAATAAAAAATGTAGAATATTATTCTATAATCTTCATTTTGTTGACATTTCTAATATTGAAGTTACAGACTAGTAAAGACAGTTGTAATTCCATACAGTTTGATTTTGTAGAAATTGTGCGATATTCTCATCATTCTTGAAACTATTTGAAGATAAATACAAGTTTCTTATAGCAAAATGAATGTAGAATTATAATCTATAATCCTCATTTTGTTAACATTTCTAATTTTGAAGTTACAGACTAGTAAAGACAGTTGTAATTCCATACTCTTTGATTTTGTAGAAATAGTGCGATATTCTCATCATTCTTAAACTATTTGAAGATAAATACAACTTTCCTATAGCAAAATGAATGTAGAATTATAATCTATAATCCTCATTTTGTTAACATTTCTAATTTTGAAGTTACAGACTAGTAAAGATAGTTGTAATTCCATACAGTTTGATTTTGTAGAAATTGTGCGATATTCTCATCATTTTTGAAACTATTTGAAGACAAATACAACTTTCCTATAGCAAAATTAATGTAGAATATTAATCTATAATCCTAATTTTGTTGACATTTCTAATTTTGAAGTTACAGACTAGTAAAGACAGTTGTAATTCCATACTGTTTGATTGTGTAGAAATTGTGCGATATTCTCATCATTCTTGAAACTATTTGAAGATAAATACAAGTTTCCTATAGCAAAATTAATGTAGAATTATAATCTATAATCCTCATTTTGTTAACATTTCTAATTTTGAAGTTACAGACTAGTAAAGATAGTTGTAATTCCATACAGTTTGATTTTGTAGAAATTGTGCGATATTCTCATCATTTTTGAAACTATTTGAAGACAAATACAACTTTCCTATAGCAAAATTAATGTAGAATATTAATCTATAATCCTAATTTTGTTGACATTTCTAATTTTGAAGTTACAGACTAGTAAAGATAGTTGTAATTCTATACAGTTTTATTTTGTAGAAATTGTGCGATATTCTCATCATTTTTGAAACTATTTGAAGACAAATACAACTTTCATATAGCAAAATTAATGTAGAATATTAATCTATAATCCTAATTTTGTTGACATTTCTAATTTTGAAGTTACAGACTAGTAAAGATAGTTGTAATTCCATACAGTTTGATTTTGTAGAAATTGTGCGATATTCTCATCATTCTTGAAACTATTTGAAGATAAATACAAGTTTCCTATAGCAAAATTAATGTAGAATTATAATCTATAATCCTCATTTTGTTAACATTTCTAATTTTGAAGTTACAGACTAGTAAAGATAGTTGTAATTCCATACAGTTTGATTTTGTAGAAATTGTGCGATATTCTCATCATTCTTGAAACTATTTGAAGATAAATGCAAGTTTCCTATAGCAAAATTAATGTAGAATTATAATCTATAATCCTCATTTTGTTAACATTTCTAATTTTGAAGTTACAGACTAGTAAAGACAGTTGTAATTCCATACTCTTTGATTTTGTAGAAATAGTGCGATATTCTCATCATTCTTAAACTATTTGAAAATAAATACAACTTTCCTATAGCAAAATTAATGTAGAATATTAATCTATAATTCTCATTTTGTAGACATTTCTAATTTTGAAGTTACAGACTAGTAAAGACAGTTGTAATTCCATACTCTTTGATTTTGTAGAAATTGTGCGATATTCTCATCATTTTTGAAACTATTTGAAGATAAATACCACTTTCCTATAGCAAAATTAGTGTAGAATATTAATCTATAATCCTCATTTTGTTGACATTTCTAATTTTTTGAAGTTATAGACTAGTAAAGACAGTTGTAATTCCATACTGTATGATTTTGTAGAAATTTTGCGATATTCTCATCATTTTTGAAACTATTTGAAGATAAATACAACTGTCCCATATCAAAATTAATCTAGAATATTATTCTATAATCCTCATTTTGTTGACATTTCTAATTTTAAAGTTACAGATAGTTGTAATTCCATATTGTTTGATTTTGTAGAAATTGTGCGATATTCTCATCATTTTTGAAACTATTTGAAGATAAATACAACTTTCCTATAGCAAAATTAATGCAGAATATTATTCTATAATCTTCATTTTGTTGACATTTCTAATTTTGAAGTTACAGACTAGTAAAGACAGTTGTAATTCCAAACTGTTTGATTTTGTAGAAATTGTGCGATATTCTCATCATTCTTGAAACTATTTGAAGATAAGTACAGCTTTCCTATAGCAAAATTAATGTAGACTATTAATCTATAATCCTCATCGTGTTGACATATCTAATTTTGAAGTGAGCGATATTCTCATCATTCTTGAAACTATTTGAAGATAAATACAACTGTCCCATATCAAAATTAATGTAGAATATTATTCTATAATCCTCATTTTGTTGACATTTCTAATTTAGATGTTACAGACTAGTAAAGACAGTTGTAATTCCATATGGTTTGATTTTGAGAAATTGTGCGATATTCTCATCATTCTTGAAACTAGGGGGAAGATTGCAACTTCACGGTAACACCTACCCAAACGATCTAGGTACTCCTAGACACCCACTTTCCGGGCAATTAACCTGGAGTGAGATGTATAACATATGTCCAAATCAATCCACTATATACATTATACGTATATTATACGTATATTATACGTATATTATACGTATATCATACGTATATTATACGTATATTATACTTATATTATACGTATATTATACGAATCTTACGTATATTATATGTATATTATACGTATATTATAAATTTATTATACGTATATTACACGTATATTATACGTATATTATATTTATATTATACGAATATTACACTTATAATACGTTTATAACACATATATTGTACGTATATTATTTCATGTATCCTGTAAAATGATATTAAATCAAAACCATTTCGATTATTATTGGTTGAAATTAGTAATTCGAACTTTTCAAACAGAAAATATTAAATAAACAGGGTTTCAAATTTTTAAGTGATAATTATTAAAGTTAAGTTTTAACGCTGATATCTCTATAACAAAAGTTGACCGGCGAAAAGTTGTACGGCTATTTTACATTTATATATTCGAAGCATTTTGTATGTTTGTATATACAATATATACGTAATATTGTACGTTTATTGCACTGTAATTAACGCATATTTTACGTATATATAATGTATATTTTAGGAATGTTATACATTTTTGTACGTATATTATACGTTTACTGTTTATTGATATTAAGTCATACTACTTCGTTTAGTTTTGGTTAAAAAACATGAACTGCTCAAACTTTATTATATAATTTTTGAATTAAGTTATTTCAGAAATAATATAACATTCAAAGTAAAAGTTGAACAAGATTCCAAACTTTTAAAGTGATAATACATTTTTTCGTAGTTTTAACGTTGATATCTCCAAAACAAGGTTTTTTTGGATGTACAATATACCTAATATGTACATTTACAGCAGGTATGTTTTATGCATACGTAAGTTGTACGTAAATTGTACGTATATTGTACGTAAATTGTAGGTATACTTTATGTATATTGTAGGTATGTTGTAGGAATATTGTAGGTATATTTTAGGTATATTGTACGTATATTATAGGTATAGTCTACGTATATTGTAGGTATATTATAGGTATCTCCATAACAAAAGTTGGCCGGCGAAAAATTTTGCTGCTATTTTACATTTACATATTCCAAGCATTTTGTATATATGATGTATATTTTACATATTTTATACGTTTTTTGTACGTATATTATACGTATATTTTACGTATATTATACGTTTACTGTATATTGATATTAAAGCATACTACTACAAACTACTCAAACTTTATTATATTATTTTTGAATTAAGTTATTTCAAAAATAATATAACATTTAAAGTAAAAGTTTCCAAACTTTTAAAGTGAAAATATATGTTTTTGTAGTTTTAACGTTGATATCTCCAAAACAAAAGTTTTTATGTATGTACAATATACGTAATATGTACGTTTACAGCAGGTATGTTTTATGCATATGTAAGTTGTACGCATATTTTAGGTATATTATAGGTATACTGTAGGTATATTGTAGGTATATTGTAGGTATATTGTAGATATATTGTACGTATATTGTACGTATATTGTAGATATTTTGTAGGTATGTTGTAGGTATATTGTAGGTATATTGTAGGTATATTGTAGGTATATTGTAGGTATATTGTATATATTGTATGTATATTGTACGTATATTGTACTGATATTGTACATATATTGTAGGTATATTGTATATATTGTAGGTATATTGTAGGTATATTGTAGATATATTGTACGTATATTGTACGTATATTGTAGATATTTTGTAGGTATGTTGTAGGTATATTGTAGGTATATTGTAGGTATATTGTAGGTATATTGTAGGTATATTGTATATATTGTATGTATATTGTACGTATATTGTACTGATATTGTACGTATATTGTAGGTATATTGTATATATTGTTTGTATATTGTACGTAAAATGTATGTTATATTGTACGTATATTGTAGGTATATTGTATATATTGTTTGTATATTGTACATAAAATGTATATTATATTGTACGTACATGCCTTAAATGTGGAGAATATGATAGAAGACTCGGGACTGCATTTCTAATAAATAAAAGAGTTAAGCATATGGTAGTAAATTTCAAACCTATCTCGGACAGAATGTGTTACATAAGAATAAGAGATACATGCAGTAAAATCAGCAAGGGATGCTATGATAAAGGATAATACAAAGAAAAATAAAGATCGGTAAACAAATAAGAAAGCAGTCTAAGCAGAAGAAGGAAAAGACATCACGACGAGAAGGAAATGGCAGTGTTAGAAGAAAATTGTAAAAGTCGCAACTTTTACCAGAATATAACGACCAAGGGTACGCCATTATGGAGGTATATTAAAATTAAAGAGCGTCGAACCATACGTGGAAATTATAAACGTATAGTCCTCAATGGAAATGTGTACAAAGTGGTGGAAAACTTAATAAAATACAACTAATAAAGGTAAATACACAGAAAATATCCTGAATGAGTATTCAGGGCGTTTCACAGGAAACTGATCTGTATATGTATATTATACGTATATTATGCGTATATTAGACGTATATTAGTTAGTATATATTTCATGTATCCTGTAAATTGATATTAACTCAAAACCATTTATTATTGATTGAAATTAATTAAGATTCCAAACTTTTAAAGTGAACATACATTTTTTCGTAGTTTTAACGTTGATATCTGGGAAACAAAAGTATTTTTGTATGTACAATATACGTATGTTGTATGCATACGTAAATTGTACGTATATTGTAGGTATATTATAGGTATATTGTACTTATATTGTAGCTATATTATACATATATTATAGGTATATTGTAGGTATATTATAGGTATATTGTACGTATACTGTAGCTATATTGTAGATAAATTATAGGTATATTGTAGATCTAGTGTAGGTATATTGTAGGTATCTTTTTCTTGTGGTGCCGTCTTCTATCGGAGGTTGGCAATCATCATGGCGATTCTAATCTTTGACGCTGTAGCTTTAAATAGTCCGACCGATGTTTGTTCGTCCATTTTCTAAGGTTCTTTAACCATGAAGTTCTGCGACTTCCAATGCTTCTTCTTCCTTGTATTTTATCTTGCATGATCAGTTAGAGAATAGAGTATCTCTCTTCCCGGGTGATGTGTCCCAAGTACTCTAACTTTTGTGCTTTGATCGTAAGGATCAGTTCCTTTTCTTTATGCATTCTTCGCATGACTTCTTCGTTGTTTACTAGGTCCGTCCAGGATATCTTGAGCATGCGGCAATAGATCCACATCTCAAATGACTCTAGTTTTTTTATGTTATTATTCTTTAATGTCCATGCTTCCATCCCATATAGTAGTGTTGAAAAAATGTAACAGCGAATTATTCGGACTCTCAAGGCTAGATTGAGATTTCTATTTGAGAAATATATTGTAGGTATAATATATATATATATATATATATATATATATATATATATATATATATATATATTGTATGTAAATTGTACGTATATTGTACGTAACTGAATGATGTAGCAAATAACAAAATAATTTATCAGTAGCAAATAAAAATATTATGCAACAATCACGAGCATTACATCTCTTGGATTTTTTTTGTGGTGAATAATAATACCTCTTGTGCAGTGACAAACACACACAAAAAAAAAACGTAAACGAGTTTGTCACAACCCACGCGACAATTGCGACGAATTTTGAAATTGTTGCGAGGCGTTTGCGAAACGCCGCGGCGCGCAATCGAGCCACTTTCTCGGGAGTCCCATGTTAGAATCGCCAAAGTGGTTTCGTTAGTTTAATCGGCGAATTACTAAATTCGGACTCTTGATGTTTTAAATTTTTTTACTTATCTGAGCTTCTCCCTTGAGAATAGCGTCACGATAAAGATGTTTTTCCTATAACTCTTTATCATGACGCTATTCTCAAGACAGAAGCTCAGATGAGTTTATATATATAGCCGTTTATCTTAACTTCAGTGAAAACTTTGAAAGATGATTCGCAAAAATTTATGATAATTCATAACTATGAATTATCATAAATTTTCGCGAATCATCTTACACCGTTCATAGTTATGAATTATGATCATAAATTGTTTTAAAATGAGTTTTACAGTTTACGCTCCTATCTGTATATGCCGATTTTAGAGGATGGGTCGATACAAAAATTATGCAACATATTTTTTGACTGAACTTAGTGCAGAACATATCAGTGCACCAGATTCTCGAAGGAAATTGGAAAATTTTGAATATAAGTTTTTTTTCGGCGACCAAGTCGAAAATATCCAAACTTCAGAAAACTTTTCCCCACAAAACAGTATTCTAGGTCGATATACTCACAATGTTTTTTTTACTTATAATCAAAATTTTCCAAAATTAATCAGTTAAAAAATTAACAACAACGAAACATGTTGTAATTTTTTCAAATCAATTGTATGACGGATTCATGGTCAAAAAGAATAATAATGAAATATGTTCGACTTGGTCGCCGAATTAAAAAATACTTATAATCAAAAATTTCCAATTTCCTTCGGGCATCTAGTGCACTGATATATTTTGCACTAAGATCTGTAAAAAAAATTAAACAAACTATTTGCATAATTTTTTTATCGACCAATCCTCTATAATCGGCATATTGAGATAGGAGCGTAAAAGTTTAAAATACAAAATAAATAGAAAAAATAATATGTTAAGATCGAGACTTTCTATTTTCCATTGTCATTTTGTTATAAACATTGTGTATTTTTTTCAAATCAATTGTAGGGCGCATCCATGGTCAAAAATAATAATAATTAAATATGTTCTACTTGGTCGCCGAAAAAAAAAATACTTATAATCAAAATTTTCCAATTTCCTTCGGGCATCTAGTGCACTGATATGTTCTGCACTAGGATCAGTAAAAAAATTAAACAAAATATGTTGCAAATTTTTTTTAACAGCCCAGTCTCTAAAATTAGCATATCGAGATAGGAGCGTAAAAGTTAAAAATAAAAAATAAATAGAAGGAAAAATATCTCAAAATATAAACTTTCCATTTTCGATTGTCATTTTGTTATAAAGATTGTGTAATTTTTTCAAATCAATTGTATGACGGATTCATGATCAAAAATAATAATTTACGTTACAACATATATTATACCAGAACGACTATAAAAATAATTAATAAAAATATATAGCTATAAACATATATATTATGGCCGTCAAGACATAAACAAAAGATTCCTTAAAATTTGGATTCTATTGGTCACCCCAATTGGTCAGTACAGAATCTCAAACAATCTGTCGTGCGCGCGGTATAGAGGCTGGGATCTTAAGCCGGCCATACACGATCCGGTATACCGGAGAGGTAAACCTGTCGGTTTTCCTCTCGGGTTTGCCTGCACAGTGTCAGCCGGCCACACACGTTCCGGTAAACCGGAGAGGTATACATGCGCAAAGACCTATATGTACAGCTAAACCCGAGCGTGTATTGCTAATTAATTGCTCTAAATGTATGAAATTTTCAGAGAAGAGGTGGAAATAGCTACACTCCGTCTGTACCAAATTTGACACTTGTAGCTATATCAGTTACACCATATTTATATCATTATAATGCGAAGACAGTTAGACTAGGACAAATATAGCTATACATTGCTAATTAACTGCTCTAAATGTATGAAATTTTCAGAGAAGAAGTGGAAATAATTACACTCTGACTGTACCAAATTTGACACTTGTAGCTATATCAGTTACACCATATTTATATCATTATAATGCGAAGACAGTTAGACTGGGACAAATATAGCTATAAATTGCTAATTAATTGATCTAAATGTATGAAATTTTCAGAGAAGAGGTGGAAATAGCTACACTCTGTCTGTACCAAATTTGACACTTGTAGCTATATCAGTTACACCATATTTATATCATTATAATGCGAAGACAGTTAGACTAGGACTAATATAGCTATACATTGCTAATTAATTGCTCTAAATGTATGAAATTTTCAGAGAAGAAGTGGAAATAATTACACTCTGACTGTACCAAATTTGACACTTGTAGCTATATCAGTTACACCATATTTATATCATTATAATGCGAAGACAGTTAGACTAGGACAAATATAGCTATACATTGCTAATTAATTGCTCTAAATGTATGAAATTTTCAGAGAATAAGTGGAAATAATTACACTCTAACTGTACCAAATTTGACACTTGTAGCTCTATCAGTTACACCATATTTATATCATTATACTGCGAAGACAGTTAGACTGGGACAAATATAGCTATAAATTGCTAATTAATTGATCTAAATGTATGAAAGTTTCAGAGAAGAAGTGGAAATAATTACACTCTGACTGTACCAAATTTGACACTTGTAGCTATATCAGTTACACCATATTTATATCATTATAATGCGAAGACAGTTAGACTGGGACAAATATAGCTATAAATTGCTAATTAATTGCTCTAAATGTATGAAATTTTCAGAGAAGAAGTGGAAATAATTACACTCTGACTGTACCAAATTTGACACTTGTAGCTATATCAGTTACACCATATTTATATCATTATAATGCGAAGACAGTTAGACTAGGACAAATATAGCTATACATTGCTAATTAATTGCTCTAAATGTATGAAATTTTCAGAGAATAAGTGGAAATAATTACACTCTAACTGTACCAAATTTGACACTTGTAGCTCTATCAGTTACACCATATTTATATCATTATACTGCGAAGACAGTTAGACTGGGACAAATATAGCTATAAATTGCTAATTAATTGATCTAAATGTATGAAAGTTTCAGAGAAGAAGTGGAAATAATTACACTCTGACTGTACCAAATTTGACACTTGTAGCTATATCAGTTACACCATATTTATATCATTATAATGCGAAGACAGTTAGACTGGGACAAATATAGCTATAAATTGCTAATTAATTGCTCTAAATGTATGAAATTTTCAGAGAAGAAGTGGAAATAATTACACTCTGACTGTACCAAATTTGACACTTGTAGCTATATCAGTTACACCATATTTATATCATTATAATGCGAAGACAGTTAGACTGGGACAAATATAGCTATAAATTGCTAATTAATTGCTCTAAATGTATGAAATTTTCTGAGGAGGTGGAAATAGCTACACTCTGTCTGTACCAAATTCGACACTTGTAGCTATATCAGTTGCACCATATTTATATCATTATAATGCGAAGACAGTTAGACTGAAGAGCCGAAGAAGCACTCGCCTGCGGGTAGAAAGAATCGAATTTCGATTCTTCTCCGGTCGCCTGTACAGGTCCAAAACTTGTCCACACACACGCCCCGGTTTACCTGTACAGGTCTTTGCGGTTTGCGGATAGAAAGAATTGAATTTCGATTCCTCTCCGGTCGCCTGTACAGGTCACTATGCCTATGCAGGTTTGCCGAAATTTGTCCACACACACGCTCCGGTTTACCTGTACAGGTCTCTGCGCAGATAAACCTCTCCTGTATACTGGAACGTGTATGGCCGACTTTAGAGGTTAACTTCACACCGGTAGTCCTTTTGCATATTTTTACTAAAAGCTCAATACAACGTAACAATTTGCGCCATAAAAAAATATATAAGTGTTTCCTCCCTTAAAATACATAAACATTCTGTTTATCAGTTAAATCGCAAACGAGTGCATGTACCGCCTGTGATGTGAATGAATGATTTCACGATACCCATTTTTGCTATACTACTTATTATCACTTAATCTTGATTGTTACCGTATTACGGACGAGCAAAATATTATCAACAAAAAAAACAATGCTATTCTAGTACAATAAACTGTATTCTATTATCAGTAGTGCGTTTGTTTTAAGATTACGGCGAAGTTCCGTTATCACTGTAGATAGGATTTTCGCGTTGACTCATGCCGCGAATAGTGATTATCAATGCGTCACTTAATTCTATATAATTAGAGATGCAAATAAATAATAATAGCGCGAGAGATAGTGCACAGCGGTTGTAAAACTGGAACAAATGTTGTACTCTTATCAACAGTTCTGTTGTGAAACTTATAACAATGTTAACTCTAGAACACCTCAATTTACATATATACATGCAATATACCTTCAATATTCATTAATATATAGGTACAAATTTTGTTACTCAAATATCATTTGTATGTATTAAGGCGGAAAGGCTACTAGCCAATAGCCTAAAGCCCGTATGGACATTTTGTTTCCACACAAAATATTTAACCATCAAATATATATATATATATATATATATATATATATATATATATATATATTATTGATGGTTAAATATTTTGTGTGTGATGTATATCTATATCTTGTGGGAGGCCCGACAAAAAAATTGTCTAGGGCTCGAAATAGGTTAATAGGATATATATATATATATATATATATATATATATATATATATATATAGCAAGTAGAATGACGGACTGTTATTGATATGGAGTGGATGACGGGTATAAGTCCAAAACGGGGAATACTGGAAACCAAGGGCAAGTGAACAAAATTAAAGCCAAGATTTTGTTTGGTTCCAGTTTATAGCCAAATCTTGGCTTTAATTTTGTTCACTTGCCCTTGGTTTCCAGTATTCCCCGTTTTGGACTTATACCCGTCATCCACTCCATATATATATATATATATATATATATATATATATATATATATATATATATATATATAATTGTAATTAGTTGTATAATTTTTGTATATAACCACTCGAGATATTGTGTGAATTCATCCTCACTAGCTGAGCTACACTGATGAGATCTAATAAGATCGAAATCTAGATATGTAGATTACTAGAGGTGGATTCACACTTATGTTCATTACAAGTTTAAAGTTGAAGTTTTTAACTTTTTGATTAAATTATTATTTGTTTATAATACTGCTTATATACATATATTAGTTAAAGTATGTTCATTACAACTTTAAGTCGGGCTAAACTATTATTTATTAATTAATAAATAATAGTTTAGCCCAAAATAGGTTATTTTCTATGCCTATTTTGGGGCCCGAGACATTTTTTTCTCGGGCCTTCCACAAGATATAGTATATAAACAGTATTATAAACAAATAATAATTTAATCTAAAAGTTAAAAACTTCAACTATAAAGTTGTAATGAACATACTTTAACTAATGACTTCATAGTACAACAACTTCACTACATATCACACTTATATCATAATAACATTAAACAACAATAGTATAATAATGTCACAACATCCTCGTGAGGGAAAATCATTACACCCGTGCCGTGCGAAAAATTTTCCCCCTTAGTCACGCTCGTCTCGCCGGCGAACGAAAGTGAAATTGACTTACGCTTTTGAAACAGCCGCTGGTCTTGCCGGGTTAATCCTTGCGGAACAAAACGGGTGCACGTGAAAAATTCGAAGAAAAAAAAAATAATCGGAAAAACAGAAAAATAAAACGCGCACCGGGGGAGCGGGCACGGAGAACGAGAATGCAATGCGCCACGACGCGCGCGTACGGGTTTACTGGTGGCAGCGCGGCCTCGCTGCCGCACATATATCCGGGCCCCCCGCGCGCTGTTCGCTCGTTAGACGGCGTGGGGGCGGGTGGGACAAGTGCACGCGCGTCGCGGCGCCGCGGCAGGCCCGCCGCCCGTATCGATCGCGAGCGCTGCGCCGCGACGCCCCCGACGACAGGCCGGCACACTTGTTGATTTATTAGCGCGGACGTGTTCAAAGGGCAGCGCAACTTCAAAGGGTTATGCGGAAAAAAATAGCTTGACATCATATGTATGTTTTAAAAATTGTACATATTGAATATGCTGATGACTCAAACACAGTTTTTTTTGTTGCCCAGAGCAGCCAAATTCAGTAACAGTAGACAAAAATATTAAAACTTAATATCATAGAATCCGGTGATTGAGGGCGAATCCTCGTTCGAGACTCAAACACAGTTTTTTTTGTTGCCCAGAGCAGCCAAATTCAGAAACAGTAGACAAAAATATTAAAACTTAATATCATAGAATCCGGTGATTGAGGGCGAATCCTCGTTCGAGGATTCCAGCTGAAAATCTATCCCAAAAGCGCATTGTGAGACTATCGGAACTGCTGCTACATTTTTTGCGGAGTGTACAAGCCGTCGCCCCAGGAAAAACTGGAGGCTATATCATTTTGGATCTTCTATAGTCAAGAATATATAATTTTAGATTTTCAATAGCCAAGGATACTTAATTTTGGACTTTAAATGATGAAAGATATTTAATTTTCGACCTTCATTGGTTAAAATTTTATCATTTTGGACCTTAAATGGCCAAGAGTATGTCATTTTGCACCTTCAATGGTCAAGGATATTTAATTTTGGATCTTCAATGGTCAAGAATATATCATTTTGGACCTGCAATGGTCAATGATATATATATATATATATATATATATATATATATATATATATATATATATATATATATATATATAGATATATGGTATTTTTCATTGTGTACCATCAATATCAAGGATATATCATTGTTGACCATCAATGGTCAAGGATCTTTAATTTTGGATCTTCAATGGACAAGAATATATCATTTTGGACCTACGATGGTTAAGGACACTTAATTTTGAACCTTTATCATTTTGGACCTGCAATGATCAATGATATATCATTGTGTACCATCAATATCAAGGATATTTCATTGTTGACCTTAAATGGACAACGCTATGTCATTTTGGACCTTCAATGGTCAAGGATCTTTAATTTTGGATCTTCAATGGTCAATAATATATAATGTTGGACCTACGATGGTTAAGCATACTTAATTTTGAACCTTTATCATTTTGGACCTACAATGGTCAATGATATATCATTGTGTACCATCAATATCAAGGATATATCATTGTTGACCTTAAATGGACAACGCTATGTCATTTTGGACCTTCAATGGTCAAGGATCTTTAATTTTGTAATCTTCAATGGTCAAGAATATATCACTTTAGACCTACGATGATTAAGGATACTTAATTTTGAACCTTTATCATTTTGGACCTGCAATGGTCAATGATATATCATTGTGTACCATCAATATCAAGGATATATCATTGTTGACTTTAAATGGACAACACTATGTCATTTTGCACCTTCAATGGTCAAGGATCTTTAATTTTGGATCTTCAATGATCAATAATATATCATTTTGGACCTACGATGGTTAAGGATACTTAATTTTGAACCTTTATCATTTTGGACCTACAATGGTCAATGATATATCATTGTGTACCATCAATATCAAGGATATATCATTGTTGACCTTAAATGGACAACGCTATGTCATTTTGGACCTTAAATGGTCAAGGATCTTTAATTTTGGATCTTCAATGGTCAAGAATATATCATTTTGGACCTACGATGGTTAAGGATACTTAATGTTGAACCTTTATCATTTTGGACCTACAATGGTCAATGATATATCATTGTGTACCATCAATATCAAGGATATATCATTGTTGACCCTAAATGGACAACGCTATGTCATTTTGTACCTTCAATGGTCAAGGATATTTAATTTTGTAATCTCCAATGGTCAAGAATATATCACTTTAGACCTACGATAGTTAAGGATACTTAATTTTGAACCTTTATCATTTTGGACCTGCAATGGTCAATGATATATCATTGTGTACCATCAATATCAAGGATATATCATTGTTGACTTTAAATGGACAACACTATGTCATTTTGCACCTTCAATGGTCAAGGATCTTTAATTTTGGATCTTCAATGATCAATAATATATAATTTTGGACCTACGATGGTTAAGCATACTTAATTTTGAACCTTTAGCATTTTGGACCTGCAATGGTCAATGATATATCATTGTGTACCATCAATATCAAGGATATATCATTGTTGACCTTAAATGGACAACGCTATGTCATTTTGTACCTTCAATGGTCAAGGATCTTTAATTTTGGATCTTCAATGGTCAATAATATATAATTTTGGACCTACGATGGTTAAGCATACTTAATTTTGAACCTTTATCATTTTGGACCTGCAATGGTCAATGATATATCATTGTGTACTATCAATATCAAGGATATATCATTTTTGACCTTAAATGGACAACGCTATGTCATTTTGGACCATCAAGGGTCAAGGATCTTTAATTTTAGATCTTCAAAGGTCAAGAATATATAATATTGGATCTTCAATGGTTAAGGATACTTAATTTTGAACCTTTACTGGTCAAAAATATTTCATTTAGAACTTTCAATGATCTAGCATTTATTAGTTTGTACCTTAAATGGTCAAGGATATATAATTTTGGGCCTTCAATGGACAAGGATATATAATTTTGGGCCTTCAATGGTCAAAGATATATCATTTTGGACTTTCGGTGGTCAAGGATATATCAGCCCAAAAAAGGGAAAATTCTCATTAATAATACAAATAAGAACTAAGACTAAGTATAAATATTTAAAAAACTTAAAAACTATACCTTTATAAATTTACATCATATCATAACATTGCAAGCAGTTTTTGAGACAATTCTAGTCAAGGATATATCATTTTGGACCTTCAGTGGTCAAGAATGTATCATTTACGACCTTAAATGGTCAAAGATATATAATTATGAACCTTCAATGGTAAAGAATATATAATTTTGGACCTTCAGTGGTCAAGGATATGTAATTTTCGACCTTCAATGGTCAAGGATACATTATTTTGGACCGTCAATGGTCAAAGATAAATAATGTTCGACCTTTAATGGTCAAGGATATATCATTTTGGACCTTCAATGGTTAAGGATATATCATTTTGAACGTTCAGTGGTCAACGATATATCATTTAAAACCTTCAAAAGTCTAGGATACATCATTTTGGACCAGTACCGGATTGACGGGGGGGCAAAAGGAGGCAACTGCCCCGGACGACACGTTCGGAGGGCGGCACAATGGGATTGAACAATTGATCCTTTTTTATAACTTCATGTAAAACAGTTACAGGGACGGCATGGAGCTGACTTGCAACTTTTAGACCTTCAGTGGTCAATGATATATAATTGTGTACGATCAATATCAAGGATATATCATTTTTGACCTTAAATGGACAACGATGTGTCATTTTGGACCTTCAATGGTCAAGGGTCTTTAATTTTGAATCTTCAATGGTCAAGAATATATCATTTTGGATCTTCAATGGTTAAGGTTACTTAATTTTGAAACTTTACTGGTGAAAGATATTTCATTTAGGACTTTCAATGGTTAATCATTTAATATGTTGCACCTGGTCAAGGATATGTCATTTTGCACCTTCAATGGTCAACGAAATATCATTTTGGACCTTCAGTGGTGAAGGAATATATTATTTTGAACCTTAAAAGGTCAAGGATATTGTATTTTGTATTTTAAATGGTCTAGGATACCTAACGTTGGACTTTACATCGTCAAGGATATTTCATTTTGGACCTTAAATTGTCAAGGATATTGAATTTTAGATCTTTAATGGTCAAGAATATATCATTTGGGTCTTCAATAGTCAAGATTATATCATTTTGGATCTTCAATTGTCAAGGATACTTAGTTTTGGACCTTAAATGATAAAATATATTTAATTTTGGACCTTCTATGGTCAAGGATTTATCAATTTGAACTTTGAAAGGTCATGGATATGTTACTTTGCACCTTCAATGGTCAAGGATATATCATTGTGGAGCCTTAATGGTAAAGATATTTCATTCTAGACTTTAAATGGCCAAGGATATGCCATTTTTCAAGGCCATTTCAGTTTGGACCTTAAATGGTAAAGGATATATAATTTTGGACCTTTAATGGTAAAGAATATATCATTTTGGACCCTCAACGGTCAAGGATATATCATTTTAGACTTTCAATGGTTAAAGATATATAATTTTCGACCTTAAAATATCAAGGATATATCATTTGGTCCTTCGATGGTCAAGGATATATTATTTTGGACTTTTAATGGTCAAGGATATATCATGTTCTACCTTAAATGGCCAAGCATATATCATTTTGGACCTGCAATGATGAAGAATATATCATTTTAGACCTTCAATGGTCAAGGATATTATATTTTGTAGTTTAAATGGCCGAAGATACTTAATTTTGGATTTTACATTGTGAAGGATATTTTGGATCTTAAATGGCCAAAGATATTTAGTTTTAAAAAGGATTTATCAATTTTGAAGCCTCAACGGTAAAGATATTTCATTTTAGACTTTAAATGGCCAATGATATGTCATTTTTCAAGGATATTTAATTTTGGATCTTAAATGGTAAAGGATATGTAATTTTGAACCTCTAGTGGTAAAGGATATATTATTTTGGACCTTCAATGGTCAAGGATAGATCATTTTGGACTTTCAGTGGTTAAGGATATATAATTTTCGACCTTAAATGGTCAAGAATATATCATTTAGAACCTGCACTGGTCAAGAATATATCATGTTGAACCTTCAATGGTCAAAGTTATATAATTTTTGACATTCAATGGTCAAGGATATATCATTTTACACATTCAATGCACTGGTCAAGAATATATCATGTTGAACCTTCAATGGTCAAAGATATATAATTTTAGACCTTCAATGGTCAAGGATATATCATTTTACACATTCAATGGTCAAGAAAATATCATTTAGGACCTTCAATAGTCAAGTATATATTATTTTGGTCAAAGATATATCATGTTGGATCTTTAGTGTTCAAGGATATTTTATTTTCGACCGTAAATGGTCAAGGATATATCATTTTGGACCTGCAGTGGTCATGAATATATCATGTTGGACCTTCAATGGTCAAGGATGTATCATTTTCGACCTTAAATGATCAATTATATATCATTTTGGACCATCAATGGTCAAGGATGTATGACTTTGGACTTTCAATAGTCAAGAATATATTATTCGACCTTTAAATGTCAAGGAAATATAATTTTAAACCTTCAATGGTTAAAGATATATCATGTTGGAGCTTAAATGGACAATGATATATCATTTTGGAACTACAATTGCCAATGATATATCATTTAGATCTTCAATTGTCAATGATATAAACTTTTGGCGCTTCAATGAATAGAATATATAATTTGGCACCTTCAGTGGTCAAGGGATATATTATTTTGAACCTTAAAAGGTCATGGATATTATATTTTGTATTTTAAATGGTGGAGCATATTTAATATTGGACTTCGTCAAGGATATTTCATTTTGGACCTTCAATGATCTAGGATATTTTATTTTGCACCTTCAGTGGTCAAGGATATTTTATTTTGGACCGTAGATGGTCAAATATATATTATGTTGGACCTTCAATGGTCAAGGATATATAATTTTGGAACTTAAATGTTCAAGGATATATCATTTTGGGACTTCAATGGTCAACGATATATCATTTTGGACCTTTTATTGGTCAAGGATACATCATTTTGGACCTACAATGGTCAAGGATATATCATTTTAGACCTTGAATGTTTAAGGTTGTATAATTTATGATCTTAAATGGTCAAGGATATATCATTTTAGATATTCAATGGACACGGATATTAATATTTGCGCCTTCAATTATCAAGGATATATCATTTTAGAGCAACAGTAGTCAAGGGATATATTATTTTGGACCTTAAAAGATCAACGATATTATATTTTGTATTTTAAATGGCCGAGGATACTTAACTTTACATTGTGAAAAAAATTTAGGACCTTAAATGGTCAAAGATATTTAGTTTTGGACCTTCAATGGTCAAGGATTTATCAATTTTGAAGCTTCAATGGTAAAGATATTTCATTTTAGACCTTTAAATGCCAATGATATGTCATTTTTTAAGGATATTTAATTTTGGACCTTAAATGGTAAAGGATATATAATTTTGGACCTCTATTGGTAAAGTATATATCATTTTGGACCTTCAATGGTCAAAGATATATCATTTTGGATCTTTTGTTGGCCAAGGATATATCATTTTGGACCTACAATGGTCAAGGATATATCATTTTAGACCTTCAATGGTCAAGCTTGTATCATTTTTTATCTTAAATGGTCAAGGATATATCATTATAGATATTCAATGGACATATCATTTTGTATATTTAATGGTCAATGATATATCATTTTGGATATTCAATGGTCAAGGATATTAATTTTGCACCTTCAATTGTCAAGGATATATCATTTTAGACCAACAGTGGTCAAGGGATATATTATTTTGGACCTTAAAAAGTCAAGGATATTATATTTTGTATTTTAAATGGCCGAGGATACTTAACTTTACATCGTGAAGGATATTTTTGACCTTAAATGGTCAAAGATATTTAGTTTTGGACCTTCAATGGTCAAAGATTTATCAATTTTGAAGCCTCAATGGTAAAGACATTTAATTTTAGACTTTAAATGCCAATGATATGTCATTTTTTAAGGATATTTAATTTTGTACCTTAAATTGTAAAGGATATATAATTTTGGACCTCTAATGGTAAAGGATATATCATTTTGGACCTTCAATGGTCAAGGATATATCATTTTGGACTTTACATCGTCAAGGATATTTCATTTTGGACTTAAATTGTCAAGAATATATAATTTTGGACCTGCACTGGTCAAGAATATTACATGCTGGACCTTCAATGGTCAAGGATATATCTATTTGGACCTTCAATGGTCAAGTATATATCATTTTAAACCTTCAATAGTCAAGTATATATTATTTTAGACCTTTAATGGTCAAAATTTCATTTTGGACCTTAAATGGTTAAGGATATATAATTTTTACCTTTAGTGGTAAAGAATATATCATTTTGGACCTTGAATGGTCTAGGATATTTCATTTTGTACCTTCAATGGTCAAGGATACATTATTTTGGACCGTCAATGGTCAAATATATATATATATATATATATATATTATTCGACTTTCAGTGGTCAAGGATATATCATTTTGGACCTTCAATGGTGAAGGAAATATCATTCTGGACCTCCAATGGTCAAAGATATATAATTTTGGACCTTCAATGGTCAAGGATATATCATTTTGGACCTTTAATGGTTAATGATATATCATTTTTGATCATAAATGTTTAAGGATATATCATTTTGAACCTGCAATGGTCAAGGATATATCATTTTGGATCTTCAATAGTCAAGGTTATATTATTTTCGACCTTCAAAGGTCATAGAAATATAATTTTAAACCTTCAATGGTTAAGGATATATCATGTTGGACCTTCAATGGACAAAGATATATCATTTTGAACCTACAATTGTCAAGGATATATCATTTTGGATCTTCAATGACCAAGGATATTTAATTTTGCACCGTCAATTGGAAAGGATACATCATTTTGCACCTTCAATTGTCAAGGATATGTATTTTTGGACCTTCAATGGTCAAGCATATTTAATTTAGACAAGTTGTTACACACATCATTGTGCTGTTTTATTTGTCTTGTGTACATCAAATTTTGGACAACGACCACGCCACAATGTTTATGTTTTAATCACAGTTTATTGGCATTTATCAATAACTAAACGATAAAGTAAATAATATACATATGTGTACCTAACATTGCCCAAATATTAGACTGCGATTTTGACAAGACTAGTTGCGAGCGAGCATATCTTTGAAATGAGTTCTATTTTATATCGTACCAACTCATATGCAAGGACTGATTTTCTGTAGTTATTGTCTTTGAGTACATCATGTGCACAAATGCATTTGTTAGTTGCAAATAACGTACAGCAATTAACGAACACATAACACAATATTAAATAGAATACAGCGTAATTAAGAAACAAATAATAGCCGGCGTCGCAACATCCGATACATTTACAACCAAATTATTATCAACTCACCAGCAACATCCATTTTCTTGCCAACGCGGCCTCTGCAATCTTTCATCTTCGTGCACATTTTAACAGGGTGATTATCACTTAAACTACTTATTTATCACTTAAAAGTTGATTTTGTCGCAGCTTATTCGCGCTTGTCAAATAATAAAACGTCAATGAAAGAAGACCCTTGCCAACTTTACAATATTACATGTCAATCAGAATGTTACTGTTAAGGTCTAATTTGATATTGTCTACTGCTTTAAGACAAATCTATTAAATTATTTCACCAGTACACCCCCCAAATTATATAAATGTAAAAAACGAGCTAATTAATATATCTATTTATGCAAATTTTAAATGATGTGTTTTAGTTCTGCCACTTCCCGATAGATGGCGCTACAACCACCAGCACAGTATTTAAATAGTAGACATAACCTCACATTCTCACTACATGTGTAGTAAATATTATTGTGCAAAATGGGCAAGAATCACCGCCACAAGAAACAACTCAAATCCGAGCGCAATAAAACCAAGCTGAAAACAGATAAAACCAAGTTCCTTCCAAAAGGCCTCAATGTGACCAAAACCGATTTCAAAATCAAGCAAATTGTCCTGCCACAACAGTTGAGGGAGCATGGCAGCGAGGAGCTATTAAGTAGACGCAAATTGAATGTAAAGGACTTATTGTCGCGTATGCGCCACCATAATGCTACAGTCAGGCATGACAGCTGTGAGGAACTCAAACAGGTCCTTGGGTTGCATATTGATGAAATCGCTGAACAGCACTTGGCACAGGTGCTAAATGGATGTGCTCCACTTATTTTGGACAAGGAGAAGAAACTGCGAAGGGATGTTATTAAGATATTTGATGTTTTATTGGAGAAGGTAAGTGTTGGGAATACATTACGACAAAAGTCAATCCAAAAAATCTGTTTTTTTGTAGTTTGACATTTACAACATTGATTAATCAATATTTTGTTATGTTGTAATGTCATTTATGAAATATTTATCTCTAGAGTGTTCTGAATAGTTGTTATGTTGTAATGACATTTATGATATTTTTATCTCTGGAGTGTTATATTGTATAATGTGGTTTGAACTCATGCTCCCTAATACTCAGTAAGAGATGGATGACCCCTCAAACCACTCGACCACTAACCTGGGTTGTCTCATTTTCCTAAAAAAAAATGCAGTTATGTTCAGAGGTTTTCTGCGAAGTTAAATACTGGGTAAATACTCCTCTGAGCTTCTCAAACCATTCGACCACTAACCTGGGTTGTCTCATTTTCCTACAAAAAATGCAGTTATGTTTAGAGGTTTTCTGAGAAGTTAAATACTGGGTAAATACTCCTCTGAGCTTCTCCCAACACCAGTGGAACAGCCCCTGGGCTGATTGCTATAAACATAGTTGTTTGCTGTTATGTCAAGGTTCGCCTTAAATGAACGGCTGTATTAAAAAATTGTTACAACATGAATAATTATGTTAGAATATAATAGCATGATCTATTTCTACATGTTCATTCAAAATAATGAAACATTTTAAATAAAATAGTAGTATAATAATTGTTATTAGGTAGCTGTGGAGAAACTATCACCATTCTTCTCAATATTATCCTCATATCTGCGATGTGCCATGACTAATATAGATAGAGGTATTCAAGAAGACTCCCTATTATTACTAGACACCTTATTGAAGTACCTGCCAAAACTAGTGGCTGCTGATAGTGATAAAATCCTGCCAAACCTGTTTGCACTTATATCCAAACTGCGTAATGACAGCCATGCAGGCAGGACTCTCACTATGAATCTCGGCAGCAAAATTACTAGTGTTGTGTGGCGTGTGCAAGTTCTGAGCAGGCTGCGAACATTTTTGCAGGCTGTTATGGCTGTAAAACAGGATAAAACAAAAGTGAATGAGTATGTAATTTTTGTATACATACTAGTATCATAATGAATTATAACAATATTCTGATTTTAGTTCAACCGAAGGTATTATACAATATGCAAATGTGTCAAGCTGTGTTCCGATTTACATCAATGTTTATGCTCAAAATGCTGTATCTTTGTGTCTACATGAGAAACAGTCTGAAGTAGAAGAAGAAGACATCATTATGAAAAATATGAACACTCTAACTGGACTGTTGTATGAGAACTGGCTGGAGGTGGCTCCTGTCCGTAACTTCAAACAAATGGACACAGGTGAGCTTGATGTTATAAGAAATATTCAGGATGACCAGCATTTTTAGTATATTAATAAAAAATCAATGCATTAAATAAATAAATAATAGATAAATATTTTATATATGAATCTTCAATCTTCTATCTTCAATCTTATTCTATCTTCAATCTTATTCTATCGTCAATCTTATTCCATATTCCATCTTCTATTTTCTATCTTTTATCTTCTATATTCCATCTTCTATATTCCATCTTTTATCTTCCATCTTCTTATCTTCAATATTCTATATATGAATTTTCAACCTTCAAACCTCTGAATCTTAAATATTTTATATATGAATCTTCAATCTTCAATCTTCTTCTATCATCAATCTTCTTCTATCTTCAATCTTCTTCCATCTTCCATCTTATATCTTTCATCTTCTATCTTCCATCTTCTATGTTCCATCTTCTATATTCCATCTTCTTATCTTCAATATTCTATATACGAATTTTCAACCTTCAAACCTCTGAATCTTTAATATTTTATATATGAATCCTTCAATCTTCTGCCATCTTCTATCTTCTATTTTCCATCTACTATCTTCTATTTTCAATCTTACATCTTCTATGTTCTATCTTCCAGCTTTTATCTTCTATCTTCTTATCTTCAATATTCTATATATGAATTTTCAACCTTCAAACCTATGAATTTTTAATATTTTATATGTGAATCTTCAATCTTCAATCTTAAATTTTCTTTTATCTTCAATCTTCTTCTATCTTCTATTTTCTTTCATCTTTTATTTTTTATCTTTTATCTTCTATTTTATATTTTCTATCTTCTATATTCTATGTTCTATCTTCCATCTTCTTTATAGATGAATCTTCAATCTTCTTCCACCTTCCATCTTCTATCTTCCATCTTCTATGTTCCATTTTCTATGTTCTATCTTCCATCTTCTATCTTCCATCTTCTATCTTCCATCTTCTATCTTCAATCTCATCTTCTATCTTCCATCTTCTATCTTCTATTTTCCATCTTCTATATTCCATCTTCTATCTTCCATCTTCCATCTTATATGTTTCATCTTCTATCTTCCATCTTCTATCTTCCATCTTCTTATCTTCAATATTTTATATACGAATTGTCAACCTTCAAACCTCTGAATCTTTAATATTTTATATATGAATCCTTCAATCTTCTTCTATCTTCTATTTACAATCTTCCATCTTCTATGTTCTATCTTTTTTCTTCTATCTTCTTATCTTCAATATTCTATATATGAATTTTCAACCATCAAACCTATGAATCTTTAATATTTTATATGTGAATCTTCAATCTTCTTCCATCTTTTATTTTTTATCTTTTATCTTCTATTTTCTATTTTGTATCTTCTATCTTCTATCTTCCATCTTCTTTATAGAAGAATCTCCAATGATCTTCCACCTTCCATCTTCTATCTTTCATCTTCGAAGTTCCATTTTCTATGTTCTATCTTCCATCTTCCATCTTCTATCATCCATCTTCTATATTCCATCTTCTATCTTCCATCTTCTATCTTCCATCTTCTATCTTCAATCTCATATTCTATCTTCAATTTTTCATCTTCTATCTTCTATTTTCCATCTCCTATGTTCCATTTTCCATCTTCTATGTTCCATCTTCTATCTACCATCTTCTATCTTCCATCTTTTATCTTATATCTTCTTTCTTCCACCTTCCATCTTCTTATCTTCAATATTCTATATATGAATTTTCAACCTTCAAACCTCTGAATCTTTAGTATTTTATATATGAATCTTCAATTTTCTTCTATCTTCTATCTTCTATCTTCCATCTTCTATGTTCAATCTTCCAGCTTTTATCCTCTATCTTCCATCTTTTATCTTCCATCTTCTTATCTTCATTATTCTATATATGAATTTTCAACCTTCAAACCTATGAATCCTTAATATTTTATATGTGAATATTCAATCTTCTTCTATCTTCCATCTTCTTATCTTCAATATTCTGTATATGAATTTTCAATCTACAAACCTATGTATCTTTAATATTTTATATGTGAATCTTCAATCTTCTTCTATCTTCAATCTTCTTTCATCTTCTATCTTCTATCTTTTATTTTTTATCTTTTACCTTCTATTTTCTATCTCCTATATTCTATCTTCTATCTTCCAGGTTCTTTATATATGAATCTTCAATCTTCTTCTATCTTCAATCTTCCACCTTCCATCTTCTATGTTCCATTTTCTATGTTCTATCTTCCATCTTCTATCTATTGTCTTTTATCCATCCATCTATCTTCTTTATATATGAATCTTCAATCATCTTCTATCTTCAATCTTCTTCCATCTTCCACATTCCATCATCCATCTTCTATCTTCCATTTTCTATGTTCTATCTTCTATCTTCCATTTTCTACCTTCCATCTTATATCTTCCATCTTCTATGTTCAATCTCATATCTTCCATCTTTCATCTTCTATTTTCCATCTTCTATGTTCTATCTTCCATCTTTTATCTTCTATCTTCCATCTTCTATCTTCTTATCTTCAATATTCTGTATATGAATTTTCAACCTTCCAACCTATGAATCTTTAATATTTTATATGTGAATCTTCACTCTTCTTCTTTCTTCAATTTTCTTCCATCTTCTATCTGTTATCTTTATCCATCCATCTTTTTTATATATGAATCTTCAATCTTCTTTTATCTTAAATCTTCTTCCATCTTCCACCTTCCATGTTCCATCTTCTATCTTCCATTTTCTATGTTCTATCTTCCATCTTCTATCTTGTATCTTTAATCTCATACCTTCCATCTTTCATCTTTTATCTTCTATTTTTCATCTTCTATGTTCTATCTTCCATCTTTTATTTTCCATCTTCTATGTTCCATCTTCCATCTTCTATCTTCCATCTTCTATTTTTTATCTTTTATTTTCTATTTTCTATCTTCTAGCTTCTATCTTTTATCTTCTATCTTTTATCTTCTATCTTCTATCTTCAATATTCTATATATGAATTTTCAACCTTCAAACCTCTGAATCTTTAATATTTTATATATGAATCTGCAATCTTCTTCTATCTTCCATCTTCTTCCATCTTACACTTTCTATCTTCCATCTTCTATTTTCCATCTTCTATGTTCTATTCTCCATATTTTATCTTCCATCTTCTATGTTCCATCGTCCATCTTTTATCTTCTATCTTCCATCTTCTTATCTTCAATATTCTATATATGAATTTTCAACCTTCAAACCTTTAATATTTTATATGTGAATCTTCAATCTTCTTCCATCTTCTATGTTTTGTTTTTTATCTTTTATCTTGTATTTTCTAGCTTCTATCTTCTATCTTCTATCCTCAATATTCTATATATGAATTTTCAATCTTCAAACCTATGAATCTTTAATATTTTATATGTGAATCTTCAATCTTCTTCTATCTTCAATTTTCTTCCATCTTCTATCTGTTATATTTTATCCATCCATCTTCTTTATATATGAATCTTCAATCTTCTTCTATCTTAAATCTTCTTCCATCTTCCATCTTCTATCTTCCATTTTCTATGTTCTATCTTCCATCTTCTATCTTCCATCTTCTATCTTTCATCTTTTATCTTCTATTTTTCATCTTCTATGTTCTATCTTCCATCTTCTATGTTTCATCTTCCATCTTTTATATTCAATCTTCCATCTTCTATTTTCCATCTTCTGTCTTCCATCTTCTTATCTTCAATATTCTATATATGAATTTTCAACCTTCAAATCTATGAATCTTTAATATTTTATATGTGAATCTTCAATCTTCTTCTATCTGTTATCTTTTATCCATCCATCTTCTTTATATATGAATCTTCAATCTTCTTCTATCTTAAATCTTCTTCCATCTTACATCTTCCATCTTCTATCTTCCATTTTCTATGTTTTATTTTCCATCTTCTATCTTTAATCTCATATCTTCCATCTTTCATCTTTTATCTTCTATTTTTCATCTTCTATGTTCTATCTTCCATCTTTTATTTTCCATCTTCTATGTTCCATCTTTTATCTTCCATCTTCTATTTTCCATTTTCTGTCTTCCATCTTCTATCTTCAATATTCTATATATGAATTTTCAACCTTCAAACCTCTGAATCTTTAATATTTTATATATGAATCTGCAATCTTCTTCTATCTTCAATCTTCTTCCATCTTACACTTTCTATCTTCCATCTTCTATGTTCTATTCTCCATATTTTATCTTCCATCTTCTATGTTCCATCTTCCATCTTCTATTTTCCATCTTCTGTCTTCCATCTTCCTATCTTCAATATTCTATATATGAATTTTCAACCTTCAAACCTATGAATCTTTAATATTTTATATGTGAATCTTCAATCTTCTTCTATCTTCCATTTTCTTATCTTCAATATTCTATATATGAATTTTCAACCTTCAAATCTATGAATCTTTAATATTTTTTATGTGAATTTTCAATCTTCTTCTATCTTCAATTTTCTTCCATCTTCTATCTTTTATCTTTTATCCATCTATCTTCTTTATATATGAATCTTCAATCTTCTTCTATCTTAAATCTTCTTCCATCTTCTATGTTCTATCTTCCATCTTCTATCTCTGATCTCATATCTTCCATCTTTCATCTTCTATCTTCTATTTTCCATCTTCTATGTTCCATCTTCCATCTTTTATCTTTTATTTTACATCTTATCTTCAATATTCTATATATGAATTTTCAACTTTCAAACCTATGAATCTTTAATATTTTATATGTGAATCTTCAATCTTCTTCCATCTTCTATGTTTTGTTTTTTATCTTTTATCTTCTATTTTCTATCTTCCATCTTTTATCTTCCATATTCTATCTTCCATGTTCTATCTTCAATCTCATATTCTCCATCTTTCATCTTCTATCTTCTATCTTCCAGCTTTTATCTTCTATCTTCTCTCTTTTATCTTTCATCTTCTTATCTTCAATATTCTATATATGAATTTTCAACCTTCAAACCTAAGAATCTTTAATATTTTATATGTGAATCTTCTATCTATCTAAGTTCTATCTTCCATATTCTATCTTCCACCTTCTATCTTTCATCTTCTATCTTCGATCTTCTATCTTCCATCTTCTATCTATCATCTTCTATCTTCCATCTTTTATCTTATATCTTCTTTCTTCCACCTTCCATCTTCTTATCTTCAATATTCTATATATGAATTTTCAATTCAAACCTAAGAATCTTTAATATTTTATATGTGAATCTTCAATCTTCTTCTATCTTCAATCTTCTTCCATCTTCCACCTTCAATGTTCTATGGTCCATCTTCTATATTCCATCTTCTATTTTTCAGCTTCTATCCACAATCATCTAGTAGTTGAACCCTCTTAGGTTTGAATCTTCTATCTCAAAATCTTTTATTCTATATCTTCTATCTGAAAATCTTCTATATCTCGATCTCTCAATATAGAATATTGAGTGAATTAGAATAGAAGATTGCAAAATAGAAAATGTTTCTCATTCAAATGATTTTCCTTCCCTCCTTTTAGTTTCAGGTTAAAATAGTATTATTAGTACTAACATAATTATTTTTTTTTTAAATTTAAGGGTTAGTCAACTTTTGCCCTCAATGTCTCTATATAAGACATTTAGGACTGGAGTTGAATAAACCCTACCAAATGTTATGTGAATTAATATTAAATATAGAAGGATGTCTAATAAATAATGAGTGATGTAAATCTTCTACACATAATATGTTATTTACATCACTCATGATCATTGTAACTTCTTTCAGATATAACATTATTAGCACCTGAACCTGCAATGACTCTAACTAGCATTCTGACAGTGCTTAAACTGTTACTAGACTACACAAATGATCAATCTGTAAAGGATGTTGTAAGTTTCAGTCATATTTTTTTAGTATTTGTTGTTATTGTACTGTATTTATTTGTAGAAAACTACTTTTTTTACGCAAAACCTGGATAATTTTATGAAAAACATTCTGGCACTGTTTCCATTCACGCAGCAGTTGAGGAAGAAGGGCAATGAGGCCTTGAAAGTGCTTGATTTTCAAGGTCAAGATACGAAGTGTGTTCAAGAAAATCTGCTCGTTGCATACTTATTTTGTGTGTCTAAAAGGAAGCTGCAGGAGAAACATGTGGAGAGTGCCAGAAAGATTTTGCAGTATATTGGCTGTAAGTATATTATTAATATTCAAATTATATTAAATTGTTTTAATATGAGAAACATGGATGGATGGATGGATGGATGGATGGATGGATGGATGGATGGATGGATGGATGGATGGATGGATGGATGGATGGATGGATGGATGGATGGATGGATGGATGGATGGATGGATGGATGGATGGATGGATGGATGGATGGATGGATGGATGGATGGATGGATGGATGGATGGATGGATGGATGGATGGATGGATGGATGGATGGATGGATGGATGGATGGATGGATGGATGGATGGATGGATGGATGGATGGATGGATGGATGGATGGATGGATGGATGGATGGATGGATGGATGGATGGATGGATGGATGGATGGATGGATGGATGGATGACCACTTATTTATTCGCATAGAAAATGATGAAAAATTAAGTTCCCTAACCCCCGTTATTCACCAACGTTTTATAAATCTATCAATAGCCATTGAACCCATACGAGAACTAATAACTGTAACTATAGAAAAATGAAGTTACCATATAAATTAACTGTTTTTTTTTTACTTTCTAGCTTGTTTTGTTAACAGAAACTACGTGACATCAGTAAACACCGAACTATTACTATCATTAGTTGATGTAATCCTATTCCAAAATTCCCAGTTTTGGTGCAAACATAACTTGGACATTGACGGCATCCTTACGAAATTTATAATATTTGTTGACAATCGCAGCAAGGTGCATACTTGCAAGGATCAGGCCTTTCACATGCTGTGCAGGCTTGGACATATTGCTCATCTCAGTGTGTAAGGATTTGACGGGAGAACAATAACGCGTGAATTACATTGAACTAGATTCGTTAAGAAAGTTGAAGCTTCAATTATTCATGTGCTATAATATTCAGCTCGTAGTATGATGTCCAATCCCTTGAATCAAAAAAAGAACATGTGCAGTACGTATCGATCATAGTACGAGCTGAAAATAGCACACACACACACACACACACACACACACACACACACACACACACACACACACACACACACACACACACACACACACACACACACACACACACACACACACACACACACACACACACACACACACACACACACACACACACACACACACACACACACACACACACACACACACACACACACACACACACACACACACACACACACACACACACACACACACACACACACACACACACACACACACACACACACACACACACACACACACACACACACACACACACACACACACACACACACACACACACACACACACACACACACACACACACACACACACACACACACACACACACACACACACACACACACACACACACACACACACACACACACACACACACACACATATATATATATATATATAAAATAATTGATACTAGGAACTAGTTCCCAGTACGATGTAATTTACGCTAAAATCTGTTTTAAAACTCTATTTGCAGGAATTGCGCCTATCAAAATTGGTTAAAAAATTTGCCCGGTTTGCTATGCGAGAAAGAGGTTTCTATCCGCACGTTGAACTACTTGCTTGTTATAGCGAAACAAAATAATTATGCCTTTTTGGATGCTTTAGCAAAGAAACTTCCTGACATCTTAGGTAAGATATACAACATTCCTGATTCGAGGGAGTAGGGCACTCCAGGGAGACATCCTTGTTCATCCAATGTTTTTTTCAGTTACAATGTTTAAAATTATATTTGTATTTCGTTGTTTATAGCGGTCCCTTGGTGCTGCCTTTGTATCGTAGCACGGAAGGGCCGTATCTTATTCCCCTTGAGACGGTTTTTCCTCACCACACCCTTTCGAGTTATATCATATCCTTCCCGTAAAGCGGCCTGACGGATTTTAATCCTCCCCGTGTTAGTCTTGCTCCCTACAATGGAATTCAGGTTTCGTTCCCATACCATCGACACCAACAAACATTACAAATACCGCGAATATATTTACAACCATGATTACGATAACCATATTTTATTATGATTATGATTTTCCGACTGTGATTATGAATATGATAAAAAAAATTCTTATTTTCAGACAATTTGCATATCATAAACATCACAGAAACTCAAGACGTGACGTTCTCTAGGAGGACAATTCTATCTATCTTCTATTATCTACCCGAATTAAGCAATAAGAATATGCAAAGTTTGCAGCTATTTGCAAACAACTGTGATGACATTTACAAACATACAGTATCTTACATCATTTCAAAGTTTCAGGGGTAGTACATACTGTAATATGTATATTTGTTAATTTTCTGAATTCATTCATAAAATAAAAAACATAGAAGTTTTTTTTTAATATATGTAAATATTATATAAATATTAAATTTTATTTATTTTTTTGTTTCCCGGTTTCACTGTTTCCCTTATTCGCCGTTTTCCAGTTTCCCTATCTTTTTCTCAATGTCCCTGTTTCTATGTGTACTTTTTTTTCTATTTCTTGGTTTTCAGGGATCTCAGTTTTCTTATTATCCCTGCCCTGTGTCCTTTTTCAAGTTTCTCTGTTTCCCTATTTTCTTATTTCATGTTCTCCCATTGTTGTTACTCTTAAATATACATACATAACTAACAATACTGTATATAATATTCCCTATGGTAGGTATGGAGTGAATCATCCTGGCCACATGGTTTTGGTAAATTATGTTTCTAAAATAATATATATATATATATATATATATATATATATATATATATATCTTACATTAAAAAAATCAAACTTTTATTTAGTTTTTAAAATTTAATGCATTTCCATCTTGCTTTATTTTCTATGATGGTCACATCCTTATACAATTTTATATAGCAGTCGTCTTTGAGGACGCAATTTCAAAGCGAATTGAGAAACAACTTAGTAAGTTTCCAGCATATGCCGTTAGATGGTGCTGCACTTACTTCAGATACCGGTTTAAATACGTATTTGGTATATAAGGAAATGTTTAGTTGGTGATTATTTGTGCCTTAAACTTATGAGTAAGGAAAATATACAAGCCTTGGTGACGCTTGGCTTCCATGCTAGGCTAATCTAGCCCCCAATTTTTATAGGGGCATAGGTCGTCCTGTGAGCCGCTGCCTACTTTTGCAGAGTGCTCCGGTGAAGCGATCTACCCCATTAAATTATCCAAACGAAACGTTTTAAAATTTTTAATTTATCCATCTAGGTTTTTAAATAAAATGATTTCTCTATTATTGGTGATTTAACCCGACGGATACTCTATCTCTTTGGTTCTTAACCGGTGCTCCTCGAGCTTGTTGCAAGTCCTCCGAGAAATTGTGAAAGTCGAAATTGAAGTTTGCTCCTCTACTGCATTTGATTGATTTTAATGCACCGCGAGTTTTTCTTATAATCAAAAAAGTGCTCCCTGACTTCAAAAAGGTTCACAGGTTTTTTATTATACGAGCTGTTTATATTAATCCACTGAGTTATAAAAAATTATAAAATATCAAAGATTTAAGAGATTTAAATTTATGATATTATTTTACATTCTATATTTAATTGTGCTTAAAGTAGACAGTTTCTAAATAATTTTCACCCATAAATAAAGTCTGCCGGAAGATTTTTATTATATGAACTGTATTATATTAATCCGCTGAGTTATAAAAAATCACAGAATAAAGAAATTTAAAGTTACGATATTATTTTATATTCTATACTTAATTGGGCTCAATATAAGCTTTTTTTTAAATTTTCACGCAAAAATAGTCAGCAGGAAGGTTTTTATTGTACAAGCTGTTTTAAATTAATCGACTGAGTTATAAAAAACTGATAAAAAATCAAATATTTAAGAAATTTAAATTTATGATATTATTTTACATTCTATCTTTAATTGGGCTCAAAATAAACCGTTTTTTGATAATTTTCACCCAAAAATATAGTCTGCAGAAACGTTTTTTTTATTGCACGCGCTGTTTTAAATTAATGGACTGAGTTATAAAAAATAATTAAAAAAAAACTAAGATTAAAGAAATTTAAATTTACAATCCTATTTTACATTCTATATTTACTTGTGCTCAAAATAAACCGGTTTTTGATAATTTTCACTCAAAAATAAAGTCTGCAGAATTTTTTTTATTTCACGAGCTGTTTTAAATAAATAATAAAAAAAACTAAGATTAAAGAAATTTAAATTTACTATTTTACATTCTATATTTAATTGTGCTCAAAATAAACCGTTTTTTGATAATTTTCACTCAAAAATAAAGTCTGCAGAATTTTTTTTTATTTCACGAGGTGTTTTAAATAAATCGACTGAGTTATAAGAAATGATAAATATTCAAAAATTTCAGAAATTTTAATTTATGATATAATTTTATATTCTAAATTCAATTAATAAAATAAAATAATGTTGATTAATTTCACCCAAAAATAAAGTATGCAGGAAAGTTTTTATTGTATGAGCACTTTAAATTAATGGATTGAGTTATAAGAAATGATAAAAAATCAAAAATTTAAGAAATTTTAATTTATGATTCAATTTCACTTTCTATATTTAATTGGTCTCAAAACAAACCGTTTTTCGATAATTTTCACCCAAAAATATAATCAGCAGGAAAGTTTTTATTGTAGGAGCTGTTGTTAATTAATCGACTCGAGATCTAAAAAATGATAAAAAATCAAAGATTTAAGATATTGAAATTGTATGATATTATTTTACATTCTATATTTAATTGGACTCAAAATAAACCGCGTTTTGATTATTTTCACCCAAAAATAAAGTCTGCAGAAAGGTTTTATTGCACGAGCTGTTTTAAATTAATGGACCGAGTTATAAAAAATTATAAAAAAATCAAAGATTTAAATAATTTAAATTTATGATACTGTTTTACATTCTATCTTTAATTAGGCACATAATAAGCTATTTTTTATAATTTTCACCAAAAAAATAAAGTCTGCAGGAAACATTTTATTGCACGCGCTGTTTTAAATTAATCGACGGAGTTATAAAAAATGATATAAAATCAAAGATTACAGAAATTTTAATTTACGACACTATTTTACATTCTATAGTTAATTGGTCTCAAAATAAACCATTTTTTGATCATTTGCACCCAAAAATAAGGTCTGTAGGTAGGTTTTTATAGCACTAGCTGTTGTTATTTAATGGACTGAGTTATAAAAAAAATGAAAAAAAAATCAAATACTATTATATATATTATTTTACATTCTATATTTAATTGGGCTCAAGAGAAAACGTTTTTTCATAATTTTCACCTTTATTTCCCAGTTATAAGAAATGATAAAAAATCAAAAATTTAAGAAATTTTAATTTATGATATAATTTTACATTCTATATTTAATTGGGCTCAAAATAAATCATTTTTGGATAATTTTTACCCAAAAATTTAGTCTGCAAAAAGGTTTTTATTGCACGAACTGTTTTAAACCAACCGACTATAGATATATAGATTTTTTATATAATAATAAAAGTTTTAACTGTTTTAAACTAATCGACTATAGATGTATAGATTTTTAATATAATAATAAAAGTTACAAAAAATGATTAAAGAAATTTAAATTTACAATACTATTTTATAAAAAACTATATTTAATTGGGATCAACATAATCTTTTTTTAAATTTTCACCCAAAAATAGAGTCAGCAGGAAGGTTTTTTTTCTTTCAAGCTGTTTTAAATTAATTGTTTCAGTTATAAAAAATTACAAAAAAGATTTAAAGTATGATATTGTTTTACATTCTATATTTAATTGGGCTCAAATTAAGCTATTTTTGATAATTTTCACCCAAAAATAAAGTCTGCAGGAAGGTTTTTATTGTACGAGCTGTTTTAAATTAATCGACGAAGTTATGAAAAATGATAAAAATTTAAGAAATTTAAATTTATGATATTATTTTACATTTTATATTTAATTGGATTCAAAATAAACCATTTTTTGATCATTTTCATCGAAAAATAAAGTCGGCAGGAAGGTTTATATATATTGAACGAGCTGTTTTAAATTAATCGCTTAAGTTATAAAAAAGATAAAAAATCAAAGATTTAAGAAATTTAAATTTATTATATTATTTTACATTCTATGTTTAATTGGGCTGAAATTAAGCTATTTTTGATAATTTTCACCCAAAAATTAAGCCTGCAGGAACGTTTTTATTGTACAAGCTGTTTTAAATTAATCGACAAAGTTATGAAAAATGATAAAACTTATAAAATTTAAGAAATTTAAATTTATGATATTATTTTACATTCTATGTTTAATTAGGCTCAAAATAAACAATATGATAATTTTTACCAAAAAATAAAGTCTGCAGGAAGGTTTTTATTGCACGAGCTGTTTTAAATTAAACGAGTTAAAAAATTATAAAAAAATCGAAGATTTAAGAAATTTAAATTTTTAATATTATTTTGCATTCTATATTTAATTGGGCTCAAAATAAACCGTTTTTTGATAATTTTCACCCAAAAATTAAATCTGCCGAAAAGTTTTTATTATACGAACTGTTTTAAATTAATCCACTGAGTTATAAGAAATGTTAAAAAATCTAAGATTACAGAAATTTTAATTTACAATACTATTTTACATTCTATATTTAATGGGGCTCAAAATAAACCGTTATTTGATATTTTTCACCCAAAAATAAAGTCAGCAGCATGGTTTTTATTGCACGAGCTGTGTTAAATTAATCGACTAAGTTATAAAAAATCATACAAAATCCAAGATTTAAGTAATTTAAATTTATGATATTATGTTACATTCTATATTTAATTAGGCTCAAACTAAGCTATTTTTTATCATGTTCACCCAAAAAATAAAGTCTGCAGGAAACATGTTATTGCACTACCTGTTTTTTTATTTAATCGACTGAGTTGTAAAAAAACAAAGATTACAGAAATTTAAATTTACGATACTATTTTACATTCGATATTTAATTGGCCTCGAAATAAACCATTTTTTGATCATTTACACCCAAAAATAAGGACAGCAGGAACATTTTTATTGCAACAGCCGTTGTTAGTTAATCGACTAAATGATAAAAAAATCAAAGATTTAGGAAATTTTAAGTTTACAATACCATTTTACGTTCGATATTTAATTGGGCTCAATATAAGCTTTTTTTTACTATTCACCCAAAAATAAAGTCAGTGGATTTTATTGTACAGGTTGTTTTTTATAATCGATAGAGGTATAAAAAATGATAAAAAATCGATTAAATTTATATTTATGATATTAGTTTACAGTCTATATTTAATTGTGCTCAAAATAAGCCTGTTTTGATTAATTTTCTTCTAAAAATAAAGCATGCAGGATTTTTTTTATTTTACGAGCTCTTTAAATTAATCGATTGAGCTATAAGAAATGATAAAAAATCAAAAATAAAAAAAAAATTATTTGTGATATAATTTTACATTCTATATTTAATTGGGCTCAAAATAATACTGAGTTATAAAATATCATAAAAAGATTTAAAAAATTTAAAGTTGGGCTCAAAATAAACTGTTTTTTTTTTGTTAATCTTCACCCAAAAATAAAGTCTGCAGGAACAATTTTATTTTACGAGATGTTTTAAATAAATCGACTGAGATATAAGAAATGATAAAAAATCAAAAATTTCAGAAATTTTAATTTATGATATAATCTTACATTTCATATTCAATTGGGCTCAAAATAAACCGTTTTTTGATCATTTACACTCCAAAATAAAGCCTGCAGGATTTTTTTTATTTTACGAGGTGTTTAAATAAATTCACTGATTTATAAAAGTTTATAAAAATCACAGATTAAAGAAATTTAAATTTACGATACTATTTTACATTCTATATTCAATTGGAATCACCAGAAGCCTTTTTTAAATTAATTTAAAGTCAGGAGGAAGGTTTTTTTTTGTACAAGCAGTTTTAAATTAATTGCTTGAATTATAAAAATTGACAAGATTGGATTTTTAATTAGACTCAAAATAATCTATTTTTTGATAATTTTCACCGACAAATCAAGTCTGCAGGAAGGTTTATATTGCACGAGCTGTTTTAAATTAATCGCTTAAGTTATTTAAATTTATGATTTTATTTTACATTCTATATTTAATTGGGCTCAATATAAACTTTTTTTAAATTTTCACCCAAAAGTGTCAGTGGGAAGATTTTTATTTAAATTAATCGACAGTGATATAAAAAATGATAAAAAGTCGAACATTTAAGAAATATAAATTTATGGTATTATTTTACATTCTATATTTAATTGAGCTCAAAATAAACCATTTCTTGATAATTTTCACCCAAAAATGAAGTCTGCAGGAACGTTTTTATTGTACGAGCTGTTTTAAATTAACGAAGTTATGAAAAATGATCAAACTTCAAAAATTTAAAAAATTTAAATTTATGATATTATTTTACATTTTATATTTAATTGAGCTCAAAATTAACTGCCTTTTGATAATTTTCACCCAAAAATAAAGTCTTCACGAATTTTTTATTGTACGAGGTGTTTTAAATTAATCGACTGAGTTATAAAAAAATAATTTTAAAAACTCAAAGATTTAAGTAGTTTAAATTTGTGATATTATTTTATATTCGATTTTTAATTAGGCTCAAAACCAGCTATTCTTTTATAATTTTTACCCAAAAAATAAAGTCTGCAGGAAACATTTTATTGCACGCACTGTTTTAAATTAATCCACTGAGTTATACAAAATGATAAAAAACCAACAATTTTATAAATTTAAATTTATGATATTATTTTATATTCTATATTTAATTAGGCTCAAAATAAACCATTTTTGATAAATTTTACCCAAAAATTAAGTCTGCAGGAAGGTTTTTAATGCACGGGCGGTTGTTATTTATTCGGCTGAGTTATAAAAAATTTAAAAAATAATCAAAGATTTAAGAAATTTATTTTGAGATATTATTTTACATTCTATATTTAATTGGGCTCAATTTAAACCGTTTTTTGATAATTTTTAACTAACAATAAAGCAGGAAAATTACGCTATAAATTAATTAATCGACTGAGATATAAGAAATGATAAAAAATCAAAAATTTAAGAAATTTTTATTTATGATATAATTTTACATTCTATATTTAATTGGGCTCAAACTAAACCATTTTTTGATTATTTTTACCCAAAACTATAGTCTGCAGAAAGGTTTTTATTGCACGAGCTGTTTTAAACTAATCGACTATAGATATATAGATTTTTTATATAATAATAAAAGTTATAAAAAATTATAAAAAATCAAAGATTAAAGTTATTTAAATTTACAATACTATTTTATAAAAAAAACTATATTTAATTGGGATCAACATAATCTTTTTTTTTTAATTTTCACCCAAAAATAAAGTCAGCAAGAAGGTTTTTTTTCTTTCAAGTTGTTTTAAATTAATTGCTTCAGTTATAAATAATTACAAAAAATTTATACATTCCATATTTAATTGGGCTGAAATTGAGCTATTATTGATAATTTTCACCCAAAAATAAAGTCTTCAGGAATTTTTTATATTGTAAGAAGTGTTTTAAATTAATCGACTGAGTTAAACAAAATGATAAAAAATCAAAAATTTAATAAATTAAAATTTATGATATTATTTTACATTCTATATTTAATTAGGCTCAAAATAAACCATTTTTTGATAATTTTTACCCACAAATTAAGTCTGCAGGAAGATTTTTATTGCACGAGCTGTTTTAAATTAATCGAATGAGTTAAACAAAATGATAAAAAATCAAAAATTTAATAAATTTTTATTTATAATATTATTTTACATTCTATGTTTAATTAGACTTAAAATAAACCATATTTTGATAATTTTCATCCAAAAATTAAGTCCGCATGAAGGTTTTTATTACACGAGCTGTTTTAAATTAATCGACTGAGTTATAAAAAATGATAAAAAATCAAAAATTAAATAAATTTAAATTTATGATTTTATTTTACATTCTATGTTTAATTAGGCTCAAAATAATCCATTTTTTGATAATTTTCACAAAAAAATTAAGTCTGCAGGAAGGTTTTTAATGCACAAGCTGTTTTAAATTAATCGACTGAGTTATAAAAAATGATAAAAAATCAAAAATTTAATAAATTTAAATGTATGATATTATTTTACATTCTATGTTTAATTAGGCTCAAAATAAACCAGTTTTTGGCCATTTTCCCCCAAAAATGAAGTCTGCAGGAAGGTTTTTATTGCACGAGCTGTTTTAAATTAATCGACTGAGTTATACAAAATGATAAAAAATCAAAAATTTTATAAATTTAAATTAATGATATTATTTTACATTCTATGTTTAATTGGGCTCAAAATAAACCATTTTTTGATAATTTTCACCCAAAAATTAAGTCTGCAAGAAGGTTTTCCTTGCACGATCTGTTTTAAATTAATCGACTGAGTTATACAAAATGATAAAAAATCAAAAATTTAATAAATTTAAATTTATGATATTATTTTACATTCTATGTTTAATTAGGCTCAAAATAATCAATTTTTTGATAATTTTCACCCAAAAATTAAGTCTGCAGGAACGTTTTTATTGTACGAGCTGTTTTAAATTAAACGACGAAGTTATGAAAAATGATAAAACTTAAAAAATTTAAGAAATTTAAATTTATGATATTATTTTACATTCTATATTTAATTGGGCTCAAAATTACCTGTCTTTTGATAATTTTCACCCAAAAATAAAGTGTTCAGGAATTTTTTATATTGTACGAGGTGTTTTAAATTAATCGACAGATATAAAAAATGATAAAAACTCAAAGATTTAAGTAGGTTAAATTTATGATACTTATTTTACATTCTATTTTTAATTAGGCTCAAAACCAGCTGTTTTTTTTATCATTTTTACCCAAATAATATAGTCTGCAGGATCCATTTTATTGCACGCACTGTTTTAAATTAGTTAAACAAAATGATAAAAAATCAAAAATTTAATAAATTTAAATTTATGATTTTATTTTACATTCCATGTATAATTAGGCTCAAATTAAGCCCATTTTTTGATAATTTTCACCCAATAATTAAGTATGCAGGAAGGTTTTTATTGAGCTGTTTTAAATTAAACGACTGAGTTAAACAAAATGATAAAAAATCAAAACTTTAATGAATTTAAATCTATAATATTATTTTACATTCTATGTTTAATTAGGCTCAAAATAAACCAGTTTTTGGCCATTTTCCCCCAAAAATTAAGTCTGCAGGAAGGTTTTTATTGCACGAGCTGTTTTAAATTAATCGAATGAGTTAAACAAAATGATAAAAATTCAAAAATTTAATAAATTTTAATTTATAATATTATTTTACATTCTATGTTTAATTAGACTCAAAATAAACCATATTTTGATAATTTTTATCCAAAAATTAAGTCCGCATGAAGGTTTTTATTACACGAGCTGTTGTAAATTAATCGACTGAGTTATAAAAAATGATAAAAAATCAAAAATTTAATAAATTTAAATTTATGATATTATCTTACATTCTATATTTAATTAGGCTCAAAATAAACCATTTTTTGATAATTTTTACCCAAAAATTAAGTCTGCAGGAAGGTTTTCCTTGCACGATCTGTTTTAAACTAATCGACTGAGTTATACAAAATGATAAAAAATAAAAAATTTAATAAATTTAAATTTATGATATAATTTTACATTCTATGTTAAATTGGGCTCAAAATTAACCATTTTTTGATCATTTTCACACACAAATTAAGTCTGCAAGAAGGTTTTCCTTGCACGATCTGTTTTAAATTAATCGACTGAGTTATACAAAATGATTAAAAATCAAAAATTTAATAAATTTAAATTTATGATATTATTTTACATTCTATGTTTAATTAGGGTCAAAATAATCCATTTTTTGATAATTTTCACCAAAAAATTAAGTTTGCAGAAAGGTTTTTAATGCAGAAGCTGTTTTAAATTAATCGACTGAGGTATAAAAAATGATAAAAAATTAAAAAATTTTATAAATTTAAATGTATGATATTATTTTACATTCTATGTTTAATTGGGCTCAAAATAAACCATTTTTTGATAATTTTCAACCAAAAATTAAGTCTGCAAGAAGGTTTTCCTTGCACGATCTGTTTTAAATTAATCGACTGAGTTATACAAAATGATAAAAAATCAAAAATTTAATAAATTTAAATGTATGATATTATTTTACATTCTATGTTTAATTAGACTCAAAATAAACCAGTTTTTGGGCATTTTCACCCAAAAATTAAGTCTGCAGGAAGGTTTTTTTTGCACGAGCTGTTTTAAATTAACCGACTGAGTTATACAAAATGAAAAAAAATCAAAAATTTAATAAATTTAGATTTATGATATTATTTTACATTATATGTTTAATTGGGCTCAAAATAAACCATTTTTTGATAATTTTCACCCAAAAATTAAGTCTGCAAGAAGGTTTTCCTTGCACGATCTGTTTTAAATTAATCGACTGAGTTATACAAAATGATAAAAAATCAAAATTTTTATAAATTTAAATTTATGATATTATTTTACATTATATGTTTAATTGGGCTCAAAATAAACCATTTTTTGATAATTTTCACCCAAAAATTAAGTCAGCAAGGTTTTCCTTGCACGATCTGTTTTAAATTAATCGACTGAGTTATACAAAACGATAAAAAATCAAAAATTTAATAAATTTAAATTTATAATTTTATTTTACATTCTATGTTTAATTAGGCTCAAAATCATCCACTTTTTGATCATTTTCACCCAAAAATTAAGTCTGCAGGAAGGTTTTCCTTGCACGATCTGTTTTAAATTAATCGACTGAGTTATACAAAATGATAAAAAATCAAAATTTTTATAAATTTAAATTTATGATATTATTTTACATTATATGTTTAATTGGGCTCAAATAAACCATTTTTTGATAATTTTCACCCAAAAATTAAGTCTGCAAGAAGGTTTTCCTTGCACGATCTGTTTTAAATTAATCGACTGAGTTATACAAAATGATAAAAAATCAACAATTTAATAAATTTAAATTTATGATTTTATTTTACATTCTATGTTTAATTAGGCTCAAAATAATCAATTTTTTGATCATTTTCACCCAAAAATTAAGTCTGCAGGAAGGTTTTTAATGCACAAGCTGTTTTAAATTAATCGACTGAGTTATAAAAAATGATAAAAAATCAAAAATTTAATAAATTTAAATTTATGATTTTATTTTACATTCTATGTTTAATTAGGCTCAAAATAATCCATTTTTTGATAATTTTCACCAAAAAATTAAGTTTGCAGGAAGGTTTTTATTGCACGAGCTGTTTTAAATTAATCAACTGAGTTTAACAAAATGATTAAAAATTAAAAATTTAATAAATTTAAATTTATAATTTTATTTTACATTCTATGTTTAATTAGGCTCCAAATAAACCATTAATTGATAATTTTCACCCAAAAATGAAGTCTGCAGGAAGGTTTTTATTGCACAATCTGTTTTAAATTAATCGACTGAGTTATAAAAAATGATAAAAAATTAAAAATTTAATAAATTTAAATGTATGATATTATTTTACATTCTATGTTTAATTAGGCGCAAAATTAACCATTTTTTGATAATTTTCACCCAAAAATTAAGTCCGCAAGAAGGTTTTCCTTGCACGATCTGTTTTAAATTAATCGACTGAGTTATACAAAATGATAAAAAATCAAAAATTTTATAAATTTAAATTTATGATACTATTTTACATTCTATGTTTAATTGGGCTCAAAATAAACCATTTTTTGATAATTTTCACCCAAAAATTAAGTCTGCAAAAAGGTTTTCCTTGCACGATCTGTTTTAAATTAATCGACTGAGTTATACAAAATGATAAAAAATCAAAAATTTAATAAATTTAAATTTATGATTTTATTTTACATTCTATGTTTAATTAGGCTCAAAATAATCAATTTTTTGATAATTTTCACCCAAAAATTAAGTCTGCAGGAAGGTTTTTAATGCACAAGCTGTTTTAAATTAATCGACTGAGTTATAAAAAATGATAAAAAATCAAAAATTTAATAAATTTAAATTTATGATTTTATTTTACATTCTATGTTTAATTAGGCTCAAAATAATCCATTTTTTGATAATATTCACCAAAAAATTAAATTTGCAGGAAGGTTTTTATTGAACGAGCTGTTTTAAATTAATCAACTGAGTTAAACAAAATGATTAAAAATTAAAAATTTAATAAATTTAAATTTATAATTTTATTTTACATTCTATGTTTAATTAGGCTCCAAATAAACCATTAATTGATAATTTTCACCCAAAAATGAAGTCTGCAGGAAGGTTTTTATTGCACAATCTGTTTTAAATTAATCGACTGAGTTATAAAAAATGATAAAAAATTAAAAATTTAATAAATTTAAATGTATGATATTATTTTACATTCTATGTTTAATTAGGCGCAAAATTAACCATTTTTTGATAATTTTCACGCAAAAATTAAGTCTGCAAGAAGGTTTTTCTTGCACGATCTGTTTTAAATTAATCGACTGAGTTATACAAAATGATAAAAAATCAAAAATTTTATAAATTTAAATTTATGATATTATTTTACATTCTATGTTTAATTGGGCTCAAAATAAACCATTTTTGATAATTTTCATCCAAAAATTAAGTCTGCAAGAAGGTTTTTCTTGCACGATCTGTTTTAAATTAATCGACTGAGTTATAAAAAATGATAAAAAATCAAAAATTTAATAAATTTAAATGTATGATATTATTTTACATTCTATGTTTAATTAGGGTCAAAATAATCCATTTTTTGATAATTTTCACCAAAAAATTAAGTTTGCAGGAAGGTTTTTAATGCAGAAGCTGTTTTAAATTAATCGACTGAGGTATAAAAAATGATAAAAAATCAAAAATTTAAGAAATTTAAATTTATGATATTATTTTACATTCTATGTTTAATTGGGCTCAAAATAAACCAGTTTTTGGCCATTTTCATCCAAAAATTAAGTCTGCAGGAAGGTTTTTTTTGCACGAGCTGTTTTAAAATTAACCGACTGAGTTATACAAAATGATTCAAAATCAAAAATTTATTAAATTTAAATTTATGATATTATTTTACATTCTATGTTTAATTAGGCTCAAAAGAAAACATTTTTGCTCATGTTTACCCAACAATTAAGTATGCAAGAAGGTTTTTATTGCACGAGCTGTTTGAAATTAATCGACTGAGTTATACAAAATGATAAAAAATTAAAGATAAAAGAAATTTAAATTTACAATACTATTGTATGTTCTATATTTAATTGGTTTCTTCTGTTTTTTACGCAAAAATAAAGTCAGCAGGAAGGTTTTTTTTCTTTCAAGCTTTTTTAAATTAATTGCTTGAGTTATAAAAAATTACAAAAAATCAAAATTGTAAGATATTTAAATTTATTATATTGTTTTACATTCTATATTTAATAGGGTTCAAATTAAGCTATTTTTTATAATTTTCACCCGAAAATAAAGTCTGCACTAACGTTTTTATTGTACGAGTTGTTTTAAATTAATCGACGGAGTTATAAAAAATGATAAAACTTCAAAGATTTAAGAAATTTTAATTTATGATATTATTTTACATTCTATCCTTTGCGGGTTAGATACAACCGCAACGGGAAGGAATGTTTACATTTTTCTGAGCGAAGAGGTAGACAGGGCCCTTAAGGGGTTACACCACCTTGAGATTTTCAGAAAATCTCATCCGAACATATGTGTGCGCCAGACATATCCAGACCTAGCGAATAATCGGAAAACTTCAATAGATCTTTCATTCTCACAGGCTCATACATATGAGCCTGTGAGAATGAAAGATTAATTAATTAATTTAACATTAACAGAGAACTATGTTGTTCAAATATGAGCCTGTGAGAATGATTAACCCGGCGTTGGTACGGTGGGATAAAATTCCGCGACAGGTACACTGGGGTATGTGATACCCCCAATTTCAAAAGCACTCAAAATAACATCAAAATTGAATTCATAACTTTTTGGTGTGGTTTTGCTACTACTAAATACTATTGATCATATCAAGTAAAAAATAATTATGAATAAACTTTTATTTGCAGAAGAAAAATAAACTCTTTTGAAAACGTAACATTTTCATATACAGAAAAACATACTAGAACTAAAAGTAAAACATATAACTAAAAATGAAATTTTTTGGTGAAGTAACCACTTTATCATAAAACTTAAATATGAAATCACAAAAGAAATGTCATGATTAAAGAAAATTCTAACATTTCAAGGGCTATCGGAGACCTGACATTCGTCACAAATATGACTGCAGCGATGAAACGGTTGCATGAATTGCAAGTGTAGAATGACTTCCAACCAGCCTTTCTGGGACAAAAACAACATATCCCTGTTCCTTCAAAAAATTTCGGCGAGGAATTTTAGCTGTAGAGTCATTGTTATTACATTTCCATATAATCATGGAATTTATTGCCGCAGAGTTGAGAATTGAATAAAACAGGGTAAGGGGCCATCTTCGACTGTTTCTAGAGACACTGTATGTACCAGATAATTCATTCACAACGTCAACAACTAATAAAAAACAAAAAGATCTAAAACTAGGTACAGCGTACCGAACAACCTGATTGCGCTACTTATAACGTCACTAGTACACGGGGGTATGGTATACCCCCGACTGCTTTAGTTGTATATTGTAATCAGAATTGAACACTGTTGACGTTATATTCTTACATAAAGCCTTCTATGAGATCTAATTCGAAGGTACATAGATGCTGGAGCTGATGGCATCGTTGGTTTCTTTACAAATTCGCAATTTAGTTTGGTTGGGGTATGTCATACCCCACCGTACCAACGCCGGGTTAAGGAGTGTGTCCTTTCCCTTTAATTAACTCTTGTAGTTCGTGAGTTATTCTTCTAATTAGACATCACTGCTTATGGGTTAATTTATCTTAACAAGATATAATTAATCAACATGTTGTGGTTTATATTTCTCCGTTTTTCATTATATCAATTTTATGTTAAATAAATGTTATTTGCAAGCATCGACTCGTTTATAGATAAGCGCATAAAAATAGACGGTTTTATTGCTCGGTGCGTAGCAAAAAAATTGTTTTGTTCAAATCCGCAATGTTGCATCTGCATGACTCAGTGGTGAGTGGTCCATCATGTCTGATAGCTGCAGTTTAATTCGCGTCCCGCAGTTATCATACATTAAACATATTTAATGGTGAAATAGTAGCATTAGTTACTGTATTTGTTACTACTATTATGTAACTGACTATCGATTCTCAGGTCCTTCTGCCGTGTGTTAGTGTATGTGTTATGTGAGTGTTAAATGGTGAAATATTTATATGTAACATCTTTAATGGACCACCGAGCGGGCATCCAATTAACTGGGCGCCCCTACACTTCAGGAGAGCAATAAGGTAAATTGTTATTATTAATTAATATTACTAATTTATTATTTCTACACAACAAATATTGGTAGAGAGAAAAAACAATACTTTTAGCAATGATTGAGACTCATTTACTTTAATAATTTCATTAATAAAAGGATTTTGAACGAATTTATACCATCAACTGGGGTAATTTTGATTTTGGGTTCTAACTAAGGCGTTTTAAATTAATTCTTACCCAAAAATAAAGTCTGTTGGAAGGTTTTTATTATACGAACGAAATTAATCCAAATCCACTAAGTTATACAAAATTATAAAAAACATCAGTTTTAAGAAATTTAATTTTACAATATTATTTTACATTCTATATTTAATTGGGCTCAAAATTAAACGTCTTTTGATAATTTACACCCAAAAATAAAGTCTGCAGGATTGTTTTTATTGTACGAGGTGTTTCAAATTAATCGACTGAGATATAAAAAATGATAAAGAAATTAATATTAAACTAATTTTAATTTATGATATAATTTTATATTCTATATTTAATTAAGCTCAAAATAAACCATTTTTTGATAATTTTTACCCACAAATTAAGTCTGCAGGAAGATCTTTATTGCACGAGCTGTTTTAAATTAATCGACTGAGTTAAACAAAATGATATAAAATCAATTTAATAAATTTTAATTTATAATATTATTTTACATTCTTTGTTTAATTAGGCTCAAAATAAACCATATTTTGATAATTTTCAACCAAAAATCAAGTCTGCGGGAAGGTTTTTATTGCACAAGCTGTTTTAAATTAATCGACTGAGTTATAAAAAATGATAAAAAATCAAAAATATAATAAATTTTTATTCATGATTTTATTTTACATTCTATGTTTAATTAGGCTCAAAATAAACCATTTTTTGATAATTTTTACCCACAATTAAGTCTACAGGAAGATTTTTATTGCACGAGCTGTTTTAAATTAATCGACTGAGTTATACAAAATGATAAAAAATCAAAAATTTAATAAATTTAAATTTATGATATTATTTTACATTCTATATTTAATTAGGCTCAAAATAAACCGTTTTTTGATCATTTTCGCTCAAAAATAAAGTCTACAGGAAGATTTTTATTGCACCAGTTGTTTTAAATTAATCGACTGAGTTATACAAAATGATAAAATGTCAAAAATTTAATAAATTTATATTTATAATATTATTTTACATTCTATGTTTAATTAGGCTCAAAATAAACCATTTTTTGATCATTTTCACCCAAAAATAAAGTCTACAGGAAGGTTTTTATTGCACGAGTTATTTTAAATTAAACGACTGAGTTATACAAAATGATAAAAAGTCAAAAATTTAATAAATTTATATTTATAATATTATTTTACATTCTATGTTTAATTAGGCTCAAAATGAACCATTTTTTTGATAATTTTCACCCAATAATTAAGTATGCAGGAAGGTTTTTATTGCACGAGCTGTTTTAAATTAATCGACTGAGATAAATAAAATGATAAAAAAATCAAAAATTTAATAAATTTTAATTTATGATTTTATTTTACATTCTATGCTTAATTAGGCTCAAATTAAACTTTTTTTTTGATAATTTTCACCCAATAATTAAGTATGCAGGAAGGTTTTTATTGCACGGGCTGTTTAAAAAAAAAAATGATAAAAAATCAAAAATTTAATAAATTTAAATTTATTATATTATTTTACATTATATGTTTAATTAGGCTAAAAATTAACCAGATTGTGATACTTTTCAACCAAAAATTAAGCGTGCAGGAAGGTTTTTATTGCACGAGCTATTTTTACTCGACTGAGTTAAACAAAATGATTAAAAAATTAAACTTAATAAATTTAAATTTATGATATTGTTTTACATTCTATGTTTAATTAGGCTCAAATTAAACTATTTTTTATAATTTTCACACAAAAATTAAGTCTGCAGGAAGGTTTTTATTGGACGAGCTGTTTTAAATTAATCGACTGTTATAAAGATGATAAAAAATCAAAGATTAAAGTAATTTAAATTTACAATACTATTTTACATTCTATATTTAATTCGGCTCTAAATTAACCGTCTTTTGATAATTTTCACCCAAAAATAAAGCCTGCAGGACGGTTTTTGTTGCACGAGCTGTTTTAAATTAATCGAGTGAGTTATACAAAATGATAAAAAATCAAAAATTTTATAAATTTAAATTTATGATATTATTTTACATTCTATGTTTAGTTAGGCTCAAAATAAACTATTTTTTGATAATTTTCACCCAAAACTTAAGTCTACAGGAAGGTTTTTATTACACGAGCTGTTTTAAATTAATCGGTTGTTATAAAAATTATAAAAAATCAAAGATTAAAGTAATTTAAATTTACAATACTATTTTACATTCTATATTTAATTGGGCTCTAAATTAACCGTCTTTTGATAATTTTCACTCAAAAATAAAGTCTGCAGGAAGGTTTTTGTTGCACGAGCTGTTTTAAATTAATCGAGTGAGTTATACAAAATGATAAAAAATCAAAAATTTTATAAATTTAAATTTATGATATTATTTTGCATTCTATGTTTAATTAGGCTCAAATTAAACTATTTTTTATAATTTTCACACAAAAATTAAGTCTGCAGGAAGGTTTTTATTGGACGAGCTGTTTTAAATTAATCGACTGTTATAAAGATGATAAAAAATCAAAGATTAAAGTAATTCAAATTTACAATACTATTTTACATTCTATATTTAATTGGGCTCTAAATTAACCGTCTTTTGATAATTTTCACCCAAAAATAAAGCCTGCAGGACGGTTTTTGTTGCACGAGCTGTTTTAAATTAATCGAGTGAGTTATACAAAATGATAAAAAATCAAAAATTTTATAAATTTAAATTTATGATATTATTTTACATTCTATGTTTAGTTAGGCTCAAAATAAACTATTTTTTGATAATTTTCACCCAAAACTTAAGTCTACAGGAAGGTTTTTATTACACGAGCTGTTTTAAATTAATCGGTTGTTATAAAAATTATAAAAAATCAAAGATTAAAGTAATTTAAATTTACAATACTATTTTACATTCTATATTTAATTGGGCTCTAAATTAACTGTCTTTTGATAATTTTCACTCAAAAATAAAGTCTGCAGGAAGGTTTTTGTGCACGAGCTGTTTTAAATTAATCGAGTGAGTTATACAAAATGATAAAAAATCAAAAATTTTATAAATTTAAATTTATGATATTATTTTGCATTCTATGTTTAATTAGGCTCAAATTAAACTATTTTTTTATAATTTTCACACAAAAATTAAGTCTGCAGGAAGGTTTTTATTACACGAGCTGTTTTAAATTAATCGGTTGTTATAAAAATTATAAAAAATCAAAGATTAAAGTAATTTAAATTTACAATACTAGTTTACATTTTATATTTAATTAGGCTCTAAATTAACCGTCTTTTGATAATTTTCACCCAAAAATAAAGTCTGCAGGAAGGTTTTTGTTGCACGAACTGTTTTAAATTAATCGAGTGAGTTATACAAAATGATAAAAAATCTAAAATTTTATAAATTTAAATTTATGATATTATTTTACATTCTATGTTTAATTAGGCTCAAATTAAACTATTTTTTATAATTTTCACACAAAAATTAAGTCTGCAGGAAGGTTTTTATTGCACGGGCTGTTTTAAATTAATCGACTGAGTTAAACAAAATGATAAAAAATAAAAAATTTAATAAATTTAAATTTATTATATTATTTTACATTCTATGTTTAATTAGGCTCAAAATAAACCATTTTTTGATAATTTTTACCCAAAAATTAAGTCTGTAGGAAGGTTTTTATTGCACGAGCTGTTTTAAATTAATCAACTGAGTTAAACAAAATGATTAAAAAATAAAATTTAATAAATTAAAATATATTATATTATTTTACATTCTATGTTTAATTAGGCTCAAATTAAACTATTTTTTATAATTTTCACACAAAAATTAAGTCTGCAGGAAGGTTTTTATTGGACGAGCTGTTTTAAATTAATCGACTGTTATAAAAATGATAAAAAATCAAAGATTAAAGTAATTTAAATTTACAATACTATTTTACATTATATATTTAATTGGGCTCTAAATTAACCGTCTTTTGATAATTTTCACCCAAAAATAAAGTCTGCAGGAAGGTTTTTCTTGCACGAGCTGTTTTAAATTAATCGACTGAGTTATACAAAATGATAAAAAATCTAAAATTTTATAAATTTAAGTTTATGATATTATTTTACATTCTATGTTTAATTAGGCTCAAAATAAACTATTTTTTGTTAATTTTCACCCAAAAATTAAGTCTACAGGAAGGTTTTTATTACACGAGCTGTTTTAAATTAATCGAGTTATATATGATAAAAAATCAAAAAATTTATAAACTTAAATTTATAATTTTATTTTGCATTATATGTTTAATTAGGCTCAAAATAAACCATTTTTTGATCATTTTCACCCAAAAATAAAGTCTGCAGGAAGGTTTATATTGCACGAGCTATTTTAAATTAAACGACTGAGTTATAAAAATGATAAAAATCAAAGATTAAAGAAATTTAAATTAAATTAAATGTGACCTGTATGTTAATAGCTGGTTGTGTTTGAATAGTTTTGTAAAAACAATGGTCATTTCGGAAAATTCTTTATTAACAAAATGATCCCACAATTATAAAATCCTTCAAAAATGTCCTAGCGCCTACAGAAATATTGTATTTAGCTACATAATACGTGCGTTTCTTGCCGGATTGGCTGCACTTTGAGCTGGAGCCCTTATCTTTCTTACTACCTTTGGAATCTTTTGAACCCTTTGCGGTTTTAGGATTAGGTGGTGGAGGTGGGTATCCAAATCGAACTGTGATGGATTGTTTGGCGTGTGGTGCGACTACGTATTCAGACGGACTTTCCCCGTTACCAAGCGTTTCGAAAAATGTTTTCGATTCAGAGGGACGCGCTTTGAAGCTCGTTTCTAGAGAGTATATTTCATCTTGTGTGAACTCCGCGGAAAATTTTGGAGGTGGTTTCTTCCCTGTTTTACTTGAAGCTTTAGACTTGCCAGCTTTAGACTTTTCTTTGGGATCAGGTGGCGGTAGCGGTTTTGTCAGCATCTCGCCTTCCAATTCGCAAGTTTTTGTGAGGAGCAGTGGTACTGCAGCAGCACTCTTGTTGATAATCTATTGGAAGTAAGGTAGATATATTAAATGGGTTTTTTAATGGATTGTTCTGGATATTTGTTGATAATCTATTGGAAGTAAGGTAGATAAATTAAATGGATTTTTAATGGACATTTAAGACTGATATAGTTCTTTAGAGTGTTTATTTATAATACAGGACATGGCAATCCAAAAATCTTCTAAATAAAATTAAAGAAACTATGCTGTTATTTATCAAATTATTATTAAATCCTTGGCTTCTTCCGGTGGCGTAAAACCGACTGTTCGTTTATTATCACCCAAGAAGGCGAAGTTTGCTGGGATGCTGAAGGGATTATCTTAATTGAGTATATGCCAAAAACTAACTAGGAATGTACACAAGGAAAATCAGGAACTTGGAAGTGGCTGTACAAGCAAAAAAAAACAATTATGGTCAGAAAACCCTGCTTCTACATAATAACTGGATGGATGCATAAAGCACGAATTGTTCATGAATTCGGCTTTCAAAAATTACCACACTCGACCTCTCTTCCTCTCCTGTAACTGATATTTCTTCCAAAACTAAAAAAAACTCTTGAGAGGGTGATTGCGTAAATATAATTTAGTTTGTCCTCTAACTCCTTGTTTTCATGACTAGGTAGCTAACGTAAAAAATACTCCTATCGTATATAACGAGCTGTACTTAGTAGAAAAAAGTGTAACTCTAAAAGAAAAGGTACACGAACAAGGGTTGACTTTCATAGACAGCACTAGTTCATACGAAAAATAGAAATTAACAATTAAGTCTATCTCTAAATATAACCTATGTCTTTTAGGAATTTCACTTACCTCAAATGTACAATTGGTGCATTTATTTTTGGGTGCGTCCACTCTAGAAACTAGGAAATTCGGCTTGAAGTCAATATCGACAGTAACGCCCATGCCTTTGAGGATAATTGGACAAATTGATGGGCCTGACTTAATCTCCAAATATTCGCAGTTCTGAAAGTAGTAGATTATGTTGGAAAATAAAAATTAATTTTAAAAGAAAATGTTTTGTATCATTGAGAGGTCGGAAATTTATTTATAAGTTTGAAGCCTCTGTTTGTACTGTAATTTGGGATAATAAAGTATGTTCTATGCATGAATTCTAAAATACAGACATTCAAAAGTTCAACGTGCAAAATACCGACAGTATGAAATTCGGACAGGTTCGAAACCAAAAGGCAAAGAAGACCACGACCACCTTTCGCAAAGAATCTACTAAACTTTCAACCGCCGTCTCAGTTTCAATTTCAACTTTTGCAAGTCATACCTTTGAAGATAATGAAGATAACTCATTAGAGTCTTTATAATTGAGTTTTTCATACTTTATTATTAATTAAGAGTAACAATAAGAAATAAGAATAACACCAAAAATCTTAAAATTGCATCATTATGAATACGTATTTTTGCAGGAATGCGTGATAATACAAATTTCAACTTTTACAAGCCATATCTTTAAAGATATCTCATCGGAGTATTTATAATTGAGCTTTTCATATATTACCATCATGATAGATGCACATGGAAGACAGTGGTGGTTGAAATATCATTGCTTTCTTGTGAAATTGTGGTATAGTCTATATATTGCTGAATCTAATTAATGTTAGAAACACTTATTCTATATAGAAATGAATGTAGAATCCAAATATTCAATCAATTTTTTCATATCGTTACCCTTTTCCATGATAGATGCACTTGGAAGACTGTGGTAGTTGAAGTGCTACAATCTATATATTCCTGAATATAATTAATATTAGAAACACTTATTCTATATAGAAATGAATATAGAATCTAAACATTCAATCAATTTTTTCATAACGTTATCCATTTCCATGATAGATACACATGGAAGACAGTGGTAGTTGAAATATCCTTTCTTTCTTGTGAAATTGTGCTATAATCTATATATTCCTGAATATAATTAATATTAGAAACATTTATTCTATATAGAAATGAATATAGAATCCAAATATTCAATCAATTTTTTCATAACGTTATCCATTTCCATGATAGATGCACATGGAAGACAGTGGTAGTTGAAATATCCTTTCTTTCTTGTGAAATTGTGCTATAATCTATATATTCCTGAATATAATTAATATTAGAAACACTTATTCTATATAGAAATGAATATAGAATCCAAATATTCAATCAATTTTTTCATAACGTTATCCATTTCCATGATAGATGCACATGGAAGACAGTGGTAGTAGAAATATCCTTTCTTTCTTGTGAAATTGTGCTATAATCTATATATTCCTGAATATAATTAATATTAGAAACACTTATTCTATATAGAAATGAATATAGAATCCAAATATTCAATCAATTTTTTCATAACGTTATCGATTTCCATGATAGATGCACATAGAAGTCAGTGGTAGTTGAATATCCTTTCTTTCTTGTGAAATTGTGCTATACTCTATATATTCCTGAATCTAATTAATGTTAGAAACACTTATTCTATATAGAAATGAATATAGAATCCAAATATTGAATCAATTTTTTCATAACGTTATCGATTTCCATGATAGATGCACATAGAAGACAGTGGTAGTTGAAATATCCTTTCTTTCTTGTGAAATTGTGCTATACTCTATATATTCCTGAATCTAATTAATGTTAGAAACACTTATTCTATATAGAAATGAATATAGAATCCAAATATTCAATCAATTTTTTCATAACGTTATCCATTTCCATGATAGATGCACATGGAAGACAGTGGTAGTTGAAATATCCTTTCTTTCTTGTGAAATTGTGCTATACTCTATATATTCCTGTATCTAATTAATGTTAGAAACACTTATTCTATATAGAAATGAATATAGAATCCAAATATTCAATCAATTTTTTCATATCGTTACCCTTTTCCATGATAGATGCACATGGAAGACAGTGGTAGTTGAAATATCCTTTCTTTCTTGTGAAATTGTGCTATACTCTATATATTCCTGAATCTGATTAATGTTAGAAACACTTATTCTATATAGAAATGAATATAGAATCCAAATATTCAATCAATTTTTTCATAACGTTATCCATTTCCATGATAGATGCACATGGAAGACAGTGGTAGTTGAAATATCCTTTCTTTCTTTCTTGTGAAATTATGCTATAATCTATATATTCCTGAATATAATTAATATTAGAAACACTTATTCTATATAGAAATGAATATAGAATCCAAATATTCAATCAATTTTTTCATAACGTTATCCATTTCCATGATAGATGCACATGGAAGACAGTGGTAGTTGAAATATCCTTTCTTTCTTGTGAAATTATGCTATAATCTATATATTCCTGAATATAATTAATATTAGAAACACTTATTCTATATAGAAATGAATATAGAATCCAAATATTCAATCAATTTTTTCATAACGTTATCCATTTCCATGATAGATGCACATGGAAGACAGTGGTAGTTGAAATATCCTTTCCTTCTTGTGAAATTGTGCTATACTCTATATATTCCTGAATCTAATTAATGTTAGAAACGTTTATTCTATATAGAAATGAATATAGAATCCAAATATTCAATCAATTTTTTTATAACGTCATCCATTTCCATGATAGATGCACATGGAAGACAGTGGTAGTTGAAATGTCCTTTCTTTCTTGTGAAATTGTGCTATAATCTATATATTCCTGAATATAATTAATATTAGAAACACTTATTCTATATAGAAATGAATATAGAATCTAAATATTCAATCAATTTTTTCATAACGTTATCCATTTCCATGATAGATGCACATGGAAGACAGTGGTAGTTGAAATATCCTTTCTTTCTTGTGAAATTGTGCTATAATCTATATATTCCTGAATATAATTAATATTAAAAACATTTATTCTATATAGAAATGAATATAGAATCCAAATATTCAATCAATTTTTTCATAACGTTATCCATTTCCATGATAGATGCACATGGAAGACAGTGGTAGTTGAAATATCCTTTCTTTCTTGTGAAATTGTGCTATAATCTATATATTCCTGAATATAATTAATATTAGAAACACTTATTCTATATAGAAATGAATATAGAATCCAAATATTCAATCAATTTTTTCATAACGTTATCCATTTCGATGATAGATGCACATGGAAGACAGTGGTAGTTGAAATATCCTTTCTTGCTTGTGAAGTTGTGCTATAATCTATATATTCCTGAATATAATTAATATTAGAAACATTTATTCTATATAGAAATGAATATAGAATCCAAATATTCAATCAATTTTTTCATAACGTTATCCATTTCCATGATAGATGCACATGGAAGACAGTGGTAGTTGAAATATCCTTTCTTGCTTGTGAAATTGTGCTATAATCTATATATTCCTGAATATAATTAATATTAGAAACATTTATTCTATATAGAAATGAATATAGAATCCAAATATTCAATCAATTTTTTCATAACGTTATCCATTTCCATGATAGATGCACATGGAAGACAGTGGTAGTTGAAATATTCTTTCTTTCTTGTGAAATTGTGCTATACTCTATATATTCCTGAATCTAATTAATGTTAGAAACACTTATTCTGTATAGAAATGAATATAGAATCCAAATATTCAATCAATTTTTTCATATCGTTACCCTTTTCCATGATAGATGCACTTGGAAGACTGTGGTAGTTGAAATATCCTTTCTTGCTTGTGAAATTGTGCTATAATATATATATTCCTGAATATAAGTAATATTAGAAACACTTATTCTATATAGAAATGAATATAGAATCCAAATATTCAATCAATTTTTTCATAACGTTATCCATTTCCATGATAGATGCACATGGAAGACAGTGGTAGTTGAAATGTCCTTTCTTTCTTTTGAAATTGTGCTATAATCTATATATTCCTGAATATAATTAATATTAGAAACATTTATTCTATATAGAAATGAATATAGAATCCAAATATTCAATCAATTTTTTCATAACGTTATCCATTTCCATGATAGATGCACATGGAAGACAGTGGTAGTTGAAATATCCTTTCTTTCTTGTGAAATTGTGCTATAATCTATATATTCCTGAATATAATTAATATTAGAAACACTTATTCTATATAGAAATGAATATAGAATCCAAATATTCAATCAATTTTTTCATAACGTTATCCATTTCCATGATAGATGCACATGGAAGACATTGGTAGTTGAAATATCCTTTCTTTCTTGTGAAATTGTGCTATACTCTATATATTCCTGAATCTATCTAATTAATGTTAGAAACACTTATTCTATATAGAAATGAATATAGAATCCAAATATTCAATCAATTTTTTCATAACGTCATCCATTTCCATGATAGATGCACATGGAAGACAGTGGTAGTTGAAATATTCTTTCTTTCTTGTGAAATTGTGCTATACTCTATATATTCCTGAATCTAATTAATGTTAGAAACACTTATTCTGTATAGAAATGAATATAGAATCCAAATATTCAATCAATTTTTTCATATCGTTACCCTTTTCCATGATAGATGCACTTGGAAGACTGTGGTAGTTGAAATATCCTTTCTTGCTTGTGAAATTGTGCTATAATCTATATATTCCTGAATATAATTAATATTAGAAACACTTATTCTATATAGAAATGAATATAAATCCAAATATTCAATCAATTTTTTCATAACGTTATCCATTTCCATGATAGATGCACATGGAAGACAGTGGTAGTTGAAATATCCTTTCTTTCTTGTGAAATTGTGCTATAATCTATATATTCCTGAATATAATTAATATTAGAAACACTTATTCTATATAGAAATGAATATAGAATCCAAATATTCAATCAATTTTTTCATAACGTTATCGATTTCCATGATAGATGCACATGGAAGACAGTGGTAGTTGAAATATCCTTTCTTTCTTGTGAAATTGTGCTATAATCTATATATTCCTGAATATAATTAATATTAGAAACACTTATTCTATATAGAAATGAATATAGAATCCAAATATTCAATCAATTTTTTCATAACGTTATCCATTTCCATGATAGATGCACATGGAAGACAGTGGTAGTTGAAATATCCTTTCTTTCTTGTGAAATTGTGCTATAATCTATATATTCCTGAATATAATTAATATTAGAAACACTTATTCTATATAGAAATGAATATAAATCCAAATATTCAATCAATTTTTTCATAACGTTATCCATTTCCATGATAGATGCACATGGAAGACAGTGGTAGTTGAAATATCCTTTCTTTCTTGTGAAATTGTGCTATAATCTATATATTCCTGAATATAATTAATATTAGAAACACTTATTTTATATAGAAATGAATATAGAATCCAAATATTCAATCAATTTTTTCATAACGTTATCCATTTCCATGATAGATGCACATGGAAGACAGTGGTAGTTGAAATATCCTTGCTTTCTTGTGAAATTGTGCTATACTCTATATATTCCTGAATCTAATTAATGTTAGAAACACTTATTCTGTATAGAAATGAATATAGAATCTAAATATTCAATCAATTTTTTCATAACGTTATCCATTTCCATGATAGATGCACATGGAAGACAGTGGTAGTTGAAATATCCTTTCTTTCTTGTGAAATTGTGCTATAATCTATATATTCCTGAATATAATTAATATTAGAAACACTTATTCTATATAGAAATGAATATAGAATCCAAATATTCAATCAATTTTTTCATAACGTTATCCATTTCCATGATAGATGCACATGGAAGACATTGGTAGTTGAAATATCCTTTCTTTCTTGTGAAATTGTGCTATAATCTATATATTCCTGAATATAATTAATATTAGAAACATTTATTCTATATAGAAATGAATATAGAATCCAAATATTCAATCAATTTTTTCATAACGTTATCCATTTCGATGATAGATGCACATGGAAGACAGTGGTAGTTGAAATATCCTTGCTTTCTTGTGAAATTGTGCTATACTCTATATATTCCTGAATCTAATTAATGTTAGAAACACTTATTCTGTATAGAAATGAATATAGAATCTAAATATTCAATCAATTTTTTCATAACGTTATCCATTTCCATGATAGATGCACATGGAAGACAGTGGTAGTTGAAATATCCTTTCTTTCTTGTGAAATTGTGCTATAATCTATATATTCCTGAATATAATTAATATTAGAAACACTTATTCTATATAGAAATGAATATAGAATCCAAATATTCAATCAATTTTTTCATAACGTTATCCATTTCCATGATAGATGCACATGGAAGACAGTGGTAGTTGAAATATTCTTTCTTTCTTGTGAAATTGTGCTATACTCTATATATTCCTGAATCTAATTAATGTTAGAAACACTTATTCTGTATAGAAATGAATATAGAATCCAAATATTCAATCAATTTTTTCATATCGTTACCCTTTTCCATGATAGATGCACTTGGAAGACTGTGGTAGTTGAAATATCCTTTCTTGCTTGTGAAATTGTGCTATAATATATATATTCCTGAATATAAGTAATATTAGAAACACTTATTCTATATAGAAATGAATATAGAATCCAAGTATTCAATCAATTTTTTCATAACGTTATCCATTTCCATGATAGATGCACATGGAAGACAGTGGTAGTTGAAATATCCTTTCTTTCTTGTGAAATTGTGCTATACTCTATATATTCCTGAATCTAATTAATGTTAGAAACACTTATTCTGTATAGAAATGAATATAGAATCTAAATATTCAATCAATTTTTTCATAACGTTATCCATTTCCATGATAGATGCACATGGAAGACAGTGGTAGTTGAAATATCCTTTCTTTCTTGTGAAATTGTGCTATAATCTATATATTCCTGAATATAATTAATATTAGAAACACTTATTCTATATAGAAATGAATATAGAATCCAAATATTCAATCAATTTTTTCATAACGATATCCATTTCCATGATAGATGCACATGGAAGACAGTGGTAGTTGAAATGTCCTTTCTTTGTTGTGAAATTGTGCTATAATCTATATATTCCTGAATATAATTAATATTAGAAACATTTATTCTATATAGAAATGAATATAGAATCCAAATATTCAATCAATTTTTTCATAACGTTATCCATTTCCATGATAGATGCACATGGAAGACAGTGGTAGTTGAAATATCCTTTCTTTCTTGCGAAATTGTGCTATAATCTATATATTCCTGAATATAATTAATATTAGAAACATTTATTCTATATAGAAATGAATATAGAATCCAAATATTCAATCAATTTTTTCATAACGTTATCCATTTCCATGATAGATGCACATGGAAGACAGTGGTAGTTGAAATATCCTTTCTTTCTTGTGAAATTGTGCTATAATCTATATATTCCTGAATATAATTAATATTAGAAACACTTATTCTATATAGAAATGAATATAGAATCTAAATATTCAATCAATTTTTTCATAACGTTATCCATTTCCATGATAGATGCACATGGAAGACAGTGGTAGTTGAAATATCCTTTCTTTCTTGTGAAATTGTGCTATACTCTATATATTCCTGAATCTAATTAATGTTAGAAACACTTATTCTATATAGAAATGAATATAGAATCCAAATATTCAATCAATTTTTTCATAACGTTATCCATTTCCATGATAGATGCACATGGAAGACAGTGGTAGTTGAAATATCCTTTCTTTCTTGTGAAATTGTGCTATAATCTATATATTCCTGAATATAATTAATATTAGAAACACTTATTCTATATAGAAATGAATATAGAATCCAAATATTCAATCAATTTTTTCATAACGTCATCCATTTCCATGATAGATGCACATGGAAGACAGTGGTAGTTGAAATATCCTTTCTTTCTTGTGAAATTGTGCTATAATCTATATATTCCTGAATATAATTAATATTAGAAACACTTATTCTATATAGAAATGAATATAGAATCCAAATATTCAATCAATTTTTTCATAACGTTATCCATTTCCATGATAGATGCACATGGAAGACAGTGGTAGTTGAAATATCCTTTCTTTCTTGTGAAATTATGCTATAATCTATATATTCCTGAATATAATTAATATTAGAAACACTTATTCTATATAGAAATGAATATAGAATCCAAATATTCAATCAATTTTTTCATAACGTTATCCATTTCCATGATAGATGCACATGGAAGACAGTGGTAGTTGAAATATCCTTTCTTTCTTGTGAAATTGTGCTATACTCTATATATTCCTGAATATAATTAATATTAGAAACACTTATTCTATATAGAAATGAATATAGAATCCAAATATTCAATCAATTTTTTCATATCGTTACCCTTTTCCATGATAGATGCACTTGGAAGACAGTGGTAGTTGAAATATCCTTTCTTTCTTGTGAAATTGCGCTATACTCTATATATTCCTAAATCTAATTAATGTTAGAAACACTTATTCTATATAGAAATGAATATAGAATCCAAATATTCAATCAATTTTTTCATAACGTTATCCATTTCCATGATAGATGCACATGGAAGACAGTGGTAGTTGAAATATCCTTTCTTTCTTGTGAAATTGTGCTATACTCTATATATTCCTGAATCTAATTAATGTTAGAAACACTTATTCTATATAGAAATGAATATAGAATCCAAATATTCAATCAATTTTTTCATAACGTTATCCATTTCCATGATAGATGCACATGGAAGACAGTGGTAGTTGAAATATCCTTTCTTTCTTGTGAAATTGTGCTATACTCTATATATTCCTGAATATAATTAATATTAGAAACACTTACTCTATATAGAATTGAATATAGAATCCAAATATTCAATCAATTTTTTCATAACGTTATCCATTTCCATGATAGATGCACATGGAAGACAGTGGTAGTAGAAATATCCTTTCTTTCTTGTGAAATTGTGCTATAATCTATATATTCCTGAATATAATTAATATTAGAAACACTTATTCTATATAGAAATGAATATAGAATCCAAATATTGAATCAATTTTTTCATAACGTTATCCATTTCCATGATAGATGCACATGGAAGACAGTGGTAGTTGAAATATCCTTTCTTTCTTGTGAAATTGTGCTATACTCTATATATTCCTGAATCTAATTAATGTTAGAAACACTTATTCTATATAGAAATGAATATAGAATCCAAATATTCAATCAATTTTTTCATAACGTTATCCATTTCCATGATAGATGCACATGGAAGACAGTGGTAGTTGAAATATCCTTTCTTTCTTGTGAAATTGTGCTATACTCTATATATTCCTGAATATAATTAATATTAGAAACACTTACTCTATATAGAATTGAATATAGAATCCAAATATTCAATCAATTTTTTCATAACGTTATCCATTTCCATGATAGATGCACATGGAAGACAGTGGTAGTAGAAATATCCTTTCTTTCTTGTGAAATTGTGCTATAATCTATATATTCCTGAATATAATTAATATTAGAAACACTTATTCTATATAGAAATGAATATAGAATCCAAATATTGAATCAATTTTTTCATAACGTTATCCATTTCCATGATAGATGCACATGGAAGACAGTGGTAGTTGAAATATCCTTTCTTTCTTGTGAAATTGTGCTATAATCTATATATTCCTGAATATAATTAATATTAGAAACATTTATTCTATATAGAAATGAATATAGAATCCAAATATTCAATCAATTTTTTCATAACGTTATCCATTTCCATGATAGATGCACTTGGAAGAATGTGGTAGTTGAAATATCATTGCTTTCTTGTGAAATTGTGCTATAATCTATATATTCCTGAATATAATTAATATTAGAAACATATATTCTACATAGAAATGAATATAGAATTCAAATATTGAATCAATTTTTTCATAGCATTACCCATTTACATGATAGATGCACATAGAAGACAATGGTATTGTATTGTTGAAATTGAACGAGACGCATGTAAGGGAAGTGCTCGAAGAACACGGATTCAGCGAATCACACGATTCATCTGAATCAGTGTTCTTCTAGCACCTCACTTACATGCATGTCTCGTTCAACTTCAACAATACAGGATTTCGATACTATCGGGAATTTGAGTAGCGGTATCTGGATTCGGAATGTCGATATATTGAATGTCGGGATTATGAATGCCAGCCTTTTCTTACTATCATATGGACCCAGAAGCCTCCATGCTCTCCATTTTAACCAAAAAATAAATGCGGCGTTGGTGATAAATAAAAGATTCATTGTGAGATATAAAGAGACATCTTTTAAAAGTTCATCAAATATAAACTTGGTTTTTTCAAATTTCATAATTTCAAAAGTTGAATCAAGCAAGGCTTGTACTACGCCAATTGACATACACTGTCAGAAATTCCCCGTGTAGCCCTAACTGTCGCCAGACGCGCTGATGGAACACACCCGACATTTCGAGATTCTTCAAATTTTAGAAGAGATCTACGCCCAAGAATCAAGCTAGTGATGGCGGTGCGTTTGAAAAATCGGGGCATGGGCTACACGCCCCGCTTCTGCCCGGTGGGCTTCCATCCGGGATTGGACCGGACGGGCGCCATGACCTCCCGCAAGTTAACCGTCAGCCCTGGCCAGTACAAAATCACAACCGGCTGCCCGTGCCCTTTCAAGAAACAAACCGAGCCCATGTAAAACAACTACCAAATCAAAATAACTGAAAAATTACAAAACGTATTGTGTGCAGGTGGACGCGCCAGGTGCGAACCGCAGAGTTCTCAAAGAATCTGGGGTTTCGTTGTGGGGAACTGTTGGCCTACAGGGAGTTCATGTCACACCAACTCGGCCCGTACGCACATGAGATATCAGAAAAGATTTTCAAAAAAGAACCGTCGTCAAGTTGCAAGAATCAGGGGTTCGGACGACAGCGGCGGTTTTTCGGGTACCCCAACGATGACCCGACACCTGGTAAAATGATTTAATATGTATATTCAATCACATCGGCGATTTAATAATAAAAAAACAACATTCAAACCAAATTTAGCTTTTAGTTTCGACTTAAACTTTTTAAATTTAATATGGTCCATACCAAGGATAGTATATAAGGACGTAGAAGCTGCTGTTGACCAATCCGGTGACGGCAAAAACAATACGTCATCGAAATTCTATGTGATAGGGGTATTTGGAGGTAAATTTAAATTCAAACAGCATCTGGCTGGGATGTTTGATATCAAATTTATATTCCGGCACCGTTTGGGCTCGAATATTTTACATCAAATTTAGTTTACAGCACGATTGGGCGGAATTTTGGCGGCAAATTGAAGGACATCTATCTTTATATCTTTATATCTTTATATCTTTATATCTTTATATCTTTATATCTTTATATCTTTATATCTTTATATCTTTATATCTTTATATCTTTATATCTTTATATCTTTATATCTTTATATCTTTATATCTTTATATCTTTATATCTTTATATCTTTATATCTTTATATCTTTATATCTTTATATCTTTATATCTTTATATCTTTATATCTTTATATCTTTATATCTTTATATCTTTATATCTTTATATCTTTATATCTTTATATCTTTATATCTTTATATCTTTATATCTTTATATCTTTATATCTTTATATCTTTATATCTTTATATCTTTATATCTTTATATCTTTATATCTTTATATCTTTATATCTTTATATCTTTATATCTTTATATCTTTATATCTTTATATCTTTATATCTTTATATCTATATATCTTTATATCTTTATATCTTTATATCTTTATATCTTTATATCTTTATATCTTTATATCTTTATATCTTTATATCTTTATATCTTTATATCTTTATATCTTTATATCTTTATATCTTTATATCTTTATATCTTTATATCTTTATATCTTTATATCTTTATATCTTTATATCTTTATATCTTTATATCTTTATATCTTTATATCTTTATATCTTTATATCTTTATATCTTTATATCTTTATATCTTTATATCTTTATATCTTTATATCTTTATATCTTTATATCTTTATATCTTTATATCTTTATATCTTTATATCTTTATATCTTTATATCTTTATATCTTTATATCTTTATATCTTTATATCTTTATATCTTTATATCTTTATATCTTTATATCTTTATATCTATATATCTTTATATCTTTATATCTTTATATCTTTATATCTTTATATCTTTATATCTTTATATCTTTATATCTTTATATCTTTATATCTTTATATCTTTATATCTTTATATCTTTATATCTCTATATTAACCTTAACTTCACAGAAAACCTCTTAAAAAATTTTAATGCATGCACCATCTGGGATATTTGATATCACATTTAAATTCCCGCACGGTTCGGGCTCGAATATTTAACATCAAATTTAATTTACGGCACTAATGGGCGGGAATGTTGGCGGCAAATATAAGGACACTGTTCGATGCATGCCATATTATTAATATAAAGTAGTTTATTACAAATTTAAACATTTAAACCAATAGACTCAGCTTAGTTGTTTAGTGGATTGAGGCGCCGTCCGTCTCTTACTGAGCATTTGGGAGTATTAACTCTAACTTTAACTTCACAGAAATCCTCTCCAAAACGATGCATGTTGATTCGCGAAAATTCATCGTTTTCCAGAGGATTTCTGTGAAGTTAACGTTAATACCGGGTGACTACATAACTCTGAGCTTCTCCATTTACCGGTGGAAAAAGCCTTTAGGCCAACAGTTTTATGAAATTAGATGATGTAATTTTTAGGAATTTATAAAACGGACAAAATCGTGCATAACTTCAGTAAAGCGAAGTGCACGATAGGAAAAGAGGGCCGCTTCATGGAAAAGAAGAAGAGTTGGGCACTAGCTCCGAATCGATATGAAGTAAAGGATACGGGTTCGATGCAGGCGTTGGCTGAGAAAGTGGTGTCTAAACGGGGGCCTTATGACCTTTTTACTGGTCAGCGTGAACCCACCAACATCTTCAACAAGTTTTCACCGGGAAAGAGGTGCAGTCCTGATAAAATGTACCTGACTCCGACTGACCTTGACTATCTGTTTCATCATCCTGACAAGAGAAGGTTATTGCAATTTTCTTATTTAAAATTCAAATGATTCAGTCAAACTATTTAATTAATTATTTTAACAAGATTAGATTCAAAGATAGTTGCGTGAAATAATATTAGACGACGTTCAAGTCGTTTGTAAATTTCAGTCAAATTGTAAAGTTTCCCCATAATCATAATTAAACTTTTTCTTGAAACTGTAAGGAGTTTTATAGTAAAACGCCTGCAAATTTCTAATATATGTGCCTTATACTTATGGAGACATTTTACAATACGACTGAAATTTTCAGGCCATTCACGACGTGATCTCTCGATAAAGCGAGAGATCACGTCGTGAATGGTAGCCATTTTGTCATATATCACGTGGTTTAAATTGTAAAATTCTACATAACATTTTGTCATTCGCCCTAAATTCATATACTAAATTAAAGTGCCTGCAAATTCAGTCATATTGTAAAATATCTCTATAAACATTTTTTTTTTTACAATTTACACTTTTATAAAATTATTAGGTGTTTTATAAAATTTCTAATTTCTAACTAACAATTTTAATAAAAATGTAAATTGTAAAAAAAAACATACTTATGGAAATATTTTACAATACGACTAAAATTTTCAGGCGCTTTATCGAGAGATTACGTCGTAAATGGTAGCCATTTTTTCAAAAATCACGTGGTTTAAATTGCAAAATTCTACATATCATTTTGACATTAGCCCTAAATTCACATACTAAATTAAATTGCCTGAAAATTCAGTCATATTGTAAAATATCTGCATACATATTTTTTTTTATAATTTACACTTTTATAAATTTTTTAGGCATTTTATAAAATTTCTAGTTTCTAACGCCTAACAATTTTAATAAAAATGTAAATTGTAAAACAAAAACATACTTATGGAAATATTATACAATACGACTGACATTTTCAGGCGCTTTATCGAGAGATTACGTCGTCAATGGTAGCCATTTTCTCAAAAATCACGTGGTTTAAATTGTAAAATTCTACATATCATTTTGATATTCGCCCTAATTTCACATACTAAATTAAATTGTCTGAAAATTCAGTCATATTGTAAAATATCTCCATAAACATTTTTTTTTACAATTTACACTTTTATAAAATTATTAGGCGTTTTATAAAATTTCTAATTTCTAACTAACAATTTTAATAAAAATGTAAATTGTAAAAAAAAACATACTTATGGAAATATTTTACAATACGACTAAAATTTTCAGGCGCTTTATCGAGAGATTACGTCGTAAATGGTAGCCATTTTTTCAAAAATCACGTGGTTTAAATTGCAAAATTCTACATATCATTTTGACATTAGCCCTAAATTCACATACTAAATTAAATTGCCTGAAAATTCAGTCATATTGTAAAATATCTGCATACATATTTTTTTTTATAATTTACACTTTTATAAATTTTTTAGGCATTTTATAAAATTTCTAGTTTCTAACGCCTAACAATTTTAATAAAAATGTAAATTGTAAAACAAAAACATACTTATGGAAATATTATACAATACGACTGACATTTTCAGGCGCTTTATCGAGAGATTACGTCGTCAATGGTAGCCATTTTCTCAAAAATCACGTGGTTTAAATTGTAAAATTCTACATATCATTTTGATATTCGCCCTAATTTCACATACTAAATTAAATTGTCTGAAAATTCAGTCATATTGTAAAATATCTCCATAAACATTTTTTTTTACAATTTACACTTTTATAAAATTATTAGGCGTTTTATAAAATTTCTAATTTCTAACTAACAATTTTAATAAAAATGTAAATTGTAAAAAAAAACATACTTATGGAAATATTTTACAATACGACTAAAATTTTCAGGCGCTTTATCGAGAGATTACGTCGTAAATGGTAGCCATTTTTTCAAAAATCACGTGGTTTAAATTGCAAAATTCTACATATCATTTTGACATTAGCCCTAAATTCACATACTAAATTAAATTGCCTGAAAATTCAGTCATATTGTAAAATATCTGCATACATATTTTTTTTACAATTTACACTTTTATAAATTTTTTAGGCATTTTATAAAATTTCTAGTTTCTAACGCCTAACAATTTTAATAAAAATGTAAATTGTAAAACAAAAACATACTTATGGAAATATTTTACAATACGACTGACATTTTCAGGCGCTTTATCAAGAGATTACGTCGTCAATGGTAGCCATTTTCTCAAAAATCACGTGGTTTAAATTGTAAAATTCTACATATCATTTTGATATTCGCCCTAATTTCACATACTAAATTAAATTGTCTGAAAATTCAGTCATATTGTAAAATATCTCCATAAACATTTTTTTTTTACAATTTACACTTTTATAAAATTATTAGGCGTTTTATAAAATTTCTAGTTTCTAACGCCTAACAATTTTAATAACAATGTAAATTGTAAAATAAAACATACTTATGGAATTATTTTACAATACGACTAAAATTTTCAGGCACCTTATCGATAGATTACGTCGTCAACGGTAGCCATTTTCTCAAAAATCACGTGATTTAAATTGTAAAATTCTACATAACATTTTGACATTCGCCCTAATTTCATATACTAAATTAAATTGCCTGAAAATTCAATCATATTGTAAAATATCTCCATAAACATTTTTTTTACAATTTACACTTTTATAAAATTATTAGGCGTTTTATAAAATTTCTAGTTTCTAACGCCTAACAATTTTAATAACAATGTAAATTGTAAAATAAAACATACTTATGGAATTATTTTACAATACGACTAAAATTTTCAGGCACCTTATCGATAGATTACGTCGTCAACGGTAGCCATTTTCTCAAAAAATACGTGGTTTAAATTGTAAAATTCTACATAACATTTTGACATTCGCCCTAAATTCATATACTAAATTAAATTGCCTGAAAATTCAGTCATATTGCAAAATATCTTTATAAACATTCTTTTACAATTTACACTTTTATAAAACTATTAGGCGTTTTATAAAATTTCTAGTTTCTAACGCCTAACAATTTTAATAAAAATGTAAATTGTAAAAAAAAACATACTTATGGAAATATTTTACAATACGACTGAAATTTTCAGGCGGTTTATCGAGAGATATATATTAAAATTGTTAGATATTTCATACAACGCCTAATCATTGCTAAGATACCTGCTTGTAGAGAAATTTTACAATTTGACTGAAATATTTTTAATTAATTTAATTTAGTACGTGAATTAAGGGCGAATAGGAAAATGATATGTAGAATTTTATAATTTTAATCAAAATGAAATTTCTGATTACGTTAATACTTATTACACGACTGTATGTTACGCTGGTCGTGTTTACTAGCAGTGGTTTGTTACTACTAGTATCTTATCAGATACTGCTATATTATAGTAGTTAGTTTTTATGTTGTGGTTGGTAATGTTGATGAGCAGTTTTTTGTGAGGGAAATGCCAGTAAAGGTCCTTTATTTTTTTTAGTAGTTTTTTTTAGTAGTTTTTTTTAGTAGTTTTTTAAGTAGTTTTTAGTAGTTTTTTTTAGTAGTTTTTAGTAGTTTTTTTAATAGTTTTTTTAGTAGTTTATTGTAGTAGTTTTTTTTAGTAGTATTTAGTAGTTTTTTTAGTAGTTTTTAGTAGTTTTTTTAATAGCTTTTTTTAGTAGTTTTTAGTAGTTTATTTTAGTAGTTTTTTAGTAGTTTTTTTTAGTAGTTTTTAGTAGTTTTTTTAGTAGTTTTTAGTAGTTTTTTTTAGTAGTTTTTTTTAGTAGTTTTTAGTAGTTTTTTTTAGTAGTTTTTAGTAGTTTATTTTAGTAGTTTTTTTTAGTAGTTTTTTTTAGTAGTTTTTAGTAGTTTTTTTGAACTTTAATATATCTTTATATTGAAGAACTGGTCGTTTTTTGAAAGCAAAACGCTTCCTTTATTTTTTTTAGTAGTTTTTTTAGTAGTTTTTAGTAGTTTTTTTAATAGTTTTTTAGTAGTTTTTAGTAGTTTATTTTAGTAGTTTTTTTTAGTAGTTTTTAGTAGTTTTTTTTAGTAGTTTTTAGTAGTTTTTTTAATAGTTTTTTTTTAGTAGTTTATTTTAGTAGTTTTTTTTTAGTAGTTTTTAGTAGTTTTTTTTAGTAGTTTTTAGTAGTATTTTTAATAGTGTTTTTTAGTAGTTTTTAGTAGTTTATTTTAGTAGTTTTTTTTAGTAGTTTTTTTTTAGTAGTTTTTTTAGTAGTTTTTTTTTAGTAGTTTTTTTGAACTTTAATATATATCTTTATATTGAAGAACTGGTCGTTTTTTGAAAGCAAAACGCTTCCCACAAAAACCCACCGTGCGAATGATGTTGAACGACATCAGTCTGTGCTATCGAGATCCCATGGGGCCCAGTGCAGCCACATATTCGGTTCCCCTGGAGGGGTGAGAATGGCCCGTTTGGTGGGTTAAACTTGATTTCTCATTATATATTTGGTTTGCAGTGATTTTTTTCAAGTGCGTCATCTGTTGCCGGCGTCGTACGCGTTTGGGGAGACCAAAAAGGACAAGAGGTACGCGGACGAGTGGAAAATCTCGCCAGGACCGGGGCGGTATATTATTCATACGAAGACGAAGTGCGGCGTTGTTCGGGGTGGCACGAGTCCGTTCAAATCGAAAACGAAACGGACGGAATATAAAGCTCCTGTGTATAATTCTTTTTAATAAAATTTGTAGCTGTAGTTGTTGAAAGAGAAACTTGAGTAGAATTCAATATCATATGAAACTTATAGTTGATTCATACATACTTTATAATATACTAGATCTATAGCATCAAAATTTAAGAGGAGTTAGTTAGAAGACAATTGACTCATACTGATTGATTACCTAATATAACTAGCGCTAGAGGTGTTTGGTAGATTCGTACCTACTAACTCCAAGGTCTACAACTTGTACATAGGATAGGGTAATGGGATGAGTGAGTATCAAGTGTTGTGGTTCGTGTGTTAGTAACTATTCAGAATTCTTAAATTCTTAAATTAGTAGTAGTAGTAGTAGTAGTAGTAGTAGTTGTAGTAGTAGTTGTAGTTGTAGTTGTAGTAGTAGTAGTAGTTGTAGTAGTAGTAGTAGTAGTAGTAGTAGTAGTAGTAGTAGTAGTAGTAGTAGTTGTAGTAGTAGTTGTAGTAGTAGTTGTAGTAGTAGTTGTAGTAGTAGTTGCAGTAGTAGTTGTATTAGTAGTTGTAGTAGTAGTTGTTGTAGTAGTAGTTGTAGTTACTGTGCTTGTTTCAATTTGTAACTAGCTATCGATTTTTTCGGTACTTCTATCGTGTGTTATTGTATGTAAGTGTAGCATCTTAGTTTTGTGACAAAATTAAAATAATTTACCTCGCCCTCGTCTGATGGTGCATAAGTGACAGGAATCATTAAGAAGTACTCCGATGGCACCAAACCAACCGTCTCCAATGTACTGAAGGGGCCCGTTGGACACAAGATACTAAGCGTAGGCTGAATATTATACTCTGAAATTAAGAATATTCAGAAATAATACAACTAGTCTTCATTAGGTGTTTACTATACAAGGGAGAGGTCGTCAGAGTAATCGACGAAGAATATCGACTGATAGACGTTAAAGGAAAAAGAGGCCGAGTAATGGATGAACTCATGGACCAGATGATCGCGTCTGGTACGTACCTGTACATGCTACATAGTGATGGGTAGCTTCGAGAACTTTGAGATATTTTTAAATAACAATAACCTATCTAACTCAAAGAATTCCAATGGGGTGACTTGTTATATCAGAGAAATAGCAAATAATAATTATTTTCAACTTTACTGATTCATATCTTTGGAAATCATCAAGAAGAGACATTTTTCTAATGTGGTAACTAGTTATATCTGAGAAATAGCGACTAACAATAATTTTCAACTTTACTGATGCAGATGTAAATGATGAAGATATCTGATTGTGCAACATCTGACTTCGTAATAAATTTTTCAGTTAGAATTATCTGGATAACTAATGGCATTCCAAGGTGGTGACTAGTTATATTAGAGAAATAGGGAATAACAATATTTTTCAATTTTACTGATGCATATCTTTGGATATCATGATGATATCTGATTGTACAATCAATGTCTGAGTTCCTGATCAATTGTTCTATGAGAATCACCTGGACAAATCATCGTTTTCCAATGTGGTAATACGAAATACCACATGACGCACAGGACAGATACATGAACGGATACAATCGGATACCCAACGGTCACCCACAGCCAGGCGCATACCCCGTTATGGATTAACCAGATACAGAAGTCTTCTCCAGAAAACGAGAGAACCACAAACAAGACTAACATGACAAGATAAGAGACAAGAATGACGTGACGTGATATGGTGCTAGGGTACTTAGAGTGCCTTGAAGGCGGACAAGCCCCCTAGTGACAGAACATGAGTTTTTGGTTTATCCGGTAGGCGCCCCGGTAAGAACTCGGGCCGAATCCGGCACTACCCGTGTTTCTAACACCTAGTGATGATAGGGAGGCACGGGTGTCTTTCGAAGATTCCTCCTTACAGGACAAAAAAGGTGTTATGAAACTATGATTTATAAAAGAACTAATATTGTTACAAGAAATCTGCAGAAATTAAAAATATATAACTATATAATATGAATCGTGTTTGTGTTGCGGTGAGTATTGGCTGCATCAAATTAATAGTAAAATCTATAACTAACCTTGTATGTTCTGCAGTTTGATTATTTTCGTAACGTTAGCCCCGACGGATACATTTCCGAAATCCAACTCCTGCAGTTTGAGGTCGTGAACGTAATCCGGATGCACCACACGGCATTTGGATTCCAAAAACAATATATCTTCAGCACGATCCCTGCAATATAATTTACATTTACTAAAACTTCAACAATTCCCATTTATATTACAATTGATCGCCTTGGTAAATTATAGTGCAGCAAAACTCTGCAGTGATGAAATACGGCTGCAGGTCTCTCCACACATACATCTCTGCCTGGTAGAAATCGAGATAACCAATTATTATACTGCCTTCGTCGATTATTATTTCTGGTTCAACATACTCTGCCACGCCAGAAGATGCTGAATTAAAATAATATATAAATATAATACAACTAACCCCCTAGCCCGTCTACCATCTACCATCTACCATCTACCATCTACCATCTACCATCTACCATCTACCATCTACCATCTACCATCTACCATCTACCATCTACCATCTACCATCTACCATCTACCATCTACCATCTACCATCTACCATCTACCATCTACCATCTACCATCTACCATCTACCATCTACCATCTACCATCTACCATCTACCATCTACCATCTACCATCTACCATCTACCATCTACCATCTACCATCTACCATCTACCATCTACCATCTACCATCTAACATCTACCATCTACCATCTACCATCTACCATCTACTGTCTACCATCTACCATCTACCATCTACCACAATATATTTTGAAAAGCACATGGTTGACTTCAAAATCAATAATACTGTCTACTTACTGGATGTGTTTGCACCCTTATCCTTTTTACCACCTTTCTTCTCCGAATCCTTCTGGTTTTTTCCTTTTTTGCTCTGTTTCGCACGCAGTCCCTCCTGTTGTTTCTCCCACTTGAGACGAAGTTCCACTCGTTTGGCCTCCACCATTTCGAGAGCCCTTAAAGCACGAGCTTTCTCTTCCACAATTGTTTGTGGTATTTCCGGCCTAGCCACCAAATATAAGTTAATAGCCTAAAAATAGTTATAAGCCATTGGTCATAGTAGGGCCTGAACTGGGCCAATAATAAGTGACTACAGCCTCCACCCATCCCACATTCTCACTCCTTTCCCACCTCTTTCAAAATGTTAAATTAACTAAATGTTTACTTCACTGACTCATGTTAGATAGGTTATTGAAGATATAAAGATAATTGTATATGATGAAACATGAAAATTAGCATACAATACTTGTGTAAAATGTTTAGTGATTTCAAAAATCGTAATAAATCAAATTTTTGAATTATAATTTTTTACAAAAATATAGTAAGATTATCAATGAGTAAGCTATAAAATGAGATATGAAATATTAGTATAATTAAATTCATGAGGCTACCATGAGGTAAAGTTCAAGAAACGTTACTTGTGTAAATGTTTAGTGATTTAAAAAATCGTAATAATTAAAAAAAATAATTTAATTTTTTCCAAAAATATAATAAGATTCTCAATGAGTAAGCTACGAAATAAGATATAAAATGTTTGTATAATTCAATTCATGAGGCTACAATGAGGTAAAGTTCAAGAAACGTTACTAGTGTAAATGTTTAGTGATTTAAAAAATCGTAATGAATCAAATTTTTGAATTTTATTTTTTTCTAAAAATATAATAAAATTCTCAATGAATAATCTACAAAATGTAATATGAAATGTTTTCATAATTAAATTCATGAGGCCACAATGAGGTAAAGTTGAAGAAACGTTACTTGTGTAAATGTTTCGTGATTTAAAAATTCATAATAAATCAAATTTTTGAATTATATTTTTTTCCAAAAATATAATAAGATTCTCAATGAGTATGCTATAAAATGAGATATGAAATGTTTGTATAATTAAATTCATGAGGCTACAATGAGGTAAAGTTTAAGAAACGTTACTTGTGTAAATGTTTAGTGATTTAAAAAATCGTAATAATTAAAGTTTTTGAATTTTCATTTTTTTCAAAAATATAATAAGATTCTCAATGAGTAAGCTATAAAATGTGATATGAAATATTTTCATAATTAAATTCATGAGGCCACAAAGAGGTAAAGTTCAAGAAACGTTACTTGTGTAAATGTTTAGTGATTTAAAAAATCGTAATAATTAAAAAAATTTAATTTTAATTTTTTACAAAAATATAATAAGATTCTCAATGAGTAAGCTACGAAATAAGATATAAAATGTTTGTATAATTCAATTCATGAGGCTACAATAAGGTAAAGTTCAAGAAACGTTACTAGTGTAAATGTTTAGTGATTTAAAAAATCGTAATAAACCAAATTTTTGAATTTTATTTTTTTCTAAAAATATAATAAAATTCTCAATGAGTAAGCTACAAAATGAGATATGAAATGTTTGTAAAATTAAATTCATGAGGCCACAATGAGGTAAAGTTCAAGAAACGTTATTTGTGTAAATGTTTTGTGATTTAAAAAATCGTAATAAATCAAATTTTTGAATTATATATATTTTTTTAAATATAGTGTGGTTCTCATTGAGTAAGCTATAAAATGTGATATGAAATATTTTCATAATTAAATTCATGAGGCTACAATGAGGTAAAGTTCAAGAAAATTTACACAAGTAAATGTTTAGTGATTAAAAAAATCGTAATAAATCAAATTTTTGAATTTTATTTTTTTCTAAAAATATAGTAAAATACTCAATGAATAAGCTGCAAAATGTGATATGAAATGTTTTCATAATTAAATTCATGAGGCCACAATGAGGTAAAGTTCAAGAAACGTTATTTGTGTAAAATGTTTAGTGATTTAAAAAATCGTAATAAATCAAATTTTTGAATTTTAATTTTTTCCAAAAATATAATAAGATTCTCAATGAGTAAGCTACTAAATGAGATATGAAATGTTTGTATAATTAAATTAATGAGGCCAGAATGAGGTAAAGTTCAAAAACGTTACTTGTGTAAATGTATAGTGATTTAAAAAATCGTAATAAATCAAATTTTTAAATAATATTTTTTTCTAAACATATAATAACATTCTCAATGAATGAGCTACAAAATGTGATATGAAATGTTTTCATAATTAAATTAATGAGGCCACAATGAGGTAAAGTTCAAAAACGTTACTTGTGTAAATGTTTAGTGATTTAAAAAATCGAAATAAATACTTTATTTTTTTCCATAAATATAATTTTTGATTTGATTCTCAATGAGTAAACTATAAAATGAGATATGAAATGTTTTCATAATTAAATTCATGAGGCCACAATGAGGTAAAGTTCAAGAAACGTTACTTGTTTAAATGTTTAGTGATTTAAAAAATCGTAATAAATCAAATTTTCGAATTTTATTTTTTTCTAAATATATAATAAAATTCTCAATGAATAATCTACAAAATGTAATATAAAATGTTTTCATAATTAAATTCATGAGGCCATAATGAGGTAAAATTCAAGAAACGTTAGTTATGTAAATGTTTGGTGATTTAAAAAATTGTAATAAATCAAATTTTTGAATTATATTTTTTTCCAAAAATATAATAAGATTCTCAATGAGTAAGCTATAAAATGAGCTATGAAATATTTGCATAATTAAATTCATGAGGCCAGGATGAGGTAAAGTTCAAGAAACGTTACTTGTGTAAATGTTTAGTGATTTAAAAAATCGTAATAAATCAATTTCTTGAATTAGATTTGTGGAAACTCAAATAGTCAGAGTAATACACCGAAAAATCATTCGTGACAGGATAAGAAGTGAAAATCTAAGAGAAAGGAGTAATCTTATATGGCAAAGTGGATCCGAATCATAAGCAATCGATGGAAAGTGAAGGTAAACAAGATGACAGCTGGCTACGATAGCAAAGTATTCTCCTTTCCTATCTTGGCTAGACGCTCATCTGTCATCCTCACGTGCATTTTAGATCTTCTTCTTCTGGTTTGGATCCACTTTGCCACATCCTACAGATTACTCCTGTCGGTCAGGAGACCAGCAGGAAGAAGATGTCAAAGGAGACCGCCGAGGCGCTGGTAAAAGTGATGCACCTGATGGACATCGGAGGAGGCGAGAATGTAATGTAACCAGCAGGCTTAAAAACGATTAACTATGTTAACTGAAACTAGATTAAAGTTCTAATAAAATAAAGAATATACCTGTCCTGGATGAAGAACTCCTGTACAAGGCTCTATCTGAATCTCCTCTGAATTCCCAACAATCTCAAAATACGCCGTATGGTGGACTTTCATTTGCTTCTTCCTGTTCATCCACACGTGCGTAAAAGCCTTCAGTTGAATATTCATAACCGAATACGATCCACATGCAGTATCTGGAAAAATCACAGTTTGGCAGCTGAAATCACAAAGCGGCTGGTAAACAAATGCCCGCAACCACAACGAGTTCTTATGAGGTTCCGTTTTTTCCTCTTCTTCCTCCAGATTTTCTTCACTCGCTGACCGTATAACTTCCTTGCTTTTATACGCATCGTATTGCACAACATCCAGCACCACCTCCTCGGCTAGTTTAGCTAAATCCGCTGCTTCTTCCATAAATAAAGCGTCCAATAAACGTTCCTTACAAATGCCATCCGCGGGGATGTGTTTGAGTTGTCGCATTAACACCTGCATTTCATACATTATATTCTTGTCCCTTGGCGAGTCTGGGGTGGCTATAATACGCTCAAGCTGCTTCAGTTTGTTATTGGCCTTTTTTGGATCGAATTGCTACAAATTGAAGCAGTGGATAAGCTTTAGAAGAAGAAGAAATAATAATAAATATTATTAATTCTAACAATACTAAATAATAAGAAACTAAAGTAGCTACATGTAATCTTAGAGTTTTAGCTTTTAGCTTCATACCACATATGGCAGGGTTGTATAGAGTAGATAACTCTTGAGTTAACTTCAAATCCGTGATTCAAATTTCACTTTTTTGACAACTTTGACATATAATGTGACGAAGAAGCTAATAAAGCCCATCACAACTCCTTGCTTGACTGAGCCTCCCTACTAGAATGAATTTCACACCTTTGATCAATCGGTCAACTTTTTGCTGTTTCCGACCCCAACGCTATCAGTTATCGAGGGCTAGGGCTAGGGCAGATTTAGAAATTTGTTAAGGGTGCGTCGACATGCATTCTACACCTAAGGGTGCATCGACATGCCACACTATAGATACAACCCTGGCGTCCACGTGGCTGATGGGGAGAACACAAGGCTATACAAGCGAGCCATATGATATTAAATTTTGAACATATTACGAATGTTTAGTGTAGATTTTATAAAGCTATGTACCTTTTTTAGCGCTCCTAATTCTTTAACTGTACTGACACTGATGCGCACAATTTTCTCACCGAATGAGGGCCAAATGTCGCTCGCTCTTGGTGCGTAGTAGACTCGCAGAGATTTTCGTTCTAGGGGTTGGAGATGACCAAATCCAAAGTTTGGCATAATTGTAATGTACTGTAAATACAAAATCGATCACATAACTCACATACATCACGGTAAGCGATAGATACTGTATTTAGAAATACTTCACTCTAGTTCACCACTAGTAATTGCAAATTATTATGAACTTTTTAAGAGAAGATTAAATGAAGGTAATAAATGCAAGTATATCTTACTGGTGGTAGATCTAGAAATCCATACTGTTGCGGTGCTATCGAGCGGCTGCAGAGCTGTATATCTATCCATAAAGTCTCCGCAGTGCTACAGTACCCGAAATCAATCAAAGCCTCTTGATCCAACATCGACTTGTGAGTAGCCCCTATTGGATTCAACCAAAGCCCGCACTCATCCGAAATAGCGGCGAAAGCGTCCAGTTGAATCACAGGAGTATCTTCATATCCGCACGAATATATACAGACATAAATAGGGAACTCTAGAATCTGGTATTCTTTCTCGTAGTACTTCAAATTGTTTTCAAGTAGGTCGTTTCTGAAACTCAGTCAATCAGTTTACCTATACCTATAAAACTATATTAGTCCAATCAATAAATATATTGTAGAGTGCATGAAATATGCAAGAGTTTTTGACTTTGTTAGGGGTAGTTAGTAGATAAACATACTAAAAGTCCTCGCCCCTGGGAGGTAAGCATAAGGTAGGAAGGGCAGGTGAAGATTCCATTTTTAGGTTTTTCGATTATATCTCGGAAACGGTTGGCTGTGGAAAAATATGTTTTAAATAAAATTGAGAGATAATTAAATTTCCTATAAAATTGTTCCTATCCATATTTGTGGAACTTCTAACGGTTTTCTAGATATACCACCGTTTAATCCACCGTTTCCGAGATATGATTGAATCATCCAAAAATGGAATCTTCTCCTCCCCCACCTTATGCTCACTTCCCAAGGGTGGAGACTTAGTATGTTCACCTACTAACTACTCCTAACACAGTCTCTAGTCTCTAGTCTCTAGTTTCTAGTCTCTAGTCTCTAGTCTCTAGTCTCTAGTCTCTAGTCTCTAGTCTCTAGTCTCTAGTCTCTAGTCTCTAGTCTCTAGTCTCTAGTCTCTAGTCTCTAGTCTCTAGTCTCTAGTCTCTAGTCTCTAGTCTCTAGTCTCTAGTCTCTAGTCTCTAGTCTCTAGTCTCTAGTCTCTAGTCTCTAGTCTCTAGTCTCTAGTCTCTAGTCTCTAGTCTCTAGTCTCTAGTCTCTAGTCTCTAGTCTCTAGTCTCTAGTATCTAGTCTCTAGTCTCTAGTCTCTAGTCTCTAGTCTTTAGTCTTTAGTCTCTAGTCTTTAGTCTTTAGTCTCTAGTCTCTAGTCTCTAGTCTCTAGTCTCTAGTCTCTAGTCTCTAGTCTCTAGTCTCTAGTTTCTAGTCTCTAGTATCTGGTATTTAGTATCTAATATCTAGTAGTATCTAGTGTCTAGTGTCTAGTATGTAGTATGTAGTATCTAGTATTTAATATCTACTATCTAGTATCTAGTATCTACTATCTAGTATCTAGTATCTAGTATCTAGTATCTAGTATCTACTATCTAGTATCTAGTATCTAGTATCTAGTATCTAGTATCTAGTATCTAGTATCCAGTATCTATTATCTAGTATCTAGTATCTAGTATCTAGTATCTAGTATCTCTTATCTAGTATCTAGTATCTAGTATCCAGTATCTAGTATCTAGTATCTAGTATCTAGTATCTAGTATCTAGTATCTAGTATCTAGTATCTAGTATCTAGTATCTAGTATCTAGTATCTAGTATCTCTTATCTAGTATCTAGTATCTAGTGTCTAGTATCTAGTATCTAGTATCTAGTATCTAGTATCTAGTATCTAGTATCTAGTATCTAGTATCTAGTATATAGTATCTAGTATCTAGTATCTAGTATCTAGTATCTAGTATCTAGTATCTAGTATCTAGTATCTAGTATCTAGTATCTAGTATCTAGTATCTAGTATCTCTTATCTAGTATCTAGTATCTAGTGTCTAGTATCTAGTATCTAGTATCTAGTATCTAGTATCTAGTATATAGTATCTAGTATCTAGTATCTAGTATCTAGTATCTAGTATCTAGTATCTAGTATCTAGTATCTAGTATCTAGTATCTAGTATCTAGTATCTAGTATCTAGTATATAGTATCTAGTATCTAGTATATAGTATCTAGTATCTAGTATCTAGTATCTAGTATCTAGTATCTAGTATCTAGTATCTAGTATCTAGTATCTAGTACCTAGTATCTAGTATCTAGTATCTAGTATCTAGTATCTAGTATCTAGTATCTAGTATCTAGTATCTTGTATCTTGTATCTAGTATCTAGTATCTAGTATCTAGTATCTCTTATCTAGTATCTAGTATCTAGTGTCTAGTGTCTAGCATCTAGTATCTAGTATCTAGTATCTAGTATCTAGTATCTAGTATCTAGTATCTAGTATCTAGTTTCTAGTATCTAGTATCTAGTATCTAGTATCTCTTATCTAGTATCTAGTATCTAGTATCTAGTATCTAGTATCTAGTATCTAGTATCTAGTATCTAGTATCTAGTTTCTAGTATCTAGTATCTAGTATCTAGTATCTAGTATCTAGTATCTAGTATCTAGTATCTAGTATCTAGTATCTAGTATCTAGTATCTAGTATCTAGTATCTAGTATCTAGTATCTAGTATCTAGTATCTAGTGTCTAGTGTCTAGTATCTAGTATCTAGTATCTAGTTTCTAGTATCTAGTATCTAGTATCTCTTATCTAGTATCTAGTATCTAGTATCTAGTATCTAGTATCTAGTATCTAGTATCTAGTATCTAGTATCTAGTATCTAGTATCTAGTATCTAGTATCTAGTATCTAGTATCTAGTATCTAGTATCTAGTATCTAGTATCTAGTATCTAGTATCTAGTATCTAGTATCTAGTATCTAGTATCTAGTATCTAGTATCTAGTATCTAGTCCTGAAGTCAAAAACTCTCGCATATTTCATGCATTTTACACCCAATTTTTGAGCATTCATTGACTGGACTATTTGTATAAATTTTACCGTGGAGAAAACTTGATGGTAACTTTATGGTTAATTTTAGGCTGCAGCGTTAAATCTGATGGCGTGCATTTTAGATATTCTCTCATGGTGGGAGTGAAGCGTATGCGTACTTTGTGTGGCAAATTGGTGGGATTGTGCAAGTCGAAATTGACTTGGTAGATGGAACCGTGGATGCACACACCGAAATCTATGATGGTCGGATCGATGCAGAGGAAGTGGCCGGTGAGGCAGCCATTTACAATCAAATCCTGAAAAAAAAACACAGGATGTAATTAATACAGGAGGGCCTTAGAAGGACTATATTTGAAAATGTCTCTATATATATGATTTTATGGAATAATAAATAATAATAAATAATAATAAATAATAATAAATAATAATAAATAATAATAAATAATAATAAATAATAATAAATAATAATAAATAATAATAAATAATAAGAAATAATAAGAAATAATAATAAATAATAATAAATAATAATAAATAATAATAAATAATAATAAATAATAATAATAAATAATAATTAATTATAATTAATTATAATAAATTATAATAAATTATAATTAATTATAATAAATTATAATAAATTATAATAAATTATAATAAATTATAATACATTATAATAAATTATAATAAATTATAATAAATGATAATAAATGATAATAAATGATAATAAATGATAATAAATGATAATAAATGATAATAAATGATAATAAATGATAATAAATGATAATAAATGATAATAAATGATAATAAATGATAATAAATGATAATAAATGATAATAAATGATAATAATCAATGATAATAAATGATAATAAATGATAATAAATGATAATAAATGATAATAAATGATAATAAATGATAATAAATGATAATAATCAATGATAATCAATGATAATCAATGATAATAAATGATAATAAATGATAATAAATGATAATAAATGATCATAAATGATCATAAATGATAATAAATGATAATAAATGATAATAAATGATAATAAATGATAATAAATCATAATAAATGATCATAAATGATCATAAATGATCATAAATGATAATAAATGATAATAAATGATAAGAAATGATAAGAAATGATAAGAAATGATAAGAAATGTTAAGAAATGATAAGAAATGATAAGAAATGATAAGAAATGATAAGAAATGATAAGAAATGATAAGAAATGATAAGAAATGATAAGAAATGATAATATATAATAATATATAATAATAAATAATAATAAATAATAATAAATAATAATAAATAATAATAAATAATAATAAATAATAATAAATAATAATAAATAATAATAAATAATAATAAATAATAATAAATAATAATAAATAATAATAAATAATAATAAATAATAATAAATAATAATAAATAATAATAAATAATAATAATAAATAATAAATAATAAATAATAAATAATAATAAATAATAATAAATAACAATAAATAATAACAATAAATAATAATAAAAATAATAATAAATAATAATAAAAAATAATAAAAAATAATAAAAAATAATAAAAAATAATAAAAAATAATAAAAAATAATAATAAATAATAGTAAATAATAATAATAATAAATAATTAATAATAATAATAAATAATAATAATAAATAATAATAAATAATGATAAATAATAATAAATAATTATAAATAATAATAAATAATAATAAATAATAATAAATAATAATAAATAATAAATAATAATAAATAATAATAAACAATAATAAATAATAATAAATAATAATAAATAATAATAAATAATAATAAATAATAATAAATAATAATAAATAATAATAAATAATAATAAATAATAATAAATAATAATAAATAATAATAAATAATAATAAATAATAATAAATAATAATAAATAATAATAAATAATAATAAATAATAATAAATAATAATAAATAATAATAAATAATAATAAATAATAATAATATTTAATTTATATTTAGTGATTTAATTCATACTTAGTGAGTCCATTAAATTAAAGGTAACAACCTACACCAGAAACAATTTCCTTGGTAGACCTACATGCAAAAGAAATAAAAAATGTATTTAATTATCTTACTTTTGATCCAATACAGTACAGTTTCCTATCGGGAAACCTCTCGTACACACTGAACTTGTAGGTCTCCACATGGTATCCAATATCTTCCATATTTTTAAACCACACCTTGATGGCCGTCGTGGATTTCCCGCGCAGATTTAAAATGGATCGCTCGAACTGGAAAGTGTTGAATACATTCTCCACGCACTCCTCAATTAAGTTCCGCGGAAACTCGTCAAGTTTCTCGACTTTCTCGGCGCCACAAATTGGAGATTCCTCTTCCGCAATGTCCATCAAGGAGATAATGTTGCGCCAGGCTTGCTCCACGGTGACCGGTGTGAAGAATTTCGATATGACCACGCGGCACTCTTTTAGTCCATTATTTTGTATCTGACTCAAGAGAAAGACAGACTTATGTGTATACTAGTATCATGACAGATCAAGAAAGCAATTACGATTATTTAATTTTGAAGAAGAAAACAATCTGTCTTTCTTTAGGATGTTGTTTTGTGACATGTGAAGACTTCCAGAGAAAAATATGTAGTATGTAGTATGTAGTATGTAGTATGTAGAATGTAGAATGTAGAATGTAGAATGTAGTATGTAGTATGTAGTATGTAGTATGTAGTATGTAGTATGTAGTATGTAGTATGTAGTATGTAGTATGTAGTATGTAGTATGTAGTATGTAGTATGTAGTATGTAGTATGTAGTATGTAGTATGTAGTATGTAGTATGTAGTATGTAGTATGTAGTATGTAGTATTTAGTATGTAGTATGTAGTATGTAGTATGTAGTATGTAGTATGTAGTATGTAGTATGTAGTATGTAGTATGTAGTATGTAGTATGTAGTATGTAGTATGTAGTATGTAGTATGTAGTATGTAGTATGTAGTATGTAGTATGTAGTATGTAGTATGTAGTATGTAGTATGTAGTATGTAGTATGTAGTATGTAGTATGTAGTATGTAGTATGTAGTATGTAGTATGTAGTATGTAGTATGTAGTATGTAGTATGTAGTATGTAGTATGTAGTATGTAGTATGTAGTATGTAGTATGTAGTATGTAGTATGTAGTATGTAGTATGTAGTATGTAGTATGTAGTATGTAGAATGTAGAATGTAGTATGTAGTATGTAGTATGTAGTATGTAGTATGTAGTATGTAGTATGTAGGATGTAGGATGTAGTTAGTATGTAGTATGTAGTATGTAGTATGTAGTATGTAGTATGTAGTATGTAGTATGTAGTATGTAGTATGTAGTATGTAGTATGTAGTATGTAGTATGTAGTATGTAGTATGTAGTATGTAGTATGTAGTATGTAGTATGTAGTATGTAGTATGTAGTATGTAGTATGTAGTATGTAGTATGTAGTATGTAGTATGTAGTATGTAGTATGTAGTATGTAGTATGTAGTATGTAGAATGTAGTATGTAGTATGTAGTATGTAGTATGTAGTATGTAGTATGTAGTATGTAATATGTAGTATGTAGTATGTAATATGTAGATTGTAGTATGTAATTACTACATTTACTACATTTACTACATTTACTACATTTACTACATTTACTACATTTACTACATTAACTACATTTACCACATTTACCACATTTTCCACATTTTCCACATTTACTACATTTACAACATTTACTACATTTACTACATTTACTACATTTACTACATTTACTACATTTACTACATTTACTATATTTACTACATTTACTACATTTACTACATTTACTACATTTACTACATTTACTACATTTACTACATTTACTACATTTACTACATTTACTACATTTACTACATTTACTACATTTACTACATTTACTACATTTACTACATTTACTACATTTACTACATTTACTACATTTACTACATTTACTACATTTACTACATTTACTACATTTACTACATTTACTACATTTACTACATTTACTACATTTACTACATTTACAACATTTACCACATTTTCCACATTTACTACCATTACTACCATTACTACCATTACTACATTTACTACATTTACTACATTTACTACATTTACTACATTTACTACATTTACTACATTTACTACATTTACTACATTTACTACATTTACTACATATACTACATTTACTACATTTACTACATTTACTACATTTACTACATATACTACATATACTACATTTACTACATTTACTACATTTACTACATGTACTACATGTACTACATGTACTACATGTACTACATATACTACATATACTACATGTACTACATGTACTACATGTACTACATTTACTACATTTACTACATTTACAACATTTACTACATTTACTACGTTTACTACATTTACTACATTTACTACATTTACTACATTTACTACATTTACTACATTTACTACATTTACTACATTTACTACATTTACTACATTTACTACATTTTCTACATTTACTAGATTAACTACGTTTACTACATTTACTACATTTACTACATTTATTACATTTACTACATTTACTACATTTACTACATTTACTGCATTTACTACATTTACAACATTTACTACATTTACTACATTTACTACATTTACTACATTTACTACATTTACTACATTTACTACATTTACTACATTTACTACATTTACTACATTTACTACATTTACTACATTTACTACATTTACTATATTGACTACATTGACTACATTGACTACATTGACTACATTTACTACAATTACTACATTTACTACAATTACTACAATTACTACATTTACTACATTATTACATTTACTACAATTACTACATTTACTACATTTAATATATTTACTACATGTACTACATGTACTACATGTACTACATGTACTACATTTACTACATTTTCTACATTTTCTGCATTTACTACATTCAGTATTCAGTATTCAGTATTTTTAGTATATAGTATTCATAGTATTCAGTATTTAGTATTTATAGTATTTAGTATTTAGTATTCAGTATTTTTAGTATTCAGTATTTTTGTATTTTTAGTATTCAGTATTTTTAGTATTTAGTATTTTTAGTATTCAGTTTTTTTTTTATTTAGTTAGTAGTTTGTAGTTAGTAGATAGTAGTTAGTAGTTAGTAGTTAGTAGTTAGTAGTTAGTAGTTAGTAGTTAGTAGTTAGTAGTTAGTAGTTAGTAGTTAGTAGTTAGTAGTTAGTAGTTAGTAGTTAGTAGTTAGTAGTTAGTAGTTAGTAGTTAGTAGTTAGTAGTTAGTAGTTAGTAGTTAGTAGTTAGTAGTTAGTAGTTAGTAGTTAGTAGTTAGTAGTTAGTAGTTAGTAGTTAGTAGTTAGTAGTTAGTAGTTAGTAGTTAGTAGTTAGTAGTTAGTAGTTAGTAGTTAGTAGTTAGTAGTTAGTAGTTAGTAGTTAGTAGTTAGTAGTTAGTAGTTAGTAGTTAGTAGTTAGTAGTTAGTAGTTAGTAGTTAGTAGTTAGTAGTTAGTAGTTAGTAGTTAGTAGTTAGTAGTTAGTAGTTAGTAGTTAGTAGTTAGTAGTTAGTAGTTAGTAGTTAGTAGTTAGTAGATAGTAGTTAGTAGTTAGTAGTTAGTAGTTAGTAGTTGGTAGTTGGTAGTTGGTAGTTGGTAGTTGGTAGTTGGTAGTTGGTAGTTGGTAGTTAGTAGTTAGTAGTTAGTAGTTAGTAGTTAGTAGTTAGTAGTTAGTAGTTAGTAGTTAGTAGTTAGTAGTTAGTAGTTAGTAGTTAGTAGTTAGTAGTTAGTAGTTAGTAGTTAGTAGTTAGTAGTTAGTAGTTAGTAGTTAGTAGTTAGTAGTTAGTAGTTAGTAGTTAGTAGTTAGTAGTTAGTAGTTAGTAGTTAGTAGTTAGTAGTTAGTAGTTAGTAGTTAGTAGTTAGTAGTTAGTAGTAAGTAGTTAGCAGTTAGTAGTTAGTAGTTAGTAGTTAGTAGTTAGTAGTTAGTAGTTAGTAGTTAGTAGTTAGTAGTTAGTAGTTAGTACTTAGTAGTTAGTAGTTAGTAGTTAGTAGTTAGTAGTTAGTAGTTAGTAGTTAGTAGTTAGTAGTTACTAGTTAGTAGTTAGTAGTTAGTAGTTATATATTATCTGGTATATCTAGTATATCTAATATATCTAGTATATCTAGTATATCTAGTATATCTAGTATATCTAGTATATCTAGTATATCTAGTATATCTAGTATATCTAGTATATCTAGTATATCTAGTATATCTAGTATATCTAGTATATCTAGTATATCTAGTATATCTAGTATATCTAGTATATCTAGTATATCTAGTATATCTAGTATATCTAGTATATCTAGTATATCTAGTATATCTAGTATATCTAGTATGTCTAGTATATCTAGTATATCTAGTATATCTAGTATATCTAGTATATCTAGTATATCTAGTATATCTAGTATATCTAGTATATCTAGTATATCTAGTATATCTAGTATATCTAGTGTATCTAGTATATCTAGTTTATCTAGTTTATCTAGTATATCTAGTAATCTAGTATATCTAGTATCTAGTATCTAGTATCTAGTATCTAGTATCTAGTATCTAGTATCTAGTATCTAGTATCTAGTATCTAGTATCTAGTATCTAGTATCTAGTAACTAGTAAATAGCAACTAGCAACTAGTAACTAGTAACTAGTATCTAGTTTCTAGTATCTAGTATCTAGTATCTAGTATCTAGTATCTAGTATCTAGTATCTAGTATCTAGTATCTAGTATCTAGTATCTAGTATCTAGTATCTAGTATCTAGTATCTAGTATCTAGTATCTAGTATCTAGTATCTAGTATCTAGTATCTAGTATCTAGTATCTAGTATCTAGTATCTAGTATCTAGTATCTAGTATCTAGTATCTAGTATCTAGTATCTAGTATCTACTATCTAGTATCTAGTATCTAGTATCTAGTATCTAGTATCTAGTATCTAGTATCTAGTATCTAGTACCTAGTATCTAGTATCTAGTATCTAGTATCTAGTATCTAGTATCTAGTATCTATTATCTAGTATCTAGCATCTAGTATCTATTTAAATAAGACAACATACATTTTGTGTATAATAAATTATGAAGCTTACTTTAAGTATTCTGTAATTCTTTCTCTCCTCCTTAGCTTTTTGTCCTCGCCAAATACGCATCTCATCAAAAGTAATCGTGGTCGGCTCCACCACGACCTCAGCACAATACGGAATACAAACCACTTCTAACACCAGCTGCTTGTATGTAGACAACTTTGAAGTGTAACTTAGGAAAACTATTTTAGCTTCAGCTATGCGTTCTAAGATTTGCGGATTGAAGCGTAGATGGAATGAGTAGCTAAGTCCCGCATTGATGTATTGGGTGCTGATTGGTTCAACCTAAATCGTTATTGTTAAATATTACTTGATGTAGAAATATGTAAAGTAAACTCTTACCTCAAGAAGAAGCTCATCATCTATTTCAGCTGTCCAAATTGTTTTATCGTATCGAACTTTTCGCGCAGACGTTGAGCCGTTGGTGATACAAATTCTCTTTGCATATACTTGATTACTTATAAAGTCCTGTGAGGAAAAGTAAATAAAAAGCAGAAACATTTCAATAGTTAGAAACTAACTGCAAAGTCTCACATATCAGGTAGCAAATAACGTAACAAGTGACTAGTATCAAATATCAACTATAACTATTAGGGATCCAGTATCAATGTGCTACCAATAGTTTAGTAAACCCTAAAGTTGTAAACCCTTAGATTTTAAAAACTTTCAAAATTTATTATTTTATAAATTTATCTATTTGGATTACCTCGAAGATGATTTTATTCGGACTAAAGAACATCTCCTTGTCCACCTCATAGAAAACGTTATCCTCAAATAAATTCTCAATATAATAAGCCGCTTTATCATCCAGGAATGCCTTTAGTTGATCAAAATCCTTTATGAGATCATTAAAATTTTCGGGCTCTATTTTAATCCTGGTGTTCACCGCAGCACCTGCAGGGATCCCCAAATCCGGTATCTCCTAAAAAATTACAAGGTCCTGTTATATTCATAACAAAAAAATATGTGCAACTTACCTTGCCTTTGCCCTTGCCCTTGCCCTTCTTAGATTTTTTATCTTTACTAGAGCTTTTGGTTTTCTTGGTACTTTTAGACTTTTTACTTTTAGCAGTCTTGCTCTTTTTATCGCCTTTACCTTTTTTAGCCTTCACTGATTTAGGTGTCTCCTCATCTTTAATTAATTCCTCATCTATGTCCTCAAGGGGAAGAACCTCTAGTTTATGTTTTTCAGGACGTGGTAACTATAATATAATAAATCAAGTTTATTGCCTGCACTTTAGAAAGCAAACTTTTATATATCGATGTTTTTATTCGCGATTAATGAGGACATACTATTTAAGTTTAGACCCACAAAAGATCTGAATCCGACTCTTCAGATCTTTTGTGGATCTAAACTTAAAAATGGGATGTCCTCATTAATCGCGAATAAACCCATCGATATATAAAAGTTTGCTTTCTAAAGTAATGAGCAGTTAAATTGCTATAATTACAAACGATTTTAGTTACAGTGCTACAAGCACTTGTACTTCTTCAAGAATTAAAGGGCGTCAATTTATTACGTGAGGCGATTTTGGCGATTTTTCGCTCCCTTGAGAACTATATACTTCAAGCATTTTATAAGAATTGACCAGTCCTATATACCAGTGTTTTTCAAACTTTTTGCTCCGCGACCGCCTTTTTCATTTCAAAGCACCCCCTGAAGTATTCGTATATGTAGAAAAACATCCCAAATGATCTGTAATCATTTTTTTTTCTGCGATACCTCTAATATTTTCTGCAATACTAATATTTTCCGCGATCCCCACTTTGTGAATCACTGCTGTATATTGTATAACATATCAATGTAATAACATTCTTCTACAAGGATTTATTTTCAATTACGGTATATTTCAAATCAATGTTAAACTTTGGATACTCTTGTGAAAAATACAAAGATTGATACTCGTCCTAATGTCAAACCCCTGTGTTTTTGTTTGGTATGAGGACACAGTTAAATCCGCCTCTATAAATACAAGACTCTACTACAACTAACCAGTTCGATCCTAGTTCCTGATAACTCCAATCCCTCCACAAACGTTCCATCAGGCTCCACTTTGTAATCATACGTCTTGTTTTGAGCTCGAAGAATTTCCAAATCGCGGCGCGCTTCGAATAAGATTTTATTTACAATCCTGATGAGGTTACAGCGTTTCCGTTCATTGCATTCTAGTTTCTTGCGATGTATTGCAGTAACCTTCTCAACAATTTTATTGCTGAGTGGTACTTTCAGAATGATGTTGTAGTCATACCGGAGTAGTCTCAAGACTTCGTTGCGCTCTTTATTCAGTTGGCGCTCCTTGAGTCCTCGCTGCGAGTGGTGTAGACGTTTTTGTGCAAATATTTTTTTCTAAATCAGAAAACTCAAATATTTAGCAACACAATTGGAGTTATGTCAACAAAAGAAGACACAAGAAGATACAGGAAGAAGATACAAGAAGCTACAAGAAGATACAAGAAGACACAAGAAGATACAAGAAGATACAAGAAGATACAAGAAGATACAAGAAGATACAAGAAGATACAAGAAGATACAAGAAGATACAAGAAGATACAAGAAGATACAAGAAGATACAAGAAGATACAAGAAGATACAAGAAGATACAAGAAGATACAAGAAGATACAAGAAGATACAAGAAGATACAAGAAGATACAAGAAGATACAAGAAGATACAAGAAGATACAAGAAGATACAAGAAGATACAAGAAGATACAAGAAGATACAAGAAGATACAAGAAGATACAAGAAGATACAAGAAGACACAAGAAGATTCAAGAAGATACAAGAAGATACAAAAAGATACAAGAAGATACAAGAAGATACAAGAAGATACAAGAAGATACAAGAAGATACAAGAAGATACAAGAAGATACAAGAAGATACAAGAAGATACAAGAAGATACAAGAAGATTCAAGAAGATACAAGAAGATACAAGAAGATACAAGAAGATTCAAGAAGATACAAGAAGATACAAGTAGATACAAAAAGATACAAGAAGATACAAGTAGATACAAAAAGATACAAGAAGATACAACAAGATACAACAAGATACAACAAGATACAACAAGATACAACAAGATACAAGAAGATACAAAAAGATACAACAAGATACAAGAAGATACAAGAAGATACAAGAAGATACAAGAAGATACAAGAAGATTCAAGAAGATACAAGAAGATACAAGAAGATACAAGAAGATACAAGAAGATACAAGAAGATACAAGAAGATACAAGAAGATACAACAAGATACAACAAGATACAACAAGATACAACAAGATACAACAAGATACAACAAGATACAACAAGATACAACAAGATACAAGAAGATACAAGAAGATACAAGAAGATACAAGAAGATACAAGAAGATACAAGAAGATACAAGAAGATACAAGAAGATACAAGAAGATACAAGAAGATACAAGAAGATACAAAAAGATACAACAAGATACAACAAGATACAACAAGATACAACAAGATACAACAAGATACAACAAGATACAACAAGATACAACAAGATACAACAAGATACAACAAGATACAACAAGATACAACAAGATACAACAAGATACAACAAGATACAACAAGATACAACAAGATACAACAAGATACAACAAGATACAACAAGATACAACAAGATACAACAAGATACAACAAGATACAACAAGGTACAACAAGATAAAAGAAGATAAAGAAGTACAAGATCAATTTAGCTGCTCATTACATTAACAAGATACAAGAAGATACAAGAAGATACAAGAAGATACAAGAAGATACAAGAAGATACAAGAAGATACAAGAAGATACAAGAAGATACAAGAAGATACAAGAAGATACAAGAAGATACAAGAAGATACAAGAAGATACAAGAAGATACAAGAAGATACAAGAAGATACAAGAAGATACAAGAAGATACAAGAAGATACAAGAAGATACAAGAAGATACAAGAAGATACAAGAAGATACAAGAAGATACAAGAAGATACAAGAAGATACAAGAAGATACAAGAAGATACAAGATACAAGAAGATACAAGAAGATACAAGAAGATACAAGAAGATACAAGAAGATACAAGAAGATACAAGAAGATACAAGAAGATACAAGAAGATACAAGAAGATACAAGAAGATACAAGAAGATACAAGAAGATACAAGAAGATATAAGAAGATACAGGAAGATACAAGGAGATACAGGAAGATACAAGAAGATACAAGAAGATACAAGAAGATACAACAAGATACAACAAGATACAACAAGATACAACAAGATACAACAAGATACAACAAGATACAACAAGATACAACAAGATACAAGAAGATACAAGAAGATACAAGAAGATACAAGAAGAAACAAGAAGATACAAGAAGATACAAGAAGATACAAGAAGATACAAGAAGATACAAGAAGATACAAGAAGATACAAGAAAATACAAGAAGATACAAGAAGAGAAAAGAAAATAAAGAAGTACAAGAGCAATTTAGCTGCTCATTACTTTAACAAGATACAAGAATATACAACAAGATACAACAAGATACAACAAGATACAACAAGATACAACAAGATACAACAAGATACAACAAGATACAACAAAATACAAGAAGATACAAGAAGATACAACAAGATACAAGAAGATACAAGAAGATACAACATGATACAAGAAGATACAAGAAGATACAAGAAGATACAAGAAGATACAAGAAGATACAAGAAGATACAAGAAGATACAAGAAGATACAAGAAGATACAAGAAGATACAAGAAGATACAAGAAGATACAAGAAGATACAAGAAGATACAAGAAGATACAAGAAGATACAAGAAGATACAAGAAGATACAAGAAGATACAAGAAGATACAAGAAGATACAAGAAGATACAAGAAGATACAAGAAGATACAAGAAGATACAAGAAGATACAAGAAGATACAAGAAGATACAAGAAGATACAAGAAGATACAAGAAGATACAAGAAGATACAAGAAGATACAAGAAGATACAACAAGATACAACAAGATACAACAAGATACAACAAGATACAACAAGATACAACAAGATACAACAAGATACAACAAGATACAACAAGTTACAACAAGATACAACAAGATACAACAAGATACAAGAAGATACAAGAAGAAACAAGAAGATACAAGAAGATACAAGAAGTTACAAGAAGATACAAGAAAATACAAGAAGATACAAGAAGATAAAAGAAAATAAAGAAGTACAAGAGCAATTTAGCTGCTCATTACTTTAACAAGATACAAGAATATACAACAAGATACAACAAGATACAACAAGATACAACAAAATACAAGAAGATACAAGAAGATACAACAAGATACAAGAAGATACAAGAAGATACAACATGATACAAGAAGATACAAGAAGATACAAGAAGATACAAGAAGATACAAGAAGATACAAGAAGATACAAGAAGATACAAGAAGATACAAGAAGATACAAGAAAATACAAGAAGATAAAAGAAAATAAAGAAGTACAAGAGCAATTTAGCTGCTCATTACTTTAACAAAATACAAGAATATACAACAAGATACAACAAGATACAACAAGATACAACAAAATACAAGAAGATACAAGAAGATACAACAAGATACAACAAGATACAACAAGATACAACAAGATACAACAAGATACAACAAGATACAACAAGATATAACAAGATATAACAAGATACAACAAGATACAACAAGATACAAGAAGATACAAGAAGATACAAGAAGATACAAGAAGATACAAGAAGATACAAGAAGATACAAGAAGATACAAGAAGATACAAGAAGATACAAGAAGATACAAGAAGATACAAGAAGATACAAGAAGATACAAGAAGATACAAGAAGATACAAGAAGATACAAGAAGATACAAGAAGATACAAGAAGATACAAGAAGATACAAGAAGATACAAGAAGATACAAGAAGATACAAGAAGATACAAGAAGATACAAGAAGATACAAGAAGATACAACAAGATACAACAAGATACAACAAGATACAACAAGATACAACAAGATACAACAAGATACAACAAGATACAACAAGATACAACAAGATACAACAAGGTACAACAAGATACAAGAAGATACAAGAAGATACAAGAAGATACAAGAAGATACAAGAAGATACAAGAAGATACAAGAAGATACAAGAAGATACAAGAAGATACAAGAAGATACAAGAAGATACAAGAAGATACAAGAAGATACAAGAAGATACAAGAAGATACAAGAAGATACAAGAAGATACAAGAAGATACAAGAAGATACAAGAAGATACAAGAAGATACAAGAAGATACAAGAAGATACAAGAAGATACAAGAAGATACAAGAAGATACAAGAAGATACAAGAAGATACAAGAAGATACAAGAAGATACAAGAAGATACAAGAAGATACAAGAAGATACAAGAAGATACAAGAAGATACAAGAAGATACAAGAAGATACAAGAAGATACAAGAAGATACAAGAAGATATAAGAAGATACAGGAAGATACAAGGAGATACAGGAAGATACAAGAAGATACAAGAAGATACAAGAAGATACAACAAGATACAACAAGATACAACAAGATACAACAAGATACAACAAGATACAACAAGATACAACAAGATACAACAAGATACAACAAGATACAAGAAGATACAAGAAGATACAAGAAGATACAAGAAGAAACAAGAAGATACAAGAAGATACAAGAAGATACAAGAAGATACAAGAAGATACAAGAAGATACAAGAAAATACAAGAAGATACAAGAAGAGAAAAGAAAATAAAGAAGTACAAGAGCAATTTAGCTGCTCATTACTTTAACAAGATACAAGAATATACAACAAGATACAACAAGATACAACAAGATACAACAAGATACAACAAGATACAACAAGATACAACAAAATACAAGAAGATACAAGAAGATACAACAAGATACAAGAAGATACAAGAAGATACAACATGATACAAGAAGATACAAGAAGATACAAGAAGATACAAGAAGATACAAGAAGATACAAGAAGATACAAGAAGATACAAGAAGATACAAGAAGATACAAGAAGATACAAGAAGATACAAGAAGATACAAAAAGATACAAGAAGATACAAGAAGATACAAGAAGATACAAGAAGATACAAGAAGATACAAGAAGATACAACAAGATACAACAAGATACAACAAGATACAACAAGATACAACAAGATACAACAAGATACAACAAGATACAACAAGATACAACAAGATACAACAAGTTACAACAAGATACAACAAGATACAACAAGATACAAGAAGATACAAGAAGAAACAAGAAGATACAAGAAGATACAAGAAGTTACAAGAAGATACAAGAAAATACAAGAAGATACAAGAAGATAAAAGAAAATAAAGAAGTACAAGAGCAATTTAGCTGCTCATTACTTTAACAAGATACAAGAATATACAACAAGATACAACAAGATACAACAAGATACAACAAAATACAAGAAGATACAAGAAGATACAACAAGATACAAGAAGATACAAGAAGATACAACATGATACAAGAAGATACAAGAAGATACAAGAAGATACAAGAAGATACAAGAAGATACAAGAAGATACAAGAAGATACAAGAAGATACAAGAAGATACAAGAAGATACAAGAAGATACAAGAAGATACAAGAAGATACAAGAAGATACAAGAAGATACAAGAAGATACAAGAAGATACAAGAAGATACAAGAAGATACAAGAAGATACAAGAAGATACAAGAAGATACAAGAAGATACAAGAAGATACAAGAAGATACAAGAAGATACAAGAAGATACAAGAAGATACAAGAAGATACAAGAAGATACAAGAAGATACAAGAAGATACAAGAAGATACAAGAAGATACAAGAAGATACAAGAAGATACAAGAAGAAACAAGAAGATACAAGAAGATACAAGAAGATACAAGAAGATACAAGAAGATACAAGAAGATACAAGAAAATACAAGAAGATACAAGAAGAGAAAAGAAAATAAAGAAGTACAAGAGCAATTTAGCTGCTCATTACTTTAACAAGATACAAGAATATACAACAAGATACAACAAGATACAACAAGATACAACAAGATACAACAAGATACAACAAGATACAACAAAATACAAGAAGATACAAGAAGATACAACAAGATACAAGAAGATACAAGAAGATACAACATGATACAAGAAGATACAAGAAGATACAAGAAGATACAAGAAGATACAAGAAGATACAAGAAGATACAAGAAGATACAAGAAGATACAAGAAGATACAAGAAGATACAAGAAGATACAAAAAGATACAAGAAGATACAAGAAGATACAAGAAGATACAAGAAGATACAAGAAGATACAAGAAGATACAAGAAGATACAACAAGATACAACAAGATACAACAAGATACAACAAGATACAACAAGATACAACAAGATACAACAAGATACAACAAGATACAACAAGTTACAACAAGATACAACAAGATACAACAAGATACAAGAAGATACAAGAAGAAACAAGAAGATACAAGAAGATACAAGAAGATACAAGAAGATACAAGAAGATACAAGAAGATACAAGAAGATACAAGAAGATACAAGAAGATACAAGAAGATACAAGAAGATACAAGAAGATACAAGAAGATACAAGAAGTTACAAGAAGATACAAGAAAATACAAGAAGATACAAGAAGATAAAAGAAAATAAAGAAGTACAAGAGCAATTTAGCTGCTCATTACTTTAACAAGATACAAGAATATACAACAAGATACAACAAGATACAACAAGATACAACAAAATACAAGAAGATACAAGAAGATACAACAAGATACAAGAAGATACAAGAAGATACAACATGATACAAGAAGATACAAGAAGATACAAGAAGATACAAGAAGATACAAGAAGATACAAGAAGATACAAGAAGATACAAGAAGATACAAGAAGATACAAGAAGATACAAGAAGATACAAGAAGATACAAGAAGATACAAGAAGATACAAGAAGATACAAGAAGATACAAGAAGATACAAGAAGATACAAGAAGATACAAGAAGATACAAGAAGATACAAGAAGATACAAGAAGATACAAGAAGATACAAGAAGATACAAGAAGATACAAGAAGATACAAGAAGATACAAGAAGATACAAGAAGATACAAGAAAATACAAGAAGATAAAAGAAAATAAAGAAGTACAAGAGCAATTTAGCTGCTCATTACTTTAACAAAATACAAGAATATACAACAAGATACAACAAGATACAACAAGATACAACAAGATACAACAAGATACAACAAATACAAGAAGATACAAGAAGATACAAGAAGATACAACAAGATACAACAAGATACAACAAGATACAACAAGATACAACAAGATATAACAAGATATAACAAGATACAACAAGATACAACAAGATACAAGAAGATACAAGAAGATACAAGAAGATACAAGAAGATACAAGAAGATACAAGAAGATACAAGAAGATACAAGAAGATACAAGAAGATACAAGAAGATACAAGAAGATACAAGAAGATACAAGAAGATACAAGAAGATACAAGAAGATACAAGAAGATACAAGAAGATACAAGAAGATACAAGAAGATACAAGAAGATACAAGAAGATACAAGAAGATACAAGAAGATACAAGAAGATACAAGAAGATACAAGAAGATACAAGAAGATACAAGAAGATACAAGAAGATACAAGAAGATACAAGAAGATACAAGAAGATACAAGAAGATACAAGAAGATACAAGAAGATACAAGAAGATACAAGAAGATACAAGAAGATACAAGAAGATACAAGAAGATACAAGAAGATACAAGAAGATACAAGAAGATACAAGAAGATACAAGAAGATACAAGAAGATACAAGAAGATACAAGAAGATACAACAAGATACAACAAGATACAACAAGATACAACAAGATACAACAAGATACAACAAGATACAACAAGATACAACAAGATACAACAAGATACAACAAGATACAACAAGATACAACAAGGTACAACAAGATACAAGAAGATACAAGAAGATACAAGAAGATACAAGAAGATACAAGAAGATACAAGAAGATACAAGAAGATACAAGAAGATACAAGAAGATACAAGAAGATACAAGAAGATACAAGAAGATACAAGAAGATACAAGAAGATACAAGAAGATACAAGAAGATACAAGAAGATACAAGAAGATACAAGAAGACACAAGAAGATACAACATGATACAAGAAGATACAAGAAGATACAAGAAGATACAAGAAGATACAAGACGCTACAAGAAGATACAAGAAGATACAAGAAGATACAAGAAGATACAAGAAGGTACAAGAAGGTACAAGAAGATACAAGAATATATATATATATATATATATATATATATATATATATATAAATATTTATAATAATAACTTGAACGCACCCTAATAATATCAATCCCCCTCATCTGATTATGAAACGTGTTTTTGACATGTTTCCTCTCTAAAGCGGCTTCCAGTTTCTTATAAAGTAAGAACAGATGTTCTGCGGGGTTGGTTCCTTCAATGGTTTCAGGGACTGGAACGCCTGGAACGCTATACTGGGTAGACTTTTCCAAAACATTCCGTTTGTTGTCCAAATAATTAGAAAACTCCTCGGACTCTAGAAATTCATCCAGCCAATTATGCAGCTCTTGTTGACGACGCTCTTTTTCCGAAGTCCAAAATGCCGCGCAGTTACTAACGCCGTGATAATCTCCCTGCTCCATTTTTGAAAACGTTATGTTATTGATTTTCTGACAGCTACTATCAAGACGTCAATTCAATTGAAAAACTAATGTCATATATTTATTAGATTGACAGCTATATGACTGCTTCGTACCTCTACAGCCTCCTCCAACTATACTCTCTCTCTACCCTCACCAAATTCCTCTCCCATGTCAGCCTTTTGCATATTTTCATACATCTTACTAAATCTATGTAATAGCGATGTTTAATAAATGGAATTGCATTTATTAAAATCACTTATTTAAGCTGAGGGCACATAGTCAAACTGAGGCCAAACTTGCAAATATGTATTTTCATATGGTCAGTCTGTTTATGATGTATCCTCAGTTACATGAGCAATTAAGAGTAATGGTTGCATCAGATTTCAAGAGTTGCCTCAGTTGAAAATTAAAATTGTGTTATTCTTGATGATTATAATTAAGTTTTGTAACGTCAATTGTGACCTGTAAACCTCAGATAAAAATCAACAAATGAAATATAGTGCATGTTTTATGCTCTTGAATAGAAAAATAGAACTGATAATACGAAAAATCTATTTCTATATGAAATTTGTTTCAAACTGAGGTTACAGTTTATTGTTCCTAAAACTGAGGTTACAGTTTATTGTTCCTAAAACTGAGGACATACTAGAATATAGTAATTTTATTTAATGATGTTTAGGAAATGAAATTACATTCAATAAAATCACTTAGTTAATCTGAGGCTACATGTTCAAACTGAGGCCAAACTTACAAATATGTGTTTTCATATGGTCAGTCTGTTTATGATGTATCCTCAGTTATATAAGCAATTAAGCAGAGTAACGGTAGCATCAGATTTCAAGAGTTGCCTCAGTTGAAAATTAAAATTGTGTTATTCTTATTAATTATAATTAAGTTTTATAACGGCAGTTGTGAGCTGTAAACCTCAGTTAACAATAAACAAATGAAATATAGTGCATGTTTTATGCTCTTGAATAGAAATAGAACTGATAATTCGAAAAATCAATTTCTATACAAAATTTATTTTATACTGAGGTTACAGTTTATTGTTCCTAAAACTGAGGTTACAGTTTATTGTTCCTAAAACTGAGGACACACTAGAATATATTAATTATATTTAATGATGTAAATAGGTTCTGTAATTCGGAAAGTTGTGTGGAGGAGATATTTTATATAATTTCAGCAAAAACTTACCTTGGTTTAGTTACTTACTTACCAATTATATCGAAAAAATCATTTTCACGCCAATAAAATAAGAGTCAAAACTTTATGGCAATCGCTTTATTAAAAATAACTTAAAACACGTCATTACAATAAAATTACAAACACATTTTTCACCACGTACGAACGTACAAGTTATTAAAACACGCAATAAACAGATTTATATAATTCATTTGTAAATATATAAGTAGATTCGTATCACAAAATACCGATTACAGCGCATCATCATATCTTCGTATGTGTGTGTGTGTGTGTTGTGTGTGTATGTATGTGTGTGTGAGAGGCAATAAGTAGAAACACCTAAATGAGATTAATTTCTAAACCTAAACGCTTAATAAAATATATTCCTTAGAAACTAGTCTGCGGTACACAGTTATATGTTAAAATATTTTTATGTTTTTATTTATCGTCCCGTATTTATCACATTTTTGTTTCTCGAGAGGGGTGACACCAACGGAGTAGGCTATAAGAAAAAAGTGTGTGGGTGTGTAGGTTTTTTTTGTTGAGTATTCTTCGCCTTGCTATTTGAACATTTGGTGATTTGAGTGAACTAGAGAGCCAGCTGTAGAGGGTTGCTTTGTAGTTCCCTCAAAAGGCAATCGATTTTGACTTACTTAAGCTATAGCCGACGAGTGTCTAAGCGATCAAATTCTGGTTCTGCTGGGGTTGAGAGCGTACATCCCGGCCGTTGGCGCGGTTCTTTACAATCGGTTTACGGCCTCTTGCGGCTGTTACCACTGGCACGCGTTTTTTCTTCGGTTGCCCTAAATAGACGGTGTTGGTGACGAAGTACTCTTCGATTTCTCGTAGTTTCTTGCCGTGCGTCTCTGGGAGGAAGACGAAGGCGTAGCCTACGCCCAGGATGGCTACTACCGCGAAGAACCACTGGATTCCATAAGCTCCGCCTAGCAGAGAGTCTAGAGGTCTGTAGCTGAGTAGGGAGGCAAACATAAGCATGTTGGCGATGCTGTAGGAGATGCTGTGAGCTATACCGCGAATTTCAATGGGGAAGAGTTCTGCAGTCATCGTCCATGGAATTGGCAGCATGCCGATCATTGATGTAAGAACGTAGAGAAGTAGGAAGGCGACTGGAACCCATCTTTGAGTGGTGGTACCTAATTATTACAATAAATTAGTTGAATATTGGCAATGTTGACATTTATTTATGTTTTTTGAATAATATAGTTAACATGAATATTTTCGGAAAACATCTATGATGTAAACAAAATGGCTAGTTTGTTCGGCAAATTATTTTGCATTAGTGATAGTAAACTGCAAATGAATTATTCAAGTGCGCACTGCATGTGGGTTTTGTATCTTAAGTGTAAGATGTTCAATCGCAATGTTCTGCTGCACTACAGTAATGAGCTCATGTCCCCGAACTAAAGTATTGACTATCTTACAAAGCATGGTCAAGAATATTTGTAATGATTTCCATTTTAGTCTTGAAACCTTTAAATGAGTACAATCATTGCTACATTATCATGATATTGTTGTTGTCCTGTAATTGGATTTTTCTTTCCGTACATCAAAAGCGATATCCAAGATCCTTTTAGGAAATCCATTACCGCATTTTTTCAAATATTCTAGCGATTTGTAAGTTATATTTAGAATAAATATTGAAGCACTTAAAAAGGTTGTTGAAGTTCACAGCCCGATAGTTTTTACATCGCAATGTTTTCAGCCTTAGAATAATGAGAGTAAGTACTTTAATAGTAAAGTAACTTAAAGTGTACATCTAATAATATTCCAGGTTTTATATTCGAGTGGGGGTGCCCTACTGAAAATTAACGTGGTCGAGTGCTGGCGGACTTTGTGGCGGGGGCCGGGCTCTTCCCCCTCAACGACGGCTCTGCCACCTTTGTCATTGGCTACCAGGGAATCCTGGACCTGATTTGCTGCTCCCCTCCTTGCGCAAAAGGATCAGCGAATTGAAGGTGCTCAATATGGAGACTCACAGCGTCTATCTCTATATGAGTCTCCATATCGGGGACGCCAGTAGAGCAGGCAGCATGGTGCCGGCGATGGTGGCTGGCTTCAATGTGAAGTCCCTAGCGCGAGATAGGTTTTTCCAGGTCTTCAGTGAGGGGGATACAACAGTGACCTGCACCGGGGGATGAGTTAGCTGTCAGACCCAAAGAAGCGTTCGCGGCAGCTATGAGACACAAGGCGTCGGGGGGCAACGGCAGGTCAGTTTACTGGTTGACCGTGGGAATCGCTTCATATCAGGGCGCGACATCCTTTACCAGAACGGACAGGGATGTGGCAGTAATCGAGAAAACGCAGCGGCCGCCTACCGGGAAGCCAGTAGACAGTTTGGCTTCAGGAATGGCGGTCCACAACTAATGCAATACAGTCAGTGAGGAGGCTAGTCGCCGAGGCGCAAGATATTGACACAAAACTTATTGGTGTTGTCAAGAAGTTTCCGACGTGAAGCGCAAGGGGAACAGGGCAAGAAGATAAGCCCGGAGGGCAAGAGCGACTGTAGCCCATGCATCCTCTCCCAGGACCAATATCGAGAAAGCTGGAGGAGTACAGGCAGGTCAATGAGCGAAGCTACGAGTCGTGCTGGTGTAAACTATGTATGAAGGTCGATGATGAACTTTCCTTATAAGATAGTGATCGATAGAAAATCGATGCCCGCTTGCCTGGTCCAGTAGCTACGGTATCTGGAAGGGTGAAGGCCGTAACAAGTTCCCTATTTCCACCATGCCCAGCAAGAACCAACGAATCACAACACCATGAAGACGTCCAATGGAATGAATACATTAACAGGTTCTGGCGGCCAACCTCAGATTACCCGGTGGGAAGACGCCGGGCCCGGACGGGCTGACCAACGAAATATTGAAAGCAGCCTGCCCGGCAATAGCGAACCAGATGGCCAAGATCGCAAACGCGTGCCTAGCAAAGGGCGAATTTCCCAGATGCTGAAAAGCAGTGTGTCTAATGTTGATCCCTAAGCCGGGGGAAACCCCGGAAGAGCCATCGACCGCTATGCCTCATGGAGGCCCTTGAAGCTGCCGGTGGAATCCACGACCGGCAGTACGACTTTCGGAAGGGCAAGTCAACCACTGGCGGTCCGAAGATTGATCACCGAGGCGAACACAGGCGCCCGGCGTTTGAGGGACTACTGCATGATGGTCACCCTGGACATCGCAAATGCGTTCTATACGCTACCATGGGTGACTATCATTGGTGCACTAAGAAGATGATGCACAGCGTAAAACATTTGAAATAGATTAAAAGAGCCGTACGGATTTTCATTTAGATTTATCTCTGACTCACTTTTACATAAATATACACGAGAATATACGACTATACATAAGAATATTCGACTATAATCGAGTATATACGAGTATACACGAGTTTACACTGGTTTACACAAGTATACATGAGTAAATACGAATATACCCGAGCTTACTCGATACTCGAAGATACACACAAATATACACGAATATACACGAGTTCATATGAGTCTACACAAGTATACATGATTAGACACGAGTATACACGAGTTTAAATGAGTATACACTAATACTAATATACAAACAAGTGTACACGAGTATACACGAGTATACACGAGTATATACATAAGCATAGACGAGTATATACGAGTATAAACGACTATAAGTGAGAGTACACGAGTTTACACTAGTTTACACAAGTATACGCGCGTAAATACGAATATACCCGAGATTACACGAGCATAAACAAAGATACTCGAGTATACACGACAATACACACAAATATACACGAATATACACGAATATACACGAATTCATCTAAGTCTGCACAAGTATACATTATTAGACCCGAGTATACACGAGTTTACACGAGTTTAAATGAGTATACACGAGTAAATATGACTATAAGTGAGTATACACGAGTTTACACGAGTTTACACGAGTTTACACGAGTTTACACTAGTTTACACTAGTTTACCCGAGATTACACGAGTATACACAAAAATACTTGAATATACACGAAGATACACACAAATATAGACGAATATACACGAATACATATGAATCTACACAAGTATACATGATTAGACACGAGTATACACGAGTTGACACGAGTTTAATTGAGTATACACGAGTATACACGAGTATATACACAAGCATAGACGAGTATACACAAGTATACACGAGTATACACGACAAATAGTGAGTATACACGAGTTTACACTAGTTTACACAAGTATACATGAACAAACAGGAATATATCCGTGATTATACGAGTATACACAAAGATACTCGAGTATACATGAAGATACACACAAATATACATGAATATACGCGAGTTCATATGAGTCTTCACAAGTATACATGATTAGACATGAGTATACACGAGTTTACACTAGTTTAAATGAGTATACACGAGTATGCACAAGTATATACACAAGCATAGACGAGTATACACGAGTATACACGAGTATAAACGACTAATAGTGAGTCTACAGGAGTTTACAATAGTTTACACGAATCTACTCGAGTATACATGAAGATACACACAAACATACATGAATATACACGAGTTCATATGAGTCTACACAAGTAAACATGATTAGACATGAGTATACACGAGTTTACACGAGTTTACACGAGTTTACATGAGTTTACACGAGTTTAAATGAGTACACGAGAATACAAACAAGTGTACATGAGTATACACGAGTATATACAAGAGCATAGACGAGTATATACGTGTATAAACGACTATAAGTGTGTAGACACGAGTCTACACCAGTTTACACAAGTATACACGAGTGAATACGAATATACCCGAGATTAAATGAGTATAGACGAAGATACTCGAGTATACATGAAGATACACACAAATATACAGGAGTTCATATGAGTCTACACCAGTATACATGATTATACACTAGTATACACGAGTTTACACGAGTTTAAATGAGTATACATGAGTATACAAACAAGTGTACACGAGTATATACAAGATCATTGACGAGTATACACGAGTTTACACTAGTTTTCACAAGTATACACGAGTAAATACGAATATACCCGAGATTACACGAGTATACACAAAGATACTCGAGTATACACGAAGATACACACAAATATTGACGAATATACACGAATTCATGTGAGTCTACACAAGTATACATGATTAGACGCGAGTATACATGAGTTTACACGAGGTTAAATGATTATACACGAGTATACAAACAAGTGTACACGAGTATACACGAGTATATACATAAGCTTACACAAGTATACATGAGTATACACTAGTATATACGACTATAAGTGAGTATACACGAGTTTACAGTAGTTTACACAAGTATACATTATTAGACATGAGTATACACGAGTTTACACGAGTTTAAATGAGAATACACGAGTATACAAACAAGTGTACACGAGTATACACGAATATATACACAAGCATAGATGAGTATATACGAGTATATACGAGTATACACGAGTATACACGAGTATACACGAGTATACACGAGTATACACGAGTATACACGAGTATACACGACTATACAAGAGTATACACGACTATAAGTGAGTATACACGCGTTTACACAAGTATACACGAGTAAATACGAATATACCCGAGATTAAACGAGTATACACGAAGCTACTCGAGTATACATGAAGATACATAGAAATATACACTAATATAAACGAGTTCTTATGAGTCTACACCAGTATACATGATTAGACACTAGTATACACGAGTTTACATGAGTTTAAATGAGAATACACAAGTATACAAACAAGTGTACACGAGTATACGCGAGTATATACACACGCATAGATGAGTATACACGAGTATACCCCAGCTTGTACGAGTATACACAAGTATGCACGAGTATACCCGAGTTTATACGATTATACACAAGTATATACGAGTATACAGTCGTGTATATACTCGCGTATACTAGTGTATACTCGTATAAACTCGGGTATACTCGTGCATACTTGTGTATATTCGTATATGCTTTTTAAACTCGTGTATACACGAAGATACACACAAATATACACGAATATATACGAGTTCATATGAGTACACAAGTATACATGATTTGACACGAGTATACACGAGTTTACACGAGTTTAAATGATTATACACGGGTATACAAACAAGTATACACGAGTATACACGAGTATATACATAAGCATAGACGAGTATACACGAGTATACACGAGTATACATGAGTATACACGAGTATACGCGAGTATAAACGACTATAAGTGAGTATACACGAGTTTACACTAGTTTACACAAGTATACACGAGTAAACACGAATATACCCGAGATTACACGAGTATACACGAAGCTACTCGAGTATACATGAAGATACACACAAATATACACGACTATAAGTGAGTATACACGAGTTTACACAAGTATACATGAGCAAATACGAATATACCCGAGATTAAACGAGTGTACACGAAGCTACTCGAGTATACTTGAAGATACACACAAATATATACGAATATACACGAGTTCATATGAGTCTACACAAGTATACATGAGTAGAAACTAGTATACACGAGTTTACATGAGTTTAAATGAGAATACACGAGTATACAAACAAGTTTACACGAGTATACACGAGTATATACACACGCATACATGAGGATACATGAGTATACTGCAGCTTATACGAGTATACACAAGTATGCATGAGTATACCCGAATTTATACGAATATACACAAGTATATACGAGTATACACTCGTGTATATACTCGCGTATACTTGTGTATACTCGTATAAACTCGGGTATACTCGTGCATACTTGTGTATATTCGTATATGCTTTGTAAACTCGTGTATACACAAATATACACACAAATATACGCGAATATACACGAGTTCATATGAGTCTACACAAGTATACATTATTAGACACGAGTATACACGAGTTTACACGAGTTTAAATGATTATACACGAGTATACACACAAGTTTACACGAGTATATACGAGTATATACATAAGCATAGATGAGTATACACGAGTATACATGAGTATAAACGAGTATACACGAGTATAAACGACTATAAGTGAGTATACACGAGTTTACACTAGTTTATACGAGTATACATGAAGATACACACAAATATACACGACTATAAGTGAGTATACACGAGTTTACACAAGTATGCACGAGTTAATACGAATATACTCGAGATTAAACGAGTATACACGAAGCTACTCGAGTATACTTGCAGATACACACAAATATACACGAGTCCATATGAGTTTACACCAGTATACATGAGTAGACACTGGTATACACGAGTTAACAAGAGTTTAAATGAGAATACACGAGTATACAAACAAGTGTACACGAGTATACGCGAGTATATACACACGCATAGATGAGCATACACATGTATACTCCAGCTTATACGAGTATATGCAAATATGCACGAGTATACTCGAATTTATACGAGTATACACAAGTATATACGAGTATACACTCGTGTATATACTCGCGTATACTTGTGTATACTCGTATGAACTCGGGTATACTCGTGCATACTTGTGTATATTCGTATATGCTTTGTAAACTCGTGTATACTCTTGCAAACTCGTGTATACTCGTGTTAGCGCGGGTATACTGGCGTAGGCTCGTGTATATTTATGTATATACTCGTGTACACTCGTAAGCTAGGGTATACTCGTGTATACTCGAGTATACTCGAGTACACTTGCGTGTATACTCATGTATACTCGTATTTACTCATGTTTACTCGTGTATACTAATGTATACTCGTGTATACTTGTATATACTAGTGTATACTCATGTATACTCGTGTATACTCATGTATAATCGACACGAATTTCAAAAAATTCCAGTAACTATCGCGCTGTGCACTTCTATAACACCTATAAGTATTTTTGAATTGAAAATAGTTGTAGTTGCTTCTAAAATTATGTAAGCATAGATGATAAGTATATTCCAAATATTATTTTCCCCAGAACACAAGTATTTACACTTATAATGAAGTATTATTTCTAGGTCTTACGCTGCACGCTTCTATAGCTCTTCAAAGTAACACTAAGTTTTTTTGAATTTAAAAAGATACTATTTGAAAAAAGTTACAACTAACCCCCTGGGAGGAAAGTTAACCGCCATCTGGCGGCACCACATCCATTAGCAATGCACACCCATATGGTAATAATGGTGTGGATTCACATTTATATATGTAGATACTACTTGATTCTACAATAACGTAAGCATAGAGGGGAAGTATTATATATTCACCCTAGAAAATATATTTTATATACTATTTTTAAGTGTAATGTACCATTATCTTAAAAAGTAATTCTTTTTAATCTTCATTTCAAAATGTATCAGCTATAAATCCTACCTTCTTTTATCCATAACGTGAACAGTCCAGATACGAACATGCACAATGCCATCCCTAAACCACTGATCATCACCAGTGGTCTACGATGGAACCGTTTGAGCAGATAGGTGTTCACCATCGACATGAGAAGACGGACAACTCCGATGAGGACGGATGCCATGTAAGGGTTAATACTGCTGCCCATTTCCTGCAATCAAACATTTTCGGTGTAGATTAATGTATTTAGACGTAGTTTTTTATTGAGGATAAATACACAAGAAGTCTGTTTATCGACTTTAGCTATTTGTTTTACAAGTATTTTTCTGTCCCTAAATTAATATGTTTTAGAAATTTGAATAACTTACAACAAAGAATGTTACTGAATAGAACAAAGTCACATAAATCCCACTGAACTGTTGGCAACAGAACAGACCCATAAGGATGAGCAACGGTTTGTAACCAGTTGGCTTGAAGAAGGCTTTGAACTTTCTAGTAGCACCACTATCCGTACGCGTTGCATTTGCATCATCCTTCTGCTGCTTTTCTTTAATGAGGAACTCCAGCTGCATTTCAGCTAGGGTTTGTTGCTGTAACAACAAACACAATGTGAGCAACTGCTGCTAAAATGTGTTGCGAGTGATGGTTCTGTAAAGCAGTCGCACAGCACACGATAACAACGCCAAGTCATTTTACCTTTTCCTCTGGATGCGGTTGGTACTTGTTAATCCACTCCAACGCCTTCCTCGCCTGATCGATTCTACCTTTGGACACAAGCCAAGCAGGGCTTTCAGGAATGAACATAATGAGCACAGCTGGCACAATGGTGTAGATATTACACAGCCACGCCACTGTTCGCCAGTTTAAGAACCACCCTTTTAGGTACGCAAGGACCATACCTATAATTTCCATAGAATGAAATCGTGTGTCTATCGTTTTGATATAAATTCATTCTGTTTGTAGCTACTGTTTAACTATTTAATTTGTGCCAAACCTTTATGTTTGTCCTTGAGAACCTTCCGATTCAATTTCAATTAGTTTGCCACTTCTTAAATATATGGACTGTGCGGCGATTTTAGATTTTTGTTAATAATTATTTTCTCTGGTACGTACAAAATATTTGAAATTTACTAAAATAGATAAAACTTGTAGATTCCTGTCTACAAAGCATCAAAAGTTTTTAAACACGTTTTTTTTTCTTTTGGGCGTTATAAAATAAAAACAGCAATAACCAATTATTCACATTTAAAAAAAAATCATAATAATTCTTTATAGCATCATACATTCAGGCATTCAGTCTTTACAGACATACCTACCTCATAACCGTTTAATACATTTAAAATTCTGCTTTATAAGGTTGCAAATAATAATAAATAATTCAATTTGGTATCGAAATAAAAAAAATAAAATGTTCGGGAATTATTATTAAATGTTTAGCGATCAATTTATTTAAAAATATCTATTGAATTTCCTTTTAGTCACTTAGAAAAAATTGTTTGTTGTACTTAGGTTGGGTTTTATAGTTAAATTTTGAAAGCCACAAGCATTTGCTACGGTTGTAGCAAAAATTGATATGATCATTTTGTATCTGAATTTATTTATCCTTGAAATAAGTTATCTTTGAGAATTATGACGAAGGTACCCCATTATTGGGTTAATGTACATAACATTTAGTAGTAGTACATCATAATTCAAAAATTGTTTAAAAATTCAAAATCTAACAAAATTTAATACTAATATTTTTATTCAGATTCTGCTTTAATTAAGCTTGTCATAAACCATCTTTTAAGGATTTTTGTCAAAAAGTAAAGCTTGTAGGAGGTTTTAAGTAATGAACCATTGTTGGATTAATGTACATCACATTTCAAAAATTGTTAAAAAATTTAAAATCTAACTAAATTTAAAATTGATTTCTTTATTTAGATTTTGCTTTAATTAAGCTTGTAATAAACCATCATTCAAGTATTTTAGCAAAAAATTATAGCTTGTGGCAGGTTTTAAATAGCGAACCATTGTTCGATTAAAGTACATGACATTTCAAAAATTGTTTAAAAATTCAAAATCTAACAAAATTTAATACTAGTTTTTTTTATTCAGATTCTGCTTTAATTAAGCTTGTAATAAACCATCTTTTAAAGATTTTTGCCAAAAAGTAAAGCTTGTAGGAGGTTTTAAGTAATGAACCATTGTTGGATTAATGTACATCACATTTCAAAAATTGTTAAAAAATTCAAAATCTAACTAAATTTAAAATTGATTTCTTTATTTAGATTCTGCTTTAATTAAACTTGTAATAAACCGTCATTCAAATATTTTGGTAAAAAATTAAAGCTTGTGGCAGGTTTTAGGTAGCGAACCATTGTTCGATTAATGTACATCACATTTCAAAAATTGTTTAAAAAATCAAAATCTAATAAAATTGAATACTAATTTTTTTATTCGGATTCTGCTTTAATGAGGCTTGTAATAAACCATCCTTTAAGGATTTGTACCAAAAAGTAAAGCTTGTAGGAGGTTTTAAGTAATGAACCATTGTTGGATTAATGTACATCACATTTCAAAAATTGTTAAAAAATTCAAAATCTAACTAAATTTAAAATTGATTTCTTTATTTAGATTTTGCTTTAATTAAGCTTGTAATACGCTATCATTCAACTATTTTTGCAAAAAAGTAAAGCTTGTGGCAGGATTTAAGTAGCGAACCATTGTTCTATTAAAGTACATCACATTTCAAAAATTGTTTAGAAATTCAAAATCTAACAAAATTTAATACTAGTTTTTTTATTCAGATTCTTCTTTAATTAAGCTTGTAATAAACCATCTATTAAGGACTTTTGCCAAAAACTAAAGCTTGTAGGAGGTTCTAAGTAATGAACCATTGTTGGATTAATGTGCATCACATTTCAAAAATTGTTAAAAAATTCAAAATTTAACTAAATTTAAAATTGATTTCTTTATTTAGATTATGCTTTAATTAAGCTTGTAATAAACCATCACTCAAGTATTTTGGCAAAAAATTAAAGCTTGTGGCAGGTTTTAAGTAGCGAACCATTGTTCGATTAAAGTACATTACATTTCAAAAATTGTTTAAAAATTCAAAATCTAACAAAATTTAAAACTAATTTTTTTATTCAGATTCTGCTTTAATTAAGCTTGTAATAAACCATCTTTTATGGATTTTTGCCAAAAACTAAAGCTTGTAGGAGGTTTTATGTAATGAACCATTGTTGGATTAATGTACATCACATTTCAAAAATTGTTGAAAAATTCAATATATAACTAAATTTAAAATTGATTTCTTTATTTAGATTTTGCTTTAATTAAGCTTGTAATAAACCATCATTCAAGTATTTTGGCAAAAAATTAAAGCTTGTGGCAGGATTTAAGTAGCGAACCATTGTTCGATTAAAGTACATCACATTTCAAAAATTGTTTAAAAATTCAAAATCTAACAAAATTTAATACTAATTTTTTTATTCAGATTCTGCTTTAATTAAGCTTTTAATAAACTATCATTCAAGTATTTTGGCAAAAAAATAAAGCTTGTGGCAGGTTTTAAGTAGCGAACCATTGTTTGATTAAAGTACATCACATTTCAAAAATTGTTAAAAAATTCAAAATCTAACTAAATTTAAAATTGATTTCTTTATTTAGATTTTGCTTTAATTAAGCTTGTAATAAGTCATCATTCAACTATTTTGGCAGAAAAGTAAAGCTTGTGGCAGGTTTTAAGTAACGAACCATTGTTTGATTAATGTACATCACATTTCAAAAATTGTTTAAAAATTCAAAATCTAAAAAATTTAATACTAATTTTTTTATTCAGATACTGCTTTAATTAAGCTTATAATAAACCATCTTCTAAGGATTTTTGCCAAAAAGTAAAGCTTGTAGGAGGTTTTAAGTAATGAACTATTGTTGGATTAATGTACATCACATTTTAAAAATTGTTAAAAAAATCAAAATCTAACTAAATTTAAAATTGATTTCTTTATTTAGATTTTGCTTTAATTAAGCTTGTAACAAAGCATCATTCAAATATTTTGGCAAAAAATTAAAGCTTGTGGCAGGTTTTAAGTAACGAACCATTGTTCGATTAAAGTACATCACATTTCAAAAATTGTTTAAAAATTTAAAATCTAACAAAATTTAATACTAATTTATTTATTCAGATTCTACTTTAATTAGGCTTGTAATAAACCATCTTTTAAGGATTTTTGCCAAAAAGTAAAGCTTGTAGCAGGTTTTAAGTAATGAACCATTGTTGGATTAATGTACATCACATTTCAAAAATTGTTAAAAAATTCAAAATTTAACTAAATTCAAAATTGATTTCTTTATTTAGATTTTGCTTTAATTAAGCTTGTAATAAACCGTCATTCAAATATTTTGGCAAAAAAATTAAAGCTTGTGGCAGGTTTTAAGTAGCGAACCATTCTTCGATTAAAGTACATCATATTTCAAAAATTGTTTAAAAATTCAAAATCTAACAAAATTTAATACTAATTTTTTTATTCAGATACTGCTTTAATTAAGCTTATAATAAACCATCTTCTAAGGATTTTTGCTAAAAAGTAAAGCTTGTAGTAGGTTTTAAGTAATGAACCATTGTTGGATTAATGTACATCACATTTCAAAAATTGTTAAAAAATTCAAAATCTAACTAAATTTAAAATTGATTTCTTTATTCAGATTTTGCTTTAATTAAGCTTATAATAAACCACCTTCTAAGGATTTTTGCCAAAAAGTAAAGCTTGCAGGAGGTTTTAAGTAATGAACCATTATTGGATTAATGTACATCACATTTCAAAAATTGTTAAAAAATTCAAAATCTAACTAAATTTAAAATTGATTCCTTTATTTAGATTTTGCATTAATTAAGCTTGTAATAAACTACCACTCAAGTATTTTGACAAAAAATTTAAAGCTTGCGGCAGGTTTTAAGTAGCGAACCATTGTTCGATTAAAGTACATCACATTTCAAAAATTGTTTAAAAATTCAAAATCTAACAAAATTTAATACTAGTTTTTTTTAATTCAGATTCTGCTTTAATTAAGCTTGTAATAAACCATCTTTTAAGAATTTTTCCCAAAAAGTAAAGCTTGTAGGAGGTTTTAAGTAATGAACCATTGTGTTGGATTAATGTACATCACATTACAACAACAACAAATTACAAAATCCTTAGAAAATTTCAAATTTACTTCTTTGTTCAGTATGTCTATTTATTTAGGCTTCTATTGAAAATATTTATTAAAAAATAAAGTAAAAAGTGTTAGGTAGACGAGACGGACTAAGCACTAGACTACTGTGCTGGGTAATAAATAATATAATACTAATATTAAAATTAAATTAAAAAAAATAAAATTCTTGTGAAATTCATTCAGTATTTCTTATTTAATGTCAGCTTAAACAAAGCTTTAGAGACAAAATTTAGTAAAATATACAAAAAAAGCTCAATATAGATATATACATATAAAAATTAGATCTGAAAATTACCTTGAAAACATTAAATATATATTAATTATATTTTATAATGTAATACTACAAGCACTTCACATAAAATATAAATAGTAGTTGAAATTAACTCACCTAAGGATGCGTATGCGGGTGCGCAGGATATCAAGGACCCTCTCATGTCGGCACGTGCGATCTCCGTTATGTACACAATCGCTGGACTCGTGCCCCAAGCTGCAACAATTAATTACGTTTATTCAATCGTTATCGTGTTGATAACGTTATGATTATTAGGTAACACTTGCAAATGTTCTGGTGTTAAGTTAAATATTTACAGCTGGCGGGGTTTATTTAATAGCTGAAATAATATTTGGGAATAACTGATTTCATTTGTTAAAGACTAACAGAGTGCAGGTGTTGTTTTAACAAATGTTGGGCGTATGTAGTGCGTAAAATTCTATGGAAGATTTACGGATATATTTCCATGATGTAAGCCAGTTAATAAACTTTTTCAGAGGAAGATTACTGGAAGTGGACAAGGTTCAAATATCAATTTTATTCATAATTGAATGAATAGCTTTGATTATTTTTGAATACACTAATACATTTGTATGACTATATGTCTATATGTTTGTCTGTTTGTCTCTTTAAAGCCCCAGAATTGCTGAACTGATTTTAATGCAATTTTCTTCATGTGGATTATGATTTCTTGTGAAAGGACTATTATAACAATCTTCCTGTCTGTATACACTAATATATTTGTATGACTATATGTCTATGTGTTTGTCTGTTTGTCTCTTTAAAGTCCCAAAATTGCTGAACTGATTTTAATGCAATTTTCTTCATGCAGATTATGATTTCTCGTGAAAGGACTATTATAACAGTCTTCCTGTCTGTATACACTAATATATTTGTATGACTATATGTCTATATGTTTGTCTGTTTGTTTCTTTAAAGCCCCATAATTGCTGAACTCAATTTAATGCAATTTTCTTCATGTATATTATGATATCTCGTGAAAGGACTATTATAACAATCTTCCTGTCTGTATACACTAATACATTTGTATGACTATATGTCTATATGTTTGTCTGTTTGTCTCTTTAAAGGCCCAGAATTGCTGAATTGATTTTAATGCAATATTCTTCATGTAGATTATGATTTCTCGTGAAAGGACTATTATAACAATCTTCCTGTCTGTATACACTAATACATTTGTATGACTATATGTCTATATGTTTGTCTGTTTGTCTCTTTAAAGCCCCAGAATTGCTGAATTGATTTTAATGCAATTTTCTTCATGTGGATTATGATTTCTCGTGAAAGGACTATTATAACAGTCTTCCTGTCTGTATACACTAACATATTTGTATGACTATATGTCTATATGTTTGTCTGTTTGTCTCTTTAAAGCCCCAGAATTGCTGAACTGATTTTAATGCAATTTTCTTCATGTAGATTATGATTTCTCGTGAAAGGACTATTATAACAATCTTCCTGTCTGTATACACTAATACATTTCTATGACTATATGTCTATATGTTTGTCTGTTTGTCTCTTTAAAGCCCCATTTTAATGCAATTTTCTTCATGTAGATTATGATTTCTCGTGAAAGGACTATTATAACAGTCTTCCTGTCTGTATACACTAATACATTTGTATGACTATATGTCTATATGTTTGTCTGTTTGTCTCCCTAAAGACCCATAATTGCTGAACTGATTCTAATGCAATTTTCTTCATGTAGATTATGATTTCTCGTGAAAGGACTATTATAACAATCTTCCTGTCTGTATACACTAATACATTTGTATGACTATATGTCTATATGTTTGTCTGTTTGTCTCTTTAAAGACCCAGAATTGCTGAACTGATTTTAATGCAATTTTCTTGATGTAGATTATGATTTCTCGTGAAAGGACTATTATAACAGTCTTCCTGTCTGTATACACTAATATATTTGTATGACTATATGTCTATATGTTTGTCTGTTTGTCTCTTTAAAGACCCAGAATTGCTGAACTGATTTTAATGCAATTTTCTTCATGTAGATTATGATTTCTCGTGAAAGGACTATTATAACAATCTTCCTGTCTGTATACACTAATACATTTATATGACTATATGTCTATATGTTTGTCTGTTTGTCTCTTTAAAGCCCCAGAATTGCTGAACTGATTTTAATGCAATTTTCTTCATGTAGATTATGATTTCTCGTGAAAGGACTATTATAACAGTCTTCCTGTCTGTATACACTAATAGATTTGTATGACTATATGTCTATATGTTTGTCTGTTTGTCTCTTTAAAGCCCCAGAATAGCTGAACTGATTTTAATGCAATTTTCTTCAAGTAGATTATGATTTCTCGCGAAAGGACTATTATAACAATCTTCCTGTCTGTATACACTAATACATTTGTATGACTATATGTCTATATGTTTGTCTGTTTGTCTCTTTAAAGCCCCAGAATAGCTGAACTGATTTTAATGCAATTTTCTTCATGTAGATTATGATTTCTCGTGAAAGGACTATTATAACAATCTTCCTGTCTGTATACACTAATATATTTGTATGACTATATGTCTATATGTTTGTCTGTTTGTCTCTTTAAAGCCCCAGAATTGCTGAACTGATTTTAATGCAATTTTCTTCATGTAGATTATGATTTCTCGTGAAAGGACTATTATAACAATCTTCCTGTCTGTATACACTAATATATTTGTATGACTATATGTCTACATGTTTGTCTGTTTGTCTCTTTAAAGCCCCAGAATTGCTGAATTGATTTTAATGCAATTTTCTTCATGTAGATTATGATTTCTCGTGAAAGGACCATTATAACAATCTTCCTGTCTGTATACACTAATAGATTTGTATGACTATATGTCTATATGTTTGTCTGTTTGTCTCTTTAAAGCCCCAGAATTGCTGAACTGATTTTAATGCAATTTTCTTCATGTAGATTATGATTTCTCGTGAAAGGACTATTAAAACAATCTTCCTGTCTGTATACACTAATACATTTGTATGACTATATGTCTATATGTTTGTCTGTTTGTCTCTTTAAAGTTCCAAAATTGCTGAACTGATTTTAATGCAATTTTCTTCATGTAGATTATGATTTCTCGTGAAAGGACTATTATAACAATCTTCCTTTCTATATACACTAATACATTTGTATGACTATATGTCAATATGTTTGTCTGTTTGTCTCTTTAAAGCCCCAGAATTGCTGAACTGACTTTAATGCAATTTTCTTCATGTAGATTATGATTTCTCGTGAAAGGACTATTATAACAGTCTTCCTGTCTGTATACACTAATAGATTTGTATGACTATATGTCTATATGTTTGTCTGTTTGTCTCTTTAAAGCCCCAGAATTGCTGAATTGATTTTAATGCAATTTTCTTCATGTAGATTATGATTTCTCGTGAAAGGACTATTATAACAATCTTCCTGTCTGTATACACTAATATATTTGTATGACTATATGTCTATATGTTTGTCTGTTTGTCTCTTTAAAGCCCCAGAATTGCTGAACTGATTTTAATGCAATTTTCTTCATGTAGATTATGATTTCTCGTGAAAGGACTATTATAACAATCTTCCTGTCTGTATACACTAATATATTTGTATGACTATATGTCTACATGTTTGTCTGTTTGTCTCTTTAAAGCCCCAGAATTGCTGAATTGATTTTAATGCAATTTTCTTCATGTAGATTATGATTTCTCGTGAAAGGACCATTATAACAATCTTCCTGTCTGTATACACTAATAGATTTGTATGACTATATGTCTATATGTTTGTCTGTTTGTCTCTTTAAAGCCCCAGAATTGCTGAACTGATTTTAATGCAATTTTCTTCATGTAGATTATGATTTCTCGTGAAAGGACTATTAAAACAATCTTCCTGTCTGTATACACTAATACATTTGTATGACTATATGTCTATATGTTTGTCTGTTTGTCTCTTTAAAGTTCCAAAATTGCTGAACTGATTTTAATGCAATTTTCTTCATGTAGATTATGATTTCTCGTGAAAGGACTATTATAACAATCTTCCTTTCTATATACACTAATACATTTGTATGACTATATGTCAATATGTTTGTCTGTTTGTCTCTTTAAAGCCCCAGAATTGCTGAACTGACTTTAATGCAATTTTCTTCATGTAGATTATGATTTCTCGTGAAAGGACTATTATAACAATCTTCCTGTCTGTATACACTAATACATTTGTATGACTATATGTCTATATGTTTGTCTGTTTGTCTCTTTAAAGCCCCAGAATTGCTGAACTGATTTTAATGCAATTTTCTTTATGTAGATTATGATTTCTCGTGAAAGGACTATTATAACAATCTTCCTGTATGTATACACTAATACATTTGTATGACTATATGTCTATATGTTTGTCTGTTTGTCTCTTTAAAGCCCCAAAATTGCTCAACTGATTTTATTGCAATTTTCTTCATGTGGATTATGATTTCTCGTGAAAGGACTATTATAACAGTCTTCCTGTCTGTATAGACTAATATATTTGTATGACTATATGTCTATATGTTTGTCTGTTTGTCTCTTTAAAGACCCAGAATTGCTGAACTGATTTTAATGCAATTTTCTTCATGTAGATTATGATTTCTCGTGAAAGGACTATTATAACAATCTTCCTGTCTGTATACACTAATACATTTGTATGACTATATGTCTATATGTTTGTTTGTTTGTCTCTTTAAAGCCCCAGAATTGCTGAACTGATTTTAATGCAATTTTCTTTATGTAGATTATGATTTCTCGTGAAAGGACTATTATAACAATCTTCCTGTATGTATACACTAATACATTTGTATGACTATATGTCTATATGTTTGTCTGTTTGTCTCTTTAAAGCCCCAAAATTGCTCAACTGATTTTATTGCAATTTTCTTCATGTGGATTATGATTTCTCGTGAAAGGACTATTATAACAATCTTCCTGTCTGTATACACTAATACATTTGTATGACTATATGTCTATATGTTTGTCTGTTTGTCTCTTTAAAGCCCCAGAATTGCTGAACTGATTTTAATGCAATTTTCTTTATGTAGATTATGATTTCTCGTGAAAGGACTATTATAACAATCTTCCTGTATGTATACACTAATACATTTGTATGACTATATGTCTATATGTTTGTCTGTTTGTCTCTTTAAAGCCCCAAAATTGCTCAACTGATTTTATTGCAATTTTCTTCATGTGGATTATGATTTCTCGTGAAAGGACTATTATAACAATCTTCCTGTATGTATACACTAATACATTTGTATGACTATATGTCTATATGTTTGTCTGTTTGTCGCTTTAAAGCCCCAAAATTGCTCAACTGATTTTATTGCAATTTTCTTCATGTGGATTATGATTTCTCGTGAAAGGACTATTATAACAGTCTTCCTGTCTGTATACACTAATATATTTGTATGACTATATGTCTATATGTTTGTCTCTTTGTCTCTTTAAAGCCCTAAAATTGCTGAACTGATGTTAATGCAATTTTCTTCAAGTGGATTATGATTTCTCGTGAAAGGACTATTATAACAATCTTCCTGTCTGTATACACTAATACATTTGTATGACTATATGTCTATATGTTTGTCTGTTTGTCTCTTTAAAGCCCCAGAATTGCTGAACTGATTTTAATGCAATTTTCTTCATGTAGATTATGATTTCTCGTGAAAGGACTATTATAACAATCTTCCTGTCTATATACACTAATACATTTGTATGACTATATGTCTATATGTTTGTTTGTTTGTCTCTTTAAATCCCCAGAATTGCTGAACTGATTTTAATGCAATTTTCTTTATGTAGATTATGATTTCTCCTGAAAGGACTATTATAACAATCTTCCTGTCTGTATACACTAATATATTTGTATGACTATATGTCTATATGTTTGTCTGTTTGTCTCTTTAAAGCCCCAGAATTGCTGAACTGACTTTAATGCAATTTTCTTCATGTAGATTATGATTTCTCGTGAAAGGACTATTATAACAATCTTCCTGTCTGTATACACTAATACATTTGTATGACTATATGTCTATATGTTTGTCTGTTTGTCTCTTTAAAGCCCCAGAATTGCTGAACTGATTTGAATGCAATTTTCTTCATGTAGATTATGATTTCTCGTGAAAGGACTATTATAACAATCTTCCTGTCTGTATACACTAATACATTTGTATGACTATATGTCTACATGTTTGTCTGTTTGTCTCTTTAAAGCCCCAGAATTGCTGAACTGATTTCAATGCAATTTTCTTCATGTAGATTATGATTTCTCGTGAAAGGACTATTATAACAATCTTCCTGTCTGTATACACTAATATATTTGTATGACTATATGTCTATATGTTTGTCTGTTTGTCTCTTTAAAGCCCCAGAATTGCTGAACTGATTTTAATGCAATTTTCTTCATGTAGATTATGATTTCTCGTGAAAGGACTATTATAACAATCTTCCTGTCTATATACACTAATACATTTGTATGACTATATGTCTATATGTTTGTCTGTTTGTCTCTTTAAAGACCCAGAATTGCTGAACTGATTTTAATGCAATTTTCTTCATGTAGATTATGATTTCTCGTGAAAGGACTATTATAACAATCTTCCTGTCTGTATACACTAATACATTTGTATGACTATATGTCCATATGTTTGTCTGTTTGTCTCTTTAAAGCCCCAGAATTGCTGAATTGATTTTAATGCAATTTTCTTGATGTAGATTATGATTTCTCGTGAAAGGACTATTATAACAATCTTCCTGTCTGTATACACTAATACATTTGTATGACTATATGTCTATATGTTTGTCTGTTTGTCTCTTTAAAGCCCCAAAATTGCTGAACTGATTTTAATGCAATTTTCTTTATGTAGATTATGATTTCTCATGAAAGGACTATTATAACAATCTTCCTGTCTGTATACACTAATACATTTGTATGACTATATGTCTACATGTTTGTCTGTTTGTCTCTTTAAAGCCCCAGAATTGCTGAACTGATTTCAATGCAATTTTCTTCATGTAGATTATGATTTCTCGTGAAAGAACTATTATAACAGTCTGAATGATTTCTAGGAGTTAATATTTAAGATTCAGTATATATAGTATTTAACTTACCAGCTGCCAATCCTGTTAAAACTCTGCCGATAAGAAGCATGGTGATATTGTCGGCCATTGCTATCATCACCCAACCAATCAGCACAGGCAGTGTGCACAGTTTGATGGTATTCAGACGACCGATTGAGTCCATTATAAAGCCTCCAACTATAGCCCCAATGGGCACTACTATCACAATAATACTGGCTGTAAAGAAAAAGAGTATCAACAGTTAACGATTCTATATTTACCACCGTAGCTTATTGTTCTACTTAAATTAATAAATAAATAGATTTATTGAATACTGTGTATAAAGTGCTATAGGTACATGAAACAAGATTGTATTGATTTCTTTTAATATACATATAATATAATTACTACTTACCAATCCAGGAACTTTGAGATTTCGTAATCTTCAGATCGCTGTCTTCATCCTCTAGCTGCGGAATGAGGATGGCTGAGAAGGCTAAAGAGATTCCAACGACTATGTGAAACGAAGCTGATATGGCCGTTGCCAAAATCTGAAATAATTAATATGTTTCATTCGGAATTCGTTTAATCAGTTGAGAGCATTCATCCTGCGCTTATATCGTGATTATAGATTTATAACTCTATTATGCCAGTCTCAAGCATGAGGTCTCATTACGTAAGGGATGAGAAAGGAGGAGGATTCGAGGAGTAACACCTCGCTAAAAAACGGGGTTCATCTGGCATCCTGTAACGACTATTGCTTAGGGTACAAGCGAAGAAGGGAAAGAAACCTGCCTAGGCGTAGGTTTTACAGTTTTGTCACGTCTACAAAATTTAAATAGCGACGCAAAGTCAAAAATTACACAAATTGTAAATGATATTATTCCCTTATGCTTGTTTTATCTACCTAGGAGTAGGTTTTACATTTTTGTCAAGCCATCTACAATAATCAACTAACCTGTGGCCACATCGACTTGAAATTCTTGCTCTCATACCGGCTGAGCGATTTGCAGCTGACAATGACTTCGCTGAACTGATCCTCCGCGTTCTGCTCCTCCAACTTGGCACGCGCATTCTCCTCGATACTGCAACAAGCAATAAATCAATACCTCAATTGCGCACAGTTATAATTAGCAAAATCATGATCGGTAGAAAGCACGAGGCGTGCACGCGCGCAAAAAAAAATAATGGTAGAAAGTGGCAACGCTATTTTTACTAGAGGCGAAATTCACCATGTGTGTGCGTGTATGTATTATGTATATATGTATGGATGTGTGTGTGGAAACTGTTTATTATTATGCACGACAGCGTGCGTGTACATGTGTGCGAGCCCTCATCGTCGCTGATCTCGATTCCATTTGTGTAATGATGTCAGAATGAATGAATAACTGAGAATCTCAACTATATTTTTTTTTTCAATAAATATTATTTCTTGTAAATATTAGACTTAAATATTAACCACACTTAGAGATATAACAATATAACAATATAAGTATTTAACAATATAAGTATAACAATGTATCTTCTGAAATTGTTAATTATTTCTTTCATTTTAATGTATTTACAAATAAGTACATTAAAATGAAAGAAATAATTAACAATTTCAGCAGATACATTGTTATACTTGTTAGTTTTATTGGCTTTTTATCTTTTATAATCAAGGATTTAATACATTTTTTTTTCAATAAGAGTCGCTTTCGTTTAGCGTTCGGGAGCTGTTCCGGGATGTTCATCGCGTGTTATATATAATAACCGGTCAGCAGTACAATGGAACGCACAAAGTAAGTTAAATAACCCGAAGAGAGCAAGAAAAGTGCATTATTCAGTAGTAATAGAAAGTAACTTTATTATAGCATGCCCATCGTATATAAACTTACATGAAGATCAATCACAATTGATAAGTGAAAGAACAATCACCACCTTGAGTGTGATCGACGCAAATTCCTGTGCGGGCGCACAAACAAATGGCCATAAATAAAATTTCAATAAACCACATCGCAATAAATTCCTGTTCTCCTTGCGGCCACCAGGAAGACGGCTAGCTCACGCACTTAGTCCTCGCGGTCATGACTTGTCGCCGCATTGTTTATGTTTATAAATATTCCGATTGAGATTGAAGCTGAAGATACAACAAAAATATTCTATTCAAAGTCAAATCGCGTCCAGACCTTTGCCGTCGTCCTCGCCGTTACATCACAAGGAATTTCGCCATGTACGGGCAACTGTTGGATGCTAATTGAATAATCGCAGTATAATAGCTTGTTCCGCGAATCATTACAAACTTGCAAATCACGTTTTAATTAAGCCCGACAGTGTTTAATTGTAGACGGCGCGGAGCCCGTACAAGTGGTCGCATGTGTCGACTGAAAATTATTGTGCGAATTAATTGGGTGGCAGTATTTATATTTCACAGTATATATTATAATTAATAACCGTATGTGTTACTAGGCTAATGTTTTTTTTATTACATAATATAGCTTTGTTTTTAGGATTTCTTGGCTTATCAATTGGCAGAATACATTTTAAATATTCAATGAAGGATATGGATCACATATATGTATTTACCACTTAATTTATTGTTTAAAATGATGGGTCATCATGGATATCACTATTTCGAGCATCCAGGGAGCATTGACGTAATATAGCTTCATTTTATTAACGATTTATTGACCATTTTTAATTTTAGTTTATCCTTAATTTAGCAGTGCTAAAAGAATCTATCTAAACAGATATAAACAGAAAACATTTATAATTTTCTAATACATAACACAGCTGTTTGTCGATTAAATTACTTAACAATTTACAGAATAAAATTTAAATGTTGTAAATGTTTAATAATAATATAGCTGTTTTCTCGATTCAAATTTTGAAATTTTATAATTTTTTATTACATAATATAGCTATTTTTTTAAATTTCTTTGCTTTACACCTGGCAGAATACATTTTAAATGTTATAATTTTAAGCTATTGTATTCCCTGCTATACAAATTACTTAAAACACCTCGCCAGGTAAACAGACTACGTTGCCAAAAACTTATTGTTTTTCATTGCGAAGGACAACTGTTATTTTACACACCGTATCAAATTTCTCTATAATCAAAGTTTGTTGAAAAAAAAAATAATAAGTTACTTGCGTAATTTGAGTCATTTTGATAATATATACAATATTTATCAACTATGAATATGCAGATATGATTCAACAAAACTAATCACGAGACATTTCCATGACTTAACGCGAAAGCCTTATCATTTAGCACGGCAACAAATATATTAGTCATTATAAACAAACCTTCACGAAAGCACTGACACATCGAGCAACACGTCAGCCATGCCATTTCTGATAATAAGCACGAATTTAAACAAACAACGTTGAAAACAAAACAAGGAAATGATATATTGTGATGATTTACATAAATGGAAAAAAATATATGCCTAATGATTTGTAATGTCACGGCCAATTAATTTATAGTACATGAATTAAATGTTATTTACTTTGAAGCTCAATAGGTTTTATAAACTACTAAAAAATAATAGGGATATTGTTATTTCAGTTCATGCACATTTGCGATACACGTGTATATCACTCGTTATATACCATAATTAGCTAATATCCTCATTATTTTTTTAGTAGTGTACAATATACTAGAATATTGCTTTATTAGTCCTTTTCGGGTTTCATTTTGTCATAAACCTGACACGTTTTGTAAAAAAAAAATGGTTTTATACTAAAATTTGCATAATTCATTATTTTTTTAGTAGTCTACAATATACTTCTAGAATATTACTTTTTTTAGTCCTTTTCGGGTTTCATTTTGTTATAAACCTGACACGTATTGTAAAAAAAAAGGTTTATACTAAAATTTGCATAGTATCATAATTTTGTATATGCAACACTTTAGTTTCATTAACATTTTGTGATGTTTGTTACGAAAATGATTGTATACCCGTGTCAGGTAAACAATCATTTTCGTAACAAACATCATTTCCTAAAATTGTAATTTTTCAATAATTAAAAAACTACCAAAAAGTTTTTGCAAAAAAAAAGAATTCCCTAGTAAAATTTGCATAGTATCTTAATTTTGTATTTGTAACAACTTTATTTTAATGACATTATTGTCACATAAATTATAGCTTACCTGAAACTATTTTAAGAAATAGTTTCAGGTAAGCTATTATTTCTGTGACAATAATGTCATTAAAATTAAGTTGTTACAAATACAAAATTAAGATACTATGCAAATTTTACTATACAATTTTGTAACATGTTTTAAGAAACATGTTACAAAATTTTATGATTAAAAAAGTTTGCACAATGCGACACATTACATTTACAACTAAATTAAATTGTTGCAAATGTAAATTTGTTGTGAATATTATATTTCTTACGCAAATGAGACACGATTAGTTATCTTCAAGAATTCCAAAGATATGTATTAGTGAAGTTGAAAATTATTGTTATTCGCTATTTCTCTGGTTTAACTAGTGACCATAGAGGAATACCATGAATTATCCAGATGATTCTCATTGAAAAATATATCAGGCATTGATAGCACAAGCAAATATCTTCATCATTTACAAAGATATGCATCAGAAAATTAGAAAATTATTGTTATTTGCTATTTTTCTGATAAAACTAGTCACCATATTGAAATACTATGAGTTATCCAGGCGATTCTTATTAAAAAAATATCTCAGGAATTCATATATTGATAGTACAATTAGATATCGTCATCATTTCCAAAGATATGCATCAGTAAAGTTGTTGTATTTTTCTGATATTACTGGTCACATCGTTGGAATTCTATGAGTTATCCAGATCATTCTCATAGAAAAATTGATCAGGAACTCAGATATTGATTGTACAATCAGATATCATCATGATTTCTAAAGATATGCATCAGTAAAGTTGAAAACTATTGTTATTCCCTATTTCTCTGATATAACTATTCACCACCTTGGAATGCCATGAGTTATCCAGATAATTCTTACTGAAAAATGTATTAAGAAGTCAGATGTTGCACAATCAGATATCTTCATCATTTACAAAGATCTGCATCAGTAAACATGAATATTATTGTTAGTCGCTATTTCTCAGATATAACTAGTCACCACATTATAAAAATATGACACATGCAGGAGATTCTCAAAGAAAAATGTATCTGGAATTCAGATATTGATAGTACAACCAGATATCTTGATGATTTCCAAAGATATGAATCAGTAAAGTTGAAAATAATTATTATTTGATATTTCTCTGATATAACAAGTCACCCCATTGGAATTATTTGAGTTAGACAAGTTATTCTTATTTAAAAATATATCAGGAATTCAAATATTAATAGTATAATCAGATATCTTGATGATTTCCAAAGATATGCATCAGTAAAGTTGAAAATATTGTAAATCGCTAATTTCTCTAACAAAACTAGTCACCATATTGAAAAACAATGAGTTATCCAGGTGATTCTCATTGAAAAATATATCAGGAATTCAGATATTACAAGTATAATCAGATATCTGCATGATTTCCAAAGATATGCATCAGTTAAGTAGAAAAGTATTGTTACCCTGTACTTCTCTGATATAACTAGTAACCACATTAGAAAAATATGACATATCTAGGTCATTCTCATAGAAAAATATATAAGGAATTCTGATATTGATAGTACAATCATATATTTTCACGATTTCCAAAGATATGCATCAATAAAGTTGAAAATTATTCTTATTCGCAATTTATCTGATATAACTAGTCACCACAATGAAATACTATAATTGTCCAGGCGTTTATAATTAAAAAATATCTCAGAAATTCAGATATTGATAGTATAATGAGATATCTTCATGACTTCCAAAGATATGCATCAGTAAAGTTAAAAACTATTGTTATTCGCAATTTCTCTGATATAAATGGTCTCCACATTGGAAAACGATGATTTATCCAGATTATTCTCATAGAAAAATTGATCAGGAACTCAGATATTGATTGTACAATCAGATATCATCATGATTTCTAAAGATATGCATCAGTAAAGTTGAAAACTATTGTTATTCCCTATTTCTCTGATATTACTAATCACCACGTTGGAATACCATGTGTGATCCAGATAATTCTCATTGAAAAATATATCAAGAAGTCAGATGGTGTACAATCAGATATCTTCATCATTTACAAAGATCTGCATCAGTAAAGTTGAATATTATTGTTAGTCGCTATTTCTCAGATATAACTAGTCACCACATTCGAAAAATATGACATATGCAGTTGATTCTCATAGAAAAATTTATCTGGAATTCAGATATTGATAGTACAACCAGATATCTTGATGATTTCCAAAGATATGAATCAGTAAAATTGAAAATAATTATTATTTGCTATTTCTCTGATATAACAAGTCACCTCATTGGAATTCTTTGAGTTAGACAGGTTATTGTTATTTAAAAATATATCAGGAATTCAAATATTGATAGTATAATCAGATATCTTGATGATTTCCAAAGATATGCCGCAGTAAAGTTGAAAAGATTGTTAATCGCTAATTTCTCTAACAAAACTAGTCACCATATTGAAAAACAATGAGTTATCCAGGTGATTCTCATTGAAAAATATATCAGGAATTCAGATATTAATAGTACAATCAGATATCTGCATGATATCCAAAGATATGCATCAGTTAAGTAGAAAATTATTGTTAGCCTGTACTTCTATGATATAACTAGTAATCACATTCGAAAAATATAACATATCCAAGTCATTCTCATTGAAAAATATATAAGGAATTCAGATATTAATAGTATAATCAGATATCTGCATGATTTCCAAAGATATGCATCAGTTAAGTAGAAAATTATTGTTACCCTGTACTTCTCTGATATAACTAGTAACCACATTAGAAAAATATGACTTATCCTAGTCATTCTCATAGAAGAATATATAAGGAATTCATATATTGATAGTACAATCATATATTTTCACGATTTCCAAAGATATGCATCAATAAAGTTGAAAATTATTCTTATTCGCAATTTATCTGATATAACTAGTCACCACAATGAAATACTATGAGTTGTTTAGGCGTTTCTAACTAAAAAATATCTCAGAAATTCAGATATTGATAGTATAATGAGATATCTTCATGACTTCCAAAGATATGCATCAGTAAAGTTAAAAACTATTGTTATTCGCAATTTCTCTGATATAAATGGTCTCCACATTGGAAAACGATGATTTATCCAGATTATTCTCATAGAAAAATTGATCAGGAACTCAGATATTGATTGTACAATCAGATATCATCATGATTTCCAAAGATATGCACCAGTAAAGTTGAAAAATATTGTTATTCCCTATTTCTCTGATATAACTAGTCACCACCTTGGAATGCCATGTGTTATCCAGATAATTCTTATTGAAAAATTTATTAAGAAGTCAGATGTTGCACAATCAGATATCTTCATCATTTACAAAGATCTGCATCAGTGAAGATATCTTGATGATTTCCAAAGATATGAATCAGTAAAGTTGAAAATAATTATTATTTGCTATTTCTCTGATATAACAAGTCACCCCATTGGAATTTTTTGAGTTAGACAGGTTATTGTTATTTAAAAATATATCAGGAATTCAAATATTGATAGTATAATCAGATATCTTGATGATTTCCAAAGATATGCATCAGTAAAGTTGAAAATTATTGTTAATCGCTAATTTCTCTAAAAAACTAGTCACCACATTGAAAAACAATAAGTTATCCAGGTGATTCTCACTGAAAAATTTATCAGGAATTCAGATATTGATAGCATAATCAGATATTTTCATCAATTCCAAAAATATATATCAGTAAAGTTGAAAATTATTATTATTTGCTATTTCTCTGATTTAACTAGTGACCATGGTGGAATACCATGAATTATCTACATGATTTACATTGAAAAATATATCAGGAATTCAGATATTGATAGCATAATCAGATATCTTCATCACTTACAAAGATATGCATCAGTAAAGTTGAAAATTATTGTTATTCGCGATTTTTCTGATATAACAAGTCACCCCATTGGAATTCTTTGAATTAGACAGGTGCTTGTTATTTAAAAATATATCAGGAATTCAAATATTGATAGTATAATCACATATCTTCATGATTTCCAAAGATATGCATCAGTAAAGTTGCAAATTATTGTTAATCGCTAATTTCTCTAAAAAAAACTAGTCACCACATTGAAAAACAATTAGTTATCCATTTGATTCTCTTAGAAAAATGTATCAAGAAGTCGGATATTGATAGTATAATCAGATATCATCATTAATTCCAAAGATATGAATTAGTAAAGTTGAAAATTATTGTTATTTTGTAGTTTTCTGATCAAACTAGTCACCATATTGAAATACTATAAGTTATCCAAGCGAGTCTCATTGATAAATATCTCAGAAATTCAGATATTGATAGTACATTCAGATGTCTTCATGATTTCCAAAGATATGCATCAGTAAAGTTGAAAATGATTGTTAATCGCTAATTTCTCTAACAAAACTAGTCACCATATTGAAAAACAATGAGTTATCCAGGTGATTCTCATTGAAAAAAATATCAAGAATTCAGATATTGATAGTATAATCACATATCTTCATCAATTCCAAAGATATGAATGAGTAAAGTTGAAAATTATTGGTATTTTGTATTTTTCTGATCAAACTAGTCACCATATTGAAATACTATGAGTTATCCAGGTGATTCTCATTGAAAAATATCTCAGAAATTCAGATATTGATAGTACAATCAGATATCTTGATGATTTTCAAAGATATGCATCAGTAAAGTTGAAAATTATTGTTAATCGCTAATTTCTCTAATAAAACTAGTCACCTTATTGAAAAACAATGAGTTATTCAGGTGATTCTCATTGAAAAAAATATCAAGAATTCAGATATTGATAGTATAATCACATATCTTCATCAATTCCAAAGATATGAATGAGTAAAGTTGAAAATTATTATTATTTTGTATTTTTCTGATCAAACTAGTCACCATATTGAAATACTATGAGTTATCCAGGCGATTCTCATTGATAAATATCTCAGAAAATCAGATATTGATAGTACAATCAGATATCTTGATGATTTCCAAAGATATGCATCAGTAAATTTGCAAAGATTGTTAATCGCTAATTTCTCTAACAAAACTAGTCACCATATTGAAAAACAATGAGTTATCCAGGTGATTCTCACTGAAAAATATATCAGGAATTCAGATATTGATAGTATAATTAGAAATGTTCATCAATTCCAAAAATATGAATCAGTAAAGTTGAAAATTATTATTATTTGCTATTTCTCTGATTTAACTAGTGACCATGGAGGAATACCATGAATTATCTACATGATTTACATTGAAAAATATATCAGAAATTCAGATACTGATAGCACAATCAGATATCTTTATCACTTACAAAGATATGCATCAGTAAAGTTGCAAATTATTGTTATTCGCGATTTTTCTGATATAACAAGGGGTGCATTGTTATATCAGAAAAATCGCGAATAACAATAATTTGCAACTTTACTGATTGGAATTCATAATTAACTTACTTAAGTCACACCGGCGTCTATGAACGACGAAACAACACGCCATATAAAATCTCGGAATTAGTATCATAATTAATATCGCTCGTAAATTCACCCAATTAAAACATAGATAACAATAAATAGTGCCATTAGAGTGAATCATTAAATAATTTGAATACAATTGAACTGCATTTGGGCCACACTGACGTTGTTGCCCAACTTGGTGCTTAATGCAAACCGGTTAAATCCGCGCACGCGAGTAATAATAGCACGCGCTCCTCCAGTTCTAAATTGGGAAAGAAAAGGCTCCGCGCGAATTCGGCTCGGGTCACGGGCAACACAACAAACACAGCGTCTTTTTGACCTTCCGCGAACAACGCCCGTTACATATAATTGCATAATTAATTGGCCGTGACATTACAAATCATTGGGCTTGTTTTCGTCGTATTGTTTTTTTTGTAAATGTAAATCATCGCGGGCGTGTTTTTTGTTTTTGAGCGTTGTTTGTTTAAATACAAGATTTTCAGAAGTGGATGAGCTGACGTGTTCTGTTTTTGTGTTTTTGCTTTTGAGCAGGTTATTGTGAGAAATTATTGTTTTGAAAATATCCAAATTGGTTTGCAATTTTTGATGACCTCTAAATAGGCATCATAAAAAATTGTATACTAGTTAATAAGACGCATAATAATGCATATAGTGATTTTGGATAGTGGTTATGTTATAGAACTAACTTGCAGGCTTCAACCTTCTAACTTAACTACCAAATGACTGATTGGTCGTCGATGGAAGTTAGTTAATTCATAACTTAACTTTTGTGTATATTAAGATTTGTTTCAAAATTATCTATCGAACAGGCTCAAGTTCAGGGTCCAAAGAAAAAGTGTGCTCAGGGGGTACAGGATGGTGCCACGAGACCCCAGGGAATAGCTCACCGGATTATTGTCTACTAAGCATAGACACATACATGCTTCCTTGGTACTGAATGTATGTGTCTACTAAGCATAGACACATACATTCTTCCTTGGTACTGAATGTATGTGTCTACTAAGCATAGACACATACATTCTTCCTTGGTACTGAATGTATGTGTCTACTAAGCATAGACACATACATTCAGTACCAAGGAAAAATGTATGTGTGTATGCTTAGTAGACAATAATCCGGTGAGCTATTCCCTGGCGTCTCGTGGCACCGTCCGGTATCCCTGGGCCTAGCCCTAGCACTTCCTTCACAATTCTCATCTTATTTATTATAATCTATGAAACTGCCTGAATCAAGTTATTTTCTTTAAAAATGTAGATGTCAAACTTAATAATAATAATAAAATATCACGCCATTTGATAGAATAATTAAAAGTTGTTACTTACTGTAGGCTGTAACAGCTGGCGCTGAAAAATAAAGCAGAAACAAACGGATGAGTAATGCGGAAATAAACCAGACAATTAAATTCGGGCGCATGGTAATTGTGGGCGATTTAAAACAAAATTATTCCGACATCACAAAGCGATCCCGAGCAAAGTCCGGCCCGGGCAATTGAGCGAAGGACGCCAATTTTTCCGACGACTTCTCAATTAGCGCGGCTCGGTAATTATTTGCGACGGGATCAAAAAAAAATTGGTTTGGTTATTAAAAATTGAAATGCACAGCCGAGGTTCAAGCACGAAGTCACCGAGTGCCGCGTGATTATGTGCAGGCAAAGGCAATTTGTTACGAGCGTGGGCACCGTAAAGGACGCTGGTTAATATAAAAAATTCAGCAGCGATGAGTTTCCACCGATTTCATACTTATTTTGAGATTGAAAACAACAGATTACAGCAGTAATTTAAGAAAGGCATGGCAAATTTAATTAAATATGTAAAGGTCGTTTTAGACAAGACAATTTCTTAACTCAAAAGTTAGTCAAGATGCGAGACAATCTAAATTGTCTCGTATCATACAGCAAATTATTTGAAATATTGATATTGGATGGTAGATCGAATGGAAAAATATAACGCGTTCTATTTGTCAAGGAAAATTGTATGGGAGGAAGATATATGAATTTATTTCTTGAACAACTTTTGAGGTAAGAAATTGTCTTGTCTAATACGACCTTAAGGTCATCATCATCTTCCAGCCGTTTGCGTCCACTGCAGGACATATGCCTCCTCTAATTCTTTCCAGGCAGCACGATGTTGTGCTTTGTTCATCCAGTTTTGTGACACCCTCTTGATGTCGTCGGTCCATCGGGTTGGTGGTCTACCTCTACTTCGTTTATCGGCACGGGGTCTCCATTCCAAAAGCCGTTTAGTCCAACGGCCATCCCTGAATCTGGCAACGTGGCCTGCCCATCTCCATTTCATGTTAGAGATGCGTGTTATAATGTCGCAGACACCCGTCCTTTCCCTGATGACCTCGTTTCGTACCCTGTCTCGCAGGGAAATGCCTAGCATGGCCCGTTCCATTGACCTCTGTGTTACCGGCAGTTTTACTGCGGAACGCTTTGTTAGTGTTAAAGTCTCTGACCCATACGTCATTACCGGCATCACACATTGTTCGAACACTTTCCGTTTGAGACACATTGGTAGTTCGCTCTTCAAGATGTTAGTTAGTTTTCCAAACGCTGCCCATCCTAAACCTATGCGGCGCTGTATCTCGCATGTTTGGTTATCGCGGCCTATGCATATCTGATGCCCCAGGTATATATAGGAAGTTACTTCTGCTATATTAGCATCATCTATTTTGATTTGATCGCTTAGCACTAGGTTGGTCATAACTTTTGTTTTTCCCATATTCATCCTAAGGCCCACTTTTTCCGTTGACTGTTTTAGGTCGTTGAGCATAGTTTTTGCATCTTTGATGTTGTCGGCTATTAGGACGATGTCGTCTGCGAATCTCAGGTGGTTAAGTTTTTCTCCATCCACTGTAATTCCTAGGTGTTCCCAAGATACCATTTTAAAAGCATATTCGAGAACCGTGGTAAATAGTTTTGGGGAGATAGTGTCCCCTTGGCGGATTCCCCTGCCAATTTTAAATTTGTTGGTATTGTCGTGTAGCCTTATACTTGCTGTAGCGTTTCGGTAAATATGTTCAATTAGCTTGGTATATCGATAGTCTATTCTTGCTTGGTCTAGAGCAGCTTTTATGGCGGGTAATTCAACTCAAGGGGCTTATTATATTCATTACACTTTTCAATGAGAGTTTTTATAGCCTGAAGATGGTCGTTTGTCCCATACCCCGATCTAAACCCAGCCTGTTCTTTGGGTTGGTAGAAGTCTAGTTTATTTTCTAACCTTTTGGTGATTATTTTGGTGAAAAGTTTATATAAATATGGTAGCAAACTTATCGGTCTGTAGTTTCCGAGCTGTGTTATATCGCCTTTTTTATGTAGGATAACTGTGGAGGCGTTGTTCCATTCGCCAGGTGTAGCACATTCTTCTAAGCAGGTGTTGAATAGTGCTTTTATGGCATGTAGTAGAGCGTCTCCTCCTTGTTTTATGGATTCGATGTGTATGCCATCTTCCCCCGGGGATTTGTTGTTCTTCATCTCTGCAAGGGCGTTCTTAATTTCGGCTATCGATATACTTGGCATATATTCAGATCCCTGATTTATGACCTTCCCGGTATGTGTTTGTGTCGGTTCCTCTGGTTGTTCTTGTAGCCGACTCATGTAGAGAGTTGCGTAAAATTTTTCCGTTATTTTCAGTATATCGTCTCTATTTGTGGTTAGCGTTCCCGTGCTGTTTCTTAGTTTGAAGATTTCTTTCCTTCCATTTGACATATTTCTTCTTAGTACCTTCATACTTCTGTTGTTCTCAATAGCTAGTTTCGTTTGTTCTGTGTTGTATCGACGTATGTCATTTTTGATATCTTTTGTAATTGTCTTGTTTAAATCTCTCAGTTGTTTTGAGTTTGTATCGCCGTTTTGTCTTAACACTCTTCTAATTTTCATAAGCTCTTTGGTATGCTTGCTGATTTTGTTTATTTGTTCTTTATTTGGCTTACAGTATGTCTTTGTTGCTTCATTTATAGCTTCGACGATTTTGTTATTTATTTCGTCTGCTGTTTTGTGCCTATATTCAAACTGTGTAGTTTCAAGGTGGTAGTTATCATTTCTGCATATTTGTGAACTTGTTCTGGTGTTGTCCAACCAGCCTGTCTTTTCTTTGTTACCAGCTTACGTCTTTCTTTACTTAGGTTTAGAGTTATTTTTGCCCTTACCATTTTATGGTCGCTTCCTGTTGTGAAACTATTTATCACAGTGACGTCGTTGACGATAAGCTTTTTATCAGTTATTATAAAATCGATCTCATTTCTTGTGTTTCCACTTGGACTCACCCAGGTCCACCTGCGATGTTCTTTTTTGTAGAAGAAGCTGTTCATTAAGTATAGATTTTTCATTTTTAGGAAGTTCATAAGCATTTCTCCCCGATCGTTCCGGTCCCCTGTTCCATGGTTTCCGATCACTATCTCCGCTGCATCCAGCTTCTTGCCTATCTTAGCATTAAAATCACCTCCTACCACTGTAAAGTGAGTAGGTGATTCACTCTTCGCCTGGGAAATGTCTTCATAGAAACTTTCTACTATTTCGTCTTCATAATCGGTGGTAGGTGCGTAAGCTTGTATAATTTTTATACTATATTTGGAGTTTAGTTTGAGCATTAGATATATTACTCTTGTGGATATACTCTTTATGCATATGATGTTTTTTGCATGCTTTTTGTTTATGAGGAAACCTACGCCGCCTATGGATTTGTCTGCTTCTCCGACATGATAGAATATATTTCCCGACTTAAGTGTTCTCCATTCTTCTCCACGCCTTCTTACTTCACTTACTCCCACTATATCCCAATTTATTTGTCTCAGCTCTTCTTCCATTTCAATGAGCCTCCCATCGGTTGCTAGTGTTCTTGCGTTATATGTGGCAATGTTTAGTTTGTGTATTTTGTCTTTGGTCTTGTTTATTTGTGTTTTTGTCAACTTTTTGTCTCCCCCAGAATCCATGAGACAGCCTGACTTATCAGGGTGAGATTTTGGGCTAGCCCTACTCACCTGGGGTATATTGATTCAAATCAAATTAGCCTACACCGAAAGGTAAAAGGCAAATAGATTATATATATATATATATATATATATATATATATATATATATATATATATATATATATTGATTCAAAAATTGTATCAATCATAACAAACTGTATAAATATATAATGTAGTAAATGCGCAAAATTTTAGGAGATTTGTCTGCTTTTAATAGTTCTCACTCACTATGTATATTTGTGATATTTACTTATATTATAGTTCCCACTGAGTTGACAGGTGTATAGACAGCTCCGATATTTTACCGAAAATACAGCGGCGTATCGAGTTGAAATATACACGAGAGGTGAAAACAGCGACAAGAAACAGTGATACAAAAAGAAAGTTAAAAAGTAGAGAGAAATAACGGTAAGTGAAAGTAAATAAAATAGAGGGTAGAGGTTATTTGCACGAGGGGTCGACCCGTAAATAACCTCTGGCGCCGATAAAGGTGAGGAGTATATTGGGCGACATATAACGACGACAACAAAGGCAAGAATAGCAAATAAAAATAGCACCAGGGCCAATGAATAAAAATAAAAGAGGTAGAGAAACGGATAGTGAGGACAAAGACATACAAAATCAGAAAGAAACCGTTAGAAAAAACAAGAAAATACTGAGATCACCAGCATCACAAAGAAGATTAGAAGAAGCAGAAAAAAATTGCAACGGTGAAACGGACATTGACAAAGATACAATGGAAGAACTAAAACAAATGATTATAAAACTAATGAGGAAGATGGAAGAAAACATGTCACAAATAAAACAGGAAATAAAAGAGATGAAGACCGAAATGAACAATAAAGAAGAAACATGAAAAGAAGAAAAGAGAACATTGGAAGTCAGAATAGAAAAACTAGAAAATAAAGCAGAAATTGAAGAGAAGAGAAGAAGAAAAAATAACATAGCAATAAGAGGTCTAGACAAGATAGATAACATAGAAGAGGTAAGATCACTCATCAAAGAGAAACTGGAAGTGGAGACAGGGGTTAACAAAATACAAAAAATAAACACAGGCCCAGAACGAAATATAATAATAGTGGAAATCCCAAGCTGGGAAGAAAAACAAAAAATAATGAAAGCAAAATATAAACTGAGAAATACAACGATATATATATAGACGATGATCTAACGGAAGAGGAGAGAAAAATACAAAGAGAGATAAGAAACATAGCAAAATTGGAAAAAGAAAAAGGAAAACACGTAAAAATAGGATATAGAAAGATAATAGTAGACAATGAAATATACATATGGGATAAAAAGGAGAAAGGAGTCGTAGCCAAAGATAATGGGGTGAAAGTAACCAATCCAAAAAACTACTAGCAAAAGAGAAAACGGACGGAAGCAAAAATATAAAGAATACAGCGAGGAAAGGGCCAACGAACATAAGAAAGAAGAACAAACACATAATAAATGGAAACAAAGAAAAGAGTACAGTAAAAAAAAGAAAAATATGGAAAATTGGGACTTGGAATATCAGGAGTATAAATGGAAAGGAAAAAGAGCTGGAAGAAGAATTTGAGAAAGCTGAACTAGACTTCTTAGTGGTAACAGAAACAAAAAAGAAGGGGAAGGGAGAGTACAAAATGGACAAGGAACATATATTCATATATAGCGGTGTAGATAACAATCGGAGAGCCGCAGCAGGGGTAGGATGTATAGTGCATAAAAAACAGAAATCGAATATATATAAATTGGATGCAATTACGGAGAGGATTTTGTCTATCGAAGTTAGAGATCAAAGAAACGGCTACCATAAAACTATCATAGCAGTGTATGGACCAAACGAAGATGATACTGCGAGCAACAAAGAAACATTCTGGGAGCAGCTCAATGGAACAACAGAAAAAGCCAAAGGAGAAGTGTACGTGGCGGGAGACTTCAACAGCAGAATTGGAAACGAAGTAAAAGATAATGGCGCGATGAGAGGAAAAAAAAATGAGAAAGCGTACTAAACGAAAATGGTAAGAAAATGCTAGATTATTGTAGAATGAATAACCTAGTAATAACGAATACAGTATTCAAACACAAGGACATACACAAATACACCAGGGAAGTGATAAGCAGGAACGAAAAATCTGTAATAGACTATGTACTAGCAGAACATGGAAAAAGGAGCAAAATAATAGACACAAGAGTAAAGAGAAGTTACGAAATTGGAAGTGATCACTATCTAGTAGAGACGAAAATAAAGGAAGACTACCAAGATAGCGATAAAAAAAAGCAGAGACCAAATATAGCAATAAACTACAACCAGATAAGAACATACAAACTAAGGGAAAAAGAAATAGCAAAAATCTATAAAGAGAAAATAGAGGCAAAATTAGTAAAGGACAACTATAGACAAGAAGTGAAGGAAATGTGGAATAAATTAAAGATAAATATACTGGAGACAGCAAAAGAGACATGTGGGACAAAGCAAAACACAAACAAGAAGCAGCAGACAGCCTGGTGGTCGCAGGACATAAGAGAGAAAATAAAGGAAAAGAAAAAAGCATGGCAAAGATATCTAAATGATAAAAATAGTAACAACTACAAAGAATACAGTTTAAAGAGGAAAATAGTAAAAGAGAAGGTCAGACTAGCAAAGAGCAGGGAATGGGAAAAGTTCGGGGAGACAATGGAGAAAAATGCAAAGGAAAACCAAAAATTATTCTATAAAACACTAAAACTAAACAGAAAAGAAAAAAGACAAGAAGTGACTTATATACAAGACGATCAAGGAATATGGCTGAAGGACAACGAAAAAATACTGGAAAGATGGAAAGAATATTTTGAAGACTTACTATCACAAAATGGTGGAAATGAACAGAACACAAGAGACCAGAACGACTCTGAAGCAGATATAGAGATGATCAATGGAAAAGAAATACTAGAGATAATAAGGGAAATGAAAATAGGGATATCACCAGCACAAGACCAGATCACAACGGAAATGATTAAACATATGGGACCTGCAGGTAATGAAATACTACTAAAATTAATAAACGAAATATGGAGGACGAATAAAATACCCAGAGATTGGCAAGTATCGTTAATCGTACCGATACACAAGAAAGGCGATAAGACATAATGTTCAAACTATAGGGGTAGAACACTCATAAGCATAGGTATGAAGATCTTAGAAAAAACAATTAACAAAAGAATACTAGCAAAAATAGAGCAGACGCTAGAAGAATCGCAATGTGGATTTAGGAAAGGAAGATCCACACAGGACAACATTTTCACGATAAAACAAATCACAGAAAAAAGAATTGCAAATAATAAAAACACATACCTAGGATTCATCGACCTGGAAAAAGCGTTCGACATGATACCAAGAAATAAATTATGGAAAATCCTGAAAGAGAGAGGTGTAGAAAGAAAGACAGTCGAATTAATACAAAACATATTCAACAACAACACCAATGCAATAATACACAAGGAACAAACATCAGGAACATTTAAGACAACCACTGGACTAAGACAAGGAGGCGGGCTCAGTCCTACGTTATTTAACATATACATGGATGAAATAATGAAGAGCATCAAACCAGAAACCAAAAAAGCAAATATAGGGTACAAAAACATGCAAGTTGTAAAAATATCGGAAGGAGCATTCGCTGATGATGTCGTAGTGATAGCAGAAAATGAAGGTAATCTGCAGCACAACCTTAGTGTATGGACTAGACATCTAGAAAAGTATAACATGAAAATGAATTATAACAAAACAAAAGTGATGGTAATAGGAAACCGTAAAGAACAAATAAATATAAAGATAGAACAACACAAAATAGAACAAGTAGAACAATTCAAATACCTAGGAGTAGCACTAACAGAAGACGGAAAAATGGAAGGCGAACTTAGCAACAGAATAAACAACACAGTTAAAACTTACCACGCATTGAACAATATACTGATTAACAAAAAAGAGATCAGCAGAAGGACACAAATAAATATATATAAAAGCATATATATAGACCTATACTGACATATGGAAGCGAGACTAACGAAGAGGGATAAAAGTAGAATACAGGCAATGGAAATGAAATATCTCAGAGGAGTAAAACAAGTTACGAGAAGGGACAGAATAAGAAATGATGACATCAGAGAAGAACTGGGAATTGAAGCTGTAGATAAGTATATAGAAAAGAAACAACTAAACTGGTGGGGACATTTAATCAGGATGGACAAAAAGAATCAAACAAAACAGGTATGGGAAGCAAGAACTGGAAATAAAAGAAGAAAAAGTAGACCAAGAAAAGAGTGGGACAATATAATAGAGGAAATAATAATCAAAAAAGGAAAGACAGTCAAGCAAGCAAGAGAACTGGCGAAGAACAGAAAGGAGTGGAAAGAATTTACAAATGTATAACCAACAGTAATTGTAAATTATAATGTTAATAATGTAAATGTAATAGCCTACACCGAAAGGTAGAAGGCAATAGATAATATATATATATATATATATATATATATATATATATATATATGTATATATATATATATATATATATATATATATATATATATATATGGATATATATATATATATATATATATATATATATATATATATATATATATATATATATATAGGATAAATAAAACGATTTTTTTACTTTTTTTATCACACTTCAGTTACACTATGCAACTAGTTTCAGCTAAGCTCTAGCCAATCATCGGAGGAGCTCGAAAATGGCTAGAGCTTAGCCGAAACTAGTTGTAAAGTGTAACTAATGTGTGATAAAAAACAAAGTAAAAAAAAATCGTTTTATTTATCCTTTAAAATGAATTATCACAAAGTACGCCTTAACAATCCAATATTTAATATATATATATATATATATATATATATATATATATATATAATGAGACTATTCCGTAAATAAATAAATAAAGCTACTGAAATATTTTTTGCAATATATTAATAATAATAATAATACCCGCAGGGGGGTAGTAGATGCTTCTACTACTCTGGGGAGTGACGCTCCCACGGTCCTGAGTCTTACCGCTGCTAGGGTCAGCAGCCCTAAACAGCGAGCTTTAGCTATCAAAAGCTGTCAGAACACGCAGTCAAGCTAAAAGGGGCGGTACGGGAGATCAGGCCCTACCCGTTCGGAGCCGTCATGAGGAGAGGTCTGGATTTGCAGAAGGTGAACCCAGTGGCACCCAAGCAAGGAAACAGAGCACCACTGGTAGCAATGGAAATGGAAACGAAGCTAACACCTCAACCGCTTCACCTGCAGAACATGCTGCTCACGTTGATCATACTGAGCCCATTGATGCAGAAGAGCATAGAGTGCAGAGAAGGCAGAGAAAAAAGTGGACAGATGATATGAATCTCCACCTAGAACGCTGCGCATCACAAACCTGGAAACAATAAAGGTACCATACGGGAATGAGCTTCACAAGCGTATGATAGAAACTTTCCCCGATCTAAAAACCAGCAAGGTACAGAATATGATCGACCAAAGAAGAACCCTCAAACATAATACGCGACTCGCACCACAGCTGAAAATGCTCCGTGATGAAGTAGCTGCAGAACTTGGTTTACGAGAAACAGATGTAGAAGTAGAAGCAGATGTAGAAGTAGAAGTAGAAATAGAACATACATATGCTGACATTCAATCGACACAGCAGAGTCAGCTGCACAATCCAAACATTAAAAGTGCATTTGAGAAAAACACACTACTTTTCGATGGAATGGAACCATCATATAGGCCTAGAATACCTAAACTACGAACTGGAAGAGGTACCAAATACATAATAGCCTCAGTGAACGAACTTCTACAAGAAAAGATCGAACTGTGTCATAACTTGACTGAGCTGCATTCGCTAATATATATAGGAGCAGTCACTGTCACCAGACTACATAATCAAAGACTAATTAAGGAGAGAGGGACAAACAGTACATCTAAAAATGAGTATCAACAACCATGGGACGGAGACTTAGCTATGATGTGACTACCCTTAGGAAATATATAGGCAAGCTGACACATGCAAACAATAATGACATCAAAAGTAGGAAATTACAACTAGAAGTAGATGACATAATTCGCAGGTATAGAAATGACGAAAACACCACCGCCACCACCATTCTAGATCTACTTAAACAAAAGCTTGCAGTAAAATCTAAACGGCTCCGCATATACAAAACACAATCTTCAGAAACAGCCAGAAGGGATTTTACAGGCAGCTACACGAAACAGTTATCAAGAAGGAAAGTACACAAAATCTTAATCCAGAACAAACCACAGAGTTCTGGAAACAAATATGGAGTAACCATGTCAACCATACCTCTACATCCAAGTGGGTGAAGGACGAGAAAAGAAAAGCTACTCATATACCAGTAATGACAGATACCATAATAACCTAAGAAGATCTTCAGAAGTCTGTGAATACAAGCTTAAACTGGAAAAGTCCAGGTCCAGATAGATTACAAAATGTCTGGTACAAAAGTTTTAAAAGTACTCATAAAAAACTGGCCGATCTTTTCACGAATATACTAAACAACCCAGAGGAGTGTCCAACTTTCTTTACACTTGGCAGTACCTACCTACTCCCGAAAACGGAGACCCCAAGTGCTAACCCTAGTGAATATCGCCCTATAACATGTTTACCAACTATCTACAGGATCTTTACAGCTATACTCACTAATAAAATCTATCAACACCTCACGCAAAATCATATCCTAGCGGAAGAACAGAAAGGATGCAGGAAGGGCAGCCAAGGAACAAATAATAGTAGACTCCACCATAAGCGAGCATGCCAGGAAAACCAAGAAAGCACTATTTTATGGGTACATAGACTATCAGAACGCGTTTGATAGTGTGCCCCATTCATGGCTTTTAGATATCATGGGCATATACAAAATAGACCCACTAATTCACATTGGCACACCTCATGAAAAAATGGGTAACAAACATATATATAGGGTCTATCAAACTAGGATCAGTAAATATAAATAGGGGTATATTCCAGGGAGACTCACTAAGTGCGCTATGGTTTTGTATGGCGATGAACCCACTTTCCAACCTATTAAACAGCACACAAATAGGATACCAACTACCAGGAAATGAAGACAAAATCAATCACCTAGCTTATATGGACGATATAAAACTAATGACAGACACAAAAATAATCAAATTTCTGTATGAGTCAAACCACTCATTTGGTTAAAACCACAAGGCTAGCAAGCTTTTTATCACAATTTCCAATAATCTGGCATTTAAAGAGCAATTACGAGCACTCGCAGAAATTTTAATTATAATAATTAGTGGCCAACTGGTCGATGTACCAGGCGCAATCTTCCCACGCGGAAACTCCGCAGCGGATGTTTTATTTTTAGGAGTCGCGCTGGTTCGTTTTCCCGCGTGTTTGATAACAGCCCGCATTGCACCAACAACTAGGCTTATTAAATTAAATTTAAATAATTCGCGTGTTTATTGTAAACAGCACGTAGCTGTCACGAGGGCCCCGTATTACGAATCATTTCGATAACGACTTGCCAAAGTTCTCTAGAATAGTAATAATAATAATAATAATAATAATAAACATAACTCGTTATCGAACGTGCCTGGGCTGAGCCTTCTACGAAATCATAACGCAGGAAATGACTAACGAGTATCGCTGAAATTTATCAACAATTACGCATGGTATTAGTATTATACAGGTTTTGTTATGGCTGTTACATAGAAATATTTGTGTTCACGTGAAATACATGGTGCTACAGGAATTCCAATAATAATAATTATTATTATAATATTAAACATAATTTCATTAATTAATTTCAATAAAAAAAGTGTGTTATTGCAGTTTCCACTGATTAACTCAAATTATTCGAGGTAATGAACAAAAGTTCTTATCTTTTTAACAGTTGTAGTAATAACTTTTTATTAGCATAAATAATAATAATAATAACGTTGAATAAATGCAAGAATTGTACATTTCAAAATTTATTTATTTATTTATTTTATTGATGAAATTAGCGAATAACATCATTTTCATCTTTACTGATGCATATCTGTGAGAATAATGAAGATATTTGATGGTACTATCAATAGCTGATTTCCTAATATATCAATAAAAGTCACATGGATAGTTTCATTGAAGAAATTAGTTAATAAACATAATTTTTATCTGTACTGATGCATATCTGTGGAAATATTGAAGGTACCATCAATTTTCTGATATATTTCTGAATAAAAGTCACTTGGATAACCCATAGCAACTTGAAGTGGCGACTAGTTTAGGTCATGAAATTAGTAAGCATAACTTTCATTTTTACTAATGCGTATCTGTGGAAATAATGAAGATATCTGATGGTACCATCAAGTTCTGATTTCCTGATACTTATAGTTACTTATATAACGCATAGTAACTTGAAGTGGTAACTAATTTTATTGATGAAATTCCCGAATAAACATAGTTATCATCTTTAATGATATATCTGTGGAAATAATGAACATTTCAGATGGTACCATCAATAGCTGATTTCCTGATATATCCTGTGAAAATCTGATTCAATTAGATAAACCATAGCAAATTGAAGTGACAAACAGTTGTATTAATGTATATAATTTTAATTTTTTATTCCTGATGCATATCTGTGGAAATAATGAAGGTCTCTGATGGTACTATCAATATCTGATTTTCTGATATAGCCCACAATAAAAGTTAGTTAGATAATCCATTGTAGACAACTAGTATTATTCATGGAATTAATGAATAAACATAATTTTCATCTTTCCTGATGCGTATCTATGAAAATAATGAAGGTATCTGATCATACCATTAATATCTGATTTCCTGCTATATCCCTCAATAAAAGTAGCATATATATCATATAGTAACTCGAAGTGACGACTAGTTTTATTGATGAAATTAGCAAATAAATGTAATATTCATTTTAAGTGATGAATATCTGTGGAATTAATGAAGATATCTGATGGTACCAGCAATATCTGATTTTCTGATACATCTCTCAATAAAAGTCACTTAGATAACTCATAGTAATATGAAGTGGCGACTACTTTTATTGATGAAATTGGGGAATAAACATAATTTTCGTCATTTTCTGATGCTGATGCATCAATATCTGATTCCTGATATATCCCTCAATAAAAGTCACATAGATAACACAGAGTATCTCGAAGTGACGACTAGTTTTATTGATGTAATTAGCGACAAAACGTAATATTCATCTTTACTGATGAATATCTGTGGAATTAATGAAGATCTCTGATGGTGCCATCAATATCTGATTTCCTGATATATTTCTTTATAAAAGTCACTTAGATAACGTATAGTAACTTGAAGTGGCGACTACTTTTATTGATGAAAATGATGAATAAACATAATTTTCATCTTTTTCTGATGCATATTTGTGGAAATGACGAAGATATCTCATGATACCATCAATATCTGATGTCTTGAAGTATCCCTCAAAAATATTCACTTAGATAACGCTTAGTAATTTGAAGTGACGACTAGTTATATTGATCAGAGTAGCGAATAAACATAATTTTCATCTTTACTGATGCTTATCTGTGGGATTAATAATGATTTCTGATGGTACCATTAATAGATGATTTTCTGATATATTCTTCAATAAAAGTCACATGGATAACCCGTACTAGCTTGAAATGGCGTCTATTTTTATTGAAGAAAATAAACATAATTTTTATCTGTACTGATGCCTATGTGTGAAAATATTGAAGAAATCTGATGGTACCATCAATATCTAGTTTCCTGATACATCCTTCAATAAAAGTCACTTAGATAACCCATAGTAACTTGAAGTGGCGACTAGTTTTATTGAAATTAGCGAATTAAAATAATTTCCATCTTTACTGTTGCATATCTGTGGGAATGAAAAAGATATCTGATGGTTCCATCAATATCTGATTGCATGGTATATTCTTCAATAAATATCACTTAGATAAACCATAGTAACTTGAAGTGGTGGATAGTTTTATTGAAGAAATTAAAATATAATTTTATAATTTACTGATGAATATATGTGAAATAGTGAAGATATCTGATGGTTCCATCAATATCTTAGTTGTTAGTATATTCTTCAATAGAAGTCACCTAGATAATTCATAGTAATTTGAAGTAGCTACTAGTTCTGTTGATGAAATAAACGAATAAATATAATTTTCAAAATTACTGATGCATATCTATGGAATGAATGAAGATATCTGATGGATCCATCAATATCTGAGTTCCTGGTATATTCTTCAATAGAAGACACTTAGACAACCCATAGTAATTTGAAGTGGCTACTAGTTTTATTGATGAAATAAACGAATAAACTTAATTTTCAATTTATTTGATGAATATCTGTGGAATTAATGAAGATATCTGACAGGTCCATCAATATCTGAGTTTTTGGTATATTCTTCAATTGAAGTCAATTAGATGACCCATAGTAATTTGAAGTGGCTACTAGGTCTATTCATGAAATTAGCAAAGAAACATAATTTACAAATTTACTGATTCATATCTGTTGAAATAATGAAGATATCTGATGGTTTCATCAATATCTGAGTTCTTTGAACATTCTTCAATAAAAGTCACATAGATAATCTATAGTAACATGAAGTGGTGACTAGTGATATTGAAGAAATTAGCGAATAAACATAATTTTTAAAGTTACTGTTGCATATCTTTGGAAATAATGAAGATATCTAATGTTTGCATCAATATCTGAGTTCTTGGTATATTCTTCAATAGAAGTCACTTAGATAACCCATTGCCATTTGAGTGGCTACTAGTTCTATTCATGAAATGAGTGAACAAATATAGTTTTCAGATTTACTGATGCATATCTTTTAAAATAATGAAGATAACTGATGGTTCCATCAATAACTGAGTTCTTGGTATATTCTTCAATAGAAGTCACTTAGATAACCCATTGCAATTTGAAGTGGCTACTAGTTCTATTGATGAAATTAGTGAACAAACATAATTTTCAGATTTACTGAAGCATATCTGTGGAAATTATGAAGATATCGAATGGTACCATCCATTCTTGAAACTATTTAATGATAAATACAACTTTCCTATAGAAAAATTAATGTAGAATATTAATCTAGAATCTTCATTTTGATGACATTTCTAAGTTACAGACTAGTAAAGACAGTTGTAATTCCATACGGTTTGATTTTGTAGAATTTGTGCGATATTCTCATCATTCTTGAAACTATTTGAAGATAAATACAACTTTCTCATAGCAAAATTAATGTAGAATATTAATCTATAATCCTCATTTTGTTGACATTTCTAATTTTGAAGTTACAGACTAGTAAAGACAGCAGTAATTCCATATTGTTTGATTTTGTAGAATTGTGCGATATTCTCATCATTCTTGAAACTATTTGAAGATAAATACAACTATCCCATAGCAAAATTAATGTAGAATATTAATCTATAATCCTCATTTTGTTGACATTTCTAATTTTGAAGTTACAGACTAGTAAAAACAGTTGTAATTCCATACTGTTTGATTTTGTGGAAATTGTGCGATATTCTCATCATTCTTGAAACTATTTGAAGATAAATACAACTTTCCCATAGCAAAATTAATGTAGAATATTAATCCATAATCCTCATTTTGTTGGCATTTCTAATTTTAAAGTTACAGACTATTAAAGACAGTTGTAATTCCATACTGTTTGATTTTGTAGAAATTGTGCGATACTCCCATCATTCTTGAAACTATTTGAAGATAAATACAACTTTCTCATAGCAAAATGAATGTAGAATATTAATCTATAATCCTCATTTTGATGACATTTCTAATTTTGAAGTTACAGACTAGTAAAGACAGTTGTAATTCCATACTGTTTGATTTTGTAGAAATTGTGCGACATTCTCATCATTCTTGAAACTATTTGAAGATAAATACAACTATCCCATAGCAAAATTAATGTAGAATATTAACCTATAATCCCCATTTTGTTGACATTTCTAATTTTGAAGTTACAGACTAGTAAAGACAGTTGTAATTCCATACTGTTTGATTTTGTAGAAATTGTGCGACATTCTCATCATTCTTGAAACTATTTGAAGATAAATACAACTATCCCATAGCAAAATTAATGTAGAATATTAACCTATAATCCCCATTTTGTTGACATTTCTAATTTTGAAGTTACAGACTAGTAAAGACAGTTGTAATTCCAAACTATTTGATTTTAGTAGAAATTGTGCGATATTCTCATCATTCTTGAAACTATTTGAAGATAAATACAATATTCCCATAGCAAAATTAATGTAGAATATTAATCTATAATCCTCATTTTGTTGACGTTTCTAATTTTGAAGTTACATACTAGTAAAGACAGTTGTAATTCCATACTGTTTGATTTTGTAGAAATTGTGCGATATTCTCATCATTCTTGAAACTATTTGAAGATAAATACAACTTTCCCATAGCAAAATTAATGTAGAATATTAATCTATAATCCTCATTTTGTTGACATTTCTAATTTTGAAGTTACAGACTAGTAAAGACAGTTGTAATTCCATACGGTTTGATTTTGTAGAAATTGTGCGATATTCTCATCATTCTTGAAACTATTTGTAGATAAATACAACTTTCCCATAGCCAAATTAATGTAGAATATTAATCTATAATCCTCATTTTGATGACATCAGTCAAAATTATATTATTGAATGTAAGAAATTAGTTAAAGTTACAAATTGGCGTACAAAAGGAACTAACGCGGAACAATTCAAAACTAATTAACCATGCCAACAATGACCCAACAGTTTTCCCTCTTAATTACTTAAACCAACAATTACCACAGCCTGTAATTAATTTATTTGTTCCAAATAAACAGCTGCATGTGCATACTATTATAATTGCCGTATTTTTTTTCTCACACGCTAGCATCAAGCTGACGCATTATAATTACCTAATCGGGTCCATGTCTTCCCCGCCGCCCGTCCCCCGCTACGGCTGCGGCGCGTGTATCTGAAAACAAAGCACTAATTATTTAAAACCCCTTGCCTTTTCATTGCGACCAATTGATACATCAGCTAATTCGCCGGAAATGGGTTCTAATTGGGGGCTGCCTTTAAGAAATTGAGGTCGCTTAATGATCGCCCGAAATTATAATATATACTGTCTATCTCGTTGGTGATTATATGTTTACAATATATTGAAATCATAATTATATGACACGTGTGTAACTAGAGCTTAATGTTTATTAAATTGCGCTGCCAAAGAACAGTAATCGGGTGAACTGAGTAGCTCGGTGATGTCTTTGCCGGTCCCAAGCCCGGACAAAAGAGGAGGGTTTTGAGGTTAGGCCAGCCACCTGCCTCATGTAAAAAAAACAAAAAGGGCTCACAGGACCAAACGACAAGCCTCGGAACCGGACGGATACACGTTGACGACATATGCAAGTAACAGGAAAAGAGCCCGGGAAACAAGAAAACGAAAGCACAACACCCAACTCAGAATAGGATGCTGGAATGTAAGATCTCTCAGCGGCAAAGACCAGGAAATCATAATGGAACTACATGAACATAAAATAGACATTTGTGCAGTCGCAGAAACAAAGAAGCTAGGTAAGGGTACAACTCAATACCCAAATTATGTCCTGATTTTTTCAGGTAAAAACAAAAACCAACGAGCAGCATCTGGCACGGGGGTACTCATAACCAACAAACTGGCTCAACTAATCACAAACATAACATACACGAATGATAGAATACTTCAAATATCAATGAAAACGAACCAAAAGCAACATCTGCACATAATATCTGTATACGCACCAGATTCTGGACTGCCAGACGAACAGGCAACGTCCTTCTATGAAGCGCTGCAGGAAGTGATAGACACAATCCCACAGGAAGATAAACTTATAATACTGGGGGATTTAAATGCCCGGGTGGGAAATGACATAATCCCTGGTGTAAAGAACAGATTCAATGAGCCAACGCTAAATAGCAGGGGAGAAACACTAATAGACTTCTGTACACATAACGAATTAAGAATATGCAACACATACTTTGAACACAAGTTGCAGCACAAGATAACATTTACAGGTGCAAGAGGGCAATCCATGATTGATTACATTATTACCAACAAGCACATAAGACCAGAGCAAACACTAGACATTAGAGCACTAACATCTGCTAACATTGGATCAGATCACAACCTGATTGTAGGTAAGTTCGCAGTAGAGACACCACAGTACAGAACAACACATAGTGCAGCTAAAATCGAAAAGTTGAACATAGAAGCATTTAGAAACGAAAGCACAAAAACGCTCTACCAACAAAGACTGGCCCTTCAAATAAGGCATAATCCCATCGAAGACAGTGATACATCCCAAGCGGCATGGGAAAAACTAAAACGAAACATAAACCAAGCTGCCGCAGAAGCGCTTGGGAAGAGAATAATAAATAATACACCAACATACCAAAGAAGATCCAAACCCTGGTTCAATCAGGAGGTAAAAGCTCTGGCACGAGAAAAGAAACAAGCCCATCTTATTCACAAATCGACGAACTCCAGAGAAGACTACGAAAAGTATAGAGAAATAAGAAACAGAACTAACAACCGAATCCGTACCATAAAAAGAGAGAAGTGGGAACAATTTAGCATGGAAATGGAGAACGACTTATATGGGACACAAAAACGAATCTGGAAGTTTCTCAGGGGACTGAGAAAAGAAATGAACGAAACAGTACAAATAAACAGCGTTAGCTCGGACAAGCTAAAGTCGTTCTTCACGGAACTATATGATCAAGGAGACACAGAACTTGAAAAAGTGACAATAACAACAAGACCACATCAGCCTGCATTCGATCAAGTCAATACCGAGGACGTCGAAGCTATCCTAGCAAAATTGAAAAACGGTAAAGCGCCCGGCCCTAATAACATCAAAAACGAACTGCTGAAATACGGGGCACAACCACTAGCAGGGCAGATGGCGAAGCTATATAACATAGTTCTATCAACAACGCAACCCCCCCTTGACTGGAAAGAGAGTGCAAGCATTACACTATACAAAAAAGGCAGCAGGAATGACCCGAAAAACTACAGATGCATCTCCCTGTTGGATGCGACTATGAAGACATTCACAAAACATCTAGCGAACATTATAACACAGAAGATCGCGATGCGGGAAGAGCAACAGGGCTTTCGGAAAAATCGCTCCACCACAGACGCTATCTATGTGGTGCGACAAATTGCAGAGAAGGCGATGGAATTCAACAAACCCGCCTATCTCTGTTTCGTGGATCTAGAAAAGGCGTTCGATAAAGTCCGGCTCTCAGATGTACTAAAGACGTTAATTATCAAAGACATACACCCCAACATAATTAAGACAATAAAACAACTGAACACAGACACCACGACCAAATTAAGAGCGACGAACGGGGAGGAAATTGATATCCGAATCAGAACTGGGATACGGCAAGGGGACAGCTTGAGTCCTCTACTGTTCAACCTCCTGATGGATAAGATTATAACAGCCCTTGACCCAATAGAACATGGCTACAAACTGGGAAACACACTCATTAAAACAGTGTGCTACGCTGACGACGCCGTACTAATCGCAGAATCAGAAGACGGTTTACAATGGCTACTGAACACGTTCAGAAAGGAGTGTGAAACAATAAATATGACAATAGCCACAGCTAAAACCAAAAGCCTAGTCATTGCAAAGAATCCAATCAGATGCAAGCTAGCCGTGAAGAACATCATCATTGAGCAAGTCTCAGAATTCCAGTACCTGGGAATAACTATAAATTCCTACGGAGACCTAAAAACCAGTGTCTTAAACCAGGTAAGAGGAGCGTCCAGAATATCAGGAGCACTGCGAAATCCTGTCTGGAAGAATAAAAACATAACAACTGAGAGCAAAGTAAGGATTTACAAAGCATGCGTGAGACCCATTCTTACTTACTCCGCTGAAACCAGAGCCGATACGGCAGAGACAAAACGTCGATTAAGATGTGCAGAAATGAATACCCTCAGATCCATCACTGGCTATTCACTTGCAGATCGAAAAACCAACAAGGGAATACGGGAACAATGCAACACACCGGACATTATAAGATGGGTGCGGAGCAGAAGAAGACAGTGGAACGAGCACGTAACACGCATGCAGGACGATAGAATCGCCAAGATAGTCCGAGACGGTAAAACATACACCAAACGCCCTCTCGGCAGGCCACCGAAGAGGTGGAAGGACAGCTGGTCGTCGATATCACAGGAGCTGGACCCGGGATAAGAGTTTGGTCAAAACAAGCCACATGGCTTCCGAAAAGAAGAAGAAGAAGAAATTGCGCTGATTAGTGAACGATTGTTAAACAGTAAGACAATGCTGGTGCTTGATTGTATCATTAATATAATCTAGAATTTTATGTTTACTGTGATTTTGTTTTATGTAATAATTTTTTTTTATTGTTTTCTTACGAATGGATGTTTCTGGAAATAGCATTAAAAATTAATCATCATGAATCAATTTTCACGAGGTATATTTTTACCTTGTGAACATTGATTCATGTTGATTCAGTTGATTTCGATAACAATATATAAACATTTGTTAACAAAAATGTTTATATATTGTTATCGAAATCAATTATATTTTTACATTGTAATGTATTATACTAAAATTGGGTTTATATTAAAATAAAATAAATAATAATAAAAATATAGCTATATTCGGCTGTGAAAAGAAAAAAACATACGGCTGAAAATGTTACAGTAACGTGTCCTTAATACACAAAATCAATTACTGTAAGCTGTGTATGCACACAAAAATACCCTTGTACTTGATTAGTTGATATAAATTCTTTGTATCAGTTTTATTACCATTTGATAGCTACACTATACTAAAAAAAATTCTATAACTCCATTAACAGCCCACCTGAGGTATTAAAACAATCATAAGTACTAGATAGCAAGGCATTTTTCCGTAGCATTCAATGAATAAATTCCCGTCTGTTATTGCTAATTTTCTTGCAAATTGCCATTTAATTACCGGCCGCGAGCACTCATGTGTTTCCTCAGACCGCCACCGGCTTGACCCAAATTTCTTTATATTCCCTCGCGATAATTGCCGTCGCGATCGGAACCTTGTGCCTGAATTGCGCAACGACACCTCGCCAAAGACAGCCTTAATATTCTTATTATTATTATTATTAGTAGCCGGTATTGCGTGATTTCTGCAAATTGTTTGTGGTGCGGTTTTTCTATGGAACTGAGACGAGGCGAGAGTGACGACGTCGGAGCGTCCGATCGATCTGAACCACATGACATACAGACGACCTAATTATAGTGGAAACTACGTACGTTTTCAATTGGTAATGTAGATCACAAAGAAGGAATTTAGGTTGAGAATTATTTAGTTCTTGTAAAAAATTATGATTTATTATTTACTAAAGAAATATAGGTCTATATTTATAGCCACTATGATCTATAGTAATTGTTTGACGAAATACTGATTTTGTCTTTAAATAGCATGAGAACTAGAAAAACAGCATTAGCGATTATAACTTTCATAGATAGATGAATATAGTGATAATGCGAGAACCAATTTTGAAAAAAAAATCCATTCAAGAATTATTGAAATATTTACAATTTGCTGTTAAAATATTAAAAACTGTATTTTTATTAAATACTATAACGTTATTACAATTTTCCAAAATACTAGCTACGATTTTTTGCAATTTTTTAAATAGCCCACTCAAGTTGAGAGGTTACTTTTTTACGCTTTTCATTATTCTGATCTTACTAATTTAACTATATTAACATATTATATCTCATTTTGTAGCTAATTTAGCTGGTAATACATAAGCGGTATTAGAATTTTCCAAAATAATATCTACGAGTTTTAGCAATTTTTTATATAGCCCACACAAATTTGAGAAGTTACTTTTTTACGCTTCTCATTATTCTGATCTTAATAATTTTACTATATAAACATATTTTATCTCATTTTGTAGCTAATTTAGCTGGTAACACATAAGCGTTATTAGAATTTTTCAAAATATTAGTTACGATATTTTGCATTTTTTTAAATAGCCCACACAAGTTTGAGAGGTTACTTTTTTACGCTTTTCATTATTCTGATCTTAATAATTTAACTATATTAACATATTATATCTCATTTTGTAGCTAATTTAGCTAGTAATACACAAGTGTTATTAGAATTTTCCAAAATAATAGCTACGATTTTTTGCAATTTTTTAAATAGCCCACACAAATTTGAGAGGTTACTTTTTTACGCTTTTCATTATTCTGATCTTAATAATTTAACTATATAAACATATTATATCTCGTTTTGTAGCTAATTTAGCTAGTAATACATAAGCGTTATTAAAATTTTCCAAAATAATAGCTACGATTTTTTGCAATTTTTTAAATAGCCCACACAAGTTTGAGAGGTTACTTTTTTACGCTTTTCATTATTCTGATCTTAATAATTTAACTATATTAACTTATTATATCTCATTTTGTAGCTAATTTAGCTAGTAATACACAAGCGTTATTAGAATTTTCCAAAATAATAGTTACGATTTTTTGCAATTTTTTAAATAGCCCACACAAGTTTGAGAGGTTACTTTTTTACGCTTTTCATTATTGTGATCTTAATAATTTAGCTATATAAACATATTATATCTCATTTTGTAGCTAATTTAGCTGGTAATACACAAGCGTTATTAGAATTTTCCAGAATAATAGCTACGATTTTTTGCAATTTTTTAAATAGCCCACACAAGTTTGAGAGGTTACTTTTTTACGCTATTCATTATTCTGATCTTAATAATTTAACTATATAAACATATTATATCTCGTTTTGTAGCTAATTTAGCTAGTAATACACACGCGTTATTAAAATTTTCCAAAATAATAGCTACGATTTTTTGCAATTTTTTAAATAGCCCACACAAGTTTGAGAGGTTACTTTTTTATGCTTTGCATTATTCTGATCTTAATAATTTAACTATATAAACATATTATATCTCGTTTTGTAGCTAATTTAGCTAGTAATACATAAGCGTTATTAAAATTTTCCAAAATAATACCTACGATTTTTTGCAATTTTTTAAATAGCCCACTCAAGTTTGAGAGGTTACTTTTTTATGCTTTTCATTATTCTGATCTTAATAATTTAACTATATAAACATATTATATCTCATTTTGTAGCTAATTTAGGTGGTAACACATAAGCGTTATTAGAATTTTTCAAAATAATAGTTACGACTTTTTGCAATTTTTTAAATAGCCCACACAAGTTTGAGAGGTTACTTTTTTACGCTTTTCATTATTCTGATCTTAATAATTTAACAATATAAGCATATTATATCTCGTTTTGTATCTAATTTAGCTAGTAATACATAAGCGTTATTAAAATTTTCCAAAATAATAGCTACGATTTTTTGCAATTTTTTAAATAGCCCACTCAAGTTTGAGAGGTTACTGTTTTACGCTTTTCATTATTGTGATCTTAATAATTTAGCTATATAAACATATTATATCTCATTTTGTAGCTAATTTAGCTGGTAATACAAAAGCGTTATTAGAATTTTCCAAAATAATAGCAACGATTTTTTGAAATTTTTTAAATAGCCCACTCAAGTTTGAGAGGTTACTTTTTTACGCTTTTCATTATTTTGATGTTAATAATTTAACTATATAAACATATTATATCTCATTCAGTAGCTAATTTAGCTGGTAATACATAAGCGTTATTCGAATATTCCAAAATAATAGCTACGATTTTTTGCAATTTTTTAAATAGCCCACACAAGTTTGAGAGGTTACTTTTTTACGCTTTTCATTATTCTGATCTTAATAATTTAACTATATAAACATAATATATCTCGTTTTATAGCTAATTTAGCTAGTAATACATAAGCGTTATTAAAATTTTCCAAACTAATAGCTACGATTTTTTGCAATTTTTTAAATAGCCCACTCAAGTTTGAGAGGTTACTTTTTTACGCTTTTCATTATTCTGATCTTAATAATCTAACTATATTAACATATTATACCTCATTTTGTAGCTAATTTAGCTAGTATTACAAATACGTTATTAGAATTTTCCAAAATAATAGCTACGATTTTTTGCAATTTTTTAAATAGCCCACACAAGTTTGAGAGGTTACTTTTTTACGCTTTTCATTATCCTGATCTTAATAATTTAACTATATAAACATATTATATCTCATTCTGTAGCTAATTTAGCTGGTAATACAAAAGCGTTATTCGAATTTTCCAAAATAATAGCTACGATTTTTTGCATTTTTTAAATAGCCCACACAAGTTTGAGAGGTTACTTTTTTACGCTTTTCATTATTCTGATCTTAATAATTTAACTATATTAACATATTATATCTCATTTTGTAGCTAATTTAGCTAGTATTACAAAAACGTTATTGGAATTTTCCAAAATAATAGCTACGATTTTTTGCAATTTTTTAAATAGCCCACACAAGTTTGAGAGGTTACTTTTTTACGCTTTTCATTATCCTGATCTTAATAATTTAACTATATAAACATATTATATCTCATTCTGTAGCTAATTTAGCTGGTAATACATAAGCGTTATTCGAATTTTCCAAAATAATAGCTACGATTTTTTGCATTTTTTTAAATAGCCCACACAAGTTTGAGAGGTTACTTTTTTACGCTTTTCATTATTCTGATCTTAATAATGTAACTATATAAACATATTATATCTGGTTGTGTAGCTTATTTAGCTGGTAATACATAAGTGTTATTAAAATTTTCCAAAATAGTAACTACGATTTTTTGCAATTTTATTAAATAGCCCACACAAGTTTGAGAGGTTACTTTTTTACGCTTTTCATTATTCTGATCTTAATAATATAACTATATTAACATATTATATCTCATTTTGTAGCTAATTTAGCTAGTAATACACAAGCGTTATTAAAATTTTCCAAAATAATAGTTACGATTTTTTGCATTTTTTTAAATAGTCCACACAAGTTTGAGAGGTTACTTTTTTACGCTTCTCATTATTCTGATCTTAATAATTTTACTATATAAACATATTTTATCTCATTTTGTAGCTAATTTAGCTGGTAACACCTAAGCGTTATTAGATTTTTTCAAAATAATAGTTAACATTTTTTGCAATTTTTTAAATAGCCCACACAAGTTTGAGAGGTTACTTTTTTACGCTTTTCATTATTCTGATCTTAATAATTTAACTATATAAACATATTATATCTCATTCTGTAGCTAATTTAGCTGGTAATACATAAGCGTAATTGGAATTTTCCAAACTAATAGCTACGATTTTTTGCAATTTTTTAAATAGCCCACACAAGTTTGAGAGGTTACTCTTTTACGCTTTTCATTATTCTGATATTAATAATTTAACTATATAAACATATTATATCTCGTTTTGTAGCTAATTTAGCTGGTAATACATAAGCGTTATTAGAATTTTCCAAAATAATAGCTACGATTTTTTGCAATTTTTTAAATAGCCCACTCAAGTTTGAGAGGTTACTTTTTTATGCCTTGCAGTATTGTGATCTTAATAATATAGCTATATAAACATATTATATCTAATTTTGTAGCTAATTTAGCTGGTAATATATAAGCGTTCTTAGAATTTTCCAATATAATGGCTACGATTTTTAGCATTTTTTTTAAATAGCCCACACAAGTTTGAGAGGTTACTTTTTTACGCCTTGCAGTATTGTGATCTTAATAATATAGCTATATAAACATATTATATCTCATTTTGTAGCTAATTTAGCTAGTAATACACAAGCGTTATTAGAATTTTCCAAAATAATAGTTACGATTATTTGCAATTTTTTAAATAGCCCACACAAGTTTGAGACGTTACTTTTTTACGCTTTTCATTATTCTGATCTTAATAATTTAACTATATAAACATATTATATCTCATTCTGTAGCTAATTTAGCTGGTAATACATAAGCGTTATTCGAATTTTCCAAAATATAAGCTACAATTTTTTGCAATTTTTTAAATAGCCCACACAAGTTTGAGAGGTTACTTTTTTACGCTTTTCATTATTCTGATCTTAATAATTTAACTATATAAACATATTATATCTCGTTTTGTAGCTAATTTAGCTAGTAACACATAAGCGTTATTAGAATTTTCCAAAATGATAGCTACGATTTTTTGAAATTTTTTAAATAGCCCACTCAAATTTGAGAGGTTACTTTTTTACGCTTTTCATTATTCTGATCTTAATAATTTAACTATATAAACATATTATATCTCATTCTGTGGCTAATTTAGCTGGTAATACATGAGCGTTATTCGAATTTTCCAAAATAATAGCTACGATTTTTTGCAATTTTTTAAATAGCCCACACTAGTTTGAGAGGTAATTTTTTTACGCTTTTCATTATTCTGATCTTAATAATTTAACTATATAAACATATTATATCTCATTCTGTAGCTAATTTAGCTGGTAATGCATAAGCGTTATTAGAATTTTCCAAAATAGTAACTACGATTTTTTGCAATTTATTTAAATAGCCCACACAAGTTTGAGAGGTTACTTTTTTACGCTTTTCATTATTCTGATCTTAATAATATAACTATATTAACATATTATTTCTCATTTTGTATTATATTGTACTAATTAATTGTTGAAACAAATTCACTTTCAAACGCTCATATTATAATTAGAATAATTCACTAAATCAATGTTTCAATTTTGTATAGGCTACGACTTTTGTATTAACTATTTAAATTCTGTTTATAAATGTGCAATAACTCAGTTTACAATAATAGAAGCCATACTAATCTATTACAATATAATGGCAATAACATACAATTATTATTCGTAAATAGAACATAAAATACATTTGCAAATTTTTATCAGTACTATTATTATTTCTGTTGTATTTACTATAATAACGAACCAATTATTTGTCACCATGCAGCGGTTTCGTATTCAATAAAAGAAAATGATTTTGTACGCAACAGTATGATTTCCATTTATTCAATGATAATATTGAATTTGCATACGTTTTATTCACGATTAGCACACAATCGATGCTAAGGTGACGCCGTTCATTTAATTCGATTTTCAAGTTTAATTAATAAATAATCTATCGGCCATCAATTGTGACATAACAACTTTGATAACGAATATAAATCAGATAGTTAGCTACGTGTTTTCAACAGAAAATCATCACAACATGGTAAGTTGCTCAAAAGTTGCAATTCGCAGGATTGGTGAACAAACCAGCCAGGTCAGAGACATGCAAAAGAATTTATGATAGGCCGAAGCCCCAAATTTATAAAGGACAATGCAGGCTTGACAAGCACATGGCACAGATATGCCTGGCAGAATAATCCCTCTGCAGGTTCTGCGAGGAAGAGAAAGATACCGCAGAGTATATACTATACCACTGCGAGGCGTTATGTACAGTGCGGACCAATAAACTCGGAAACGGTAAACCACGACCATCCATATATATGAAGGAACAGACATCGAGGCGCTGCAATATGCTAGCCAGGACAGTGCTCATAGAAGTTCTTTAAGACACTCCAGGGACCACAAAAGCTCTACAGAGGCCGCAGTGGCGGAGATCCTGGAAGGCGTTCTTAATACAATCTAAAAGAATGGTGAATGTGGAGAAATTAATAAATCATTTATAAATGCTAATCTGTGAAAATACTGCCTAGGATCTTTTATAGCCGAGGCTTATAATTGAGTTATTCTACATTTTTGGATATAAATTACATAAAAAAAATTAAAATTGCATCATGATGAATAGGTATTTGTGCAGGAATATGTGACAATACAAATATCAACATATAGAAGCCATACCTTTCAAGGCAATGAAGATATCTCATTAGCGTTTTTGAAAATGAGTTCTAATACATTTTTGAACAACTGCAAGAAAACAAATTTTAGAATTAGATAATGAAGAACTGTTTTCCTTGCGAGAAAAGACTGATAAGAAGCCATTTCTTTGAAGATAATGAAGATATATTATTAGGGTCTATGTAATTTAGATCTTCATACATTTCTGGATAAGTATAACACAAAACATTCTAAAATTGCATCATGATGAATCCTATTTTTAGCAGGAATGTGTGATAATACAAACTTAAACTTTTACAAGCCATATCATTAAAGATAATGAAGATATCTCATTTGAGTTTGTAAAATTGAGTTCCTAATATATCTTTGGACCAGTGTACCAAAATCCTAAATGTACATAATGAGATAATACCGTTTCTATTAGCAGAAAAGACTGATAATATAAATTTTAAATTTAATAAGCGATATCTTTGTAAACAATGAAGATATATGACTAAGGTCTTTAGAGTTTTTAAACTTAAGTTCTTAATACATTTCCTGACTAGTGTAATAAAGAAAAACTGCGAATTACATAATGAGGAATAGCTTTTATTAGCTGAAAACAGTGATAATACAAATTTCAAATTAACCAAGCCATATCTTTGAAGATAATAAAGATATCTCATAAGGGTCTTTATAATTGAGTTTTTCATAAATTTCTAGACAAGAATAACACATAAAAATTGCCTCATGATGTATAGGTATTTTTACAGAAATGTGTGAAAAACAAATTTCAACTTTCACAAGTCATATCTTTGAAGATAATAAAGATACCTCATTGGTGTCTTCATAGTTGAATTTATCATGCATTTTTAGATAAGAATAACACAAAAAATCTTAAAATTGCATCACGATGAATGGGTATTTTTGCAGGAATGTGTGATAAAACAAATTTCAAATTTCACAAGCCATATCTTTGAAGATAATGAAGATATCTCATTGTGGTCTTTATAATTGAGTTTACATAAAAAAAAATTAAAATTGCTTTATGATGAATAGGTATTTTTTGCAGGAATGTGTGATAATACAAATTTCAACTGTTACAGGCCATATCTTTCAAGATAGTGAAAATATTTCATTGGACTTCAAATTTTATGTTTAGAACTCGCACTTTAGGACCGGTCCGGCGGATACCGGACAAACTCGGGAGCTTTTTTGCATTAAGATATCGTATTTCCTCTTTCCTCTCCTTTGGTATGGCTAATGGAATTGTGTCATCATAATTGTTGGTGTTTTTAGTTTTGGAAAGTCTTCAGTTCCCGACTTTCGAGATGATCAGCAAAAGTGGCAGCTCTTTCTTGGTTGTCTCGGGCCCAACTTCGTCGGATTTTCTTAGTGCTGGTATCATAATTTTAGTACGCTTTAGATATTTTAGTGCTTTGCACATATTTTTTTGTTAAAGTACTCGTAGAAATAAGAGATAGTGAAATTTATGTGGAGTGTGCTGGACGCAAAATATCCAACATCATAATGGAGTCCATCACTACCATACACAACTACCAAAGTGAAATACAAAAACAAGCTGTCCGAGCAGTTCAACGTGAGTCCGCGATTTTGAATTTTTAAACATCGGATTCGTAATCAGCGACCTCGAAAACCCCCGAGGAACAAAAATTGGACTTCTAAAAGAAGGTTTAGTTAGTAATATTGACCACGTTTTCGGAGTCGGCCCCACTATGCGCCGCGCGGATTTAGAGGCGGGGATCTTAGAAGATAACTTCACACCGGTATCATCTCTATGGTAGGTTCCAATCGCTAAACGTTTGTTATGTTTATTTTACGTTTGTTTGTTATATATTAGGTTTAAAGAAGCGAAAAGTGATGTACAACTTGAACTTGAACTGAAGTGGCCTGAAGAATATCCACGGGGATACACTGAGGATAAAACCTGAGAACACCAGTGGGGTCCTGAATACTTTACTCATAAAAGAAATCCCAAGCTTAAAAACGATAAGCCAAATCAATTGAAGTGTTCACTTAATAGTTTCCCAATAATTGTTTTTGCCTAATTAGTTTTCGGCAAAAAAAGTATCCTAATAAATTATTATATGTACTCATAAATGATCAAGAATTATGATTGTATGATTATGATTTTGTGTACAAATCTTCATTGAGATTCCTTGAAAACAATCAACATTTTGCAAAATTTAATAATAATTTAAATTAATTTAAACAAAGAAATAAAAATTAATTTAAATAATTGCTACTTGGAAACCCATTTCATAAGATTAATCTGATAGGGTTGATAATAAAAATGCGACGGCCACTTCAGATTATTACTTTTCATTAGGAGAATAGATAAGGTTTGAATCATGCAATTATAAATTTATCGGAAACACACCTCTTGAAACATTTTGTGCCAAAAAATGTGTCTATTTTGGCTAAATATTCACAGCATACATTTTACAACATATTTTGACATCCGAGTCATATGACTATTAGATGACTATTAATTTAGTCTTGATTGAAGGATGTAATAACCCAGCTCATTGGCCTAGTAGTTAGAGGCGCCGTTCGTCTCGTACTGAGCATTGGGAAGCGAGTTCAAACCGGTTGTGGACGAAGTTTCACGAATCATATTATATTAGAGGTTTTCTATGAAATTAAGGTAAATACCGGATTTTACATTCTTCGGAGCTTCTCCCTTTATCAGCAGAAAAACGTGAAACGTAGCCTTAATAACGTGAAACGCGAATCACGCGAAAAAACGTGAAGAACGTGAATGGGCGGGATAACATGAACATTTGAAAATCGTAAAGAAACGTGGTTAAAACGTGAAACAATTAAGAACTAATAACGTCAAAAAACGTGAAAACCCCCTGAAAAAAAAAACAACGTGGAAAAACATGTAAATGTGTGAAAACGTGAAAACATCTTGAATCGAACCGATATATCTTAAAACTTTAATTTTATTATTAATTCATATCAGATATTTTTTATGTGCTGTAAATCTTTTGGGGGGATAGTATCTTAACAAAGGATACTTTTTTGTCAATATAACTTCATTGAAAATTGTTTTCGCACAATTCTTATTGGTTTTGTTTCAAATAACTTATATTGACAAAAAAAAAATCCTTTGTTAAGATACTAACTATACTATACTACCTAATTTTTTTTAAGAATAATGATTAGATTTAGGTATAAAGTGAATTTCATGTTAAAATAAGACAAAAATAAAACTTAAGTTATCTTTTTTTCATTAATTATTAATTAAAATAATAGCTGTTCAATGCCACAAAAGTAAAATTTGCATTCACATATATATATTTTTAAAATTTTAAATAGGTCACCATTGTGCTTTATTTTTAAAAACATTTTCTTTATTCATAATGTTAATTTTAGATACGCATAGAAAAAAACAATTGTCTATTTTATAGGTCCTCAGGCGTATTTGTCCAATGCCCTACATTCCACCCGCGAGAGCCCGACCACCCTTAACAATAGATGGCACCCCTCTTTGTCGTCTGAGCGGGCGGCATAAATATAGAAAAATTATAAATACGCACCTAATATGCCTCACAAAAACACGACACACACACAATACTGCTATAAATTCTTCTTGTTTTATAATACTGTAATGTAGCAAAATATTTTAGACTATAGTTTTTTTTTCTTTCAGCAAACACTATCACTTGCAATTGCTACAAACGTCCTGCTTGCCCGCCGCGCGCGTTTTGAATCGTTTTCTTTTCGCGGTGCGAGCGCTTCTTGCGTTTTCCGGACGCACACTGGAACTGAGTGTTTACGTTTTGTCCCGTCCCAACTACTGGCGAGCGTATAATTGTCGGGGCCGATCAGCTGTTCGGTGGGACGGCGGCGGCGCGAACGGCCCCCAGCTGATGTAAACACGCCGGTCGATATTTTCAACATTGTCTGTATATTTTATTTTCGTGTGCACTCCACACTGGCGAAACGCTGCCAAAACACACTCATTCATCCTGCAGGGAATGGATGGTTTTGGATGCTAGCGCCAAAAATTTGTACATTTTTGGGTTTAATCACCCAAACATTGTATACAGTACATTATTCTAGCAGTAGTCGTCGATATAAAACAACAGATTATTGTTGTTTTTTTTTGCATGTTTTATATTATGTATATCTGTAATATATGTAAAATAGATTGATAATATACGCAAAACAAAGTACTACTAGACGCAAATTAAACATGAATAGTTTTGTGTTACAAAGTTCAATCAACGCATTCATTAGTTTAAGGACGTTTATTATACGTATATTAACATATCTAATATACGTAAAATAGACGGTTAATATACGTAGAAGAACAACTAAGATCCATCAAACAGACATTTATAGTTTACGTATAACGTCGATAATACGGTATATCCATATGTTCATTGGCGTATATTTTACGTATACTACCAAAACGGTACAATTTTTATAACCTATTTTTGGGGTAAAAAAAAAAAAAAAAAAATAGAAATTTGGAAATTAAATACCTGCAATATAAGACCAAAATCCACTTTCTATCATAAAATTTAAAAAAAGTTTCAAAAATTTGCCAATGCCTTTTCAGGTTCAATTTGAACCAATCTCGACATTTTTCCCGCCATCTAGATTATATTTCCAATCAAATTACTTAGTTTGAGTATCATGTCACTGCTATGACGATTCCTGCTTTGAGGCAACGGGGGATAGTTTTGGCGATTTTTATAACTTTTCAAATTAAATTCGTGACGGGTTTATCTTTTGTGTTAGACAAAAACCGTACTAAGATTTTTGATTTGGTTGAAAATTGTCTATTCAACGGAATAAACTTGATCTTGATTGGACCACTTTAATTTTTATTTGCTTCAGTTATTTGGCTTTACCGCCAGAACGGTACAATTTTTATAACACTATTGTTTCTTATTTTTCCTTGGAATTAAAAGACCTGTAAAATGAGATCTACAACAATGTTCTAACAAGAAATAAAATTTTACTAGTTCGAAATATTTGCCAAGCTCTGTAGCTTTACCGGTTCCATTTGAAACAATCTCACAGTTTTCCCGCCATCTAGACTATATTTCCAATCAAATGACGTAGTTTCAGGGTCATGCCACTACTATGACGACCCCTGCTTTGACGCAATGGAGGATAGTTTTTGTAATTTTACCGATTTGTATCACTTTTCAAATTAAATTCGTGACAGGTTTATTTTTTGTTTTAGGGAAAATGTTTACAACGATTTTTTATTCGACTGAAAATTGTTTATCTAGTAGGCCAAAGTTGAGTTTGATTGTACACTTTTTATTTTTATTTTCTTCACTTCTTCGGCTTTACTACGAAAACAGTGTACGTTTTATAACAATATTTTTTTTATATTCTCCTTGGAATTAAAATACCTAAAAAATGAGGTGAAGCATAATTTTCTATCATGAAATAAAATTTTCCAAGTTCGAAAAATTTGCCAAGGCCTATAGGTATTCCGGTTCTATTTGAAACAATATCGATATTTTTCCCGCCATCCAGACTGCATTTCAATTCAAATGACTTAGTTTCAGTGTCATGCCACCGCTATTAGTTTTGGCAATTTTATCGAGTTTTATGACTTTTCAAATTAAATTTGTGACAGGTTTATCTTTATTGTATAGACAATTTTTACTATGATTTTTTATTCGATTGAAAATTGTCTATGTAATAGGCTGTAGTCCAGTTTGATTGGACAATTTTTATTTTTATTTTCTTTACTTCTTCGGCTTTACCACAAAAATGGTGCATGTTTTATAACAATATTTTTTTTGACTTTTCGTTAGAATTCAAATACCTACAAAATGTGATTAAGTATAACTTACTATCATGAAATAAAATTGTCCAAGTTAAAAAAATTTGCCAAGCTCTGTAGATTCAATTTAAAACAATATCGACAGTTTTCCCGACATCCAAACTCTATTTTAAATCAAATCACTCAGTTTCTGTGTCATGTCACCGCTATTACGACCCCTGCTTTGACGCAACGGCTCTGTAGCTTTACCGGTTCCATCTGAAACAATCTGGACAATTTTCCCGCCATGCAGACTATATTTCCAATCAAATTACTTAGTTTTTGCGGCAGTACATGTCTACTGGTTGACATTTTCTAATATTTTCCCCCCCGATCTTTACTTGCCTCTTTAGTGCGCACAAACTAACATTTGAAGTTTTTCTCTACAATCAATTGTTTCCCGCTTTCCCGGCGTTCGACGTTTCCGCAGCTTTTCCCACCTGCGTCACACGGCCCGATATATTTTTCCCAGCGTCTAGCAAAATGACGCTTTCCAATGATACCTTTACCAACTAAATGATCGGACCTAAATTTAATTAGCTAGGTAAAATTCAAGTTTAGGTTTAAAATATAACTTAGGGAAACTAATTGATGATAAATCTAATTAGCTACGTCAAATTCAAGTTTAGTTTTAAATATGACTTAGGGGAACTAATTGAGGGTACATTTATTTACCTAGGTCAAATTCAAGTTTAGTTTTAAATAAGACTTAGGGGGAACTAATTGAGGATACATTTAATTAGCCAGGTAAAATTCAAGTTTAGGTTTAAAATATAACTTAGGGAAACTAATTGATGATAAATCTAATTAGCTACGTCAAATTCAAGTTTAGTTTTAAATATGACTTAGGGAAAATAATTGAGGATACATTTATTTACCTAGGTCAAATTCAAGTTTAGTTTTAAATAAGACTTAAGGGGAACTAATTGAGGATACATTTATATAGCTAGGTAAAATTCAAGTTGATGATAAATCTAATTAGATACGTCAAATTCAAGTTTAGTTTTAAATATGATTTAGGGGGAACTAATTGAGGATACATTTATTTACCTAGCTCAAATTCAAGTTTAGTTTTAAATAAGACTTAGGGGGAAATAATTGAGGATACATTTAATTAGCTAGGTAAAATTCAAGTTTAGGTTTAAAATATAACTTAGGGGAACTAATTGATGATAAATCTAATTAGCTACGTCAAATTCAAGTTTAGTTTTAAATATGACTTAGGGGGAACTAATTGAGGATACATTTATTTACACAGGTCAAATTCAAGTTTAGTTTTAAATAAGATTTAGGGGGAACTAATTGAGGATACATTTAATTATCTACGTAAAATTCAAGTTTAGGTTTAAAATATAACTTAGGGAAACTAATTGATGATAAATCTAATTCGCTACGTCAAATTCAAGTTTAGTTTTAAATATGACTTAGGGTGAACTAATTGAGGATACATTTATTTACCTAGATCAAATTCAAGTTTAGTTTTAAATATGACTTAGGGGGAACTAATTGAGGATACATTTAATTAGCTGGGTAAAATTCAAGTTTAGGTTTAAAATATAACTGAGGGAAACTAATTGATGATAAATCTAATTAGCTACGTCAAATTTAAGTTTAGTTTTAAATATGACTTAGGGGAGACTAATTGAGGATACATTTATTTACCTAGGTCAAATTCAAGTTTAGTTTTAAATAAGACTTAGGGGGAACTAATTGAGGATAGATTTAATTAGCTAGGTAAAATTCAAGTTTATGATTAAAATATAACTTAGGGAAACTAATTGATGATAAATCTAATTAGCTACGTCAAATTCAAGTTTAGTTTTAAATATGAATTAGGGGGAACTAATTGAGGATACATTTATTTACCTAGGTCAAATTCAAGTTTAGTTTCAAGTAAGACTTAGGGGGAACTAATTGAGGATACATTTAATTAGCTAGGTAAAATTCAAGTTTAGGATTAAAATATAACTTAGGGAAACTAATTGATGATAAATCCAATTAGCTACGTCAAATTCAAGTTTAGTTTTAAATATGACTTAGGGGAACTAATCGAGGATACATTTATTTACCTAGGTCAAAATCAAGTTTAGTTTTAAGTAAGACTTATGGGGAACTAATTGAGGATATATTTAATTAGCTAGGGAAATTCAAGTTTAGTTTTAAATAAGAGTTAGGGGGACTAATTGAGGATACATTTCATTATCTAGGGCAGATTCAAGTTTAGTTTTAAATAGGGGTTCTGACGTTATACGTAATGCATTTCAAATTTGTAAATTACTTATTATAAAAAATTATCAACACGCATCGACGATATTCATCAAGGCCAGTCTACTAATTACAAGTCCCAACAATTTGGCCGAATCGATGGTACCACAGCGTAATCGTCGCGACAGATATTCAGAAATCGATTTTTGTTTATAAAACAACCTCGACCGCACGAAATCGCAATGTGAATCATTTATTTAGGCGTGTGATCGGTTGAACTTTGATTGATTTGACCACGTGTCTTTTATTTGGCGAGTGATTGATTTGGCGTGCTGATAATCTGAAAATATTTCCGCGATACCGCAGCAACGTCGGGCAATAATAATAATCATAATAATAATAATCATAATAATAATAATAATAATAATAAGCCAGTTAAATCTGGTTTGCACACAAATGATACGTAAAAAATATAAAACTGATTACACCTTGCATTTTTTAGAAAAAAAATTATAGCAAGCCGCATCTATCTTGTTTATCCTTTTAAAAAATCAAATCATGATACGTAAAAATTAAAATTAATAGCTGATTACGACATGCATTTTTTTTTTCAATAAACTGAATAAAAGTGAGTCAGTTTGATTGTAAATTCGATAAGGATAATTTTGCAGGAAGTATGCTCATTGAAACAAACAAGATAAAAAGTTACTATTGTTTGTTGTAGATTGTTATCAGAATTGGTACAATTTAATCAATACTGTAAGTGATACATATGGAATTTGTGAGAGTACTTGTATTAATTTCGTATGAAACTTGAATATTTTAATTGATAACTACAATATGCAATGTTGTTGATGTTTTTGATGGATTTTCAAACTGGAAATTGATTTAATTTCATGAACTAATATACTAAAATTCTTCTAACTTGAGTTATTGATTAAATGCATTGTTATATTAAAAATTAGTTAGTTTACTACTAATTTGACATTGCTATTTTACAAATTCAATTTTTAACGGATTTTCAAAATTAAAATTGATATTATTTCATACACTAATTTATTAATATCCCTCTAACGTGAGTTATGGTCTTAAAATTTTAATGAAAATTTACAAGCATATTAATAGTTAGTTAGTTAGCTACGATGTGCAATTTGATATTGTTATTTTAAATGTTACAAATTAAACTTTTGGTGGATTTTCAAAATTAAAATTAATATTATTTCATAAACTCATTTATTTATATCCCTCTAACTCGAGTTATGGTTTTAAAATATTAATGAAAATTTACAAGCATATTAATAGCTAGTTAGTTAACTACGATGTGAAATTTTATATTGTTATTTTACATTTTACAAATTAAACTTTTGACAGATTTGCAAAATAAAAATTTATTTTATCTCATGTACTAATTTATGAAAATCACTATAACCCGAGTTATGGTGTTTAAATATTAATGACCTTACGGTAGAAGGCATATGATTAAATAAAATAAAAAATTAAATTAAATTAAATTTTATTATGAAAATTGCCAAGCATATTCTGAACTAGTTACTTAACCATGGTATGCAATTTGATATTTATATTTTATATATTAAATTTTGGACGATACAATCTTTCTAACTCTAGTTATGGTGTTCAAATATGAATACAAATTGACAATCATATTAAAAACTAGTTAGTTTACTACGATGTGCAATTTGAAATTGCTATTTTACAAATTATTTTTGATAATTAATTTCTGATAGACTTTCAAAATGTTAATTAATTTTATTTCAGAAGTAGTGATTTATTAAACTCCTGTTATATTGCTCAAATATTAATGAATATCAATAAAAAAAAATTATAAAAAAAAATACCTTTATTGGTATTTCCCTCACTGTCCGTCCACATCACAAACCTCAACAAAAATATACAAAAATAAAAATAAAAATACAATATAAATAAAAGTACTACTCCGCCAAAAATTACTAATTACCCCCATCTATCGCCGCTCCCTTTGCCCTTGTCACTTTCCTCTCCCACGTCAGCCTCCTGCAGATTTTCACGCCTTCCCCATCCTCGCATAACCATTCATTCAGCTTTCTGCAGTCTCCCACCCACTCTGCTTTCACACCCTCACATTCTTCGCTAAGGTGCCACCACGTGTCGCTTCCCTTACTACACAGCGCACACGCGGTGTACCCTAAACCCATCCACACTTTCCTCCCTCTCTCGTCTCACCCACACCTCACTCTTGCCATGCATACCTTGTCCTCCCTGCTCCACTCACCCCTGGCTAAGTAACTCGGGAGTCTCCCACTCACTTGCCACTCTACGTTCCCAGGGTTGTAAGAGCTCTCATTCATTCTAGTCTGCCGTTCTTGCCACTCAATATCTCTCAATCTCTGTCTTACCTCAGTTCATAGGCTTCCCATTTCTCTCAGCTTCTCCTCTACCCACACCTCAGACATACCCACTCTTTCATACATCCTTCCTCTATCCTTTCTCCAACCACTCTCCGTCCTACTCTTACACCTCATCCATACCTCCCGCACCAGTCTTTCCTCACCCAATTCCTGCAATCTTTCTTCAAACTTCACAACCCTTACACACGACTCCCACCACATACTCATACGATTCGTCTCCTGCAACAGCACTGCTCTCGGTGTCGACCTTTCGAGACCCAGCAGACTCTTCAAGAGCACACCTTGCTCTCTCTCTATCACATCCCACTCACGCAATCCCCACACTTCCACTCCATACAACAGAATAGGTTTTACACACGCATCCCAGATCTTGCACGCCATTACGAGGTTACCGCCCCACAACCTCTCCCATTTCCTTCTCGCTATTCCCCAAGCCATTCTCGCTTTCGCTTGCATACTTTCCACATGCACCCTAAATCCTCCTCCACTGTCAAACCAGAAACCCAAATATTTAAAGACATTCACTCTCTCAATCATCCTTCCCTTCCATTTCAGCTCTTCCACTCTACCCCTTCTACCCTATTCCTAAACATCATCCATTTAGTCTTCTCCACATTCACTACTAGCCCTCTCCTATCCATGTACCTTCCCATTCTTTCCAACATCTCTTGCATCTCTTCCACTCTCTTGGCTACTAATACTATGTCATCCGCATATGCCAGCATCCACACCTTGGTTCTCCCCACCACGACCCCTCCAGCCTGTCCTCTCCTCAGCACCGCCTCCAACTCGCTTGTGTATAGATTGAACAGGAGGGGGCTTAGCGGGCACCCTTGGCTTACACCCACATTCACCCTAAACTTCTCAGACACTTCTCCATTCACTCTCGATTTTGCCCACGTCTCTTTATATATACTTCTCACTCACTTCACTCCTTCCACTTCCATACCCAATGTATCCATACATTCCACCAGTTTCCCCCTAGGAACTGAGTCATACGCCGCTTTCAAATCCACAAACACCGCATACACTCTCCCTTTGCACTCCAACGCTTCCTCCACCATTCCCGCAAGCGTGAAAATCTGCTCCCTCGTCCCTCTTCCCTTTCTGAAACCCCCCTGGCATTCCCGCAGCAGCCCTTTTCTATCCACTTCCCTCGCTAGTCTATTTTTCACAATTGTCATCATCGCTTTGTATCCCGCGTTCATAACGGCAATACCCCTATAATTATTTACGACCGATGCTGCTCCCCCTTTGTGTACCGGGACCACCACCCCCACACGCCACACTTCCGGCAGTTTTTCCTCACCACTCCAGACTCTATTCAAAACCTCCAGTAACTTATCTTTTCCTTCCTCTGTTAATCTTTTGAAGGCCTCTGCCTTCAGCCCATCTTCCCCCGCCGCCTTTCCCAGTTTCAGCTGCCCTATGGCCACGTCGACCTCTTCCCGAGAAAACGCCTCCCTTCCTACCACCGGTCTCGGACTCCCTAAATCCACCTCTGACCCCGCCATCTCTCTACTGCTCTTCTCCCACTCTGCCAGCTCTATGCTAACGTTGCCCTTTTTTACGCTTCCCCTCAGAATTTCCCACAACCCTTTTTCTGTCACACACTCCCTCAACCTAGTTTCTACCTTCTGCAACTCCTCTATCTTCTTCTTCTCGCAGGTTCTCTCGAACTCCCTCTTCGCCTGATTGGCCCTTTCCACTTCACCTCTCCCATTTCTCCACTTCGCCATTGCTCTTCGCCAGCTCGACTTCTTCACCCTATATTCCTCGTCAAACCAACTCTCCCTCTGCCCCTACTCTTCGTCGTCTCCAATGCAGCCACCATCACTCTCTCCAACTGGAGCATCGAATGCACATCCTCCCACTTGACGCGTTTTAGCTTTTTCTCATATGCATCCAAATCCGGCTAGCTCCATCCAAACCTCTGCTGCCCCTTCCTCTGTTCTCTGACCCTCCTATGTTTTCCACCTTGAAGCACACCAACTCTTCCCTTTCGATCCCTTTGACCACCACGTAGTCCAAAACCGAGCCTCCTCCTTGTCCGCAGAACGTTTTTCCCTTCCCAGTCCCCTTCACAGCAACCGTTGAGCACATCCCATCCTGACTTTCTCACCCATTGCATCCATTCTCTACCCTCCTGGTTAGTCACTTTATTCTGGGAGCACCTTTTTCTCCAGTCACCGTCTTCTCCGATCCCTCCTTCCAGCTCCCCCACCCTCACATTCCAGTCGCCCCCGATGATCCACATATCTGCTGCCGTATCCAGTTCGTCTAGTACCTCCATTAATTCCACCCGGTTTTTGTTACAGTACACTGCTCCCACCCACACCGCACTTCTATGCATTTCCACCTTCCCTTTTACGAGTCCTGTAGCTTCTCTTAGCGTCTCTCTGTTCCATTTTCCCACTATCTTCCTCACCCCCAATAGGATTCCTCCTTTGGCTCTATCTTAGCTTCCTTCTTCGCTCCCTAAGTCATCCAGTCCCATCCTGTCGGCATACAGCACTCTACCTGCCCCCACTCCTCTTCTGTCAGGCACGTCTCTACTAGCCCCACTATGTCCTTTGAGTCCAACCAATCCTCTATTTCTTTTACCCACACTCCTCCCAGCACTTTTTTCTTTAGACCCGCAGTGTTCCAGAAGCCCACCCTGCAGTTGCCCTCGTCACCTCTTCCATCCACCCCATTCTCCTGGCTCGTCGTCCTCACCCCCTTCAGCACTTTTTTGCCAGACCATCGCCCTGCCAGATCCACCACTCGCCTGCCACATTCATTTTTCGGTAGCCCACTCTCACTTCTACACCTTTCGCTCTTTCCTCCTTGGCCCTTATTTTCTTCTGAACGTCCCTCTCCGCTACGGTTAAATCATCGTCTATATATATGTTTGTCCCCTTCAATTTGTGTTTAGACCTCATTATCTGCATTTTCTCGTCCCAACTGGCCAGCTCTAGCAGCATTCGGTCCCCCTTTCTCCCCAGCTCCACCTCTCTCCGCACCTGCACACTAACATCCAGCTTCTGTATAACTCCCTCCACCCCTCCCTTTCCTATCCCCGACACCACTAAATTTTTTTTCCTCTCATTTCTTTGTCTCTCTTCCTCTCTCTTTTCTATCGTGACCACTTTTCTTTTCACCTCCTTTACCCACTTCGGCGCTACTTTTCCCTCCGGTTCGTTCCTACTCTCCCCCATTTTTACCAGCTGGTCTATCTTCCCCATCATCTCCTTTCTCTCCCGTGTCCATTCCCTCTGCATTTCCCTCCATCCGTCCATCATCAGTTGCCACTCCTTTCTTTCCTTTTTCAACTCCTCTCTCTCTATCCGTGATTCTTCTCTCTCCTCTCTTAAAAGTCTCATCCATTTGTGGCTCTCCTCTCGAGATTTCTTAAGTTCCTCTTCCATCTATGAATATCAATATAATCATATTAAAAACTATTTATTTAACCATATTATGCAATATGACATTACAATTTTTAATATTAAATTTTTGACGCGATTTATTTTTACGATTTCCAAATAATACGTTTCGTTTGGGATTTACTCATAATAACTCATTAACTGCACTTTAAATTGCAAATTTAAATGTTGTGTTGTAATATTTCGCAATAATATCATTGAAACTAAAATAACATTGAAACTAAACAGTCCCGCATATGGAAAGTGTCTCTGCTACAAAACACACATTATTTATATATCCTTGTGAACTACTAATAGTCGATTTAAGAATTGGCACGGATGAAATTGCGTCCTCGTTAAACTGCACTTTTATGATGTAGTTAAAGCTGAGCCGCATAAAAAATGCACCTGACATGTTTTAGAGCCCATTGCATTAATTTACATCTCGTGCAGTTAACATAAATAAATAACGATGACTGACACAAAATATAGTGTTAGTATCGTATATTTCTGTTCAAAGAAACGTATTTGTGTGAAATTACTTGTTTATAATAAGCAATAATTGTTTGTGTCTGGCGGCAAGCACTTATTATTTCTAAATGGTTGCAAAATTAGCAATATTTTTGATAACTTATCTACTTATTACAGACAATATGGAATATAAGTTTCTAAATTACACAGGGGTGTATAGGGTGACGCCGCAGAGGTAGTACCTTTCACCGGAAACGGTCGCATCTGAAGACATATTCAGCAGATGTTTGATTGTGACTGGCCCTCGTAATTCTTATCTATGACTCCACGTGCCACACCCTGGTAACTGTATCGACCTGCAGGCCAAATTAGATAAGAATAGCCAGATATGGCAAAAATCTGAGCAGCGGCAGCTGGCTGTATCAAAACTGAACGCGAGCAGAAGTTCAGGAGAACCAGAATGGTTACGGATCAGCTAATAGACGGCAAGGTGGCAGCCTACACAGTGTTGAGGAAGGCAACGGAAAACCATCTAAATAAAAATATTCCTAGTATAATTAACATGTCTGGAAAATCAAACCAATTGGCCCTCAGTACTCGGCAGCCCTTCAGTGGGCAGAGGGTACGAAGAATCCCCGGTTCTGCCAGAAGAATAGCTACGCGAATGTAGATTTCTGATGTTATGAGGCCTTTACCCAAACAGGAATGAAACACTCGAAGAGGTTCATTAAGGTTCCCAGTACCGAGGCGACGGAAGAAATCCTGAAACTAAATAGGAACCAATTAAGAAATGTCGTAGGACTCCTAGCAGGACACTGCACATTAAATAAACATCTGTACACTATGGGGATAGACAAATCACCAACATACAGAGGCTGTGGTGAAAAATAAGAAACCCTACTACATGTAATCACTAGCTGCGAGGCATTCAACTCATGCAGGATAAAGCTCTTTGGTTCAACGCGAATAAACCTAAAAGAACCCCAAGCCCGCCCGTTCATGAGACTTCTGGACTTCATTGAAGATACAGAGCTGATGAATGAGGAATAAGTAATGGGGATCACAATAGGACAACCGTGGTCGCAGTGCAGTGGGATGCTACACCAAAACCAGACCCCAGTCAGGAAAAAAAGGGCTTTAGGAATATGACGATTCCAGCTGTTTGGAGTTTCACCGGCCATATGTATCCAGAGACACTTCTTCACCTCTTGGTTCCTTATCTCAACTGCGTTAGCTCGTGCTGGGTAGGTGCGGTCGTCCAATAGCTTTTTTGACAAAATCTCTCCCACACATTACTTTTAAACTGCTTATCTTTGTCGGTGATGACGGTTGAACGTTGACGGTGGCGAGACTTAAGGGAGTGGATACAGCTTCCACCCACGTACTGAAGACATATATGACTAACTTTGTCTTGTCTAAAACGACCTTTATATATATATATATGTATATATATATATATATATATATATATATATATATATATATATATATATATATATATATATTAAGGTCGTTTTAGACAAGACAATTTCTTGACTCAAAAGTTAGTCAAGATGCGAGACAATCTTAATTGTCTCGTACAATATAGCAAATTATTTGAAATATTGAATTGAATGGTAGATCGAATGGGAAAATATAACGAGTTATATTTGTCAAGGATAAATTGTATGAGAGGAGGATATATCAATTCATTTCTTGAACAACTTTTGAGCTAAGAAATTGTCTTGTCTAAAACGACCTTAAATAAACAAAGAAATAATATTTAACTAGAAATTTCTAGAAAATATAGGAAAAACACTTAAGTGTGTTTTTTATTAATTAAATTTAAAAAAAAAATATATATAAATAACTGGTTCTTCTGAGAGTGCTTTAATTGCTTGGACGTAAATGGGTTAAATTTGTAATTTAAAACATACATATATACAAGATATAGACACCTATCTGGCTCCACCTAAACTATTGTACAACTCGCTGTATTTCAGTAGAAGTCTGTAGCATTCTGTATTAACGGAAAATGGAAATGGTACAATTTCTGCTTTTCTCTACAAGATTGCACCACATATCTCGACTATAAAACGCGCGCATTACTTCCGCCAAGTTTTCAATTGAGACATTTAATGCGCGCTTCGGAGGTGATAAAGTGCGCTTTTATACGTCCCAGACGGCCGGCACTCTGATCTCCCGCTCCCCCGGCGCTGCCGCCGCCGACGTCGGCGGCGACTGTAAATTCGTGCGATCGGAAATCGTGCGTCGCCAGCAACGGCCGAATTTGCCGCCGATCAATTTGCAACGCCGACCCCCTGACCGTCCCCATTATCATGATATCGGAGCACCGAGATTAAGCAAATACACTGCCCTATGCGAAGTAATCGCAAATATTTGCTGAGATTTAATGAAATTATTATCGGGCCGAATCCGTTCAAGGCTCTGCCGAAAAGAGTTACATTGTCGGAGAGACTTATATCTGATATATATATATATATATATATATATATATATATATATATATATATATATATATATATATATATATATATATATATATATAAGTTTATTTTTAATTTAAGGGTAGTGTAGAATCCTTAAGCTTAGTTAACTCAGTTTTACATAACCGAGCCTCAAAAATTTAAACATACATCCTAGACTTATATCAGTCATACATAGAGTTTATTTTTAATTTAAGGATTGTATAGAATCCTGTGTAGAAGTGTGTAGAAGTATGTAGAAGTGTGTAGAAGTGTGTAGAAGTGTGTAGAAGTGTGTAGAAGTGTACAAGTGTAGAAGTGTGTAGAAGTGTAGAAGTGTGTAGAATTGTGTAGACGTGTGTAGACGTGCGTAGAAGTGTGTAGAAGTGCGTAGAAGTGTGTAGTAGTGTGTAGAAGTGTGTAGAAGTGTGTAGAAGTGTGCAAAAGTGTGCAGAAGTATGTAGAAGTGTGTAGAAGTGCGTAGTAGTGTGTAGAAGAGTGTAGAAGTGTGTACAAGTGTGTAGAAGTATGTAGAAGTGTGTAGAAGTGCAGAAGTGTAGAAGTGTGTAGAAGTGTGTAGACGTGTGTAGACGTGCGTAGAAGTGTGTAGAAGTGTGTAGAAGTGTGTAGAAATGTGTAGACGTGTGTACACGTGGGTAGAAGTGTGCAGAAGTGTGTAGAAGTGTGTAGAAGTGCGTAGTAGTGTGTAGAAGTGTGTAGAAGTGTGTAGAAGTGTGTAGAAGTGTGTAGAAGTGTGTAGAAGTGTATAGAAGTGTGTAAAAGTGTCTAGAAGTGTGTAAAAGTGTGTACAAGTATGTAGAAGTGTGTAGAAGTGTAGAAGTGTAGAAGTGTAGAAGTGTAGAAGTGTGTAAGAGTGTGTAGACGTGTGTAGACGTGCGTAGAAGTGTGTAGAAGTGTGTAGAAGTGTATAGAAGTGTGTAGCAGTGTGTAAAAGTGTGTAAAAGTGTGTAAAAGTGTGTAGAAGTGTGTAGAAGTGTGTAGAAGTGTGTAGAAGTGTGTAGACGTGTGTAGACGTGCGTAGACGTGCGTAGACGTGCGTAGAAGTGTGAAGAAGTGTGCAGAAGTGTGTAGAAGTGTGTAGAAGTGAGTAGAAGTGTGCAAAAGTGTGTAGAAGTCTGTAGAAGTGTGTAGAAGTGTAGAAGTGTAGAAGTGTGTAGAAGTGTAGAAGTGTGTAGACGTGTGTAGACGTGCGTAGAAGTGTGTAGAAGTGTGTAGAAGTGTGTAGAAGTGTGTAGGAGTGTGCAGAAGTGTGTAGAAGTGTGTAGAAGTGTGTAGAAGTGTAGAAGTGTGTAGAAGTATGTAGAAGTGTGTAGAAGTGTGCAGAAGTGTGTAGAAGTGTGTAGAAGTGTGTGGAAGTTTGTAGAAGTGTGTAGAAGTGTGTAGAAGTGTGTAGAAGTGTGTAGAAGTGTGTAGAAGTGTGTAGATGTTTGTAGAAGTGTTTTGAAGTGTGTAGAAGCGTTTGGAAGTGTTTTGAAGTGTGTAGAAGCGTTTTGAAGTGTGTAGAAGTGTGTAGAAGTGTGTAGAAGTGTGTAGAAGTGTGTAAAAGTGTGTAGAAGTGTGTAGAAGTGTGTAGAAGTTTGTAGACGTGCATAGAAGTGTGTAGAAGTGTGTAGAAGTTTGTAGAAGTTTGTAGACGTGCATAGAAGTGTGTAGAAGTGTGTAGAAGTGTGTAGAAGTGTGTAGAAGTGTGCAGAAGTGTGCAGAAGTGTGTAGATGTGTGTAGAAGTGTGTAGAAGTGTGCAGAAGTGTGTAGAAGTGTGTAGAAGTGTGTAGAAGTGTGTAGAAGTGTGTAAAAGTGTGTAGAAGTGTATAGAAGTGTAGAAGAGTAGAAGTGTGTAGAAGTGTAGAAGTGTGTAGAAGTGTGTAGACGTGTGTAGACGTGCGTAGAAGTGTGTAGAAGTGTGTAGAAGTGTGTAGAAATGTGTAGACGTGTGTACACGTGGGTAGAAGTGTGCAGAAGTGTGCAGAAGTGTGTAGAAGTGTGTAGAAGTGCGTAGTAGTGTGTAGAAGTGTGTAGAAGTGTGTAGAAGTGTGTAGAAGTGTGTAGTAGTGTGTAGAAGTGTGTAGAAGTGTGTAGAAGTGTATAGAAGTGTGTAAATGTGTCTAGAAGTGTGTAAGAGTGTGTACAAGTATGTAGAAGTGTGTAGAAGTGTAGAAGTGTACAAGTGTACAAGTGTACAAGTGTAGAAGTGTAGAAGTGTGTAGAAGTGTAGAAGTGTGTAAGAGTGTGTAGACGTGTGTAGACGTGCGTAGAAGTGTGTAGAAGGGTGTAGAAGTGTGTAGAAGTGTGTAGAAGTGTATAGAAGTGTGTAAAAGTGTGTAGAAGTGTGTAGAAGTGTGTAGAAGTGTGTAGAAGTGTGTAGAAGTGTGTAGAAGTGTGTAGAAGTGTGCAGAAGTGTGTAGAAGTGTGTAGAAGTTTGTAGAAGTTTGTAGAAGTGTGTAAAAGTGTGTAGAAGTCTGTAGAAGTGTGTAGAAGTGTAGAAGTGTGTAGAAGTGTAGAAGTGTAGAAGTGTGTAGAAGTGTGTAGACGTGTGTAGACGTGTGTAGACGTGTGTAGACGTGCGTAGAAGTGTGTAGAAGTGTATAGAAGTGTAGAAGTGTGTAGAAGTGTAGAAGTGTGTAGAAGTGTGTAGACGTGTGTAGACGTGCGTAGAAGTGTGTAGAAGTGTGCAGAAGTGTGCAGAAGTGTGCAGAAGTGTGTAGAAGTGTGTAGAAGTGTGTAGAAGTGTGTAGAAGTGTGTAGAAGTGTGTAAAAGTGTGTAGAAGTGTGTAGAAGTGTGTAGAAGTGTGTAGAAGTGTGTAGAAGTGTGTAGAAGTGTGTAGAAGTGTATAGAAGTGTGTAAAAGTGTCTAGAAGTGTGTAAAACTATGTACAAGTATGTAGAAGTGTGTAGAAGTGTAAAAGTAAAGTGTGTAGTGCGTAGAAGTGTAGAAGTGTAGAAGTGTAGAAGTGTAGAAGTGTAGAAGTGTAGAAGTGTAGAAGTGTAGAAGTGTAGAAGTGTAGAAGTGTAGAAGAGTAGAAGTGTATAAATGTATAAATGTATAAATGTATAAATGTATAAATGTATAAATGTATAAATGTATAAATGTATAAATGTATAAATGTATAAATGTATAAATGTATAAATGTATAAATGTATAAATGTATAAATGTATAAATGTATAAATGTATAAATGTATAAATGTATAAATGTATAAATGTATAAATGTATAAATGTATAAATGTATAAATGTATAAATGTATAAATGTATAAATGTATAAATGTATAAATGTATAAATGTATAAATGTATAAATGTATAAATGTATAAATGTATAAATGTATAAATGTATAAATGTATAAATGTATAAATGTATAAATGTATAAATGTATAAATGTATAAATGTATAAATGTATAAATGTATAAATGTATAAATGTATAAATGTATAAATGTATAAATGTATAAATGTATAAATGTATAAATGTATAAATGTATAAATGTATAAATGTATAAATGTATAAATGTATAAATGTATAAATGTATAAATGTATAAATGTATAAATGTATAAATGTATAAATGTATAAATGTATAAATGTATAAATGTATAAATGTATAAATGTATAAATGTATAAATGTATAAATGTATAAATGTATAAATGTATAAATGTATAAATGTATAAATGTATAAATGTATAAATGTATAAATGTATAAATGTATAAATGTATAAATGTATAAATGTATAAATGTATAAATGTATAAATGTATAAATGTATAAATGTATAAATGTATAAATGTATAAATGTATAAATGTATAAATGTATAAATGTATAAATGTATAAATGTATAAATGTATAAATGTATAAATGTATAAATGTATAAATGTATAAATGTATAAATGTATAAATGTATAAATGTATAAATGTATAAATGTATAAATGTATAAATGTATAAATGTATAAATGTATAAATGTATAAATGTATAAATGTATAAATGTATAAATGTATAAATGTATAAATGTATAAATGTATAAATGTATAAATGTATAAATGTATAAATGTATAAATGTATAAATGTATAAATGTATAAATGTATAAATGTATAAATGTATAAATGTATACATGTATACATGTATAAATGTATAAATGTATAAATGTATAAATGTATAAATGTATAAATGTATAAATGTATAAATGTATAAATGTATAAATGTATAAATGTATAAATGTATAAATGTATAAATGTATAAATGTATAAATGTATAAATGTATAAATGTATAAATGTATAAATGTATAAATGTATCAATGTATCAATGTATCAATGTATCAATGTATCAATGTATCAATGTATCAATGTATCAATGTATCAATGTATCAATGTATCAATGTATCAATGTATCAATGTATCAATGTATCAATGTATCAATGTATCAATGTATCAATGTATCAATGTATCAATGTATCAATGTATCAATGTATCAATGTATCAATGTATCAATGTATCAATGTATCAATGTATCAATGTATCAATGTATCAATGTATCAATGTATCAATGTATCAATGTATCAATGTATCAATGTATCAATGTATCAATGTATCAATGTATCAATGTATCAATGTATCAATGTATCAATGTATCAATGTATAAAACTGTGGAAGGGTATTCGCGTAAGATCGCCCACAAAGGGGTTTGAACTCTCGCTCCCAAAACACTAGGCGGCGGGGGTTATTAAAATTATGTTTGCGATAAATTAAAATTACGAATTTTCTATTGTCCTTGCAAATATCTTTGCAACGGTCCATTTTGACGAAAATGATATAGATATATAACCAGTGTAGAATTTAATCACCAAGGACATTTATTTGAACAATGTTTATCAAAAATCTAAAATAACTAATATGGGACATTTTGTTTATTTGAATTATACGAAAATGTTATAAATTAGTAAGATACAAAAATGTAACTTATAAATAAAATTTAATTTCATAACAAAAAATATTAAAAATATTGTAAATCACAATTACATGATGAAATAAATATAAAAAATAAATAAATAAAATTTAAAAACAAAATTTCATTACAAAAACATTTATTTGAATATTTTTTTACCAAAAATCTAAAATAACTAATTTGGGACATTAACATTTTGTTTATTTGAAAATATACGAAAATGTTATACATTTTTAATATACCAAAAATGTATCTTTTAAAAATAAAATGTCTTCACAAAAAATATTAAAAATATTGTAAATCACAATTACATAATAAAATAAATATAAAAAATAAATATATGAAACTAATCTATAATGATAATAATTTTCCAACATTATTGTTATTTTTATTATTAAATTTGATTCCCAAATAATTAATGCCCTATATAACTTTTTGATAGTTATTAAAAAGATAGAATATTGAATGACGCCAGACCAGTAATCTAATCATATAAAATTTAATTTTGTTCCTAGTATTATATGCACAATTCATAATTGCATCCATAAAAGTAACATGCCAAATATCAGCATTAAACGTGGAGAAAGATGCGCAAGGCTCGTAATGAGCCGCGAGGGGGTTGCATCATGATAGATTTGACTGATGTGTCGGGCAGACGCCAGCTGACGTCACGAGACGCCGGCGACGCCTTACACTGAGCGGATATATAGCCATCCGTGGTACACGAAAAATTATATACTTACACTCGCGAAATTGTATTAGACTATCGGGCACTGTCCGACGCTGCCGCCGCCGTCTCCACCCCCCCTCCGACGGCGATATGTCACGGAGCGACGCCGGCGACGGTCCGAGCCGGCCGGGGGGGCGGCGCGGTGGAAATTGATGGACGCGCAAATTTGGGGGGAATTGCACGGACGATGTCGCCGTTTAGTTATTTCGTCCTGCCGCCGGATGCGAGCCGGTTTAACCTCGACCGGAATGGAAAACGATCCTGCCACCAAGTCGTTAGCTACATAAGCAGAAATTATATTGTGAAATGTATGTATAGAGATTTTCCGCATCGAGCTCGAATCCCATACATTTTAATTTAGTCCTCTTATCTTATAAGGGGTAAAAATCAGTGCAAAAGAATATATGCGGGCTACTATCTGCGCCAACAATTATATTATCCTTTTTTTATATTATAAATTCCTCTTCTAAACATCATTTTTTTTTTATTATAATTATTCTGATAGGATATAGATGATTATTCTTTTTATTTTACGTTCGGATAAATTGCATTTCTGTAGTAGTAACGATAGTGAGCAATAAAGATAGGCCTTTCAAAGAAAATACGATGACCTGGGTTGCGATTTTTGAAACCACTCGTTTCGAACGTATTCGTTTAACCTCAGACTAACACATTATTAGTCTGAGCGTTTAACCGTAATTGCTGACAATTCTCGATGTGAGCTCGTAAAATTATGGAATATATATAGGTTAAATAGTTAAAAAAACACTAATACTAATATACACTATACACTAATTACTGAAATTCCATTATTGAACGATCTCAAATCGTAAATTATTCTTAGCGATTTTGACAATTAAACGAACACGTTCGAAACGGGTGGTTTTTCAAGAATCGCACGCCTGGGTAACTGATATATGTGTGGCTCTTCAAAATTCAAAACTATGGCAGCAAAAACTGTGAACCTATGTTTGAGGACCTTGAAATAAATAAGGCCTCTAAAAGCGCGAGATCCATGGCAACTCTTGCGTTAGCGTTGACCTATCGCTAACGCAAGAGTTGTTATGGATCTCGCGCTTTTAGAGGCCTCATATATTTTCAGGTCCTCAAACCTAGGTTCATATTTTTTGTTGCCATAGATTTTAATTTTGGAGGGCCACGCTTTAGAGGCCTCATGTATTGTAAGGTCCTCAAACCTAGGTTCCGAAAGATTAACGTAGGTAATATTATGTAGTAACTCATCTTTCCACTCTATATACCATGACAATTATACGACTTGTCTCCAAATTGTGACAAAAATCATCAGGATAGGTGGAACAAAACGCTGGAGAGGACAGCCAGGACCATAAGTGGACAGGTGGTGATAGCAGGGGACCTAAATGCCAAGGCGGTTCCTTGGGGGCCTCCAACAACTAATGCAAGAGGAGAGGCTGTGTTTTAAATGGCCACTGCACTCGACCTCGCGGTCTGTAATGCTGGCGGGGTGCCGACTTTCGCCTTACGGGGGAATTCGGCGTCCTATATAGATCTCACGCTGGCGCCAATGCGGTTGCCGAGGCGAGTATAGGGATAGCAAGTGCTGGCGAGAGCGACTACCAGTATGATGCAAGCATTTGAGTATACCATCCCAAACCGGCTGGCCATGAATGGATCCGAACTCGCAGAAAACCTGGCGAGACGATTGGAGATGGTATGTCAAATCTTTGTACCGAAGAAAAGACCCACCAGGAGACGGAATAGAAGGATCTACTGGTGGTGTCATTAAGTGGCCGATGCTTGAAATCGAGATAACAACGCAAGGAGAAAATTCCAACGAGCCAGAGCAGCGGCGACCGTGACCGAGCACCACCGGGAACAGTACAGATCGCGGAGATTGGAATACAGGCGAATAATAGAACGTAGCCAGGCAGCTAAGACAATCTCGTTAGGGAGGTTAAAAATGACCCATGGGGCCTACCCTACAGGATTGTAATGAAGAAGATCGGGGCACCGCCCGCCTGGTCCAGGCTCCGTAGTCCCTTGTGGTGTCAGGGTGGTGGCTGTTTCCGGACATCACAGATGCAATCCAGGCAGAGACACACGATGATAGATAACCAGGAAACACAAGATGAACGCGAAATGGAACGAGGAATATAGCAAGGCTGTAATCACCAGACTGCGAAAGGGGAAGGCCCCTGGTCTGGACCCGGGGAATTTCGTTTGGTATGTGGTTTGGATCACATACCAAACGAAATTCTCCAGGAAGCAGCACCGGCTTTAGTTAGGAGCATCACTGACTTTGCTAATAAGTATCTGGAGGAGGGAACCTTCCCCAAAAATGTCCGCAAGGATCTGTCCTGTTGCCATTGGAATGGAACCTCATTTTGACGACCACCTCCAAATAGCACCACCACCAGTAAAAACCTCAATTGCCTTTGCCGACGACTTGTGGCGCGAGGATTAGACCTGAAGCCCACCAAAACCAAGTTGGCACTAGGAACCAAGATAGTCGGCATATGGATGAGGGGCATCGGACTCACCAGTGCGACCAATAAAACGGAGGTAGCCCAGCTGTCATATAATAGATCACGAACAGCAGGAGCAGGAGGAGGCACAATGTGGATACTAGGTACTAAGCAAACACTAGCCAGCTAGATAAAATACCTTTTTTCCGTGTGTGGCCAGTGCAAGCGCCGGATACCAGTGAGTCTCTCTGATACCAGGCCGTGACTGAATCACCTTGCGGTACCCTTCGTCACGGCCTGTTTACCAAAACCAAGCCCTGATTGTTACTGCCCGCAACGAGTTCGGGGATGTGTGGTTATGTTTCAATCGTGGAAGACGTCAGTGGGTGGTTGACCCATGCATAAAAAAAATGAGAGCAGAGTGAAGCGAAAAAGTAGGATTTGTAATTAAGAGTGGAATAGAGAGCGGAGTCGAAAGATGACCCGTACAATGAGGATTTAGGGGTTAGTATCCCAACAATGCCCCAAACAGGGGGGTGCTTCCCGCCGCGTGCCCTACATCCATGGGGGGTTACTAGGCCGGCATGCGGGATCTTGCCAAAGTGCCATACAAAAAAAACAGGGCTGGTGATCGCTGCGGGAGAGCGGATTAGGAGGCGTAAAAGGAGATGGTCGGAGGGGCGTGTGCTCAAGCGTACGCATGCGTTTGGACTGGGACGAGGGGTCGGAAAACAGTTTACCTAAGCCTTTAATAAATAAAAACGAATGCTATAATAAAGTAAATAAATAAGTTTCCATGTTAGAATGTCCGGAACCCGGGTTTTACGTACCTTCCCTGCGTCGTTGCGTGCACGTGCGTGTACCTTAGCTCAAGTCTCTCTGCTGGGCCTACGTCTGGTGGTTTTCCTTTACATGGAGGACCTCTGCGGAAAAAATACCTAGGAATCTTATAAGAATCAAATTTCGCCCACACGGCTCACGTTTAGAATACTGTAGCTAAAGCGGCCGGAACCGAAACGGCTTTGTCGAGACTATTATCCAACATCGGTGGCCCGGGCAACGACAAAAGGAAACTGCTGGCAACGGTTTCCCGAGCGCAACTGGCGTCAGCAGCACCGGTATGGTCACGAGCCACCAGTTACAAACGGAACACCAACAGATTCAGGCGAACGCTGCGTACCAGTGCGCTCAGGATAGCCTGGGGCTACAGGACCAAATCCACCGTTGTGATGGAGGTCCTAGTGGCCACGATACTGACCTTCTTGTTGAAGAGAATACCGACTGACCAAGGAGTACAAGCAACCCAAAGAGGCGCGAGATATGGCAAGGAAGAACACCTCAAACAAATGGCAAATACGATGGAATACCACCCCCAAATCCGAATGGACCAGAAGAACAAAACCAAATTGAGCATTGGTTCAATAGAAGACACGGGGAGCTGAATCATTGCACCACCTAGACCCTATCCGGACATGGAGTCTTCCAGAACTACCTTCACCGGATAGGGAAGGCAGATACACGAACATGCCTATACTATGGTAGTCTAGATGATCAGGCCCACACGATCTATGACTGTTCAAGATGGTACACCGAGAGAGCAGAGAGTGAGACACAACCAGAACAATTAGGAACAAGAATGCTAGAAGACAAGGACACGTGGACTGCATTCGCTGGCTTTTTCCAGGCAGTGATGGGGAAGAAGTTCGCGGACGACCTCCGAATCCACTGATAGAATTTGGGCGAAGACACGACATGACGGACACCGATCCAGGCGTACTAGGGACAAGAAAAACTAATTGACGTTAAGGCGACCAGGGGGGCTTAAGAATGCCTTGAGGCGGTCAAGCCCTGCTGGGACCGAACCTGAGTTTTGATTTAGTCGGTAGGCGCCCTGAAGAATGCGCGGGGTGAATCCGGCACTACCCATGCCTGTCACCTAATGATGTCTCGAAGGCATGGGGGTCTTTCGAAGATTCCACCTCAGACGAAAAAACAGGTCGTGAGAAGGAGGTTGGTTAAGGTGGCATAGGCATTATAGGCCCAATTCAGACATAAGCGGCGTCGGGCGCAGGCGCGGTGTAGGCGAGGCGCAGGCGCGACGTCGCACAGGCGATTGTGATGTCCATATGCAGTGAAAGGGTGGACATTGCACCTTATGTTTACATAGAGGCGGCGTGGAAGAGTTATGCCTTTCGCCTCTTCGCCTACCGTGTATTAGGCGAAGAGGCGAAGACGCGGTGCCGGCGCTGCGAGAATCACAACGCTTCAAGCCCCCTCTATATAAACATGTGGTGCAATGCCCACTTAGGTGACGAGGCGCGGGCATTTGCCTCGTGCCTTTCGCCGCACCAGCACCGCGTCTTAGCCTAAGACACGGTAGGCGAAGAGGCGAAACTCTCCCTCGCCGCCTCTATGTAAACATAAGGCCCAATTCACACATAAGGGGCGTCGGGTGCAGGCGCGACGTCGCACAGGTGATTGTGATGTCCATATGCAGTGAAGGGGTGGACCTTATGTTTACATAGAGGCGGCGTGAAAGAGTTATGCTTCTCGCCTCTTCGCCTACCGTGTCTTAGGTAGAGAGGCGAAGACGCGGTGCCGGCGCTGCGAGAGACAGGATGCTTCCAGCCTCCTCTATATAAACATGTGGTGCAATGCTTACTTAGGTGACGAGGCGCGGGCATTTGCCTCGTGCCTCTCGCCGCGTCGTCACCGCGTCTTCACGGTAGGCGAAGAGGCGAAACTCTTCCACGCCGCTTCTATGTAAACATAAGGTGCAATGTCCACCTGCTGCATATGGATATCACAATCGACTGTGCGAGGTCGCGCCTGCGCCCCACGCCGCTTATGTGTGAATTGGGCCTAAGGTGCAATGTCAACCTCTTCACTGCATATGGACATCACAATCGCCTGTGCGACGTCACGCCTGCGCCTCGTCTACACCGCGCCTGCGCCCTAGCCGCTTAAGTGTGATTGGGCCATGGAGGTAAAGTGTATCGGTTGTCGCTTTCCAAGCGGGCTTGATGCTTTACGTTTCTTGTTTGGGATTTTGTACAAAATTTTGTATACGTAGTGACATTTTTTTTAAATAGAAAATCATAGTAGGGAAAATAATATTTCCCCCGTTCGATTTCCACCAAATACTAATCAAGACGGTTTGACATTGAGATAGTTTCCACATGCAAATTTTTGCTTGAAACTATTTAGTAGATTTTCCGATAACGTGGAGGAAAAATGTATCACATACAGTTAGATATTTTCCAGAGATGATCTTAATTAAAATGATCTAATAAAGAGGGGTACCGGAAACAATAGAAAACATGTTCCCGTACGATTACAATATATATCATAAAGTAAAAAAATAATTGATTAGAAAATAAAAATTGGGAATAAGTACAGATATTTATAAATATTGCGTAAAAATCATTAAAATAATGGAAAATTGAAAAGCCACAATTTTGATTTTTTTTAATACGATTTCTTTAATTATTGCAATACGCAATAAAATAAATAAATTGTGGCCGGTTACACTGGCCACAATTTATTTATTTTTATTTATTTTTATTTATTTTTATTTATTTTTATTTATTTTTATTTATTTTTATTTATTTTTATTTATTTTTATTTATTTTTATTTATTTTTATTTATTTTTATTTATTTTTATTTATTTTTATTTATTTTTATTTATTTTTATTTATTTTTATTTATTTTTATTTATTTTTATTTATTTTTATTTATTTTTATTTATTTTTATTTATTTTTATTTATTTTTATTTATTTTTATTTATTTTTATTTATTTTTATTTATTTTTATTTATTTTTATTTATTTTTATTTATTTTTATTTATTTTTATTTATTTTTATTTATTTTTATTTATTTTTATTTATTTTTATTTATTTTTATTTATTTTTATTTATTTTTATTTATTTTTATTTATTTTTATTTATTTTTATTTATTTTTATTTATTTTTATTTATTTTTATTTATTTTTATTTATTTTTATTTATTTTTATTTATTTTTATTTATTTTTATTTAAATACATTGTGGCCAGTATATATTACTTACACTGGCCACAATTTATTTAATTTTAAGTTGATTGTAGAAACGAATGAACATTAATTTTATTAATTCGTAATCAGTTTAAAATTTAATTATTCACAAATTGCATTCAAATAACTTTTATGAAAAACACTGCCCTCTTCTTTAAGTAACCCAACAGGAGAAGGAGAAAGATCCTATTTTTATATTCTCTTGTAAGGACCTTACCTTTCATCCCTTCATAAGTCGTCTTATGAAAGATTTTTATAACACTCCTCTGCTGGCGCCAAATCCAAAATAAATAACTTACCTTCTCTAGTTTCTAGCTGGAATTGGATATGTTATTCTTATCTAGTCAACAAAATTATTAAGAACTCAATTTTAAAAACTCTAAAGACCTTAGTGATATATTTTCATTGTTGTCTTCAAATGTATGGCATATTAAATTTCAAATTTTTTCTGCTAAGAAAAACGGTTTCTCATTATGCATTATGTAAATTTAGGATTTTTTTTTACACTGGTCCAAAGATATATTAGGAACCCAATTTTAAAAATTCAAATGAGATATCTTAATTATCTTCAATGATATGGCTTGTAAAAGTTGACGTTTGTATTATCACACATTCCTGCTAAAAATAGGATTAATCAATTTTAGAATTCTTTGTGTTATACTTCTACAGAAATGTATGAAGATCTAAATTACAAAGGACTTAATGATATATCTTCATTATCTTCAAAGAAATGGCTTATTAAATTTGAAAGTTTTGAAAGGAAAATGGTTCCTCGTTATCTAATTTTACATTTTTTTTGTTACAGTTGTTCAAAAATGTATTATCAACTCAATTTCAAAAACGTTAATGAGATATCTTCATTGCCTTCAAAGATATGGTTTCTATAAGTTGACATTTGTATTGCCACATATTCCTCCGCAAATACCTATTCATCATGATGCAATTTTAATTTTTTTTTATGTAATTCATGCCCAAAAATGTGTGAAGAACTCAATTATGAGTCTCTGTTATAAAAGATCCTACTTAGTATTTTCACAGATTAGCATTTATAAATGATTTATTAATTTCTCCACATATAGGGACGTATGGGGTGAAATTAATAAATCCTAAAAATATCATAATATCCTATAATTACAGAGTTATATGCTATATACAACCGAGCCTTAAGGATTTTATCAAAAGTGATGGTTGAATCAAGAATTGTATATTAAAACATAGTTATGAAATTAATCTTTATACAACTAACCCGGAAAGAAACGAGTTATAAAATCATTTATTGTGTAATTTATATGCACAAATATTATAATTAAGTTCGTCACAATTGTTCAGTCTATAATTTTAAAATTAGTTTAATAAAATAGTTTTAACAAATGTTTTCAACTTGAACGTTCATCGTTACTGTATCGACTTTTTGTTGTGCTGTATGTTATTTTTAAACTCAAAGATCGTCCAGGCAGTAGACGCCACTGAATAAAGCCATGAATATTGTGTAATATAATATTAAATCCATTCCAGTAACTCTAGCCCCTTATTTTTGAAACTGTTCGATAAGAATAATGTTATATAGTCGCTTAAATCACTAAAAAAAAACTGACAGAGCAAGAATAGCACCCCCATTTATTTGTGCCGCATCGCATCCATTCGACCATGCGATGCAGTCCGAGTTGCACCCTCCTGATAATAAATAAGAATCGTGCGTAAGTGCTGCTCATATAAATCAGATTCATCGATGGGGTGGAGTTTACAAAAAAAATATATCATATGCAGTATATTTCTGCAATTCCAACCTTTATTAATACAATAATAACACATTTATTAGTCTGTACTGCAGAATATTATGATGAATGCCATTAAAGTTGTGCTTAATGGGACAGTTTACTACGCTTTGTGAATGATTGTGTGGCGGCCGCATATAAAAAAAAAACCAAATAAATTATGCGCGCCGGAACGAGGTCGTGTGTGTGCGGGGGTGGGTGAGTTGGTGCGTCGCCGCCGCCGCCGCCGTAGTCGCTCCTTCTCAATCAAGCATCTCGATTTTCCAGTTTGAATCGCTGCCAAAAATTCGGGCGTACAGAGGGAATAAATTATTGTACACAAATCTTTCCGTATAAAGAAAGCGGGGCGATCGCGCCGTCTCCGTCGCGCGCGCCGCCGCCCTATAATGCGATTTTTCTAGTTGTAATAAAAGGGGGGAACGCAGCCAAAATTGTGCACTGCCAAATGTTTTTGTAAAATTCCGCCCGCAGAAATCCGCTCGATTTTTCCCTCCACTGTTAAAACGCCCGTCCTCCCCCCTATACTGCTGCTCGTCCCACCGCCGCCGACGGCTGATTTATCTTTACGGGGTGTTTACCATAAATTAAGCTCGAGTATTATTGCTCGCGCGCACGCGGCGGGGGGAAGATGTACTTGTAGCGCGCCACTGACTTGATGGGTTATTAAAATTTTTATTGCTGATGTTATTATCGCTGACATGTTCATAAAAAATTTACAAAAATTATATATATACATGCTTACATAAAAAAATCCAACGATGACTATATTTTTAAACAATTTACATATATAGATTTAGAAATATACCATTTTACAGTACTATAACAAAATTAAAATTAAAATATAATACTTAAACATCACTAGATTTACGGTCGTTTTAGACAAGACAATTTCTTGACTCAAAAGTTAGTCAAGATGCGAGACAATCTAACTTGTTTCATACAGTAAATTATTTGAAATATTGAATTGGATGGTAGATCGAATGAAACAATATAACGCGTTCTATTTGTCAAGGACACATTATATGGAAGGAGGATATATGAATTTATTTCTTGAACAACTTTTGAGCTAAGAAATTGTCTTGTCTAAAACGACCTTTAGGCAAGATGAGAGACAATCTAAATTGTCTCGTATCATACAGAAAATTATTTGAAATATTGAATTGGATGGTAGATCGAATGGAAAAATATAACGCGTTCTATTTGTCAAGGACAAATTGTATGGGAGGAGGATATATGAATAAGGGACGAAGAAAACGGTACCTAAGTCTTCAAAATAAGATAAAATGCTGAAATAAGATAGGTAAATTAGTTATTAGTGGGGCCAGGGCCTGAGTTCAACGTACCTTATTTGCGCGGTTGTGTGCGCATGTGCCATACTCACCACCCGTCCCGCTGTTGGGCCTACCTCTGGAGGCTTTCCTTGAGTTGAAGGAAATTTCCAAGAAGAAACTTCCCAGGCGTACGGGTCCTCCAGGATCCTCTTTACCCGCAGGTCGGCTGTCCCATCGCTGCTCTCAGTGCAACCCTCTGCAAGCTAGGGTATGTTTGGCGTCTTCATCTCACCTGAGTCGCAGTAGGTGCACTGGGAGATGGTGACCTTGCCGATCCTGGGAAAGAAGTGCCTAAAGCAGCCCTGACCTGTAAGCAACTGTGTTAAGTGGTAACTAAGGTTCTCATGCTTTCTTCTGAACCAGGGCCTGACGTCCGGGATCAGAGCCCTGGTCCTGGCGCACTACCCCCCCCTTCCAAGCCCCCCAATACTGCCATTACGACATTGTTATTTCCCTGGGCCCCTTCTTAGCCTCCTGTTTGCTCTTACCCATGAACCTGACCCCGCGGATATCGGATCTTCCCCGTATTAAGAGGTCTCCGGGCATGCAGGACGCGATGACTTTCACCGTGTCCGTCCCTACCGTGCGGGAACTCTTTGCTATCCAAAGCTTCCCCTGGCGTAGTGTTGACATAACTCTGTTGCGGTTCATCGCTGTGTTCAGACAGAAGCCTAGACGCTGCCACCACCGCCAAGAGCCTGTGTGGGCCGCAGGAGTTCGATACGAGCTTGAACACTGCTCCCATGGTATTTGCTGCTCCCTCCGCTGCCCTTTGCACGTGGCGGCTGTGGTTGCGTTTGCCTCCATAATGACCACTAGGTAAACGAGGTGCCTGGCCACCTCCATGCTCGCCCCCTGGACTGTTAGCTGCGCTTGGAGAAGCTCCCTATTCGTACGTCGTGTAGACAGCCTGTCGCCTCGGTTTTTGCTGCGACCAGTGAGAGCGAGAGAGAGGCCGATTACGTCTAGCCAATCCGCCACCTGCCCGATGTTAGCATTGTTAGCCTTTTATATTGCTGCAGACGACCCGCGATCCATGCCCAGGACCGCCAGGTCGTCCGCGAACCCCACCATGTGTCTGCCTTAATGTTAAGTCGGAGGACCCCGTCGTAGGTGGCGTTCAACTGTAGTAGCCCAAAGATCGACCCATACGGAACCCCATGCGTCGCCTGGAAGACCATCAGAGCCACTCTGCGCTGTCTCCGAACGTTAGTCGTCTGTCCGCGAGGTAACTCCGCAGAATCCGAACGACGAACCCTGGTACTCTAAAGTTCTGTATAATAAGGTGTATCCGTGGCGATGGTAACGTGTTAAACGCATTGTTAACATCTAGCCATGACGCAGTCCTTCCTCCTCCTAAAGAGGCCGGTTGTCGCCGCCCTGACTATTTCCAGGACATCCTGTATCGCGTCCAGCGTCGACTTAGGAAGCAGCGCGGTTTTCTAGGCCTTGGGGAATGTTCCATCTGGCAGGTATTGAGGGCTGTGCTGGTGTCCTCGGGGTTGTCCAGTATTTCTGCCTTGCTGGCCTCATTGGAGAGGCCATCTGGCCCAGGTGCCTTCGAGCTGGTAGTCGCATGGCCGTGCTGGCTATCTCTTCAGCCGTGTGTGGGCGGTCAGCGCCGCGTGTGTGGCTTGTAAGCATCGTTATAGCGGGTGGGCAGCATGGGAAGAGCCTATTAATAATTTCGGCCACGCCCCCTGGCACCGCCACTTGGGGAGTAGGATCCCTGATGCCTATCTTCGTCGCAAGAATGCGGTAGGGTGGTCACTATATTTCGTTGTCCAGCTTTTCAATGAGGTTGTTCCATCACTTTGCTGCACAGGGTTCTCCTCTTCGCGTTATATTCGATGCGGAACTGTTCTATACGAGGTTTCGTATGCCATCGGAGGGCGTGAGACGGTCTCCTCCTCTTAGTCAGGCATTCTCTTCTAGCGCTGGCGATATCATCACCGGTACTAGACGCGATTCCTCGGGCGGTAACCCGCCTTTGGAATCACGCCTGTAACTGGACGATTCCAAAGGCGTTCTCAGTCTTCTCACGTAGGCCTCGCATTCCACTTCCGCTCCCTACATGATCGTTGTACGTGTGGTCATTGCCCTGAGGTGGGCTATGATTGTCTCCTTGTTCGGCCTGCCCACAATGTAGCACGTCTGCGGCCTAAGGATGGCACCTCGTCCTCCTTCATCCCACTCATGTCCAGGCTGAATGCAATGTAATTATGGTCACTCGTCTTCTGGTCCTCGAGGATTCTCCACCCAGTTACCTTGTGGACTATCCTCGCGGAGGTAAACTTTAAGTCGAGGATTGACTCACTGCCCCCCTTGGGGGTTGTACCCACGTTCGCTGGTAACATGTTGAGAGGGGCCAGCAGGTCCAAGAACTCCCTTTCTCTCTAGTCCATGATCTTGGAGCCACTCCACTCCAACTCCAACACATTGGTATTTAGATCCCCTCCCAGGATGACCAGTCTGGACTCAGCTTTGATGCAGCCCTAGAGAGCCATCAGCCATTCCCCAAACTCAGTTCTCCCGGCGTTGGGGGAGGCTTAGCACGAGACGAAGACCGTGCCCTCTACCTGCACCCCTACTATGCCTTTACCTGGCGCGACATGTCGCGTTTCGCTGATCCCTGGACGAGGTCACCCATATAACCGCGACTGCTGCCGTGTCGGTCCTCCACCTCAGGTCCTTGCTGGTAATGGTCACGTTCAGCTCCGATGCGACCACTGTGTCGTTATCGCGAGGTACAGATGTCTCGGATATGACATCGTAGGCCGCGCGGCACCGGTTCAGGTTGATTTGGAAAACCTGCAACATGTTAGCATATCTTTGGTCCTGAGCCTCCCGATGCCCCTGGTGTTCTCGTACCCCTGCCCGCTGCGGCACAATCCCTGCTGCCAGGAAGGTCTTTAGACGGCTTCCCTCCTCCTCACAAGCTGTGAATCTTGGATCGTTCTTGCAGTCCGCCTCGATTTGGTCCACTGTGACACTCCTCCTGCAGCACGAAAACCTATCCGGTCCAGTGCTGTCTCTCCTCCAGTGTCCAAAGCCTCGGCAGCGGAGCAACCGTGTTGCCCCGTTGCGTTGTGGCGTCTAGACCCTGCATCTCGATATGCCCACACTGACCCATCCTGGTTTGTTGAGCGTCCCCCTTAGTCAATGACGCCAGCACAATCTTCCCGTGTGGCCCGTACTCTCTGGTCCACTTGATGGTAGCCTCCTCCACACTCGGCTAGCAGTTCCTTAGGGCCTGCAGGAAGTCATCTCTCATCACAATCACCTCAAGGGTTTTCAGTTCGATATCCGCCTTGTCTCCAGTATCCACCGTGATTCTCCTGTCCGACCCTACCGCCTCTCTTACTAGGGTACTGAGTCCCTCGAGATTCATGGTGCCTCAAACGTTGCCATGCCCAGTCGGCCTGTCTTCCTGCAGGCCCTAAGGAACTGCTAGCCGAGTGTGGAGGAGGCCATCATAAAGTGGACCAGAGAATACGGGCCACACGGGAAGATTGTGCTTGTGTCACTAACTAGGGAGGACGCTCAACAGCTCAACAAACCAGGATGGGTCAGTTTGGGCGTATCGAGATGAAGGGTCTAGGCGCCACAACGCAACGATTGACTGGACCTTGTTTAACGCTTAACGCCTGGGCCAGTGTGTTTCCCGCTAGCCACTGCTTCAAGACATTCTTGATTCCAGCAATGTAGTGTCCTCAAGGTGGACGGATATTCTCGCCGGAGCTGGTCTGGGCCTTGGTAGTCTTGCCTTCTGCGCTGGAGGGGTCAGTTGGACTGTCCCATCTCGCCTGCTATCGCGGCCCAGGCAGTTCCGACTCCCGTGCCCGGACTGTTTGTTCTTCGGCCCCTTGCCTCTGTGTTGTACAGTCCTATTGCCATCTTCGCTTCAGGCTTGAAGGCAATCTCAATAAGATAGCTCACTACCAGTGAGTCGATATTTGTCTGCCTTTATCTGTGTAATTCTTCTCCGTTCATTTCGACTCGCCACTGCTCGGACCTTCTGGACAGAGCGCAGCAACGATGTAGTGTCGATGGAGTCCTTTGCAGTAGACACTACGTGCAGGACCTTCCTGCTCTCATACTTTCCCTCAATCGTAATTAATTCACTAGAGTTCTTGCTGCTTATGGATGACGAAGGGTCCAGTAGCACACCCTCAATGGCCTTCATGTTCTCCGGATGTCTGTTCGCCAGCCGTTCTTTTATATGAGGGTCAACGTCCACACTTGGTTCTAGGATGATGACCATTGCCCAGGCACCTCCCTAAACTTGGTGCTCTTCTGGAGCAGGGCTTCGGGCCGACTCCCATGCCCGGACTGTTTGTTCTTCGGCCCCTTGCCTCTGTGCTGTACAGTCCTATTGTCATCTTCTCTTTAGGCCTGAAGGCAATCTCAATGAGATAGCTTACTACCAGTGAGTCGATATTTTTCTGACTTATCAGAATTTTCAAACTACAGTGGTGTAACATCACTAGTTTTTTAGTGACAAGTATTTGAACTTAACATAAAAAAATCTACCAGTATCATATCTAACTAATGACGTGTTGATTGAAAATCAGCTGTATCTCAGCAAATATCAAAGGAATGTTTCTGAAAAGTTGATTTTATTATGTTAAATTAAACTACTAATCAAAATTTTCAAACTACAGTGGTGTAACATCACTAGTTTTTTAGTGACAGGTATTTGAGTTTTACATAAAAAAATCTACCAGTATCATAACTAACTAATGACGTGTTGATTGAAAATCAGCTGTATCACAGTAAATAATAACGGAATGTTTTTGAAAAATTGATTTTATTATGTTAAATTAAACGACTAATCAGATTTTTCAAATTACAGTGGTGTAACATCACTATTTTTTTAGTGACAGCTATTTGAACTTAACATAAATAATCTACCAGTCTCAGAACTAACAAATGACGTGTTGATTGAAAATCCGCTGTATCTCAGCAAATATCAAAGGAATGTTTCTGAAAAGATTAATCAGAATTTTCAATCTAAACTGGTGTAACATCACTAGTTTTTTAGTGACAGCTATTTGAACTTAACATAAATAATCTACCAGTCTCGGAACTAACTAATGACGTGTTGATTGGAAATCCGCTGTATCTCAGCAAATATCAAAGGAATGTTTCTGAAAAGTTGATTTTATTATGTTAGATTAAACGACTAATCAGAATTTTCCAACTACAGTGATGTAACATCACTATTTTCTTAGTGACAGCTATTTGAACTTAACATAAATAATCTACCAGACTCATAACTAACAAATGACGTGTTGATTGAAAATCTGCTGTATCTCAGCAAATATCAAAGGAATGTTTCTGAAAAGTTGAGTTTATTATGTTAAATTAAACTACTAATCAGAATTTTCAAACTACAGTGGTGTAACATCACTAGTTTTTTAGTGACAAGTATTTGAACTTAACATAAAAAAATCTACCAGTATCATAACTAACTAATGACATGTTGATTGAAAATAAGCTGTATCTCAGCGAATAATAAAGATTTTTTTTTGAAAAATTGATTTTATTATGTTAAATTAAACGATTAATCAGAATTTTCAAACTACAGTGGTATAACATCACTAGTTTTTTAGTGACAGCTATTTGATCTTAACATAAATAATCTACCAGTCTCGGAACTAACTAATGACGTGTTGATTGGAAATCCGCTGTATCTCAGCAAATATCAAAGGAATGTTTCTGAAAAGTTGAGTTTATTATGTTAAATTAAACTACTAATCAGAATTTTCAAACTACAGTGGTGTAACATCACTAGTTTTTTAGTGACAAGTATTTGAACTTAACATGAAAAAATCTACCAGTATCATAACTAACTAATGACATGTTGATTGAAAATAAGCTGTATCTCAGCGAATAATAAAGATTTTTTTTTTGAAAAATTGATTTTATTATGTTAAATTAAACGATTAATCAGAATTTTCAAACTACAGTGGTATAACATCACTAGTTTTTTAGTGACAGCTATTTGAACTTAACATAAAATATCTCCCAGTCTCTGCTGTAGCTCAGCAAATAACAACAGAATGTTTCTGAAAAATTGATTTTATTATGTTAAACTAAACGACTAATCAGAATTTTCAAACTATACTGATGTAATATCACTAGTTTTTTATTGACAGGTATTTGAACGTAACATAAATAATCTCACAACAAATAAATAATATAAATGGCGTAAAACTTTCCTTCCCACATAAACAAACCCACCCTACCATCCTGTGTTCCTCACCCACTTCCTCTCCCACGACTGTCTCCTAGAGATTGTCATGCAATTCCCGTCCATATTTAAAGTGGCCATACACTAAATAGTGTCTATTCGGATGTCATCCATTTGGATGACATCCAAAAAAATAGCACATACACCATAATTCCAATGATCCACGCAATTTCCATTTTCCATGGATGAAGATGAATTGATTTTTGCCGCTTCCTTAATTTTGAAAAAGAGAAACAACCGAATGAGGATTTAATTAATTTTTTTCAGGACTGTTTTTCTGTATGCATTACACTTTTAGCCCTGGATTTTTAAATTTGATTTCTTTCTTAATTATTATTACGTTAATTCACACATATCAAAATACAAACGTTTCTAAAACTACCCATGGATTTTTTTTAAATATGGCGGAAAGCGTTAATATATTTACATTTAAATATTACTACTAATAAGTCAATAGCTAAATTCCTGTGTCACCTGTAAACCTAAAATCAAAAACATGGTAACACAAAAATAAAACACAATAATATAAATGAGAAAATGTTTTTATTAAGTAATTTTCATTTTTGTAGGTTTATTTAGAGATATATATAGATTTTTATATATATTGCAATTAATTATTTTTAGCAGATAGTTTTTTTTTTGTTGTTCGCCAGGGCGGCGCGCGTGCGGGCTGACGACGGCTTGGACGCAATTTGTTATCAATTAGTTCATACCTACAATTTTTTAATTAACAGTTAATAGTTAACATGGGGCCGTCCGTGTCCCGCCGCCGGCGCCGCCCCGCGCTTTATAAATTCATTTTGAAAAAACTTAAGCCGTTTCCGTCACTAAATAGATTAGTAGAAGACTAGCATAATTTTTATTTTAAGTACAGTTTATTTATTGCGCTTTTTTTTTAGTTTATTTGTAAATTCTCCCGTGTTGCTTCTTTATTATTATTATTATTGTCTGGGTCTTAGTTTTTTTTTGCTAGTTATTAGTTTTTTTTCTTGTTTGTTTTGTTTAATTAGTTAGAGGCAGTGGAAATGTGGCAATGTAAAAATAATATATGGGTGAGAGTGGAGGCGCGTTTTGGGGATTCGAGGACGGGTAAGCATTGGGGAGAAATCATCACAGGTTTTAACACTTTAAAGCGAATTGGTAAAAAATAATCACATTGTGCAGCATTCTTCTGTATAAATCACAATAATAAGGTATTTTTTGAGACGGTATGGCACTGGATATACATATTTGTATTATTAATAATAATTACGATACATACATTATACACAAAATATTCGGGTATGCAAATCAGGAATTTACAACTACAACAAATGATCAGTTGTATGCTAAAAAACTCAAAAAATAGTTATAACTGTAATTTAGTAGATACATTAATTTAAATATATTATACCGTTCATTTAATTCATGATAAAAAAAAAAAGTGAAATTCAACCATTTTTAGTACATTAAAGTATCAATCAGGATTAAAATATTATTATTATTATCATATCCATGTTTTATAAAATATAGGGTTATCAATGGAAATTGATCATAAAGAGCAGGATCACGTCTATATTTTGCACGTCTATATTTTTCATCATATGATATTTGATGTTTTTTTAGTACAAGTACAAGTACAAGTACAAATACAAGTACAAATACAAGTACAAGTACAAGTACAAGTACAAGTACAAGTACAAGTACAAGTACAAGTACAAGTACAAGTACAAGTACAAGTACAAGTACAAGTACCAGTACAAGTACAAATACAAGTACAAGTACAAATACAAGTACAAGTACAAGTACAAGTACAAGTACAAGTACAGGTACAAGTACAAGTACAAGTACAAGTACAAGTACAAGTACAAGTACAAGTACAAGTACAAGTACAAGTACAAGTACAAGTACAAGTACAAGTACAAGTACAAGTACAAGTACAAGTACAAGTACAAGTACAAGTACCAGTACAAGTACAAATACAAGTACAAGTACAAATACAAGTACAAGTACAAGTACAAGTACAAGTACAGGTACAAGTACAAGTACAAGTACAAGTACAAGTACAAGTACAAGTACAAGTACAAGTACAAGTACAAGTACAAGTACAAGTACAAGTACAAGTACAAGTACAAGTACAAGTACAAGTACAAGTACAAGTACAAGTACAAGTACAAGTACAAGTACAAGTACAAGTACAAGTAAAAGTACAATTACAAGTACAAGTACCAGTACAAGTACAAGTACAAGTACAAGTACAAGTACAAGTACAAGTACAAGTACAAGTACAAGTACAAGTACAAGTACAAGTACAAGTACAAGTACAAGTACAAGTACAAGTACAAGTACAAGTACAAGTACAAGTACAAGTACAAGTACAAGTACAAGTACAAGTACAAGTACAAGTACAAGTACAAGTACAAGTACAAGTACAAGTACAAGTACAAGTACAAGTACAAGTACAAATACAAGTACAAATACAAGTACAAATACAAGTACAAATACAAGTACAAATACAAGTACAAATACAAGTACAAATACAAGTACAAATACAAGTACAAATACAAGTACAAATACAAGTACAAATACAAGTACAAATACAAGTACAAATACAAGTACAAATACAAGTACAAATACAAGTACAAATACAAGTACAAATACAAGTACAAATACAAGTACAAATAAAAGTATAAATACAAGTACAAATACAAGTACAAATTATGTACAAGAACTACAAATTTATAATTTTTTTAATATTTTTATTCAAATCTTACGAAAAGAGTCCAAGAACCAATAACTAAATATTTTTTATTAAAACTTTCAAACCTCATACAGTATGAAACCTTATGTGTATACCTTAGTATCTTAAGGGATTAAGCTTAAACAAGTATATAGTTGTTCTTATGTAACAAGTCTTAAATTATAATTACACGTTATTATATTGTTTGTCTTAGCAATAGGAATGCAAACGTCTTAACTAATTACGTGTTAAGTGTACAATTGACTTTGCGTTTCAAAGAGGTAATTCAATATTACAGCTAGCTTACTGCTGGAGGTATTGTAAAAAGCTTAATCTAGTTCAGTAAAGCTATGGACGAATTTCAAAATTGACTTTGTTTAGTAAGGCGCCTGATTTTGTAAAACTATTTTTTTTTGTAGGCTTAGCTATGCTTGTTAGTGCGAGAGATTAGAAAGGCAATTATTTGTATTATAATAATTTTAGTTCTTTTGATAATCAAAAGCTTTGTCCCGATACGATCATCAAAATTATAACGAGCAATCGTGGAATTTTATAATCGTGCAATTTTTTTAAAAATTTTACATGCGTGCACTTTATAACTAATAATTTTATTATATATATATATATATATATATATATATATATATATATATATATATTAATATTTTAAATATTTCGGAGAACGAGATTAGTAAACTCGAACTGTACAAGAGGATTTTCATGCATAGGCTTTTCAGTTAGCGAGTAATACATTCAACAGAAAGTAAATTCTCACTGTTTTTCAGTTACCTGTAAAATTTGTTTCTCACTAGATATAATCAAGTTCAATAAATTTTTAGACAGCCTTATTCATCTAGTTTGAGATAATCAGGAAAAAAATATGTTGCTAGGATATCTTTTTGAAATAACGACTGAAAAAGACCATTACCATTATTTTCGAAGTTTTTCCGACATTACAAAAAAAACTAAATAATTTTTTTTTCTGAAACAGTCAAATTACATTCATTTAAATAGATAGAATACGTATTGAAAATTTGAAGTCGATTTAAAAAACATGAAATTTCAGTAAAAATCAATATTTTCAGGATTTTTCAGTGTGCTGTAACTTTTGTTGCAAACCAGATAAAAACAAATTCTAAACGGATTTAGCATCCATAACTAATCTATTTTGAAATAACAATAAAAAATATATATGTCATTTGTATATTTTTTGAGATATCGACTGAAAACTAACACCATGTCTTCAGTAGTTTTTCAATTATAACTGAGAAAGTAAAAGTCTGAAACGACTAAAAGTCTCAAAATAATGATTATTAGGGCCGTCATAATACATTTAAATGTTTTAAAACAAATCGAAAAATTGGCCAAAATCCTGTAAAATTTTATATGGATTAAAAAAACTTAAAATTTCAGTAAAAATCAATATTTTCATGATTTTTCAGTGAGCTGTAACTTTTGTTGCAAAACAGATAAAAACAAATTCTAAACGGATTTAGCATCCTTAACTAATCTATTTTGAAATAATAACAAAAAATATATATGTTATTTATATATTTTTTGAGATATCGACTGAAAATTAACACCATATTTTCAATAGTTTTTTAGTTATAACTTAGAAAGTAAAAGTCTGAAACGACTAAAAGTCTCAAAATATTGATTATTAGATCCATCATAATATATTTAAAATTTTTAAAGCAAATAAAAAAATTGGCCAAAATCCTGTAAAATTTGAAGAGGATTTAAAAAACTTTCAGTAAAAATCAATATTTTCAGGATTTTTCAGTGGGCTATAACTTTTGTTGCAAACCAGATAAAAACATATTCTAAACGGCTTTAGCATTCCTAACTAATCTATTTTCAAATAATAACAAAAAATATTTACGTCATTTGTATATTTTTTGAGATATCGACTAAAAACTAACACCATGTTTTCAGTAGTTTTTCAGTTATAACTGAGAAAGTAAAAGTCTGAAACGACTAAAAGTCTCAAAATAATGATTATTAGGGCCGTCATAATACATTTAAATTTTTTAAAGCAAATCGAAAAATTGGCCAAAATCCTGTAAAATTTTATATGGATTTAAAAAACTTAAAATTTCAGTAAAAATCAATATTTTCAGGATTTTCCAAATAGCTGTAACTTTTGTTTCAAACAAGATAAAAACAAATTCTAAACGGATTCAGCATCCCTAACTAATCTATTTTGAAATAGTAACAAAAAATATATATGTTATTTATATATTTTTTGAGATATCGACTGAAAATTAACACCATGTCTTCAGTAGTTTTTCAATTATAACTGAGAAAGTAAAAGTCTGAAACGACTAAAAGTCTCAAAATAATGATTATTAGGGCCGTCATAATACATTTAAATTTTTATACGGATTTAAAAAACTTAAAATTTCAGTAAAAATCAATATTTTCTGAGAACAAATTCTAAACGGATTTAGCATCCCTAACTAATCTATTTTGAAATAATAACAAAAAATATATATGTCATTTGTATATTTTTTGAGATATCGACTGAAAACTAAGACCATGTTTTCAGTACTTTTTCAATTATAACTGAGAAAGTAAAAGTCTGAAACGACTAAAAGTCTCAAAATAATGATTATTATGGCGGTCATAATACATTGACATTTTTTAAAGCAAATAGAAAAATTGTCCAAAATCCTGTAAAATTTTATATGGATTTAAAAAATTAAAATTTCAGTAAAAATCAATATTTTCAGGATTTTTCAGTGAGCTGTAAATTTTATTGCAAACCAAATAAAAACAAATTCTAAACGGATTTAGCATCCCTAATTAATCTCTTTTCAAATAATAACAAAAAATATTTACGTCATTTGTATATTTTTTGAGATATCGACTAAAAACTAACACCATGTTTTCAGTAATTTTTCAGTTATAACTGAGAAAGTAAAAGTCTGAAACGACTAAAAGTCTTAAAATAATGATTATTATGGCCGTCATAATACATTTAAATTTTTTAAAGCAAATCGAAAAATTGGACAAAATCCTGTACAATTTTACAGATTTAAAAAACTTAAAATTTCAGTAAAAATCAATATTTTCAGGATTTTTCAGTGAGCTGTAACTTTTGTTGCAAACCAGATAAAAATAAATTCGAAACGGATTTAGCATCCCTAACTAATCTATTTTGAAATGATAACAAAAAATATATATGTCATTTGTATATTTTTTGAGATATCGACTAAAAACTAACACCATGTTTTCAGTAGTTTTTCAATTATAACTGAGAAAGTAAAAGTCTGAAATGACTAAAGGTCTCAAAATAATGATTATTAAAGCCGTCATAATACATTTAAATTTTTTAAAGCAAATCGAAAAATTAGCCAAAATCCTGTAAAATTTGATATGGATTTAAATACTTAAAATTTCATTAAAAATCAATATTTTCAGGATTTTTCAGTGAGCTGTAACTTTTGATGCAAACCAGATAAAAATAAATTCTAAACGGATTTAGCATCCCTAGCTAATCTATTTTGAAATAATAACAAAACATATATATGTCATTTATATATTTTTTGAGATATCGACTGAAAACTAACACCATGTTTTCAGTAGTTTTTCAGTTATAACTGAGAAAGTAAAAGTCTGAAACGACTAAAAGTCTCAAAATAATGATTATTAGGGCCGTCATAATACATTTAAATTTTTTAAAGCAAATCCAAAAATTGGCCAAAATCCTGTAAAATTTTATATGGATTTAAAAAACTTAAAATTTCAGTAAAAATCAATATTTTCAGGATTTTCCAAATAGCTGTAACTTTTGTTTCAAACAAGATAAAAACAAATTCTAAACGGATTTAGCATCCCTAACTAATCTATTTTGAAATAGTAACAAAAAATATATATGTTATTTATATATTTTTTGAGATATCGACTGAAAATTAACACCATGTTTTCAGTAGTTTTTCAATTATAACTGAGGAAGTAAAAGTCTGAAACGACTAAAAGTATCAAAATAATGATTATTAAAGCCGTCATAATACATTTAATTGTTTTAAAGCAAATCGAAAAATTGGCCAAAACCTGTAAAATTTGAAGTGGATATAAAAAACTTTCAGTAAAAATCAATATTTTCAGGATTTTTCAGTGAGCAGTAACTTTTGTTGTAAACCAGATAAAAACAAATTCTAAACGGATTTAGCATCCCTAACTAATCTATTTAGAAATAATAACAAAAAATATATATGTCATTTATATATTTTTTGAGATATCGACTAAAAACTAACACCATGTTTTCAGTAGTTTTTCAATTATAACTGAGAAAGTAAAAGTCTGAAACGACTAAAAGTCTCAAAATAATGATTATTAGGGCCGTCATAATACATTTAAATTTTTTAAAGCAAATCGAAAAAATAGCCAAAATCATGTAAAATTTCATATGGATTTAAATAACTTAAAATTTCAGTAAAAGTCAATATTTTCAGGATTTTTCAGTGAGCTGTAACTTTTGTTGCAAACCAGATAAAAACAAATTCTAAACGGATTTAGCATCCCTAATTAATCTATTTTCAAATAATAACAACAAATATTTACGTCATTTGTATATTTTTTGAGATATCGACTGAAAACTAACACCATGTTTTCAGTAGTTTTTCAATTATAACTGAGAAAGTAAAAGTCTGAAACGACTAAAAGTCTCAAAATAATGATTATTAGGGCCATCATATACATTTAAATTTTTTAAAGCAAATCGAAAAATTGGACAAAATCCTGTAAAATTTTATATGGATTAAAAAAACTTAAAATTTCATTAAAAATCAATATTTTCAGGATTTTTCAGTGAGCTGTAACTTTTGATGCAAACCAGATAAAAATAAATTCTAAACGGATTTAGCATCCCTAGCTAATCTATTTTGAAATAATAACAAAACATATATATGTCATTTGTATATTTTTTGAGATATCGACTGAAAACTAAGACCATGTTTTCAGTAGTTTTTCAGTTATAACTGAGAAACTAAATGCCTGAAACGACTAAAAGTCTCAAAATAATGATTATTATGGCCGTCATAATACATTGAAATAATTTTTTTTAAAGCAAATCGAAAAATTGGCCAAAATCCTGTAAAATTTGTTATGGATTAAAAAAACTTAAAATTTCAGTAAAAATCAATATTTTCAGGATTTCTCAGTGATCTGTAACTTTTGTTGCAAACCAGATAAAAACAAATTCTAAACGGATTTAGAATCCCTAACTAATCTATTTTGAAATAATAACAAAAAATATATATGTCATTTGTATATTTTTTTACATATCGACTGAAAACTAGCACCATGTTTTCAGTAGTATTTCAATTATAACTGAGAAAGTAAAAGTCTGAAACGACTAAAAGTCTCAAAATAATTATTATTAGGGTCGTCATAATACATTTAAATTTTTTAAAGCAAATCGAAAAATTGGCCAAAATCATGTAAAATTTCATATGGATTTAAATAACTTAAAATTTCAGTAAAAGTCAATATTTTCAGGATTTTTCAGTGAGCAGTAACTTTTGTTGTAAACCAGATAAAAACAAATTCTAAACGGATTTAGCATCCCTAACTAATCTATTTAGAAATAATAACAAAAAATATATATGTCATTTATATATTTTTTGAGATATCGACTGAAAACTAACACCATGTTTTCAGTAGTTTTTCAATTATAACTGAGAAAGTAAAAGTCTGAAACGACTAAAAGTCTCAAAATAATGATTATTATGGCCGTCATATTTAAATTTTTTAAAGCAAATCGAAAAATTGGCCAAAATCCTATAAAATTTGATATGGATTTAAAAAACTTAAAATTCCAGTAAAAATCAATATTTTCAGGATTTTACAGTGAGCTGTAACTTTTGTCGCAAACCATATAAAAACAAATTTTAAACGGATTTAGCATCCCTAACTAATCTATTTTGAAATAATAACAAAAAATATATATGTCATTTGTATATTTTTTTGGATATCTACTGAAAACTAACACTAACTTTCAGTAGTTTTTCAGTTATAACTAGAAAGTAAAAGCCTGAAGGTCTCAAAATAATGGTTATTAGGGCCGTCATAATATATATATATATATATATATATATATATACAGAATTTCAAACAAATAAAAAAATTGCCCAAAATCGCAATAAACGAAAGGGATTCGGAATTTTTTAGCCAAAAATATTTTTGGTTGCGATCGATTTGAATTTTTGCGTAATCAATTTTGAGATTATTTTGACCATCGGAAGCGATTTGTAGCCATTTTCAGCAAACATTTTTTGAATTATTGACCAATTAAGTTTACTCAAAATAAAATTTTACTTTTTTTCAGTAAGCAATATTATTACTTCCTGATGCGACAAAAACGTAAACTATGCATTTTTGGATAGCTTTATTAATCTATTTTAAGATACTATTATGAAATAATTGTGTTAGATGTATATTTTTTTGAGATATCGACTGAAAGCCAATAGGTGGATTTCTGAAGTTTTCAGGTTTTAAAAATAAACTAGCTGAAAATTTTGACTGAAACATCCGAATCACATTCATTTCGATTTGTGTAATAAGAATATCTAGTTTGAAATGATTTCCAAAATTTGTATCAAAAATGTATAAAGATAAAATACATATGTAAAATTTGAAGTCGATTTAAAAAAACTTGAAATTTCAGTAAAAATCAATATTTTCAGGATTTTTCAGTGAGCTGTAACTTTTGTTGCAGACCAGATAAAAAACAAATTCTAAACGGATTCAGCATCCATAACTAATCTATTTTGAAATAATAATAAAAAATATATATGTCATTTGTATATTTTTTAGATATCGACTGAAAGCTAACACAATGTTTTCAGTAGATTTCAGTTATAACTGAGAAAGTAAAAGCCTGAAACGTCTAAAAATCTCAAAATAATGATTATTAGGGCCGTCATAATATATTTACAAATTTTAAAGCAAATAAAAAAATTGGCAAAAATCGCAACAAAAAAAACGAAAAGGGTTCGGAATTTTTCAGCCAAAAATATTTTTGGTTGCGATCGATTTGAATTTTTGCGTAATCAATTTTGAGATTATTTCATCATCGGAAGCGATTTGTAGCCATTTTCATCAAACACTTTTTGAATTACTGTCCAATTAAGTCGCCTCCAAATATAATTTTACTTTTTTTCAGTAAACTATATTATTACTTCCTGATGTGACAAAAACGTCCTCTATGTATTTTTGGATAGCTTTATTAATCTATTTTGAGATACTATTAAGAAATAATTATGTTAGATGTATATTTTTTTGAGACATCGACTGAAAGCCAAGAGGTTGATTTCTGAAGTTTTCAGGTTTTAAAAATAAACTAGCTGAAAATTTTGACTGAAACATCCGAATCACATTCATTTCGATTTGTGTAATAAGAATATCTAGTTTGAAATAATTTCCAAAATTTGTATCAAAAATTTATAAAGATAAAATACATATGTTATAACTGAAATCTACTGAAAACATTGTGTTAGCTTTCAGTCGATATCTAAAAAATATACAAATGACATATATATATTTTTATTATTATTTCAAAATAGATTAGTTATGGATGCTGAATCCGTTTAGAATTTGTTTTTATCTGGTCTGCAACAAAAGTTACAGCTCACTGAAAAATCCTGAAAATATTGATTTTAACTGAAATTTCAAGTTTTTTTAAATCGACTAAATTTGAAGTCGATTTAAAAAAACTTGAAATTTCAGTTAAAATCAATATTTTCAGGATTTTTCAGTGAGCTGTAACTTTTGTTGCAGACCAGATAAAAACAAATTCTAAACGGATTTAGCATCCCTAACTAATCTATTTTGAAAAAATAACAAAAAATACATATGTCATTTGTATTTTTTTTAAATATCGACTGAAAACTAACATTATGTTTTCAGTAGTTTTTCAGTTATAACTGAGAAAGTAAAAGCCTGAAACGAATAAAACTCTCAAAATAATGATTATTAGAGCCGTCGTAATATATTTACAAAATTTAAAGCAAATCGAAAAATAAGCCAAAATCGCAAAAAAAAAAACGAAATTTTTTTCAGCCAAAAATATTTTTAGTTGCGATCGATTTGAATTTTTGCGTAATTAATTTTGAGATTATTTTGAACATCGAGGCGATTTGTAGCCATTTTCATCAAACACTTTTTGAATTATTGACCAATTAAGTCTACTCAAAATAAAATATTACTTTTTTTCAGTAAGCAATATTATTACTTCCTGATGTGACAAAAACGTAAACTATGCATTTTTGGATAGCTTTATTAATCTATTTTGAGATACTGTTAAAAAATAATTGGGTTAAATGTTTCATTTCGATTTGTGAATATCTAGTTTGAAATGAGTTCCAAAATTTGCTAATGAAAATGAACTCTCTGTTTCTGTATATTACAGTTCCTCCCAACTATGATGTGTCTGTTGTCTTTAAAATGTGATATATACCAAGCCTAATGCCATTTCTATTAACGCTGATGTCTCTGTTTTAGTATAATATGGTTTCTCAGAATTCTGATATATGTTATATCTTTATAGCGCGATTTATAACAAGTCCCCTATGACTTGGTAAAGAAATTTCTCTCATGTCTGATGTCCGTACTGTCTGCATAATCTAATTTCTCTTAATACGGATATCTTTGTTTGTGTACAATACGATTTCTTTCAACACTGATGTACCTTTGTTGTCTTTATAATGCGATTTTTATCAAGTAGGTCTGTTTTGACTTTTTAACGAAAATTCTCACATCTCTGATATCTGTTGTGCGATTTCTATCAAGTATGTCTGTTTTGACTTTTTAATGAAAATTCTCACATCTCTGATATCTGTTCTGCGATTTCTATCAAGTATGTCTGTTTTGACTTTTTAATGAAAATTCTCACATCTCTGATATCTGTTCTATCAGTAGAATCGAATTTCCCTTAAAACGGAAGTCTCTGTTGCTGTATAATACAGTTTTGCGCAACACTGATGTGTCTGTTGTCTTTATATAATGCGATTTCTACCAAGCTTAATGTTTCCTATGTCTTTCTAATGAAATTTCTTTCAACGCTGTCTGTTCTGTCTATATAATCCAATTTCTCTTAATGCTGAACTATCTGTTTCTGTATAATACACTTCCTCCACACTATGATGTGTTTGATGTCTTTAAAATGCGATATATACCAAGCCATTTCTATTAACGCTGATATCTCTGTTTCTGTATAATATGGTTTCTCAGAATTCTGATATATGTTATGTCTTTATATCGCGATTTATAGCAAGCCTGATGTTTCTTTCAGCTCAATATGTTCTGTCTGTATCATCCAATTTCTCATAACACTGATATTTCTGTTTCTGTATAATACGGTTTCTCCTAACGCTGATATATCTGTTGTTCTTATAATATGATTTCGGTCAAGACTGATGTTTCTTTGGAGTTGCTAATAGAATGTCTCTCAACTCTAATGTATGTTCTGTCTGTATTATCTAATTTCTCTTAATGCTGATGTCTTTTTTTCTGTATCTGTATAATAGGGTTCCTCATGTATTTTATGTCTTTATAATACGATTTCTATGAATCCTGTGCCATGTCTTTTTGACTTGGTAATGAAATTTCTCTCATCTCTGATATCTGTTCTGTATGCATAATCCATTTTCTCTTAATACGGATGTCTCTGTTTCTGTATAATATAGTTTTTCCAAAGTTTGATGTATCTGTAGTCTTTATTTTGCGATGTATACCAAACCTCTTTTGACTTCCTAATGAAATTTCTCTCAACTCTAATGTCTGTTCTGTTTGTACCATCCCATACACACTATTCACAAGAGTAATAACATCAAAACTGGAATTCAACCAATAAGTCTTCAAACCAGTTTGGCTATATGGTGTCTAGTTATGGAGCTTAGCTAAATTGAGTATTATAAACTTTTATAAACATTTCAAAATAAAGTTGTACGTACTAGGGTAAATACACCGTGGTATATACGCAACTCGGATATTAAAAAGGACATCAGTATTCCTTATGTCAAATCAGAGATCAAAATAATCGCCGATAAACATGAATCTAGGCTATACCATCATATCAATGCGTAAATGATACAACTGCTTGACAAGTAGCAAGATGCTAGAAGACTGAAAAGAATCAAACCTTCGATTTAGGAAAGTGATTGTGAGCAAAAGTGCGTGAGGTGGCTAGTGCTAGCGGGTTAGTTGTAACATTTTTGTATATAACCACTCGAGATATTGTGTGAATTCATCCTCATTAGCGGGAGCTGTTGGAATATTATTATATATTCTATAGAGGGCACTACCCGGTGATCCTGATGGCATGAGCATGTTGACGGTTATTACCATATAGGTGTGCAGTGATAATTGATGTGGTGCCGCCAGATGACGTTTAACTTTCCTCCTCGGGGGTTAGTTGTATTGCTAAAGAGTCCTTAAATCCTCTCAAGGCTAAGATAATTTCCCGTTAGCCTCTCTCTCCTTCTTGATAGAAAGTCGCGATTGGCTTCATTTAATTCCAAAGAAAAGTTCAAAGTAATAAGATGGGTAGGTGAGAAGTAGTCAGCAGATGGTTGATGTTGACTGGCCCTTGCAGGGCACTCAGTTCTTATCTGTGGCTCCACGTCCACACCCTGGTAGCTGCAGCGACCTTAAGGCCAAACTAGATAAGAATAGCCAGATATGGCGAAAATCTGAGCAGCGGCAGCTGGCTGTCTCAAAACTGAACGTGAGCAGAACTTCAGGAAAACCAGAATGGTCACGAATCGGATAATAGGCGGCAAGGTGGCAGCCACTGAACCGGCGTCTACATAGCGTTGAGGAATGCAACGGAAAACCACCTCAAAAAAATATTCCTATTATAATTAACATGGCTGGAAAATCAAAACAAATTGCCCTCAGTACTGGTAAGCCCTTCAGTGGCCACAAAGTGCGAAGAACCCCAGGTGTAGCCAGGAGAATAGCTACGTGGAATGTTAGAAGTATGTTAGAGAGCGGTAAAATCCACAACATAATCCAGGAAATGGACTAAAAATAGAAATAATCGGCCTTAGTGAGACACCGTGGCAGGACTCTGGTAAATGCAGGATACAAGACCACGTCGTCTATTATTCAGGCAATGACGACAACCATCACTGGAATGGAGCAGCCTTCATAGTAACAAACTACCTAATACCATCTGTAACAAGTCTCACCCCATGCTCAGGCAGAGTCGCAATGATCAAAATCATCTCCAAGCCCTTCGACAAAAACAAGATTCAAGTATATGCCCCAACTTCGGACGCAGACGACCAAACCATCGAGAAGTTCTACAATCAGCTTAAAACTCTGATAAAGCAAATCAAAAAGGATGAGACGATTGTTGTGATGAAAGATTTCAATGTGAAAGTAGGGAAGGGCAAAGAAGAAGACGCAGTCGGCGAGTATGGTCTCGGTGACCGAAACGAAAGAGGAGATCGATTTGTGAACTTCTGCAAAACAATGGACTAGTAATATCTAACACCTTCTACAAGCTACCATACAGGAGACGGTATACGTGGAAAGCACCTAGCGACATACCACACAACCCCATGAGAAATCAAATAGACCTCATTACTATCAACAGTAGATTTCACAATGCGATAACATCAACAAAGACGTTCGAACGCAAAATTTGCTGGTGGGACGAGTGAGTAGCCTAAAAGGGAGGTTTCACAATGGGTCCATTTTGAGGCCTAAGTGTCTGTGGCTATGCTACCTTCCAGCCAACTATCCAGAACTATCCAGAACAAAGACGTACCCAAGTGCCGACATCTCATCAGAGCACACCCCAGTAGTCTCTAACCTCCGCGTTAAACTTAAAAGCCATGATAAAGCCCCTCCAAAATTACCGATAGTCATAAAGCAACTAAATACCGTAAATATTAAAGAGGATATCAAAAATACACTTGAGGAACATCTCAAAGAACGAGGGCAATCACAAACAGAAGATTCGCTGGAAGAAGAATGGGAAAAACTAACAATAGCTATTAACATCACATGCGAAAAGCACAAAGTCAAAGGGATAACCACAAAGGATGGATGAACGAAGATATCGTTAAAATGATGGAAATTAGAAGAAGGCTAAAGAACACGAGCCCCACTAAATACCAAGAAACCATCAGAAAGGTGAGAAAGAACCGCAAAGGAAGTATGGATGAGCGAAAAATGTCTAGAAATAGAGCAGTACGAACAACAGTACTATTTTGCAAATATGCATAAAAAAGCATAAAACAAATGTCAGGCAAGAGACGACACAAAATTGCAACCTTAGCAGACAATGCAGGCAACATAATAATAGACATCGCCGACAAGCTAAAAACATGGGAAGATACAGCAAAGACCTGTTCCGAGACACCAGAAAAGAGGCTACGATCACCGAAGCAAATAGCGGTGCAACTATCATCAAAGAAGAAATAGTAAAAGCTATGGGAAGCATGAAAAACGGGCGTGCTCCAGGCCCAGACAGAGACCACACTGAAGCCTTGAATATCCTTAGTTATTCTGAGGAGTTCATGGTCATACTAACAAAATTATTTAATAATATATACGACACAAAAATGGCTAGCCAAACTCGAAGAAAGCGTCAGCCAGGAAATGCGACGACTACCGCATGGATCAGCGTTAGCAACAACATAACAAAGATATTCCTGAAAGTAATTTACGCGCGCATATATAGATGGTTGATGGTGACCGTCGCAGGACACTCAGTTCTTATCTATGGCTCCACGTGCCATACCCTGGTGGGGAACTACGATGGATTCTCATGGGTAGATGAGAACTCTCGACATCAAAGCACAAAAGTTGAAAAGAATTCTCTGGAGAGGTAAGATTTAGAGAAAATCAGAGAAAGAAATGAGAATTATAGAAATAAGGTAGATTCTTAGAGATACGTAAGAATTAGAGTAATAAGATGGGTAGGTGAGAAGTAGTCAGCAGATGGTTGATGTTGACTAGCACTCGCAGGGCACTCAGTTCTTATCTATAGCTCCACGTGGCACACCCTGGTAGCTGCATCTACCTGCAGGCCAAACTAGCTAAGAATAGCTAGATATGGCGAAAATCTGAGCAACGGCAGCTGGCTGTCACAAAACAGCAAGTGCGAGGTGTCGGAAACTCAATTAGGCTTCCGAGAAGCAATATTTGTCCCACAGGTGCTCATCCAGACATGTCCACATGTGTTTAATCGATTTCTCCAAGGCGTTCTACAAAGTGCGCCACGACAACCTTATTGAGATCCTAAAAACAACCGAAATGGACTATAAAGATATAAGAATAATCGAATACCTTTACTGGAAACAACACGCATCAGTAAACATCGACGGCAAGACATAAAATGAGATCGAAATATGCCGGGGAGTTCGGCAGGGATGTGTTCTCTCCCTAACACTGTTCAATCGATACTAAGATAGTTCAGAAAGCTCTATATGGAGGAAACGGCATAAAAATCAATCGAGAACATATAAACAACATAAAGTATGCGGATGAAACTGCCATCATCGCCAACAACATCGTCCATCTGCGAAACCTAGTCGAAAGAATCCATCACCACTCGGAAAGGTACGGTCAAAACCAAATACATGGTGGTATCAAGAAAAACATTTCAAAACCAGAACCATTTAAAAATCAACGACAAAATTATTGAGAAAGTTAAATCTTAAAGATACCTAGGAATGACCACTCAGGACACTTGGGACTACGGTGCGGAAGTCAGATGCCGCATCGAAAAAGCCAGACTCATCCAAATGAAAACGCTCTTCAGTGCAAAAGACATGAGCTTGAAACTAAAAGTGAGAATGTTAAGATAGTAATTTAGATGTACGTACGGGGAGGACATACCCCGTACTGTTATATGGGGCAGAGACCTGGACGGAGAACGTGGCATAAAATAACGAAAATAGATGCCTTTGAAATCTGGCTCGACAGACGCGGGCTGAAGATTCCTTGGACTTTGAAAAAGAAAACGTAGAGATGCTCAGAAGAATGGATTAAGATTAGGAAGTCACACGTACCCTGAAAACACGCAAACTTCAATACCTGGGACATATAATGAGAAACAACAAATGCAATCTACTGCAACAAATACTCCAAGGAAAGCTTGAGGCGAAAAGAGGCCCAGGGAGGCGGCGTCACTCTTGGATGAAAAACCTGCGAGAGTGGTTCGGACTCAACTCAACCGAACTGCCGTATACTGGGGACAAATCGCATTTGAGCGGCCAAAATATGAAAAAATAAACGTTATTCTGGGAAAATATAAAGTATACAATTAGTGGTGGTAATCCACAAGGGCCTAACGGCATAGTTTAGAGGAGTTGGATGGCCCACAGGAACCAGTCAAAGAGTGACTTCGCACGCGCCGCTATTGCGTACGTCGAAGCACATTTCTCGCGGCGCTAGTAAAAGTGTGACAGAAAATTCAAATTTCATCTTTCAGTCTTTAGACGAAAGTACGTACATTATTTCATGTTTTACAAGATAAGAATTATAATATATCAAGAAAGTTGTCAACAATTCTGTTAAGGTGGAGCTCTGGTGTTTGAAAATCTTCGCATTCGCGCCCTTTGCGTAGTGGGGTCAGGAGTAGAAAGAATGTAGGGGAACAAAGAGTGGGGTGATTGCTAGAATCATATGAACTAAATAGGCGTTTCGGTTTCGCGAGGTTGTACACATGCTCATCCCATCTTATACCAGGGATTTATACGTAAATGAACAAATCGCACAAGTAGTATCGAAATAGTAAAAGGAATTCGCAACATCCCTGCCGCAACTATGAATTCGAATCATGCGACACGAAGACAAACGAACGAGCCGAAGCATAAAAGGGGGTGGTGTGTAAGTAAACGTAGTGGGAATCAACGAGAACGGTGGGCAACTCGCGGCCTCGATAATTTTACGCGTGAATGATCGCAAACAAGGGTGTTTTATTATTGCAATTATATTCTTATTATTTATCTTACAATGCTCAAATTTTAAATATAGGTAAAATAAACCTAATAGAAAGTTTTTTAGGTTTTAGATTCTCAAAATATTGCACGTGGGCAAAGATATTTTGAATCGCGAAGATGCATTAATTTATAATTCTTATGAATTAATTTTTAAAAAAATTAATACAAAAATTGAAAAAGTAATTCCTAATAACTTTTATAATTTACTTTATCTTTACACACAGAAAAATTGGATCAAATTCCTACAATTGAATGATCTCTAAATCTAAACTAAAATTGCATATTTGTGCATCTATTTTCAGTCATTAGAACTCCGCCTTAATGCAAAATAAATAGAAAATTACTTATAAAAGTTAACAAATACAATAACTACGATTGAAATTAATAAATTTTCTCGAAATAATAGTCTTACCGTAATTTTGTTTTCAATATGAATGCAGCTTTAGTCGCAAACAGCCTCTAGTTCTCTTTAATCAGCTTAAAAACCAAACAAAAGAATATTTATTTATTGTGACGGTGGAAGTCTTTAGTTTCATGACTATTATAAAAAAAAATCTCTTATTATACAACGTAAATGCTTTTGTGTTTGTTTTTATGATTTCGCAGACTTATCCTGCTACCATGAAAGTAACGATTTAATATTCTAAAATTTAATAATTCTGAAATATGATGTTCACAAGCGAATCAATAAATGTATTTCGCAGTAACCCAGCGCCATATCGTCTCATCGCCGTACACACACACACAAAAATAACATAAAACAACAATCGAAGAAAAAACTCAACGAACGTAAAACTTCTAGCTATTAAATATGATTAACTTACAAGGTTATAGTAAAATATTTACAATAAATCGTTTGTTTTTTTTTTATGTGAGGCCTGCACAAGGTTCGTAAGCGGCACCCATCGCGAGCAGCCGCCTCCACGCACCCAAATGCAGATATTCCAATCCGTACCAATTCATTTTGATATGTTTTTAATTTCCGCGTGGCGATTTTCTTGGCGGCGGCGGTCGCGCGACTGTCGCCGCAACTGGACCCGTGTGCAGACCTCGCAACTTGATACAATATTGTATGTTCAATTATTATGACATTTCATTTCTCCTTCAATTTCTTCATATACATATAATAATATCAAAAATCATCACAAAAACGCCCTTCTTGTTTATACAACCTCGTTCGTCCGGACCACCAGCGGGACGTCGCAAATATTTTCTGCACTAATTACTTATATCCATGGCGAAAAATAGAATCAGTCGCAAACTCCCGCATGGTGTCGGACGCCCAAAAAAAAAATAAAACAAGAACTGTTCCACATCACCAATTTGTTATCCGTTAGAAAAATCTACCTACCTTCTTAAAGTTTATTTAGTTTTTTGTTTTTTTTTTCTACTCCCCCGTGAACACGTAAAAGAAAATCATTGTGAACAAAACGAGATTGAAACCATTAGCTATCTATTTGCTCGTTTTTGTTGTTAAATAATTTTTAAAGTCACTCACTTTTATCTTTGGACGACCTGATTATTAATAACTAGTAGTTCGCTTACGGGCACCCGCACTCATCCACCACCATCTTCGGCAGGTCTCTTTTGATTATATTCGAGTCCATCCCGAAATAAATGAGGCTCATACTGGAGAACTTTAGGGGCGCGCAGCAGGGCTGCATGCCGCTCAAGTGGTGCGTCTTCCGCACCTCCTCTATGACGTGCGTGTGGTACGTCACAAATGAGTCGGGCGTCCGGTGGTGCCCGCAGTCGCCCCTGCAGTAGTTCGCGTAGTAGCCCTGTGGGGCGATGATCCAGTCGTCCCAGCCCAGCTCCTTGAAGCTCACGTAGAACCGCTGTTTGCAGCACTGATTGCCCGAGTCCGCGCTGCAGTCCAGCGCCCGCCGCCGCACGCGTTTCGCCGTCGTGGGGTCGGTGTGGATGACGAGAAACGGACGGTTCGGGTCGCTCGCCGCCGCCTCACCGCTGGCCCCGTTGAAGATGTGCACGTGCCAGTTGCTGCAGCAGCCGCAGTCTACGAAGAGACGGAGCTTCTCCTTGGGGTCTTCCTCGAGCCAGGCGCGCACTTTACTCGTTAGGTCGATTTTTTGCCAGCCGGGCTTGGCCTCCTCCAGGGAGGTGGACACTGGCTCGTCCATTAACTCACTAAATTCCTGTAACAATTATTCATTACATTAGTGAAGTAAAATCTGTAGTAAATTAGTGTCGGAACTACTAGAATAAATTCGTGTTGTATTTTGTGTCTATATGTAAAGGGTGTTTCATTTCAAGGTATAGAACTTTGAATTTAAATAAAACACAGAAAAATAATTTTAATAGCGACAAATGTGACTTTTTTTGAAAGATAATTTTATGCCATTATTGTTTAAGTAAGATTTAGGACATGCAGCCGCCGCGGCTTGCGTGTAGTAGGCGTAATCTGAAGGTCCAATTTGCGATCACTCTGCGCAGCATTTCTGGTAGTATTTCGGCAATAAAGCGTCGAATGTTGGCTTCCAAATATTCAATAGTCTCTGGTCTATCCGCGTAGACAAGTGAGTTTACATACACCCAAAGAAAATAGTCCAGGGGTATTGAAGGTGGTGGCCAGTTGACAGGTCCATTTCTCGATATTAATCCAAAAAAAATGTTTGTGTCTCAATTGGGTGGTATTAACATCAGAGGCATGTGGTTCCAGCAAGATGGCGTCATATGCCATATGATTTAATTAATTTACTGCAAGAAACATTTGATTGACCTGTGAACTCGTGTGATTTATCACCGACGGACTTGTGTTATATTTAAGCGACGCCCGATTGTCTGGGCAGATAAGCCAATCGGTCGTTAAGTCACAGCGAAACCCTAATGACCCACCAACCCATTATCGGTCGGTCATTACGAACCCATTAGAATGCGTGATTAAGACGACACAAAAGAGGACGAAGAGTGACAAGAGTACCCTTCAACGAGACAGTCGCGGAGCGACCAAGAAGCCACACATATCATAATCTTCACGCAAACAAGATCCACAACTTTCAATAACACAGCAATATTTTTAGTCCTCAGTCATTGAGGTGGTGGCAGCGACGCTTCCAGTTCCTTCCGACGACATTCCAAGAGTTAAACAGTTGGTACCCAGCGGTGGTTCCCCTCAGCATTGGCGGCATCGACTCGGCAACTGGACCTCAGTATTGGCGTCATCGGCAGGATCCTTCTATTGTTACACATCATTTTGGTGACATCGGTGATCCTTCCACCATTTCACATCAGACTATTTTTTTTCGGGGGTATGTGAAGTCACTTATCTACGCTGATAAGCCAGCGGCTATTGAACATTTGTGAGCCAAAAATCGATGCGTTATTGCCGAAATACGACTAGAAATGCTGCGAAGAGTGATCGCAAATTGGACCTCTAGATTACTCCATCTACGCGCCAACCGCGGCGGCCACATGTCCAAAATCTTACTTAAACATTAATGCCATAAAATTATCTTTCAAAAACAGTCACATTCGTCGCCATTAAAATTATATTTTTGTTTTTTATTTAAATTCAAAGTTCTATACCTCCAAATGAAACACCCTTTATATATGTTCTTTGAACAACTAATAGTAAATATATGAATTATCTATTATGTACTCTAAAGCAGTACTGTTTTTCAAACGTTTTAGTTCGCGACCCCCTAGGTAGCGCGACCCCCAATTTGGGAAATACCTAAAGTACCTGAGGACTAAATAAATGCCTAACGACCATTTAATAATTAAATGACGGGAAACTCGTTAATTTGCACCTCCACGTGATAAGAGTATGGACACCCCAGAAAGGTAGCTAACGCAGAGGAGGCACGAGCCTTCGCTAGGATAAGCAATAAACTTCTTTCTCCACATTAAAGATGGGCACCCTCTTGCCCCGATAGTAAAAAATCGCTCTCGAAGGCGAACGAACCAACCCCTTTGTTCAACAGAATAGCGATGCAGAAGGCAACGTGCATTAAAGACCAAATAACATGGGTATCCCTAGTTCAGCCATCATCATGGCTATTTAACAATAATTCGTTCCAATCGGATCTCCGGAGAGGGAGGACGGCAAAGTCACAAGGAAAATGTCAAGGAAAACAATGAGGAACAGCGGTAACAGATGTTTTTAAGCGGGTAGCGCAACTAAAGTTGGAATCGGCTGGGCATCGCAATACAAAAAAAAACAAGTGGACAACTAAAATAACAACATTGAAACCAAGACAACCGAAGAGGAGCCTAGAGAGACCCCAAAAAGATGAGAAAAGACATCAAACACACAGCAGAGACCAACTGGTTTCAACGGTCGCAAAACATAACATAACTGACGAAATGAGAATTGCACTTGTCAACCTGGTCTGAGGACGAAATTTAATGAGTTGTAGTATTGTGTATCCTTCTATAATTTTGGTAGAACTATAAACTACGGTATACGAAAACATTAGTAGATATCAAAACAGGATTTCTTCCCTATTTTGATATCTACGAATGTTTTCGTATACCGTAAAATGTTACAATTGGAAATGTCAAAAGGGAAACGGAGAACAACGCAATAGCTAAACTAGGAATTGTTACAGAGGTCAAAACGAAACACATATAAATAAAGAAATAAAAGCAAATGATTAAAATTAGTAAAAAACACAAGTACACAACTAACAATGAGGTAAATGTAATAACGCTAGTAAAAGTAATAAAATCTATCCAATCGATTTAAAACGAAAAGTCCTCTGTCCTTCAAGACCCACCAGAGTGAACACTGTTTAAATTAATTAATTATCTATAGAAATGCCAGTTTTAGCGAACATTTCATAAATTATTTCATACTGGCATTAAGTAGGGTAAAGGAATTTCGTGTTATGGGTTTTTATAGTTGACATTTGTAGGGAACTTCTAACAGGGAACGTTCGTAAATCAATTACCGAAGAAATTCAAATAAGAATCAGCGTTTGTGGATCGTAGTCCTTCTGATCTGATGACATGAAATATGTAAGCTATTGGTGATATTTTTAATTTCTTCAGTATTTTATCTGCATCTTTATAGTTCTTAATATATTGTGTCTTGTATTTATTAGTGGCGATTTTTTCAATCGAGGGCGTCTTCTCCATTATAAATCCGCATTTTTGGGTCGCGAATCTCTGCCGATCCCGAACAATCCCATTATATAATGTATTTCTGTATAGAAGCGATTCGGCGGCAGTGGCAGTGGCGGCGGCGGCGGGGTCGGCGGGTGTCACAGTTAGGATAACGACCCTACATTTTCAGTTGCATACGAAATGACTGTGCAACTGTGCTCCCCGCGCTCACAACTCGGCCACTCTTAATGGATCCCGATATTGATTTCATAAATCAAGCGCGTCCGGGAGCGGATACAACGGCGAAAGACGGCGGCGGCATTCGATTCCGCCGCCGGACCAGCAGCCCCGTCGCCCAAATGCCCACCCCACAGCGAGTGATTACATTACACAATAAATCCCCCTCAGAAATCACAACTTTTGCAAAAGTTGTAAACGCTTTAGGGTCGATTTTTTATTTCTTGCTTCATTTTAAGAATGAAATGTACGACAGGAATTGTTCGGTAGTAAGATGTTTGGAAGTGATTTACTATTTATGATTTGCTCCGACTATAAATGATTACATATTTCAACAATTTGTAACTTTTATAATATTTAAATCATAGTACAGAAGAAGCCTTGATAATAAATCAAGTTTCTTAATCATAAAATTAAAATTATAGTACAGAAGTCTTGATAATAAATCAAGTTTCGTAATCGTACAATTAAAATAACTTTTATTTTACTAACGCCAAACAGTTCAGACATCACTCGATATTTATCTTAACTTCACAGTAATCTCTGAAAAGTCTCGCAGCTTTTCGCGAAAATTCGCCCCGGTGGGGATCGAACTCGGGCTCCCCAATGCCCAGTACGAGACGGACGACGCCTCTAACCACTTGGTTACTGAGCTGGGTGTTAAGATACATTCTATTTTAATATGATACAACTAACCCCCTAGGAGGAAAGTAAAACGCCATCTGGCGGCATCACATCAATTAGCAATGCACATACATATGGTAATAACCGTCAACATGCTCATGCCATCAGGATCAACGAGTAGTCCCCTCTATGGAATAATATTCCAGCAGAGTGCTTGAGATATCAGCATAAGGCTACCGGAGTGAATTTATCCATTTCCTATAATTCCGGCGGCCGCGCGGGATCGCAACGCGGATTATGATTCTCCAGTAGTGGAGCATTAAAAAAAATTGATTTTTGGTACAATTGTTTACACATGTCTTGGTAACCATAATATAAGAGTTAAAAAAAATTAAGTTGATTTAGTTAGTTGTTATTGAATAAAATTTGCAAGAAAACATTTTGTAATTTTTAGCAGCCTAGCCCACTGAGATTTTTTTCAAAATTTTCATGTTTTGTTTAGAATTTAATAGTAATCATTAAACATATTTTTTTAAATATGCGCGGGCCTTAGTTTTTTTTTTAATTAATTTTGAACCTAAACTTGTTAGTATACGGCGTGCTAAAAAATCAATAAAATCGATTAGAACCTAAGGAATGTGTTTATATTTTCTGTAATGATTAACACTTACAAGGTCACCATATGTTGGAATAAAAAATTAAAAAATTACGCCCTACTATTTTTTGGCGGCAGTGAAAGTCAAAATGATTCAATTTTCCATCCTAGCCCACGAAGAAATTTTTTTCAAATTTTCACCATGTGTTGCTAACCCGATAGTGATTACAAAAAGAATTTTTTTAGATATGTGCGGATACATATTTTTTTTATATCGATTTTTAATTAATTAAACCATATAGCTTGATGGTTAATTACAGGTGCATTTGACTACAAACCTTTGTTTGAATCAACCCATATTGTTGCTAAAACATGGCTTTAGTGATTTCTAAAAAGTCCTATTGTAAAAAATGATAGCAAGTATTTTTTAGAAGCTGTCAAAGTTAACCCGAAATCTATGGTTTCACTTTGTTGCTGAAGGAATTACAAATTATTTAGCAATATTCTTTTTTTAGCTTCTAAAAAATACCCGATGATCCTGATGGCATGAGCATGTTGACGGTTATTACCATATGGGTGTGCATTGCTAATTGATGTGGTGCCGCCAAATGGCGTTTAACTTTCCTCCTAGGGGGTTAGTTGTATCATTTTTGTATATAACCACTCAAGATATTGTGTGAATTCATCCTCACTAACTGAGCTACACTGATGAGATCTAACTTATTACATCTCATGAGTGTAGCTCAGCTGGTGAGGATGAATTCACATTTTAGATCTTAATCTAAATCTAGATATGTAGATTGTTAAGAGGTGGGTTCACACTTATATATGCATTGTATTTTCTATAATTCCCAATAGAGAAAACATTTGTAAGCCCAAGCGCAGCTAACGTGATCACGAATCAATTTTTCTGACTAGTATTGCGGCATACAAGCGCAATGAAATTTGATGAAGTCGGCCTTGAGCTTATCGAATTCTGCTATTAATATTTTGTATATTTTCATATACATACCATAGATATCTTGATACAGTCTACTGCTAGACTGTAATTGTAATGAGATATGTTAGTTTGACTTACCCTAGTATTAATTTTAACGGATCTCCCTAAGGCTGATATAAATTTGAAGACGTATATCTCGGATGATTTGCACTTGGACGACCTCGCGTGCCTGATGTCCGCCTTCAGCCAGAGCGTCGCCGCCCGCACGCGGAACTCTTGTCCTGCCTGCCCCGACTCGGCGCTCACGCGAAACTCTAATAATCTGTTACCGTTCACTCGGTAGCCTGCAAAGAAAACGAACTTTATTAAATTACACGTGTACGTGTGGGTGGGTGTTGAATGGGGAAAGTTCTCTGTGACACGTTAGCACGTGAGGTTTCAATTTTCAATGAGTCAACACACAGAAAAAGAGGTTTTACCTAGTGATTTCATATTTACTTGTAGATAATTTAGTTGAATTAGTATAAACAATTTAGGTAAAGATATAATCATAAATTATTGGACAATTTTAAACTTATGTTATAATTAAATTAACGAAAAAAATAATTTTATAACCAAGATTTGTTCACATTTGTCCAGCCTCTACAAACATTGTTTAAACTTTTAGTCAGTAACAATATGATGTTTTCTCCAGTATACCATTGTCCAAAAAATATATAACCAATATAAAACTGTTAGTCCAAGGTCGTTTTAGACTAGACAATTTCTTGACTCAAAAGTTATTCAAGATGCGAGACAATCTAAATTGTCTCGTATCATATAGCAAATTATTTGAAATATTGAATTGGATGGTAGATCGAATGGAAAAATATAACGCGTTCTATTTGTCAAGGACAAATTGTATGAATATGAATTCATTTCTATAACAACTTTTGAGTTATGAAATTGTCTTGTCTAAAACGATCTTTAGCAATTTTTGTTATTTTCCCGGAAAAAAAGTAATAGCGGAAAACATGTAAAGGGCCTTGCTTGAAATTTTGTATAGCTTTGAAATTTTAATCATCTATCTAATTTAAAAAAAAAACTATCTTGGACAGTTTTATATTGGTTATAAGTTTTTTTTTTTTTTGAAAATGGCATGAATTTCGTGAAAATACACAATTTCACGAAATTCATGCCATTTAAAAAAATACTTATAACCAATATAAAACTATCCAAGATAGTCCACGCAATTTTAGCCATTATCCGGAAAAACGGTAAGAAATAGTGGAAAACATTCAAATGGTCGTTTGTTTGTCTTGAAATTCTCCCTATTTTGCAATTTGAACCATCCTTCTAACTTTAAAAAGAAAAAAGTCACGGCCAAAAATCCGTGAAAAGTCTCAAAAATCACATGTTTTCCGGGTAAGCAGCCAGAGATAGCAAGAAACCTACAAAGGGCGGTTTCTCGGGCTTGAAATTCTCTATAATTTTACAAATTGAATCATCATTATAGCTTTAAAAGGAAAAAAGTTACAGCCGAAAAATCAAACAGGCTCAATTAATCACATTTTCACACAATGTTTGCCATTTTCCGATAAAACACTTAGAGTTAGCTGAAAACATCCAAAGGGCCGTTTGTTGAGCATGGATATCTCCATAACTTTTCAGTTTGAATCATCCTTTTAATCAAAAATTAATAAAATTATAGCTAAAAAAAGTGAATAGGCTAAAAAAATCACATTTTGTACAGAATGTTTGCCATTTTTTGGGAAAACGGTAACAGATAGCGAATACATCCAAATGCTGTTTGTTGGGCTCGAAACTATCTATAACTTTGTTATTTTAAACATCTTTGTAGCTTAAAAATAAAAAGTTACAGCCGAAAAAACACGAAAAGGCTCAAAGCACATTTTTCACTTTCCTTTGCCATTTTCAGAGTAAGCGACCAGAGATAGCAAGAAACCTGCAATGAATTTCTCGGGCTTAAAAATTCTCTATAACTTTGTAAACTGAATCATGCTTAAAGATAAGATACAGTGGAAAAACCAAGAGGCTCTATAATCACATTTTCACACAATGTTGGCCATTTTCCGAGAAAACGGTAAGAGGTAGCGGAAAACATCCAAAGCGCCATTTGTCCGGCCTAAAATTCTCTATAACTTTGCCATTTGAATCTTCTAGCTTTAAAAAGAATAACGGTACGGTCGAAAAACCGTTAACTAGCCCAAAAATCGCTTTTGAATCTTTGCCATTTTCTGAGAAAACCGTAGGAGACAGCGGACACATGCAAATGGCCGTTTGTCCGGCTCCAAATTCTCTATAACTTTTGCAGGTTGAATCATCTGTCACCGTTTCGGCGAACATGCCGCTTACCCCTGATCCGCGGTTAGTAGGATAGGAAAACCCGGGCTGCGTGCACCTCTTCAGCAGTTGATAAGAGTAGGGGGCCTATAAATAATTTGCACGTACCCCTAAACGGATTCACACAAACGTAAGTCACCACTGATCGGACAATGTCAGCGTTGCCAAAAATGTGGGCACTCTTTTTCACACTCGCGGAGAAGATAGACAAATTCAACGAGCTAATTGATCTCAAAATAAGCTAGGGGGTCTCTGTTGCAGCACAAGGCTCGCTGACGAACTTGATGATCAAGTTCATGACCATAATAACGCCGGACCTTAAAATGCCTGCACACCGGAACACTGGCCTGACCATTCAAGTTAGCGTTCTGGAATGCAGACGGATTAAAGTCCGATAAACATGAGTTAGAAGATTTCCTAGTTGGTCTGCGAAACTTACCTTTGCCCTAGCGAAAGTTGTAAAATTCCGGGTTAAAATCTTTTTCGAAGGGATAGATTAGGTGCACCAAAAGGGGGTACAGCAATATATGCAAGAAGAGCGCTTGATCACGCAGGACTCGACTTGCAATTGCTGGACAACCTGGAGGCCAACGCCATAACAGTAAGAATCGATAACAAAGAGCCAGTCGATTGTGGCCTGCTACAATAGCCCTGCAAAATTATTGCTGCCTGCATTCCTGGACTTAATTCAGGCCTGTGGACGCACAATCATTCTAGCCGGTGATTTTAACGCGAAACACGCGGACTGCCATTGTCGCACGACGACAGTACGGGGAAGGACCCTGTTGCTGTGGGCTGAAAACAACGGGTTCTCGATTGCGAGCCCGGACGAACACCCACCTTCTACCATAAGGTAGGGCATAGGCCTGATATTTTAGATATTGCGCTGCTTCGCAACGTAAATGTTCCTAGTAATCTGACGGTACATAATGCCCTTAACTCGGACCATCTCCCCGTTGTGTTCGACCTGCAGCGATATGCAAGCAGGGAACCCCTTAAAGTCAACCAAATGGTTGACTGGAAGGAGTTCCCGCAACATCTTCATCCGCTACTGCCTCCGTTATGCCATATCTCACTCCCGTGCGAAATTGATCATGCAGTTACCGAACTTACTGCCGTCATAACTACGGTTATTGGTAAGTCTACCAAGACTGCCGGTGGGGGAGCTACGTGGAGAAATCCCTTGGGCCTTCCTGCTGAGATCAAAGCCAAGAACTGTGCTAGGCGCATTTACCATACATTCCGTTTACCTGCGGACAAGCACATCATGCTTGATCTACAAAAGCAGGCTCGTTCCGCGGTGCTAGAGCACAAGAATCTTCGCTGGCTCGAGCTCATAGAGTCAACCGATGATACGCCCCAAAAATTGTGGAAACTTGCTCGCAGACTGGGAAGAATTCCGACAACCCCCGCGTTTTTACATGAACCCCAGGGTCTAGTTTTCACAGAAGCGGACAAAGCAGAAGCACTTGCTGACAGCTTTGAAAGACAATGTGAACCAAACTATACAGACATGGACGTAGACTATGTCGGTAGAGTCAAACGTAAGCGTTTTAACAGCCCAAAACCGCGATGGGCCTCGACCAAAATTAGTTACGCCAGCGGAGATTCGCAAACTATTAAAGAAATGCGTCAGAAGCAAAGCTCCGGGCCCCGATAACATTCCAAATACTGCTATTCGACTACTACCCAGAAAGGCAAGTACCTGGCTGGTTCACATTTTAAATGATACGCTCCGAACGTCGCATTTTCCCGATGAATGGAAAACTGCAACGATGGTGATGATTCTCAAACCGGGTAAAGACACGAAGTTTCCTCAAAACTTTCGCTAATTAATCTTCTATCCTGTATCGGCAAGCTAGCTGAGAGAGTCATACTAGGCTGTCTCCGCGACTTCACCGAGGCAAATAATATCTTGCCCGAAGAGCAGCACGGGTTCAGAGCTAACCTTTCGACGCAGCATCAACTCACTAGAGTTGTTGAATACGTTGCGGAAGGTTTTAACACGAATCGATCCACGGCCGCGATATTCCTAGATGTTGAGAAGGCGTTCGATAAAGTATGGCACAATGGCCTGCTTTTTAAACTCATCCAGCATGAATATCCTGGCTACGTGATTCGGCTAGTGGCTTCATACCTGAAGCAACGTAGTTTCAAAGTACGGCTGGGGAGGTGTCTCCCCTCGGAGAGTTCCCTACTCGCCCGAGTCCCTCAAGGATCTGTAATCGCGCCATATATTTTTAATATATATTTTTCGGACTTTCCGCGATCCCGTAATGTAATTATGCTCAGTACGCCGATGATACAGCTCTATTGTATAGCTCGACGAACTCGTCCGCTATTGCCGCGCGCCTGCAATCAGCCACAACCGAATTAGAGTTGTGGCTGAAGGTATGGAGGGTACAGGTTAATCCGGACAAGAGCACAGCGGTTTTCTTATCCCGACGGAAACTGGTGAGACCAAACGACATCCTTGTATTTGATAAGAACATTCCCTGGAGCGATTCTGTCACGCTGACGCCTAAATTGAGTTGGAACGCGCACCTAGAAATGGCACTGGCGAGGACCAGGCAAACCGTGGGCAGGTTATTTCCCTTAATTGGGAGATGTAGCGTTCTCAGTTTGCGTAATAAGTTAAGGATCTTGGGCGCCATGCTGAGAACAAAACTTACATACGGTGCTCCTGCCTGCGTGGGGGCTTAACCAAAACAAACTAGTTGAGCCTGCAGCGGTGCGTTACGTTACGTTGAGAAGGTGCCCCGTGGTATGTCAGGAACACCCAAATTAGAGACGAACTGGGAGTATGCTTGATGTTTGGCCACATCCTCCAGCTTCCACGAAAGATTGACGGAACACCCATTAGACTTAATGAAGGCATGCTCCAATTATGAGGAAAATCATAATTGGAAATATGATAGGCCCAGGTTGATCCTTATAAAAGGACCACCGTGAATCGGGCAAAATAATAAAGTGAGCGTCTCTCCGAGTAGGAATTCACTCGTCAAACTGCTTCCTAGAGCTGAAATCCAGCTCCTCAGTAGCCCAGCTCTTTTCATCGAAGTGCCTGACTCGCGGCCTAACAGTCCTTTCAGACCGTTCCAGTCCTTCCTTAGTGCCCGGGTCAGGTCAGGCGCGGTAGGCGACGCACATGGGAACGTGTTGTAGTATTGCATCGTGGATTGTGTTTTCCACAGACACACATTAATGGGACTCCAAAAATTACGCCGCACTGAGGGAGCCCCCAAACGAGTCCCAGATGGATCCTGTAGTAAAGGGAGGGATGACTACTACGTCAAACAGGTATTCAGAATGCTAAATGTGGTAGGTTGTGACATACCAAGGTTGTTAAAAAAGTTAACCGGAACCCTCATTAACTCCAGAATTATCAGAAACTCGTGCCCTTTGGGATTAGTGGCCCGGTTACCCAACTGTGCGGCACCCGAATTCAGGTCGCCCATCAGCAAAGCACGGGGGTATCCTCCATCAGACCGATTAGTTCAAGAGGATCTTCTGGGCCGCTGTATACCGATCGTATTTTTTTTTGTTTGGATTTTTTGTTTTTGATTTTGGATTTTTGATTTTTGATTTGGAAACCCTGTATTTGACATGTGACAGATGGGATGACAAGATAAGATGATAACAGGTGATAAGATGATGACATGAGATAAGAGGTTCGCACCAGGCAGGTGAGATAATGACCTTGACATCAGACAGGTGATATAATGTCCTTGACATCAAACACGTGAGATAATGACCTTGACACCTGATAGGTGAGAGAATGAAGATGACACCTTTTCTAATAAGAGAAGTTCCCACGGTCCCGATTTGGTTCCCAGGCTCAACCGCCTCATTACCCTCGATACGCCGATCGGTCTTCGGTCTGGAGAGAGGGCAGGTGAAAGAACAACATCTTCCGCCGCTAGGTGGTTGCTGCATATAATTATGATTGTCATGGCCATGTTTATTCATGGGTTGTTCTCATTTGATATTTTCTATATCCTGCTTTGTTGATGATGAATTCATAACATTTCTAGTGGTTTATATAAAGAATAATTATATATTTTTTCTCTATATAGCGAAAGTTTAACGCCATCTGGCGGAAGCAAGTAAATTAACAATGCACACCGATGGTATTATCCGTTAACATACTCATGCCATCAGGATCACCGAAGGGTGCCCTCTATTTGTGCTGATTTTTTGAAAATGTGTTTGTGCTAATTTTCGAAACTCAATGATACTCATGCCATCAGGATCATTGACGGATATTTTCATATGGGTATACATTGTTAAATTTATTGTTCCGCTAGATGGTATTAAATTTTCTGTATAAAGAAAGTTGCATTAAATTTCCATTTAATATCATTCTTACTAATCATTATACTTAGTAAAAACTAAAATTGATTTGTCTAGTCGTATGCATGATGCTCAAATCAGCGATAATTGTTTTCAGAATTTAGAAAAATAAAGTTTACTTTCAAGCCAAAATAACGTTTCTCTCGTTCTCCCGCATTCAGGTGTGTTCCTGAAAGCGCTATACAAACTTATTAAACACTATACAAACCTCAAAACCCCCCAAAATTGGTACAAACTCTTTAAGATCTCAAAATAAATTAAAACGCCGTAAAACTCTTTAAAAATCCCTAAGAATTTAGTTTCACGTTCTCTATTTGGTTCGTGGTAAAATCCCTTTATATCTCTTAAAACTTTTGAAAAATAACTTAAATCCTTGCTATATAATGCCTTAAAATTTCTTAAAACCTCTTAAAACCGCTCTCAACCTTGCACAGTTGAAAAACTTAAAAATCCTTGAACCCCCCGAAAACTTCATGAAATGCTTCTAAACTCCTTAAAAGTAACTAAAATACCATATAACTCTTCAAATCATATATAAGAAATAGAAGTTTATTATCAAAGCAACAAAAAAATATTTGTTTCATTTCAAACCTGGCAGAATTTCTTGAAAACGTAGTATAAAATATGTAGTTGAAACCTCATAGAAACACCTTGAACCCCTTAAAATTTGTTAAACCTTCTGAAAATAACTTTGAGCACCTTGAAACCTTTTAAAACTCCTATACAGTCTATAAGAATTTTTCATACCAAAAACGGTTCACGTCTCATAATGATCTCTATGTGCGCGCGTTGTGAATTCTCGGTGCTATATATAGGCTTAAAACTTTTTAAAAGCTCTAAAAACCCCTTAAGACCATAAAATATTTCCAAGCTCCTTGGATACACCTCAAAAAACTTTAAAACACCTTAAAACGCCTCCAGACACCTTCAAATTACTCAAAATTCGATAAATAGTTAAATAAAGTTAAAATTCTTTAAAATAATAAAATTATTTTATTTTATAGCTGTTTTATGATTTACGTATTAAAACACCTTCAAAGTATTCAAAATTAGATAAAAATATAAAGAAAACGTTTTTTGCATATAAAACCATTTAAACCCCATAGAAACGTCGTGCAAAGTACTTTAAACCCCGTACAATCATCTTAAACCCCTTAAAACTCCGCGTTCCTTAGCTTTCTTTTTTGTTAGGAATTTTGCTATATATCCCCTTAAAATTCGTAAAACCCCTAAGAGTTCTTGAGATAATTTTTGGTACTCCTCAAAACAATTTAAAACACCTTAAAACGCATTCAGACACTTCAAATGAGACTTAAAATTAGATAAAAAAATTAAATCACATTAAAAATCCTTAAAATAATAAAATTATCTTATTTTATAGCTGATTTCTGCCACTAATATAGTTTCTAGATAATAATAATAATTTTTTTTTAAATGTACCATTAATACGACTAAGAAACTAGAAGAAAATGTTTTATGATTTAATAAATTCATATTTATTAAATCATAAAACATTTCTTAGTTGTATTAATGGTACATTTTTTAAAAATTATTATTATTATTATTATCTAGAACCTATATTAGTGGCAGAAATCGTAAGGTACTGTTATATGTTAATGTTTGGAAAACACTAAAATTGTTGAATGAACTGGTATTAATCATTATATTACATATATATTAACAAGACGCCGTAATCGTCTACTGTTGGTTTTTGTTGTTGGTTTTTTTTTGTAACCGCAATCGCGCCAGAGAGACAATCTCGACCGCTATATTCCCGGCCGGGTGCGGCGAAAGAGAGCCAAATTAATTTATTGCGGCCACATTGGCGCCGCGAACAATAGGAGCCGTACGCAATACAAAGCGCCCTGCACAAAACATTTGCATTCGCGTATTTTATGCCGCAATATGTACGACCCGCGACATCCCGTCTGCAACCGTCACTCATTATCTCGTCTCGGCTCAACACATCATCGCCCAAATGGGGTGCGGGTTTTATCTGTTTTTCAATAAATATTATATGCAGACCGCAGAATTTAATAGCTGTAATGATACTGTACATTTTCTTAACGCCATTAGAAATTACAGTGGCATACATGTATGGAGAAGGAAATTGCATTTGTTTCTGTAAGAACTGCACTTTTATTACATTTTACTTGTTTTGCAAAATTTCCTCGCCGTAAAACAAACAAAACTAATATCAGTTAATGCTATTGTTGTACTTACTTAATTAATTATTAATACATTGTACGTAATTAATTAATTATTAATAAATTGAATAACCAAATGTTATGAGATTCTTAACATGGTTGTAGCTCTCTAGGAAAAATACAAATACAATGATTTTACATATGTTTAGTGTATTATATATATGGGAACCCTCTTTATAAAAACAAATAAATATGAATGTGGTAAAAATGATACAACTAACCCCCTAGGAGGAAAGTTAAACGCCATCTGGCCGCACCACATCAATTAGCGATGCACACCCATATGGTAATAACCGTCAACATGCTCATGCCATCAGGATCATCGGGTAGTGCCCTCTATGGAATAATATTCCAACAGAGTGCTTGAGATATCAGCACAAGGCCAATCTTATAAAACATATATATATATATATATATATATATATTTAAGTTTAAGTGTGCATCCACCCCTATGGGTGTGCATTGCTAATTGATGTGGTGCCGCCAGATGGCGTTTAACTTTCTTCCTAGGGGGTTAGTTGTATCATTTTTGTATATAACCACTCCAAATATTGTGTGAATTCACCCTCACTAGCTTGAGCTACACTGATGAGATCTAATAAGATCCAAATCTAGATATTTAGATTGATAAGGGATGGATTCACACCTATATATGTTTTAAAATAGAATGTTATTAGATTTAATTTTATTTTAGTCATATAATATATCAATGTACGTGTATATATTTTGTTATAATTGTTGTATTTTTCAAGGGTTTGACACGTATAATATGATTTAAATAAACTGATAATTATAAATAACAATCCTATTGATTGGATCAATCAACCAATTAAGAGTCTCGTTTTAATTATATTAATCAAATGTGCTGATATTAAGAGGTGTTTATTTACCGCAAAAATAATCTACTTCGTTTCAATATAATTAATGATGTGCAATTAATTGTTACGCGTGTTGTGTTCGATGTGAATCCGCTCGCGTGTACTAATTCACAGTCGGGGTGGAGGGGCGCTGGATGGTAGTAGTATTAGTGGTGCGTGGAGACGTCAAGAAGAAGAAAAAAGGGGTGGCATCCCGATGAAGCCATAAACCATAAATTTGAATACCCCGACTGTGTGCGAGGACACTCTGTGCGGGTCACAGTAAAAAATTATGCTTCGGGGGATGTCTGCGAGGGGGGCGGCGCGGATCGATGCCACTGGTGCCGGCAAGTCGGACCGGTCTGGAGCGCGTCTGCATGCGACTCTCCGCGCGCGCGAACTTTTCCGCAGGACGAATAATATAGGCGGGGGTGGCGGCGGCGCGTTTTCGGCGTACACGGGATTGCACTAAGCCCGCCGGCCGCCGCGGGCCGCGCGCGTTTTAACCCAAATACTTTTCGGGCCCGTTTGGGCAGCCGAACCGCAAAGGACACTCGAAATCGTTACGCGACAAAAAACTTGTCGCGCAATGAAGTGTCCCGCCGCACAGATTCCGAATACTTAATTTAATGAGATAACATTTTTTGCTGCAAATTGTTAGGTATTATTATATTTTTTTAAATTTTAATTGTTACAATGTATTTTCCCTTGTTAGTATTGAGGGAATTGGTTACCGGAACATAACAATTAAATGATCCTTTATCACACTTATGAATTCATTAAAATAAATCTTTTTTTTTTAAATTTATATTTCTGTTAAAAATATTTTGAACAAATTGTTGGGTATTATTATATTTTTTAAATTTTAATTGTTACAATGTATTTTCCCTTGTTACTTTTGAGGGAATTGGTTACCGGAACAAAAAAAATAAATGATCCTTTATCACACTTATAAATTCATTAAAATAAATCGTTTTTTTTTCATTTATATTTCTGTTAGAATATAGAAATATAAATGAAAAAAAAACTTTTTTTTTATGAATTGGTAGGATCATTTAATTTGTATGTTCCGGTAATCAATTCCCTCAATAATACATTGTAAAAATAAAAATTTAAGAAATATAATAATACCTAACAATTTGCAGCAAAAAATGTTATCTCATTTAATTAAGTTTTCGGAATCTGTGCGGCGGGACACTTGATTTCGACAAACGATTTCGAAAATTTTATTTTGAAAAAATTGATGACGTCATTGCTCATTCAAAAATGGTCGAAAAAATTGACTCTTTCAATAAAAAGGCAAATTACAATTTAAAATCGAAGTGTAAATAATTATAAATAAAGGTTTTATCGAATTTATTCCATACTTTGGTGTAGAAACACTCATTCATTATATTTCTTATTCTGATGCTATTTTTATGAAAATTTGTACAATTTCTTATTTATCATTGTCATAGCATACAATAATATGCTACGATACTTATGCATAATAATAAATAATTGCAATCATCATCAATGCAATTAGAAATATGTTTGATATCAAATCCCTAAAGTATGGAATAAATTCGATAACACCTTTATTTATAATTTTTGCAAAAATTACCCGGATTTTAAATTGTAAACTGCCTTTTTAATGAAAGGGTCAATTTTTTCGACCATGTTTGAATGAGCAATGACGACATCAATTAAAAAAAAAAACCATTTAATAAACAAATGGGGTTGTTTTTTGAAAACAATCTGAAAGGGATTATTTTTCTGCGATCAACGATGTCACATCTCTGACTTGCTGATTGTCCTCGTTGCACCGGCATAGGCCGCTGTCGCATACGTGATCTAGGCGCACGATACCGTCACCAACAGCCTACTCTTCGACTTCCTCGGGCCTCCGACGTTTAGTATGAATCTTGCGAGCACAGTTTCCTTCTTATTCTGATCGCTTCCAGGACTTGCGTCGTGTTGTTCACGTTTGACTCTAGTGGAGTTCCAAGGTACTAAACTTTGTGGGATATGTGGAAGGTCTCCCCCAGCATGTATATCGTGGTGGTGACTTCATAGATACCTGCTCTCGAAGTTGAGAGCAGGACGACTAAGTTTTTTACAGCGTCGATGGTTAGGCCGATGCCCATCATCCATTCCGCCGTATACACGAAGATAAACATAAATATACACGAATATATACGAATTCATATGAGTCTACACAAGTATACATGATTAGACACGAGTATACACGAGTATATACACAAGCATAGACGAGTATACACGAGTATACACGAGTATAAATGACTATAAGTGAGTATACATGATTTTACACGAGTTTACGCAAGTATACACGAGTAAATACGAATATACCCGAGATTACACGACTATAAGTGAGTATACACGAGTTTACACTAGTTTAAATAAGTATACAGAAGTAAATGTGTACCCGAGATTACACGAGTATACACAAAGATACTCGAGTATACACGGAGATAAACACAAATATACACGAATTCATATGAGTCTACACAAGTATACATGATTAGACACGAGTATACATGAGTTTATACGAGTTTGAATGAAAATACGCGTGTATACAAACAAGTATACACGAGTATACACGAGTATATACATAAACATAGACGAGTATACACGAGTATACACCAGTATAAACGACTATAAGTGAGTATACATGATTTTACACTAGTTTACGCAAGTATACACGAGTAAATACGAATATACTCGAGATTACACGAGTAAACATAAAGATACTCGAGTATACACGAATTCATACGAGTCTACACAAGTATACATGATTAGACACGACTATACACGAATTTAAATGAGTATACAAACAAGTATACACGAGTATATACGAGTATATATACAAGCATAGAAGAGTATACACGTTTAAACACGAGTATAAACGACTATAAGTGAGTATACACGAGTTTAAACAAGTATACACGAGTAAATTCGAATATACCCGAGATTACACGAGTAAACACAAATATACTCGATTATACACGAAGGTACACACAAATATACACGAATTTACACGAATTCATATGAGTCTACATAAGTATACATGATTAGACACGAGTATACACAAGTTGTATACCCGTATGCAGGAGTATATATGAGTATACACAAGTATACCCGAGCTTATACGAGTTTACACAAGTATTCACGAGTATACCCATTCTTATACGAGTATACATAAGTATATACGAGTAGACACGAGTATACACGAGTTTGCACGCGTTTAAATGAGTATACAAACAAGTGTACACGAGTATACACGAGTATATACACAAGCATAGACGAGTATACACGAGTATACACGAGTATAAACGACTATAAGTGAGTATACATGATTTTACACTAGTTTACGCAAGTATATTCGAGTAAATACGAATATACCCGAGATTACACGAGTATACATAAAGATACTCGAGTATACACGAATTCATACGAGTCTACACAAGTATACATGATTAGAAACGAGTATACACGAGTTTAAATGAGTATACAAACAAGTGTACACGAGTATATACGAGTATATATACAAGCATAGAAGAGTATACACGTTTAAAGACGAGTATAAACGACTATAAGTGAGTATACACGAGTTTAAACTAGTTTAAACAAGTATACACGAGTAAATTTGAATATACCCGAGATTACACGAGTAAACACAAATATACTCGATTATACACGAAGATACACACAAATATACACGAATTTACACGAATTTATATGAGTCTACATAAGTATACATGATTAGACACGAGTATACACAAGTTGTATACCCGTATGCAGGAGTATATATGAGTATACGAGTTTACACAAGTATTGACGAGTATACCCAATCTTATACGAGTATACATAAGTATATACGAGTAGACACGAGTATACACGAGTATACACGAGTTTACACGAGTTTAAATGAGTATACAAACAAGTGTACACGAGTATACACGAGTATATACACAAGCATAGACGAGTATACACGAGTATACACGAGTATAAACGACTATAAGTGAGTATACATGATTTTACACTAGTTTACGCAAGTATACACGAGTAAATACGAATATACCCGAGATTACACGAGTATACATAAAGATACTCGAGTATACACGAATTCATATGAGTCTACACAAGTATACAAGATTAGACAAGAGTATACACGAGTTTAAATGAGTATACAAACAAGTGTACACGTGTATATTCCAGTATATACACAAGCATAGAAGAGTATACACGTTTAAACACGAGTATAAACAACTATGAGTGAGTATACACCAGTTTAAACTAGTTTAAACAAGTATACACGAGTAAATTTGAATATACCCGAGATTACACGAGTAAACACAAATATACTCGATTATACACGAAGATACACACAAATATACACGAATTTACACGAATTTATATGAGTCTACATAAGTATACATGATTAGACACGAGTATACACAAGTTGTATACCCGTATGCAGGAGTATATATGAGTATACACGAGTATACCCGAGCTTATACGAGTTTACACAAGTATTCACGAGTATACCCAATCTTATACAAGTATACATAAGTATATACGAGTATACACTCGTGTATATACTCGCGTATACTTGTGCACACACGTGTAAACTCGTGTATACTTATCTATACTCGTTCAAACTTATGTATACTCGTGTATACTTTTGTATACTCGTGTATACTCGTGTTAGCTCAGGTATACTAGTGTATGCTCGTTTATGCCCGTGTATACTTGTGTATATACTCGTGTTCACTCGTAAGCTTGGGTATAGTCGTGTATACTCGGTGTACACTTGTGTGTATACTCATGTATACTCGTATATACTCATGTTTACTGGTATATACTCGTGTATAGTCATGTATACTCGTGTATACTCGTATATACTCGTGTATACCCATGTATGCACGTGTATACTCGTGTACACTCATGCACACTCGATCTTTGTGGGTATTTTTCTATCAACTTAATTGTGTGCCGGCATCCTCAGTCGTCTAGGCACGTTTATGCTCGAGTATACTCGTGTGAAATCGTGTATACTTGTGTAAGCTTGGGTATACTCATGTCTCTTCGTGTAAACTCGTATATACTCGTGTAAATTTGTACATACTCGTATAAATTCGTGCATACTCGTGTATACTAGTGCATACTCGAGTATACTTGTGCGTATACTCATGTATACTCGGGTATACTCGTATATACTTGTGTGTACCCATGTATGCACGTATATACTCGTATACACTCATGCACACTCGTGTATACTTGTCCGTATACCTGTGTATACTCGGGTATACTCGTCTAAGCTCGGATATACTCATGTAAGCTCAATTATACACGTGTATACTCATGTATACGCAAGTATAAACAAGCATACCCGAGTTATACAGGAGTATACATGAGTATACACGAGGATACACACAAGCATACACGAGAATATACGAGTTAACACGAGTATACCCACAAGTATACTCGAGTATACACGAGGATGCACGAATTTACGTAATTTACGTAAGTGTGAGTGCGAGTGCGAGTGCGAGTGCGAGTGCGAGTGTGAGTGTGAGTGTGAGTGGAGTGTGAGTGTGAGTGTGAGTGTGAGTGTGAGTGTGAGTGTGAGTGTGAGTGTGAGTGTGAGTGCGAGTGTGAGTGTGAGTGTGAGTGTGAGTGTGAGTGTGAGTGTGAGTGTGAGTGTGAGTGTGAGTTTGAGTGTGAGTGTGAGTGTGAGTGTGAGTGTGAGTGTGAGTGTGAGTGTGAGTGTGAGTGTGAGTGTGAGTGTGAGTGTGAGTGTGAGTGTGAGTGTGAGTGTGAGTGTGAGTGTGAGTGTGAGTGTGAGTGTGAGTGTGAGTGTGAGTGTGAGTGTGAGTGTGAGTGTGAGTGTGAGTGTGAGTGTGAGTGTGAGTGTGAGTGTGAGTGTGAGTGTGAGTGTGAGTGTGAGTGTGAGTGTGAGTGTGAGTGTGAGTGTGAGTGTGAGTGTGAGTGTGAGTGTGAGTGTGAGTGTGAGTGTGAGTGTGAGTGTGAGTGTGAGTGTGAGTGTGAGTGTGAGTGTGAGTGTGAGTGTGAGTGTGAGTGTGAGTGTGAGTGTGAGTGTGAGTGTGAGTGTGAGTGTGAGTGTGAGTGTGAGTGTGAGTGTGAGTGTGAGTGTGAGTGTGAGTGTGAGTGTGAGTGTGAGTGTGAGTGTGAGTGTGAGTGTGAGTGTGAGTGTGAGTGTGAGTGTGAGTGTGAGTGTGAGTGTGAGTGTGAGTGTGAGTGTGAGTGTGAGTGTGAGTGTGAGTGTGAGTGTGAGTGTGAGTGTGAGTGTGAGTGTGAGTGTGAGTGTGAGTGTGAGTGTGAGTGTGAGTGTGAGTGTGAGTGTGAGTGGAATGGTACATCCGCCCACCCCACCTTTGTTCGCATAGTTTTTTTCAAAGGATACAATCGATTTACATTGTTTAAACAATTCCAAAAAGAGTGTTATCGCATGAAAAAACTATGCGAACGAAGGTGGGGTGGGCGGGTGGTCCATACCAACCAGACTATGCCCGTCCACTCTTTCTAATGACTTGAACTCTGCACTACACATTGTTATTCGTTATTTTCTATGAGTCATTTAGTTTAGTTTTTTTAGTTTAGTTTTTTAATTTATGCCTAATTCGTATTAAAATTCGTGAAACAATATAGTGCAGAGTTCAAGTCATTAGAAATCATGGACGGGCATAGACTGGTTGGTATGGAACACCCACCCACCCCACCTACGTTCGCATCGTTTTTTCAAAGGATAATACGTTTAATTTTGTTGTTGAAACTAGCATTGTTTCAACAACAAAATGAAATTAAATGATACAAAAGAATCTTCATTTTGTATCCGTATAAAGTTAGTAGTTAATAGTTTTATTAAAACAATATTTTTTTAAACACATTCTTAGTTTTGCTATGTTCTTTTTTTGTAAACCACCGCTGGTGGTGGTCTCTGGCAACTATCAAATTATCACATTTACAAAAAAAGGACATTGTAGAAATGCAAGTACAACAAAATTAAATTTTAAATTTTTTATACAAACTAGACAAAAAAACAATAATCACCAGAACTAAACATCATGATAATGATTTATTAATGAAGCGGAGAATGTATTTCCACTTACGTTTTTCTCTAAAATGACAAATATTTTTTCCCCTCTTTGCAAATACATATATATATATATATATATATATATATATATATATATATATATATATATATAATAATAGGTATATTAAAAATTAAGACTGACTTATCATAAAGTAATTTTTATAATGTGTAACATCTATTTGTTTAATTTTAAATTATAATGTTCTTGGAATATATTTATTTAATGCGTAGTGCATCAATTTCCCTATTATTTGAAAACATATAACTCAACTAAATATAAATAAACATGTGATAATTTTTTTAGAATCACATTTTATGCGGGAATAAACCTGCTTATCGCAAACTATTTTTGGACGGCCCGCTCGTCGTGGAACGACCTAGAGCGAGCGCTAGCGGTCAGTACGGTCAAGACAACTGCGCGAGCTCTGCATGCTCACCAATTTTCCGCATAAAACTCACTTGTTCGCGTTAAAAATTGTTAATTGTTATGTGAGTGCCCACTAATTGTGTAATTTTGTGCCATTGGGTGATGACAAACTGCTGATTATTGGCGGCGAGGAGTCTGCTAAAAGGTATTTTATTAGGTTATGCAAATCATGACTAACTTATTGCTCATTGTTATAATGTTATAAAGGTATCTTACTCGGATACTGTAAATTTTAGAATACTGACAGTATTATTGACCGTGTAAGATACATTTATTACTATTTTAATTTAATAAAAATAATTTTATAATAATAAATTAAAATAATTTTATAATAATAAATTAAAATAATTTTATAATAATTTTTTTTAATATAATATTTAATACTGTCAGTATTCTAAAATTTACAGTATTACTGAGTGTGTAAGGTGTAGTATTGATGGATTGAACAGAATATTGATGTTAATCCGGATAATTTATAATCCAAGCAAACGCCATAATTATTGCGAGGCACGTTTTTTTTTCAATTTTCCATATTTATGTATATTTAATACTACACTAGCACATGCTCAAAGTCTGGGACAATACAGAAATACCAACCAAACTATGTCCGTCCACTATTTCAAATGACTTGAACTCTACACTACACTGTTATCCATTACTTTATATAATTCTATTAATTTGATTTATTAATTTACGTCAGATTCATACAAAAATTGTGAGAAACAATGTAGTGTATAGTTATATATAGGGTATAGTCAGGTTGGTAGGGACCGCCCTCCCACCCCACCTCTGCTCGCAATTTTTTTTCAAAGGTTACAGACGTTTTTCATTGCTTAAACTTGGATTTTGGAGTTCAGGTGCATCCCATACAAGAAAAAGGGAGATACTAACGACCCTACTTGATGCAACTTATGATGTAATAGGTTACTGCTCTAATACGCAGATACTTTAATGTCTCATGTAAATTCAGCATACGTTCAGCATACGTATGGTATCGCATACTAGCGTCTTTATATGAGAGTAGTCTCACACAAGAGACATTTTTACTTTCCGAATATATTACTGATGTAAAGGAAAGTATTGCTTTACCGTAAAAGTGTTCACGTTTTCAAACTAAGATTGTGGAAATATGCGGTTACTTTCCGGGAACAAAATTACACTAGAATGAAGGTATTGTTGCCGTGTACCATTTAGCAAAAAAAAAAATCAATTTTATATACGTTTTATGCCCAAAATAATCGAAATAAACCCGATTTTTACGATGTCTGTGTGTGGTATGTCTGTCTGTCTGTCTGTCTGTGAACAAAATTCCGGGAAAACGAAACAACAGATTGCGACCAAATTTGGCAAATATCTGCGGACACTATACCAAATTAAAGATAATTTTACACTCTTTAAGATAGCATTGAAAAAAATTAGTTATATTTCAAATTTTAGTGTAGAATCGTCACGAGTTGGTTTTGCCGATGTTTTGATTTTTTCACTTGCCGACATATCTATGGAACATTTTTAAGTTTTCTATACACCAAATTAAAGATAATTTTACACTCTTTAAGATAGCTTTGAAAAAAATTAGTTATATTTTAAATTTTAGTGTAAAATCGTCACGGGTTGGTTTTGCCGATGTTTTGATTTTTTCACATACCGACATATCTATGGAACATTTTTAAGTTTTCTATACACCAAATTAAAGATAATTTTACACTCTTTAAGATAGCGTTGAAAAAAATTAGTTATAATTCAAATTTTAGTGTAGAATCGTCACGGGTTGGTTTTGCCGATGTTTTGATTTTTCACTTACCGACATATCTATGGAACATTTTTAAGTTTTCTATATACCGAATTAAAGATAATTTTACACTCTTTAAGATAACGTTGAAAAAAATTAGTTATATTTCAAATTTTAGTGTAGAATCGTCACGGGTTGCTTTTGCCGATGTTTAGATTTTTTCACGTACCGACATATCTATGGAACATTTTTAAGTTTTCTATACACCAAATTAAAGATAATTTTACACTCTTTAAGATAGCATTGAAAAAAATTAGTTATATTTTAAATTTTAGTGTAGAATCGTCACGGGTTGGTTTTGCCGATGTTTTGATTTTTTCACATACCGACATATCTATGGAACATTTTTAAGTTTTCTATACACCAAATTAAAGATAATTTTACACTCTTTAAGATAGCTTTAAAAAAATAGTTATATTTTAAATTTTAGTGTAGAATCGTCACGGGTTGGTTTTGCCGATATTTTGATTTTTTCACTTACCGACATATCTATGGAATATTTTTAAGTTTTCTATACACCAAATTAAAGATAATTTTACACACTTTAAGATAGCATTGAAAAAAATTAGTTATATTTCAAATTTTAGTGTAGAATCGTCACGGGTTGGTTTTGCCGATGTTTTGATTTTTTCACGTACCGACATATCTATGGAACATTTTTAAGTTTTCTATACACCAAATTAAAGATAATTTTACACTCTTAAAGATAGCGTTGAAAAAATTAGTTGTATATCAAATTTTAGTGTAGAATCATCACGGGTTGGTTGTGCCGATGTTTTGATTTTTTCACTTACCGACATATCTTTGGAATATTTTTAAGTTTTCTATGCACCAAATTAAACATAATTTTAATCTCTTTAAGATAGCATTGAAAAAAATTAGTTATAATTCAAATTTTAGTGTAGAATCGTCACGAGTTGGTTTTGCCGATGTTTAGATTTTTTCACTTACCGACATATCTATGGAACATTTTTAAGTTTTCTATACACCAAATTAAAGATAATTTTAAACTCTTTAAGATAGCATTGAGCAAAATTAGTTATAATTCAAATTTTAGTGTAGAATCGTCACGGGTTGGTTTTGCCGATATTTTGATTTTTTCACTTACCGACATATCTATGGAATATTTTTAAGTTTTCTATACACCAAATTAAAGATAATTTTACACACTTTAAGATAGCATTGAAAAAAATTAGTTATATTTCAAATTTTAGTGTAGAATCGTCACGGGTTGGTTTTGCCGATGTTTTGATTTTTTCACGTACCGACATATCTATGGAACATTTTTAAGTTTTCTATACACCAAATTAAAGATAATTTTACACTCTTAAAGATAGCGTTGAAAAAATTAGTTGTATATCAAATTTTAGTGTAGAATCATCACGGGTTGGTTGTGCCGATGTTTTGATTTTTTCACTTACCGACATATCTTTGGAATATTTTTAAGTTTTCTATGCACCAAATTAAACATAATTTTAATCTCTTTAAGATAGCATTGAAAAAAATTAGTTATAATTCAAATTTTAGTGTAGAATCGTCACGAGTTGGTTTTGCCGATGTTTAGATTTTTTCACTTACCGACATATCTATGGAACATTTTTAAGTTTTCTATACACCAAATTAAAGATAATTTTAAACTCTTTAAGATAGCATTGAGCAAAATTAGTTATATCTCAAATTTTAGTGTAGAATCGTCACGGGTTGGTTTTGCCGATGTTTTGATTTTTTTCACTTACCGACATATCTATGGAACATTTTTAAGTTTTCTATACACCAAATTAAAGATAATTTTAAACTCTTTAAGATAGCATTGAGCAAAATTAGTTATATCTCAAATTTTAGTGTAGAATCGTCACGGGTTGGTTTTGCCGATGTTTTGATTTTTTCACTTGCCGACATATCTATGGAACATTCTTAAGTTTTCTATATACCGAATTAAAGATAATTTTACACTCTTTAAGATAGCATTGAAAAAAATTAGTTATATTTTAAATTTTAGTGTAGAATCGTCACGGGTTGGTTTTGCCGATGTTTTGATTTTTTTCACTTACCGACATATCTTTGGAACATTTTTAAGTTTTCTATGCACCAAATTAAACATAATTTTAATCTCTTTAAGATAACATTGAAAAAATTAGTTATATTTCATATTTTAGTGTAGAATCGTCACGAGTTAGTTTTGCCGATGTTTAGATTTTTCCATTTACCGACATATCTCTGGAACATTTTTAAGTTTTCTATACACTAAATTAAAGATAATTTTAAACTCTTTAAGATAGCATTGAACAAAATTAGTTATATCTCAAATTTTAGTGTAGAATCGTCACGAGTTAGTTCTGCCGATGTTTAGATTTTTTCACGTACCGACATATCTATGGAACATTTTTAAGTTTTCTATACACCAAATTAAAGATAATTTTACACTCTTTAAGATAGCATTGAAAAAAATTAGTTATATTTCAAATTTTAGTGTACAATCGTCACGGGTTGGATTTGCCGATGTTTTGATTTTTTCACTTGCCGACATATCTATGGAACATTTTTAAGTTTTCTATACACCAAATTAAAGATAATTTTACACTCTTTAAGATAGCTTTGAAAAAAATTAGTTATATTTTAAATTTTAGTGTAGAATCGTCACGGGTTGGTTTTGCCGATGTTTTGATTTTTTCACTTACCGACATATCTATGGAACATTTTTAAGTTTTCTATACACCAAATTAAAGATAATTTTACACTCTTTAAGATAGCTTTGAAAAAAATTAGTTATATTTTAAATTTTAGTGTAGAATCGTCACGGGTTGGTTTTGCCGATGTTTTGATTTTTTCACTTACCGACATATCTATGGAACATTTTTAAGTTTTCTATACACCAAATTAAAGATAATTTTACACTCTTTAAGATAGCGTTGAAAAAAATTAGTTATAATTCAAATTTTAGTGTAGAATCGTCACGGGTTGGTTTTGCCGATGTTTTGATTTTTTCACTTACCGACATATCTATGGAACATTTTTAAGTTTTCTATACACCAAATTAAAGATAATTTTAGACTCTTTAAGATAGCATTGAAAAAAATTAGTTATATTTCAAATTTTAGTGTAGAATCGTCACGGGTTGGTTCTGCCGATGTTTTGATTTTTTCACTTACCGACATATCTATGGAACATTTTTAAGTTTTCTATATACCGAATTAAAGATAATTTTACACTCTTTAAGATAGCATTGAAAAAAATTAGTTATATTTCAAATTTTAGTGTAGAATCGTCACGGGTTGGTTTTGCCGATGTTTTGATTTTTTCACGTACCGACATATCTATGTAACATTTTTAAGTTTTCTATACTCCAAATTAAAGATAATTTTACACTCTTTAAGATAGCGTTGAAAAAAATTAGTTATAATTCAAATTTTAGTGTAGAATCGTCACGGGTTGGTTTTGCCGATGTTTTGATTTTTTCACTTACCGACATATCTATGGAACATTTTTAAGTTTTCTATACACCAAATTAAAGATAATTTTACACTCTTTAAGATAGCTTTGAAAAAAATTAGTTATAATTCAAATTTTAGTGTAGAATCGTCACGGGTTGGTTTTGCCGATGTTTTGATTTTTTCACTTACCGACATATCTATGGAACATTTTTAAGTTTTCTATACACCAAATTAAAGATAATTTTACACTCTTTAAGATAGCGTTGAAAAAAATTAGTTATAATTCAAATTTTAGTGTAGAATCGTCACGGGTTGGTTTTGCCGATGTTTTGATTTTTTCACTTACCGACATATCTATGGAACATTTTTAAGTTTTCTATACACCAAATTAAAGATAATTTTACATTCTTTAAGATAGCGTTGAAAAGAATTAGTTATATTTCAAATTTTAGTGTAGAATCGTCACGGGTTGGTTCTGCCGATGTTTTGATTTTTTCACTTACCGACATATCTATGGAACATTTTTAAGTTTTCTATACACCAAATTAAAGATAATTTTACACTCTTTAAGATAGCTTTGAAAAAAATTAGTTATATTTTAAATTTTAGTGTAGAATCGTCACGGGTCGGTTTTGCCGATGTTTAGATTTTTTGACTTACCGACATATCTATGGAACATTTTTAAGTTTTCTATACACCAAATTAAAGATAATTTTACATTCTTTAAGATAGCGTTGAGAAGAATTAGTTATATTTCAAATTTTAGTGTAGAATCGTCACGGGTTGGTTCTGCCGATGTTTTGATTTTTTCACTTACCGACATATCTATGGAACATTTTTAAGTTTTCTATACACCAAATTAAAGATAATTTTACACTCTTTAAGATAGCGTTGAAAAAAATTAGTTATAATTCAAATTTTAGTGTAGAATCGTCACGGGTTGGTTTTGCCGATGTTTTGATTTTTTCACTTACCGACATATCTATGGAACATTTTTAAGTTTTCTATACACCAAATTAAAGATAATTTTACACTCTTTAAGATAGCTTTGAAAAAAATTAGTTATATTTTAAATTTTAGTGTAGAATCGTCACGGGTCGGTTTTGCCGATGTTTAGATTTTTTGACTTACCGACATATCTATGGAACATTTTTAAGTTTTCTATACACCAAATTAAAGATAATTTTACATTCTTTAAGATAGCGTTGAAAAAAATTAGTTATATTTCAAATTTTAGTGTAGAATCGTCACGGGTTGGTTCTGCCGATGTTTTGATTTTTTCACTTACCGACATATCTATGGAACATTTTTAAGTTTTCTATATACCGAATTAAAGATAATTTTACACTCTTTAAGATAGCATTGAAAAAAATTAGTTATATTTTAAATTTTAGTGTAGAATCGTCACGGGTTGGTTTTGCCGATGTTTTGATTTTTTCACTTACCGACATATCTATGGAACATTTTTAAGTTTTCTATACACCAAATTAAAGATAATTTTACACTCTTTAAGATAGCGTTGAAAAAAATTAGTTATAATTCAAATTTTAGTGTAGAATCGTCACGGGTTGGTTTTGCCGATGTTTTGATTTTTTCACTTACCGACATATCTATGGAACATTTTTAAGTTTTCTATACACCAAATTAAAGATAATTTTACACTCTTTAAGATAGCTTTGAAAAAAATTAGTTATAATTCAAATTTTAGTGTAGAATCGTCACGGGTTGGTTTTGCCGATGTTTTGATTTTTTCACTTACCGACATATCTATGGAACATTTTTAAGTTTTCTATATACCAAATTAAAGATAATTTTACACTCTTTAAGATAGCTTGAAAAAAATTAGTTATATTTCAAATTTTAGTGTAGAATCGTCACGGGTTGGTTTTGCCGATGTTTTGATTTTTTCACTTACCGACATATCTATGGAACATTTTTAAGTTTTCTATACACCAAACTAAAGATAATTCTACACTCTTTAAGATAGCTTTGAAAAAAATTAGTTATATTTTAAATTTTAGTGTAGAATCGTCACGGGTTGGTTTTGCCGATGTTTTGATTTTTTCACTTACCGACATATCTATGGAACATTTTAAAGTTTTCTATATACCAAATTAAAGATAATTTTACATTCTTTAAGATAGCGTTGAAAAAAATTAGTTATATTTCAAATTTTAGTGTAGAATCGTCACGGGTTGGTTTTGCCGATGTTTTGATTTTTTCACTTACCGACATATCTATGGAACATTTTTAAGTTTTCTATATACCAAATTAAAGATAATTTTACACTCTTTAAGATAGCTTTGAAAAAAATTAATTATAATTCAAATTTTAGTGTAGAATCGTCACGGGTTGGTTCTGCCAATGTTTTGATTTTTTTCACTTACCGGCATATCTTTGGAACATTTTTAAGTTTTCTATACACCAAATTAAAGATAATTTTACACTCTTTAAGATAGCTTTGAAAAAAATTAGTTATAATTCAAATTTTAGTGTAGAATCGTCACGGGTTGGTTTTGCCGATGTTTTGATTTTTTCACTTACCGACATATCTATGGAACATTTTTAAGTTTTCTATATACCAAATTAAAGATAATTTTACATTCTTTAAGATAGCGTTGAAAAAAATTAGTTATATTTCAAATTTTAGTGTAGAATCGTTACGGGTTGGTTTTGCCGATGTTTTGATTTTTTCACTTACCGACATATCTATTGAACATTTTTAAGTTTTCTATATACCAAATTAAAGATAATTTTACATTCTTTACGATACAGTTGAAAAAAATTAGTTATATTTCAAATTTTAGTGTAGAATCGTCACGGGTTGGTTTTGCCGATGTTTTGATTTTTTCACGTACCGATATATCTATGGAATATTTTTAAGTTTTCTATATACCAAATTAAAGATAATTTTACACTCTTTATGATAGCGTTGAAAAAAATTAGTTATATTTCAAATTTTAGTGTAGAATCGTCACGGGTTGGTTTTGCCGATGTTTTGATTTTTTCACTTACCGACATATCTATGGAACATTTTTAAGTTTTCTATACACCAAATTAAAGATAATTTTAAACTCTTTAAGATAGCATTGAAAAAAATTGGTTATATTTCAAATTTTAGTGTAGAATTGTCACGGGTTGGTTTTGCCGATGTTTTGATTTGTTCACTTACCGACATATCTATGGAACATTTTTAAGTTTTCTATACACCAAATTAAAGATAATTTTACACTTTTTAAGATAGCGTTGAAAAAAATTAGTTATAATTCAAATTTTAGTGTAGAATCGTCACGGGTTGGTTTTGCCGATGTTTTGATTTTTTCACTTACCGACATATCTATGGAACATTTTTAAGTTTTCTATACACCAAATAAAAGATAATTTTACACTCTTTAAGATAGCTTTGAAAAAAATTAGTTATATTTTAAATTTTAGTGTAGAATCGTCACGGGTTGGATTTGCCGATGTTTTGATTTTTTCACTTGCCGACATATCTATGGAACATTTTTAAGTTTTCTATATACCAAATTAAAGATAATTTTAAACTCTATAAGATAGCATTGAAAAAAATTAGTTATATTTCAAAGTTTAGTGTAGAATCGTCACGGGTTGGTTTTGCTGATGTTTTGTTTTTTTCACTTACCGACATATCTATGGAACATTTTTAAGTTTTCTATACAAAAAATTAAAGATAATTTTAAACTCTTTAAGCTAGCATTGAAAAAAATTAGTTATATTTCAAATTTTAGTGTAGAATCGTCACGGGTTAGTTTTGCCGATGTTTAGATTTTTTCATGTACCGACATATCTATGGAACATTTTTAAGTTTTCTATACACCAAATTAAAGATAATTTTACACTCTTTAAGATAGCGTTGAAAAAAAAATTGGTTATATTTCAAATTTTAGTGTAGAATCGTCACGGGTTGGTTTTGGAGATGTTTTGATTTTTTCACGTACCGACATACCTATGGAACATTTTTAAGTTTTCTATACACCAAATTAAAGATAATTTTACACTCTTTAAGATAGCGTTGAAAAAAATTAGTTATAATTCAAATTTTAGTGTAGAATCGTCACGGGTTGGTTTTGCCGATGTTTTGATTTTTTCACTTACCGACATATCTATGGAACATTTTTAAGTTTTCTATACACCAAATTAAAGATAATTTTACACTCTTTAAGATAGCGTTGAAAAAAATTAGTTATAATTCAAATTTTAGTGTAGAATCGTCACGGGTTGGTTTTGCCGATGTTTTGATTTTTTCACTTACCGACATATCTATGGAACATTTTTAAGTTTTCTATACACCAAATTAAAGATAATTTTATACTCTTTAAGATAGCTTTGAAAAAAATTACTTATATCTCAAATTTTATTGTAGAATCGTCACGGGTTGGTTTTGCCGATGTTTTGATTTGTTCACTTACCGACATATCTATGGAACATTTTTAAGTTTTCTATACACCAAATTAAAGATAATTTTAAACTCTTTAAGATAGCATTGAAAAAAATTGGTTATATTTCAAATTTTAGTGTAGAATCGTCACGGGTTGGTTTTGCCGATGTTTTGATTTTTTCACTTACCGACATATCTATGGAACATTTTTAAGTTTTCTATATACCATATTAAAGATAATTTTAAACTCTATAAGATAGCATTGAAAAAAATTAGTTATATTTCAAATTTTAGTGTAGAATCGTCACGGGTTGGTTTTGCCGATGTTTTGATTTTTTCACTTACCGACATATCTATGGAACATTTTTAAGTTCTCTATACACCAAATTAAAGATAATTTTAAACTCTTTAAGATAGCATTGAAAAAAATTAGTTATATTTCAAATATTAGTGTAGAATTGTCATGAGTTGGTTTTGCCGATGTTTAAATTTTTTTACTTACCGACATATCTATGGAACATTTTTAAGTTTTCTATATACCGAATTAAAGATAATTTTACACTCTTTAAGATAGCGTTGAAAAAAATTAGTTATAATTCAAATTTTAGTGTAGAATCGTCACGGGTTGGTTTTGCCGATGTTTTGATTTTTTCACTTACCGACATATCTATGGAACATTTTTAAGTTTTCTATACACCAAATTAAAGATAATTTTATACTCTTTAAGATAGCTTTGAAAAAAATTACTTATATCTCAAATTTTATTGTAGAATCGTCACGGGTTGGTTTTGCCGATGTTTTGATTTGTTCACTTACCGACATATCTATGGAACATTTTTAAGTTTTCTATACACCAAATTAAAGATAATTTTAAACTCTTTAAGATAGCATTGAAAAAAATTGGTTATATTTCAAATTTTAGTGTAGAATCGTCACGGGTTGGTTTTGCCGATGTTTTGATTTTTTCACTTACCGACATATCTATGGAACATTTTTAAGTTTTCTATATACCATATTAAAGATAATTTTAAACTCTATAAGATAGCATTGAAAAAAATTAGTTATATTTCAAATTTTAGTGTAGAATCGTCACGGGTTGGTTTTGCCGATGTTTTGATTTTTTCACTTACCGACATATCTATGGAACATTTTTAAGTTCTCTATACACCAAATTAAAGATAATTTTAAACTCTTTAAGATAGCATTGAAAAAAATTAGTTATATTTCAAATATTAGTGTAGAATTGTCATGAGTTGGTTTTGCCGATGTTTAAATTTTTTTACTTACCGACATATCTATGGAACATTTTTAAGTTTTCTATATACCGAATTAAAGATAATTTTACACTCTTTAAGATAGCATTGAAAAAAATTAGTTATATTTCAAATTTTAGTGTAGAATCGTCACGGGTTTGTTTTGCCGATGTTTTGATTTTTTCACTTACCGACATATCTATGGAACATTTTTAAGTTTTCTATATACCAAATTAAAGATAATTTTAAACTCTATAAGATAGCATTGAAAAAAATTAGTTATATTTCAAAGTTTAGTGTAGAATCGTCACGGGTAGGTTTTGCCGATGTTTTGATTTTTTCAGTTACCGACATATCTATGGAACATTTTTAAGTTTTCTATACACCGAATGAAAGATAATTTTAAACTCTTTAAGATAGAATTGAAAAAAATGAGTTATATTTCAAATTTTAGTGTAGAATCGTCACAGGTTAGTTTTGCCGATGTTTTGATTTTTTCACTTACCGACATATCTATGGGAAATGTCAATATATCGAGAAATATAAAAAAGCCGAAAAATTTTATACAAAATTAAATAGGTCATGTAATTCGGAAAGTCGTGTGGTGCCCACACTAGATGTTTTCGTTGGACGTTACAGATTACCATATGAGTTCACGAGGTACGACATTTGTAAGTAACTACAAACATTTTTTGTTTTTTTTTTCAAATATTTATTATATATATATTTATATGTTTGTTTATATAATAAAAGTATGTTTCATGAATCATGTGGTAAGTTGTTACAACCATCAGTACTACACGTCGCGCAATATTGCATTGTGGCATTCATCTCACTTTCTTGGACTGTTTGTTCTGTTTTTTCACAGTATCGGCTACATGTGATTCCATCCAATTCAGCACAATCACGCACATACGATTTTTCACCCGACTCCGTCCATTGAACATCATAGCAACACCCACTCGGGCATGTGGTAAGGGCTGATTCTGTAGATAACTCATAACAGTTCAAGCAATTATAACATCTAATAGGTGTGGCTGTTGTTTTTAAGGTTTGTTCGTTGCAATTTGTTTGACTACAGGTCTTACAGTGGCTAATATCGCCTGTATTTTTGTACTGACTTTTTAGATGACTGCAGTAGTTTTTGCAAGGATTACTTGGGAATGTTGCCGCGCACGATCTTTTAGCGAGACGAATTCCAGTTGGTAGAGTAAATAGAGTTGAATAGCAGCAGTTTGATTTGCATGGGATTGAGTTGGTTGAAGGGGTTGCACAGTTATCACAATGGTAACAGTTAATTGTGTGCAAGTTTGATTTGTGTTTAGGCATTGCGACTTTATCTGTATTGCAATCATTTGTGGAGCATGTACTGCAATAGTCTATTTCCCCCGTTTTCAAAGTATTAGATAGTTCATTGCAATACGTTGCACATGGAAATGCTTTAAAACATCCTCTTCTAATATCTATATAGCCATTTTCATTCCATGATAGTGTATAGCAGCAATATGTTGAACAACTAATTTTGTTTGTATTGGTAGATAAATTATAACATCCTACACATTCATAACAATTGATTGGTGGTAGAAATCTCCTTTTGTTGTCTTTTTCGGGAAAATGTTCTGTGTTGCATTTGTTGGTACTGCATGTCTCACAAAAGTGTATTATGCCATGGTTAAGATTCTTACAGTACTCTTGACAAAGCTGTCCATTTAATTCAGCACAGTATCGCTCAACATGTTCAGTAGCATCACTCCAATATAGAAAAACACAACAACCACTATCGCAATCTTTAATAGTAGTGGTGTTGTCTACTGAGTAACATCCATCACAGTCATAACATTGATTGGTGTTGGTGGGATTATAAATGTTGTTATTACATTCATCTCCTGCCATATCCTGGCATGTATGACATAAAGCTGTGCATCTTGTTTTTAGGATCTTACACGTATCCTCACAAGGTTTCTTAGTGGCACAACCTCTTTCAACTAATAAACCCCTAGGTTTGCACTTTTGCGTAAAATGAACATAACAACAAAGTGGTGAACTACAAACGACTGTAGGTGTTTGACTACTAACAGCACTGCAATTAACACAACTATAACAATTAATCGCTGTTAGTTCTGGCTCAACAGCACCCAGGTATTTATTATTATTACAACGATTTGTCGTGCAGGTTATACAATAATCAAAAGACCCATTGGTGTGTTGCTGCCAGTGGTTCAATTGCTCATAAGCACACGTGCGGTTGGCGATGGGTTTGCCGCAACCTCGTACAGCAAAAACCGGTTGAATAGCTCTTTCTTTCAACAGAGATATGTAACAACTTTTAGGCTTCCTACACTGAACTGTAAATGTTGAATCAGTCACAGTATTACAGTTGCGACATTTATAACACTCCCAAGTATCAGAACCTTGTTTACTAACAGCATTTGGTGCTTGAATAACCTTATTATTGCATTGACTTAAATCTCCTTCATTACATGTGAAACAATCTATAAACTCCCCTCTAGGATTAGCCCATAAAAACTTGTGACTAGCATCTGTGCAAGCGGTAGCACAATCGGGGTGATCCGAACAGTCTCTAACCACAAAAAAAGAATCATGATCCTGCATACTAGCTGTATAACAACATTTAGGTGAAGAACAAACAACTGTACTAGTAGTGTCATCAACTTCCAAACAATTATGACACTGGTAGCAAGCAATCTGGGTATATCTAAGAGTAGCAATTGGTTTTAGAGTTAAAAATGGATACGCATTGCACCTATCTGGATCATTCTGTCCACACGCAATACATTTGGAGACCGATCCGAATGGATGCGCCCATTTAAAATCGTTTTCAACATCTGTACAACTATCAAAACATGTACGACCTGGATGATACTTCGCGCAGCCCCTCAACACAAAAAACTTAACAGTAGGTATATTTTGTAAATAAGCTGTATAACAACAACCAGCAGCTCTGCAATCAACCGTAGCTGTATCAATAGCCACCCTATTACAATACTTGCATTCGTAACACTTAATAGAACCATCATCAATCGCAGGTTCTTTAGGTGGATAAAACGCACGATCATTGCAGTAATTCAGATCACCAGATTTGCACTGTCCGCAAACATGCAGCCGCCCTAACGGATATTTAGCATTGTGTTGTTGATCAACATACAGACACGCGTCCTCACAAGTCTGTAAGTGTTTCAGCCTGACACATCCTCGTACTGCAAACAATGCTTGAGTCGCATTAGTGGTTAAAAGGGCATTATAACAGCAACGACTGCCCCTACATTCAACCACCCCCGTCAAACTACCAATAGTATCACAATTTTGGTTACACGAGTAACATAAAATCTTTTCAGGTTCAAACCTCGGCGGTGGGGTATATACAGTAACTTCAGCATAATGTTTATAGTTGCACTCATGATGATCATTCTCCATACACGTACTACATGTATTATTTTCAATAGAATAATGTTTTCCAACCTCTACACACGTTAAATTACACGCAACATCAGTATCCCATTCAGCGCAACCCCTCTCCGCATAAAACCCATCCACATGCTCAATCTTAACCGAATAGCAGCATTGTGGATGGCGACAACGCACATTCGGGGTCGTACTGTTAACACTGTTACACCTACTACATTTATAACATCTAATAATAGTCTCTTTTGTACGAACAGGCACGGAAAGTAACTCAAATTTAGGATAATTACAATTATCCCGCTCACCCTTTCTGCACTTGATACAAACAAGCATCTTACCATCAGGATACTTAAGCGCGTGGGTTTTACTAAAATCCTCGCAAGTATTATCGCATGAACCCAGCCCCATCATACAACCTCGTACAGCAAAAAACGGCCTGTAATGGTGATCCTTAACAACCGCTCTATAACAACACCTCTCATCAGCACATTCAACCCGGCTAGTATTCTCTGTAACCTCATTACAGCCACGACACGAAAAACAAGAAATTGGTATATTGTTTATAAACATCGGTCTGTTATTGCAACCAGAGCGGGCGTCCTCATCGCATGTTTTACAACCATCAACCATACCACTAACCATATATCTTTTAAATTTGTGTATCATGTTTTTACACGCATTTTCGCAGTCTTTACCGCAATCTCTTACTATATAACTAAGGCTGTTGTGGGTATCTCTCACTTGGGCTGTGTAGCAACATTTGGGTGAACTACAACTGATTGCAGGGGTGTTATGTAGGATTTTGCTGCAGTTGCGGCATTGGAAACATTTAAATGCTGCGTCTATTTGCTCGATATAACCTGCATACGGTTACTGTTATAGATTTTAAATAAAATGTTGAAATATAACTTACAGATGATTAGTATGATGTACAGGTGGAATTTATTACACATGTTGACTGACAAGTTGTCATAATTATTCATTGTCATTTTAACTGTATCAAAATCGGACCTGTGTGGTAATGCCCATGACTTAAGGTCGTTTTAGAAAAGACAATTTCTTAGCTCAAAAGTTGTTCAAGAAATGAATTCATATATTCTCCTCCCATACAATTGTCCTTAACAAATAGAACGCGTTATATTTTTCCATTCAATCTACCAACCAATTCAATATTTCATATAATTTGCTGTATAATACGAGATAATTTAGATTGGCTAACTTCTGAGTCAAGAAATTGTCTTGTCTAAAACGACCTTTAAACTCGAGTAGTATACAGGCCTATAAATTCGGGCCTGTATACTAATGTCGAGTACAAGCCGTGGGCATTACGATGCTTCCACCTTGAACAGGCGGAAATTAAAGTGGTCATTCCTGATAATTGTTTATACCTCTATAAGTTATTATGTTATCAATGCTCGGCGTCGACGGGGTTTAAAAAGTTAAACACAAATATCGGTTTCAAATCGATAGTCGGATAATATGAATCAGTCCTCCGAGTCTTGGTGAGGGAGAACTGACTGCCGTTTAGGGGTGCGTGCGCGTTATTTATAGGGGCGAATAGGCCCACTACTCTCAGCATCCACTGACGAGGCGCACGCAGCCCGAATTTTCCTACTCTGACTGAGCGTGGAGTAACGGTAAGCCGAAACCGTAACAATTAGGCCCCATTTATTTTTTTCTTGTACATCATTAAAGAGTATGAAAAGTGGCCATGAAAATGTGTTTTTAGTTTTTCGATATCATTTGAAATGAAAAAGTTATAACGAATACACGAAAATGCTATCTTTTTCAGCTTTGGTTTTCTCATATCTTATAGACTATGAAAGATATGTATTTTTTTCTTTTATATCATTAAAGAGTATGAGAAGTGGCCATGAAAATATGTTTTTAGTTTTTCGATATCATTTGAAATGAAAAAGTTATAACGAATACACGAAAATGCTATCTTTTTGAGTTTTGGTTTTCTCATATCTTATAGACTATGGAAGATATGTATTTTTTTCTTTTATATCATTAAAGAGTATGAAAAGTGGCCATGAAAATATGTTTTTAGTTTTTCGATATCATTTGAAATGAAAAAGTTATAACGAATACACGAAAATGCTATCTTTTTTAGTTTTGGTTTTCTCATATCTTATAGACTATGGAAGATATTTATTTTTTTCTTTTATATCATTAAAGAGTATGAAAAGTGGCCATAAAAATGTGTTTTTAGTTTTTCGATATCATTTGAAATGAAAAAGTTAAAACGAATACACGAAAATGCTATCTTTTTGAGTTTTGGTTTTCTCATATCTTATAGACTATAGAAGATAAGTATTTTTTTCTTTTATATCATTAAAGAGTATGAAAAGTAGCCATGAAAATGTGTTTTTAGTTTTTCGATATAATTTGAAATGAAAAAGTTATAATGATTACACGAAAATGCTATCTTTTTGAGTTTTGGTTTTCTCATATCTTATAGACTAAGGAAGATATGTATTTTTTTCTTTTATATCATTAAAGAGTATGAAAAGTGGCCATGAAAATGTGTTTTTAGTTTTTCGATATCATTGGGAATGAAAAAGTTATAACGAATAAAGGAAAATGCTATCTTTCTGAGTTTTGGTTTTCTCATATCTTATAGACTATGGAAGATATGTATTTTTTTCTTTTATACCATTAAAGAGTATGAAAAGTGGCCATGAAAATGTGTTTTTAGTTTTTCGATATCATTGGAAATGAAAAAGTTATAACGAATACACGAAAATGCTATATTTTTGAGTTTTGGTTTTCTCATATCTTATAGACTAAGGAAGATATGTAATTTTTTCTTTCGGATTATTAAAGAGTATGAAAAGTGGCCACGAAAATGTGTTTTTAGTTTTTCAATATCACTTGAAATGAAAAAGTTATAATGAATACACGAAAATGCTATCTTTTTGAGTTTTGGTTTTCTCATATCTTATAGAATAAGGATGATATGTATATTTTTCTTTTGGATTAAAGAGTGAAAAGTGGCCATGAAAATGTGTTTTTAGTTTTTCGATATCGTTTAAAATGGAAAAGTTATAACGAATATACGAAAATGCTATCTTTTTGAGATTTGGTTTTCTCATATCTTATAGACCATGGAAGATATGTATTTTTTTCTTTTGGATTATTAAAGAGTATGAAAAGTGGCCATGAAAATGTGTTTTTAGTTTTTCGATATCATTGGAAATGAAAAAGTTATAACGAATACACGAAAATGCTATCTTTTTGAGTTTTGGTTTTCTCATATCTTATAGAATAAGGATGATATGTATATTTTTCTTTTGGATTATTAAAGAGTATGAAAAGTGGCCATGAAAATGAGTTTTTAGTTTTTCGATATCATTTGAAATGAAAAAGTTATAACGAATACACGAAAATGCTATGTTTTTGAGTTTTGGTTTTCTCATATCTTATAGACTGTGGAAGATATGTATTTATTTCTTTTATATCATTAAAGAGTATGAAAAGTGGCCATGAAAATGTGTTTTTAGTTTTTCGATATCATTGGAAATGAAAAAGTTATAATGAATACACAAAAATGCTATATTTTTGAGTTTTGGTTTTCTCATATCTTATAGACTATGGAAGATATGTATTTTTTTCTTTTAAGTCATTAAAGAGTATGAAAAGTGGCCATGAAAATGTGTTTTTAGTTTTTCGATATCATTGGAAATGAAAAAGTTATAACGAATACACGAAAATGCTATCTTTTTGAGATTTGGTTTTCTCATATCTTATAGACTATGGAAGATATGTATTTTTTTCTTTTATATCATTAAAGAGTATGAAAAGTGGCCATGAAAATGTGTTTTTAGTTTTTCGATATCATTGGGAATGAAAAAGTTATAACGAATAAAGGAAAATGCTATCTTTTTGAGTTTTGGTTTTCTCATATCTTATAGACTATGAAAGATATGTATTTTTTTCTTTTATACCATTAAAGAGTATGAAAAGTGGCCATGAAAATGTGTTTTTAGTTTTTCGATATCATTGGAAATGAAAAAGTTATAACGAATACACGAAAATGCTATCTTTTTGAGTTTTGGTTTTCTCATATCTTATAGACTAAGGAAGATATGTATTTTTTTCTTTCGGATTATTAAAGAGTATGAAAAGTGGCCATGAAAATGTGTTTTTAGTTTTTCAATATCACTTGAAATGAAAAAGTTATAATGAATACACGAAAATGCTATCTTTTTGAGTTTTGGTTTTCTCATATCTTATAGAATAAGGATGATATGTATATTTTTCTTTTGGATTATTAAAGAGTGAAAAGTGGCCATGAAAATGTGTTTTTAGTTTTTCGATATCGTTTAAAATGGAAAAGTTATAACGAATATACGAAAATGCTATCTTTTTGAGATTTGGTTTTCTCATATCTTATAGACCATGGAAGATATGTATTTTTTTCTTTTGGATTATTAAAGAGTATGAAAAGTGGCCATGAAAATGTGTTTTTAGTTTTTCGATATCATTGGAAATGAAAAAGTTATAACGAATACACGAAAATGCTATCTTTTTGAGTTTTGGTTTTCTCATATCTTATAGAATAAGGATGATATGTATATTTTTCTTTTGGATTATTAAAGAGTGAAAAGTGGCCATGAAAATGTGTTTTTAGTTTTTCGATATCGTTTAAAATGGAAAAGTTATAACGAATATACGAAAATGCTATCTTTTTGAGATTTGGTTTTCTCATATCTTATAGACCATGGAAGATATGTATTTTTTTCTTTTAAATCATTAAAGAGTATGAAAAGTGGCTATGAAAATGTGTTTTTAGTTTTTCGATATCATTCGAAATGAAAAAGTTATAACGAATACACGAGAATGCTATCTTTTTGAGTTTTGGTTTTATCATATCTTATAGACTAAGCATGATATGTATTTTTTTCTTTCGGATTATTAAAGAGTATGAAAAGTGGCCATGAAAATGTGTTTTTAGTTTTTCAATATCATTTGAAATTAAAAAGTTATAACGAATACACGAAAATGCTATCTTCTTGAGTTTTGGTTTTCTTATATCTTATAGACTAAAGAAGATATGTATTATTTTCTTTTATATCATTAAAGAGTATGAAAAGTGGCCATAAAAATGTGTTTTTAGTTTTTCAATATCACTAGAAATGAAAAAGTTATAACGAATACACGAGAATGCTATCTTTTTGAGTTTTGGTTTTCTCATATCTTATAGACTAAGGATGATATGTATTTTTTTCTTTTGGATTATTAAAGAGTATGAAAAGTGGCCATGAAAATGTGTTTTTAGTTTTTTGATATCATTTGAAATGAAAAAGGTATAACGAATACACGAAAATGCTACCTTTTTGAGTTTTGGTTTTATCATATCTTATAGACTAAGCATGATATGTATTTTTTTCTTTCGGATTATTAAAGAGTATGAAAAGTGGCCATAAAAATGTGTTTTTAGTTTTTCAATATCATTTGAAATTAAAAAGTTATAACGAATACAGGAAAATGCTATCTTCTTGAGTTTTCGTTTTCTTATATCTTATAGACTAAAGAAGATATGTATTATTTTCTTTTATATCATTAAACAGTATGAAAAGTGGCCATGAAAATGTGTTTTTAGTTTTTCGATATCATTGGAAATGAAAAATTTATAACGAATAAACGAAAATGCTATCTTTTTGAGTTTTGGTTTTCTCATATCTTATAGACTAAGCATGATATGTATTTTTTTCTTTCGGATTATTAAAGAGTATGAAAAGTGGCCATGAAAATGTGTTTTTAGTTTTTCAATATCATTTGAAATTAAAAAGTTATAACGAATACACGAAAATGCTATCTTCTTGAGTTTTGGTTTTCTTATATCTTATAGACTAAAGAAGATATGTATTATTTTCTTTTATATCATTAAACAGTATGAAAAGTGGCCATGAAAATGTGTTTTTAGTTTTTCGATATCATTGGAAATGAAAAAGTTATAACGAATACAAGAAAATGCTATCTTTTTGAGTTTTGGTTTCTCATATCTTATAGACTATGGAAGATATGTATTTTTTTCTTTTATATCATTAAAGAGTATGAAAAGTGGCCATGATAATGTGTTTTTAGTTTTTCGATATCATTGGAAATGAAAAAGTTATAACGAATGCACGAAAATGCTATCTTTTTGAATTTTGGTTTTCTCGTATCTTATAGACTAAGAATGATATGTAATTTTGTCTTTTGGATTATTAAAGAGTGCGAAAAGTGGCCATGAAAATGTGTTTTTAGTTTTTCAATATCATTTGAAATAAAAAAGTTATAATGAAAACACGAAAATGCTATCTTTTTGAGTTTTGGTTTTCTCATATCTTATAGACTATGGAAGATATGTATTTTTTTCTTTTAGATCATTAAAGAGTATGAAAAGTGGCCATGAAAATGTGTTTTTAGTTTTTCGATATCATTTGAAATGAAAAAGTTATAACGAAAACACGAAAATGCTATCTTTTTGAGTTTTGGTTTTCTCATATCTTATAGACTATGGAAGATATGTATTTTTTTATTTTATATCATTAAAGAGTATGAAAAGTGGCTATGAAAATGGGTTTTTAGTTTTTCGATATCATTTGAAATGAAAAAGTTATAACGAATACACGAAAATGCTATCTTTTTGAGTTTTGGTTTTCTCATATCTTATAGACTATGGAAGATATGTATTTTTTTCTTTTAAATCATTAAAGAGTATGAAAAGTGGCCATGAAAATGTGTTTTTAGTTTTTCGATATCATTGGAAATGAAAAAGTTATAACGAATACACGAAAATGCTATCTTTTTGAGTTTTGGTTTTCTAATATCTAATAGACTAAGGAAGATATGTATTTTTTTCTTTTAAATCATTAAAGAGTATAAAAAGTGGCCATGAAAATGTGTTTTTAGTTTTTCGATATCTTTTGAAATGAAAAAGTTATAACGAATACACGAAAATGCTATCTTTTTCAGCTTTGGTTTTCTCATATCTTATAGACTATGAAAGATATGTATTTTTTTCTTTTATATCATTAAAGAGTATGAAAAGTGGCCATGAAAATGTGTTTTTATTTTTTTTATATCATTTGAAATGAAAAAGTTACAATACAGTAGAGCAAATGTGATACCACAGGCACAGTTTTGACAAAGGGAACGCACTTTTGGCAGAACAACTACCCTGAAAACAATTATCACGGGTAACCAAACCCCCAGTGGAAGCGCGAGGCCAACAAGACCCACTGCAGATGATTTGTAACTCGCAGCAGAAATAACAAAAAACATAAAATAAGATGGGCTATAAATATAGAATATATTGGATATACTCAGTCCTACTACAGAAAGGACAGGACATTCCCGTCTCTCACCTTTGTAAAATATTAAGAGCTAACATAGCTTGGAAATACACACCGCACGTCTGGCGTAAGGCCAAAGTCTTCCTACCAAAGGTGGAAAGAACTAACGACCACACACACCAAGTCATATAGAGCCACATCGTTATTGAAACAGAGGCAAGATCTGTAAGCCACTTGAAGTTCAAGCATTCATTAGCGAACAGAACAGGGCGAACTACCTAGAGCTATAAACCCTATAATGGGCATGACCCTAGACAGCATGACAACTAAATACAACTTAGGACAGGAATACTAGGTCGTAATATCAGGGTCTACTCAAATGGCCCACCCGTCAAAACAATTTTCATCTGGTTCACAGACGGCTCTCAAATAGTGGAAGGAACAGGATTTGGTATCTTCATCTCAACGTCAACCCGAAGACAACTATTGTATATAAGTCTGGGCAACGTGTTTCCTCCTCAAGACTCTAGAAAAACTTATAGACAGAAACATTAGGGATGGTACACTGAGACGCAACCCCAATCGGTAATACCCATACCAGCCGAGAAAGTCTCGACCCATTCGTTCCGTAAATATTTTCTATTTTCTTCACCATTTACAATTGAATCAGTAGTTTGAAGAAGGGGAAGGATTCAAAAATCAAATTTGTTGGAAATTGAAGCAGAGCTAAAATTTCTGCATGAATCAATTTTCAAGATTAACAACATTATTATTTAGGTTTGGTAACGCAGTAACCTTATCCCGTTCTTGTATTGGCTAAATATAATACGGGTTGTTGGGAATTAATTATTATTATTTAATATAATTCTATAATTATTTTGTTTTCTTCTTCAAACTACAACTACTACAGTACTAATATGCTAATTTTCGCGATTTTTTTTTATTATAACAACATCATACCAATAGCGACAATAATTCAATCGTTATTATGTATTGGAATGTCGTTGTCATAATACTTTTTTTTCGCGAATATTGGCATATTAGTAGATCCGCGGGATTAACATTCGACATCAAAAATAATGATTCTATTCTGATTTTCTCGCAAAAACGTCCAATATGTATGAGAGCCAAACATTTTCGCCATGCGAAATTTATTCAGCGGATTGTAGCCATTCATAATAATGGTAGCAAGCGGCCAGAGCTGAAACAAACGTCCCATCCATCGGCCACTCTGAAATAAAGTTGCAAACAGGATGATTTATCATAGCCAAGTCCACAATACCGGAACCGCGCCGGCTTCGATTATTTGCATTTACCCCGCAATAAAGCTGGCAGCGGGCGCGTTTCCGCGTGCAGCCGCCTCGCTGCCGCCGCCGCCGTCATCCCAGAAGGGCCCAGTCATCGTCCGAAATCCGCCGAAAATTATCCCCCAACTCGCACAGAAAAACATCATTACATAACGAATCGATCATGCGATTGTACGATTCAAACAAAACACACATACACACACACACTCGTGGCGATTTGAACTTTTGAACTTTCATGAACTTGTAGTTTTAAAGTATTTATGAAGTATTAGCATGTCGGGCTTCGATTGCTTCAATCGGCCCCTGCTGCAACCTATGCATATTGTATGCGCCCGTAATTACACAAGTATGCGTATCGATCCGGAACCGGCCTAACCCGCCGCCCCCCGGCCGGCGAGTGTGTGTATGTGTGTGTATATCGCCAATCCGGATAATGTTGTCGCGCGAGACGGTTTAACAATTCCATCAATCGCACGGACTGGGTGGATTCCGAGCAATCCAAGGATTGCGCTAGATGCTGCCGTAAACCAAAGCGTCCCCCGCAGTAGCGGAGCAGCGATTTATTTGTTTGTACATTACTCGTTTGCAAAATGAGATTTCGGGTGGAACAGTATTTAGTGCCTTACTATCAGATTTGTTGGACAATCAGTCATTTTGATCTTATTTTGAGAGATTAATTTATAAGTTAAATGATAACTAAAATGATTTACTGCGTCTTGTATTAGGCTCGAAATTTAAAGCTTTAAAAACACGTTTTTGTATATATATATATATATATATATATATATATATATATATATATATATATATATATATATATATATATATAACCCTTTAAATTTCGTAACAATTGCTTGAAATTACCAATTCAAAAACGCACTTTTCGAGCTTTATCTCAGGAAGTGTTTGTCGCACTGACTTCTAGTTTGTGTTTTTGGATTCAGGGGATGGCTTTCCATACGAGAGCAGTATTATCCTCATTGTACCTCCATTACTTTTAACGGAAAACGCGATTAACCGAGAAATTATCCAAGGGATAGCCATTTTTTTTTAAGAAAAATCAAAAATTTTAAAATCGAAAAACTAATAATACATTTTCATGGCCACTTTTCATACTCTTTAATGATCCAAAAGAAAAAAATACATATCTTCCTTAGTCTATAAGATATTTGAAAACCAAAACTCAAAAAGATAGCATTTTCGTGTATTCGTTATAACTTTTTCATTTCAAATGATATTGAAAAACTAAAAACACATTTTCATGGCCACTTTTCATACTCTTTAATAATATAAAAGAAAAAAATAGATATCTTCTATAGTCTATAAGATATGAGAAAACCAAAACTCAAAAAGATAGCATTATCGTGTATTCGTTATAACTTTTTCATTTCCAATGATATCGAAAAACTAAAAACACATTTTCATGGCCTCTTTTCATACTCTTTAATGATATAAAAGAAAAAAATAGATATCTTCTATAGTCTATAAGATATGAGAAAACCAAAACTCAAAAAGATAGCATTCTCGTGTATTCGTTATAACTTTTTAATTTCCAATGATATCGAAAAACTAAAAACACATTTTCATGGCCACTTTTCATACTCTTTAATGATATAAAAGAAAAAAATACATATCTTCTATAGTCTATAAAATATGAGAAAACCAAAACTCAAAAAGATAGCATTATCGTGTATTCGTTATAACTTTTTCATTTCCAATGATATCGAAAAACTAAAAACACATTTTCATGGCCACTTTTCATACTCTTTAATAATATATAAGAAAAAAATAGATATCTTCTATAGTCTATAAGATATGAGAAAACCAAAACTCAAAAAGATAGCATTTTCGTGTATTCGTTATAACTTTTTCATTTCCAATGATATCGAAAAACTAAAAACACATTTTCATGGCCACTTTTCATAGTCTTTAATAATATAAAAGAAAAAAATACATATCTTCCATAGTCTATAAGATATGAGAAAACCAAAATTCAAAAAGATAGCATTTTCGTGTATTCGTTATAACTTTTTCATTTCCAATGATATCGAAAAACTAAAAACACATTTTCAAGGCCACTTTTCATACTCTTTAATGATATAAAAGAAAAAAATACATATCTTCCATAGTCTATAAGATATGAGAAAACCAAAACTCAAAAAGATAGCATTTTCGTGTATTCGTTATAACTTTTTCATTTCCAATGATATCGAAAAACTAAAAACACATTTTCATGGCCACTTTTCATACTCTTTAATGATCCAAAAGAAAAAATACATATCTTCCTTAGTCTATAAGATATGAGAAAACCAAAACTCAAAAAGATAGCATTTTCGTGTATTCGTTATAACTTTTTCATTTCCAATGATATCGAATAACTAAAAACACATTTTCATGGCCACTTTTCATACTTTTTAATGATATAAAAGAAAAAAATACATATCTTCTTTAGTCTATAAGATATGAGAAAACCAAAACTCAAAAAGATAGCATTTTCGTGTATTCGTTATAACTTTTTCATTTCCAATGATATCGAAACACTAAAAACACATTTTCAAGGCCACTTTTCATACTCTTTAATGATATAAAAGAAAAAAATACATATCTTCCATAGTCTATAAGATATGAGAAAACCAAAACTCAAAAAGATAGCATTTTCGTGTATTCGTTATAACTTTTTCATTTCCAATGATATCGAAAAACTAAAAACACATTTTCATGGCCACTTTTCATACTCTTTAATGATTTAAAAGAAAAAAATACATATCATCCTTAGTCTATAAGATATGTGAAAACCAAAACTCAAAAAGATAGCATTTTCGTGTATTCGTTATAACTTTTTCATTTCCAATGATATCGAAAAACTAAAAACACATTTTCATGGCCACTTTTCATACTCTTTAATGATATAAAAGAAAAAAATACATATCTTCCATAGTCTATAAGATATGAGATAACCAAAACTCAAAAAGATAGCATTTTCGTATATTCGTTATATATTTTTCATTTCCAATGATATCGAAAAACTAAAAACACATTTTCATGGCCACTTTTCATACTCTTTAATGATATAAAAGAAAAAATACATATCTTCTATAGTCTAGAAGATATGACAAAATGAAAACTGAAAAATATAGCATTTTCGTGTATTCGTTATAACTTTTTCATTTCAAATGATATCGAAAAACTAAAAACACATTTTCATGGCCACTTTTCATACTCTTTAATAATATAAAAGAAAAAAATACATATGTTCTATAGTCTATAAGATATGAGAAAACCAAAACTCAAAAGATAGCATTTTCGTCTATTCGTTATAACTTTTTCATTTCTAATGATATCAAAAAACTAAAAACACATTTTCATGGCCACTTTTCATACTCTTTAATGATATAAATGATAAAAATACATATCTTCCTTAGTCTATAAGATATGAGAAAACCAAAACTCAAAAAGATAGCTTCGTATATTCGTTATATATTTTTCATTTCCAATGATATCGAAAAACTAAAAACACATTTTCATGGCCACTTTTCATACTCTTTAATGATATAAAAGAAAAAAAATACATATCTTCCATAGTCTATAAGATATGAGAAAATCAAAACTCAAAAAGATAGCATTTTATATATATATATATATATATATATATATATATATATATATATATATATTACCAATCAATACTCCTTTGGGTACTAATTAAAAATTCGAAAACCATTTGTGGATATCTCTTACCGTTTTTGCGTCACAACCCTTGAATTTTCATAAAATTGCTTGTAATTACCAATTCAAAAACGCCCTTTTCGAGCTGTATTTCAGTAAGTGTTCGTCGTACCGACTTTTAGTTAGTGTTATTGGATTCAGAGGATGGCTTTCCATACGAGAGCAGTATTATCCCCAATCTACCTCCATCACTTTTAACAGAAAACTAGATTAACCGAGAAATGATCCTAGGAGGTTTACTTTTAACGGGACGGTCGACACCTCTAACCTAGTTGGGTGTTTCGATTTTTTCTATGAGTTTTAGCTGTTCGAATACATAAAGTATTTTCCTGTAATTTATTGTTTATTTTTTAATTTCTTATGTTCTGTCAGTACAGACCTACTTTAAGTTAATTTCAATTTAATTGCACATAACAATTAAACATATAATTTTATTTTAACAATCCAATGAAGTGTTTTGTTTAAAACGAAACATTAATAATAAGTTAATTAAATACATTCCATTTAGGGAAGATTTTATTATCAATTATGTTCAAGTCTTCAATCCAAGTTACTGCAAACTTTACGGTATTATTTGAAAGTACTGTCCATTACACTATCCATTATCCATCCCCTTAAAGTGGCGCCAGCAGTGTTAAGAAGTTCAGCCACGCGAGGAGAAAACGATCGGCGCTAAGGTAATAAAGGTAATAACATTTGAAAGGTGAAACGTGTTGGATTTTTCGCGGCGGCAGAGATTTATGGGACCGCGCGGACGCCGCGCCGGTGCACGTGCCGGCCGAGGTGGGGCGGCAAGCACACACACCACACACACACACACATATCAATATACGTGCAATTTCCTAGCCGTATCGATTTAAATAAATTTGAATAATAATTTATTTATATTTGCCGGTATTAATTACGACCGGCGTTTATTAATAGCAACCGGCTGTAAATATAGACACCGACCGCAATGATTTATGCTGGTGATATAATTTACTATGATGATTAATTTTTATTTGAAAATATTTACTTTATTGTTAGTCTATATAAGTTTATAACAAGCGGTAATTTCAATTTTATTTTCGTTGGGTTTAGGAGAAACAAAAAGAGAAACTTAATAGCCTGCTTTAGTTTCTCTTTTTGTTTCTCCTAAACCCAACGGAGATAAAATTTAATATATAATACTAGTAACTTGTCGCTTATTCCCAAATTAATGTTATTTTGTAGAGCAGAGGTTCAGCCTTTTATTGTATCTATTTAATTTCTTCTTCTGGTTTCATAGTTGTGTATATCTTTTCGTTTATTAAAGTTGATGTTGCTTTTAATCATTTTGTTGTCTATTTGCATTGTTCATATTATACTTTTAAGCTTGATTTTTTTTGTATAGTTAACTCATTTGCTTCCTTATGTAAGTCTCTTGTAGAGTAATGCATTGCTTTATTTAAAATTACCTTCAGGTCTTTACTTTGTCGTAATTGTATCTTATTTGAGTTTTTTGTTGTTGTGGCTTCCCATGTGTTAGTTAAATAGTTGGTTTTTGATGCATAGAGTGCATTATAAATTTGCATCTTGTATTCAGCCGGCAGATAGTTTCTTATTCTATATAAGCCTGCTAATGCCCTCGTGCTATTTTTGACTATTTCCTCTAATATCGATCCCATTTGAAATTGTCTTTGATGTAGATACCTAGATGCTTTATCTCACTAACTTGTTTTAATTTTTGTCCATTTATCTTGTGCTCTAACTGTGCTAAATTCGTTTTCCTATTACCTATAATCATTTAGTTTGTTTTCTCTTCATTTACGGTGTAATTTTTTCAATATCCTTTTGTATATCTTTTTGTACTGTTTGTATTATTATTTATATCACTATGTATTAGGTAGGTGTCATCTGCGTATATAAATAACTGCCCATTTAACCCAAATTTCAAGATGTCATCTATGTATAGTATATATAGAAGAGGTGCTAATACTCCACCTTGTGGAATTCCATAATTTGTGTCTTCAGTACTTTCTTTTTCATCTATTTTTGTTTTGTGCTTTCTGTCTATTAAGTAGTTTTTTATGGTTTTATGATGAATACCTCTGATACCTAGTTTTTTCATGGGGATAAAAAAAATTTCAAATTTCACAAGCAATATCTTTGTAGATAATGAAGATATCATATTGAGTTTTCGATACACTTTTAAATAAGAACACAAACAATCTTAAAATTGCATCATGATGAATACGTATTTTTGCAGGAATGTGCGATAATACAAATTTCAACTTTTACAAGCTAAATCTTTGAAGATATTAAAGATAACTCATTGGAGTCTTTATAATTGAGTATTTCTTACATTTAAGATATGTCATTGCGGTTTTAATAATTGAGTTTTTCATACATTTTTAGATAAGAATAACATAAACAAATATTTTGCTGGAATGTGTGATAATACTCATTTTAAATTTGACAAGCCATATCTTTGAAGATAATGAAGATATCTTATTGGAGTCTTTATAAATGAGTTTTTCATACATTTTTAAATAACACAAAAAAAATAATCTTAAAATTGCTTTATGGGCAATAGATATTTATGCAGGAATGTGTGATAATACAAATTTCAACTTTTACAAGTTATATCTTTGAACATAATGAAGATAACTCATTGGAGTCTTTATAATTGAGTGTTTCATACATTTTTAGACTTGAATAACGTAAAAATTCTTAAAATTGCCTCATGATGAATAGGTATTTTTGCAGGAATGTGGTATAAAACCAATTTCAAATTTCACAAGCCATATCTTTGAAGATAATGATGATATCTCATTGCGGTCTTTATAATTCAGTTTTTCATAAATTTTTAGATAAGAATAACATAATAAATCTTAAAATTGCATCATGAAAAATAGGTATTTTTGCAGGAATGTGTGATAATACAAATTTCAACTTTTACAAGCCATATTTTTCAAAATATAAAAGCTATCTCATTGGTCTTTAAAATTGAGATGTTCATACATTTTGAGACTAGAATAACACAAAAAATCTTAAAATTACATCATGATGAATATGTATTTTTGCAGGAATGTTGGATAAAACCAATTTCAAATTTCAAAAGCCATATCTTTGAAGATAATGAAGATAACTCATTTGAGTCTTTATAATTTCGTCATTATGAAAAGATATTTTTGCAGTAATGTCTGATAATACTAATTTTAACTTTTACACGACATATCTTTAAAGATAATGAAGATATCTTATTGCGGTCTTAATAACTTGATATTTTTGTAGGAATGTGTGATAATATAAATTTCAAATTTACAAGCCATATCTTTGAAAATAATGCAGATATCTCATTGGAGTTTTTATAATTTTGTTTTTCATACATTGTTGAACAAGAATAACATACAAATCTTAAAATTGCATCATGATGAATAAATATTTTTGCTGCAATTTGTGATAATACTCATTTTAACTCTTACAAGCCATATCTTTGAAGATAATGAAGATATCTCATTAGTGTCTTTATAATTGAGTTTTTCATACATTTTTAGACTAGAATAATACAAAATATCTTAAAATTACTTCATAATCAATAGGTATTTTTGCAGGAATATGTGATAATACAAATTTCAACTTACAAGCTATATCTTTGAAGATAATGAGGATAGCTCATTGGAATTTTTATAATAGAGTTTTTCATGCATTTATAGGCATTAATTACATAAAAATAAATTAAATTGCATTATAATGAATAGGTATTTGCGGAGGAATATGTGACAATAAAAATTTCAACTTATACAAGCCATATCTTTGAAGGCAATGAAGATATCTCATTAACATTTTTGAAATTGTGTTCATAATATATTTTTTAACAACTGTAACAAAAAAAAATCTTAAATTAGATAATGAGGAACCGTTTTCCCTTGCCAGAAAAGATAATTTATTTTTGCAGGAATGTGTGATAATACAAATTTCAAATTTTACATCCTATATCTTTGAAAAGAATGAAGATATCTCATTCAAGTTTTTATAATTTTGTTTTTCATACATTTTTGGACAAGAATAACATACAATATCTTAATATTGCATCATGATGAATGGATATTTTTGCTGGAATGTGTAATAATACACATTTTAACTTTTACAAGCCATATCTTTGAAGATAATGAAGATAACTCATTAAAGTCTTTCATTAATGAGTTTTCATATATTTTTAGACTAGAATAACAGAAAAAAATCTTAAAATTGCAACATGATGAATAGGTATTTATGCAGGAATGTGTGATAATATAATTTTCAACTTTTACAAGCTATATCTTTGAAAATAATGAAGCTATCTCATTGGACTTTTTAGAAGTTTATTTTTCATATATTTTTGAACAAGAATAACATACAATATCTTAAAATTGCATCATCATGAATAGGTACGTTTGCAGGAATGTGGGATAAAACAAATTTCAAATTTTACAAGCCATATCTTTAAAGATAATGAAGATATCTCATTAGAGCCTTTATAATTGAGTTTTTCTTACATTTTTGGGCATGAATTGCATAACAAAGAATTAAATTTGCATCATGATGAATAGGTATTTGCGAAGGAATATATAACAAGTCAAATTTTAACTTATAGAAGCCATATCTTGGAAGACAATGAAGATATCTCATTAACGTTTTTGAAATTGAGTTCATAATACATTGTAACAAAAATAATGTAACAAACATAAAATTATAAAATTAAACAATGAGGAACCGTTTTCCGTGTCAGACAAGACTGATAATACAAATTTCAAATTTAATAAGCAATTTCTTTGAAGATAATGAAGATATAACGTCAGGGTCTTTGTAATGTAGATCTTCATAAATTTCTGGACAATTATAATACAAAAAATTCTAAAATCATGATGAATCGTATTTTTAGCAGGAATGTGTGACTTCAACTTCAACTTTTACAAGCCCTATCATTGAAGATAATAAAGATATCTCATTTGTGTTTTTAAAATTGGATTCCTAATATATCTTTGGACCAGTGTACGAACAAAATCCTAAACTTACATAGTGCATAATGAGAAACCGTTTTCCTTAGCAGAAAAAAACTGATAATACAAATTTCTAACGTAATAAGCCATATCTTTGAAGACAATGAAGATATATCATTAAGGTGTTTTAGAGTTTTTTAAAATTGAGTACTTAATACATTTCTTGACTAGTGCCATAAATAAAAACCGCAAATTATATGTTGAGGAATACTTTTCATTTGGCAGAAAATATTTGACAATACTAATTTCAAATTAAACAAGCGATATCTTTGACGATAATAATGATATCTCATTGGAGTCTTTATCATTCAGTTTTTCATACATTTCTATACAAGAATAACATAAAAAATCTTAAAATTGCATCATGATGAATAGGTATTTTCACAGGTATGTGGAATAAAACAAATTTCAAATTTCACAAGCCACATCTTTGAAGATAATGAAGATTGAGTTTTGCATACATTTTTAGATAAGAATATCATAAAAAAATCTTAAAATTGCATCATGATAAATAAGTATTTATGCAGGAATGTGTGATGATTTTTAGAAGTAATGTGCGATAAAACTAATTTTAACTTTTACACACCATACCTTTGAAGATAATGAAGATAACTCATTGGGGTCTTTATAATTGAGTTTTTCATACATTTTTAAATAAGAATAACACTAAAAATTTTAAATTGCATCATGATGAATAGGTATTTTTGCAGTAATGTGTGATAATACTAATTTTAATTTTTACATGCCATATCTTTGAAGATAATGAAAATATCTCATTGTGGTCTTTATAATTGAGTTTTTCATACATGTCCAAACAAGAATAATACAAAAAATCTTAAAATTGCATCATGATAAATAGGTATTTTTGCAGTAATGTGTGATAATAGTTATTTTAACTTTTACACGGCATATCTTTGAAGATAATGAAGATAACTCGTTGGGGTCTTTATAATTGAGTTTTTCATACATTTTTAGATAAGAATAACATAAAACATTTTAATATTGCATCATGATGAATAGGTATTTTTGCAGTAATGTGTGATAATACTAATTTTAATTTTTACATGCCATATCTTTGAAGATAATGAAAATATCTCATTGTGGTCTTTATAATTGAGTTTTTCATACATGTCCAAACAAGAATAATACAAAAAATCTTAAAATTGCATCATGATAAATAGGTATTTTTGCAGTAATGTGTGATAATAGTTATTTTAACTTTTACACGGCATATCTTTGAAGATAATGAAGATAACTCATTGGGGTCTTTATAATTGAGTTTTTCATACATTTTTAGATAAGAATAACATAAAACATTTTAATATTGCATCATGATGAATAGGTATTTTTGCAGTAATGTGTGATAATACTAATTTTAACTTTTACACGCCATATCTTTGAAGATAATGAAGATAACTCATTGGGGTCTTTATAATTGAGTTTCTCATACATTTTTATGTAAGAATAACATAAAAAATCTTAAAATTGCATCATTATTAATAGGTAATTTTGCAGTAATGTGTGATAATACTAATTTTAACTTTTACACGCCATATCTTTGAAGTTAATGAAGATAACTCATTGGGGTCTTTATAATTGAGTTTTTCATACATTCATAGACCAGAATAACACAAAAAATCTTAAAATTGCTTTATGAGGAATAGGTATTTTCGCAAGAATGTGGGATAAAACAAATTTCAAATTTCACAAGCCATATCTCTGAAGATAATGTAGATATCTCATTGAAGTCTTTATAATTGAGTTTTTCATATATATCTAGATAAAAAGAACACAAAAAATCTTAAAATTGCGTCATGACGAATAGTTATTTTTGCAGTAATGTGTGATAATACTAATTATAACTTTTACACCCCATATCTTTGAAGATAATGAAGATAACTCATTGGGGTCGTCATAATTGAGTTTTTCATACATTTCCAGACAATAGTAATACAAAAAAATCTTAAAATTGCATCATAATGAATAGGTATTTTTGCAGTAATGTGTGATAATACTAATTTTAACTTTTACGCGCCATATCTTTGAAGATAATGAAGATAACTCATTAGATCTTTATAATTGAGTTTTTCATGCATTCTTAGATAAGAGTAATACAAAAATTCTTAAAATTTCATCATGATAAATAAAAATTATTGCAGTAATGTGTGATAATACTATTTTTAACTTTTACATGCCATTTCTTTGAAGATAAATAAGATTTAGTTTTTCATTCATTTTTAGATTGGAATAATACAAAAAAAATTAAAATTGCATCATGATGAATCGGTATTTTTGCAATAATGTGTGATGATACTAATTTTAACTTTTACACGCCATATCTTTGAAGATAATGAAGATATCTCATTGTGATCTTTATAATTGAGATTTTCATACATTTTTAGATAATAGTAACACCAAAAATCTTAAAATTGCATCATGATGAATAGGTAATTTTGCAGTAATGTGTGATAATACTATTTTTTAGCTTTACACGCCATATCTTTGAAGATAATGAAGATAACTTATTGGGGTCTTTATAATTGAGTTTTTTATACATATTTAGATAAGAATAACACAAAAAATCTTAAATTTGCATCATGATGAATAGGTATTTTTGCAGTAATGTGTGATAATACTAATTTTAACTTTTACACGCCATATCTTTAAAGATAATGTAGATATCTCATTGCGATCTTTATAATTTAGTTTTTCATACATATTTAAACAAGAATAACATCAAAAATCTTAAAATTCCTTTATGGTAACTAGGTATTTTTGTAGGAATGTGTGATAATACAAATTTCAACTTTTACCAGCCATATCATTCAAGATCATGAAGATATCTCATTGGACTTCAAATTTTATGTTTATAACTCCTTCGATAGCTCATGGGCTGAATTTGGCCGCCCCTAACTTTAGGACCGGCTGTGTACGGATTGATTTTTGGAATGAATAGATCATGCTATAAGATATTTTTAGGTTTGCATGAAACATAAACAAAAAAATCTACGAACGACAATCAAGTGAAATGTCTTTCCTGGTCAGATAAGTCTTGAAAGATATACTTAGTCACACATCGTAATGACTAAAGAAAAAATTACCGACACTTTTATATAAGACGTTTATTATATTTATATTATCGTTCTAGAGCTGTTCTGGGCTGATAGGAAATGCTCCCGAACGATAATCTAAAGCGGCTATAGTGTGTAACAGCTGCACAATGCCGCTAATTTTGTTTATATGGGGTACGATTGAAAAACCTCTATACGGGAAAGGATACGATTGAAAAATCTCTATACGGGAAAGGGTTTGTTCATATCAAGAAAAAATTTCATCTGCGTCTCCCAACTGATGTAAATCATGTATTAGAATGATACGCCCAATTTTAAAGTTAAGATACCCAGTTTTTGTAACTCAATCAGTGCTTCTTGAGCAATTGAGGTAAAAATACGGGTATGTGAACTTTTAGATTAAGCGTATCATCCCCTAATACGTGGTTTATACTGGTTGGAAGACTATATTCCACATCCGCAACATTATATAAGTTTTTAAGATAAGTGTAAAAACATTACCTTGTTCGGCGAACGAGATAATTTCTGATGTCCTCCCATAAAAATCATCCACATCAACAGTTTCCATGCTGGCGGTCCGCGCGCTGGTCGTTGAAATCTCCTCCTCCCGATCAAAACTACCCAGAAACCCGGCGCTATCCTCCGCCCGGAACAGCGTCTCCATGAGGATCTCCCTCGGAAAAACGTACGTCACATTAGGCTTGTGCCGCAGCCCCAGTTTGGAAAGAATCTGCCGCTTGATGGCCTCAAGCCTTAACGAGTCCGTCTCAGATTTGGGCTCCCTGTCGTGTTTGTATAAACAATTCGGACAGCTCACCAGCGGCGAATTCGGCGCCTCCGCGGCCGCCGCCGCCGCCGCCGCCTCTAAGTTCCTCTCTAGCTGAGCGACGTAATCGTCGGCGGCCGGTCGGACCGCGTGGTGGTGCCGGATTTTCTCATTTTTGGCGGCGGCGAAACCCGCGCACAGTACATACAGACACGAAACAGTAATGCACCACTTATGTATGTAACCGAGAGGCTTTCGGTTGTAATAGTTCTTAAAAACTGCCATCGCGACTGTCTCAAACAACTAAACAAACACAACTTTGTAACTCTTTTGTACCTAAAGGGATTGACTACGGAACGGGTTGTGTATTATCTAGAGATGGCCCGGGGGACCGGCGGTTTCGTCTTCGTTGCGCAACGGTGGTGGTGGTGTTGGGCCGCCGCGGGTATCGCGTGCGGCATCTTCTTCAGCGGGCTGAATGTCACCGCTTTTTCAAAATAATCACGTCGCACCACGCGTACCACCAAAATTGAACTAGTTATCAAACCATGCCGGTTGTACACTATCCACAGTTTAATCCTTGTAACCGCAAACACCTCAAAAGCGCACTTTTCTTAAAATTTTATACCTCAAAATTTTTAATTAAATGTGTTGCGTGTTTATGTATGTATGTGTGTATTGGTATCAATATGTGAAAGCTCTTGTCGGCATGCCGTGGCCGATGCGCGTCTCTCGGCGTACCGATCGCGACTGGATGGGCATGGCATACACTAGATATTACCACGCTACTGCAATGTGCATGCAGTTACACCCTTGACGGAGCAAGGATCCTGCTAAAGATACGACCCACAAGGACTATTCCGTGTCACTAAGGGGATATGCATTTTAAGAAACGGTAATGCCGGCGTGATCAATTCTGCGCGTCGCGATTTTTTCCTGGTGCCGCCGCCGCCGCCGCCGACCACTATGCGCAAGCAGTCGGGCGGATTTTATAAATTCAAACGGGCGATGCCGCGGTTTATCGCCGGCGCGACCGCATAAACAGTCCGAAGATCTTTGGTAATTTCAGCCCCCGCGGGGATGCGGCGGCGGCCACGCGCTGTTTTATGGTTTTCCAGTTTTCAGGCGTCTGGGGGGCAGCATCGATGGATGCGTCCGCAGTCCCTGCTATATGGTGCAGTCGCCGCGTGGATTTATTCGCGGGTCGCGTGCGCCTTTTGCCACGCCGCACCAGCCGGCCGGCTAAAGGCTCACCAGACCGGTGCCAGCACTCAAAGGACGAAAAATACGCACGCGATACTTTCAATCGGGGCGCCATAAAAATGTTACGGAACTAATTTATTCACTAAGAAGAAAATTGCATGTGAAATCTTATATGGAATCGGCCCGGAGAGAAGAATTTAACATTCTATGGCTGTTAGGAATTTCATATTTTAACTAAAAAGTTCTAAGAATATTGAATTCATTATATTACTTGCTATTTTCAATACTCAAAAAAATTTACTATCTATCTATATATCGGTTTGTAGCGTCTGATGACACTCCGATTCCCAGATAGCTCCGCAGTGGGCACAACCTCCCCAGTAGCAGGATGTTTGGACTATTTTTTTGCGTTATTTGTGTGTAAGAAGCAGGGCAGGTGCTACGTTGCCGAACTTAAAATTATATTTAAAATTAAGGTAGGAAAAACTTCGCTAGAGTGAATTTCGTAGGGAAAATATTAAAACTTATAATTATAATATAATTATTTTGTCCACCATAGGTTTAACATGGGAATCCCAAGAAAATAGAACAAGAGGAAGTCGCCTCAAAAATAAATCAAACAAAAAAGACAGCAGAAATAAACGAGGTAAATACAAAAAACACTGAAAATAAGGTAGTAGATAAAACTACATTTTCTAAAAAAGATGAACAAATTATACAAATAACTATCAAGGAACTAAACCAAATAATAGAATCATCCAACGCATAGGCGGATGTGGAGATGAGAGAAACGAACGAGAACTGGGAAGCCGTCGCCACATTCGTAGCGATGGTTATGAATCATTAAACCTCGTCCTGCAAGGGTAATACAGACAAGACCAACGATGACTACAGAAACAGAATAAGAGATAAAAATGACCGAGTGGTACGAGACGGTACTAGGGCGCTTAGAATGCCGTAAGGCGGGTAAGCTTATAGTTACAGAACCTGTAAGGTAGGTGCCCCGGACAGAACGCGGGGTGAATCCGACACTATCCATGCCTACCATCTAGTGGTGGTAACGGAGGGTGTCTTTCTAAGATTCCACCTCACAAAAAAAAGGTTTTACAAATTATGAATGACAAAAGTGTAACCGATTTATTAATCTTCAAAATAAAGTATAATTTTCGAAGATTGGTCGTCTAACAAAATCAGAAATTTGGTAAATTTAACATATGTGACTCTCTATAAAAGAGCTGTTCCTAAATGTAACTGCAATAAATTAAGGCATTAGGTTTTCAAAATTATGACTGATAGAACATGTAACTGATTTATTAATCTTCAAAATGAGGTAATTGTTTTAAGTAGGTGCCTCTAATAAAATCAGAAATGAGGTAAATTTGAAAAATGTGACTCCCTGTGAAAGAGTTGTTCTTAAATTTAACTGTAATAAATTAAGTTATTAGGTTTTCAAAATTATGCCTAATAGAATGAGTAACCGATTTATTAATCTTGAAAATGTGGCATAATTTGCTAAATTATATCAGAAATGAGGCAAATTTAAAAAAGTGACTCGCTCTGATAGCGCTGTTCTTAAATGTAACTGTAATAAATTAAGTTATTAGGTTTTCAAAATTATGGCTAATAAAACATGTAGCAAATTTATTAATCTTCAAAATAGGTATAACTTTATGAAGTTGGTCCTCTAATAAGATGAGAAATGCGGTAAATTTATGACTCTCTGTGACAGAACTGTTATGAAATGTAACTCTAATAAATTATGTTATTAGATTTTCTAAGTTATGTCTAAGAAAACATGTAACAAATTTATTAATCTTCAAAATGAACTATACATTTTTGAAGTTGGTCCTCTAATAAGAGCAGAAATGCGATAAATTTATAAATATGACCCCCCTGTGAATGAACTGTTCTTAAATATAACTCTAATAAGATAGATTTTCAAAATTATGGCTAATAAAATATGTAGCAAATTTATTAATCTTCAAAATGAGGTATAATTTCAAAAAGTTGCTCCTCTAATAAGATCAGAAATGCGGTAAATTTTAAAATAAGACTGCCTGTGAAAGAACTGTTCTTAAATATAACTCTAATAAAATAAGTTATTATATTTTCAAAATTATGTATAAGAAAACATGTAGCAAATTTATGAATCTTCAAAATGAGGTAAATTTTTCAAGTTGGTCCTCTAATAAGATCAGAATTGTGGTAAATTTATAAATATGACTCCCTGCGAAAGAACTGTTCTTAAATGTAACTCTAATAAAATAAGTTATTAGATTTTCAAAATTATGTATAAGAAGACATGTAACAAATTTATGAATCTTCAAAATCAGCTATAACTTTTTGAAGTTGGTACTCTAATAAAATCAGTAAAGAGGTAAATTTAAAAAAATATGACTCGCTATTAAAGAGCTCTTTTGGAATCACTGTAATAAATTAAAGTATTAGATTTTCAAAATGATGATTGATAAAACGTGTAACCCAGTTATTAGGAAGATTCGAAATGTGCTGATTAATTACTATAGGGGGGATCACCATTATGAGTGCCGGTTATAAATTGATGATGACTATGGTGAAAAATAGAATGGATAAAAATCAATCCCACGGAAATTAATATTGGAGTAAATAAGATACCTTCAAGAATGGGTGTATTATTTTAAAATGGAACAGTATGAATGATGTAAAGAAACTTTTTACCTTACTTTACTTTAATTTACAAAAATACAGTGCAATTATACAGGATGTTGGGTAATTCGAGGGCAATCTCTTAAGTGGTGGCAGAGGTGAGTTAATATAGCAAGAATTCGATTTTTTTATTTGTAAATTCGTCTTCGTTTGGTAACTCGAGGACTATTAAGTTGACCAACGAGAACGTGCTTTATATTTCGCACAAAAAAAATAATCACAACGCCATGATAAAAATTTGCATGTGTCCTATGCTCTATTATTTTTTTCAGAGTACCTGCAGAAAGTATTTCATCCTCTTGGGTTGTTAGAGAATGTAAGGATCCCATCCTAGCAAGTTCATCTGCTATTTCGTTACCCTTGATGCCACTATGTCCTTTGATCCAGCAGAGATCTAGTTTGTTATAGTTAGCTAGCTCCTCTAGGCTGTGTAGACATGAAGAAAGCTCTTTCGACACAAATGTGTTGCCATTTAGTGCATTTAGAGCTGCTTTGCTGTCGATGAGTATTTGGATATGTGTATTCTTAACATTCCGTTCAGCAAACATTTGAACACACTTTAGTATTCCTGTTAATTCAGCTTGGAAGACTGACGTAAGTCTTCCTACTGGTGCACTTATCTTGAGATCGAGTTCTGGTGAGAATTTTCCATAGCCAGCTCTCGTCTTATTTTTAGATCCATCAGTATACATGGTTATGTTGATGCCTTGTGGTGATACCATTCATTGCGATGATGGTCTGAAAATGTTTGACAAAACTGTATTTGGGTAAAATTCTGTCGCACTTGCCTTCTATGAGGGGGTCTAGTTTGATAGCTTCACTCAGTATGCTCCGGTGTTCAATGATTCTACCTTTATCATGGCACAGGTTGAGTGATGATAGCCTTAATGCTGTTTTACTGCATTCTCCCTTATAAGAAGGTCGAGTGGTTGTAGACATAATAGTGCTTCAAGAGCTGCTGTGGGTGTTGTTCTCATAGCGCCGGTGATGGCAAGACACGCCATCGGCTGAATGTGTGATAGCTTTGAGATTGTTGTGACTTGTTTGGTTTTCGACCACCAGACTATTGCACCATATGCAATAGTTGGTCTTATGATCGCGGTATATATCTATTGGGTGATCTTGGGAGACAGGCCCCATGTTTTACCAACCGCCCTGCGGCATTGCCAAAATAAGATGCAGGCGTTTTCCAGCTTAGATGTTAAATGCTCATTCCAGTTCAATTTTGCATCCATGATTAATTCTAGATATTTTACTTTATCAGTGTCAGAGGGACCTTAAAGAGAGTTAGCATGTTCCTGAGCTCGAGTTTCCTCTTCCTCGTAAACAATATCAGCTCTGTCTTTTTTGGGTTAACTGTTAGCGGATGGCTATCGCACCAGTTCTCAACAATCTTTAGGGCACTCTGCATGAGATTACAGAGTACACCTTCAAAACTGCCATTTATCATGATCACTATGTCGTCGGCATAGCCAATGGCATAGTATCCTGAGTTGTTTAATTCCAGGAGGAGGCTATCAACTACAAGGGGTGAGAGGACTCCACCTTGAGGACAGCCTCTTCCTGCAACTTTTTTTGATGTTACATCATCTAGTGTTACTTGGATTGTTCTTAGACCAAGCATATTTTTTATCCAGCCCCTAATAGTGAGGTGAATCCCGTGAGATGTTAGAGTATTATCAATACTCTTAAATGTTGTTTTGTCAAAAGCACCTTCAATATCAATGAAGGTGGCAAGCAACGAACTTTTATGCTCTAGTGTTTCCTCTATCTTAGAGGTCACCAGATGTAGGGCTGATTCCGTTGAGCGTCCTGGTTGGTAGGCATGCTGTTTCGGATGTATGGGGTACGTTCTCAGCGGCCCGTCCCTGATTTCACGATCACGGAGCCTTTCCAACGTCTTCAATAGAAATCAGGTTAGGCTGATGGGCCTGAATGATGGCAAGTGTGTAATCTACTTTGCCTGGTTTGGGTATAAAGGTCACTTTGACCTTTCTCCATATATTGGGTATGTACCTAAAAGTAATGTAACCCTTAAATATATACACCAATGTGTTTATAATGTAGGTTAACCCCCATTGTAGCAGTGCTGGGAATATTCCATCTAGTCCTGGGGACTTAAAAGATGAAAAGCTTGATATTGCCCATTCTATTTTAGTTATACTTATCATTTGGTCAGCTAGCAGCCAATCTTCCTCATCAGGTAGATGAGGATCAGTTGCCAAGTTGAAACCTCCAGGTTGATTGCCAGGAAAGTGGGTGTCTAGGAGTACCTAGATAGTTTGGGAGGGTGTTACCGTGAAGGTGCCATCCTCCCATTTTAGCGAGTTAAGTTGTTGTACAGGGTCTTTTTCGATTACTCTCTGCAGACGAGCAGCTGCTGCTGTGGATTCAATGCCATTGCAGTAGGATCTCCATGTATTTCTTTGTCACGTCCTGACTTCACTTTTGAATTGTCTACGGGCTTCCCTAAAAGCTTCCCATAGAATTATCTTTTCTATTTATGTCCTTGTTGAAAGATTTTCTGGCCTTGGATCAGAGACAGTTGATCTCTGCACTCCACCAAGGGGGTGCAGAGGCTCTCAAGCCCGCCTTTCTTATGGGACAGGAGTCCTCATTAGATCTTATTGTACAGTCGTAGCAAACATAACAAGCCTTCATCGTTCATTGCCTTGAAGAGTTCGGCACTTAGTTCGTCTGGGCCGAGGTCTTTTCCGCTTGTTGTGTCTTGGATTGCTCTCTGAAGTTCTTCTTTAAGAATGGTCGGGCCTTCCAACGTATTGTCCTCCATATCTGAGATGGTTGGCCTATTATCAGAAAACAGCTCCCCTGTATGTTCTTATTTGGTTCTTCTGTTCAACCATTAGCTTGTTGTTTTCATCAATTAGTTATCCATAGTGGTTTTTCTTATATGTATGTGTCATTTCCTTGATTATTTTGTGCATGTTGAAGGAGTCGTGTTTAGCGTGACATTCTTCTATTTCCAGACATTTTTCGCTGAGCTCTGCTTTTTGGATTTCATTTTTGATTTGTTTATTCAAGATTTTGTATTCCCTTGGATGGTTCTTATGATTTTTCCTTTCTTCCATTAGTAGTAAAATGTTATCGTTCATCCATTCTTGTTATTCTTGTTTGCTTTGTCGTTGGCACCAGCCCAATGTTTGTTCTGCATTAGTCTTCATTGTTTTCGCTAGTTGTTGTGTTGCCATTTTCTTCTACCGATGTGATGTTGTTTGGTATTATATCCTTTATCTTGATTGCCAGCATAAGTTTTTGATATGTCCGGGCCTTTGAGTTTAGTGCGACCTATTATCTTTTGTGCTCTTGTTTTCGCTTGTGAAGTTTTCAGGGAAAGTCGGTTGGTAGCAACTACTAGATTATTATCGGACCCAATGTTTGGGTATGTCTTTACGCTTTTTATTGTGCTGCAGAATCGTTTGTTAAGCCCGTATGACATTATCTAGTTTTTTATATCGTTTTCGATGCAGACACAAACTATATAGTGTCATACACACATGTAGAAAATGATATAGCGGCGGAATAATAATAAATTCCCTTAACAATAACAACACCGTAATACACAATATTAATTTTCCATTTCAATATAGTTTAATATATCAATACTTATATATAAAACGATATAGGAAACAACATAATGTCATACAGGCTTTAACTATAATTTAATCGATCTGGTTCTTGACTAGATGTGTTTTGTGGTGACCTCCGCGTGTATAGGCGTCTCGCTGGATGTTGGAACCAGGTATTACTAATCATCATGGTTTGTTCTTGACAGTATTGCAATAATCTGTCTCCACGATCGTTCCTTTGACCTAATCTAAAATCTCCGATTATGTCCTCGAATCTCTTTTTTCATATCTTCGCATTGAAGTCGCCCATTATGAAGGTGATGTCTTGTTTCTTAAGAGACTTCATTACATGTTTAAGCATGTTATATAGCTGGTCGATTTCCTCATCCGGTTTATCGGCTGTGGATGCGTATACCTGTATTATGTTAGTGTTAATAGGTTTAGTATTTAGTTGTATCAGCATGCAACTCTCAGAGTATGGTATGAAGTTCTTTACTTACTTTTTTACTTTTTCGCTTACGATTATTCCTACTCCGTGTTGGTGGTATTAGTCTTCTTCTGGACTTCCAGAGTAATATATCGCAGCTCCGTCTGATTGGCATATTCCATTACCTGGCCATCTTGTTTCGCATATTCCCATGATGTCTATTTCAGTCTCCTCATTTCATTTATTACGTTCCGGAATCTACCAGCTTCGTATAGCGTTTTGACATTCGTCGCTATTCTTAAATTGGTTAATCTACTGCCTTTTTTTGACTAGTTGCATTGTTACCGGAGGAGGCCCGGTTCCCACTGTCCTGCGCCCGGTAGTCTATTTCACACCGCCAGACCCGGATATTTGACGGCGCCGGTCACTAGTCGGTATGCTTGGCATATCATTATCTGTAATTTCTGACATTCATATGGTTTTACTAGGGAATATCCATAGGATCCTTAATGCGGTGGTTTCCCATTGCATTCTCGCCATCCCCATGCCGTTGGTCATTTGCTGACTCATCCGGCTTTAAAGAAGATTTCTTTTCCCAAGGACAAGAGGGTGCCCTTACTCTAACCAGCTCTTCCGCCCGAAACTGTTGGCCGGTAAGGGGTCTACTTATTTCGGTAGACGTTCGGTCGACAGAGCCTCTTTGGTTCGATTTCAGGGTGCACTACGTGCAGGCTAGGTTGTCATTTGGGCTAAGTTTTTTTTTTGGTATTGCCATCACCCCTTACATCCACAACAACCATAATCACTTTAATCTACAGAAAGAAAAAAATCCAGAAAATAGAAAATAATATGTGGATCACAGTATACTCAAATCGAACGAAAGTTCAAACAAATTAACTGCCAAGGAGAAATAGAGAACCAATAATTATATGGAACATACAATACAAATAGCGCAAGGATGCTATATCGACATCAAGGGTGTAATATTCAACCGCATGAAGGACAAATGGCCACCAAAATTATACTTGTGTCCCCGAACTTTTCCCATTACCTGGTCTTTGCTATTCTGATCTCATATTTTACTATTTTCCTGCCTTAAACTGTATCTTTCGTAGTTTTTGTCATTTAGATATCTTTGCCATGCTTTTTTCTTTTCCTTTCCTTTCTCTCTTATGTTCTGCGACCACCAGGCTGTTGCTTCTTGTTTGTGTTTAGCTTTGTCCCACATGTCTCTTGTGCCGTCTTCAGCATATTTTTCTTTAATACATTTCAAATTTCCTCTACTTCTTTTCTATAGTTGCCCTTTTCTAATTTTGTCTCTATTTTCTCTTCATAATTATTTGCTATTTCTTTTTCCCTTAGTTCGTATGTTCTTATCTTATTGTAGTTTATTGCTATATTTGGTCTCTGCTTTTGTATCGCTATCTTGGCAGTTTCCTTTATTTTCGTCTCTACTAGATGATGATAAATAAATAAATTAAATTCATTTCGTTATAAACCTCTTAAGTATTATTAAGACTATCAAGTTGATCGCACACAGTCTTCATCAGTATGTTAATAACTTCAACAGTGCAGTATCTTAATTGTAAAACCTAGAATGTATCTCTCGTCTCGTTTGTGTTATTTGAAATTGGATTCTGGCATTAATGTGCGTGGCCGGCGGGGGGGCCACACGCACGCTCGTGCGGCTGCTCGTATATGGGCGATTTTATCGCCGATAAAGGCCGCACGCCGCCCATTAACATTTAAAGTTATCGCGAGCGGCCGGCGTGTGAAAACCGGCGCGGCTCGCGAATTTATTCCAATAGCGCCACCATGCCGTTGTAGTCGCCGCCGCCGGGCGCCTTCCACAGCTACAATGTTGCAAGAAATGCAAATTGTGATTCACGAATGTATATAAATTTCACTACAACGAAATAACAAGTGCTAACAAGATATGCATAATAAATTTAATTATACAATAATAATAATACATGTAGATTACACTACTCAACAGATATTTTAGTTTGAGCCAATTTTTAACTGCATATGGATTATTTTTGGGTGCATAACCCAAAAGTCAGATTGTGTTATTAAATATATTTAAGTTGCTATCGAAAAGTTATTAATTGGCTAATTTAGTCTTAAAAAATGCATCTTATAGACTGCCTGTATTATTATGATTATTATGACAAACAACAAAAAAGAGATCAGCAGAAGGACAAAAATAAATAAATACAAAAACATATATAGACCTATACTGACATATGGGAGCGAGACGTGAAACTAACGAAGAGATATAAAAGTAGAATACAGGCAATGGAAATTAAATATCTCACAGGAGTAAAACAAGTTACGAGAAGAGACAGAATAGGAAATGATGTCATCAGAAAAGAACTGGAAATTGAAGATATAAAAAAGTATATAGAAAAGAAACCAGTAAACTGGTGGGAATATTTAATTAGGATGGACAAAAAGAATCAAACAAAACAGGTATGAGAAGCAAGAGATAGACCAAGAAAAGAGTGTGACAACAGAATAATGGAAATAATAATCAAGAAAGGAAAGACAGTTAAATAAGCAAGAGAACTGGCGAAGAACAGAAAATAGTGGAAAGAATTTACAATAGAAATAGAAATAGTAGAACATCTACGTGGGGGTGTTCACGAAGACAGACTTCATACTTTTCAGATATTCCTTTGATTCCCTACATTATAAAGAGGATCTTCAGATCTTTATGTATGTTTATATTTCGAATATACCATGGGGCATCTACGATCATCCCCAGTATTTTGTTCTGCCACATTGCATAATTCTGACATTGCTGTTGTTTGAAAAAATCCCCAAAGTTGGATACTGTATGTCCATATCATTATAAGCATCTAATTATATATCATTAGTTTTGTATTGACACTTTCAAGTCTCGGTAAGGAGCCAGTACAGTTGTCTCACTGATTTCTGCGTTTTCCATTTTACCTCTTTAAACATGAATAGTAAGGGGACACTACTGCCAGACTTCTTGATCTTGAGTCAAACACTGCACTGTATAAAGTTCAATAATCGGGCATTGACTGTCCAAGGTCATTACACTTCTGGCGGAGGAGCCGGGCAGAGGCGGCGTAAGGGCGACGGCGGCGGCGGGGGTGTCAATAATCAAAAAAGACCACTTCCGGTCCTACGGTTCATCTGAGGATATCAGTTTCAAATTCATAACTCAACTGTTTATAGACATTTTGGGATGTTAAACTCGAAAATTACAAAATTTAACATTAGTATGGTAAAAAAGTGATGTAATTCTCTTTATATATGTCAAAACTTGTTAAAATTGCATTGAGGTTATTCACAAATAGTCATATTTAATGTCTACTACGTTTCAAATTCATAACTCAACTGTTTATAGATATTTTGGGGTATTAAACTCGAAAATTACAAAAATTTAACATTAGTACAGTAAAAAAGTGTAATTCTCTTTATATCTGTCAAAACTTGTTAAAATTGCATTCAGTTTATTCACCAATAGTCATATTTAGTGACTACTACGTTTCAAATTCATAACTCAACTGTTTATAGATATTTTGGGGTGTTAAACTCGAAAATTACAAAATTTAACATTAGTACGGTAAAAAAAGTGATGTAATTCTGTTTATATTTGTCAAAACTTGTTAAAATTGCATTGACTTTATTCACAAATAGTCATATTTAATTACTACTACGTTTCAAATTCATAACTCAACTGTTTATAGACATTTTGGGGTGTTAAACTCGAAAATTACAAAATTTAACATAGTACGGTAAAAAAGTGATGTAATTCTCTTTATATTTATCAAAACTTGTTAAAATTGCATTGAGTTTATTCACAAATAGTCATATTTAATGACTACTACGTTTCAAATTCATAACTCAACTGTTTATAGATATTTTGGCGTGTTAAACTCGAAAATTACAAAATTTAACATTAGTACGGTAAAAAAGTGATGTAATTCTCTTTATATTTGTCAAAAATTGCATTGAGTTTATTCACAGTTAGTCATATTTAATGACTACTACGTTTCAAATTCATAACTCAACTGTTTATAGATATATTGGGGTATCAAACTCGAAAATTACTAAATTCAACATTAGTACGGTAAAAAAGTGATGTAATTCTCTTTATATTTGTCAAAACTGGTTAAAATTGCATTGAGTTTATTCACAAATAGTCATATTTAATGACTACTACGTTTCAAATTTATAACTCAACTGATTATAGACATTTTGGAGTGTTAAACTCTAAAATTACAAAATTTAACATTAGTACGGTAAAAAAGTGATGTAATTCTCTTTATATTTGTCAAAAATTGTTAAAATTGCATTGAGTTTATTCACAAATAGTCATATTTAATGACTACTACGTTTCAAATTCATAACTCAAATGTTTATAGATATTTTGGGGTGTTAAACTCGAAAATTACAAAATTTAACATTAGTACGGTAAAAAAGTGATGTAATTCTCTTTATATTTGTTAAAACTTGTTAAAATTGCATTGAGTTTATTCACAAATAGTCATATTTAATGACTACTACGTTTCAAATTCATAACTCAACTGTTTATAGACATTTTGGGGTATTAAACTCGAAAATTACAAAATTTGACATTAGTACGATAAAAAAGTGATGTAATTCTCTTTATATTTGTCAAAACTTGTTAAAATTGCATTGAGTTTATTCAAAAATAGTCATATTTAATGACTACTACGTTTCAAATTCATAACTCAAATGTTTATAGACATTTTGGGGTGTTAAACTCGAAAATTTCAAAATGTAACATTAGTACGGTAAAAAAGTGATGTAATTCTCTTTATATTTGTCAAAACTTGTTAACATTGCATTGAGTTTATTCACGAATAGTCATATTTAATGACTACTACGTTTCAAATTCATAACACAACTGTTTATAGATGTTTTGGGGAGTTAAACTCGAAAATTACAAAATTTAACATTAGTACGGTAAAAAAGTGATGTAATTTTCTTTATATTTGTCAAAACTTGTTAAAAGTGCATTGAGTTTATTCACAAATAGTCATATTTAATGACTACTACGTTTTAAATTCATAACTCAACTGTTTATAGACATTTTGGGGTGTTAAACTCGAAAATTACAAAATTTAACATTAGTACGGTAAAAAAGTGATGTAATTTTCTTTATATTTGTCAAAACTTGTTAAAAGTGCATTGAGTTTATTCACAAATAGTCATATTTAATGACTACTACGTTTTAAATTCATAACTCAACTGTTTATAGACATTTTGGGGTGTTAAACTCGAAAATTACAAAATTTAACATTAGTACGGTAAAAAAAGTGATGTAATTCTCTTTATATTTGTCAAAACTTGTTAAAATTGCATTGAGTTTATTGACAAACAGTCATATTTAATGACTACTACGTTTCAATTTCATAACTCAACTGTTTATAGACATTTTGGGGTGTTAAACTCGAAAATTACAAAATTTAACATTAGTACGGTAAAAAAATGATGTAATTCTCTTTATATTTGTCAAAACTTGTTAAAATTGCATTGAGTTTATTCACAAATAGTCATATTTAATGACTACTACGTTTCAAATTCATAACTCAACTGTTTATAGACATTTTGGGGTGTTGAACTCGAAAATTTCAAAATGTAACATTAGTACGGTAAAAAAGTGATGTAATTATCTTTATATTTGTCAAAACTTGTTAACATTGCATTGAGTTTATTCACAAATAGTCATATTTAATGACTACTACGTTTCAAATTCATAACTCAACTGTTTATAGACATTTTGGGGTGTTAAACTCGAAAATTACAAAATTTAACATTAGTACGGACAAAAAGTGATGTAATTCTGTTTATATTTGTCAAAACTTGTTAAAATTGCATTGAGTTTATTCACAAATAGTCATATTTAATGACTACTACGTTTCAAATTCATAACTCAACTGTTTATAGATATTTTGGGGTGTTAAACTCGAAAATTACAAAATTTAACATTAGTACGGTAAAAAAAGGGATGTAATTCTCTTTATATTTGTCAAAACTTGTTAAAATTTCATTGAGATTATTCACATATAGTCATATTTAATGACTACACGTTTCAAATTCATAACTCAACTGTTTATAGATATTTTGGGGTGTTAAACTCGAAAATTACAAAATTTAACATTACTACGGTAAAAAAGTGATGTAATTCTCTTTATATTTGGCAAAACTTGTTAAAACTGCATTGAGTTTATTCACAAATAGTCATATTTAATGACTACTACGTTTCAAATTCATAACTCAACTGTTTATGGACATTTTTGGGTGTTGAACTCGAAAATTACAAAATGTAACATTAGTACGGTAAAAAAGTGATGTAATTCTCTTTATATTTGTCAAAACTTGTTAAAACTGCATTGAGTTTATTCACAAATAGTCATATTTAATGACTACTACGTTTCAAATTCATAACTCAACTGTTTATGGACATTTTGGGGTATTGAACTCGAATATTACAAAATTTAACATTAGTACGGTAAAAAAGTGATGTAATTCTCTTTATATTTGTCAAAACTAGTTAATATTGGATTGAGTTTATTCACAAATAGTCATATTTAATGACTACTACGTTTCAAATTCATAACTCAACTGTTTATAGACATTTTGGGGTGTTGAACTCGAATATTACAAAATTTAACATTAGTGAGGTAAAAAAGTGATGTAATTCTCTTTATATTTGTCACAACTTGTTAAAACTGCATTGAGTTTATTCACAAATAGTCATATTTAATGACTACTACGTTTTAAATTCATAACTCAACTGTTTATAGACATTTTGGGGTGTTAAACTCGAAAATTACAAAATTTAACCTGTTATCAAACATTCATGACATTGATAAATTTTTGGACAAGTCCATGTGGAAGAGCGCCTATAAATACGTCCACACAGTTTTTATTTTATCAACTTAATTGGATATGCTTTATGTGTTCCGTTTCTTATCAAAAGAAAGTAGTGCTATATGATTTGTGACTAATAAATAACAAACCATAAATAAGGATACGATAAAGGGCTCCTCAAGAAAACCTCAGTGTTGCATAGACAGGACTAAACGCATGCTGCATATCAAGTAGTAACATGCATTGTTTTACTGTTACTTCTGGCTCAAAACTACAACTTTATTTTTAAATAATAATAACTATTTATAAAAAATTATAGTTTCTTAATAAATGGTATTATAATTATTATTTAAAAGAAAGTTGCCGCTTATAGCCATGTATAACTGAAATTTGAAAAAAAAAATACATGCTACTTGACACGTAGCATGAGTTTGGTCCTGCCCTAGCGCACTCTAAAATTTTCCTGAAAATGAAGTTAGAGTTAGAGGGAGTTTGGTGAGAAAATCAATGTATCAGATATCAATTACAAATTGTGTACATTTTTTTTTTTTTTTATTAAAAAAAATGTTTTTGATATGTATGTATATATTATATATATATATGTATATATATATATATATATATATATATATATATATATATATATATATATATATATATATATATATATATATATATATATATGTAAGCATTCTAAATATTCCTAAAGTATCAACTAGAGTTATATAGTTTTAATAACAATTTTTGATGAAAACACATCACATTTTGAATTGAATTCAATTTAAATAAAAAAAACTAATTAAAACAGAATAGAGTTTGTCTATTAAAGCAAAATTGTACATAGTTGCAAATAAAATTCCCGACAATAGTTTTTTTTTTAGATATTGTGCAAAAACACATGATTTGTTCGGGAAGATAGTGCTGCGGGCCCAGCAAGAAGAAGTGGCGCCAGTCGATCGATTTGACAGCAAAGAAATACACACACACACAACCCTCGCGCCGTCGAATATTCGCGTGCCGACCCAAATCGGGGTGGCGTTATTCATCCCATCACACACATATAGTCGAGCAGAGATTCCTGCGGTTTAATTGTGCTGAATAGGCGCCGGCGCGCTCCGCCGCCCACGCTTGGCGATTCTAATCGCGGCCCCCGCGATGCCCAATTAAAATGTTAATGGTATTGTAATGAGCCGGCGCTAATCATAACAACAGCCCGTGCGCTATTGTTGTTATTTTTTGTTGTACTGCGCGAAGGAATTCGTTCGCTCTGTGGTATTCATCACGCATTTGCATTTCGTTATGCAGCACGCTGCACGCATTAATTTGACTTCATTAGATTACAAAATACGCATAATTAAACGATTATTTGCTGTTAACATAACACTGTTATAACATTGATTATTAAATGATCATTAAGTGAGGAAACTACAATTCTCAGAGATCAATTTCACCCGTGTCCCGATAGTAGCTGGGCCAACCTGTACGTGCCGTACGTGCGCTGAGTCCAGGGAACCCAACTCGGTGACCACACTCCCTTTATGCCACAGTTCCACCTTCTTTGCCAGGCCTCCATAGTGGCCTCCCTAGCTTCCTTCTTACCCGTGGCGTGCGTCCGTCCTCCCTTTCGCCATTCTCTTCCTGACAAGTAGATCCGCCGGTTCTGTAGATGCCAGCACTTCCGCAGAGTATGTAACAATGGGGGCAAATGCCCGCGCCTCGTCACGTAAGTGGGCATTGCACCACATGTTTATATAGAGGGGGCTTGAAGCATCGTGCCTGTCGCAGCGCCGACACCGCGTCTTCGCCTCTTCGCTTAAGACACGGTAGGCGAAGAGGTGAAAGGCATAACTATTCCACGCCGCCTCTATGTAAACATAAGGTACAATGTCCACCCCTTCATTGCATATGGACATCACAATCGCTTGTGCCACGTCGCGCCTACACCGCGCCTGTGCCCGCCGCCGCTTATGTGTGAATTGGGCCTTAGGTTTCCCGTCCTGAGTGCGCTGCGCAACCGCCCGCCCCTGATTTCTAGCCGTCTTTATTGCCTCGGACCATGCTGCCGCCGCGTATATCAGTTTCGTTCTCGCGACGCTGGTGAGCAATCTACGTTTGCCCTCGTCTGGTCCTCCTATGTTCGGCATGAGCCTGGACACGGCCGACTCCACGCCAGCCTCAAAACGCCGTCATAGGCTAGGTTCGAAAGTATCGGCCCCTGCACCGATTCCTGGGGGACTCCCCCGGTCATCTGGAAGGTTGCCGTTGTAGATATCCCCGCGTCTTCGTAGGTCACCTCTCGTAGCGACAGGTACCTCTGTACCATCCTCTACAAGTGCAGTGTGGTCTGCATCCTGACCAACGCCTCTATTATCCTGACCCATGACAGGGAGTTAAACGCAATCCGGATGTTCAGAGCGATTTCTCGATGGGTCGTTGTTTACTTCTTATGCTTCCTCTGCGGGTGACCATCCGGTGCGTTGTATCCAGTATGCGGACGACCGGAGTGTCTTGAGATTACTTAACTCAGAGCCCTTTATTAGTGCTACCTTCGTGAATGTGGCTGTATACTACTTCATATCAAGCACTTCCGCTGCATCTGCCATAGCTATTTGCTGGTTAAAGGTTTTTTTTTTGATCGGGACCGTCTCGCTGCACGCCTCTTGTAGCTTTCGAGTTAGTTCTTCATGTGTCATGTGGTCTGGGATTGCTAGCTGAATGTCCCCCATGTCTTCCAGGGTCATTTGGGTTAATTCTTGGCCTAGTGCCTCCGGTATCCACTTCTTAATTCAGGGTGGTGACTGGATGGCCGCTCCATTTGGCTGGATGTATAGCTATTTGCTGGTTAAAGGTTCCTCTGATTCTGTTTACCATATCTTCTAACGCTTTCTTTCTTTGATCGTTGATTTGGGCTCTCATATCTGTCAGTGCCTTCTGCATGTCTGCCCTTTCCTTCTCCCACTGCCGTTTATAACTCGAAAGCCTAGTGCAGCTCCTTGTGGTCTGGGGAAGTCTGAGCGGGTTGTCTGTTTTATTTTTCAGCAGCCTTTCGTAGCCGTTTTGGCCTCCTTGGGATGTTACGTATCGGCGGTGTCTGTTAGTCGCAACACTACGTCTCTTGTCTCGGCTAATTCTCTGAGGGTGTCTGCACTTTCTTCCTCTGTCGTCCATCCCTTCCTACCTATTGGCATCTACGACTACTTGTTTTAACGGTGAGCTTGCCTTCCTCTTAGTTGATATTTTGGGGCTTTCCTGTTCCGCGTGCCTGATTTGCATTTCCGCTATTAGTTCTAATTCTTATGTAAATTTTAACGCTTTTTTAATCCTTTTTGCAATTAGAATAAACCAAACCAAAATATAATTTGAATATAAGCACTCGAGATATTGTGTGAATTCATCCTCTCTAGTTGAGCTACACTGATGAGATATAATAATATCGAAATCTAATATATAGATTGCTAAGAGGTGAATTCACACTTATATATGTTTTCCAAAGCAAATTATTATTTAAAAAAAATAGATAACATTATACTCAATAGTAAAACTAATAGAACTATCCTTCAAATGCATTTATCTCGATTTATTTTGGAAGTTACGACATTTAGATTATTATACATGATAAGGGTGGGCCCTTAGCATGTTAATCTAATCTAAATGTAATAATATGTTCTAGTGGCCCCCTCTAAACCTATGGACCGTCTTGGTAATAATTATGGAATGTTGTACCAAACTAAAATTATTAGATTCAGTAAATAAAATATAAGTAAATGAGAATTCCGACGTGATAATACTATCAAACTAATATTATTGAATTCAGAAAATAAAATATAAGTGAATGAGAATTGGACGTGATAATTAAAATTTCCAAAACAAAGGAGAAAATTAGGGTTTTTTAAATATATATATTTTTTAAATTAATAACATATTAACATTTACTGATTTTTTGTTTTTTAAAATTAGGTAATAAAAGGGATTGTGGCATTATTTTAGCTTTGACACAATTTATTACTAATAGTTTTTGTTTTGCAATAATCAGTAAAATTTTAATAATCAGAGAAAAGTTATAGTTAAAGTTAGAGTTAAAAGTTATTTCCCGCAATTTGCATTCCGCTGCCATCTGGCAGAGAGTAGTTACAATTCCATAGACTTATATTTGGTTGCCTAGCATATTTCGCTTAGTTTGATTTAATAGGATTATTCAAATATAATTCAGGAGGGGAAATTACTATGTTTTTATTAAATGAAACATAAGGAAATATAATCGGAAAAATGAAACACATACAGATATATTTATTATACATTCATATCAAAGAGATCATCAGAGTACTGTGAGATATAATCAGATAAATAAAATATAATGTGGGAAATGTAAGCTACAAGAATTAAATCATCCCTTTTAAGCTAAATATCAAAAACATACTAATAAACGACAACATAAAGTAAAATAGCTTAAACAAATGGACAAACAACATACATCCCTCGATACCGATAGCCCGGGATGGTACCCACAAATCCCGAGGTGAAGACAGGGGGAAGGATACCATGTTTTTCTTTTTTAAATTTCCCTTTTAGCATAAGTACATGTTTGTATATATATATATATATATTGTATATATATTGTACATGTAACAGTGTTAAAAGTGTAAATAAATAAAACGAATTTTCTTTGAAAAAAAAATGAGACGTTATCCGAGAGATAGGTGAGATATAATCAGATTAATGAGATGAATGATGAAAGCAAAAAAGACCAACAAAACAACAGAAAATATATACCGAAGACGCTACCCATAACCATCTACAATGTAGGGGTTGTTCAACAGATCCACGACTTGCTTAAAAAAAAATAACATCAATAAATACATCATAAAAACCAAGAGCTATGAAATATTAAAATTCTAAGTCAAATTTCAACTTACACAAGTCATATCTTTGAAGATAATGAAGATACCTAATTGGAGTCTTAATAATTGAGTTTTTCATACATTTCTAGAAAAGAATAACACAAAAAATCTTAAAATTGTATCATGATTAAGGGTATTTTTGCAGGAATGTGTGATAAATTTTTGTTGAAATTTCGCAAGCCATATGTTTGAAGATAATGAAGATGTCTTATTGCAATTCTAAGTCAAATTTCAACTTTCACAAGTCATATCTTTGAAGATAATGAAGATACCTCATTGGAGTCTTAATAATTGAGTTTTTCATACATTTCTAGAAAAGAATAACACAAACAATCTTAAAATTGCATCATGATTAAGAGGTATTTTTGCAGGAATGTGTGATAAAATAATTTCAAATTTCACAAGCCATATGTTTGAAGATAATGAAGATATCTCATTGCCGTCTTTATAATTGAGTTTTTCATACATATTTAAACAAAAATAACATACAAAATATTTAAATTACTTTATGATGAATATGTATTTTTGCAGGGATGTGTAATAATACAAATTTAAATTTTCACAAGCCATATCTTTCAAGATAGTCCTTGATCCCGAACACTTCACAGCATTGATCAAGGAACTCGATAAGAAAAATACACAATACCAATACAAAAAACCGTCCGGTTTGTCCTAAAAGGACTACATCACGATACAGACATCGAAACCACTAAAATAAAGCCGAGCAGAAGAAGGTCACGAAGTGGTGAATATACACAACATAAAACATCGTACCACAAAAGTATCTCTCCCAATGTTCTATATTCAGGGCCGGTCCTAGGTAGTCACCCGCGTGCGAACATAATTTGGCCGCCCACATGCTGTACTAAAAAATTTATAATTACCATTATATAGGATATTAGGCATTTCTATTAATCTTTCCACATATGTCCCTATATGAGGAGAAATTACTAAATCATTTATAAACCCTAATCTGTGAAAATACTGAGTAGGACCCAGCTCAGTGGCCGAGTGGTTAGAGGCGTCGTCCGTCTCGTACTGAGCATTGGGGAGCCTGAGTTCGATCCCCAGCGGGGAACGAATTTTCGCGAATAACCTTTCACAGTTTTTCAGAGGTTTTCTGTGAAGTTAAGGTAAATACCGGGTGATTAAACTCCTCTGAGCTTCTCCCTTGACCGACGGAAAAGCCTCACGGCTGATAGCCCTATAAAGATAGAAGTTTTTTTTTACTAAGTAGGATCTAATATAACCGAGGCTTATAATTAAGTTCTTCATACATTTTTGAACATGAAATACATACAAAAATATTAAAATTGCATCATGATGAATAGGCATTTGTGCAGGAATATGTGACCATACAAATTTCTACTTATATAAGACATATCTTTCAAGGCAATGAAGATATCTCATAGCGTTTTTGAAATTAAGTTCATAAAACATTTTTCAACAAATGTAAGAAAACAAAATTCTTTAATTCCATAATGAGGAACTGTTTTCCTTGCCTGAAAAGAATTGATAATACAAATTTCAAATTTAATAAGCCATATCTTTGAAGACAATGAAGATATATCACTAAGTTCTTTAGAATTTTTGAAATTGAGTTCTTAATACATTTTTTGACTAGTGTAATAAATAAAAACTGTGAATTACATAATGAGGAATAGCTTTCATAAGTAGAAAACAGTGATAATACAAATTTCAAATTAAACAAGCTATATCTTTGAAGATAATAAAGATATCTTATGCGAGTCTTTATAATTGAGTTTTTCATACATTTCTAGAGAAGAATAACACAGAAAATCTTAAAATTGAATGATTATGAATAGGTATTTTTGCAGGAATGTGTGATAAAACAAATTTCACAAGCCATATCTTTGAAGAGAATGATGATATCTCATTGGGGTCTGCATAATTGAGTTTTTCATACATTTATAGACAAAAAAAAAGACCTTTATTGGCATTTCCCTCACTGCCCTTCCACATCACAAACCACAACAAAAATATACAAAAATAAAAATAAAAACACAAATATAAATAAAAGTAATATTCCGCAAAAAATTACAAATTACCCTCATCTATCACCGCTCCCTGTGCCCTCGTCACTTTCCTCTCCCACGTCAGCCTCCTGCAGATTTTCACGCGTTCCCCATCCTCGCTTAACCATTCATTCAGCTTTCTGCAGTTTCCCACTCACTCTGCTTTCACACCCTCATATTCTTCGCTAAGGTGCCACCACGTGTCGCTTCCCTTACTACACAGCGCACACGCGGTGTACCCCAGACCCATCCACACTTTCCTCCCTCTCTCGTCTGACCCACACCTAGCTCTTGCCATGCATACCTTGTTCTCCCCGCTCCACTCACCCCTGGCTAAGTAACTCGGGAGTTTCCCACGCACTTGCCACTCTACGTAGCCAGGGTTGTAAGATCTCTCATTCATTCTAGTCTGCCGTTCTTGCCATTCAATATCTCTCAATCTCTCTCTTACCTCAGTTCCTAGGCTTCCCATTTCTCTCAGCTTCTCTTCTACCCAACCCTCAGACATACCCGCTCTTTCATACGCTGTCAAACCAAAAGCACAAATATTTAAAGACATTCACTCTCTCAATCATCCTTCCCTTCCGTTTTAGCTCCTCCACTCTACTCCGTGTACCCCTATTCCTAAACATCACCCATTTAGTCTTCGCCACTTTTATCACTAGCCCTCTCCTATCCAGGTACCTTCCCATTCTTTCCAACATCTCTTGCATCTCTTCTACTCTCTTGGCTACTAATACTATGTCATCCGCATATGCCAACATCCACACCTTGGTTCTCCCCACCGCGACTCCTTCAGCCTGTCCTCTCCTCAGCACCGCCTCCAACTCGCTTGTGTATAGATTGAACACGAGGAGGCTTAGCGGGCACCCTTACGCCTTACACCCACATTCACCCGAAACTTCTCAGACACTTCTCCATTTACTCACGCTTTTGCCCACGCCTCTTTATATATACTTCTCACCCATTTATAGAAGAATAACACACAAAAATCCTAAAATCATCATGATGAATAGGTATTTTTTGCAGGAATGTGTGATAAAATAAATTTCAAATTTCACATGCCATATGTTTGAAGATAATGATGATATCTCATTGCGGTCTTTATAATTGAGTTTTTCATATATATTCAAACAAGAATAACATAAAAAATCTTAACATGCTTTATGATTAATAGGTATTTTTCCAGGACTGTGTGATAATACAAATTTCTACTTTTACAAGCCATATCTTTCAAGAGAATGAAGATGATAAATGCGATTACGCACACCCGACGCCGGGTATTGTGGGACTCGCCTCGTATTACGATACCAGGAATACCCACTAAACCCTGAACCCTTGCTCTGCCATTCAACCCGGAACCGTTCGTTCATTGTAGCCTTCAGGTTGGAGAAGTCATTGAGCCATCAGCAGGTAGGTGTTTGAAGTATCTGCACAGTGTTCCCACGACACCGCGATGCGCTCCGTTCTTCCCGTCCGCCTGTCGCTGCCCTTCCTAGCGTTCTCGCTCCTCCCTGGTGCGTTCCATCATGACGGTGGTAACATCGTTGTTAGTTGCTGTCCACCCGTCAGGGCTCTCCAGCATAATATTCACCATATTCTCTGGCGTCAAGCGGGTCCCGTGTGAGGTTGCTAGTCCTCCATCGGACGCCTCCCCAGGTGGCGGATTCGGGAAAACCTGCTAGGTATAGCAGGTACCGGGGAAATTAAATACACCGGGCGGACCAAATCTAGCACAGCAGCAGCGTCTGACCCAGAGTGGGCGGCTGCAAACAGCGAACAATTGCCGGAATAAGCAATCCAACTCTTGTGGCCAACAGCTCCGGGTGGAAGAGCCAACAAGAGAAGGGCACTCTTTTGTCCTAGAACTGGGAAACTGGCTCTAAAGGCGGACGAACCGATGAAATGGTCAACGGCATAAGGATGCAGAAGGCAACGAAAAACCACTGCATTAAAGACCAAATGGTATTTCTAGTACAATCATCATGGTGAAGTTTAGAGCAAATTATTCCGGAGTCTCAAGTCTCCCAATCGGATCTCCGGGGGAGACAGTTTTAAACGTCGCTACCAAAAAGAATAAGGTATCAACTATGAAGATCTGCACATGGAACGCAAGAACAATGTCCCAAGCAGGAAAAATTAACAATGCCATCCAAGAAATGAATAGACTCAATATAGACATAATGGGAATTAGCGAAATACGATGGCCCAGTTCAGGATACTGCGTAATCGACGATCATTCAGTCTATTACTCTGGAAACGGAGACAACAAACATGTCCATGGGGTAGGGATGATAATATCCAACAAAATACGGCAAACCGTCACAAACTTCACACCAATATCAGAAAAAATGCTACTCATACAATTAAACAGCACCAAAGTGAAGACAAACATTATTCAAATATATGCCCCCACCTACGACAAACCCGATGAAGAAGTGGAAGAACTTTACGGTACACTATCAGACACATTAAAGCAGCTTAAGAAACATGAAGTGATAATAATCATGGGTGACCTAAACGCCAAAATTGGAAAGTGAAAAAGCGGTGAATATATCGGCGAATTTGGACTGGGCGTAAGAAATGAACGCGGAGATAGACTTAAACGATTCGCAGAGGAAGAAGAGTATGTGATACTAAACACCATCTTCAAACTCCCACCACGACGCCTATATACATGGATATCGCCCCAAGACCAACCCAACAACGTCGTTAGAAATCAAATCGACTATATACTAGTGAACAAACGATTCCGCAATAGCTGCCAATCAGTTAAAACCTACCCTAGTGCTGATATATCGTCAGACCACAACCCACTAGTAGGAAGATTCAATTTAAAACTCAAAAAAGTTGCTCGAAGAATAAAAACGAAAAAGTGGAACATGAGAAGACTAAAACAACCTGATATTAAAGAAACAGTAACAAGCTTAATAACTCAATGCTGCAAGGATATAGAAACATCGAACAACACAGAGACTACCCTTGAGAAACTAACAAACACCCTCAATCAGATCGGAGACGAATATTTAACAGACAAAACAGCCAGGAGGAAAAGCTGGATGACAAATGAAATATTACAACTCATGGACGAAAGAAGGAAGGCAAAAAATAACACCACAAAATACAAGAACCTTCAAAAACAAATAAGACAAAACATAAGAATAGCAAAGGAGAACTGGATCAGAACACAGTGCAAAGAGATAGAAGACCTAGAAAAGAAATATGCATAAAAAAATCAGAGAAACAGCAGGAATATACAAAACCAATACAACTGGTTGACTACACAATACAGATGGCAAGATCATCGTCGACAAAGTGGAAAAAATGGAAGCCTGGAAGAAATACATAACCGAACTTTTCGAAGACACTAGAACCAAACAATCCGTGGAACCCAATAATCCTAAGGGCATGACAATAACAGAGGACGAAGTCACAAAAACATTAACGCAACTCAAAGACGGCAAGTCTCCTGGCCCAGATAACACCTACAGTGAGCTTCTTAAACTATTTGATGTCAAAGGGGTCAAACGATTAACGAAGATATTTAATAACATATACTCCACAGGAGAAATACCCAAAGCATGGTTAAAATCTACATTTATACTTCTACCTAAAAAACCGAGTGCCAAATACTGCAGCGAATACCGCACGATCAGCTTAATGAGTCACCTCCTAAAACTGTTCTTAAAAATAATTTACCACAGAATAGTCAAGATATGCGAACAACACATCAGCCGTACACAGTTCGGATTCAGAAACGCACTATGTACAAGAGAAGCCCTTTTCAGCATCCAAGTCCTTATCCAAAGATGTAGAGACTTCGATTGTGATGTCCACACATGCTTCATCGACTACCAGAAAGCATTTGATAACGTTCAACACGACAAGCTTATGGAAATACTAAAAAAACATAGGACTCGAAAACAGCGATCGAAGAATCATCGGCAATTTATATTGGAATCAAACAACCTCAATACGTATTCAATGGGAAATCTCAGAAGATATAAAAATCAAAAAAGGCGTCCGACAGGGATGCGTTTTATCATCAATACTATTCAACATATACTCAGAGCAGATTTTTCAAGAAGCGTTAATTGACATAGACACTGGTATAAAGATGAACGGAGAGTACATCAACAATATAAGATACGCTGATGATACAGGAGTATTTGCGAACAACCTCGAAAATCTCCAGGAGCTGATGACCAGAATAGCGGAAACCAGTCAGAGATATGGACTCTCACTTAATATCAAGAAAACAAAATACATGGTAATATCAAAAACGCCAACCATCCTGGCCAACTAATAGTGAACGGTAAAGTTATCGAAAAAGTACAAACATACACATATCTCGGAACAACAATCAATAACAAATGGGACCACTCACTAGAAATTAAATGCCGAATAGAGAAGGCTAGAACTGCATTTCTCAAGATGTCAAAATTATTCAAAACCCACGATCTATCCCGGTTAACGAAAATCAGATTACTAAAGTGTTACGTCCTACCCATACTCCTGTATGGGGTGGAATCGTGGACCTTAACAGAAGCGAGCTGCAAAAAACTAGAAGCATTCGAAATGTGGCTGTACCGACGCATCTTGAAAATCTCTTGGACAGAGCTCGTGACCAACAAAGATGTCCTCGAAAATATTGGCAAGGAGAGAGAACTCCTCCTTACGATAAAATCTCGAAAATTAGACATTGGGACATATTATGAGGAACAATCAAAGATACGGATTGTTACAACTGATCCTGCAAGGCAGAGTAGAAGGAAAGAGAGGACCAGGAAGGAGAAGAACATCTTGGCTAAAAAACCTGCGTACATGGTTCAACGCAACAACGGTGGGCCTATTCAGAGCCGCGGCCAACAAAGTCAAAATCGCAATGATGATCGCTAACATTCGGAACGGATAGGCACCATAAGAAGAAGAAGAAGATGAAGCGGGTCCCGGTGAGTCGTTCAAGGGCCGCTCATCTGGGACACGTATATATGGTGTGCTCGGTTGTGTTCGCCGAGGCCGTGCACAGGCGGCACTCCTCCGTCTGCTCCAGGCTCATACGTTTGTGATATGCCCTGAAGCACCCGTGCCCTGAAAGGACTTGCGTAGCATAGGGCCTGGTTCCCCTTCTTGCCACATCGAAGGCACTGTTTTCGACGATCGGGGCCCGTGCAGACTTACGCGCGGTGTCCGTCACTCCAGCATCTGTTGTATCCGCTAGGCAGAAGTTTCGCGTCGCGTTGTTTTGCATTGAATTTGGACCACCCGTATCTTTTTTGTGGTCAATGACTCGAGCCCCCGTTCCATCGTTGTGACCAGGTATAGGTGGGCCCACTCTGTAGAGCTCGGTGCTACCTGGGGTCGCAGGCCATCAAGGCTTCCTCTACCTATTCCTTGGAGGTTAGTACATCTCAGCCCTGAATATGGACCATGATTCAAAGGTGTCCGTTCTCACTCCTGCAGTCCTGTCCATTTTAACCACATCGCTGTTATTGTGGTCGACTTTTTGGACTCCGAACCAGGTCGTCCCTCATTTGCTGAGATTATAATTGTCTCCTCTCTGGGGGAATTCTGTTGTAGTTGTAGCTCTCGATTATGGACGGGGTTCCTCGTTAGGAGCACCTCAATGTTTGTGAATTGCAGCTCCAGTAGCTTCCGAGGGAACCATTCGGCTCTCATTTTGCCTGTGCCTGTGGCCTCTGTGATTTCTCTGATCTGCCGTGCGTCGCTGAAAAGAGACTTCCTGGTACTAGTGTCGGTGGTATCGTATTTTATGTAATGTGTTGTCGAACTTACTTTGTTGGGCGGCCCTGTACAGTTTCTCACTTAAATCGTTTTGGGGATGAAGGCATTGTCTTCGTCTTTTATCGCCCGGCTAGTTCACTGATAAGTGATCAGGTCTTTTTCCTCTATTAATCGACCTCCAGTTGCTGTCCATTAGTTTAATCTCTGGAGCGTCTGGAAATTGTTCCACCTCCGACCCTTTGATCAGTTTTACCCTGATGAAAGGCTGTTCTGGTTACTCCTCGACCATGACTTCCTCAGCCTCCTCGTATGTGTTGTTCCTCTCGAAGGACTTTCCTTTCACTCAGTCATGTCTCTGGTAATTTGTTGGGTATTGTTAGTGTGAGCATCCTTCATTATCTGGAGCTCTCGTCTCATCATCTTTAACTCCAAATCCGCCCGTATCTTTTGCTCTTTAATAGCATCGACCTAAGCTTTTATATTTCGCGGCTTACAGGTTTAATTTTTAATATCCTCTCGTATATTTCTTGGAGGTGCTTGACGTCTTTGCAGTGTTCGAGATGTTTCGGGCTGCGCCAGCCGCATCCGTCAACCGGTACACTGTGTCTCTGGTCACTACCAGCTCTATCAGGGCAGTTTCTGGGGGGTATCCACTTTAGCCTCCGCTTCTCGGACGTTCTTTCTTGACTTGTGTTGGCAAGTTATCTGGAGGTGAGATAGATTTCCTGTTATTGAAGTCTTCCTCCTAGAGTTCCGATAGTTCTGCTCTGCTCGAGTATCCATTCCCGGATGGATTCCCTGCTGCTCTTTCTTTTAATTATCGCATCTGTAGGAAGGAGTATGCAGAGTTTCGCGCTTGCCTCAAATGCATTTTTCTGTTCCACCTCTGTGCCTTCTTTGTTTTGTTAAGTCTTGTGGGTAGCTGGCTAACGGTTGGGTAGCACCCACTACATTGCCCGTCCAGACCACTACTGGGGAAACCCCCCTACGCGCTTGACGTTCCTTCTTTGTTGTCGGATTATATCAAATTTATGTTTTTGGTTTGTGTAACTCCAAAACTCGTCCTTTAAGGTTACATCCCCCATGGGTCTGTCAGTCGGTTCCATTCTTGTAGCTCTTCTAATAAAGCCGCTACAGTAGTGTGCCAAAACGGCCTTATATTTTACAAAGCTATCAACTGTGATGTATCAATCACGAATTCTAAATCTACTCGTAGTTAGTAGAAATTAATCTGCTTTTTACAACCCAGCCTAATGATTTTTGTTCGTATTTCTACTTGACCGTCCAATCACATGGTACCCCAAATAAAATCCTTCCGCATGAATCAACTCTACATCTTCCTATTGATATTTGTGTACGTTTCCCGTTGAAAACTTTCGCCTTCTTCACTAATTGTTGCAGTCTAGCCGCCAGTTGCGCTAGGTCAGGGGTCATCCGCAGATCCTATTCCTGACCTAACGCTACAATTAGTTGCACTATTAGAGACTGGCCGCGAGCACACACAAGGTCAATGTCAAAAACATAATGGGGACCGGCCGTTCGCGGCGTTGATCGTTAGAAACCAATTTAAAGGGAAGATCCCTCGCCGCCGAACGGGTTCTTCGAAAACGGGTTCCCGACTTATATCATATGTTGTGCACGCATAAATTATATATATATTTTTTTTTCCGGAATTTATTGGCAACCCGCGACCGTGTGCAGCTCTCACACGGCGAAGGACGACGGTTTGAAACTAATTTCGATCATGACCAAGGGCAACAACAAACTAATGAGAACGGTACTGATTTATGAGTGTTAAAAAATATTCTAATTTAAATGCATCTGTTTATTGATTATACCTTTTTACGTTTTTAATGAATGAATTTATAGCCGAAGGACGGCTACAGTGTTTTTTTTTGCCAACTAATATTGTTTCTGTGAATGAAACGTTTTTAGTGTTTATGTTTATTACTACTTTTGTAAAGGTTCCCATATGGTGATTTCTTATTATTTTGAAATTGTGGCTATTATAGGTTTTTATTGGTCAAAATTCACCGGTATGCGCACAAAAACTATCTTGTATATGATTATATAGAATATTTAATCACTATGATAAAAATAATAATAAAAATATATTGTTATATCCCAATATACAAAAAGTATCCAATTACAGGGGAAAACATAAGACATGGTTACATTTACATAATCAATTAAGTAATAAAATAATATTAAAATACAATAAAATAAGTTTTCTAAATACCAAATTAAAGACAATTTTACACTCTTTAAGATAGCATTGAAAAAAATAAAAAATAAATAGTTATATTTCAAATTTTAGTGCAGAATCATCACATGTTGGTTTTGCCGATGTTTTGATTATTTCACTTACCGACATATCTATAGAACATTTTTAGGTTTTCTATATACTAAATTAAAGATAATTTTACACTCTTTAAGATAGCATTGAAAAAAATTAGTTATATTTCAAATTTTAGTGTAGAATCGTCACGGGTTGGTTTTGCCGATGTTTTGATTTTTTCACTTACCGACATATCTATGGAACATTTTTAGGTTTTCTATATATCAAATTAAAGATAATTTTACACTCTTTAAGATAGCATTGAAAAAAATTAGTTATATTTCAAAATTTAGTGTAGAATCGTCACGGGTTGGTTTTGCCGATGTTTTGATTTTTTCACTTACCGACATATCTATAGAACATTTTTAGGTTTTCTATATATCAAAGTAAAGATAATTTTACACTATCTTTAAGATAGCATTGAAAAAAATTAGTTATATTTCAAATTTTAGTGTAGAATCGTCACGGGTTGGTTTTGCCGATGTTTTGATTTTTTCACTTACCGACATATCTATGGAACATTTTTGGGTTTTCTATATATCAAATTGAAGATAATTTTACACTCTTTAAGATAGCATTGAAAAACATTAGTTATATTTCAAAATTTAGTGTAGAATCGTCACGGGTTGGTTTTGCCGATGTTTTGATTTTTTCACTTACCGACATATCTATGGAACATTTTTAGGTTTTCTATATATCAAAGTAAAGATAATTTTACACTATCTTTAAGATAGCATTGAAAAAAATTAGTTATATTTCAAAAATTTAGTGTAGAATCGTCACAGGTTGGTTTTGCCGATGTTTTGATTTTTTCACTTACCGACATATCTATAGAACATTTTTAGGTTTTCTATATATCAAATTAAAGATAATTTTATACTCTTTAAGATAGAATTGAAAAAAAATAGTTATATTTCAAATTTTAGTGTAGAATCGTCACGGGTTGGTTTTGCCGATGTTTTGATTTTTTCACTTTCCGACATATCTATGGAACATTTTTAAGTTTTCTATATATCAAATTAAAGATAATTTTACACTATTTAAGATAGCATTGAAAAAAATTAGTTATATTTCAAAATTTAGTGTAGAATCGTCACGGGTTGGTTTTGCCGATGTTTTGATTTTTTCACTTACCGACATATCTATGGAACATTTTTAGGTTTTCTATATATCAAAGTAAAGATAATTTTACACTATCTTTAAGATAGCATTGAAAAAAATTAGTTATATTTCAAAAATTTAGTGTAGAATCGTCACAGGTTGGTTTTGCCGATGTTTTGATTTTTTCACTTACCGACATATCTATAGAACATTTTTAGGTTTTCTATATATCAAATTAAAGATAATTTTATACTCTTTAAGATAGAATTGAAAAAAAATAGTTATATTTCAAATTTTAGTGTAGAATCGTCACGGGTTGGTTTTGCCGATGTTTTGATTTTTTCACTTTCCGACATATCTATGGAACATTTTTAAGTTTTCTATATATCAAATTAAAGATAATTTTACACTCTTTAAGATAGCATTGAAAAAAATTAGTAATGTTTCAAATGTTAGTGTAGAATCGACACGGGTTGGTTTTGACGATGTTTTGATTTTTTCACTTACCGACATATCTATGGAACATTTTTAGGTTTTCTATATATCAAATTAAAGATAATTTTACACTCTTTAAGATAGCATAGAAAAAAAATAGTTATATTTAAATTTTTAGTGTAGAATCGTCACGGGTTGGTTTTGCCGATGTTTTGATTTTTTCACTTACCGACATATCTATGGAACATTTTTAAGTTTTCTATATACCAAATTAAAGATAATTTTACGCTCTTTAAGATAGCATTGAAAAAAATTACTTATATTTCAAATTTTAGTGTAGAATCGTCACGGGTTGGTTTTGCCGATGTTTTGATTTTTTCACTTACCGACATATCTATGGAACATTTTTAGGTTTTCTATATACTAAATTAAAGACAATTTTACACTCTTTAAGATAGCGTTGAAAAAAATTAGTTATATTTCAAATTTTAGTGTAGAATCGTCACGGGTTGGTTTTGCCGATGTTTTGATTTTTTCACTTACCGACACATCTATGGAACATTTTTAGGTTTTCTATATATTAAATTAAAGATAATTTTACATTCTTTAAGATAGCATTGAAAAAAATTAGTTATATTTCAAAATTTAGTGTAGAATCGTCACGGGTTGGTTTTGCCGATGTTTTGATTTTTTCACTTACCGACATATCTATGGAACATTTTTAGGTTTTCTATATATCAAATTAAAGATAATTTTACACTCTTTAAGATAGCATTGAAAAAAATTAGTTATATTTCAAAATTTAGTGTAGAATCGTCACGGGTTGGTTTTGCCGATGTTTTGATTTTTTCACTTACCGACATATCTATGGAACATTTTTAGGTTTTCTATATACTAAATTAAAGACAATTTTACACTCTTTAAGATAGCGTTGAAAAAAATTAGTTATATTTCAAATTTTAGTGTAGAATCGTCACGGGTTGGTTTTGCCGATGTTTTGATTTTTTCACTTACCGACATATCTATGGAACATTTTTAGGTTTTCTATATACTAAATTAAAGACAATTTTACACTCTTTAAGATAGCGTTGAAAAAAATTAGTTATATTTCAAATTTTAGTGTAGAATCGTCACGGGTTTGTTTTGCCGATGTTTTGATTTTTTCACTTACCGACATATCTATGGAACATTTTTAGGTTTTCTATATACCACATTAAAGATAATTTTACACTCTTTAAGATAGCATTGAAAAAATTTAGTTATATTTCAAATTTTAGTGTAGAATCGTCACGGGTTGGTTTTACCGATGTTTTGATTTTTTCACTTACCGACATATCTATGAAACATTTTTAGGTTTTCTATATATCAAATTAAAGATAATTTTACACTCTTTAAGATAGCATTGAAAAAAATTAGTTATATTTCAAAATTTAGAGTAGAATCGTCACGGGATGATTTTGCCGATGTTATGATTTTTTCACTTACCGACATATCTATGGAACATTTTTAAGTTTTCTATTTACCTAATTAAAGATAATTTTACACTCTTTAAGATAGCATTGAAACAAATTAGTAATGTTTCAAATTTTAGTGTAGAATCGTCACGGGTTGGTTTTGCCGATGTTTTGATTTTTTCACTTACCGACATATCTATGGAACATTTTTAGGTTTTCTATATACCACATTAAAGATAATTTTACACTCTTTAAGATAGCATTGAAAAAATTTAGTTATATTTCAAATTTTAGTGTAGAATCGTCACGGGTTGGTTTTGCCGATGTTTTGATTTTTTCACTTACCGACTTATCTATGGAACATTTTTAAGTTTTCTATTTACATAATTAAAGATAATTTTACACTCTTTAAGATAGCATTGAAAAAAATTAGTAATGTTTCAAATTTTAGTGTAGAATCGTCACGGGTTGGTTTTGCCGATGTTTTGATTTTTTCACTTACCGACATATCTATGGAACATTTTTAAGTTTTCTATACACCAAATTAGAGATAATTTTATACTCTTTAAGATAGCATTGAAAAAAATTAGTTATATTTCAAAATTTAGTGTAGAATCGTCACGGGTTGGTTTTACCGATGTTTTGATTTTTTCACTTACCGACATATCTATGGAACATTTTTAAGTTTTCTATATACCAAATTAGAGATAATTTTATACTCTTTAGGATAGCATTGAAAAAAATTAGTTATATTTCAAAATTTAGTGTAGAATCGTCACGGGTTGGTTTTGCCGATGTTTTGATTTTTTCACTTACCGACATATCTATGGAACATTTTTAAGTTTTCTATACACCAAATTAAAGATAATTTTACACTCTTTAAGATAGCATTGAAAAAAATTAGTTATATTTCAAAAATTTAGTGTAGAATCGTCACGGGTTGGTTTTGCCGATGTTTTGATTTTTTCACTTACCGACATATCTATGAAACATTTTTAGGTTTTCTATATATTAAATTAAAGATAATTTTACACTCTTTAAGATAGCATTGAAAAAAATTAGTTATATTTCAAAATTTAGTGTAGAATCGTCACGGGTTGGTTTTGCCGATGTTTTGATTTTTTCACTTACCGACATATCTATGGAACATTTTTAAGTTTTCTATATACCAAATTAAAGATAATTTTACGCTCTTTAAGATAGCATTGAAAAAAATTAGTAATGTTTCAAATTTTAGTGTAGAATCGTCACGGATTGGTTTTGCCGATGTTTTGATTTTTTCACTTACCGACATATCTATGAAACATTTTTAGGTTTTCTATATATCAAATTAAAGATAATTTTACACTCTTTAAGATAGCATCGAAAAAAAATAGTTATATTTAAATTTTTAGTGTAGAATCGTCACGGGTTGGTTTTGCCGATATTTTGATTTTTTCACTTACCGACATATCTATGGAACATTTTCAGGTTTTCTATATATCAAATTAAAGATAATTTTACACTCTTTAAGATAGCATTGAAAAAAATTAGTAATGTTTCAAATTTTAGTGTAGAATCGTCACGGATTGGTTTTGCCGATGTTTTGATTTTTACACTTACCGACATATCTATGAAACATTTTTAGGTTTTCTATATATCAAATTAAAGATAATTTTACACTATTTAAGATAGCATTGAAAAAAATTAGTTATATTTCAAATTTTAGTGTAGAATCGTCACGGGTTGGTTTTGCCGATGTTTTGATTTTTTCACTTACCGACATATCTATGGAACATTTTTAGGTTTTCTATATATCAAATTAAAGATAATTTTACACTCTTTAAGATAGCATTGAAAAAAATTAGTTATATTTCAAAATTTAGTGTAGAATCGTCACGGGTTGGTTTTGCCGATGTTTTGATTTTTTCACTTACCGACATTTCTATGGAACATTTTTAAGTTTTCTATATACCAACTGAAAGGTAATTTTACACTCTTTAAGATAGCATTGAAAAAATTTAGTTATATTTCAAATTTTAGTGTAGAATCCTCACGGGTTGGTTTTACCGATGTTTTGATTTTTTCACTTACCGACATATCTATGAAACATTTTTAAGTTTTCTATATATCAAATTAAAGATAATTTTACACTCTTTAAGATAGCATTGAAAAAAAATAATAATGTTTCAAATTTTAGTGTAGAATCGTCACGGGTTGGTTTTGCCGATGTTTTGATTTTTTCACTTGCCGACATATCTATGGAACATTTTTAAGTTTTCTATATACCAAATTAAAGATAATTTTACACTCTTTAAGATAAAATTGAAAAAAATTATTTTTATTTCAAAAATTTAGTGTAGAATCGTCACGGGTTGGTTTTGCCGATGTTGTGATTTTTTCACATACCAACATATCTATGGAACATTTTTGGGTTTTCTATATATCAAATTAAAGATAATTTTATACTCTTTAAGACAGCATTGAAAAAAATTAGTTATATTTCTAATTTTAGTGTATAATCGTCACGGGTTGATTTTGCCGATGTTTTGATTTTTTCACTTACCGGCATATCTATGGAAAATTGCATGAAATTTCCACCCAGAATGTCAAGATCACCATAACAGAAATCAGAAGAAGCCGACCTAATCTTTTTCAAATATCTCTATTAATTGTTGGAACAAAGTTCATTCGTTTCACACTAAAGTACTTTTTTGGCATCAAAAAAACTAATTTTTAAGTGATATTTAATTTCTAGGCGTCTTTGTTTTGTGTTAATTCCCACCAGCCGTGACCCCATCACCTCGGGAGATGCAGTCTGCAGTCGGCATTATTGAAAGGGGGTGAACGATTCATAAATACGTTTACGGCCAATTGAGCTATTAATTGCGCACACACCGCGCCCCGGTATTTTTTTCGCCTTAATTGACGGCGGGACGACGGGCGGCCGATTAAAATTGGGCCAGCGAAAATGTGCACGTTTATTATGCACCCAAAAGCTTAAATGCCCGCCATTGACTCTAATTGCACTCTCAACTCGCACAAAAGAAACAAATGCGAAGTAACGAAGAAATTAATGCTATCAATTTTAACAACCCATTAGTATAACTACAATATTTAGGTCATGAAATCCTAAATTCGACTGGAATTATTTGTATGATATTCTACACTCGTGATAAACTTTATTCTATAAATCATATTTCTCAAGATTATACAAAAAAAAACTGTAATTCCTAGGAGGAGAATTTGGCTTATTTCAATGAAAATCAACAACCAGCGCTAAGTCTAGTGGTTAAAGTGGTTGAAGCGAGAGTTCTAACCTCGGCGTGGACGAATTATTGATGAAACTATTTTTTTATGATTGGCATTTGGCAAATTTAAAAATTAATTTAAATGAAAATCAACATCCATCTCAATGGCATAGTAGTTAAAGACGCCGTTCGTCTTGTACTAAGCACTGGGGAGCGACAGTTCAAACCCCTTTGATAAATTTAGCTAATCACCTTTCATGTTTTTCTGTGAACCGTAACTTCCCTGAAAACCTCTGAAAACTGTAAAATGCGATTCGCGAATTTTCGACCACAGCGGAGTGATTACACTCCTCGGAGTTTCTCATTATAAATAATATAATATTTTCCATTAAAATTAATTTTTAAATTACCAGCGGAAACAGCACTCGGGATGATAGCTATAAAGATAGAATGTTTTTTTTTAAATCAACTTCAATATTACTATTATTGTGTAAGAAGTGAAGCGATTCAAATCCTCGTAGTGACATAATTAGCGGGTTTGACATTAATATCGGAGATTAATTGTGCACCAAGGGGCAGCCATAATAGTTCCCCCTGCGACGAGGATCGTATTGAAAAGGGTTAATTAAATGCGATACAGTTGCAAATCCATCACGCAAAACAATGGCCCATATACAGTTACATAAACGCGTTGCTTAGGTCTCTGGCAGGCACATGCGAGCCGTATTCAATTACTTATACAACAACGAGGGATACACACAAAACTGAATGGGAGAAGAATATGGAATATTAAAATTTTATTTCGTAACGAATGTTCTGTAATAATAATAATAGGGTAGATAGGTGTTGTATTATATTCAGAAGAGAAAACAAAAACGATAGAGAAAATACTTATTTTAGCTATATTTAATATATTTAATAATTATGGATGATGCTTCGCAAAGAGCTCATACATAAATACATAATGGGATAACATTCGTATGTGTATTTGTTTGCATTTACGTTTACATAGCTTACTCTGAAACATTAAATACTTAGCAACATATATATTAATTAGAATATTTCCGAATTTATAATTTCTTCATAGGAATATATGGGGTTGGTGATCAAGTAGGCTTAATCTTCCGTTTGAACGATTGCATTGGGAGCTCTAGTATGTCTGTAGGCAATTTATTAAAAAAAGGCTATAGCGTAATACCTTGTACGATTCTGGGATTTTTGCAGCCTCAGTCTACGTGGATATAAGCTGCTATTATTTCGCGTGCTGTAATCATGGTGCTCATGGGTTGCATAAAGATGTCGGTTTTTATATGAAGCAAACACTCTAGGATATAAAATGCAGGTATTGTTAAGATTCCGAGTTGCATAAATTGCTCCTTGCAATCATCTCTGTATGAGAGTCCTGATATGGCTCTAGCGTTCCTGCGCTGCACGGTAAACATCCTGTCTTATACTGAGTGGCCCCAAACTATAATTCCATATGACAGGTGCGACTGACACAGTGCAAAGTATGCTGCTCTCAATATATAACTTCCTACACACTGCGATAAGTTTCGCTGACAGAATATGTTCCTCGATACCGTTCGAACCACGTTGTCACCATGACTATGCCATTTGTCTGTTGGGTCTAGTGTCATTCCTAGAAACATGTACGTTGATGTAGTCATGTTTCAGTGTGAATAACATGTTGTATGTTTTTGATTCATTTATGCACAATCTGTTTGATTGAAACCATATGCTATCTTAAAGAGTGTAAAATTATCTTTATTTTGATATATAGAAAACCTAAAAATGTTCCATAGATATGTCGGTAAGTGAAAAAATCAAAACATCGGCAAAACCAACACGTGACGATTCTACACTAAATTTTGAAATATAACTAATTTTTTTCAATGCTATCTTAAAGAGTGTAAAATTATCTTTAATTTGTTATATAGAAAACCTAAAAATGTTCCATAGATATGTCGGTAAGTGAAAAAATCAAAACATCGGCAAAACCAACACGTGACGATTCTACACGAAATTTTGAAATATAGCTAATTTTTTTCAATGCTATCTTAAAGAGTGTAAAATTATCTTTAATTTGGTATATAGAAAACATAAAAATGTTCCATAGATATGTCGGTAAGTGAAAAAATCAAAACATCGGCAAAACCAACACGTGACGATTCTACACTAAATTTTGAAATATAACAAACTTTTTTCATTGCTATCTTAAAGAGTGTAAAATTATCTTTAATTTGTTATATAGAAAACATAAAAATGTTCCATAGATATGTCGGTAAGTGAAAATATCAAAACATCGGCAAAACCAACCCGTGACGATTCTACACTAAAATTTGAAATATAACTAATTTCTTTCAAAGCTATCTTAAAGAGTGTAAAATTATCTTTAATTTGGTATATAGAAAACCTAAAAATGTTCCATAGATACGTCGGTAAGTAAAAAAATCAAAACATCGGCAAAACCAACCCGTGACGATTCTACACTAAAATTTGAAATATAACTAATTTTTTTCAATGCTATCTTAAAGAGTGTAAAATTATCTTTAATTTGGTATATAGAAAACATAAAAATGTTCCATAGATATGTCGGTAAGTGAAAAAATCAAAACATCGGCAAAACCAACCCGTGACGATTCTACACTAAAATTTGAAATATAACTAATTTTTTTCAATGCTATCTTAAAGAGTGTAAAATTATCTTTAATTTGATATATAGAAATCCTAAAATTATTCCATAGATATGTCGGTAAGTGAAAAAATCAAAACATCGGCAAAACCAACACGTGACGATTCTACACTAAATTTTGAAATATAACTAACTTTTTTCAATGCTATCTTAAAGAGTGTAAAATTATCTTTAATTTGGTATATAGAAAACTTAAAAATGTTCCATAGATATGTCGGTAAGTGAAAAAATCAAAACATCGGCAAAACCAACCCGTGACGATTCTACACTAAAATTTGAAATATAACTAATTTTTTTCAATGCTATCTTAAAGAGTGTAAAATTATCTTTAATTTGATATATAGAAAACCTAAAAATGTTCGATAGATATGTCGGTAAGTGAAAAAATCAAAACATCGGCAAAACCAACCCGTGACGATTCTACACTAAAATTTGAAATATAACTAATTTTTTCAATGCTATATTAAAGAGTGTAAAATTATCTTTAATTTGATATATAGAAATCCTAAAATTATTCCATAGATATGTCGGTAAGTGAAAAAATCAAAACATCGGCAAAACCAACACGTGACGATTCTACACTAAATTTTGAAATATAACTAACTTTTTTCAATGATATCTTAAAGAGTGTAAAATTATCTTTAATTTGGTATATAGAAAACTTAAAAATGTTCCATAGATATGTCGGTAAGTGAAAAAATCAAAACATCGGCAAAACCAACCCGTGACGATTCTACACTAAAATTTGAAATATAACTAATTTTTTCAATGCTATATTAAAGAGTGTAAAATTATCTTTAATTTGATATATAGAAATCCTAAAATTATTCCATAGATATGTCGGTAAGTGAAAAAATCAAAACATCGGCAAAACCAACACGTGACGATTCTACACTAAATTTTGAAATATAACTAACTTTTTTCAATGCTATCTTAAAGAGTGTAAAATTATCTTTAATTTGGTATATAGAAAACTTAAAAATGTTCCATAGATATGTCGGTAAGTGAAAAAATCAAAACATCGGCAAAACCAACCCGTGACGATTCTACACTAAAATTTGAAATATAACTAATTTTTTCAATGCTATATTAAAGAGTGTAAAATTATCTTTAATTTGATATATAGAAATCCTAAAATTATTCCATAGATATGTCGGTAAGTGAAAAAATCAAAACATCGGCAAAACCAACACGTGACGATTCTACACTAAATTTTGAAATATAACTAACTTTTTTCAATGATATCTTAAAGAGTGTAAAATTATCTTTAATTTGGTATATAGAAAACTTAAAAATGTTCCATAGATATGTCGGTAAGTGAAAAAATCAAAACATCGGCAAAACCAACCCGTGACGATTCTACACTAAAATTTGAAATATAACTAATTTTTTCAATGCTATATTAAAGAGTGTAAAATTATCTTTAATTTGGTATATAGCAAACTTAAAAATGTTCGATAGATATGTCGGTAAGTGAAAAAATCAAAACATCGGTAAAACCAACCCGTGACGACGATTCTACACTAAATTTTGAAATATAACTAATTTTTTTCAATGCTATCTTAAAGAGTGTAAAATTATCTTTAATTTGATATATAGAAAACCTAAAAATGTTCCATAGATATGTCGGTAAGTGAAAATATCAAAACATCGGCAAAATCAACACGTGACGATTCTACACTAAATTTTGAAATATAACTAATTTTTTTCAATGCTATCTTAAAGAGTGTAAAATTATCTTTAATTTGATGTATAGAAAACCTAGAAATGTTCCATAGATATGTCGGTAAGTGAAAAAATCAAAACATCGGCAAAACCAACCCGTGACGATTCTACACTAAAATTTGAAATATAACTAATTTTTTTCAATGCTATCTTAAAGAGTGTAAAATTATCTTTAATTTGGTATATAGAAAACTTAAAAATGTTCGATAGATATGTCGGTAAGTAAAAAAATCAAAACATCGGCAAAACCAACACGTGACGATTCTACACTAATTTTTGAAATACAACTAATTTTTTTCAATGCTATCTTAAAGAGTGTAAAATTATCTTTAATTTGATGTATAGAAAACCTAAAAATGTTCCATAGATACGTCGGTAAGTGAAAAAAATCAAAACATCGGCAAAACCAACCCGTGACGATTCTACACTAAATTTTGAAATATAACTAATTTTTTTCAATGCTATCTTAAAGAGTGTAAAATTATCTTTAATATGGTATATAGAAAACCTAAAAATGTTCCATAGATATGTCGGTAAGTGAAAAAATCAAAGCATCGGCAAAACCAACCCGTGACGATTATACACTAAAATTTGAAATATAACTAATTTTTTTCAACGCTATCTTAAAAAGTGTAAAATTATCTTTAATTTGGTATATAAAAAACTTAAAAATGTTCTATAGATACGTCGGTAAGTCAAAAAATCAAAAAATCGGCAAAACCAACCCGTGACGATTCTACACTAAAATTTGAAAATATAACTAATATTTTTCAATGCTATCTTTAAGAGTGTAAAATTATCTTTAGTTTGGTATATAGGAAACTTAAAAATGTTCGATACATATGTCGGTAAGTCTAAAAATCAAAACATCGGCAAAACCAACCCGTGACGATTCTACACTAAACTTTGAAATATAACTAATTTTTTTCAATGCTATCTTAAAGAGTGTAAAATTATCTTTAATTTGATATATAGAAAACCTAAAAATGTTCCATAGATATGTCGGTAAGTGAAAAAATCAAAGCATCGGCAAAACCAACCCATGACGATTATACACTAAAATTTGAAATATAACTAATTTTTTTCAATGCTATCTTAAAGAGTGTAAAATTATCTTTAATTTGATATATAGAAAACCTAAAAATGTTCCATAGATATGTCGGTAAGTGAAAAAATCAAAACATCGGCAAAACCAACACGTCACGATTCTACACTAAAATTTGAAATATAACTAATTTTTTTCAATGCTATCTTAAAGAGTGTAAAATTATCTTTAATTAGGTAAATAGAAAACTTAAAAATGTTCCATAGATATGTCGGTAAGTGAAAAAATCAAAACATCGGCAAAACCAATCCGTGACGATTCTACACTAAAATTTGAAATATAACTAATTTTTTTCAATACTATCTTAAAGAGTGTAAAATTATCTTTAATTTGATATATAGAAAACCAAAAATTTTCCATAGATATGTCGGTAAGTGAAAAAATCAAAACATCGGCAAAACCAACACGTCACGATTCTACACTAAATTTTGAAATATAACTAACTTTTTTCAATGCTATCTTAAAGAGTGTAAAATTATCTTTAATTTGGTATATAGAAAACATAAAAATGTTCCATAGATATGTCGCTAAGTGAAAAAATCAAAACATCGGCAAAACCAACACGTGACGATTCTACACTAAAATTTGAAATATAACTATTTTTTTTCAATGCTATCTTAAAGAGTATAAAATTATATTTAATTTGGTATATAGAAAACATAAAAATGTTCCATAGATATGTCGCTAAGTGAAAAAATCAAAACATCGGCAAAACCAACCCGTGACGATTCTACACTAAAATTTGAAATATAACTATTTTTTTTCAATGCTATCTTAAAGAGTATAAAATTATATTTAATTTGGTATATAGAAAACATAAAAATGTCTCTTAGATATGTCGATAAGTCAAAAAATCAAAACATCGGCAAAACCAACCCGTGACGATTCTACACTAAAATTTGAAATATAACTATTTTTTTTCAATGCTATCTTAAAGAGTATAAAATTATATTTAATTTGGTATATAGAAAACATAAAAATGTCTCTTAGATATGTCGATAAGTCAAAAAATCAAAACATCGGCAAAACCAACCCGTGACGATTCTACACTAAAATTTGAAATATAACTATTTTTTTTCAATGCTATCTTAAAGAGTATAAAATTATATTTAATTTGGTATATAGAAAACATAAAAATGTCTCTTAGATATGTCGATAAGTCAAAAAATCAAAACATCGGCAAAACCAACCCGTGACGATTCTACACTAAAATTTGAAATATAACTAATTTTTTTCAATGCTATCTTAAAGAGTGTAAAATTATCTTTAATTAGGTAAATAGAAAACTTAAAAATGTTCCATAGATATGTCGGTAAGTGAAAAAATCAAAACATCGGCAAAACCAATCCGTGACGATTCTACACTAAAATTTGAAATATAACTAATTTTTTTCAATACTATCTTAAAGAGTGTAAAATTATCTTTAATTTGATATATAGAAAACCAAAAATTTTCCATAGATATGTCGGTAAGTGAAAAAATCAAAACATCGGCAAAACCAACACGTCACGATTCTACACTAAATTTTGAAATATAACTAACTTTTTTCAATGCTATCTTAAAGAGTGTAAAATTATCTTTAATTTGGTATATAGAAAACATAAAAATGTTCCATAGATATGTCGCTAAGTGAAAAAATCAAAACATCGGCAAAACCAACCCGAGACGATTCTACACTAAATTTTGAAATATAACTATTTTTTTTCAATGCTATCTTAAAGAGTGTAAAATTATCTTTAAGTTAGTATATAGAAAACTTAAAAATGTTCGATAGATATGTCGGTAAGTGAAAAAATCAAAACATCGGCAAAACCAACACGTGACGATTCTACACTAAAATTTGAAATATAACTAATATTTTCAATGCTATCTTAAATAGAGTAAAATTATCTTTAATTTAATATATAGAAAACCTAAAAATATTCCTTAGATATGTCGGTAAGTGAAAAAATCAAAACATCGGCAAAACCAACCCGTGACGATTCTACACTAAAATTTGAAATATAACTATTTTTTTTCAATGCTATCTTAAAGAGTATAAAATTATATTTAATTTGGTATATAGAAAACATAAAAATGTCTCTTAGATATGTCGATAAGTCAAAAAATCAAAACATCGGCAAAACCAACCCGTGACGATTCTACACTAAAATTTGAAATATAACTATTTTTTTTCAATGCTATCTTAAAGAGTATAAAATTATATTTAATTTGGTATATAGAAAACATAAAAATGTTCCATAGATATGTCGCTAAGTGAAAAAATCAAAACATCGGCAAAACCAACCCGTGACGATTCTACACTAAAATTTGAAATATAACTAATTTTTTTCAATGCTATCTTAAAGAGTGTAAAATTATCTTTAATTAGGTAAATAGAAAACTTAAAAATGTTCCATAGATATGTCGGTAAGTGAAAAAATCAAAACATCGGCAAAACCAATCCGTGACGATTCTACACTAAAATTTGAAATATAACTAATTTTTTTCAATACTATCTTAAAGAGTGTAAAATTATCTTTAATTTGATATATAGAAAACCAAAAATTTTCCATAGATATGTCGGTAAGTGAAAAAATCAAAACATCGGCAAAACCAACACGTCACGATTCTACACTAAATTTTGAAATATAACTAACTTTTTTCAATGCTATCTTAAAGAGTGTAAAATTATCTTTAATTTGGTATATAGAAAACATAAAAATGTTCCATAGATATGTCGCTAAGTGAAAAAATCAAAACATCGGCAAAACCAACCCGAGACGATTCTACACTAAATTTTGAAATATAACTATTTTTTTTCAATGCTATCTTAAAGAGTGTAAAATTATCTTTAAGTTAGTATATAGAAAACTTAAAAATGTTCGATAGATATGTCGGTAAGTGAAAAAATCAAAACATCGGCAAAACCAACACGTGACGATTCTACACTAAAATTTGAAATATAACTAATATTTTCAATGCTATCTTAAATAGAGTAAAATTATCTTTAATTTAATATATAGAAAACCTAAAAATATTCCTTAGATATGTCGGTAAGTGAAAAAATCAAAACATCGGCAAAACCAACCCGTGACGATTCTACACTAAAATTTGAAATATAACTATTTTTTTTCAATGCTATCTTAAAGAGTATAAAATTATATTTAATTTGGTATATAGAAAACATAAAAATGTCTCTTAGATATGTCGATAAGTCAAAAAATCAAAACATCGGCAAAACCAACCCGTGACGATTCTACACTAAAATTTGAAATATAACTATTTTTTTTCAATGCTATCTTAAAGAGTATAAAATTATATTTAATTTGGTATATAGAAAACATAAAAATGTCTCTTAGATATGTCGATAAGTCAAAAAATCAAAACATCGGCAAAACCAACCCGTGACGATTCTACACTAAAATTTGAAATATAACTAATTTTTTTCAATGCTATCTTAAAGAGTGTAAAATTATCTTTAATTTGGTATATAGAAAACATAAAAATGTTCCATAGATATGTCGCTAAGTGAAAAAATCAAAACATCGGCAAAACCAACACGTGACGATTCTACACTAAAATTTGAAATATAACTATTTTTTTTCAATGCTATCTTAAAGAGTATAAAATTATATTTAATTTGGTATATAGAAAACATAAAAATGTTCCATAGATATGTCGCTAAGTGAAAAAATCAAAACATCGGCAAAACGAACCCGTGACGATTCTACACTAAAATTTGAAATATAACTAATTTTTTTCAATGCTATCAGAAAGAGTGTAAAATTATCATTAATTTGGTATATAGAAAACCTAAAAATGTTCGATAGATATGTCGGTAAGTAAAAAAATCAAAACATCGGCAAAACCAACACGTGACGATTATACACTAAAATTTGAAATATAACTAATTTTTTTCAATGCTATCTTAAAGAGTGCAAAATTATCTTTAATTTGGTATATAGAAAACTTAGAAATGTTCCATAGATACGTCGGTAACTGAAAAAATCAAAACATCGGCAAAACCAACCCGTGACGATTCTACACTAAAATTTGAAATATAACTAATTTTTTTCAATGCTATCTTAAAGAGTGTAAAATTATCTTTAATTTGGTATATAGAAAACTTAAAAATGTTCGATAGATATGTTGGTAAGTAAAAAAATCAAAACATCGGCAAAACCAACACGTGACGATTCTACACTAATTTTTGAATTACAACTAATTTTTTTCAATGCTATCTTAAAGAGTGTAAAATTATCTTTAATTTGATGTATAGAAAACCTAAAAATGTTCCATAGATACGTCGGTAAGTGGAAAAATCAAAACATCGGCAAAACCAACCTGTGACGATTCTACACTAAAATTTGAAATATAACTATTTTTTTTCAATGCTATCTTAAAGAGTATAAAATTATATTTAATTTGGTATATAGAAAACATAAAAATGTCTCTTAGATATGTCGATAAGTCAAAAAATCAAAACATCGGCAAAACCAACCCGTGACGATTCTACACTAAAATTTGAAATATAACTATTTTTTTCAATGCTATCTTAAAGAGTGTAAAATTATCTTTAATTTGGTATATAGAAAACTTAAAAATGTTCGATAGATATGTCGGTAAGTAAAAATATCAAAACATCGGCAAAACCAACCCGTGACGATTCTACACTAAAATTTGAAATATAACTATTTTTTTTCAATGCTATCTTAAAGAGTGTAAAATTATCTTTAATTTGGTATATAGAAAACTTAAAAATGTTCGATAGATATGTCGGTAAGTAAAAAAATCAAAACATCGGCAAAACCAACACGTGACGATTCTACACTAATTTTTGAATTACAACTAATTTTTTTCAATGCTATCTTAAAGAGTGTAAATTTATCTTTAATTTGATGTATAGAAAACCTAAAAATGTTCCATAGATACGTCGGTAAGTGGAAAAATCAAAACATCGGCAAAACCAACCCGTGACGATTCTACACTAAAATTTGAAATATAACTATTTTTTTCAATGCTATCTTAAAGAGTATAAAATTATATTTAATTTGGTATATAGAAAACATAAAAATGTCTCTTAGATATGTCGATAAGTCAAAAAATCAAAACATCGGCAAAACCAACCCGTGACGATTCTACACTAAATTTGGAAATATAACTAATTTATTTTCAATGCTATCTTAAAGAGTATAAAATTATCTTTAATTTCGTATATAGAAAACTTTAAAATGTTCCATAGATATGTCGGTAAGTGAAAAAATCAAAACATCGGCAAAACTAACACGTGACGATTCTACACTAAAATTTGAAATATAACTAATTTTTTTCAATGCTATCTTAAAGAGTGTAAAATTATCTTTAATTTGGTATATAGAAAACTTAAAAATGTTCCATAGATATGTCGGTAAGTGAAAAAATCAAAACATCGACAAAACCAACCCGTGACGATTCTACACTAAAACTTGAAATATAACTAATTTTTTTCAATGCTATCAGAAAGAGTGTAAAATTATCATTAATTTGGTATATAGAAAACCTAAAAATGTTCCATAGATATGTCGGTAAGTGAAAAAATCAAAACATCGGCAAAATCAACCCGTGACGATTCTACACTAAAATTTGAAATATAACTAATTTTTTTCAATGCTATCTTAAAGAGTGGAAAATCATCTTTAATTTGATATATAGAAAACTTAAAAATGTTCGATAGAAATATCGGTAAGTGAAAAAATCAAAACATCGGCAAAACCAACCCGTGAAGGTTCTACACTAAAATTTGAAATATAACTAATTTTTTTCAATTCTATCTTAAAGAGTGTAAAATCATCTTTAATTTGGTATATAGAAAACCTAAAAATGTTCCATAGATATGTCGGTAAGTGAAAAAATCAAAACATCGGCAATACCAACCCGTGACGATTCTACACTTAAATTTGAAATATAACTAATTTTTTTCAATGCTATCAGAAAGAGTGTAAAATTATCATTAATTTGGTATATAGAAAACCTAAAAATGTTCGATAGATATGTCGGTAAGTAAAAAAATCAAAACATCGGCAAAACCAACCCGTGACGATTCTACACTAAAATTTGAAATATAACTAATTTTTTTTAATTCTATCTTAAAGAGTGTAAAATTATCTTTAATTTGGTATATAGAAAACTTAAAAATGTTCGATAGATATGTCGGTAAGTAAAAAAATCAAAACATCGGCAAAACCAACCCGTGACGATTATACACTAAAATTTGAAATATAACTAATTTTTTTCAATGCTATCTTAAAGAGTGCAAAATTGTCTTTAATTTGGTATATAGAAAACTTAAAAATGTTCGATAGATATGTCGTTAAGTAAAAAAATCAAAACATCGGCAAAACCAACCCGTGACGATTCTACACTAAAATTTGAAATATAACTAATTTTTTTCAATTTTATCTTAAAGAGTGTAAAATTATCTTTAATTTGGTATATAGAAAACTTAAAAATGTTTGATAGATATGTCGGTAAGTAAAAAAATCAAAACATCGGCAAAACCAACACGTGACGATTCTACACTAATTTTTGAACTACAACTAATTTTTTTCAATGCTATCTTAAAGAGTGTAAAATTATCTTTAATTTGATGTATAGAAAACCTAAAAATGTTCGATAGATATGTCGGTAAGTAAAAAAATCAAAACATCGGCAAAACCAACACGTGACGATTCTACACTAATTTTTGCAATACAACTAATTTTTTTCAATGCTATCTTAAAGAGAGTAAAATTATCTTTAATTTGATGTATAGAAAACCTAAAAATGTTCCATAGATACGTCGGTAAGTGAAAAAAATCAAAACATCGGCAAAACCAACCCGTGACGATTCTACACTAAATTTTGAAATATAACTAATTTTTTTCAATGCTATCTTAAAGAGTGTAAAATTATCTTTAATATGGTGTATAGAAAACCTAAAAACGTTCCATAGATATGTCGGTAAGTGAAAAAATCAAAGCATCGGCAAAACCAACCCGTGACGATTATACACTAAAATTTGAAATATAACTAATTTTTTTCAACGCTATCTTAAAGAGTGTAAAATTATCTTTAATTTGGTATATAAAAAACATAAAAATGTTCTATAGATACGTCGGTAAGTCAAAAAATCAAAAAATCGGCAAAACCAACCCGTGACGATTCTACACTAAAATTTGAAAATATAACTAATATTTTTCAATGCTATCTTAAAGAGTGTAAAATTATCTTTAATTTGATATATAGAAATCCTAAAATTATTCCATAGATATGTCGGTAAGTGAAAAAATCAAAACATCGGCAAAACCAACCCGTGACGATTCTACACTAAAATTGAAAATATAACTAATTTTTTTCAATGCTATCTTAAAGAGTGTAAAATTATCTTTAATTTGATATATAGAAAACCTAAAAATGTTCGATAGATATGTCGGTAAGTGAAAAAATCAAAACATCGGCAAAACCAACCCGTGACGATTCTACACTAAAATTTAAAATATAACTAATTTTTTTCAATGCTATCTTAAAGAGTGTAAAATTATCTTTAATTTGATATATAGAAAACCTAAAAATGTTCGATAGATATGTCGGTAAGTGAAAAAATCAAAACATCGGCAAAACCAACCCGTGACGATTCTACACTAAAATTTGAAATATAACTAATTTTTTCAATGCTATATTAAAGAGTGTAAAATTATCTTTAATTTGGTATATAGCAAACTTAAAAATGTTCGATAGATATGTCGGTAAGTGAAAAAATCAAAACATCGGCAAAACCAACCCGTGACCATTCTACACTAAAATTTGAAATATAACAAATTTTTTTCAATGCTTTCTTAAAGAGTGTAAAATTATCTTTAATTTGGTATATAGAAAACCTAAAAATGTTCGATAGATATGTCGGTAAGTAAAAAAATCAAAACATCGGCAAAATCAACCCGTGACGATTCTACACTAAAATTTGAAATATAACTAATTTTTTCAATGCTATATTAAAGAGTGTAAAATTATCTTTAATTTGGTATATAGCAAACTTAAAAATGTTCGATAGATATGTCGGTAAGTGAAAAAATCAAAACATCGGCAAAACCAACCCGTGACGATTCTACACTAAAATTTGAAATATAACTATTTTTTTTCAATGCTGTCTTAAAGAGTGTAAAATTATCTTTAATTTGATATATAGAAAACCTACAAATATTCCATAGATATGTCGGTAAGTGAAAAAATCAAAACATCGGCAAAACCAACCCGTGACGATTCTACACTAAAATTTGAAATATAACTAATTTTTTTCAATGCTATCTTAAAGAGTGTAAAATTATCTTTAATTTGATATATAGAAAACCTACAAATATTCCATAGATATGTCGGTAAGTGAAAAAATCAACACATCGGCAAAACCAACCCGTGACGATTCTACACTAAAATTTGAAATATAACTATTTTTTTTCAATTCTATCTTAAAGAGTATAAAATTATATTTAATTTGGTATATAGAAAACATAAAAATGTCTCTTAGATACGTCGGTAAGTCAAAAAATCAAAACATCGGCAAAACCAACCCGTGACGATTCTACACTAAAATTTGAAATATAACTAATTTTTTCAATGCTATATTAAAGAGTGTAAAATTATCTTTAATTTGGTATATAGCAAACTTAAAAATGTTCGATAGATATGTCGGTAAGTGAAAAAATCAAAACATCGGCAAAACCAACCCGTGACGATTCTACACTAAAATTTGAAATATAACTAATTTTTTTCAATGCTATCTTAAAGAGTGTAAAATTATCTTTAATTTGATATATAGAAAACCTACAAATATTCCATAGATATGTCGGTAAGTGAAAAAATCAAAACATCGGCAAAACCAACCCATGACGATTCTACACTAAAATTTGTAATATAACTATTTTTTTTCAAGCTATCTTAAAGAGTGTAAAATTATCTTTAATTTGATATATAGAAAACCTACAAATATTCCATAGATATGTCGGTAAGTGAAAAAATCAAAACATCGGCAAAACCAACCCGTGACGATTTTACACTAAAATTTGAAATATAACTAATTTTTTTCAATGCTATCTTAAAGAGTGTAAAATTATCTTTAATTTGATATATAGAAAACCTACAAATATTCCATAGATATGTCGGTAAGTGAAAAAATCAAAACATCGGCAAAACCAACCCGTGACGATTCTACACTAAAATTTGTAATATAACTATTTTTTTTCAAGCTATCTTAAAGAGTGTAAAATTATCTTTAATTTGATATATAGAAAACCTACAAATATTCCATAGATATGTCGGTAAGTGAAAAAATCAAAACATCGGCAAAACCAACCCGTGACGATTCTACACTAAAATTTGAAATATAACTAATTTTTTTCAATGCTATCTTAAACAGTGTAAAATTATCTTTAATTTGATATATAGAAAACCTAAAAATGTTCCATAGATATGTCAGTAAGTGAAAAAATCAAACCATCGACAAATCCAACACGTGACGATTCTACACTAAAATTTGAGATATAACTAATTTTTTTGTTTGTTTTAGTCAACCCATTTTGCTCTAAGTTTGACAGGATCGCCGCAGCGCGGGCACTCACCCAATTTCCAAATTTGGTCGCGATGTGTATTGCCGTTTTCCCGCCGTTAGTGCTAAATGGTGCGCCGCCGCCCCCAATTATGCTCGGCGCGTCGTATTAATTGTGATTCCTTTGCTGTTCGTGAACCGATTGTGCTCAATTTTCACTGAATCGTCTCGGATAGTTTCCGCAGATATTTGCCAAATTTGGTCGCAATCTGTTTTGTCGTTTTCCCGGAATTTTATTCACAAACAGACAGACAGACAGACAGACAGACAGACAGGCAGACAGACAGACAGACAGACAGACGGACAGACAGACAGACAGACAGAGAGACAGACAGACAGACGGACAGACAGACATACAGACAGACATACATACCACACACAGACATCGCAAAAATCGGGTTTATTTCGATTTTGAAAATTGAATTTTTTTTTGCTTAATGGTACACGGCAACAATGTTGTAATGTTTTTCCCGGAAAATTATCGCATATTTTCACAATCTTAGTTTGTAAACGTGAACACGTTTTCGGTAAAACAATACCTTCCTTTACATCAGTGATGTATTCGGAAAGTAAAAATTAATGTGGACTGTCTTTTCTTTAGTCAATGTAAGTTTATTCATTGTTAAGCACTTATGTATATTTATTACATCATTATTATTTTTAGTGACTGCAACTTGATTGCTGGATACAGTAGTATCATCTGCATATAAAAATATTTTGGCCAGTGGATTTTGCAGTGGTAAATCTTGATGTAGATTAAAAATAGGATCGGCCCAAGTACTGACTTCGCGGAGCTCCATACTTTACTATGACTTCGTCTGAAATATGGTCATTCACTCGCACACACTGCATTCTGTTTTAGAGATAAATTTTCAACTATTAGGGTGAAAGTTATAGAAGTACAGTTTTTGAAGTAAGACATCATGGCAAACACAGTCGAATGCCTTAGATCGGTCCAAAAAAGAAGCTGCAGTGTCTTCCCTGGACTTTCTAATTTCTTCTGCAAATGCCGCGATAGCGAGGCTTGTCCATTTTTCACTGCCAAAAAATCAATTTGGATTCCCAAACTGATTTTTTGACAAAATACCAAACCGCTCAAGAAAACAGATCAGCTGTGAATCTCTTAATATCAAGAGAGTGGTATCATACTGAATATACCCATCGGGGCGCTTTTTTGCAAATTACCTTCACAGTTTTCAGAGATTTTCTGTGATGTTTTGCTAAATACCGGGCGATTAAACTCCTCTCAGCTGCTCCCTTTACTATTAATATAATCTTAATCTTAATAATCTTAATATAATACTTATCTCATTAACCAATAGTGGCTAGAAGTCCTTACGGGAAACATGCACAAATGCTTTCTTATTCCCAAAAATATATGTAATTTTTTTTTCAAAGATTTACTGTAAACTCTATATATATATATATATATATATATATATATATATATATATATATATCGATTGTAGTACCTTCGTCCGAGGTTTTCTAACCGGGTATAAAGAACTGCAAGCTAATAGCTCTATCAATATTAAAGCAACTTTTACGTTTCTATATTACCCCTTGACGCCCTAACATGGTACTTTATAGGCTGTTGGGTAATTATTTATTATTATTATACTTATTATTACTATTATCAAAGAATAAACACCCATAGAGTGCTGTGGATGTGGATACTCAATGCTTGTGTGTGAAATCAGTACTCTCTCGCTAAGTCGTCTGCAACATGTCTATCTCCCTTCTATCTGTGTAGTATAAAAAAAACAAATTATATTTTTCATAATTTTATTATAGCAAAAATGAACCTAAATGGTTACATTTCTATTTTATACACATAAGCAAAAAAGTCATGACACAATTATAGTAGAAAAAAAATAAAAAATAAAAACAGACAACACGCTGACAATAGAAACGGCGTTCGGGCAACTAAATATTAGTTGAAATATAAAAATATACAAAATACAAACTAAAATGAAATGTAGAAAATACTGCAATCAAATTGTAATCAATTTAACAAAAAAAAATATATATAAAATGAAAACACTTGTAATTTAACATTTGAGATCCAGGCGCTCTATACAAAACACACATTCTGGGGGCCGACCCCAAGAGCACATAAAGAGTTGGTCACCTTCCACACATTTGTTTATTTGAACAGGTTTCGTATGGTACTCCTAAAAAAACTAAATTATATATCACATCTATTTACAAATCATTTTTACATCGCTATCGTCAACACGGGCTATTAAGTAAGAGCCCTTTTGTATCAGTCGACGATGCTTAAAGTGCTGCAGTGATAAATAAGTCTTGAAGTAATTAAAAATATATTTATATAATATTGTTGTACATAAAACTGGCCTGCAACGTTCTTTAGTAGCTATTGTCCGCTAAATTCGAACTAGAGTTTTTTTGTTGTTGTTTGTATCATATGTACACCACCACACGCACTAAAATAAATCCGTCTATTCTCGGTCCTATAATCACACTGTTTACGTGCACCCGCACCTATCCACCACCATCCCGGGTAAACTGCCGTACACCACGTTCATCTGGTTATCGAAGTAGAGCATGGAGATGGCGCTCATCTTCCGGGGGGCGCAGCATGGCCCGGCTGAATTCGGGGACGCTAGCTGCAGGAGGTGCGTGTGCGCGTGCTTCTGCATCGTGATGTAGGGGCACTCGCCTGCACAGTAGTGGGCTTCATACCGTTTGGGCGCTATGATGAAGTCCCAGCCGAACTCCTCGAAGTCCACTGTCAGGGGATACCTGCAGCACAGGGATTCGTTCATTTTCTCATCGCAGTTGAGGCCCAGGTTGCGGCGTTTCCGCCGGTGCGCCTCGCGCGTTGTTATCTCCACGTAGGGCGCCTGCAATCAAAGAAAATACGAATTAGTGATGATATCGGTAAATTTATTCGAGGTTTATTATATTATTAGGTAATAGAATAAAAACATTAGACATTCATAGCTAGCTTTTATAGTTTTCCCAAAAAAATCGCCATGAAAATGTGAAGTTACAAGACTATTACGTTTTTTCCCACGGTATACACGGTAACTTCTTTATTAACAATGCTAGAAAGATATTTCACATGTCAAAATGTAGATTATTTCTGAGTCTATAAATTGACATTAGACATTCATCGTTAGCTTTCGCCGTTTTCTCAAAAAAATGCTATGAAAATGTTAAGTTATACGAATATTACGTTTTTTCCCACGGTAAACTCGATAACGTTTTTATTAAAAATGCTAGAAAAATATTTCATATTTCAAAATCTAGATTATTTCTGGGTCTATCAATTGACATTAAACATTCATCGTTAGATTATGCTGTTTTCCCAAAAAATGCCATGAAAATGCTAAGTTATACGAATATTATGTTTTTTCCCACGTTAAACTCGATAACTTGTTTATTAACAATGCTAGAAAGATATTTCACATTTCAATATGTAGATTATTTTAGGGTCTATAAACTGACATTAGACATTCATCGTTAGCTTATGCCGTTTTCCCAAAAAATGCCATGAAAATGCTAAGTTATACGAATATTACGTTTTTCCTACGGTAAACTCGATAACTTGTTTATTAACAATGCTGGAAAGATATTTCACATTTCAATATGTTGATTATTTCAGGGTCTATAAACTGAGATTAGACCTTCATCGTTAGCTTATGCCGTTTTCCCAAAAAATGCCTTGAAAATGCTAAGTTATACGAATATTACGTTTTTTCCCACGGTAAACGCGATAACTTGTTTATTAACAATGCTAGAAAGATATTTCACATTTCAATATGTAGATTATTTCAGGGTCTATAAACTGACATTAGACATTCATCGTTAGCTTATGCTGTTTTCCCAAAAAATGCCATGAAAATGCTAAGTTATACGGATATTACGTTGTTTCCCACTGTAAACTCGATAACTTGTTTATTAACAATGCTAGAAAGATATTTCACATTTCAATATGTAGATTATTTCAGGGTCTATAAACTGACATTAGACATTCATCGTTAGCTTATGCTGTTTTCCCAAAAAATGCCATGAAACTGCTAAGTTATACGGATATTATGTTTTTTCCCACGGTAAACTCGATAACTTGTTTATTAACAATGCTAGAAAGATATTTCACATTTCAATATGTAGATTATTTCAGGGTCTATAAACTGAAATTAGATATTCATCGTTAGCTTATGCTGTTTTCCCAAAAAATGCCATGAAAATGCAAAGTTATGCGAATATTACGTTTTTTTTCCACGGTAAACTCGATAACTTGTTTATTAACAATGCTAGAAAGATATTTCACATTTCAATATGTAGATTATTTCAGGGTCTATAAACTGACATTAGATATTCATCGTTAGCTTATGCCGTTTTCCCAAAAAATGCCATGAAAATGCTAAGTTATACGAATATTACGTTTTTTCCCATGGTAAACGCGATAACTTCTTTATTAACAATGCTAGAAAGATATTTCACATTTCAATATGTAGATTATTTCAGGGTCTATAAACTGACATTAGATATTCATCGTTAGCTTATACTGTTTTCCCAAAAAATGCAATGAAAATACTAAGTTATACGAATATTACGTTTTTTCCCACGGTAAACTCGATAACTTGTTTATTAACAATGGTAGAAAAATATTTCACATTTCAATATGTAGATTATTTTAGGGTATATAAACTGACATTAGACATTCATCGTTAGATTATGCCGTTTTCCCAAAAATTGCCATGAAAATGCTAAGTTATACGAATATTACGTTGTTTCCCACGGTAAACTCGATAACTTGTTTATTAACAATGCTAGAAAGATATTTCACATTTCAATATGTAGATTATTTCAGGGTCTATAAACTGACATTAGACATTCATCGTTAGCTTATGCTGTTTTCCCAAAAAATGCCATGAAAATGCTAAGTTATACGGATATTACGTTGTTTCCCACTGTAAACTCGATAACTTGTTTATTAACAATGCTAGAAAGATATTTCACATTTCAATATGTAGATTATTTCAGGGTCTATAAACTGACATTAGACATTCATCGTTAGCTTATGCTGTTTTCCCAAAAAATGCCATGAAACTGCTAAGTTATACGGATATTATGTTTTTTCCCACGGTAAACTCGATAACTTGTTTATTAAAAATGCTAGAAAGATATTTCACATTTCAATATGTAGATTATTTCAGGGTCTATAAACTGACATTAGACATTCATCGTTAGCTTATGCCGTTTTCCCAAAAAAATGCCATGAAAATGCAAAGTTATACGAATATTACGTTTTTTCTCACGGTAAACTCGATAACTTGTTTATTAACAATGCTAGAAAGATATTTCACATTTCAATATGTAGATTATTTCAGGGTCTATAAACTGACATTAGACATTCATCGTTAGCTTATGCTGTTTTCCCAAAAAATGCCATGAAAATGCTAAGTTATACGAATATTACGTTTTTTCCCACGGTAAACTCGATAACTTTTTTATTAACAATGCTAGAAAGATATTTCACATTTCAATATGTAGATTATTTCAGGGTCTATAAACTGACATTAGACATTCATCGTTAGATTATGCTGTTTTCCCAAAAAATGCCATGAAAATGCTAAGTTATACGAATATTACGTTTTTTCCCACGATAAACTCGATAACTTGTTTATTAACAATGCTAGAAAGATATTTCACATTTCAATATGTAGATTATTTCAGGGTCTATAAACTGACATTCGATATTCATCGTTAGCTTATGCTTTTTTCCCAAAAAATGCCATGAAAATGCTAAGTTATACGGATATTACGTTTTTTCTCACGGTAAACTCGATAACTTGTTTATTAACAATGCTAGAAAGATATTTCACATGTCAAAATGCAGATTATTTATGGGCCTATAAATTGTCATTCAACATGTTTCTGTAGCTTTCACCATTTTCCCGAAAATTTGGCATGTAAATTTGAAAATCTAGAAACAGAGGTTTTTCTTAACGCCAAACTCATTTATAATATTTTTATAATATATATATATATATATATATATATATATATATATATATATATATATATAAATGTGATCGTATAGGAAATTGACTCGGTAAACTCGAAAATTCATTACTTACTTTCGAGAGACTGATGTGAATTATGTAGTAACAATTTACTACTACTATATTTCTGGTTATAAATAAATTAGTATGAATACGGTTTATACCCAGAATCACAATCTGCATGGAAAATTAATCATGCCAGCCGCCAGATGGATGGAATTCGGGAAAAAACCGCACGTCTGTCATAATTTTACGCGTAGTGTGGCCGCTATTCTTTATCTAATTTACAAGTAAACTATATCATTGTAATAACTAACGCGTGCCCGATAAGACGAGATGCCGGTTCACCCATTATCGCGCGCACACACATAATAAATTTGTAATAAAAAAAAAACTAGTCAGTCGGCAGTATGTGTGTACCACATACAGCCGTGCAGGCCGACTCGTTTCCGCATTTTCTAACAGCGATGAAAACTGCGTCCATCCTTTTATATGATCATTATCTCATTTTTGTGCAATACGGTGACATTATTTATTTTATAAATTATATATATATATATATATATATATATATATATATATATATATATATATACATTTCTAATGGCTTCATATACCTGTGTTACTAGTTGCAATATGAAATGTAACTAAATTATATGATTTGATAAAACGTGATGTAACTCTTAAAAAATATACAACTAACCCACTAGGAGGAACGTTAAACGCCATGTAACTAATTTATTTTTATATGTAATTTTTTTAACATATAGCAATGAATGTTAATTACGATATACGTACGCATGGTTAAGGATTATAAAATATTTTAACTTATAATTCAAATATATAGTAAGTTATTCTGTTAAGAACACTGATTTCTTTTATAAGATTTGTTTAAAAACTTTTTGATTTAAAAAGTTTTATTGTCGACCGTGACAGGACTCGAACCTGCAATCTTCGGATTCGAAGTCCGACGCCTTATCCATTAGGCCACACGGTCCCATAAGCACACCCGAGCCTTTATATTTTGTAGATTTTCAGAGTTTCATGCAAATTTTCGGGAAAATGGTGATTGCTAGAGAAAAATGTTTAATGTCAATAAAATTTTAACGCCTTATCCACTAGGCCACACGTCACATACCCACATAAGAGCCATAATATGCAGACGATTCTAATTTTGACAAGTATCTCAAGTGTTTTTGATTTGCAAAATGTGTTATTATTTTGTAAAAACGAATATTTACATTTAGCGTTGATTGAGAAGTCTTAAACTAAACTATTTAGTAAATGCTTAGTTTGAAAAATGTACTTATCTTGAGAAATACCATTATTAGATGAAATTTATGTTTTTAATTTGTAAGCTAACATGACTGAATAATTTTCCAATAAATGCAATAAGCAATAATTTATTGATTTGTTCATTGTGTGTTTATGAAAATATTAGTTGCAAACTACGGAGAGATAGCGCGATACAAAATTCGGAGTAAAAGTACCAGCAAATTCTTGAAAATTAGACTCAAGTATTGTAGTATACATAAGTATTGTAGGTACACGTTAAAAAACATTTTTGCGGAAACCTCCCCTGGTAATTTTAAGACAATCTGTAAAAAAATCTGTATTTCCATCGTCTGTTCAATGTCCATTTTTTCTAAAAAAAACCGTCTAGCTTCTTTTCAAATGTAGGGAAAAAATCAAACATATTTTGTGTCCTACAGACGACAGACGACAGACGACAGACGACAGACGACAGACGACAGAAGACAGAAGACAGACGACAGACGACAGACGACAGACGACAGACGACAGACGACAGACGACAGACGACAGACGACAGACGACAGACGACAGACGACAGACGACAGACGACAGACGACAGACGACAGACGACAGACGACAGACGACAGACGACAGACGACAGACGACAGACGACAGACGACAGACGACAGACGACAGACGACAGACGACAGACGACAGACGACAGACGACAGACGACAGACGACAGACGACAGACGACAGACGACAGACGACAGACGACAGACGACAGACGACAGACGACAGACGACAGACGACAGACGACAGACGACAGACGACAGACGACAGACGACAGACGACAGACGACAGACGACAGACGACAGACGACAGACGACAGACGACAGACGACAGACGACAGACGACAGACGACAGACGACAGACGACAGACGACAGACGACAGACGACAGACGACAGACGACAGACGACAGACGACAGACGACAGACGACAGACGACAGACGACAGACGACAGACGACAGACGACAGACGACAGACGACAGACGACAGACGACAGACGACAGACGACAGACGACAGACGACAGACGACAGACGACAGACGACAGACGACAGACGACAGACGACAGACGACAGACGACAGACGACAGACGACAGACGACAGACGACAGACGACAGACGACAGACGACAGACGACAGACGACAGACGACAGACGACAGACGACAGACGACAGACGACAGACGACAGACGACAGACGACAGACGACAGACGACAGACGACAGACGACAGACGACAGACGACAGACGACAGACGACAGACGACAGACGACAGACGACAGACGACACAATTCACATTAGTCGCAAAAGTGTTTAAACTAATTGTAGAAGTAAGATTAAAAATAAGTACTAACATAATTGACCCGTCTAGATATGTACAAATAAACCCATTAGTATAAGTGATTAGTATAAGAAAGCACAGCGCCCTTGACCAGCCAAGCAATTAACCAATTCGCTGAAAAGTTTCACCCCGAATAATGTACTAAGGGATTGTTGATACAAGTATTACGCCATGATAAGTCGGTCAGTTAGGACACAGTTCAGTTAAAGTTCAGTTACAGTTAGAGAAGAGTCAGAGTTGAAGACAGTTTAAAGTTATTTTTACGAGTTACTACATTTCCCAACCCTTGTGTGACCTCCAGATGTGTCTACATACCATCGAAAGTATCTAATATTGGTGACAGTGGGTTCAGAGATGGTAAAACGTACCCCGCGCCCCGGTCCACTTCAGTACGACGTATGGGCGATTGGACTAACTCGTACTGGTGACCGCCAAAACAGAGGCTACCCTACTAATGACCAAAAGAGCGGGGCGGTAGGCAGCAACAAAATTCAGCCTCTTAGGAGGGCCGGGAGAAGGTAGGAGGAGACTACTGGTCACGGTAGCAAGAAGCAAGCTGTATGTGGCTCCGGCATGGGCATAGGCAGTGGCGACTGAAAGAAACCAGTGCGCCATGCTCATCGTCAGAGCATGCCGCACTGAATCGACCGATGGGGTGGAGGTGTTTGCCGCTACAGTCGCGGCGGACCATAGACAACTCCATGGACCAATAATAGGAACGATGACCAGGCAGTACGAGAGGCGCATGGGCCAGAAGGGCTGCACTAGATATTAGACTGTAGGCAGTAAGAAACAACCTAGACCACTGGACGTCCCAAGTCCTCCCGGTGACCTTCCAAATGTTCCTGGCGAGGAGAGGGCAAGCCGGGACGGACACCTGTGTCTCACTCTCACCACTGGACAGAGGCACGCGAGGAACTGGAATCCGAACTAGGGACCAGTAAATGGCACCTATGGAAAACACCGATCTTGTGCCCCTGTCCGACCGTTAGACGACAGACTGTTTACATTTAATTTTCTAAAAAAAAAACGCGCCCCTCTTCAGTAGCAAGGTCAAGGGCGCTGTGCTGTCGTACCCAGGGTATGTGCCCTGCCTGCTATACCCTAGTTACGCCTCTTCCATCATAGTAGCACTGAGCAGGAGAGGGATACCTACGCGTCATAGGCGGCTACCTCTGCGACCGAGAGGTCACTTTTATGTAGGCACCGCGCGGGTAGAATCGGATTCAGGGTGACGGGAGGGGTCCCACTGGGAGCAATCACGGCGCCCCTTCTATAGAAAGTGACCTTCGATGACGCCCTGCGACTAGAGCTGCCCGGTGAAGTGGCCTCAGTGGCCTTCGCAGATTACGTCGCCATCGTATCCAGCGCTAGGCACTTAGAAGATAACTAAACTGACCCTATTCTCAACCAAAAGAGCGGGCACGCAGGAGACGACAGCAATGGTAATATGCGAGTTAAAGTACCAGTAAATTCATGAAAACTAAACTTAAGTATTGTGGTATACATAAGTATTGTAGGTGGCCTCAGTGGCCTTCGCAAATTACCTCGCCATCGTAGCCAGTGCCAGGCACTTAGAAGATAACTAAACTGGCCATAGTCTCAACCAAAAGAGCGGGCAGAGCAGGGGACGACAGCAATGGTAATACGCCTGCTGGGAGGAATACTTACGATTTGGAGAAAGCTAAACACTTGGGAATAGTACTGGGAAGGAAAAATAACCTGATCCTTGGAACTGCACAGAAAGCTGTGAGAACGGAGTTGGTTCTGGTAAGGATTCTCCCGAACATCGATGGCCGGGGGATCCGGAGGTCTCCGCTATCTATCTTATCAATGCGTATCACATTATTGCTGCCATGGCCTACACTTGCACAACCAAGAAGGAGGTGGAAGAGGCGATTAGAATAGCGCGAATCAACAGGTTGTACACGTCGCCTGGCCTTGTTCGTTTGCGTTTATTCGTCTTAAATATCACTGCATGATCAGTAAGCCCTTTTTCAGCGCCCGCTAGTGGTACGGTACGGCAAATTCGCAGAAGGTTTGGAGGACTTTGTTGAGAGACGTATTTGTGGTCGCTCAGTCCAGGACCTGCCAATGCCGCACTCTTCACATCAGCCTGCTCAATGCGAGCGTAACGTCGAAGTGAAACGTCAAGTCCCTTTTAGGTAAGTCTGCTGCATTGGCCTTGCCGCCAAGTCCATTATCATCTATCCTCCAGCATCCGTGATAGGGGTGTCCCAGTGTACCACGTTCGCATTTAAATGCCCCTTTAGTTTACATATATAAGTGTGAACCCACCTCTTAGCAATCTACATATCTAGAATTCGATCTTATTAGATCTCGTCAGTGTAGCTCAGCTAGTGAGGATGAATTCACACAATAGCTGAGCTACACTGACGAGATCTAATAAGATCGAAATCTAGATATGTAGATTGCTAAGAGGTGGGTTCACACTTATATATGTTTTATACGATTGGCTTTGTGCTGATATCTCAAGCACTCTGTTGGAATATTATTCTTATTCTCTAGAGGGCACTACCCGGTGATCCTAATGACATGAGCATGTTAACGGTTATTACCATATGGGTGTGCAGTGCTAATTGATGTGGTGCCGCCAGATGGCGTTTAACTTCCCTCTCCGAGGGTAAGTTGTACTGCCCCTTTAGTTGTTCTTATCTGTCGCTGCATTTTGCCTATCCAGTCCTCGGCGTGGTCTCTGCTGCAGTTCAGGGATAGATATCTGGCGATGATGGTCACATCCCATATTTCCTCCCACGTTACCCCCCTCGCGGGTCACCCAAGGGACGTGATGTGCCCATGGTGGAAACCGAGGATTTTTACCTGGATGTCCCTCATGGGTCCACCCGTCACAAACGACAAAAATAGCGAAAACTACAAAAAATACAGAGACAAGAGAAAAATAGTAAAAAACGAGGTTTGAATAGCAAAAACCAGGGAATGGGAAAAAAATCGGAGAGACAATGAAAAAAAAAACGCAAAAGAAAACCAAAAGCTGCTTTATAAAACCCTAAAAGATTGCAGGAAAGAAAAAGGACAAGAAAAGAGATACATACAAGACAAACAAGGAAGAATGCTGAAGGAAAACAAAGAAATTTTAGAAAGATGGAAAGAATACTTTGAAGAATTACTAATCTCAAATAATGACAAAAAACAAAAGACAATAATTAGAGACAAGAACAATACAGAAGCAGATACAGAGAGTATCAAGGAACAAGAACTACTAGAAATAATAAGGGAATTAAAAATAGGAAAAGCACCAGGACAAGACCAGATTACAGCGGAAATTAAGGACCTGGGTCCGGTAGGTAAAGAAAAACTACGGAAACTACTGAACCGAATATGGAGCACAAATACCATACTAAAAGACTGGCAAACAGCATTAATCGTACTGATACACAAGAAAGGGGATAAGACGAAATGCACAAATTATAGAGGCAAAACACTAATAAGTATAGGGATGAACATATTAGAAAAGACAATAAACAAGAGAATAATTGCAAGAATAGACCAGACACCAGAAGAATCGCAATGCGGTTTAGGAAAGCAAGATCCACACAGGACATCTTCACAATAAAACAAATCACAGAAAAAAGAACTAAAAATAATAAAAACAAATATTTAGGATTCATAGACCTAGAAAAAGCGCTCGAAATGATCCCAAGAAACAAATTATGGAAAATCCTGAAAAGGGAGGTGTAGAAAGAAAGACAGTCGAATAAATACAAAACATATATAACAACACCCATGCAATAATACACAAGGAACAAACATCAAGAACATTTAAGACAACCACTGGACTCAGACAAGGAGGCGGGCTCAATCCTACGTTATTTATCATATACATGGATGAAATAATGAAGAGCATGAAACCAGAAATCAAAAAAGGAAATATAGGGTACAAAAACTTGCAAGTTGTAAAAATATCGGAAGGAGCATTCGTTGATAATGTCGTAGTGATAGCAGAAAATGAATCCGTATATAAAATATATTCATTTATAATTAATATATTTAGCAAATCATTCTATTAACAACAAGCATTTTCATTTATAACATTTGTTTAAAAACTAATTCATTTAAAAAATATTATCCTCGACCGTGACAGGACTCGAACCTGCAATCTTCGGATTCGAAGTCCGACGCCTTATCCATTAGGCCACACGGTCGCATACTATATACCCCAAATATAATTTATATTAGCGTACTAATATATTTCTACTTTTATATATTTAGTTAGCTCTATGTTTATAACTAATTTTCTTATTTTATTATAAAATATCATTTACTAGCAGATTAATTCAATAATATAAAACACGAGGATCATGTTTTCCATATTAGCTCATATTCGTAATGTAACACATTGTATCTGAGGCAATATATATATATATATATATATATATATATATATATATATATAAAAATGAAGCCTAGGACCACGACCCTTATATATAATTATAAATATATATAAACTGCCTCTACTAAAGATTGATAGAAATCATTATATAATATATCTAAATTCGCTTTTGTTTATTGTTCGGGAGTTGTTCCGGCCTGTTCTAAGCCAGCTAAGACCAGCCCAGAGCGACTCACGAACGATAAACGAAAGCGGATTATATAATAAATAATCCGCTTCATATAATCCGCTTTCGTTTATCATTCGTGAGTTGCTATATATTATATTTTGATTGAAACCTGATTATCCCATGAAAAACTAGCTAATTTAACAAGAAAAATGAAGGTATATAACTTATGTGATATTTTATGTACTTACATAAAATAACATCGTTATTTTTTTTATCTAATAATGGGCGATATGTCAAACAGTATGGAGAATCAGCGATCATGTTATTCAGTGCGAATCGAGTATTTTCCCATTATGTTTGCACTAGTGTGATTATGTGTGATTTTCTTCCATACAAATTGTTGCTGCAACTATATGAATGAATGCTGAATATATTTGTTTCCTATACTCAACTCGTATTAATTACAATTATCTGTATATATATATATACATGCTTACTCCAATGTTTTCTGACTGATAGACTATAGACGGTATAGCATTACTATCAAAAAATAATTTCCAAATATTTACGCTCGCAACTCTCGAAATCTACTGTTTGTATATTCATTGGATGCATTTTATCGCTGCATTCGTGTTTGTATTGTTCGCGGACGGAAACTACAGCATTGATTCATTAATTATTAATTAAGTGCGTGCGTGGGGATAAAGAGGATTGTTCCTGGCGCCGCCGCCGGCCAGGCCGTGTTCGATATTGTGGGCGTCCATCGGGCGGGCGCGCGCCAATGTTTGACGAATAATAAAAACCGCGACGAGATTATTGTGGTGGAAAACAATGCCGCCGCTGCATTACGCGGCCGCCGCCGCCGTTGCTGCCGCGATGTTAATTAGGCGATTATGGTGCGAATTATACGGCACGGATTAATTCGTGTGATATATTTTAAGTTACATTATATTATGACCCAACAGACTGAAATTAAATAATTGATTTTTTAACTGTTGGACAAATTGTTAAAAAACAATTGTATGTTGTATGTAACAAAAACTTTTTTTGTAGAAATTCTCTTTTCTTTCACATTGTAATTAAGAATCTTTATTCGGTTCAATATTTTATATCTAACAGGCTTCAGTTTATTTTGATAGGACAATGTTTATTTTATTTTTATTCACTTTTTCGTTGTTTATATATATATATATATATATATATATATATATATATATATATATTTGGCTATCGACCCATACATGTGTCTTTCCGCCGATTTATATCAATATATGTTGGACTTTTTTGGAAACAAAAGGTGCACAAAATGAGAATAAAAATCGACTCTCTATCATGAAATAAAATGTTTCAAGTTCGAAAAATTTGCCATTCCTATAGCTTTACCGGTTTCATTAAAAATAATTTCGACATTTTTCCTGTCATCTAGACTACAGTTCAAATCTAATGACTTAGTTTCAGTGTCAGGTCACTTCTAGTACGACCCCTGCAATGCAGAACAGTTTTATCAATTTTACCGATTTGTATCAATTTTCAAATTAAATTTATGACGGGTTTATAATTTACTATAGGGAAAAATAATTCTAATATTTTTATTTGGTTTTAATTCTCTATCCAACAGGCTATAATTGGTTTTAATTGTACAATTTTCATTTTATTTTTATTCACTTCCTCGGCTTTACCGCCATAACGGTACACTTTTTATCACAATATTTTTTCGTATTTTTTTAGGAATTAAAATTCCTACAAAATGAGATCAAACACAACTTTGTATCATGAAATAAAATTATCCAAGTTCGAAAAATTTGCCAAGCTCTGTAGTTTTACCAGTTCCTTTAGAAACAATCTCGACATATTTTCCCGCCATCTACACTATAGTTCAAATCAAATGACTTCGTTTTAGTGTCAGGTCACTTCTAGTACGACCTCTGCAATGTACGACAGTTTTAGCAATTTTACCGATATTTAACAATTTTCAAATTAAATTTATGGCAGGTTTATCTTTTACTTTAGGGAAAAATTATACTAATATTTTTTGTTTAGTTGAAAATTGTCTATCCAACAGGCTAAAATTGGTTTTGATTGTACAATTTTCATTTAATTTTTATTCACTTCCTCGGCTTTGCCGCCAAAACGGTACACTTTTTATAACAATATTTTTTCGTAATTTTCTTAGGAATTAAAATACCTACAAAATGAGATCAAGCGCAACTATGTATCATGAAATAAAATTATCCAAGTTCGAAAAATTTGCCAAGCTCTGTAGCTTTACCGGTTCCTTTTGGAACAATCTCAACATTTTTCCTGTCATCTGGACTATAGTTCAAATCAAATGACTTAGTTTCAGCATCAAGTCACTTTTAGTACGACCCGTGCTTTGAAACAACGGAGGATAGTTTTGGCAATTTACCGATTTTTATCACTTTTATAATTTATCATGTGACGGGTTTGTCTTTTGTTTTAGGGAAAAAATATATAAAGATTTTTCATTTGGTTCAACATTGTCTAGCCAACAGACCGAAGACCATCTTGATTGGACAATTTTTATTTTATTTTTCTTGACTTCTTCGACTTTACCGCTAAAACAGTACACTTTGTATAACAATATTTTTGTGTTTTTCTCTTAGAAAATGAAAGACCTACAAAATAAGATCAAACTCCACTTTCTATCATAAAATAAAATTTAAATATTCCAAAAATTTGCCAAGCCCTGTAGATTTACCGGTTCAATTTGAAATAATCTCGACATTTTCTCGTCATCTAGACTATATTTACAATCAAACCACATAAGTTTCAGGGCCATGTCATATCTAGCACGGTTCTAATTTTGAATGGACTGAAGGTAGTTTTGGCATTTTTACCGATTTGTATCACCTTTATAATTTATCATGTTTGTCTTTTGTTTTAGTATATATATTAAGATTTTTAATTTGGTTCAACGTTTTCTATCCAACAGACTGAAGTTGATTTTGATTGGATAATTTTTATTTTATTTTTCTTCCCTTCTTCGACTTTACCGCTAAAACAGTACACTTTTTATAACAATATTTTTGTGTTTTTCTCTTAGAATATGAAAGACCTACAAAATAAGATAAAAAACCACTTTCTAGCATGAAATAAAATTTCCAAAATTGCCAAGCCCTGTAGATCTTCAGGTTCAATTTGAAACAATCTCGATACTATTCCCACTATCTAGACTGTATTTCCAATAAAACAACGTAAGTTTCAGTGCCATGCCACTTCTGGGACGGCCCCAATTTTGAACGGACCAAAGGTAGTTTTGGCATTTTTACCGATCTTTATCGCTTTTATAATTTATCATGTGATGGGTTTACTTTTTGCTTTACGCAAAAAATGTATTAAGATTTTTCATTAGGTTCAAAATTGTCTATCCAACAGGCTAAAGTTCATCTTGATTGGATAATATTTATTTTATTTTTCTTCCCTTCTTCGACTTTACCGCTAAAACAGTACACTTTTTATAACAATATTTTTGTGCTTTTCTATTAAAAAATGAGAGACCTACAAAATAAGATCAAAAGCCACTTTAGATCATGAAATAAAATTTTCAAGATTTCAAAAATTTGCCAAGCTCTGTAGCTTTTCAGGTTCAATTTGAAACAATCTCGATACTATTCCCACTATCTAGACTATATTTCCAATATAACAACGTAAGTTTCAGTGTCATGCCACTTCTGGGACGGCTCCAGTTTTGAACGGACCGCAGGTAGTTTTGGCATTTTTACCGATTTTTATCACTTGTGTAAATTATACATATATTATATATGTGAGAGGTTTGTCTTTTGTTTTAGGGAAAAAATATATTAAGATTTTTCATTTGGTTCAAAATTGTCTACCCAACAGGCTAAAATTCATCTTGATTGGATACTTTTTATATTATTTTTCTATACTTCTTCGACTTTACTGCTAAAACGGTACACTTTTTATAACAATATTTTTGTGTTTTTCTCTTAGGAAATGAAAGACCTACAAAACAAGATCAAAAACCACTTTAAATCATGAAATAAAATTCTCAATATTTAAAATATTTGCCAAGCCCTCGAGATTTACCGGTTCAATTTGAAACAATCTCGAAATTTTCTCGCCATCTAGACTATATTTACAATCAAACAACATAAGTTTCAGGGCCATGCCACTTCTAGAACGGTTCTAATTTTGAAGGTAGTTTTGGCATTTTTACCGATTTTTATCACTTTTATAATTTATCATGTGACGGGTTTGTCTTTTGTTTTAGGGAAAAAATATATTAAGATTTTTAATTTGATTCAAAATTGTCTATCCAACAGACTGAAGTTGATGTTGTTTCGACAATTTTTATTTTATGTTTCTTCACTTCTTCGACTTTACCGCCAAAACGGTACAGGTTTTACAACAATATTCATTCAATGAAAACATTTGGTGCAGAGGACTAGCACTGCTCTCAATACATTTTCGGCTGAGTGGTGGGAAACTAGAAAATACGACAAGTAATCGGCGATCAGCCAATACATACAGCATTCAAACTCGTTTCAGTGGCAGATCATAGATGTGAAATTTGATTTTATTCGATGGGCGTGTCTAAAATTCGATTGGTTTGGCTATAACACGATGGGCGTGTCTAATATTCGATTGGCTCGCCTACAAAGCAATTTTAAAACATTAGCTGTAGAGAACTAGCACTGCTCTACATGACTTTTTGACTTAATCAAATGACATTAGTTTCAGTGCCAGGCCACTTCTAGGGCAATCCTAATTTTGACGCATATTCCGTTTCATCAAAATTAGGATCGTTTTAGGATCGTTTTAGAATCGTTTCAGGATCCTTTTAGGATCGTTTTAGGATCGTTTTAGAATCGTTTTAGGATTGTTTTAGGATCGATTTAGGATCGTTTTAGGATTGTTTTAGTTTTGTGACGCTGATAATGTTTTTTTGACATTTTGCATTTTTGCTTTTTGCAGCTTTATCAGCAACTTTAGAGCAATTATAATTTAAGTTTGATAAGTCCGTTTTAGATTATCTATCCAATGAGCCCAAACTCGATTTTTTCTGAAAATTTTAATTTTAATTTTTGCACTTGTCCGGCAGTAAACGCCTATGGGTTAACATATTCTAATATTTTTCCCCTGTTTTTTCATTGGCTGTTTAGCGCGCACAAACTGATACTTGAAGTTTTTCTCTACGTTCAACTTAAGGTTTCGCGCTTTCCCGGCTTTACCGGCTTTCCACGTTTCCGCCGCTTTTCCTACCGGCGCCACAATGCCTGATCTATTTTTCCCGACGTCTATATGGATGACGCTCTCCGATGACGCCTTTCCCAACCATCTACCACCCCCTAGCTCCCGCTAATCCAATGCAATGAAGGCCGTTTTTCCCCTTAGCTAATAATATATAGAAAGAAAAGATGTTATAATAATGTACAAACAAAAGTCAAAAGGAAAGTTAGGTGATTAAGACGAAAAATATTAAGGCACAATTGTCTATAACTTTAGGCTTTATCGAAAATAATAACACTATTAAAAAAAACTTCTATCTTTATAGGGCTATCAGCCGTGAGGCTTTTCCGCCGGTCAAGGAAGAAGCTCAGAGGAGTTTAATCACCCGGTATTTACCTTAACTTCACAGAAAACCTCTGAAAAACTGTGAAAGGTGATTCGCGAAAATTCGCTCCCCGATAGGAATCGAACTCAGGCTCCCAATGCTCAGTACGAGACGGACGATGCCTCTAACCATTCGGCCACTGAGCTGAGTCACTATTATAATTATATAAAATATAAAAATAAAAAAACTTCTATCTTTACAGGGCTATCAACAGCCGTGGGGCTTTTCGGTCGATCAAGGGAGAAACTCAGAGGAGTTATAGGCCCAATTCACACATAAGCGGCGTCAGGCGGAGGCGCGGTGTATGTGAGGTGCAGGCGCGACGTCGCACAGGCGATTGTCATGTCCATATGCAGTGAAGGGGTGGAGATTGCATCATATGTTTACATAGAGGCGGTGTGGAAGTGTTGTGCCTCTCGCGTCGCAACCACCATGTCTCAGGCGAATAGTCTAAGGCCCAATTCACACATAAGCGGCGTCGGGCGCAGGCGCGGTGTAGGCGAGGCGCAGGCGCGCCGTTGCACAGGCGATTGTGATGTCCATATGCAGTCAAGGGGTGTACATTGCACCTTATGTTTACATAGAGGCGGCTTGGAGTTATGCCTCTCGCCTATTCGCCTACCGTGTCTCAGGGGAAGAGGCGAAGGCGCGGCGCCGGCACCATATGTTTATATAGAGAGGGCGTGAAAGCGTCGTGCCTCTCGCCGCGCCGGCACCGCGCCTTCGCTTCTTCGCCTCCTATGTGTGAATTGGACCTAATCGCCCGATACTGAAAATCTATGAAAGGTGATAGGCGATAATTCGCCCAGATGGGATTCGAACTCAGGCTCACCAATGCACAGTACGATACGTATCGTAACTTAACGCACCTGCGTCGTAGCTAACAGGGCATCCACTTTTCAGTTTTCTTCATTTCAGTATGCAGTTCCTGCCTTAGGGCTTACGGGATGACAGTAATTCAGAAAAAAAATCAGAATTATTAAGTTGCTAAGTTGAAAATTTTGATAACCGTTTTTGTTTGGTCGACAAAATCGAAACTATTTTTTTTGTACCTGTCCCGATATAAACATTGATTTGAAAAAAATACACAATGTTTATAAACCATCACATTTCCAAAAAACAAAATGTACGTTTTTTTTTTGTATTTTTTTTTTCGATTTTTAATATTAACGCTCTATAACTCGATATACCCATTTTAGAGCATGGGCTAGAAAAAAAGTATGCAACATGTTTTGTTATTTTTTTACTGTTATTTGTTCATAACATATTAGTGTACATTAAGGCCGAAGGAAATTTGAAAATTTTGATCATAACTGTTTTTGCTTGGTCGGCAAAAATCGAAATTTTCATTTTTTTTAACCTGTCACGAAATTAACAAAAAATTACAGAATGTTTAGAAAACCATGACAATTCCAAAAAACAAAGTGAAATTTTCAAATTTCCTTCTGCCATCGGGTACACTGACCTGTTATGAACAAAGATGAGCAAAAAAAAATAACAAAACATGTCGCATACTTTTTTTTATAGCCGTCCTCTAAAATAGACATATTGAGTTATGGAGCGTTAAACTTAAAAATCGAAAAAAAAAACAAAAAAAAAAAACGTGTACGGTACGACACTTTATTTTTTGAAATTGTCATGTTTTTATAAATATTGTGTAATTTTTTCAAACCAATGTTGATATCGGGCCAGCTTAAAAAAAATAATGAAAATTTCGATTTTTGTCGATCAAGCAAAAACAGTTATGACCAAAATTTTCAAATTTCCTTCGGCCATCATGTACACTGATAAGTTATGAACAAATAACAGTAAAAAAAGTTAACAAAACATGGTGCATACGTTTTTTCTAGCCCGTTCTCTAAAATGAGTATATCGAGTTATGTAGCGGTAAATTTAAAAATCTAAGAAAAAAATACAAAAATAAACTTGTGCCATACGACACTTGGTTTTTTGGAATTGTTATAGTTTTATAAACATTGTGTAATTTTTTCAAACTAATTCTAATATCGGGAGAGGTTCAAAAATATAATAAAAAAATCGATTTTTGTCGACCAAGCAATATCAGTTATGATCCAAATTTTCAAATTTCCTTTGGCCATCATGTACACTGATATGTTATGAACAAATAACAGCAAAAAAAATAACAAAACATGTTGCATACGTTTTTTCTAGCCCGTTCTCTAAAATGAGTATATCAAGTTATGTAGCGGTAAATTTAAAAATCGAAAAAAAAAAATACAAAAATAAACTTGGGCCAAACGACACTTTGTTTTTTAGAATTGTCATGGTTTTATAAATATTGTGTAATTTTTTCAAACCAATTCTGATATCGGGAGAGGTTTAAAAAAAATTATGTTACAACATATATTACACAACAACGGCTATAGAATTTTTATATATATATATATATATATATATATATATATATATATATATATATAATGTCCTACTGTTTATATTTTAAGATCTCAATCTTGTGAATTAAATTTAGCGTAGCAACGAAAAATTATTGTTTACAAAATGTATACGGACGAATTACAGCGATTGCTTATTATCGCAGTTGTGATGGAGAATTTTTTTATAGTTATCTTGACAATTATTGAAATATTGTTTAGACTACAATCTGCTATTTGTAAAATAATGTTCATCAAGCGTTAATAGACAGCCGATATAGTGTGATTAGCCCGCCTGCTAAGTGTACCTTAAGGATAACAGCTGCATAGTTGACAAACCGATTTCACGTTAAAAAAAATGTCTATCTTTATAGGTATCAGCCCGAGGGTTTTTCCGCTGGTAAAAGGAAAAGCTCAGAGGAGCATAATCACCTAGTATTTAACTTATTAAGTTCAAAGAAGCAATGAGAACCAAAGAAAAACAGAATAGAGATAGTGGCGCAAGTGGCTGTAAAACAAAACTAAGCGGCACGCAAAAGTTAAGTCGTCTCAGAGGAGACGATCCGGGCGACGGGCCTAGCACTGCGCGAGCGTAAGACGGAAAGAGCAGAGCAGAACTATCTATATAGGACTATCAGCCGTGAGGTTTTTCCGCCGGTCAAGGGAGAAGCTCATAAGAGTTTAATCGCCCGGTATTTACCTTAACTTCAAAGAAAACCTCTGAAAATAATAATTTTCGATAAAAACAGACACGATAATATAAAATGAATATAATTAGTAACGCGTATAAAATAAATTCAGAAAATGTCATTTGTCAATATACATATTAAATATCACAAATAACTTATCAGACGCAAACACATATGAAGATAAACAAACTTCAGAAATTAAACCTTTTCATTTAGTGTCTTACCTTAGCCCGGGCGCCCGTCTCACTCGTCGTGTCCGTAAACACAATTTTCTTCCCATTCACCACCCCACTCACGACAAACCCCAAATTCTCCCGCGGATTCTTGAACCACTCCGACACCATACTGCTGACATCCACCTGGAGCCAGTCCCCTCGCCCAAAGGGCTGACTCTGCTTCTTGGCAGCCACCTTCAACATCCCCGGCTGCTCACCGTGCTCCGAAGTCTTATACACTTTAAACACCTCCAGGTGGAACGAGGGCAGCGGCCGCCTGTCCGCACCCCTCACGAACACGTGCAGCGTTGCATTCGCCACGTGGTACTTGGTGATGCTGTCCGAAAACTGGAAGTGCAGCACGTCCGCACCACGCCAACTGTGCCTCAAACGAGGATCTAAAATGGAAATAAATTTATTACTATACAAATTGTAATTAGTTTCAAAAATTTGACAAGCCTTCTAGCATTTCAGGTTCAATTTGAAACAATCTTGACACTACACTAATTAAAATTGTAATTAATAACAAATTACAAAATAAAAGATTATAAATTGTGTTAGTATATAAATTTGAAAATATATCACAGTTTGATAATGATACTGGTACTAATTCTAATACAATTCTAATATATTAGTCTTTAGATTCGTCCTCATAGAGATTTTGAAAAAAAGTGTTCATGGTCATGCATTCTTTTATTATATTTTTTATTATTCCGTAGTTTGAGTTACTTTTAAGCTATACAGTTCAATATGTATGGCTTAAAAGAACTCAACCTAAGGAAAGATAAAAATGGGCACGTTCCGAATTATATTGACATTATTGCCATTTTTGCCATTTTTGAAATTTAAAAAAATATTACGTTATTGACACAAAATAGTCTATTTCGACTAGAAAAGTCATGAAACGTTCTGGTGTGGGCACCATACGACTTTCCAAATTACTTTGATATTTTGGCCATTTTTAAAATTTAAAAAAAAAATACGTTTTTGACTCAAAAATGTCTATTTCGACTAGAAAAGTCATCAAACGTGGAGAAAAGTCAAAATTAGCTATACGATTTTTTTCGCGAAAACAATACCTTCTTTATATATACAGCAAATAGTCCATTTCAACTAGAAAAGTTATGAAACGTGGAGAAAAGTCAAAATTAGCAATACGGTTTTTTTCACGAAAACAATACCTTTTAAATAAGTAACATGAAGAATGTCGATAATTTTAGAAAAAAATTAATTTTGAATTATATAAAAAGAGTTTTCAGGATCAACTTTTCTTCGATGTTGATTTAATAGTAGTAGTAGTAGAATAGTAGAAAAACATACAAATTATATCTCATTATGAAGCCAAATGTGTATATATTATGAAGAATTTTAGTAATGTTTGTAAGTACAAAACTTCTATCTATATATCAGCCGTGAGGATTTTATGTCGGACAAGGAAGAAGCTCAAAGGAGTTTAATCACCCGTTACTAACGTTAACTTCATAGAAATCTTAGTTTTCAGAGGTTTCTATTCATAGTCATGCATTATTTTAGTTTTTTTTAGACAGGTTATTCGAAATTTTGATTATTGCGTTTTTTTATAAACGAAATACATGCAAAAAATATCATGTTAATTTTTGAAAATCCGAAATGTTGATTTATTACGATTTTTTAACACAAATACATATATGTAAAAAATGTCTTGTTCAACTTTCATTTGCTGTGGCTTTAGTAATACAGAAAAATTTACAAAAATACCTCATTATGAGGCCAATTATTTAAATTATTCTTGAAAATCCTAAAAGTTGATTTATTGCGATATTTTTATATAAATACATACATGTAAACAAATTGTCTTGTTCGACTTTTATTTGCTGTGGCTTTAATAATACAGTAAAATAGACAAATTATAGCTCATATTGAGGCCAATTAAGTAAGTAATATCAAGAATGTCAGTTATTTTTTAAAATCCGAAAAGTTGATTTATAGCGATTTTTTTTAAATAAATACATACATGTAAAAAAATTGTCTTATTCAACTTTTATTTGCTGTGGCTTTAATAATACAACAAAATAGACAAATTATACCTCATATTGAGGCCAATTAAGTAAGTAATATCATGAATGTCAGTTATTTTTGAAAATCCGAAAAGTTGATTTATAACCATTTTTTTAAAATAAATACATACATGTAAACAAATTGTCTTGTTCAACTTTTATTTGCTGTGGCTTTAATAATACAGAAAAATAGACAAATTATACCTCATATTGAGGCCAATTAAGTAGGTAATATCATGAATGTCAGTTATTTTTGAAAATTCGAAAAGTTGATTTATTGCGATTTTTTTTAAACAAATACATACATGTAAAAAAAATGTCTTGTTCAACTTTTATTTGCTGTGGCTTTAATAATACATAAAAATAGACAAATTATACCTCATATTGAGGCCAATTAAGTAAGTAATATCATGAATGTCAGTTATTTTTGAAAATCCGAAAAGTTGATTTATAGCAATTTTTTTTAAATAAATACATACATTTATAAAAATTGTTTTGTTCAACTTTTATTTGCTGTGGCTTTAATAATACATAAAAATAGACAAATTATACCTCATATTGAGGCCAATTAAGTAAGTAATATCATGAATGTCAGTTATTTTTGAAAATCCGAAAAGTTGATTAATAGCGATTTTTTTTAAATAAATACATACATGTAAAAACATTGTTTTGTTCAACTTTTATTTGCTGTGGCTTTAATAATACAGACAAATAGACAAATTATACCTCATATTGAGGAAAATTAAGTAGGTAATATCATGAATGTCAGCTATTTCCGAAAATCCGAAAAGTTGATTTATAGCGATTTTTTTAATAAATACATACATGTAAACAAATTGTCTTGTTCAACTTTTATTTGCTGTGGCTTTAATAATACAGTAAAATAGACAAATTATACCTCATATTGAGGCCAATTAAGAAAGTAATATCATGAATGTCAGTTATTTTTTAAAATCCGAAATGTTGATTTATAGCGATTTTTTTAAAATAAATACATACATGTAAAAAAATTGTCTTGTTCAACTTTTATTTGCTGTGGCTTTAATAATACAGAAAAATAGACAAATTATACCTCATATTGAGGCAAATTAAGTAAGTAATATCATGAATGTCAGCTATTTTTGAAAATCCGAAAAGTTGATTTATAGCGATTTTTTTTAAACAAATACATACATGTAAAAAATTGTCTTGTTCAATTTTTATTTGTTGTGGCTTTAATAGTACAGTAAAATAGACAAATTATACCTCATATTGAGGACAATTAAGTAGGTACTTTCATGAATGTCAGTTATTGTTGAAAATCCGAAAATTTGAATTATTACATTTTTTAACACAAAATACACACCAAATAATATTAATAATTGTGTATAATAATATATTCTATTATATTTTATGTAATTGTACTTGTATTCATAGATGATAATAATGATGTACTCAACTTACTAAACATCTTAAAAGATGAAAATAAAAACATAGATAATTTTAGCTAGATTTGAAAGAATGTTAAATGGAATGAAAATAGTGTAAAGTTTTTTACTTCTTCTTTTTACCTCTATTTTAATTCTTTTTTAGTATACACAGGTTTATTTAATGCAGAACTGTATCTTACTGCAACGCTATATGGAACAGATTGTAGATACAAATTCGGCAAGGGTTATACAATTTGACCCTTGATTTCAAAAAAAGATAGCACCGTCCAATTACGATTACAATTTTTTGTATGTTAATGTAGGTCAAATATTTACAACAGTGTAACTGTGAGCGTATGTGTAGCCTCCTAATCAAATCAAACTAGTGAGTGATAAGCTGCCCCAAGAGACAAAGTTGCAAGCACTTGCAACAAAATACAAACAGCCCCCAGCCGGATACGGCCACGAACAATCGCCGCAGATTACAAATGTGCGCGAGGTCAAGAAAAAGAATATACATGCACGACGACGGGCCCTATCTCTAGAAGAAAAAGAAAACAAAGATAGATGCGTTATTCTGCCATAACAAGCATGTCGCAGTCTAGCGACTTATTAAAAGTGACATATTTGCGTTCGGAGAGTGATTATCAGCGCGTGTATTTTTAGTGCCGCGATAAATGCGTGTGCATACATGTGACGGGCATTTAAAAACCTTTGGGCTGCGGATTCCTCGTTTATCTCGCGACACGGCCTTCCCCGGTGACCGGTGATTAGAGCCGCGCTGCTGACACGACCCTGGTTCGAAAATGAAAGCACATTCCGAAATTTACTATTAAAAAAAATGCATTTCGACTTTTATATAATAATAATAACTTTATTAACATACATAACATAATATAAAAATACAAATTTTGGTTTGTTAAAAGGAGCAAAATTAGATCCTGTAGTAACTGGATATATAATTTGGTAATACAATAACCATTGAATTGAACAATATGTAATGGCCAATTCATGTAAAGATCGTTTTAGACAAGACTCAAAAGTTAGTCAAGATGCGAGACAATCTAAATTGTCTCGTATCTACAGCAAATTATTTGAAATATTGAATTGGATGGCAGATCGAATGGAAGAATACAAAGCGTTCTATTTGTCAAGGACAAATTGTATGGGAGGAGGATATATGAATTCATTTCTTGGACAACTTTTGAGCTAGAAATCTAGATATGTAGATCTCACACTTATATATGTTTTAAACTAATTTTAGTTTAGCGAGGGTATTTTATTGCTACCGGTTTCAGGCATGTTTTTTTTAAATGTGCTCAGTTAGTTTAACATGCATTTATTTATATTTAACCTAAAATCCTCAATGTTAAATACGTTAAATATATAGGTGTAAAATCGGTAATGATAATTAGTAACCCATTGTGCGTGCGAAGAGGCGCGAAGTCGCGCGCGCGCCGCGGCCGCGAATATAAGTATATAATAGATAGAGTGCACAATTGCAGGTTCATAATTCACAGGGTCAGCGCAGATCATTGCACTTGCACAAGCTAAAGTGTTGTTCTTTATACAATGCACTCCTCTAATATATCTATTTTCGCGATTGTACTTTTTAAATGGCAGGTTCATGGACGTCGCGCGAGCTTGGTCCTAAATTGTCCCCTCAAGGTGGGCGACATACTACACACTACGGCTGCTGCATGCACACAGCACAAGAAACATCACTTAAAGTATTACAACGGTTTATTTTGGTCTTAATGTTTTTATTTACAGTTTTGCAGCCGATACTGGGAATGACTAAATGATTGTTCATTTATTCTACTAATGTTTAATTGAGCACGGTATTCTAACTACATTTTGTTTTACCTCGTGATATGATTTTTATACCAATTTTTTTCAATATATTAGCTAATTAAATCTATATTAAATTATAATGCACTTTCAATTTCGAACATATCTCATAAAATTCTCACTTTTGATTCTACTACTAATTTAACACAAATATATGTCACACTTGTATGTAAAGGTCGTTTTAGACAAGGGAATTTCTTGACTCAAAAGTTAGTCAAGATGCGAGACAATCTAAATTGTCTGGTAAAAAAATATAACATTGGATGAAATACGACATCTTCAACTTCTGATCATTGTGGCCTTATTAACTGAAGCTAATGAACACTCCGCCGATGTCCTAAGCCAGAAGGCGAAAGGAGGAGGAGTACCAACCTCGTTTAAAAATCAACGTTCAACTGATCCGGTTGATAGCACCTTGTGAGGGCGCCGATAAGAGTAACAGAAGATGGTCAATCAAATATAACATGATGATGATGAAACACGACATCTTCAACTTCTGCTCACTGTGGATTTATTAACTGTAGCTAATGAATTTTATAACACCGCCGATATCCCAAGCCAGGATGCTAAAGAAGAAGGGCAAGAACTACAAACCTCGTTCAAAAATCTACGTTCAACTGATTCGGTTGAGAACAGCTGGTGGACTCCGATAAGGGGTTGGGGACCATTTAGCATATGCCGCTGAAGAACTGTTTTCTAAGGCAGCATACAAAGATAGTACTGCATTGATACAATACAGGAGGAGATCATATGATCGAATGTGTGATAGTACTTAGACTGTGATCGCGGAAAGTCTCTTAGAGACAATGGTAGCATGCAAAATCTTATTCAGCAAGAGATTAAGATCTACGAGGACATGATCAGAATGTCAAGATATTAGATCAGGATGCCTAAATGAGGACTACCCCTTCTGGTTGATAAATTTTTGGCCAAATCTCATGAAATTCCTATAATTTTTGCATCCTGGTCTAATATCTTGATATTCTGGATGGAAATTTCACGCAATTTCGACCAAAATTGACGATTTTTCAAATTTTTTGACCCATGTACTCCCCCCTTCTGGTTGATAAATTTTTAAAATTCGTCAATTTTTGACCAAATCGCGTGAAATTCCTATAATTTTTGCATCCTGGTCTAATATGTTGACATTCTGGATAGAAATTCCACGTAATTTCGACCAAAATTAACGATTTTTCAAAATTTCTTGAAATCGTCAGGCCGCCTAAGGCCCAATTCGCACATAGAAAGCAAAGAGGCGAAGGCCCGGTGCCGGCGCGGCGAGAGGCCCTATCTATATAAACATATGGTGTAACGCCCACTGAGGCCCATTTCAAACATAAGCGGCGTCGGGCGGAGGCGCGGTGTAGGTGAGGTGCAGGCGCGGTGTAGGTGAGGTGCAGGCGTGACGTCGCACAGGCGATTGTGATGTTCATATGCAGTGAAGGGGTGGACATTGCACCTTATGTTTACGTAGAGGCGGCGTGGACGAGTTATGCCTCTCGCCGGCACCGTGTCTCAGGCGAAGAGGAGGAGTCGTGGTTCCGGCGCGGCGAGAGGCACAAAGCTTTCACGCCCCCCTCTATATAAACATATGGTGCAATTCACTTAGGTGAAGAGGCGAGGAATTTGCCTCGTGCCTCTCGCCGTGCCGGCACCGCGTCTTAGCTTTTTCGCCTGAAACACAGTGGCTGCGAGGCAACAGGCACAACTCTTCCATGCCGCCTCTATGTAAACATATGATGCAATGTCCACCTCTTCACATCATATGGACATCATAATCGCCTGTGCGACGTCGCGCTTGCACCTCACCTACACCGCGCCTCCGCCCGACGCCGTTTATGTGAGAATTGGGCTTTATGGGGAAGATAGGGTCAACACTCGGCATCGAGGATCTTCTCGAAACGGTTCTCTGAGTCGTGGTGAGGGAGAACCGTCACAAGAGGAACATGGGACACAATTATCAGTGTAAGCTGATATCTGGAAGGAAATAAATCGATCCTCTGCGCTTAGTGAAGGAGGATCGATTTATCAAAGGTAAAAAGTTAAACACTAATATCGGTTTCAAAGCAATAGTCGGGTAATGAGAATCAGTCCTCTGAGTCTTGGTGAGGGAGATCTAACTGCTGTTTAGGGGTGCGTGCGCGTTATTTATAGGGGGCAAACATCCCCCTACTCTTAGTATCTGAAGAGGCCGGGTTTTCCTACTGAGCGTGGAGCAGGGGTAAGCGGCAGGTTCGCCGATACGGTAACTGTTATATGAAGCCCATATTTGGGGCCACCGTTTAGTCGTACATAGCGACCTACTACTAAGGGTGGCTAGGGGCTACCTAGTCATCGCCGGTATCCCCCAGATCGAGCTACTAGCTCTCGAATACATACAGAGATATGTGGAAGGGATCAGTGCTAAGATGGCCAGATGTAAGACGGAGGCACGATGGCAGCTGAGATGGAGGAGTCTAGAGGGTAAGGCAACCTGGACCACGCTTCTTGTCACCGACCTCACACCTGTTACACCGAGTAACACATAGACTGAGGCGGTCCGTGGCGCAGTGGTCTAAGGCGACGGTCTGAAGCCATTGCGTGCGAAACGTTGGTGGTTCGAATACACCGCTAGTCGGGAAACTTTTTTACAAAGAGTTGACCCGGCTAGCATAACATGGATGTTGTATGAGGCACAATAGGTCCTTGAAGGACCGCAGCACACACAGCCTAGGGGGGCTGTACTCACCGTAGAAAATAAAAAGAAAAAAGCACTGATATCATATGGTCGTTTGATATCATTGTATTTGTTACTCGGTACCCTGCTGCTTCACAATGGGCCAATTTTGAGGCCTAAGTATCTGTAGCATAGCATACCATCCCGCCAACTATCCAGAACTATCCAGAACCCTGCTGCTCGAAGGCCTTCGATTTATGGACTGGTCCTTACAAAATTCACGCCTTCTCGTGGAATCGCAGATGATACCAAGTTGAAAAGAATCGATATTTAACAAAAACAACAAGCACCTTGTTAGTAATAACAATCAAATATCGAACAGAGTAATATACATTACTCTAAAACTGTCCAAAATATATAGCCTCCTATAAATACACCGGGAAAACCGCTGAATGACCCCGATACCTACAGACCGCTCTACATCTTCGATGGGCTAGACAAAGCCATGGAAATAGCTGATCGTGGACCCCCTTACTGAGGCCATTGGTGCTGCCGGGGGTCTGCACGACCGGCAGTATGGATTCAGGAAGAGTAGGTCCACAACTGACGCCATACTGCTAGTCAGACGACTAGTCGAGAGGAAGCAAACAAACATAGGACCAAAGGAGCTGAGATTAGATTGCATGATGGCTATCCTGGACATCGCGAATACTTTTAACAGGTTGCCATGGGTGACCATCGTACAGGCGCTCCCTAGGTGTCGACCATTCGAGACCTAGCAAACTCTTCAGGAACCTTGTTCCCTCTCTATTTCATACCATTCACGCAATCCCCACACTTTCACTCCATTAAAAAATATAGGTTTTACACCCGCATCCGAGATCTTTCGTAACCGAGAGACATGGAAGTGGTCTACCAAGTAGCAGTTTGGATAACAAGGCGTCCAAGGGCGACTATTGACATATCGTCCTCGACCGCGATGGGTGTTGTCCCGTCCGGAACTAGTGCATGCACAGCCCTGAAATATGCCAGGTTCAACAGAAAGGAGTCTAGGACTGAGCCCTGTGGTACACCTCCTGTTATACCGCAGGGCTCTGTCCCAAACTCCTTCCTGTTGAACCTGGCATAAGTCTGGGCTCTGCATGCACTAGATCCGGATGGGACAACACCCATCACGGTCACGGACGATATGGCAATACTCGCCCGCGGACGTGATTAGGAAGATACATCCAACAAGGCAGCGGAGGCTGCTAAATCCGTGACGGCCTGAATGACGGGCAACAGCCTCAAAATTATCGTTGCCAAGACCGAGGTCACCCTGGTCTCAGCCAAGAGAACCGTCACGGGAATCTTTGGACAAATGTTCCCAGTAGGGAGACACGGTGCTTGATGCAGATGTTAACCATACTGTCCAGATCCTACAAGGATCACACGTATACTCCCTTCTAGAAGCGAAAGCTACACGCCACGGTGTCGCTCTTGTACGCGGCTTCAGCTTGGATAGGAGCGACCTTTTCCGTTCCTATCCAGGCCTGGTCACGGAGCTGAGAATATTTGGACAAATGTTTTCAGTGGAGAGGCACGATCTTTGAGGCAGATGTTATCCACACTGCCCAGATCCTACAAGCAGCAATCAAGGCCACCAGGACTGTAGCCCTCGCACGGTCACTCCCTCCTAGAAGCGGATGCTACTTGCCTCAGTGCTGGCGCCCATCTGTAGTACGCGACACCAGCTTGACAACAGCTCGACAAAAGTCGGTCCTATCCTAGCAGGAGGGGCATTTACACGAAGGAACTCTGAAATACTACGTAAGGCGCTATGCACCGGATCGTTACGAGGATCACCCGGGACTACAGAACAATGCCAACATTAACGCCATGCGACCTGGCAGTGGAAGAGAAGGCAACGACGTACGTCAAGATAAAGAGTGGGATACCACTCAAAGAAGCCAGGAAGTAGGCCTAAAAAGCCTTGGTTGAAAAGTGGCGAGCAAGACAGGAGACCACGGGACAGGCAGGATGGACCTTAGTCCAGTCTATTTGCAGTAATGTCTTCTCAATCCTGTCTAACTAGACTTGGAACGTACCATTGCCAATCTACATGAACGCTGAAATAATAGAGCACCGAGACCGATACATAACGACTCAAAATCATACAAATTGCAACCATAAGCCCAGAACATCAGTAACAGAAATATATACATATATCAGGAAAACAGTTCATATTATATCTAAAACATTGGTTTATAGAGATATCGGGCTTTAAAACATGTGTTGTACAATATAATAAAATCACACCATTCATAATTAAGAAATTGAATACTTCATAGGTCACTAAAGTTTTTAAGCATATTTCGAAGACTAAATTAATTATTAATTAATTAAAAATTTAATTAATTCGAGTATATTATATTTATTTACTTATTCTGAAATAGCAAGCGTTATAATATAATTTATTTATATAAAACATAATCTTATTCTTATTTTAGTCTATTATTTATCTATAAACCCGGGCATGCATTAGTATACATTTACTGATTGAATGTATTTGATAGTGAGTTTAAAAACTGCATAGAGCAAACAATTATTACTAATTTAGAACTGTCTGGGTATTGTCTGCGTGCGGCAACATTAAAATAGACAGCGCGATGCATAACCTAGTGACCCTACAATAAGATGCCGGCATTCGGTTTCGACCTTCCGCTTTTTCATCGCGGCCGTGAGGTAATAGCAGTAATAGACTCCGCTAACGGTTTAATGGAGAACTAGGATATTCGCTGAATCTAAGGGTGATATTAAAAAAAATATCAAAAGATCGTCGCATTTATGAAATTTTTAAAACAATCTTATATGAGTGTAAGACTGTTTAAAAAATAAGAATATTACAACAGTTTAAGTATAATTTCTAAGACATAGCTTTTCTTTGGGATATAAATTTCTGGGACTTTTTAATCAGTCCCATAAAGTTATATCCTAAAGCAAAGATATATCTTAGAAATTATACTTAAACTGTTGTAATTTTCTTAATTTTTAAACATTCTCGTGGAAAGTATATATATAAAATACGGAATGTTATTATACAGGTAAAATAATTATTATACTCCGAAAATAAAAATAAAAATCGCATATTATACATGTATTTAAATTATTTCTTTTAAAAAATACATAAAAAAAAGATTAGCCCATGGATGTGGTTAAAGTCCATTTGATGTAATAATTATAACTATCAGCCCAAGGGCTTTTCCGCTAACAAAGCGAGAAGCTCAGAGGGGGCCAATCAACCGTAATTTACCTTAATTTCACAGAAAACCCCTGAAAAACTGTGAAGGGTGATTCGCGAAAAATTGCAATGCAATGCAATACTCAGTCGAGACGAACGACGCCTATAACCCCTGGGCGACGATTATGTAGTATGTAGTATGTAGTATGTAGTATGTAGTATGTAGTATGTAGTATGTAGTATATAGTATGTAGTATGTAGTATGTAGTATGTAGTATGTAGTATGTAGTATGTAGTATGTAGTATGTAGTATGTAGTATGTAGTATGTAGTATGTAGTATGTAGTATGTAGTATGTAGTATGTAGTATGTAGTATGTAGTATGTAGTATGTAGTATGTAGTATGTAGTATGTAGTATGTAGTATGTAGTATGTAGTATGTAGTATGTAGTATGTAGTATGTAGTATGTAGTATGTAGTATGTAGTATGTAGTATGTAGTATGTAGTATGTAGTATGTAGTATGTAGTATGTAGTATGTAGTATGTAGTATGTAGTATGTAGTATGTAGTATGTAGTATGTAGTATGTAGTATGTAGTATGTAGTATGTAGTATGTAGTATGTAGTATGTAGTATGTAGTATGTAGTATGTAGTATGTAGTATGTAGTATGTAGTATGTAGTATGTAGTATGTAGTATGTAGTATGTAGTATGTAGTATGTAGTATGTAGTATGTAGTATGTAGTATGTAGTATGTAGTATGTAGTATGTAGTATGTAGTATGTAGTATGTAGTATGTAGTATGTAGTATGTAGTATGTAGTATGTAGTATGTAGTATGTAGTATGTAGTATGTAGTATGTAGTATGTAGTATGTAGTATGTAGTATGTAGTATGTAGTATGTAGTATGTAGTATGTAGTATGTAGTATGTAGTATGTAGTATGTAGTATGTAGTATGTAGTATGTAGTATGTAGTATGTAGTATGTAGTATGTAGTATGTAGTATGTAGTATGTAGTATGTAGTATGTAGTATGTAGTATGTAGTATGTAGTATGTAGTATGTAGTATGTAGTATGTAGTATGTAGTATGTAGTATGTAGTATGTAGTATGTAGTATGTAGTATGTAGTATGTAGTATGTAGTATGTAGTATGTAGTATGTAGTATGTAGTATGTAGTATGTAGTATGTAGTATGTAGTATGTAGTATGTAGTATGTAGTATGTAGTATGTAGTATGTAGTATGTAGTATGTAGTATGTAGTATGTAGTATGTAGTATGTAGTATGTAGTATGTAGTATGTAGTATGTAGTATGTAGTATGTAGTATGTAGTATGTAGTATGTAGTATGTAGTATGTAGTATGTAGTATGTAGTATGTAGTATGTAGTATGTAGTATGTAGTATGTAGTATGTAGTATGTAGTATGTAGTATGTAGTATGTAGTATGTAGTATGTAGTATGTAGTATGTAGTATGTAGTATGTAGTATGTAGTATGTAGTATGTAGTATGTAGTATGTAGTATGTAGTATGTAGTATGTAGTATGTAGTATGTAGTATGTAGTATGTAGTATGTAGTATGTAGTATGTAGTATGTAGTATGTAGTATGTAGTATGTAGTATGTAGTATGTAGTATGTAGTATGTAGTATGTAGTATGTAGTATGTAGTATGTAGTATGTAGTATGTAGTATGTAGTATGTAGTATGTAGTATGTAGTATGTAGTATGTAGTATGTAGTATGTAGTATGTAGTATGTAGTATGTAGTATGTAGTATGTAGTATGTAGTATGTAGTATGTAGTATGTAGTATGTAGTATGTAGTATTTGGTACTTATATCAATAATATTTTGTTTAACCACTATGTATGATTTGGAATTAATATTTTAGAAATTGAATTTTTGACGAATTTTTAAAATACGACTTCAACTAGTGTAACTAAAATCTTTGTAACTCTTCTTGTAATCCATCAATTTTCATAAAAATTGGTAGTAACATCAATAGTATATTCCTTAACCACTATGTGAGGTTTGAAATTATTATTTTATAAAATGAAACTTGACTTTTTTTCTTCAACTAGAGTTACTAAAATCTCTCTAACTCTTTTTGTAATACATAAATAATCATAAAAATTTGTACTAACATCAACAGCATATTCCTTAACCATCATGTACGATTTGCAATTATTATATTATAAATCGAATTTTTGACGAATTTTCAAAATCGACTTGACTTTTTCATCAACTTGTGTTACAAAAATCGCTCTAACTCATCACGTTATCTATAAATTTTCAAAAAATTTGGAACATATACCAATAATATGCTCGTTAACCACTATGTACGATTTGGAATTATTATTTTACAAATTGAATTTTTGACGAATTTTCAAAATGCGACTTGAATTTTTCATCAACTTGTGTTACAAAAATTGCTCTAACTCTTCTTGTTATTAATGAAATTTCCTAAAATTTGGAACATATACCAATAATATATTCATTAACTACCATTTTCGATTTGGAATTATTATATTAATATTTGAATTTTTGACGAATTTTCAAAGTGCGACTTGATTTTTTTCATCTTCTAGTACTACTAAAATTGCTCTTTTTTTTTCATCAACAAGTCCTACTAAAATCGCTCTAACTCTTCTTATAACACATAAATGAACATTAAATTTGGTACTTATATCAATAATATGTTCCTTAACCACTATGGTCGATTTGGGACTATTATTTTACAAATTGAATTTACGACGAATTTTCAAAATGTGACTTGACTTTTTGTCATCAACTAGTGTTACTAAAACCGCTCTAACTCTTCTTGTTATGCATGAATTATCATAAAATTAGGAACATATACCAATAATATTTTCATTAAATACTATGTTCGATTTGGAATTATTATTTTATAATTTGAATTTTTGACGAATTTTCAAAATGCGACTTGACTTTTATTCATCAACAAGTACTACTAAAATCACTCTAACTCTTCTTATAACCCATAAATGTACATTAAATTTGGTACTTACACCAATAATGGGTTCATTAACCACTATGTTCGATTTGGAATTATTATTTTATAAATTGAATTTTTGACAAATTTTCAAAATGTGACTTGACTATTCTTCATCAACTAGTGTTACTAAAACCGCTCTAACTCTTCTTATTATGAATGAATTTTCATAAAATTTGGAACATATACCAATAATATATTCATTAACCACTATGTATGATTTGGACTTATTATTTTACAAATTAAATTTTGGACGAAGTTTCAAAATGTGACTTGACTTTTTTTCATCAACTAGTGTAAAAACCGCTCTAACTCTTCGTATTATGCATGAATGTTCATAAAATTTGGAACATATACCGATAATATTTTCATTAACCACTATGTTCGATTTGGAATTATTATTTTATAAATTGAATTTTTGACGAATTTTCAAAATGTGGCTTGACTTTTTTTCATCAACTAGTGTTACTAAAACCGCTCTAACTCTTCTTGTTATGCATGAATTTTCATAAAATTTGGAACATATACCAATAATATTTTCATTAACCACTATGTTCGATTTGGAATTATTATTTTATAAATTGAATTTTTGACAAATTTTCAAAATGCGACTTGACTTTTTTTCATCAACTAGTGTTACTAAAACCTCTCTAACTCTTCTTATTATGCATGAATGTTCATAAAATTTGGAACATATACCGATAATATTTTCTTTAACCACTATGTTCGAGTTGGAATTATTATTTTAAAAATTGAATTTTTGACTAATTTTCAAAATGTTACTTGACTTTTTTTCATGAACTAGTGTTGCTAAAACCACTCTAACTCCTCTTGTTATGCATGAATTTTCATAAAATTTGGTACATATACTAATAATATATTCGTTAATCCCTATGTTCGATATGGAATTATTATTTTATAAATTGAATTTTTGACGAATTTTCAAAATGTGGCTTGACTATTTTTCATTAACTAGTGTTACTAAAACCGCTCTAACTCTTCTTGTTATGCATGAATGTTCATAAAATTTGGAACATGTATCAACAATATATTCATTAACCCCTATGTTCGATTTGGAATTATTATTTTATAAATTGAATTTTTGACTAATTTTCAAAACGTGGCTTGACTTTTTTCATCAACTAGTGTTACTAAAACCGCTCTAACTCCTCTTGTTATGCATGAATTTTCATAAAATTTGGAACATATACCAATAATATTTTCATTAACCACTATGTTCGATTTGGAATTATTATTTTATAAATTGAATTTTTGACGAATTTTCCAAATGCGACTTGACTTTTTTTCATCAACTAGTGTTACTAAAACCGCTCTAACTCTTCTTGTTATGCATGAATTTTCATAAAATTTGGAACATATACCAATAATATTTTCATTAACCACTATGTTCGATTTGGAATTATTATTTTATAAATTGAATTTTTGACAAATTTTCAAAATGCGACTTGACTTTTTTTCATCAACTAGTGTTACTAAAACCTCTCTAACTCTTCTTATTTTGCATGACTGTTCATAAAATTTGGAACATATACCGATAATATTTTCTTTAACCACTATGTTCGAGTTGGAATTATTATTTTAAAAATTGAATTTTTGACTAATTTTCAAAATGTTACTTGACTTTTTTTCATGAACTAGTGTTGCTAAAACCACTCTAACTCCTCTTGTTATGCATGAATTTTCATAAAATTTGGTACATATACTAATAATATATTCGTTAATCCCTATGTTCGATATGGAATTATTATTTTATAAATTGAATTTTTGACGAATTTTCAAAATGTGGCTTGACTATTTTTCATTAACTAGTGTTACTAAAACCGCTCTAACTCTTCTTGTTATGCATGAATGTTCATAAAATTTGGAACATGTATCAACAATATATTCATTAACCCCTATGTTCGATTTGGAATTATTATTTTATAAATTGAATTTTTGACTAATTTTCAAAACGTGGCTTGACTTTTTTCATCAACTAGTGTTACTAAAACCGCTCTAACTCCTCTTGTTATGCATGAATTTTCATAAAATTTGGTACATATACTAATAATATATTCGTTAATCCCTATGTTCGATATGGAATTATTATTTTATAAATTGAATTTTTGACGAATTTTCAAAATGTGGCTTGACTATTTTTCATTAACTAGTGTTACTAAAACCGCTCTAACTCTTCTTGTTATGCATGAATGTTCATAAAATTTGGAACATGTATCAACAATATATTCATTAACCCCTATGTTCGATTTGGAATTATTATTTTATAAATTGAATTTTTGACTAATTTTCAAAACGTGGCTTGACTTTTTTCATCAACTAGTGTTACTAAAACCGCTCTAACTCCTCTTGTTATGCATGAATGTTCATAAAATTTGTAACATATACCAACAATATTTTCATTAACCACTATGTTCGATTTGGAATTATTATTTTATAAATTGAATTTTTGACAAATTTTCAAAATGCGACTTGACTTTTTTTCATCAACTAGTGTTACTAAAACCTCTCTAACTCTTCTTATTATGCATGAATGTTCATAAAATTTGGAACATATACCGATAATATTTTCTTTAACCACTATGTTCGAGTTGGAATTATTATTTTATAAATTGAATTTTTGACTAATTTTCAAAATGTGGCTTGATTTTTTTTCATCAACTAGTGTTGCTAAAACCACTCTAACTCCTCTTGTTATGCATGAATTTTCATAAAATTTTGAACATATACCAATAATATGTTCATTAACCACTATGTTCGATTTGGAATTATGATTTTATAAATTGAATTTTTGACTAATTTTCAAAATGTGGCTTGACTTTTTTTCATCAACTAGTGTTACTAAAACCGCTCTAACTCTTCTTATTATGCATGAACTTTCATAAAATTTGGAAAATATACCAATAATATTTTCGTTAACCACTATGTTCGATTTGCAATTATTATTTTATAACTTGAATTTTTGACGAATTTTCAAAATGCGACGTGACTTTTTTCATCAACTAGTGTTACTAAAACCGCTCTAACTCCTCTTGTTATGCATGAATTTTCTTAAAATTTTGAACATATACCAATAATATGTTCATTATGTAGTATGTAGTATGTAGTATGTAGTATGTAGTATGTAGTATGTAGTATGTAGTATGTAGTATGTAGTATGTAGTATGTAGTATGTAGTATGTAGTATGTAGTATGTAGTATGTAGTATGTAGTATGTAGTATGTAGTATGTAGTATGTAGTATGTAGTATGTAGTATGTAGTATGTAGTATGTAGTATGTAGTATGTAGTATGTAGTATGTAGTATGTAGTATGTAGTATGTAGTATGTAGTATGTAGTATGTAGTATGTAGTATGTAGTATGTAGTATGTAGTATGTAGTATGTAGTATGTAGTATGTAGTATGTAGTATGTAGTATGTAGTATGTAGTATGTAGTATGTAGTATGTAGTATGTAGTATGTAGTATGTAGTATGTAGTATGTAGTATGTAGTATGTAGTATGTAGTATGTAGTATGTAGTATGTAGTATGTAGTATGTAGTATGTAGTATGTAGTATGTAGTATGTAGTATGTAGTATGTAGTATGTAGTATGTAGTATGTAGTATGTAGTATGTAGTATGTAGTATGTAGTATGTAGTATGTAGTATGTAGTATGTAGTATGTAGTATGTAGTATGTAGTATGTAGTATGTAGTATGTAGTATGTAGTATGTAGTATGTAGTATGTAGTATGTAGTATGTAGTATGTAGTATGTAGTATGTAGTATGTAGTATGTAGTATGTAGTATGTAGTATGTAGTATGTAGTATGTAGTATGTAGTATGTAGTATGTAGTATGTAGTATGTAGTATGTAGTATGTAGTATGTAGTATGTAGTATGTAGTATGTAGTATGTAGTATGTAGTATGTAGTATGTAGTATGTAGTATGTAGTATGTAGTATGTAGTATGTAGTATGTAGTATGTAGTATGTAGTATGTAGTATGTAGTATGTAGTATGTAGTATGTAGTATGTAGTATGTAGTATGTAGTATGTAGTATGTAGTATGTAGTATGTAGTATGTAGTATGTAGTATGTAGTATGTAGTATGTAGTATGTAGTATGTAGTATGTAGTATGTAGTATGTAGTATGTAGTATGTAGTATGTAGTATGTAGTATGTAGTATGTAGTTTGTAGTATGTAGTATGCAAATACTTGAGTAAACATGTACATTTTCTAAATAAAAGGTTCGGTTACGACTGAAACTGAGATTAAATATGTATTTCACATTGGGTTTCGATTTCTGCTCAAGATATATATATATATATATATATATATATATATATATATATATATATATATATATTTATATATAGATAGATACATAGATATTATTATTATTACCTTCATAAACTAAAAGTGAGTGTATGTTATAATAATATTAATATACATATACTACATAGTCTTATTTTGTAGGCCCTAAATCATCTTTATATCTACCGAATTCTTCAGCATAATCCTTGAATTGTACATACTACAATTTAGTGAATGCATGCCTTTTTTTATTCTCCAGATTGTGAAAGAATACAATAATAAAAACATTATTTTAATTTTTTTCTTGAAATCAGACCTTGTTATCGCCAAGAATTTTAATATGCTTCCTGTAGACAACGCGAAGTATCCCCCACATATCACCGCCTTAATGAGACAGCTCAGAATTGATAAGGGTTGGCGGTGCCTGCACTAATTATTTTTAAGTATGAGTGATTCCACCATTTGAAAACATTTACAAAAGAAGTATCGTAAATTTAAGCTTATTAGGGTCGACCCTGACGTGACACAAAAAGTTCACCCTTCGAGGCACAGGGGATGCCCGATGGGCGAAACAGGTGAAAGATTACGCGCGGACACATGCACATACGTCCAAACGTGTTTTTTAAATTTTATTTTATTCTCTCCAACGTCTTCCCCAACAGCTGTTCGCCTATAAATTCAACGCGAGCCCCTTTATCCGCTAAACAGCTGTTGTTGACGTTTAATCAGATACCTTTTTTTTCCACCTTGCACGCACGGCCCTGCAGCCGTCAAGTCAATTAAAAGAAATAACGAAGACATAATTAGCGCCGCGGTTATATAATATCCAATACAAATTTTGCGAATTGGCGATCGGCGATTTCAATGAGCGATTGCGTGGGGCCCGCGCCGCCGTTCGGTCATAATTTCGGGTGCATTATGTAAATGCGGGCCGACCTTTCGAATTAAAGACTTGGCCGGTTTAGGGTGAACAAGTGCAATTACATGCAATTGCAAGTTGAGGTCAGTGCTTGGGTCAGCTGGGGCCGTCACCAAGGTCGCACTGACCAACTCACACTCGCACACTGAAATAATGCCCTGCATTCAAACGTACACACACATGCAACACATACACCGCACCGCTACCAGGCGTTAATGTTTATTGTTCGCGGACAGGAGGGAGCGCGAACAAATAAACAAAACGGACGTAATTGCGAGACGGCGATTAGATTATGAGGGATAACATCAATATTTAAATTGGGACACTTCAAGTTGATCATGTGAACTGATATTTAATGTTTTTTTTTTATTTTTTCGCGAAAGTTGTATCTTGGCACTTTAGAGAGGGTACATACTATGTTTTTTACCAGGTAACATGATGTTTGTAAACTTATATAAGCGCGCTCCTTCATTTGTACCTTCAGTCATCGGGTAAAACTTGACAATGCCTAGAGCTTAGGCGAAACTAGTTGTTTTAAACAATTAAATAAGTGGTAAAAAACATAGTAGTTTTATTCATCTCCTTTATTGAAAATTACCACGTAGTAGACGCTAAAACCATTCAATTTCTGAAAGTGTTATTATTTGGAGTCGAATAAACTAAAGAGTACGAAAAAGAAATTGTGCAAAAAAAAAATACTCAAATTATAGACGGCGTCGTGGTTTATTTCGGGCGAACGTCTTCGGCGCCGTTATCGCCGCTTATTTATAAGCCCCCGCTGATTTATGAAGATCGGCGCGCTGAAACGTGCAGATATTATTCATATTTCTATTTATAACCGTTTTACGATGATAAAATATAATTACGACTAAAAATAGCTGCGGCGAGCGAGCGAGTGCTGTGAGCGGTTCGCGTGTGGCGGCTGTTTCGCGCGGATTTTCGTCCTGTGTGGGCGGCGCGGCGGGCCTAGTGAAAAACGAGCCATATAAACACTACTTATAAACTAAATTTCAATATATTTCTATTAAAAACAGAAGGTATGTTGCAATTAATAAATATGCCGATTATAAACGTATACGGAGAAAAACAGTTCACCACCACAACTTAATATTTTATTTTATTTTTTACATTTTGGTGTAGCTCTGCATACACATTTTATTTTGCGTTAGAATAAAATGTCTGAGTTGGAAATTAAAAAAAAATGTATATCATCAATAAATCAAACAACAATAACACATCAGTACAACAACTAAATAAGCAAAAATTATACAACTAACGGAAAGTTAAACGCCACCTGGCTGCACCACATCAATTAGCAATGCACACCCATATAGTAATAACCGCCAACACGCTCATGCCATCAGGATCTATGGAATAATATTCCAAAATTTCCAGTGCTTGAGATATCAGCACAAGGTCAATCTTATAAAATATATATAAGTGTGAATCCACCTCATAGCAATCTACATGCATCCTCACTAGCTGAGCTACTCTGATGAGATCTAAGAAGATCGAAATCTAGATATGTAGATTGCTAAGAGGTGGATTCACACTTATATAGGCTTTATCTAAATAAGTATTAAATTATGAATATATTTAATGCTTATTTAGATGTTGAGATGTTTAGATGTCCGTGTGAGGTTGCTAGTCCCCCATCGGACGCCTCTCCAGGTGGTGGATAGGGGAAAACCTGCTAGATATAGCAGGTACCGGGGAAATTAAATACCCGGGGCAGACCAAAACTAGCACAGCAGCAGCGTCTGACCCAGAGTGGGCGGCTGCAAACAGCCGGAATAAGCAATCCAACTCTTGTGGCCAACAGCTCCGGGTGGAAGAGCCAACAAGAAAAGGGCACTCTTTTGTCCTAGAACTGGGAAACTGGCTCTAAAGGCGGACGAACCGATGAAATGGTCAACGGCATAAGGATGCAGAAGGCAACGAAAAACCACTGCATTAAAGACCAAATGGTATTTCTAGTACAATCATCATGGCGAAGTTTAGAGCTAATTATTCCGGAGTCTCAAGTCTCCCAATCGGATCTCCGGGGGAGACAGTTTTAAACATCGCTACCAAAAAAAATAAGGTATCACCTATGAAGATCTGCACATGGAACGTAAGAACAATATCCCAGGCAGGAAAAATTAACAATGCCATCCAAGAAATGAATAGACTCAATATAGACATAATGGGAATTAGCGAAATGCGATGGCCCAGCTCAGGACATTGCGTAATCGACGATCACTCAGTCTACTACTCTGGAAACGCAGACAACAAACATGTCCATGGGTTAGGGATGATAATATCCAACAAAATACGGCAAACCGTCACAAACTTCACACCAATATCAGAAAGAATGCTACTCATACAATTAAACAGCACCCCAGTGAAGACAAACATTATTCGAATATATGCCCCCACCTACGACAAACCCGATGAAGAAGTAGAAGAACTTTACGGTACACTATCAGACACAATAAAGCAACTTAAGAAACATGAAGTGATAATAATCATGGGTGACATAAACGCCAAAATTGGAAAGGGAAAAAGCGGTGAATATATCGGCGAATTTGGACTGGGCGTAAGAAATGAACGCGGAGATAGACTTAAACGATTCGCAGAGGAAGAAGAGTATGTAATACTGAACACCATCTTCAAACTCCCACCACGACGCCTATATACATGGATATCGCCCCAAGACCAACCCAACAACATCGTTAGAAATCAAATCGACTATATACTAGTGAACAAACCATTCCGCAATAGCTGCCAATCAGTTAAAACCTACCCTAGTGCTGATATATCGTCAGACCACAACCCACTAGTAGGAAGATTCAAAATTCAAAAAAGTTGCTCGAATAATAAACACGAAAAGGTGGAACATGAGAAGGCTAAAACAATCAGATATTAAAGAAACAATAACAAGCTTAATAACTCAATGCTGCAAGGAGATAGAAGCATCGAACAACACAGAGACGACCCCTGAGAAACTAACTAACACCCTCAATCAGATCGGAGACGAATATTTAACAGACAAAAAAACCAGGAGGAAAAGCTGGATGACAAATGAAATATTACAACTTATGGACGAAAGAAGGAAGGCAAAAAATAACACCACAAAATACAAGAACCTTCAAAAACAAATAAGGCAAAACATAAGAATAGCAAAGGAGAGCTGGATCAGAACACAGTGCAAAGAAGATCTAGAAAAGAAATATGACTCATTTAACATGCATAAAAAAATCAGAGAAACAGCAGGAATATACAAAACCAATACAACTGGTAGACTACACAACACAGATGGCAAGATCATCGTCGACAAAGTGGAAAAAAATGGAAGCCTGGAAGAAATACATAACCGAACTTTTCGAAGACATTAGAACCAAACAATCCGTGGAACCCAATAATCCTAAGGGCATGACAATAACAGAGGACGAAGTCACAAAAACATTAACGCGACTCAAAGACGGCAAGTCTCCTGGCCCAGATAACACCTACAGTGAGCTTCTTAAACTATTTGATGTCGAAGGGGTCAAACGACTAACGAAGATATTTAATAACATATACTCCACAGGAGAAATACCCAAACCATGGTTAAAATCTACATTTATACTTCTACCTAAAAAACTGAGTGCCAAATACTACAGCGAATACCGCACGATCAGCTTAATGAGTCACATCCTAAAACTGTTCTTAAAAATAATTTACCACAGAATAATCAAGATATGCGAAGAACATATCAGCCGTACACAGTTCGGATTCAGAAACGCACTAGGTACAAGAGAAGCCCTTTTCAGCGTCCAAGTCCTTATCCAAAGATGTAGAGACTTCGATTGTGATGTCCACACATGCTTCATCGACTACCAGAAAGCTTTTGACAACGTACAACACGACAAGCTTATGGAAATACTAAAAAACATAGGACTCGAAAACAGCGATCGAAGAATCATCGGCAATTTATATTGGAATCAAACAACCTCAATACGTATTCAAGGGGAAATCTCAGAAGACATAAAAATCAAAAAAGGTGTCCGACAGGGATGCGTTTTATCATCGATACTATTCAACATATACTCAGAGCAGATTTTTCAAGAAGCGCTAATAGACATAGACACTGGTATAAAGATGAACGGAGAGTACATCAACAATATAAGATACGCTGATGATACAGGAGTATTTGCGAACAACCTCGAAAATCTCCAGGAGCTGATGACCAGAATAGCGGAAACCAGTCAGAGATATGGGCTCTCACTTATTATCAAAAAAACAAAATACATGGTAATATCAAAAAACACCAACCATCCTGGCCAACTAATAGTGAACGGCAAAGTTATCGAAAAAGTACAAACATACACATATCTCGGAACAACAATCAATAACAAATGGGACCACTCACTAGAAATTAAATGCCGAATAGAGAAGGCTAGAACTGCATTTCTCAAGATGTCAAAATTATTCAAAATCCACGATCTATCCCTGTTAACGAAAATCAGATTACTAAAGTGTTACATCCTACCCATACTCCTGTATGGGGTGGAATCGTAGACCATAACAGAAGCTATCTGCAAAAATACTAGTGGCTGTACCGACGCATCTTGAAAATCTCTTGGACAGAGCACGTGACCAACAAAGATGTCCTCGAAAGAATTGGCAAGGAGAGGGAACCCCTCCTAACGATAAAATCACGAAAATTAGAATACTTGGGACTTATTATGAGGAACAATCAAAGATACGGATTGTTACAACTGATCCTGCAGGACAGAGTAGAAGGAAAGAGAGGACCAGGAAGGAGAAGAACATCTTGGCTAAAAAAACCTGCGTACATGTTTCAACGCAACAACGGTGGGCCTCTTCAGAGCCGCGGCCAACAAAGTCAAAATCGCAATGATGATCGCTAACATCCGGAACGGATAGGCACCATAAGAAGATGTGAACAACCATCCAGAAACTATTCAGCGCGTACTATGACCAACCATGTGTTAAATAAAATACATGCGCTGTACGTGCTTGGTCATAGTATATGAGCTGAACATGGCGCATGAATAATTCAAACCCGAAACTTGTTCTAGTTTCTTGTTTAATGTAATTCACGTTTTAGTTAGTTGAAGTGAAGGACTTCTTGCCGTATACAGCTATCTGAATGAAGTATCACCAGATATATCAATTTTAATTAATAATTTCTCAAAATAATAATTGGATCATTATGTCCAACATCTATCACCCTCCGTGGCGCAGTTGGTAGCGCGACGGACGCGATAGCCGGAGACGTGGGTTCGAGTTCCACCGGTAAATGAAATTTTGGATATATATATATATATATATATATATATATATATATATATATATATATATATATATTTAAATATATAATAATAATTATTTATATTTCTATATTGCTAATTTATATTTGTTTGTCATGCACAAAACGCATCAATTAAGTAGCAACTATTAATTTGTTTTTAATTTGGCTACTATCGGTACATAGGGTCGCATCTGCATTAAAAGATAATGCAACGGCGACAGAAAAATATATTTTTTAGTAAATTAACCTATGGTAACCCCACGTCCGTTCACTCTGCAAATATATCTTTATCTGGTTAATAAGCAGTGTTAAATAAGTAAATATTTTTACAATTGTTACTTAACATAGGACTTGTTAGATAATTTAATTCTCTGTTTAGTTCAGATATACGTTTAGTCAACTGCAAAATACAATGTGTTTTTTTAATTTATTAATCATATGCCTTCTACCGTTAGGTTTTTCATTTGTATGTGTATTTCTCTCTCCCTTTTTTCTTATCCTGTGTTAATTGTTTTATTCCTTCCCATAATAAATGGTTTTCTTTTCGCTTCTTCTCTGTATATGCAAAACCGTTAATTCCTAATACCATACAGATAGGTGAAAATGGTAGTTATCGTAATGAGGGACTACAATTCCAAAGAGGGCAAAGGCAGAGTAGCAGACATTCCGACCACTGTGTACTGATGTTCATAAACATGTACTATGAAGCCATAACGGTAGGTGAAAAATTCTGTTAAGTGAATAACATTATCATCTCCAATACCTTGTTTCAGCTACTGCCAAGTAGGTAAGACACATGGACATCTCCACAAAAAAAATGGTGATCTCCCTACGCGAGGCAGTTCCTCGGCAACCGTGCCCGCCTGACTTAAGTCCCTGTGACTTTTTTTCTGTGGGTATACCTGAAGGCCGAGATTCTAAAACTCGTCCTCGGTGATTGGACTAACTAAAGGAGGCCATGCAAGAAAAAAGTGAAAGAATTTCGCCCGACAGGCTCCATTCCAAGAACGTGCCTAAATCTATATCGGCCGTTAATGCCTTCACTTGAACGGTATGACTTTTAAACGTATATACCTCAATATACCTCAAGTCCGAAATTTTCAAACCTCATCCTCGGTGCTTGCAACTAAAGAAGGCCATACAAGAAAGAAGTGAAAAAATTTCGCCAGACATGCTCCGTTCCAAGAACGTGCCCAAATCTATATCGGCTGTCAATACCTTCATTTGAACGGTATCAGGTTTAAACCTATATACCTCAATATACCTCAAGGTCGAGATTTTCAAACCTCGTCGTCGGTGATTGCACCAACTAAAGGAGATCATATAAGAAAAACGTGAAAGAATTTCACCCGACATGCTCCGTTTCAAGAACTATATCGGCTGTCAATGCCTTCATTTGAACGGTAATTTTTTAAATCTTAAAGTAAGAAAACTGACCGTATGAGGCCAAGGTGATTTTCACCAATAACGCGGGGCAGAGACCCCCGAGGAGGCAAAGTCAAATCGCCCAATCAGCCTCATATCCTTCCTCCTCAAAAAATAGTGGACAATCACATCACTGCTTAAGCAACGATATACTTATCAACAAGGTAAGTCGACAGTGAATGTCCTAGATGTGGTCACAACCAACATTGAGGAAGAAATTGCTCTGGGAATTTTTATAGCCATAGAAGGGGCCTTTGAGAATACAACCCGCTTGTCCATAAGGAATGCAGCCACGACATTGAGGATCCCTGTTGAATAAGGAAATTGCTCTGGAAATCTTTATAGACATAGAAGGAGCCTTTGACAATACAACCCGCTTGTCCGGGGCGGTCGTGGCGCAGTGGTCTAAGGCGACGGTCTGAAGCCACTGCGTCCATGCCGTTACTGGTTCGAGTCCGGTAATAGTATACTCTTTAGACTCTTTTCCGTACGGAATTTGGGTCTATTAATCCATGGGTGGTATGTTGGTCAATAGTTTAGTGTGGTTTCGTTTAATAGTAATATATACAACATACTAATACATAGTTAATGGCTAGTGTGATCGATAGATCAAGGCCAACAAACCAAAAAAAACGCTTGTCTATAAGGAATGCAGCCACTAGCATAGGAATTGACGATCCTGCCATAGAGTGGAGACAACATAAGCTAAAAGACCGGAAAACTGAAGGGAGCGTCGCGGTGAAAGAATATCCACAGGCTGAGGTACTATCACCCCTGCTGTGGTGTATCTTCGTGAACGACCTCATCAACCAGCTAACCGAGAGCGCGTTTAGCACGTTGGGTTATGCGGATAACATTGCCATAATAAGGGGAAATTTTAGACGGTTGGGAAAGGTTTAATCGGAAAGTGTCATCCTTCTAGACGTCGGGGAAACTATAACGGGCACTAAGGCTTCGGTGGAAAAAGCTGTGGACACGTGAAAAGGCGGGAAAGCGCGAAACATGGAATTGATCGTAAAGAAAAAATTCAGGTACTGCGCGTTAAAAAGTCAAAGAAAGGTAGGCGTGTACTGCCGGAAAAGTGCAAAAATAAAAAATTAATATTTTCCGAAAAAATCGAGTTTGGGCTCATTGGATAGAGAATCCAAAACTGACTTATCAAACTTAAATTATAATTTCCCTAATGTTACTCATGAAGCTGCAAAAACCAAACATGCAAAATTAAAAAAAAAAGCCAATAACGTCAAAAAACTATCCTCCGTTGCGTCAAAGTAGGGGTCGTCCTAGAAGTAACAAAACACTAAAACAAAGTCATTTGATTCGAAATAAAATACTTCATTCTGTTGGTATTCTAATTCCAAAGAAAATAGCGACAACATATTCTTATAACAAGTGTACGGTTTTGGCGGCAAATCCGAAGAAGTGCAGTGAAATAAAATCACCTTTAGCCCGTTAGATAGATAATTTTGAACCAAATACAAAATCTCAGTACAATTTTGCCCTAAAACGCCACAAATTTAATTTGAAAGTGATAAAAATCGGTTAAATTGCCAAAACTATCCTTTTTTTGCGTCAAAGCAGGGGTTGTCATAGCAGTGACATGACATCGAAACTAAGTCATTTGATAGCTATAGGTCTTCGAACTTGAAAATTTTTATTTTATGTTAGAGAGTTGTTCTTGATCTCATGTTATAGGTATTACTATCCCAAAGAAAATTACGAAAAAACATGATATAAAATGTGTACGGTTTTGGCGGGAAAGCCGAAGAAGTGAATAGAAATAAAATGAAAATTGTCCAATCAAAATCAGCTTTAGCCCGCTGGATAGAGAATTTTCAGTCCAATAAAAAATCTTAGTACAATTTTTCCCTAAAATGAAAAATAAATCCGTCACAAATTTAATTTTAACAGTGATAAAAATAGGTAAAATTGCCAAAACTATCCACCGTTGTGTCGTCATAGCAGTGACATGACACCGAAACTAAGTCATTTAATTTAAAAGTAAAGTCTTGATGCCGGGAAAAATGTCGAGATTGTTTCAAATGAAACCAGTAAAGCTACAGGGCTTGGCAAATTATTCTAACTAGGAAAATTTTATTTCATGCTAGATAGTTGTTCTTGATCTCATATTATAGGTATTACAATTCCAAAGACAATTACGAAAAACATTGTTATAATAAGTGTACCGTTTTGCCGGGGGAGCCGAAGAAGTGAATTAAATTAAATTAAAATTGTCCAAGCAAAATCAACGTTAACCTGTTGGATAGAAAATTTTCAGTCTAATAAAAAATCTCAGTGCCATTTTTGCCTAAAATGAAAGATAAACCCGTCAAAAATTTAATTTGAAAAGTGATACAAATCGGTGAAATTGCCAAAACTGTCCTTTGTTGCGTTAAAGCAGGGGTCGCCATAGCAGTGACATGACACCGAAACTAAGTCATTTGATTTGAAATATAGTCTAGATGGCGGCGAAAATGTTTCAAATGGAACCTGAGTCCTTCGCAAATTTAGCGAACTTGGAAAATTGTATTTCATGTTAGAGAGTTAATCTTGATCTCATGTTATAGGTATGATAATTCCAAAGAAAATGATGAAAAAACATTATTATTAAATGTGTACCGTTTTGGCGGGAAAGCCGAAGAAGCGAATAAAAATAAAATGAAAATTGTCCAATCAATATCAACTCTAGCCAGTTGAATAGCGATTAAAGAACTTAGTACAAGGTTTTTATAAAACAAAAGATAAACGCGTCACAGGATAAATTACAAAAGTGATAAAAATCGGTAAAAATGCCAAAACTAGGGCCGTCCCAGAACTGACCTGGCACTGAATCTTATGCCATTTGATTGGAAAAATAGTCTAGATGGAGGGAAAAATGTTGAGATAGTTTCAAATTGAATCGGAAAAAGTACTGGGCCTTGGCAAATATTTGAAATTTAGAAAATTTTATTTGATGATAGAAATTATGTATATCCTCAATTTGTAGGTCTTTTAATTCCAAAGAAAAGTTTGCAAAAATTTTGTTATAATACACTTTTTATAACAATATATTTCTACTATCCATGTCTATCCATGGAACCGAAACTAAGTCATTTGCAATATATATTTGCAAACATTTCTTTGGAATTATAAATTTCAAATATTTGCCATTGGCGCGGTTACAGCATTTGGAAAAAAACTAAATCAAAAACAAATGTTGACAGACAATTGTGTATGGTATCGTTTATAGTTTCTTTAATTGCCAAGAAATTTAAAGTGTAGTTATTACTTCAATCAAATCAAACTGAAGCAAAAAAAAAACATATTTTTAATATACAACGAATATAAACGAAGATCCACCTCACTACGATTTCCCATTTTCTATTTAGACAGTAGATGAAACATGAACTAATAGGTTTTCCATTTTTTTTAAACAGCCCTTTTTTATATTCTTTATTGTCTATTCTATTGTTTGTTTAAAAGTTAAATGAATTTAGTTATTTAAATCGAAATCGACTATAAGATACATTTATATTTATTTATGATTTATAAAATTGCTTCTCGAATTTATTATGTATATAAAAAATTTATATAAGTACCCTACATTTACATTCTCGTGAATAATTGCTATATATTCGTAATAAACCAAACTGTTTGATATTAAAAATTATTATGTTTTTTTTGCTCCAGTTTGATATTTTTGATTCATGAATAATTGCTATTTAGTCGTAATAAAGTTTGATTTATTACGAATAATAACATTTATAATATATATATATATATATATATATATATATATATATATATATATATATATATATATGTATAACAACATTTGGTTGGCATTACTATTACAAACGAAAATATTAGGTTCCGGTAGTACAAAGATTGCTGCTATAACCGCATAACATTATTTTACTTAAACATATTAAATGATATGTATAATAACCATTACTGGTTGTATGCAATAATCTTTTATAGGTCACAACTAATTCCCGTAATCCCTGCAAGTAGTAAACTGAGCTGATTTAAACTTCATGTTTATTATAAATTATTCAAGCATGAAAACTTAAATATGCGTGTCTAATATAAGTGAATAGTTTAATCACAAACATATAACTATAGTTTTATCGAAAAATAAGAGAACTAACTAAACTTTGTGGTTTAAAATTTATTATACAGAACTCTAATTGACCATGACTCGGTGCGCAATAAACAAATAATTATAAAAAGCCCAGTCGCTAATGACTCATTTAATAGGATAAACCTCAGTGTTTATATTCAGTAATCTAAATATTTATAAACAAATTATCGTGTTTCGTCATTTTAATCAATCCATTTTAAAGATTATAATATTAATCAATTGCGAGTTGTTTGACTATATTCACATTAAATTTCATTTTACGACTATATAGAGCAGTGTTGTTCATGTAAGGCGCTTTCGTTTAGTATGGTATATTATTGCTAGTCGCCCCCGTACCGTGCAGTATCGCTCAGGTTTTGCGGTCGTGCACCGCCGGTTGTAAGAGCCGAGGTAGAATTATGCGCATCGCAAGCGACAAATAGAACAAGAAACAATAAACTTGTACCAGCCCAGAGTGATAAACGAAAGGCACTAAGATCACAAGAACAATCACTTAACAAAGGATCTCTCACTCACAACCATAACACGCGGAATAGAGAACAACTCAAGCCTGAGTATAATAGATTAACAGTATCACAAACAGGCGCCATGTACATCGGCATACTACTGTGTTATAATAAATTGTGTAGTGATGTTAAAAACTTACGCTGTCTAAACACTTTCAATATTGCACTAAATAATAAGCTAATACAAGCCGCTAATTATAGTGTTGAGGAATTCCTCAATGAACCATAGGAATGATATACGGAAGCGAAACATAGACATTGGACAAGAGACTTAAATGCAAAATACAAGCAGCAGAAATTAAGTACTTAAGGAGGATAGAAGGTATCACAAGAATTGACAGAATACGAAATAAGCAAATTCGAACAACTCTACAGATAGAAAGTATACAGACAACTATAGAAAGGAAACAACTCGGATGGTATGGACACTTAATTTTCATACGAAACGGGAGACAAACAAAAACAGTATGGAACACAAGAATACAAGGGTAAAAAAGAAGAGGTAGACCACACAAAACATGAGAAGACAACAAAAATGAAATACAAACGAGAAATGGCATTGGATGGCAGGATGCAAGGATAATGGGAATGACGTGGAAGAATATCTACAGAAAATACAATAACTTAAAAATACGCTTAAATAATCTCGACACCCGAAAGGGTATAAGAGATTTTAAAAGATTATATACATTTTTTCAGGGCAGATTTCTACCAAAACATTACCTGACATTACATGAGTTACTTGAGATAATAGATAGCCTTTATTTGTTTAAAGCAGTATAAATAGTATATTTATACTTCTTTAAACAATTGATGTAGAAATAAAGAAGTATAAATATACTATTTATACTTCTTTTATTGCTGCAATAGGCCACTAGTTGTATTGACTTGTGTAAACTTCTTAAAATGATAAGACTTATAGACGATTATTATTATTATTGTCCAATATTGTCAAATATTGTTAAAAAATTCGAATAAATCAAAAATGTCAAAAAGGGCCACTAGTTTTTTTAAATTCTGTATCTTGCTATCGGCCTTGGGGTCCTTCTGCCATGTGTTAGTGTATTTGTATGTGAGTCCTACTTCAGAAAATCATCCCCCGAATTATCCCAACCGACTAAACGGGCTGGGCCGGGCCGGGATTCCCGTTTGTTAGACGGGGGTGCTAACCACTGCACTACATCAGCGTGTGAATATTTTTATTTTGTGTGCATAAATGATTCAAAATAATACTTATTTCCACTGCTATTTTCTATCTTATTTCTTATTTTATGTCACTATAAGCCCATCTAAACACATGAGTTTTATACAAATAATTTTGGTAAACATTAATTACAAATAAATATTAAGTAATATATAAAATGATTTTTTACTTTGTTTTTTATCATACTTGAAGTACAAGTAAAAAATCGTTTCTATTTATCCTTTAAAATAAATTATCATAAAGTAATATAACAAAACCATCCAATGCGAGTCACAAAAAGTGATTGTAACTTGTTTTTCTATGTTCCAAATTTCATCAAATTTTCAAAATATACTGGTAAATAACCATGTTTGTTAGTTATAAATTTTGGAAATTGTAACCCAACTACGTCCGTACGTTTCTGGCTTTCAAACACAAATATAACAAAACCATCCGATGCGAATCACAAAAAGTGATTGTAACTTGTTTTTATATGTTCCAAATTTCATCAAATTTTCAAAATATACTGGCAATTAACGATGTTTGTTAGTTATAAATTTTGGAAATTGTAACCCAACTACGTCTATACAATTTTGGTTTTCAAAACATAGTTTCTATTTATCCTTTAAAATGAATTATCATAAAGTTGACACAATCCAATTAAGTAATATGTTTATTATCAACTTAAAAAAACTTACGTGGTTGCGCAAAGGTAACAACGGTCTCAGTCTTGATATGATAATCATCATCCTCCTCGGAGATGCTGGGCCCCGTTTTAAACTGCGGCTCGTCGCTCTGCATCCCCAGGTACCCAACATCAAGCTTGGTATAAATCTGAGGTGGCACCTGGGGCAGCACGCGCCCCGTCATATTGGGCGCGCTGTCGAACCCCATCCGGCGCAACACCTCGCCCTTGATGGCCTCCAGGTTGCGGCTCTTAAGCGCCTCCCGTATCTTGCAGGCCCCACACCCGCCGCCGCCGACGGCAGCCACCTGCGTGGTGAACGCCGCGGCCGGCGGCCCCTCCGGCTCCTCCGCCGCTTTCCGCCGGTCTATCGTGTTCTTCGCGCGGCCGCCGGCGCCGCCGCCCTTCTCGCACACCGTCGTCGGCACCGCCAGCAGCGTGATAAGCGCGAGCGCCGTCAGCCGCCGCCGGTCCACTCGGATCCTCGCGAACACGCTCCGCAGTGGGCTCATTTCCAGAAAGAAACAAACAAAAAAAGCAACAAACCAAAAATTTTGAATTTGCTAACACGATTTCGGTGGCATCACAGTAAAATTCGCGCAACACAATGGCTCGCGGATTTTGCGAAAATAAGGTCCATCACACTCGGTTTGTTTTTTTTTTGTTTTTGCTGTTCGCGGGGGCAAAAAGTGTGTCGCGCGCGCGTCCTACTCTCGCGGATGGGTTCTCGGGTTCGCGAGCGTGCGAGTGGCGAGTGTGTATGCTGTGTATGTTATATGCTACCGATTTAAGACAGCACTGAGTTTTATAAGTCAAAGCGCTTGGTATTTATGTGTGCGTTTATGCAGCGGAGTTGTAAAGATTCTAGATCTACCGCTGCGAGCGAAACGCACGCCGGGCCCCACCGGCTCCTATGCCGACGGGCCCACGCACAGATGGCGACACCCCCCATCCACCCCACCGCCCAAAGGGGTCGGTTATTAATTATTTCAACGAACGCGATTTTAAAATGATTACCATATTTTTTATTCAACGCTATATTGTGTCCCACAGTTTTTATTTGTCCAAAGCAGTACGTTATTATTACTTTACTAGTACTTTATAGTACTAATACTAGTACTTTATTATTTATACTAGCAATGGTTATTGTAATTTATATTTAGGTGGACAAATTCTGACTTATCAGCTGTCGGCAAATAGGCACCGAAAGTTGATAAATCTCTGCACAAATAATCTACTTATTTTGTAATTTACTACATTTTCTGTTACATTAAAGTAATTATTTGCATATGGAAAATGTCGAGGTCAGTACAATTCCTAATTCATAATAAATTGTCCCATTTATTAATGAGTGAAATGGAAATATGCAGGAAAGTGTGGGTAGATTGGCAAGTACGCGGGAAACCTCCGACCAACTACTCCTACTACTTCTACTCCCTGCTGTACCATTCCCTATGTATAGAATTGTATTGCAAGGAGGACAAAGTGCGCATAGCAAGACCAACCGAGATGCGGTTCTATATAGAGAGGAAAGAACGTATGTATGGGGCAAGCATACTCTGCATACAGTGGTGTAGCGAGGGGAGGGGCAAGGGGGGGCACCATGCCCCGGACGCTACTCACCAAAGAGGCGCCAAATGGTCCACAAAAGTATATTTTACATATAATATTATAATAGTTTTCGGATGGGGGGAGGCGCTAAAAAGGTGCGTGAGTTAAGCTCGCTACGTCACTGTCTGCATATGTACTGTGTAGTAAGGGGAGGGACACATTGTGGCACCTCGGCAACATTATACGCCTTTCCCATCCCCTCACTTTGCAATGTTATGGTCGGTCTCAGTTAGCTGAAAACCAATATAAGCAAGTAGGAAGAAACAGAGCAAACACACTACATAGTACAGTGACTGAAACTTTACACTTAAACGTTTTTGGGTTTCAAACACAAATATAACAAAACCATCCAATGCGAGTCAAAAAAGGTGATTGTAACTTGTTTTTCTATGTTCCAAATTTCATCAAATTTTCATAATATACTGGTAAATAATCATGTTTGTTAGTTATAAATTTTGGAAATTGTAACTCAACTACGTCTGTACGTTTTTGGCTTTCAAACACAAATATAACAAAACCATGCGATGCGAGTCAAAAAAAAGTGATTGTAACTTGTTTTTCTATATTCCAAATTTCATCAAATTTTCAAAATATACTGGTAAATAACCATGTTTATTAGTTATATATTTTGGAAATTGTAACCCAACTGCGTCCGTACGTTTTTGGCTTTCAAACACAAATATAACAAAAGCATCCGATGCTAGTCACAAAAGGTGATTGTAACTTGTTTTTCTATGTTCCAAATTTCATCAAATTTTCAAAATATACTGGTAAATAACCATGTTTGTTAGTTATAAATTTTGGAAATTGTAACCCAACTACGTCTGTACGTTTTTGGTTTTCAAACACAAATATAACAAAACCATCCGATGCGAGTCACAAAAAGTGATTGTAACTTGTTTTTCTATGTTCCAAATTTCATCAAATTTTCAAAATATACTGGTAGATAACCATGTTTGTTAGCTATAAATTTTGGAAATTGTAACCCAACTACGTCTGTACGTTTTTGCTTTTCAAACACAAATATAACAAAACCATCCAATGCGAGTCACAAAAATTGATTGTAACTTGTTTTTCTATGTTCCAAATTTCATCAAATTTTCAAAAAATACTGGTAAATAAACATGTTTGTTAGTTATAAATTTTGGAAATTGTAACCCAACTACATATATACGTTTTTGGTTTTCAAACACAAATATAACAAAACCATTCGATGCGAGTCACAAAAAGTGATTGTAACTTGTTTTTCTATGTTCCAAATTTCATCAAATTTTCAAAATATACTGGTAAATAACCATGTTTGTTAGTTATTAATTTTGGAAATTATAACACAACTACGTCTGTACGTTTTTGGTTTTCAAACACAAATATAACAAAACCATCCGATACGAGTCACAAAAAGTGATTGTAACTTGTTTTTCTATGTTCCAAATATCATCAAATTTTCAAAATATACTGGTAAATAACCATGTTTGTTAGTTATAAATTTTGGAAATTGTAACTCAACTACGTCTGTACGTTTTTGGTTTTCAAACACAAATATAACAAAACCATCGAATGCGAGTCACAAAAAGTGATTGTAACTTGTTTTTCTATGTTCCAAATTTCATAAAATTTTCATAATATACTGGTAAATAATCATGTTTGTTAGTTATAAATTTTGGAAATTGTAACCCAACTACGTCTATACAATTTTGGTTTTCAAACACAAATATAACAAAACCATCCAATGCGAGTCACAATAAGTGATTGTAACTTGTTTTTCTATGTTCCAAATTTCATCAAATTTTCAAAATATACTGGTAAATAACCATGTTTGTTAGCTATAAATTTTGAAAATTGTAACCCAACTACGTCTATACGTTTTTGGTTTTCAAACACACATATAACAAAACCATCCGATGCGAGTCAAACAAAGTGATTGTAACTTGTTTTTCTATGTTCCAAATTTCATCAAATCTTCAAAATATACTGGTATACATGTTTGTTAGTTATCAATTTTGAAAAATTGTAACCCAATTACGTCCGTACGTTTTTGGCTTTCAAATACAAATATAACAAAACCATCCAATGCGAGTCACAAAAAGTGATTGTAACTTGTTTACACTTTTACTCTGCAGCCATTGGCATTTGAGACATCATGTAAGCTATATCGTCCAATAAAAGGTTGAGAGGCGAGTTCTTTCCCAATTTTTGCGTTGAAGTCGCCAATAACCAAGAGCAAATCTTGTTTAGGTGTTTCATTTATTACTTGTTCCAGGGAGTCATAGAACTCATCCTTTCTATCTTCGGTTGCTTCTTCTGTTGGCGCATATACAGAGATTAGGGTTGTATTATACCATTTGCATCGTATTCTTAGCACGCATATTCTTTCGCTGACGGGTTTGAAATTTATTACTTCCGACAGAAGTTCCCTTTTGATAGCAAAACCAGTTCCGTGTTCGTGCCTATCCTCAGTGCCACTATAGAATATTACTATGATATTTCCTGAGCCAAGCCACCTGATTTCTTGTAGGGCCGTAATATCCATGTTGTACTTTTCCAGAGATTGCACTGTTATCAGCGAGGCCCCAGGCCTGTGCCAGCTTAACACATTCCACGTGCCGATGTTCATATCCTTCGAGTTCGCATTGTTCGTTTCCGTTGATCCGTCCTGTTCCGAGGCAAGTTTATAGGTTTCATAACATGTTTGTTTTCCGGTGCGAGGCTGTTAAGCTCGCGCCCAACCTTTATTTGGTCCGCGGGAGCTATTTTATTTCACTCCTACCCTCCATGCGATGCATGGCGAGCATCCCCCTATCCGCCACCTGGGGACGCGCCCTGTAGGGGTTAAGGTTCCCCCCAGGGAATACCATACGCTCTCATTCATACCAGACGCGAATACCACACTGGTACGTTTTTGTACACGTCCCTTAAGAGATGACTTAAGGAAGCTTACAGGAATTGTACGGATCATTGTACGCTAAAAAGGCACCTCCATAAAATGGGATACACTGTCGATGCACTATGTAGAGGATGCAACCGACAGGAATTCCCAGCCTATACCGACGATACTAAGCGTCATCCCACCAAAAGTCATTCTACAGCTGTGGGATGGATGGAGAAATGACCGCTGAAATGTCAACGGGAGGACTGAGTGCAGTCTGAAGATGAGCCCCAAGCAACCCGTTTTTCATCATCATCATCATCATTACTCCTACATTTAAATCAAATCTCCCGCACCAGACTTAACTCATGAACTACTGCAGTCCTTCACCGAATGTCACTACCCTCGTACCGCATGCTCATCCGATTAGTTTTCCACAGGGGCGCTGTCCAAGGCGTTTCGAGTTCTAGCAGACTATTCGGGCCCCCTTGCTACTAAATTCCATTCTCGCAATCCCCACACCATACAACACTATTGGCTTCACATACGATTCCCACATCTTACACGTTATTACTAGAATACCATGTCACTACATCTCTCATTTTCTCTTCGCTATCCACCAAGATTCTCGCCTATGCTAACACCCACTCCAAATATTTTCTAACCCCACTCCTGCTGTCAAACCAAAAGCCTAAATACCTAAAACAATCCACTCTCTCAATAATTATTCCCTTCCAATCTACCCATCATACCCTTATTTCAAAACAGCATCCATTTGGCTTTTTCTACATTCACTAGTTATCACCTGTTATCTCCAAAATCGTTTGCATCTCTTCCACTCTCATGGCTACAAGCTCTCAAATCACTCGCTTCTTCTAAGATCCATACCTTGGTTCTTCCTACCATAAGCAGGTGATGTGTATTCTCCTTAACACCTCCTCCAACTCGCTTGTATATAGATTAAACAGGAGAAGGCTTACCAGATTTTAAATTTTGCCATTCACTCTCGCTTTTCTCACTATTATTTGTACATCCTTCTCATCCATTCCACGGTTTCCCCTTTTATCCCTAACCGTTCCATACACTTTACTAGTATACCCCTAGTAACTGATTCATATGCTGCTTTCTGATGCCTAAATATCGAACACATTCTCCCGTTGCACTTCCTCCAGCATTCTCACTATCGTGAATATCTGTCTCCCTTTTCTAACCTCATCCCTTGTTTTATTTCCGTGAGTACTAATCTTCTAAAGACGCCCATGCTCTAATCAGTGAGCGTGGGCAGTGTCGGCTTAACCACCTACTGAGGGCTCCACGCAATGCCTATTTCGACTGTCTTCGTCTCTACATTCGAAGGACTGGAGGCCATTCAACCAGCAGCGGCTGCAGCCCTCAGCTAGCACTTCCCGTCTGGTGGCTCTATATAGGACTATACCCACTTTTATCCTTGTTGCAACAAGACCGTTCGCACCTATCTCGGATGTCGAATCCGTTATGTTCCTCGTCCCGTTTCGGGTCGCCTACCCAGTACTTTTCCCGCACTTTGATGCCGCTTTGATGGCTGTCTCGACCTCGGCTCGCGTTGCCAGAAGGTACAAGTCCCTTATGTGCTAGGTTACACCAAGCCTCGGTGCCCGGTTCCCTGGCGTTAATGGTGTCAATCCTCCGGACTGTTTCCGCATATGTCTGTCCTTCAGCCGGTTTGATCAGGATTATCTCCTTCTTCTGGATAGTTGGCTGGAGGGTAGCATAGCTACAGACACTTAGGCCTCAAAATGGGCCCATTGTGAAACCTCCCTTTAAGGCTGCTCACTTATCCCACCAATCAATTTTGCATGCAAGCTGCAAAACTCTAGTGGGTGAGGAGCTGCCTCCTTCTCTTTCTTACTTACCTTTTTACTTGTCTTGGGTTTTACCTTAGTGGTAGTTCCATGGAGATTACTCGGTGTATGGTGTCCTTCTAGATCCCAAATTGTAGTTCGTACCCTTGAGCCTACTAGGAGGAATTCTCATATCGTGTGCTTGTAGCCTCGGGGTCTCAATTGCTATTGCCTTTGTTCCGTTCGCCTCCGCAATTTTTCTTACGTATTGGATACCCTGGTAGATGGTCTCCATCAGGTTTTGTTCACTGGTGGTAACATCGCACACAATTCACACTAGTTCTCCCAGTTGGGCCATCAGGGCGATGCATCTCTTTGGAGTGGGCTATTGTAGCCACATCATCCACCTTCAAGTTTAGGTGCGCGAGTTCTTCTATCATCAATCGTCCGGCCACTTGTCACTAGTTTATATTATTCTTCGAACTGTTTGACCACCCCGATGTACGGGGGATATTTTGTGACATCCTTGCCCATCACTGTCACCTTCATGAAGGTCCCCTCGGATCCCCAGTGTCGCAACTGCCTCGTTGTAGGTGTTGTATCTGTTAAAAGGGCGCCTTTAATAGATACAACACCTACAACGAGGCAGTTGCGACACTGGGGACTGTTCTAGCCTGTAATACTTCCGGTGGTTCTATTTCCCTCGACGTGGGGTTTGGTTGGGCTGCTTGGCTGGTCATTTTGTTCAGCCTTGCCTGCATCTCCTCATCTCCGCTCTATTGTTTTTTTCCATTTCCATGCCCCATTTGGCTTTTTCATCTTTCAGATCTTCAAGCTTAGTAGCGCCTTGGTTCTGCCTTAGCACTTTGGGGGACTTCTAGCCGGATTCCGGATTTCGTAAAGACCCGCTCGTACTTTTCGCGGGGTATCTCCGCTTCCATTTTTGGGGATGTTTCTCATGGTTACAACCGTTGCGGTCTGCCTTATATTACCGTTTCGGCGCACATGTCGCTTACCCCTGCTCCACGCTCAGTAGGGTAGGAAAACTCGAGCTGCGTGCGCCTCTTCATCGGATGCTAAGAGTAGGGGGCCTGTTCTCCCCCTATAAATAACGTGCACGCACCCCTAAACAACACTCAGTTCTCCCTCACCAAGACTCAAAGGACTGATTCACATTAACTTTTTACCTTTGGTAAATCGATCCTCCCTCATCAAGGCTCAGAGGATCGATTTATTTCCTTGTAGCTATCAGTTTACACTGATCATTGTGCCCCATATTCCTGTTCTCACCACGACTCAGAGAACCGTTTCAAGAACATCCTCGACCGCCGAGCGTTGATCCTACCTTCCCCGTAAGTCGGCCTGGCGGTTTTTAACCCTCTCCGTGCCTGTCTTACGAAGAACTGACGGACTGCAGCTTCCTTCACCAACCCCGTCGACGCCGAGCATCGATAACACTTAACACGCTGTCCCTGAGTTCCGCCAGTTGCGTGACAACCTTTATCCTCCTGCTCGCTGTTTGTTGGTGCTTCGGCAGCTTTTCCCTCCGGTTTTTGTTTCCTTCTCTCCCGAGTCTGAGCTTTCCGGATTATCAGCCCGTGTCCGTAACCAGTCGATTAAGGATTCTATGCCGTTTCGTCTCGGTCTCGATTCCGTCTTCTCGCCCGCCTTGGGCGACTCTGTGGCCTTCCTTTTGCCTGGTGCTGACATCATGGAGATCTCTTCATTTTCAATATCAATGTTGCCGGTCACATCTTGTGGGCCCTCCATTCCGGCCGGCGGGGAGTCATGACGGTCGCTGGATGACGATGGCGTTCATCCCACTACGGAATGTATCGCCTCCGGAACTGGAGTGTCTCTTCCCTATTCTGTACGCTTCTTTTCTTCTTCGTTGTTCATATCATAGTTTGTATTTGGTTTTATAGTTGGTTTCATAGAGTTTACCTTCTCTTCGCACCAGGGAGCTCGACTCGTGTTAATCAGTCGATTAAGGATTTTTTGCTGTTTCTTCTCGGTCTCCATTCTGTCTTCTCGTCCATCCCGGGTGACTCTATGGCCTCCTTTTTGCTTGGTGCCGACGACATCATGAAGATCTCTTCATTTTCAATATCAATGTTGCCGGTCACATCTTGTGGGCCCTCCATTCCGGCTGGCGGGGAGTCATGGCGGTCGCTGGATGACGATGGCGTTCATCCCACTACGGAATGTATCGCCACCGGAACTGGGGTGTCTCTCCCCTGTTCTGTACGCTTCTTTTCTTCTTCGTTGTTCATATCATAGTTTGTGTTTGGTTTTATAGTTGGTTTCATAGAGTTTTCCATCTCTTCGCACCAGGGAGCTCGACTCGTGTTAACCAGTCGATTAAGAATTTTTTGCTGTTTCTTCTCGGTCTCCAATCTGTCTTCTCGCCCGTCTCGGGTGACTCTGTGGCCTTCTTTTTGCTTGGTGCCGATAACATCATGAAGATTTCTTCATTTTCAATATCAATGTTGCCGGTCAAATCTTGTGGGCCCTCCATTCCGGCTGGCGGGGAGTCATGGCGGTCGCTGGATGACGATGGCGTGCATCCCACTACGGAATGTATCGCCACCGGAACAAGGGTGTCTCTCCCCTGTTCTGTACGCTTCTTTTCTTCTTCGTTGTTCATATCATAGTTTGTGTTTGGTTTTATAGTTGGTTTTATAGAATTTTCCTTCTCTTCGCACCAGGGAGCTCGACTCGTGTTAATCAGTCGATTAAGGATTGTTTGCTGTTTCTTCTCGGTCTCGATTCTGTCTTCTCGTCCGTCCTGGGTGACTCTGTGGCCTTCTTTTTGCTTGATGCCGACGACATCATGAATATCTCTTCATTTTCAATATCAATGCTGCCGGTCACATCTTGTGGGCCCTCCATTCCGGCTGGCGGGGAGTCATGGCGGTCGCTGGATGACGATGGCGTGCATCCTACTACGGAATGTATCGCCACCGGAACTGGGGTGTCTCTCAACTGTTTTGTACGCTTCTTTTCTTCTCCGTTGTTCATATCATAGATTGTGTTTGGTTTTAATGTTGGTTTTATAGAATTAAGGGTGATCGACAAGTATTGCTTCTTCTATTGTGTGACGGCCAGACTACAGTCACGTCCGAACGGTTATCGCGGAGTCCACGCCCTCGCGCACGCGCACATTTGGTTTACTTCCTTACTCTTTTTTCCCCTTCATCCGCTCCCCGCACGACCAAGATCGGCGAACTCTCCACGGCCGCACGTTAGTGTTGCGACCCGGCGTTCAGAGCGGGCGATTTGTAGGGCACCGTTCTGGTCAGACTCGGAGTTTGGAGTTTTTTTTATTAAGTAGAACAAGGTGTTTTGACCCCGGGGTTGAAGGGCACAGATTGGCTTGAAGAGGTCGACAGGTCAAAGAAGGAAGTGATTCTAGAAGAGAGACGCACTCACGCAAGGAGTTGTGATGAGCCCCGAATATCTTAGCAGCGCGACGCCATCCTGGTCCCTACTATGTATTGTCTCAAAGCAAGGCGGTTTGCGAATGTCGCTGCACTGGGCTCCCCTACCGCGACAACGTGTGTTCTATTCGTGGGGGTTCTAAACCCACCCTCAAATTCCGGCAGCAAACTTCTGTTCAATCTGTTTTCACCATTGTCATCGTTAGCTTGTAACCCGCACTCATTATCGTGAACCTCCTATAGTTTTTCAGTTCTGAGGCTAAACCTCTTTATGCACTGGCACAACCTCACCCAAGCGCTACTCTTCTGGCACCTCAATCGCTCCACTACACAACCTATTGTAGCTGTGCAGCTGTTTCTATCTTACCTCCATGGGAAACTTCTTGACTCCTCATTTTTCCCCCTTCTTCCACCGTCTTTCCCAATTTTAACTGAACCTACGCTAGTTGCAGTTCATTCCAAGAGAACTCCTCACGTTCAACCAGTTTTCTTGAACTACGAAATTTCTCTTCTATCTCTCTGTATCACCTTTCCCTATCTACTAGGTCTAGCTTCATTTTACACTCGTTTTTTTGCACAACTGAAGTAAAGAAATATTCTATCTTTAAAGCTGTCAATTCAAGGGATTCTTGCGAAGCTCTTTGAGGTAGCGGGGCCATGGTGCCGCTGGGAGAGGTCGCCGCTGGGCGGTTTTCGAGGGCAGCTCTCTTTTGGAGCAGTTCCTTTGCGAACGCTGAGAGTTTAGCGTGGGATAGGGAGGCAATGTAAGTGTCCGTGCCCAGGAAATTGGCTGCACTACTTGCATGGTTGGGATCGGGGTAAGTGTCAATATCACAAAGTGGCAAAACTGAGGGCGTGTCCATGTTGCAACGGTGATAATTCACACAATATCTCGAGTGGTTATATACAAAAATGATACAACTAACCCCCTAGGAGGAAAGTTAAATGCCATCTGGCGGCACCACATCAATTTGCAATGCACACCCATATGGTAATAACCGTCAACATGCTCATGGCATCACCGGGTAGTGCCCTCTATGGAGTAACATTCCAACAGAGTCCTTGTGATAAGATATCAGCACAAGGCCAATATTATAAAACATATATAATGGGTGTGCATTACTAATTGGTATGGTGCCGCCAGATGGCATTTAACTTTTCTAATAGAGATATTGATTTTCTACACTTATCCATTATTCGGAGGTCCTCTGAATGTTTTAAGTGAAATGGGGGTCGATGACAAACAAATTGAAGACACACTGATATAATACACTACAAAAGCCGCTTTCGTTTATCGTTCTGGGCTGGACTTAGCTGGCTTAGAACAGCCGGGATCAGCTCCCGTAAGATATACGAAAGCGGCTAAATAATATATAAATAATTAAATTTATTGTTACTAAGTATGTATATACATTCTTTTCGCTTACGCTTTTATTGTCAATTTATATCATGATTGTCATCTTTATTTTCTTCTATCATTCTGTCGTCTCATGTTTTTCTTGGTATCCCTAGCTGGCTTAGAACAGCCCGCAACAGCTCCCGTAAGATAAACGAAAACGGCTAAATATATAGTGACATTGCATATTAAAATGTGTCCTTGACTCCAAGACCCACGCAAAAAAAAACTAAAACCCCTGTCGTTCCAACAAGATCAATTAGTCCCGTCATTATTATCCCCAGCGGTTCAATTATGAAAATCTCCCGAGATTAAGTAGTTACATTTTTTTTGTATGTGCCGCTCGGCAACGTGCTGACATTGTAACCTCGTAATTTTCCTCTGGATTGCGGCTCTTAGCATTAATACGTCCTTGGCGGGGGTTGCGACTACACGGCCCGCCCGCCGGCTGACGGCCGCTATGGAAACCGTGTGTGCGGTGGGCGCGCGAAAATAGGGGATGATGACGCGGGCGCCGCCACCTCGCACCGTGAGAAGGGAATTAATAACACATTGACAGGCCCCCGAAGGGGTTAAGCGGGCCCGGGAATTAATCTTTTCTAAATACGGTATAATAATGCGCTATTATTTTTTTTAACGCGATAAAAAAATTTATACCTGGGAAAGGGTCAAAGTTTTATATATTTTTAAAGTCAGGTAGATGTATCAAATATGCGCTCATCGCGATTTTTTCTTTCTTTGTTGTCCATTCACCGGGGCGCCCGTTCGCTGGCCTTTGACTGCATTCTGATATATGCAGGGGGGAGGGCGATCTAATAAATAGTTCTTTCTTTATACTCCTTTTTTTTTGGACGTGGATCGTATAATGTTTACTGAATACATAATTTGTATTTTGAAGCCAACAGAAATTTCTAAGAAATTTTTATAATCTTACCTTGCACTATAAAATTTATTGTTACTAAAGGTCGTTTTAGACAAGACATTTTCTTGACTCAAAAGTTAGTCAAGATGCGACACAATCTAAATTGTCTCGTATCATACAGCAAATTATTTGAAATATTGAATTGGATGGTAGATCGAATGGAAGAATATAACGCGTTCTATTTGTCAAGGACAAATTGTATGGGAGGACGATATATGAATTCGTTTCTGGAACAACTTTTGAGCTAAGAAATTGTCTTGTCTAAAACGTAACGTTTATTTGAACGTTAAGTATGTTCTACATTCTATTCGCTAATGCTTTTATTGTCAATTTATTTATGATTGATTTTATGATTGACATATTTATTTTCTTCTCTTATTCTGTAGTCTCATGTTTTCCTTGGTGTTCGTATCAATAAATAATTATCACATTTATTCTATTTAGAACAGCTCCCGAACGATAAACGAAAGCGACTATAGTACGCTTTCGTTTATCATTCGGGAGCTGTTCTAAACCAACTGAGACCAGAACAATAAACTAAATCGGCTTAATATTAGCAATAACACAACAACAAAAAATAAAGTGCTTAATTTTAATGAATCAACTATTATCAGCTAACTAATCAAAATAATGAATTAATTAACTACAAAATATTTATAGCCCAAAACAGTCAATTATCGGCGGCAGCAATAAATAAACAAAATAGGTTTTCTTTGTGGCCGATTATTCGCGCCGCCGTCGATTGTTTCGCCGCAAATCGTTTCGCAATTAATGGCATTTTTTTGTGCCCAAGTCTACAATAAATTCATTAAATTTAATTACGGGTTTCTTATCGAGTGCGGCGATAATTGAGGGTAATATAGCACGTAGCTCGGCCGCTTCGATCAAGCCGCCCGGGCATGCGGTCCCCATAACGTCCTAGCAGTTAGGACTGTGCGATAAACATTATTAATGACAGTATTGAAACAATATAATTGTTATTTGAATGCAATAGTGCATGCCCAATTTGTTTCAACAATTGTCAAGTAACTGTCGGTGAAATCTTTTATACTCAAACAGAATATAATAAATATAGTGCATTGGAATTATTTTATAATTTAAATATATTCAACTATAAATGAAATATATACAACTATAAAAATATACTATAATTACATGAGAAAAAAAATATTTAAAAAGTAATTATTTATCCGGAAATGCCCTCCAGAAATGTTACCTATGTAACAGGTGTAACACATTTCTACACTATTTTTATTAAAATACTAGTTGACCCGACAAACGTTGTCCTGTTTGTGCTATGAATATTCAATTCAAACTGTAATAAATAATAATAAAAAATTATTTCGAAAACATAGTGTTTATTGTAATGCTTTTTGATACACAGCATTGTTAGTGTTATTTTCTGGCGCGTAAATAAATAATGTTGATGGTGTTCCGACACGGGAACAGGCCACATAAAATTGGTCATGTGAAAAACATGGATTTTCAAGATTGATGCCACAAACACTTAACGACTGCCCTTGGGATTTATTTATCGAAATTGTAAATGCAAGCCGCACTGTAAACTGTAACCGTTTAAGTCGAATGGCATGTCGTTCGGAATCATAGGGATGCGTGAAATCAAAATGTCTTCGCCATTGTACTTATTTTTCAAAATTATGGCTTCATTGAAGTTGTTCATTAATTTCTTCACCATAAGCCGGATGCCATTACAAAGACGTGATGGTTTCTCTCTCTCTCCTCAGCCTGTATTTGTCCACTGCTGAACGTAGGACTTTAAATTAAGTCTTTCTTTCGCTCTCTGATGCCTGTTTCCTGCGATCTTATTTATATCGTCGGCCCATCTTTTCGCGGTCTTCCGGTTCCTCTTTTAGTGCTTCTACGTCTCCAGTGCAGTATTTTGTTGGTCCAACTATCGGTATCTTCCCTGGCTATGTGCCCTATCCGGCTCCATTTAAACTCTGATATCCACTCCATCACGTCTTTTACTTTTGTTCTTTGTCTGATTTCTTCGTTCGTGATCTTGTCCCTTAGACTTATGCCTAGTATTGCCCATTCGTTTTTAGCAGGTTCTCAGTTTGTTCGCGCTTTTCACTGTCCATGTTATAGTCTTCATCCCGTATATTGTGACAAGCAGTATGTAGGAATCGTAGACTTTTCGGCAGATTCAGGGTGTCTATGTCTTTCATTATATTTCTCAGTTTGCTAAAAGCTGCCAAGCTTTGTGTTATTCTTCTTGTAACTTCTGCCCCTTGATTTTCTTTTCCAGGTCTTAGTTGGTGTCCGAGGTATTCGTCGTGTATTAGTTGACTTTTTCGATATTATGGCCATCTACTTGGTGTGGTTGCTGTTCTTCGGGGGTCATGATCTTGGTCTTTTTCATGTTCATCTTGAGGCCCACTGACTTGGATGCTTCGTTTAGGTTTTCGAGCATTTTCGCTAGTTCTTTGAGGTGTGAGCTGATCAGAACGATGTCATCGGCAAAACGAAGATGGGTAAGGTATTTGCCGTCTATGTTTATTCCTTTTCCTTGCCATTTAATTTTTATTAAGATATCCTCAAAGGCGGGTGTGAATAACTTGGGTGAGATTGGGTCCCCCTGTCTGACTCTTCTGCCTATTTTGATTTTATCTGTGCTTAGGTTTTCGTCCATGGTCACTTGGAAGGTGGCGTTTGTATAGATCTGTTTAAGTAGGTTGGTGTATCTCGAGTGAATTCTGGCGATTTCCGAATCGAACATTGTTCTTTGTATGTGATCCATTGTGCTATACTTTTTGCGAAACCCGGTTTGCTCTGGCGGTTAGTAAAAATCTATCTTGTTGGTTAGGCGGTTTGTTAAAATGTGTGTCATTAGCTTGTATATATGAGAGAGCAGGCTTATAAGTCTGCAGTTTTTAATATCGGTGTTGCCTTAGTGAAAATCTATCTTGTTGGTTAGGCGGTTTGTTAAAATTTGTGTCATTAGCTTGTATATATGTGAGAGAAGGCTTATAAGTCTGCAGTTTTTAATATCGGTGTTGCCTCCTTTTTGTGTAGGAAGATGACCTCCGCATTTTCCCGGCTGGTGGGTATATCTCTTTCGTCGATGCATTTGTTTAGCAGTACTTTGATCGAGTGTAGTAGTGCTGTTCCGCCCATTTTTTGTCCTCTCTCGGTGCTTTGCCGTCTTTTAGTTGTTTCAGTGCGTCTGTAATTTTTGCGGTGTCGATTTCTGGTTTTCCGAGTTTACGTTTTGTATTATTTTCTCGTAGTTTGATGGGTTTTCTAGGTGGGATCGACCGAGTTCGGCGTAGAATGTTCGTGTGAACTTGAGGATTTCTGTTCTGTTGTTTGTTCTGATATAATTTTTGTTTATAATCTGATAGATTTTTGTTCTTCCACTTGCCTGCGTTCTCCTGAGAATGTTCATGTTTTTTAAATTTTTTATCGTGTCTTGTATGAGCTCGGCTTTTTGTTTCCTGTTTTCTCTTCTGATCTCTTTGCTGATGGTTTTGCATAGTTGTCGGCATTCTTCTGTATCTCGCTTTGTGTTTTCCCTATTTTTCATCAACTTAATTGTGTTCTCATTGAACTTTGTGTTTCTCCGTGGCCATGCATATTTTCTATGCCCTTTGTGATTTTTTCGTTGATGCCCAAAGTCTTGAGGTCTAGTTGTTTCGTTTCCATTTTAATTTTCAATTCCATTTCCTTTTCGTATTCTTCTTTATATTGTTTCAGGTAGTCTACAGTAGGGGAGAGCTTTATAAACATTTTTCTCGTTATTCTTGTGTTTATTTTTAGGCTTTCTCTCAGTAACCAGTCGTCGCTGCCAGTGTGAAAGTTGTTTAGCATGGATACGTTTGTGATGATGTTTTTGTTATTGGATATTACGTAGTCGATTTCGTTTTTCACTGACCCATTTGGGCTTAGCCATGAGCATCTTGAAGGTGTTCATACCGAAAAGCAGTTGGTCTTGTAGATAGTTGAGGAGCTGATTCGAATTTTCCGATGTTATGTATATCTTCGTTTCCTTTGCTTATGCCCAACTTTGAGTTACAGTCTCCCATAATTATCAATTTATTATTGTGTTTTGTCAGCTTTGCGTGCGTTTGTAATGTCTTCGTAGAAGAGTTCCGCTTCCTCCTTACTGGCGTTACTTGTAGGAACGTAAGCTTGGATGATTTGTAGCTTGTACCTCTTATTTAGTTGTAGGACAATTTATATCACTCTCGCAGATATGGACTTTAGTTTGCGCACTGGGTCTTGGATGTATTCATAGATCAGAATCCCGCCGAGTCCGTTGCGGGTGTTTGCTCGCCGTTGTATTGGTACAGTGTGTGTCTTGATTTTAGGGTGGGGTACTTTTCTCCTGGTAAACGTGTTTCACAAAGGCCTATTATGTGCCATTTTATTATTGACGTTGCTTCCCCAAATTGGTTCGAGTGTTCTTCGGATTTCGTGGTCCTTATGTTGTATGTCGCTAGGTATAGCTTTCCTTGTTTTGGTGGTGGTGATGTGTTATGTATTTCGTTTCTAATTGGTTTTGTTGAATCTGTGCCTCCCCCAGAATCCGTGAGGCTGAGTCTGTTTCTGGTGAATCAGTGGGAGATTGTGAGTTTTTGTCAGCGGTCGGACAATAGACGACAATACCGACTTCATTAATTGTTGGTGCATTAAAACGTCTTGCGTTGTTGTCCTGCAGGCGTCTTATCGGCTCTGATTACACATTTGTGATTATCAGATGGCATGAGGTCTAATACGATCTTGAGTAATGCAACTAATTCGTTGTGTTGATTGAAAAAGGTTTGGAGTTGTTACACAATTGGTCTTTTCACCGAATTGCTGTGTGCACAACGCTGATCGCCCATAAAATTTGCAAAAATTTGTAGTCACTATCCGGAGTTGGCACTAAGAAACTTGTTCGATGATATATTTGTCTCTGAATCTGCAAAGTTAAATAGATGTAATATAGGTAATTGTATAAGTTTTTGTACCGCCATGTGGCTTGCAAAATACGTTTATAGGACTGCCATTCCCCCATAATTACCTTGAAAGTAGGCATACAATGTTCCACCAATCCTGAAACTTTATTGCCATCCATTTTCCATGGATAAGATTCATCATGCTTTGGTCAGTCGTAAGGCTATTGGCTAGTACCACTGTGTCCTCCGCAAAACGAATGTTGTTAATTACTGTGCCGTTGATTCTGATTCCGTCTTTTACGGCCTTGAAAGCCTTCCGAGTATATGTTCAATAAAAGTGGCGACAGGACACAATCCTGCCTAATCCCTCTTTTAGTGGCCACCACTCCGCCTGCGATTCCCTCAGCTCAGGCCTCTGCTGTTTGATTCCAGTACAGCTGGGCGATGATGCACAGGTCGCCTGTATTGGTGCCGGTGTTTAGGAGGATCTCCATAAGTTTCTGGTGTGATCAAATCAAATGTCTTACTATAATCTCAAACATGCGCACACATAAACGTTCATGTCTTTGCATCTCTGTGTGAGAACGTTTAAGAAAAAAATAGCTTCGCGAGACCCTGTTTCTGAATCCAAACTGGATATTGCCTACTTTGCGTTCGCCTCTCGCGTATATGCGAGTTTATATAATTCGTAGTAACATCTTCAATACGTGAGATATCAAGCTTATCATCCAATAATCCTCGCAATGATACGTTTTTTTGGGTATGGTAACAAACACCGATTTAGTCAATCTGTAGGAATAGTTCTTTCATATACCCTGTTGTATGAGGGTATGAGAAGGCCTAGGCCCACGCCATCAGTTGTGGCAACTAACATTAGTGTTTCCGACTGGGCTTTGTCCGGTCCTACAGTTCTCCTATTCTCCTAGGGTTGTTTAGCATGTTGCACCTCGTCCTTCGTTATGGTGGGGCTAGTTTCATTGATCTCGTTGTTTTCAGGAGAACGGTCTGCGTCATTGAAGATGTTCTCAATATATTCACTCTACTGTTTTTGCATTTCTTCTAACCCAGGAGGTTATTGTTGTTAGTGTCTTTCAGCACGCCTAGGCGTTGTTGTTGTGTGAGGTCTTCGATTTTCTTGTGGAGATTACACAAATCGTACTTGCTGCACCTTTCTGTAGCCGCTCTTCTCACCTCTCTTGTGTTGTGTGCCTTATGTTTGCGTCGTACATTCATAACGTGCAGGACGTCGTTTGTTATCCACGGCTGCTTTTTATCGGTGCGTCCAAACCCTATATCACTTTTCTGATCGTTGGCTAGAGCTTTCTTTATTGGTTTCCACTGGGTCTCTACTCTAGTTGAGCTGTAGTTGGCAATTTCACTTAATCGGGCCTCGAGTTTATCGGCTATTTGATTAGATATCTCAGCCTTGTGTAGCCTGCCGACGTCAATCAGACTCCGTTTGTTTCTGAATCGGATTCTGGAAAAACTATGAAGTCGTAAATCCATGACAACGGGATTGTGGTCGCTCCAAACATAAGCATCCATAATTTTTAATAACTTCATGAGGTATTTTTTTACGAGAATGAAATCGATTTGGTTTCTGACTATGTGGTGTGAGCAAGGCACGTCTGGGATCAGTGCCCTAGTCCAGGTGCACATTTCGCCAGTCGCCCATTGTTCCTGCCAGGCCGCCATGGTTCTCTCCCTAGCTGATCTTTTAGCTTCCTGCTTCCCCTAAAGATCTCTGCCCTCTCCCGTATGAGACGATCTCCAGGGATGGAGGACGCAATGACCTCCGCCGCGGAGGTTTCCCTATCGTAACGCCAACCGCATCCTGTCGCGGTTCCTTGCCACGTCCATTGTCCCTACCCACGCGGGGACTCCGTTGAGGAGCTTTGACGTGCCTACTCCTGCCAGAAGTCTACGTCAATCCGTCGCACGGCCCGCGTGTTATCGGCACTAGCCTGGATACCGCCTGCATACATCGGGCTACGCCCTCGACAATCCTTTAGGCGTAGCGGCTGTGATCCCGTTTGGAATCTATCACCACCCCCAGGTAAATCAGATAGCTACCTATCTTGCGCGCCCCCTAGTTCGATAGGGAGGTTTGGAGGTTTCCTTCCCCGGATCTATGGGTCGAAAGCCATGTTGCCTCAGTTTTCGCGGCTGCCAATGTAAGTCCCACGCACTCCAGCCACTCTGCCCCAAGCTCGGCTATTCTGTTGGCCTTGTGCAGGGTTTCTTCTGGGCAGCGATCCGTGGCCAGCATTGCCAGGTCGTCTGCAAACCTTATGACTTATGTGCCCGCCTCCAGGTCGAGGCGGAGGACTCCGTCGTACGTGGCGTTCCTCAGGAGCAGTCCCAAATGAAATGACTCTGCAGGCTCAGTCCACCGCGCTAGGAATTGCGGTGGGGTAGCAAAGGTTTTAAGACAGCAAATTCGACCCCTAGCCCTCGATACCTAATAGCGTCGGGGTCAAAAAGAAGCCAAGAGTGGCTGAAGAGGTTGGCCAAGAGAGGCCGAATCCTGAACATCTTAGCGATGCGACGCCTTCCTAGTCCCAGCTATGTATACCCTCATAGCAGGGCGGTTTGCGGATCTCGCCGCACTGGGTCCCCACACCACGGTAAGGTGTGTTCGGTCACAGCGGAACCGAACGAAAGGCACTTTAGTTATGTTCATGTTGTGGTTGGATGATTGGAAGCTTAATGGAGTGGGGCATTCCGTTTACCTTCTCCATCGCAGCTAAAAAGCGTTTGAGACTGATGCAGCTTTGTCCCTCATTACCACTGTAGTGCCACACAGAAAGTCTATGTTCCGGCGTCGCAGTCCATGCAGCTACCCATGAACAGACTTGTATTCTCCCTATTATTTACGAATCTATTTGTAACTGGACTAATGTTAGGCAGAAGAGACTGCATTAAAACATTAGCATTATCTTTGATAAGAACTTAACCTATCGCAGTCACAATCTCAATTGCATTCAAAGAGTAAATAGTTCAGTTCAATTTTAGAGATTCAACATGATCAATAACAACTTCATCATTATTTACAACGGTGTCAGTAAATTTAGAGATCAATTCTTAACGATCGAAGCTTTTTATTTGAATTCATCCACGATATCAGTTTTGATGTTAATTTATTTCGTTTCAGAAACCATAAAACCGACCCCTCTTTCAGATGACTAACATCGGGATAAATTATGTTATTAAATCATCAATGTTTTTAATAATCAGGACTAGTCCTTTCTCATTCAACAAAATCAAAAGCAACTGATATTTTATATGAAACTATAATCGTTTTTACATATAACTTTATTATGTTCCATTTGTACGAAAATGCATTTATTGTCGAAAGCAAACATAATTAATAAATAAAAATAGATAAAAATAGATAAATATTAAGATTCGCAGTAGATTTCTTAACTTGTTTAAGTTTCGTTTAATGCTTATATTTTGAATCCAATTTTTTTTTCAGACATCCCACCTCAAACTCCTTCAAAATATTCGATTGTTAAGGCGTCTACTTTGTGATAATGAATTTTAAAGGATAAATAAAACGATTTTTTACTTTGTTTTTTATCACACTTCAGTTACACTTTGCAACTAGTTTCGGCTAAGCTATTTTCGAGTCATCGGAGGAGCTCGAGAATGGCTAGAGTTTAGCCGAAACTAGTTACAAAGTGTAACTGAAGTGTGATAAAAAAACAAAGTAAAAAATCGTTTTATTTATCCTTCAAAATGGTTGTTAGTTGGTGATTCTATATATAAATAATAAATAATCTACTATGTGTGTGAAATTTTGCAAGTCTTCATAATATTTTCACTTGCAATTCCGCATGGCCAATTACTATCCTGTGGTGGGCGAGGCCCTTTTTTGGAGCCGCGCAACCTTTCAAGACCTGAGGCCGTTCGGTTTCCTTGGTCGTTGTGAAAGCGTCCGCGATAAAAATCTTGTGGTCCGCGCAAAAGACAACAGCCGTTAAAATTTAAATTCACCCATCGCGCGCATTCATTCCGCCGTAACGGAAACATTATAAATTTTAATTCCACCCAGAAACACCATGCTCGCACACAACACACACACACGCATATGCCGCTAATATTCGCCAAAGAGTCGACTCCACCGCCGATCCGCAGAGGGATAAGAAAGACGAATTATCATCGGCAATCTTGAAACGTGACCTAATAATTTATATGCGCGCTGATGGTAATATTTTCGAGACAATCGGCTGTTTGCATATTTTATCTCCTCGTCCCGGCGAGCGCCCCAAAAAATACAAAAAATAAAATAAAATAAATAAAAATAAAACGTCACGGATCAAACCGGGACCGTTTTACCTGACTCCTTTGTTTCCCTCCCATACTGCCGTACCAGAAGTGTGTGATTGATGCCTCGCGCTGTTCCTTCGCGATACCCAAGGACGACAGTGTGGGAAGAGGGAACACCCACGGTGCACTCCGGCCAGGAGGTCGCGATAAAATAATCCCACCGAAATTAATTCCGAAATACAACTCTATACTTAAAAATAAAGGGGTATTAAACTTGTTAATTTTCCGTTCAATATCGGTTAGGTTACATTTATTGCTTGTAAATCATCGGAATTACACATGCTGTGATTTACAATAGTAAACCAATTATCAAGGTAATTTAAAGTCAAACATAAGCTGTGCTAGTAACTTACTTGATACAGCTGCACGCCTAAGGATGCCCTCTTAAAGCTCTTGGTTATGGCCTCGAAGAACTAAATATATAGGCTGGACATTATGTCATCACAACTCATAATCAGTATTTTGTTGCAATATAACTGGTGATAAGTATGTACTTATAATCAGAGCCGGCTTAAAGAGCGGCACTCCAATTATTTCAACTAATTCATCCTTCTTCTACTGATTGTAGATAGTAGTTGTATTTGTAACAATATGTAAGTGGCTATTGATCTTCGGGCCCGTCTGCCGCGTATTATTATATGTGTAGGTGTGTTAGGACTTGCTACTTCATCCCCGAGTTTTTTTTCTAAAATGTCATTAATTTTGTCCCAACGACAAATGGTACCGACTACTCTAGCCGGGATTCGAGCCCTGGCTCCCAAATTTCAGACGAATTTTGAGATGTATAAACTATTCTTCATTTAAATTATCTTCAAGAATAGTTTATACAATCAAAAATCAAGGCGTTTGGAACTATAAAACATGACATACTGCAGGCAAATATTCACTATCTGGGATTTGAATCCGAATCTATAACTTTAATCTCTCATTTTCTGAAAGGCAGATCCCAGGTGGTGCCAGCATTAACAGGCATAGGGCTTGATATTGTGTCATCAATCTGACACAATATCAAGCCCTATGCCTGTTAATGCTGGTGTTTCTCAGGGCTCCATACTAGGACCTGTGTTATTTTCTGCCTATACTTGATTTCTATTGGTAAACATCTTAAATAAAACTAATTTTAGCAAGATTTGCAAGAACGTTAAATGGAATGAAAATATTTTCAATTCTACTAAAATAAATAAAGTAGAAGTAAAATCTTCACAAACCTCAAATTATTGACTAAATAATTTACAAGTACACCTCCTCCCTCAATTCACCATCCTATGTTGATCGTAAAGAGCTAATTATAAAACTTAGAAATAAGATCATCAAAAAATATAGTGTAGACACTGTAGTTAGCTTTCCACTCAATAGAATCTACATCCTCATGTTTGATCTCTATGATCCAGATCTCCTATCCTCTCTAATGAATGTGCAGAAGTGCTACTCCCTCAAACCGGCGTTTAAGATGTCCTGTCATAATTTTGTTTATTCCAACATTAATAGCTATGTCCCCAAGGCCTATCTTACCAAACACTTTATTGCCAACAATAATGTTCATTGCGCCATGTTGCCTAGTACAACTACTGGCATATTTTTCTGTACCAGAAATCTTCTACCTAATATTTCCAATGTCTTTCTTACCCCTGACTTGGGATCTGATCATCTTGCAATCTAATTTTCATTTGATTTTGCTGTACCTTCCCAACACGAACAAGAAGAGTTTATCTACAAAACCCAGAAATGCTTCCTTCCTAATGTAAATAAAGCTCTACTAAATTTTATAAATAACAATCCGATACCCTCTCACGATTCTATTGATGCTTTTCAAGAACTTATACACCACAGCATTAAATCGAATTCTCCTACTTATAAAAAGTACTTCAGCACGAACTACCTCCATACATCTTAAAGTTAATTAAGCAGAAACGGCAGCTTTACAGAGATTTCAGACTTACTGAAGATCGTGAACAAAAAAGACATCCTGGGCAAATCAATGCACTCTCACATATTAAATTACAAATCTCACAAAAGGATTTTAGCTAGCACAAAAATTAACGATCTAAAAGGAAAACCGTTTTGGTCTGAGGTAAAAAAATAATTGACTAAATACAAATATAAACCTCAGATAAATTCTATACTGGAAGTGTGTGGAAGTGTGTGGAAGTGTGTGGAAGTGTGTGGAAGTGTGTGGAAGTGTGTGGAAGTGTGTGGAAGTGTGTGGAAGTGTGTGGAAGTGTGTGGAAGTGTGTGGAAGTGTGTGGAAGTGTGTGGAAGTGTGTAGAAGTGTGTGGAAGTGTGTGGAAGTGTGTGGAAGTGTGTGGAAGTGTGTGGAAGTGTGTAGAAGTGTGTAGAAGTGCGTAGAAGTGCGTAGAAGTGTGTAGAAGTGTGTAGAAGTGTGTAGAAGTGTGTAGAAGTGTGTAGAAGTGTGTAGAAGTGTGTAGAAGTGTGTAAAAGCGTGTATAAATGTGTAGAAGAGTGTGGAAGTGTGTGGAAGTGTGTGGAAGTGTGTAGAAGTGTGTAGAAGTGCGTAGAAGTGCGTGGAAGTGTGTAGAAGTGTGTAGAAGTGTGTAGAAGCGTGTATAAGTGTGTAGAAGTGTGTAGAAGCGTGTATAAGTGTGTAGAAGTGTGTGGAATTGTGTGGAAGTGTGTGGACGTGTGTGGAAGTGTGTGGAAGTGTGTGGAAGTGTGTAGAAGTGCGTAGAAGGGCGTAGAAGTGCGTAGAAGTGCGTAGAAGTGCTATCCCACCCAACAACATTCTCCTTCGAGACTGCCAACGGATACATGTATTTCCCTAGACCATTACTTCGCGACAATTCAAGGTAAAAACTCTGCGGCAGGTCACGAACTGTTAACAAGAGGCATGCTGAAACAATTGGATCATCATATCCTCGAATATATAATAAAAATGAAAACAAGAGAGGAGAGGCAGCAATGGATGGAAACCCTAAAAGCGGAAAGGGAAGAGATAATGAGAGAGAGGGAGGAGATGAAGAAAGAGTGGATGCGGATGATGAATGGATGGAGAGAAATGCAATGCGAGTGGCTGAAAGAGAGAAACGAGAAGATGGAGAAACTAGACAAGCTGGTAAAACTAGAGGAAAAAGCGACGAGCAAGGAGAGAGAACGGCACCGGAGTGGATCAGGGTGATTGAAAAAAAGATCGATACAATCTAGAAGAGGGAGGAAGCCAGGCAGAGGATGGAGAGAAAAAATAACGCGGTGGTGTCGGGTATAGGAGGAGAATTGGTAGCTACAATGCTGGAGAAGCTGAGTATCTCAGTGCCAGTACGCAAGGTAGTAGTGCTAGGGAAAAGAGGTGACCTGATAGAATTAACCAACTGGGACTACAAAATGGGCATAATGCGATCAAAATAGAAACTAAAGGGCATGAACATATACATTGATGACGATCTAACCGTAGAGGAGAGGGATGTACAAAGGAAAATTAGAGAAAGAGCTAAGGAAGAAAGAGCCAAAGGATAGGATATCGAAAACTGAAGATTGCGGACGACTGGTAGGTTTGCAGGGGGACTGCTTGTCAAAAAAATAATGAAGGGGGAGAGGTCGACTAGGCGGGAGTATGAGTGGAGCAAGTGCAGGGTGGGTTTTTGGAACGTTGCGGGTCTAAAGAAAAAAGTGCTAGAGGGAGTGTGGAAAAAGGAACTGGAGAAGTGGTTCATCTCAAAGGACATAGTGGGGCTACTGGAGACGTGGATGACAGAAGAGGAGTGGAGGCAGGTAGACATCTGCACGCCGACAGGGTTGGACTGGGTGATGCAAGGTGCAACGAAATAAGCGAGGATAAGGAGAGCCAAAAGAGGAATCTTGTTAGGAGTGAGGAAGTCAATGGATCAGAGAGTCTTCGAGGGAAGCGGCGGGATTGGTAATAGGGAAGGTGGAAATGGATAGAAGGTCGGTGTGGGTAGGGGCCGTGTACTGTAACAAAAACCGATAGAACTAACGGAGATACTGGATGGGCTCGAGACGGAGGCAGACGAATGGATCGTCGGGGGTGACTGGAATGTGAGGGTAGGGGAGCTGGAAGGAGGAATCGGAGAGGGCCGGGTTGGAGAGAAAGCAATCGCAGGATAAAGTGACCAACCAGGAGGGTAGAGAATGGATCCAATGGGTGAGAAAGTCGGGGTGGGATGTACTGAATAGCTGCTGCGAAGGGGACTGGGAAGGGAAGAAGACTTTCTGTGGACACGGAGGAGGTTCGGTTTTGGACTATGTGGTGGTCAAAGGTATCGGAAGGAAGAAGTTGGGAGTGCTTCAAGGTGGAAAATGTGGGGGGGGGGGGGGATCATGTGCCGGTGGAGGTGGTCTTGAGAAGGACAAAAGGTTTGAAGAGGGAGGAGATAAAGGGGCAGCAAGGGTTTGGATGGAGTGAAGTAGAAATTGCGGTGTATGAAAAAAACCTAATGGGCATGAAGTGGGAGGAGGTACAATTGGAGAGAGTGATGGCGGCTGCGTCGGTGGTGAGAAAGAAGAGTGGAGGCCAGAGGGAATGTTGGTTCGACTAGGAGTGTAAGATAAATAAGACAAGGTGGCGGAGGGAAATGGCGAATTGGAGGTACGGCAGATGTGCAGTCGAAAGGGTTAATCAGGCTAAAAGGGAGTTCGAGAGTACGTGCGAGAGGAACAAAATAGAGGAGTTGCAGAAAGTGGAAAAGAGGTTGAGGCAGTGTGTGGTGAAGAAACGGCTGTGGGAAATCTTAAAGGGAAGGGTGAATTAGGGCAAAGTGAACATAGAGCTAGCAGAGTGGGAGAGGAGTTGTAAACAGATGGCGGGGTCTGAGGTGGAGCTGGGCAGTTCGAGTGCGAGACAGGTGGTACGAAGGGAGGCTTTTTCGCGGAAAGAGGTGGAGGTGGCCCTGGCATAGTTAAAACTAGGAAAGGCAACGGGGGAAGATGGGCTGAAGGCAGAGACTTTCAAAAAGCTACCGGAGGAAGAAAGGTAGAAGGTGCGGCAGAGTATTAACAAGGTGTGGAGTGGAGAGGAGGAATTGCCGGAAAAGAGGCGTGTGGGGGTGGTGGTCCCGGTACACAAAGGGGGAGAGGCCTCGGACCATTATGAGTGCCGGTTATAAATTGATGATGACTAAGGTGAAAAATATAATGGATAGGGAAGTGGAACAAAAAAGGCTGCTGCCGAAATGCCAGGGTGGGTTTAGAAGGGGATGAGGGACGAGGGAGCAGATTTTCACGCTGGCTAGAATGGTGGAGGAAGCGCTGGAATGCAAAGGAAGAGTGTATGCGGTGTTTGTGGATTTAAAAGCGGCGTATTACTCAGTTCCTAGGGGAAACAGGTGGAATGTATGGATAGATTGGGTATGGAAGAGGAAGGGGTGAGAAGGACGTATAAAGAGTCATGGGCGAAAGCAAGAGTGAATGGAGAAATATCTGATAAATTTAAGGTGAATGTGAGAGTAAGGCAGGGGTGCTAAGCCCCCTCCTGTTTAATCTGTACACGAGCGAGTTGGAAGAGGTGCTGAGGAGAGGACAGGCAGGAGGGGTCGTGGTGGGTAGATCCAAGGTGTGGATGTTGGCGTATGCAGATGACGTGGTGCTGGTGGCCAAGAGAGTGGACGAGATGCAAGAGATGTTGGAAAGAATGGGTAGGTACTTGGATAAGAGGGGGCTAGTGGTGAATGTGGAAAAGACCAAATGGATGTTGTTTAGGAATAGGGGCAGGAGGGGTAAGGGCGAAGGGCTGTAATGGAAGGAAAGGCTGATTGAGAGAGTGAATGGCTTTAAATATTTGGGCTTTTGGTTTGACTGTGGAGGAGGGCTTAGGATGCATGTGGAGTGTATGCAGGCGAAAGCAATAATGGCTTAGGGGATTGCGTGCAGAAAATGGGGGGGTTTGTAGGGTGGTAACCTCGTAATGGCGTGCAAGATCTGGGATGCGTGTGTAAAACCTATATTGTTGTATGGAGTGGAAGTGTGGGGATTGCGTGAATGGGAGGTAATAGAAAGGGAGCAAGGTTGGTTTCTGAAGAATCTGCTAGGGCTCGAAAGGTCGACACCGAGGACAGTGCTGTTGCAGTGTGAGGGTTGTGATGTTTGAGGAAAGATTGCAGGATTTGGGCGAGGAAAGACTGGTACGGGAGGTATGTATGAGGTGTAAGAGTAAAACAGAGAGTAGATGGAGGAAGGATAGAGAAAGGATGTATGAAAGAGTGGGTATGTCTGAGGTGTGGGTAGAGGAGAAGCTGAGAGAAAGGGGTAGCCTAGGAACTGAGATAAGGGAGAGACTGAGGGATATTGAGTGGCAAGAAAGGCAAGTGAGAATGGCTGAGAGCTCATACAACCCTGGCTACGTAGAGTGGCAAGTGCAGGGGAAACTACCGAGCTACTTAGCCAGGGGAGAGTGGAGCATAGAGGACAAAGTATGCATGGCAAGAGCGAGGTGTGGGTCAGAAGAGCGAGGAAGAAAAGTATGGATGGGGCTGGGGTACACCTCGTGTGCGCTGTGTAGGAAGGGGAGTGACACGTGGTGGCACCTCAGCAAAGAATTTGAGGGAGTGAAAGCAGAGTGGGTGGGAGAGTGCAGAAAGCTGAACGAATGGTTAGGAGAGGATGGGAAATGCGTGAAAATCTGCAGGAGGCTGACGTGGGAAAGGAAATTGGTGAGGGCAGAGGGGGTTTAGTTTATTTGAGTGGGTAGAAAATGTTAATTTGTATTCTTTTTTTATTTTTATTTTTTTAGTTCTTTCTGTGAAAGTATTGTTTTTTTGCGGCTGAAATTTGTAAAGGGAAGGATTGGGCTGATATGCCAAATAAAGGTCTTTTTTTTTATAGAAGTTGAAGTGTAATGATGAGGAAATTAAATTAAAATATATAATAATAATAAAAATTAAATTAAAACATAATAATATAGAAAAATATAAATAAATATTTTATAAAAATCATATGGATATAAAAAAAAGAATAAAAGTATTTTGAATTGAGAATTAAAAATAAAATTTATATCCACCTATATATGAGGTAATACAGAAATGTTGATTCCATATGTAGGAATATATTGGTTTGAGAATCGAGGTGGGGTTTAGCTGGTAAGTCGGCCCTGGATGGTTCGGAATCCAGCATTTCCCAGGGGAGAATGTCTTATTGACCTCCCGGCGTCTTCCCCACCTCAAGCAAAAAAAAACAAAAACCTTGCGGCCTATACGTTGTACAGAGAAAATCAACTGAAAAATAAGCTAAACTACAAAAACACCGAAATGGAATTATCAACTAACATGAATCCACGCTCCAGTCTACTAACAGATACAAAGTCTTGTAAACAAAATGCTTTAGCCCCTACTAGTACAATGATTCCATTATTTAAATAATAGACAATATTTCAAAGTTTTTTGGCGATCAAAAAATTGAGGTCACTTTGAAACATTGTATGTATTTTTACGACCTTTTTACAATCTGGGGTTTTAAGGGCAGTCACGTTTGGGGTTTTACAAAATATTAAAAATAATGTAAAATAAAATACGAGGCATATCCAGAAAGTAAGAGTACTGAATTTTTTTAGGTGTTAAAATTTTTTATTTAAACAAAAAAATTACGTGAAACTTTAGTACATAATAAAAGCTATTTTTCGACATTCCTCTCTATGCAGATGGTATAGCGAGGTATCAATTTTTTGATGCCTTCCTCGAAGTAGTTTCCCGCCAACTCCTTCGTCCACTTCTCCAACTCCTCCTTTACCTCCTCGTCGGTTAAAAACCTTTTTCCACCCATGTGCAGCTTCAGGGAGGTAAAGAGATAGAAGGTGCTAGATCAGGGGAATGCGCGGGATGATTCAGGACATCCCATTTAAACGAGACGAGCAGTTCCTTCGTGGCGTTGGCCGTGTGTGGTCTGGCATTGTCGTGCAGCAGGCAGACTCCTTTTGTCAGCATGCCTCTCCTCTTGTTCTGAATCGCCCTCCGCAATTTTTTTAAGGTCTCACAGTATCTTGCAGAGTTGATGGTCTCCCCTTGAGGCAGGTATTCGATTAAAATTATGCCTTGACAGTCCCAAAACACGGATGCCATGACTTTCTTGGCTGGAATTGTGATTTTGAACTTTTTGGCGGAGGGTGAAGAGGTGTGACGTCTTTTGGTTTCGGGCGTGTGGTGTGCTACCCAAGTTTCATCTCCAGTTACGATGGAGCGGAGAAATTCATCTGCATGGAGTTTCCAGCGCCTCAAAAACTCTTGCCCGGCCTCCACTCGATTCAACTTGTGCTGGTCTGTCAGTTGTTTTGGGACCCACCTCGCGGAGAGTTTCCGATATCCGAGGGTTTCTGTGATTGTTTCGTGTAGAAGAGATCTGGAGATTTGCGGAAACATCGCAGAAAGTTCATCCACAGTCAATCTGCGATCGCCACGGAGCGCATTTTCAATTTTTTCCACAATTTCGTCAGTCACAATTGAAGGTCTTCCGCTCCTCTGATCATCATGCACAGACGTACGACCGTTTTTAAACTCGCGACACCACTTGTACACAATCGTACGATTCATAGCTTTATCACCATATGCAGTTTTCACCTCATTATACATCTCAAATGGAGGTTTTCCCTTCCAAACGAGATAACGGATGATGCCGCGTATTTCGCACTTGGCGGGAGATTGGATTGACATTATTCACGAAACTTGTTGTCGTGTCAACAGTTCTCAACGTACTGACCTCGAACCGGTCTCGGTGCAAAGGGGAGGAGTCAGGCTACACTGCCGTGTGGCCAACATGATGAAAATAAAATCCCTCCGACCGTGAGAGCCTCAGTACTCTTACTTTCTGGATATGCCTCGTAGGTACACTTTACACAGTCATCGGATTAGCTTGATAATGGCTAGAGCGTAGCCGAAAATATTAACAACTAGCAATAAGTAAGTGATATAAAAATATTCTGTTTATTTATTTATAATTATAATTTAGTTTGAAACTAACTTACACATGAAATATTGGATTGAATCGTTTACACTTTACACAGTTCTTCAGTCATCGGATTCGCTTGCTAATGGCTAGAGCGTAGCTGAAAATATTCGCAAATAGCAATAAACAAGTGATTTACTTACACTTGACTTGCAAGGGTCGAAAATAGTTGTGGAATGGTTGTACGAATATGTAAATATTAAACAATGCAAATGTTGGAATATGTTTTATACCATTTATACCATAAAAATATTACTTCTTCAAGTTTCCTTTTCCTATGTGATTAATTTCGTTCGAAATCAAATCTGCATTTCAGTTTTCTTCTAGTTTTCCGCTTAAAAAGAATGGGTTGCTATGTAAGAACAAAACTCTACCTTTATAAATTATATAGTCTAATCCAGCAAATTTGTATCTACACGAGCCTGATCCACTTTTCGATTAATTTCCCCCATTGTATCCGCTTAGCAAATCCGCATAAATCGCACAACGCACGCGAAAACTTTGCATATCCGTGTCGTCCTCGTGTCGCATATATAAAATTTATTTTTTTTCAATAATTCATATCCTGTTCAGCCATTATTATTTTTTTTTTGTTTCGTCGCGATGGAATTAATTGCAGCATCCACGGATTCCGCCGTGTCGGGTGACGCGCGTCCCGTCCGCAGATGGAACGGAAAAGATGCGGCGGCTGTAACGAAACACGGGCATCTTGGATAGCCAACGCCGGCATCTCCTCTGACTTGAAACGCGAGCGGGCATCGGATTTTTCTGCAAGTTCCTGCAAAAACTGGCAGCGCTCGCACGCTTTCCCGGAATTTATTTGGTTTATGAATGAAATTTAAAAAAAATAAAATATAGATGCGCATACAGATCGGAACGCATTATACATGCGATTTTATTAACTGTTCATTCACAAGCTTTTTGGTTTATTCAATATTTATGATGATGTGTAAAGAGGTGGATTTAGGTCAACGTCTTTTCGTTTTCGAAATGTAATGGTTGCCATTATTTTTGGATTTGCATAGAACGGATATGGAAACTGGGCACGTGTACTAGTATGCATGTTATGGGGGCGATTATCCATGTGAATTTCCTATGAATATTTGAATTTGCATCGGAAAGAGACGAAATTGTTACATATTAATAACATAACTTAATAACGAAATAACGAATAATATAAAAATAAATAATAATAACGAATACCTGCGAATGGATATTTGCAACGGTGCTGATGAATAATCGCAAACTGCCCCTTTTTTCAAGAAACTGCGGTCTATTGCTTTTCATTGGAATGTCCAGAGGGGGTAAAACTTTTTTAATATATTATATATAATTTATAAAACATTTATAAGTATGAATCCACCTCTTAGTAATCTACATATCTAGATTCCGATTTTATTAGATCACATCAGTGTAGCTCAGCTGTGTGAGGATGAATTCACACAATATCTCGAGTGGTGATATACAAAAATGATACAACTACCGCTCTAGGAGGAAAGTTAAACGTCATCTGGTGACACCACATCGATAAGGTAAGATCGAAATCTAGATATGTAGATTGCTAAGAGATGGATTCACAATTATATATGTTTTATAAGATTGGTCTTGTGCTGATATCTCAAGCACTCTGTTGGAATCTTATTCTATAGAGGGCACTACCCGGTGATCCTGATGGCATGAGCATGTTGACGGTTATTACCATATGGATGTGCAGTGCTAATTGATATGGTGCCGCCAGATGGCGTTTAACTTTTCTCCTAGGGGGTTAGTTGTAACATTTTTTTAAGTTATTATTTTTCATTGAAAAGTCACTCATTATAAAATGTATTGCTTCTTATAAAACTTTACTGGATAGAAATTCAAAATTTGATATACGAGTTGTACAGAAATTACAGAATATAGAAAGAACAGAAAGGCAGGATAGAAATTTCTTATAGTTTACATTTGTACATTTTAGTGTCTAATTTAATAATTTAGTTTATTTTGTTAAATATTTTGTTTTAATTTTGTTTTCGCGGAAAGAGGTGGAGGTGGCCCTGGCACAGTTAAAACTAGGAAAGGCAGCGGGGGAAGATGGGCTGAAGGCAGAGGCTTTCAAAACGCTACCGGAGGAAGGAAGGGAGAAGGTGCGGCTTAGTATTAACAAGGTGTGGAGTGGAGAGGAGGAAGTGCCGGAAAAGTGGCGTGTGGGGGTGGTGGTCCCGGTGCACAAAGGGGGAGAGGCCTCGGACGTAAAATACTATAGGGGGATCACCATTATGAGTGCCGGTTATAAATTGATGATGACTATGGTGAAAAATAGAATGGATAGGGAAGTGGAACAAAAAGGGCTGCTGCCGGAATGCCAGATTGGGTTCAGAAGGGGAAGAGGCACGAGGGAGCAGATTTTCACGCTGACGAGAATGGTGGAGGAAGCGCTGGAATGCAAAGGGAGAGTGTATGCGGTGTTTGTGGATTTAAAAGCTGCGTATGACTCAGTTCCTAGGGGGAAACTGGTGGAATGTATGGATAGATTGGGTATGGAAGAGGAAGGAGTGGAGTGGGTAAGAAGGATGTATAAAGAGTCATTGCGAAAGCAAGAGTGAATAGAGAAATATCTGAGAAATTTAGGGTAAATGTGGGAGTAAGGCAGGGGTGCCCGCTGAGCCCCCTCCTGTTTAACCTATACACGAGCGAGTTGGAAGAGGTGCTGAGGAGAGGACAGGCAGGAGAGGTCGTGGTGGGTAGATCCAAAGTGTGGATGTTGGCGTATGCAGATGACGTGGTGCTGGTGGCCAAGAGAGTGGAAGATATGCAAGAGATGTTGGAAAGAATGGGTAGGTACCTGGATAAGAGGGGGCTAGTGGTGAATGTGGAAAAGACCAAATGGATGTTGTTTAGGAATAGGGGCAGGAGGGGTAAGGACGAAGGGCTGAAATGGAACGAAAGGCTGATTGAGAGAGTGAATGGCTTTAAATATTTGGGCTTTTGGGTTGACTGTGGAGGAGGGCTTAGGATGCATGTGGAGTGTATGCAGGCGAAAGCAAGAATGGCTTGGGGGATTGCGTGCAGCAAATGGGGAAGTTTGTGGGGTGGTAACCTCGTAATGGCGTCCAAGATCTGGGATGCGTATGTAAAACCTATATTGTTGTATGGAGTGGAAGTGTGGGGATTGCGTGAATGGGAGGTAATAGAATGGGAGCAAGGTTGGTTTCTGAAGAATCTGCTAGGGCTCGAAAGGTCGACACCGAGGGCAGTGCTGTTGCAGGAGACAAGTCGTATGAGTATGTGGTGGGACTCGTGTGTGAGCGTTGTAAAGTTTGAGGAAAGATTGCAGGATTTGGGCGAGGAAAGACTGGTACGGGAGGTATGGATGAGGTGGAAGAGTAGAACAGAGAGTAGATAGAGGAAGGATAGAGAAAGGATGTATGAAAGAGTGGGTATGTCTGAGGTGTGGGTAGAGGAGAAGCTGAGAGAAAGGGGTAGCCTAGGAACTGAGATAAGGGAGAGATTGCGGGATATTGAATGGCAAGCAAGGCAAGTGAGAATGGCTGAGAGCTCATACAACCATGGCTACGTAGAGTGGCAAGTGCAGGGGAAACTCCCGAGCTACTTAGCCAGGGGAGAGTGGAGCAGAGAGGACAAAGTATGCATGGCAAGAGCGAGGTGTGGTTCAGAAGAGCAAGCTGTGTAGGAAGGGGAGTGACACGTGGTGTCAAAGAATGTGAGGGAGTGAAAGATGAGTGGGTTCGAGAGTGCAGAAAGCTGAACGAATGGTTAGGAGAGGATGGGAAAGGCGTGAAAATCTGCAGAAGGTTGACGTGGGAAAGGAAATTGGCGAGGGCCGAGGGGGTATATTTTAGTGGATAGAAAAATGTATTTTATGTTAATTTGTATTCTTTTTTTGTGTCTTTTTTGATTTCATTCTGTGAAAGTACTGTTGTTTTTTTGGCTGGAATGTGTGTAAAAGGGAAGGGTTGGGCTGATATACCAAATAAAGGTCTTTTTTTTGTTAAATATTACATTGCCTATATGTACAGCCTATTTTTGTATTGTTGCATTTAATTTACGTCACTTTAAACAGAATTTTAAATAAATCATAAATTTGGTAGTGCTGAAGTTGTTATTTTAATATCTATATACAGGGTGGGGCATGGGAAAGTGATTTTGGGAGGGGTATTACTCTCTCGTTATAGAAAGAAGGGGCGTGCACTAGGTGGTGTTGCATTCCTTGGCTCTTGGCATTTCACTGGTGAGGCATGGGAACTAAGTAGTTGCATAATTATAAAAAAATAGATTTTGCTGTACATGAAATTTATTGATAAATAAATCTTTATTAGTAACATAGAGTTTAGAGTTTAGTGGGTATTCCTTGTACCGAACTACTCTACTAAATTTTAGAGAAATTTAGTAGAGAGACGCCAGTCCAGAGCTAATCTCTCATTGGCCTAGACCTGTAGTCCTGTAGTCTTTCATTGTGTTATGTAATAAATAAATAAAACTTTATCACATGCAAACCGGTAGTGCCATGATTAGAGCAGACCCCGGTTATCAGTATTACAGAAAATGTCTAAGACTATATTACATACACCACAGGGTAAAACTTATCACGGAATAAAGTAACAGACTGGTACTAGATAAATAAACAAGCGAAAAATAATCGTGTCCTGTATAGAGTTAATAAATATGTTATCGATGCTCGGCGTCGACGGGGTGGGTGAAGGAAGCTACAGTCCGTTGCCGGGGTCAGCTCTTCGTAAGACAGGCACGGGGAGGGTTAAAAACCGTCAGGCCGCCTTACGGGGAAGATAGGATCAACGCTCGGCGTCGAGGATGTTCTTGAAACGGTTCTCTGAGTCGTGGTGAGGGAGAACCGTCACAAGAGGGAGATGGGGCACAATTATCAGTGTAAGCTGATAGCTGCAAGGGAATAAATCGATCCTCTGAGTCTTGGTGAGGGAAGATCGATTTACCAAAGGTAAAAAGTTAAACTCAAGTATCAGTTTCAAGGCGATAGTGGGTAGTATGAATCAGTCCTCTGAGTCTTGGTGAGGGAGAACTGACTGTCGTTTAGGGGTGCGTGCACGTTATTTATAGGGGGCGAACGGGCCCCCTACTCTTAGCATCCGCTGAAGAGGCGCACGCAACCCGGGGTTTACCTACCCTACTGAGCGTGGAGCAGGGGTAAGCGGCATGTTCGCCGAAACGGTAACAAATACACAAAAACATTGTTATGTATTTTTTGTTTCTTGCTCTAGCTGTATGAGCATTGTGTATTGGGGGATGTGTGTATTTCTTAAGCAGTATGCCAAATAAAGGTCTTTTTTTGGATAAAAACACTAAAAAACAACCCTCAGAGCATTCACAGAGAATGCTGTCCCAGGTTGAAAGGCAAGTAAAAAACGTCTCCCAGGATATATTAACCAAAACGTAGATGATACAATAGGTATAAGATATGATCAAGACAATAAAATCAGCCCCTAGGCCATTCTTGGTAACCCATGCTTGAGAAATCAAGAATCTGGTGCTGGGTAGTTAATGCCTTATTCTACAGAGCATTCTAGATTATACAACGCAAGTAATCCGGCATGCAGGAGGAACTGTTAACCTTCTACTTACCAGTTTCCCTTGTCTGTCCCGCTCTTGCCGGGCCCGTTCGTCCATGATAGTGGCCATATAGGTGTGCACTTGATTCCACGCATCCTGTCCTCAAATCATTATGCCAACCATGTTGTTAACCGTCGTGAGGTCCATTCCTATCTGTTCTTTCAACTCCGCAGCCCAGTAGCCCAGCGAGGACAATCGAAAATGGCATGTTCGGCCGAATCAACTGGGGCCTCGCAGGCATGCCCTGGAGTAGCCGTGCCACGTGAGTACCCGTGTAAAGTGCTAATGCATAGCCCACCTCTCCGTTGAATCTCTCTTACCATGAATAGCCTAGATAAGTCTACGCGTCCAGCTGGCTTTATCCTCCAGCTCGTCTCATTTGGACTGCCATCTGGTCACGGTTCAAGTCCGTGCAGCCCTCGCACTTAGGTCGACTTTGTGACTCTCTCTACGCTAATGGGGAGCAGCTAGATCGGGGGGATACCTGAGATAACCAAGATTGCTTCCCCGAATGCTGTCCGGTACCCCTTGCCACCCTGAGCGCACTCAACCTCTCAACACTACTTATGTCCCTCTTAAATTCCAAGCACTGTGCCCAAGCGGGCATTCCATGATTGCTGCCAGCACCTGGCTGCTATAGCGCTCGACGCTTCCACCTCTTTTCTGAATATCAAGCCTTGCACTCAACCTCTCAACACTACTTATGTCCCTCTTAAATTCCAAGCACTGTGCCCAAGCGGGCATTCCATAATTGCTGCCATCATCTGGCTTCCACGTCTTTTCTGAATATCAAGCCCTGGTCCACACAAAAAAAAACCAGGTACTTGATCACCTTTCAGCATCGTCCAACCAATAGTAAATCAGATGTCGGCACACTCTTCCTGTCTATCAGGTGTTCCGCCGCGTTCTTCTCCTCGGCAACATCCAGGAAATTGTCGGTCAGCCACTCATGTTTACTCTGGCTCTCAGGTCATCTTCACTGCCCACCTCACCACGATGCCACATGGTCGGTATATCCTATAACCTTTTTGGCCTCCGGAAGAGGGAATATTATTATTCCACAGGATCGGCTCCAGCGCCTACCCCTGTGTAACCCCGCATTCCAACTTCATATGCTTATCCCCATCCGCGATGTTCACGAGTATCTTTTTGTTCTCTAGATAGCTCCTAAGAATTCTTAAAGCAACTGCGGGGAAAACCATAGCAGCGCATTTCTCCACCCTCCTCCCCCGGTGGCCCGTGGTAAACTCATATAGTTGTGTTAGTAGCCCCACAAGTGCCTGGGTAGTCCGGAGACACCTTCCCCGGGTGACGAGCTAGGCTAGAGTGATCAGAAGAATTGGCCCAAACAGACAAGGGCAGGCAAGGCCGGCAATAGACTCACAGACGGCCGGGTAACCGCCAAAACTAAAACCACGGGCCACTGAGTAGCCGCGAGTCTAGGTTTACTAGACTCAGGGCCAGGATCAGTTAATTAACACTCCGTTCATGGACATTAGGAAGGCCCTTAAAGAGAAGCTAGTGCGGAACAGCTTGACCAAGGCGATCACCAGGATATACTCGAATAGACCGGAACCTTAGAACTAGTTAAGGGCGCGGAAAACACCAACGACCTATGTACCATGGAGAAGCAGGCAGTGGGGCCGGAACCCCCCGTAACATTCGACATCGGGGGAGCGAGCCGAGGTCGAGTTCAAAAACCCGGAGGAGGGAACGACGGAGAAGGATATCCTTCAAGGAGTGCCAACCCAGCGATTAAGTGGTCTACCCCTACGTGAGGGGTGTTTCTTGTCAAGGAAGACGCCCAACGACTTATCACAGCAGGGTGGATTAGGCTAGGTCTCTCCAGGAGGTGTATTTTTGAGCAATGAATATGAAGATAACGATCGAGAGACGTACGCTATTATCGAAAATGGTACCGATTTGAGACGTCACGCTTTGCGAAAGGTTCGGCCTATCTTTGACGGAACTGAAAGCTCGACAGTAGTTATGTTTTGACATTAATTTTTGTGCTCATTTTATTAGTCTCGCGCTATGAAATATGCACGCATTATAGCGCATGGTAATAGCGATCGGTCAAAAATCGTACCCCAGGTGTAGGATGCAGGCCCCTCAGCGGTGCAGTGCCTTAGGTGCCGGGGTTTCGGGCACATTAGGAGGTTCTATACCGGACCCGATCCCTGTAACTGTAGGCGCGCGGAAAACGGACCACACCGAGCAGGAGTGCCGGAACAAGCCACGCTGTACGGACTATGAGTACGGGCAGATAGTGGTCAATCACTTTCCAGGAAGTAAGGGGTGTGCAGCGGCAGGTAGAGGGCCGAAGAGTTAGAGGGCCCAAGCTCAAGTCACAAGGCAAGTGATGCCCATAAAGGTCCTACAAGGCAACCTGAACAGTAGTCGCGCAGCCCGCCGTCGCCCAACAGATCAACGGATATAGCTGCTACGCAATGAATACAACGCGGAGAGGCGAGCCTTGCGAAATTCCTGTTTAACACTGTTAGGCCAAATTACTGAAGGACTCCTGGGGGCTGCCATACCGAATAGTATGTAAGAGACTGGGAAATAAAGGTCAAACCTCAGAAGTGGCAGTTCCAGAAGGCGTTGCGGGTCTCTCATGGTCCCTCGGTGCACCACAGCCGATTCCACGGGCGCCACTCCTCCACCTATTATAGCTACGGGGTCGTTGTCTAGGTCCTCCAGCAATTTGCCCAACAATGTTCCTTGCTGCGCTGAGTGGCATTGCGAAAGGCTCGCCTCCCGTGAGCGCCGCTCGTCCGCCTATTATGGCTACGGGGTCGTTGTCTAGGTCCTCCAGCAATTTGGCCCAACAGTGTTCCTTGCTGCGCTGAATGGCATTGCGAAAGACTCGCCTCTCCGATCCTGCGGGCGCCGCTCGTCCGCCTATTATGGCGGAGGAGATCGCTAAAGCGGATCGATGATGAGTACTCCTGCCCAAACTAGGGAAACCGGAACACGAACCGTCAGCATATATGCCGATATGTCCGTTAGACGGCATGGTGAACTGTTTGAGAGGATCCTAGCAAACAGAATCGAGGAAGCCATCGACTAGACGAGGATCCTCTGGGAGCGACAGAACGCTCGACGGTAGATGCTATACGGGTGCTCTAGAAGGTCGCGGCTGTTGCCAACTCGGAACCTCTAAGAAGAAGGTACAATTTCTTAATGGTGACGCTCCACATTAGCAACGCATTCAACACACTGCAATGGCCCCGCATCCTGCAGGGAGAGGTTCTAGTCCCGGAGTACCACCTCCGGATGGTAAGGAGCTTCCTTCGCTGCAGATGGCTGCAATACGGGGATAGTACCGATGCAGGCTCTTTTTCGTTTCAAGCCACAGCGGAGGTTCCGCAAGGGTCGGTCTTGGGGCCACTTCTGTGGAACGTCACGTACGACGCAGTCCTTCGCCCCGATCTAGTGGCGGGCACCCAAGTCGTAGGGTTTACAGACGACCTGGTAATCCTGGCCGCGGATATCTGTCCGGAAGAAAGCCTGCGCAAGGCCAGCAGAATAGCCGAGATGGTGGCAGAGTGCCTGGAGGGTGTGGGACTTGGCACTAGCAACCGCGAAAACCTAGGCAACATGGCCGTAGATTCGGGAAAGGAAACCTCCAAGCCCCCTATCGATCCTGGGGGTGTGTGCCGAGATAGGTTGCCAACTGATTTACCTGGGGGGTGGTGATGAATTGGAACCGGAATCACAGCCACCACGTCCAAAGGGCTGTAGAGGGCGCAGCCCGATCTATGCGAGCGGTTCAGGCTACTATCGGGCTACGCGGGCCGTACGACAGATTGACGTAGACTTCTAGCAGGGCTAGCCACGTTAAAGCTCCTCTACGGAGCCTCCGCGTGGCCAGAGGCAATGGACGTGTCAAGGAACCGCGACAGAGTGCGGTCGTCGCTGCGACAGTATAGGGCATGCCTATCGCACCGTAGTGACGGACGCGACGGAGGTCATCGCGTCCTCCAGCCCTGGAGTCCTGCTCATACGGGAGAGATCTTCTGGGAAAAGGGCTAGTGGCGCGGGGAAGCAGGGAGCTAAAAGAAGCTACGAAGAGAACCATGGCGGCCTGGCAGGAACAATGGGCAGCTGGTGAAAAGTACGCCTGGACCAGGGCACTGATTCCAGACGTGCGGACCTGGGTTGGAAGGAAACGCGGGTACCTATCACCTCACCCTAGCTACTAACGGTCCAGAGCACTAAACCCAGACGTGCGGCACTTTGTTGGAAAGAAACAATGTTTCAGGCACTTCCTGCATCGCATCGGCAAGGAGGCATCCCTCGTCTGTGACCACTGCGACATCGGAGCAGTCGACAATACCAGACACGCCTTACTGGAGTGCAGGGAGTGGGAGCCACAGCGGGACGCTCTCAGAAGGGCCGCCTTAGGAGAGGACATCACCCCCGAGTTTCTGGCACGGACAATCCTGGAAGACCGCAGCATGTGGGAGGCCGTCCAGACATTCACCATAGTGGCACTCCGAGACAAGGAGAGCCACGCAAGGTAGGTTCTGGAACGAAGAAGACGAACGTGACCAAGGAGGGCCAGATAAAGTGGGTCATGGAGCGGAGGGGTAGGAAGCGGGGTAAGCAAAACTTAGTAAAAAATCCTGCGACCTTCTCCTCTCGCACTACCACTACCCCCGGAAAATGTTACGTCTTCACGGTTTAATTGTATGGAGTCAAGGAATGGACATTGAAAGCACCCTTCATGAACAAACTCGAAGCATTTGAAATATGGTTATATCGCAGGATGTTGAGAATCCCGTGGACGGATAAAGTAACAAATACAGAGGTACTCAAGCTAATGGACAAAGATACAGAACTACTCACGACGGTCAAATGCAGGAAAGCAGGATATTTCGAGCACATCTTCCGAAATGACAAATATCAACTACTGCTAATAATCAGGGAAGGGAAAATAGAAAGAATCGGAAGAAAGCGGGTCTTCTGGTTACAAAACCTTCGACAATAGTTTGGAATCAAGGATGCTCCGGCATTAATACGACTCGCACAAAATTGGGACGAGTTCAAATATATGGTCGCCAACCTCCTCTGAAGAGAAGGCACTGGAAGGAGAAGAGGGAAGCTAAGGTACGTGAAATGGAAGGAGGTGCAATTGATACAGCAGTTGGATAGTGTGATGTTGGCTGCAATGATAAGGAAGAAGAGAGGTAGTATCTGGCTAGTTTGATGTAAGGTGTTTTGAAAGAAGGAGGCAATATGGTAGTCGTGAGTTGGAGAGGGCTAATCTGTCGAACAGAGATTATGAGTGTGAGCGAAAAGAAAAGTGGAGATGTATCAGAATGTAGAACTCCTTTAGCCTCTTAAAGGAGTATGTGTCGGAGAAAGGGATGCGGGAAGAGAAGAGAAAAGGTAAAATAAACATAGCTCGGACAGAGATGGGGTGGAGTTACAAAGAGATGGCGGGGACTGAGGCGTCCGTGATAGATGGTAGGACGTGGGGAGATCTCTTCGGATGAGCTGAAAGTGATGCTGTAAAATAAACATAGCTCTGACAGAGATGGGGTGGAGTTACAAAGAGATGGCGGGGACTGATGCGTCCGAGATAGATGGTAGGACGTGACGAGATCTCTTGGGATGAGCTGAAAGTGACACTGGGTCAGTTAAAATTGGAAAAGTCGGCGGGAAAACAAGCGTTTAAGACAATAGGTTGCTAATGGAGACAAGGCAGACACTGCTATATGCTATATAGAACATAAATTGAGTTGCAAAAATATGTATGCACAAGAATAATGTTGCACGTATTCCGTAGTCTAGGTGAGAATGTCTATAGTCCTTCGGTAATTATGAACAAAAAATAATAAATTTAATTTCACGATTAGCGAGGGACTATGCACATTCTCACCTAGACTACGGAATACGTTGCAAAAATACGTATACAAAAGAATAATGTTTTTACGTATTCCGTAGTCTAGGTGAGAATGTCCTTCGGTAATTATGAACAAAAAATAATAAATTTAATTTCACGATTAGGGAGGGACTATGGGCATTCTCACCTAGACTACAGAATACGTGCAACATTATTCTTTTGCATACGTATTTTTGCAACTCAATTTATGTTCTAGTTAAAGAAAACGGTGCGCATTACTTATACGCAATTTCGCCTATGCTATTACATGTGCATCAGAAATTGCCTAAATTTAAAAACGCCAACCTTAAGCTGTTTTCGTTTATCACTAGTTGCTGTTCCGGGCGTATTGTCTCTTGTTCTATTTGTCGCTCCCTATGCGCACAATTCTACATCGTTCCTTACAACCGGTGCACGACCGCATAACTACAGAGCGATAGAGCACGCCACGGGGCGGTTAAACGAAAGCACCTTTGATATTTCGTGTTGTATATATGTATTACATGCAACCCAAAATACAAGGCACAATAATGAGTGATCAATCTTGCTATCAGTAGTCGCGATGGAATCTTTACATGCAACCCAAAATACAAGGCACACTAATGAGTGATTAATCTTACTATCAGTAGTGGCGATGGAATCTATTACATGCAGATATACAAATAGCGGTCTCTGTAAGAATTCTTGCAAACATACAATAGAGGGCGATAGTAGCAACTAATATGCGCTCTGTACTACTATAGTGTCTATGATGGTCACCAACTATTACATATTTAGTGGCGCAGAGAATAGTTAGATGGCGCTCACGATACTACTTTCATACAATGCCTTAGAAACGAATCTGCGAGTTAAACAGATTGCATTATGTCCGGCTTCTAGAAATTGCGGTAATATATTCGCAATTCAAGGGTAGCCATATTAATTTTTGAGGGAAATCTGTGGGTGGAAATTCCAAGTTAATCAACAGCGACAGATTGTGACATTCATTAACTGTGCAAATATTTCAATATAATTAAGTGAAAGTTGTTCAATAGTTGGTTAACTTTCTGCGCGATGATATAAATTTATTATGATGATTATGATTAACAAGGACAATAAAGTACATAGAGGAAAGGCAATTATAATGGCGAGGACATATAATTAGGATGGCAGAGACAGTACCAACCAAAAGAATATGGAGAACAAAAATCAAAAACAAGAAAAAAGAAAGACCAAGAAAACATTGGGATGAAGCTATATTGGAACTATTAGAAAGGAAAGAAAAAAACTGGAAGGAAGCAAAAGAACTGGCAATAAATAGAAGAGAATGGAAAAAATGTATAAAAGAATAGAGGAAAATTCAAACCTTTACACCACACTGTGGTAGAAAAGGCCAGCGGATATATATATATATATATATATATATATATATATATATTATATATATATATATATATATATATATATATATATAATGATGATTATTACGTATTAAGTCGTACAATCAATTAATATATAAATCTTTATTGCGAATACTTTAATAATAATAATAAGAAAATACAAAAAACGAATGGAAAGCACTGTATATGTATATAAACTATCACAAAAGTCAACAGCGATTAAAAATCTGAATGGGGGAGAGTATACAAAATGATTAAAAACATGTACAGAATATGGGATTTGGTTCATCTATCACATTTAGTTATATAATAATAGTAATTATGGGATGAAAGGGATTTACAAATTGAGTGTGCAAAGCAACTGCTGCCCAGTTGCAGTAATCAGCTTTTTGATCTGATTCGCATGCATGGTTTCCTTGCATAGCGTTATATACGGCTCATAATCCTGAATTTCATTCAAAATATCAACATTCGACTCAGTGCGGTTGTCATCCACATAGTTATCGGTTGAGTAGTTCATATACTGAGGGAACACCATTACCAAGTGTTCTAGGTTCATTGTTGTAGCGACATGACCTAAAATCTCTACAAAAAAATTTATAGTGAACAAAATGTTCGCAAATGTTACGGTCAATCGCGTTTTGAGTATGTAAAAATGACAGGATAAATTTTTTCAGATTATTGATACGTGGAGGGCATAGCAGCACTGTAAAACGCTGGATTTACAAACAGCAGGACGAGAGATGGGGTCGCGTTAGCATCTGCTTACGTTTATCGTTATTAGCCGCCCAACGTTACGTTCTAGGACGAGTTGCAGAACAAGAATTGAACACGCACTCATCACCCAAATATAAATAGGGGGTGTGGTAAAATTATGCATTCCAGAAGCTACGTAACATCGAAAAGATGACACAAGTCCGGAGTAGCTTAGAGAAATAAACGAAAGCAGATGTAGTAAGAACATATGCGCTCTACGGTGCTTAAGCCGTTGGACCCGTCGATAACGTAGCACTTGCGTACACACACAAAAAAACAGAAGTAAAAATCATGCCAAAGAATCCTAGTAGTAGTAATTGATGCAGCCAGCCACCCATTCCCTCGAAAATTAACTCAGAAACCGCTCGTTCGAGTGAAAACTTGAAAAATACTTGAATAATTTTAGGAAGTCATGGCTTAATTGAATCTTCAAAGTATCTATTTTATATATTCAAACCGATATTATATGAAAATATATGTTTTATAGTAGTAAATTACATGACAAATTAATTAATTTTTTATCGAACAAAAACACGCTTTTTATTCTCTCAATAAAATACTTAATTTTGAAAATATTTTAAGAAGACGCGGCTTTAATTAAAGCGTAATTAATGTAGATTATTTATGTAGTAACAATTTTTTAAATATTTTTTCCGTATAGTAGTAAATGTCGTAATACACCAACTACAATACAAAAAATGACCAAAGTCTAATTTTGGTTACAACTACTTTAATTGTGCAGTTTTTTTCGGAAGTAATATATCAAAATGAAGCTTAAATACTATAGTTTGTGATTATGTTAATGAAAATAATCAAACTTTTTTTCTTGATGTAGTATTTCTGCGGCATTCAAGCAATTGCAATAATATATATATATATATATATATATATATATATATATATATATATATATATATATATATATATCGGAAGAAATTGATGAATTTCTTTCGATTAACCAGATGATTGATGCAGCCAGCCACCCATTCACTAGATAATTAACTCAAAAACCGCTCGTTGGAGTGAAAACTTGAAAAATACTTGAGTAATTTTAGGAAGTCATGGCTTAATTGAATCTTTAAAGTATCTATTTTATATATTCAAACCGATATTATATGAAACTATATGTTTTATAGTAGTAAATTACATTACAAATTAATTCATTTTTTATCGAATAAAAACACGCTTTTTATTCTCTAAATAAAATACTTAATTTTGAAAATATTATAAGCGTAATTAATGTAGATTATTTATGTAGTAACAATTTTTTAAATATTTTTTTCGTATAGTAGTAAATGTCGTAATACACCAACTACAATACAAAAAATGACCAAAGTCTAATTTTGGTTACAACTACTTTAATTGTGCAGTTTTTTTCGGAAGTAATATATCAAAATGAAGCTTAAATACTATAGTTTGTGATTATGTTAATGAAAATAATCAAACTTTTTTTTCTTGATATAGTATTTGTGCGGCATTCAAGCAATTGCAATATATATATATATATATATATATATATCGGAAGAAATTGATGAATTTCTTTCGATTACCAGATGATTGATGCAGCCAGCACCCATTCCCTCGAAAATTAACTCAGAAACCGCTCGTTCGAGTGAAAACTTGAAAAATATTTGAGTAATTTTAGGAAGCCATGGCTTAATTGAATCTTTAAAGTATCTATTTTATATATTCAAACAGATATTAAATGAAACTATATGTTTTATAGTAGTAAATTACATTAAAAATTAATTCATTTTTTATCGAATAAAAACACGCTTCTTATTCTCTCAATAAAATACTTAATTTTGATAATATTTTAAGAAGACGCGGCTTTAATTAAAGCGTAATTAATGTAGATTATTTATGTAGTAACAATTTTTTAAATATTTTTTCCGTATAGTAGTAAATGTCGTAATACACCAACTACAATACAAAAAATGACCAAAGTCTAATTTTGGTTACAACTACTTTAATTGTGCAGTTTTTTTCGGAAGTAATATATCAAAATGAAGCTTAAATACTATAGTTTGTGATTATGTTAATGAAAATAATCAAACTATTTTTCTTGATGTAGTATTTGTGCGGCATTCAAGCAATTGCAATATATATATATATATCGGAAGAAATTGATCAATTTCTTTCGATTAACCGGATGATTGATGCAGCCTGCCACCCATTCACTCGAGAATTAACTCAAAAACCGCTTATTCGAGTGAAAACTTGAAAGATACTTGAGTAATTTTAGGAAGTCATGGCTTAATTGAATCTTTAAAGTATCTATTTTATATATTCAAACAGATATTAAATGAAACTATATGTTTTATAGTAGTAAATTACATTAAAAATTAATTCATTTTTTATCGAATAAAAACACGCTTTTTATTCTCTCAATAAAATACTTAATTTTGAAAATATTTTAAGAAGACGCGGTTTTAATTAAAGCGTAATTAATGTAGATTATTTATGTAGTAACAATTTTTTAAATATTTTTTCCGTATAGTAGTAAATGTCGTAATACACCAACTACAATACAAAAAATGACCAAAGTCTAATTTTGGTTACAACTACTTTAATTCTGCAGTTATTTTCGGAAGTAATATATCAAAATGAAGCTTAAATACTATAGTTTGTGATTATAGTAATGAAAATAATCAAACTATTTTTCTTGATGTAGTATTTGAGCGGCATTCAAGCAATTGCAATATATATATATATATATATATATATATATATATATATATATATATATATATATATATATATATATATATATATATATATATATATATATATATCGGAAGAAATTGATCAATTTCTTTCGATTGACCAGATGATTGATGCAGCCAGCCACCCATTCACTCGATAATTAACTCAGAAACCGCTCGTTCGAGAGAAAACTTGAAAAATATTTGAGTAATTTTAGGAAGTCATGGCTTAATTTAATCTTTAAAGTATCTATTTTATTTATTAAAACCGATATTATATGAAACTATATGTTTTATAGTAGTAAATTACATTACAAATTAATTAATTTTTTATCGAAAAAAAATACGCTTTTTATTCTCTCAATAAAATACTTAATTTTGAAAATATTTTAAGAAGACGCGGCTTTAATTAAAGCGTAATTAATGTAGATTATTTATGTAGTAACAATTTTTTAAATATTTTTTCCGTATAGTAGTAAATGTCGCAATACACCAACTACAATACAAAAAATGACCAAAGTCTAATTTTGGTTACAACTACTTTAATTGTGCAGTTTTTTCGGAAGTAATATATCAAAATGAAGCTTAAATACTATAGTTTGTGATTATGTTAATGAAAATATTCAAACTTTTTTTCTTGATGTAGTATTTGTGCGGTATTCAAGCAATTGTGGGTTTGCGTTTGCAATGTACAATATAAAAATCACATGGATTAATGTTAATATATATATATATATATATATATATATATATATATATACATATTTATATATATATATATATATATATATATATACACATAAATATATATCGGAAGGAAGAAATTGATCAATTTCTTTCGATTAACCAGATGATTGATGCAGCCAGCCACCCATTCACTCGATAATTAACTCAAAAACCGCTCGTTCGAGTGACAAGTAATTTTAGGAAGTCATGGCTTAATTGAATCTTTAAAGTATCTATTTTATATATTCAAACCGATATTATATGAAACTATATGTTTTATAGTAGTAAATTACATGACAAATTAATTCATTTTTTATCGAATAAAAACACGCTTTTTATTCTCTCAATAAAATACTTAATTTTGAAATTATTTTAAGAAGACGCGGCTTTAATTAAAGCGTATTTAATCTAGATTATTTATGTAGCAATAATGTTTTTAATATTTTTTCCGTATAGTAGTAAATGTCGTAATACACCAACTACAATACAAAAAATGACCAAAGTCTAATTTTGGTTACAACTACTTTAATTGTGCAGTTTTTTCGGAAGTAAAATATCAAAATGAAGCTTAAATACTAGTTTGTGTAATGTTAATGAAAATAATCAAACTTTTTTTCTTGATGTAGTATTTGTGCGGTATTCAAGCAAATTGCGGGTTTGCGTTTGCAATGTACAATAGAAAAATCACATGGATTAATGTTTGTAATTACTAGATCTTTTATGGGACAATCTTAAGAAGTATTATGTCAAAATGAAGCTTAATTACACTACTTTGTGATAATGTTAATAAAAATGTTACTACTTTTTAGCTAAAGTGGTATTTCGTCGATATTCAAGCAACCGTTTCAAAAGTAACTTGATGCTATTTTTGGTGTAGTAGGTTTAATTTTCGAGAAATCTTATATATATATATATATATATATATATATATATATATATATATATATATATATATATATATATATATATCGGAAGAAATTGATCAATTTCTTTCGATTAACCAGATGATTGATGCAGCCAGCCACCCATTCACTCGATAATTAACTCAAGAACAGCTCGTTAGAGTGAAAACTTGAAAAATACTTGAGTAATTTTAGGAAGTCATGGCTTAATTGAATCTTTAAAGTATCTATTTTATATATTCAAACAGATATTATATGAAACTATATGTTTTATAGTAGTAAATTACATTACAAATTAATTATTTTTGTATTGAACAAAAACACGCTTTTTATTCTCTCAATAAAATACTTCATTTCGAAAATATTTTAAGAATACGCGGCTTTAATTAAAGCGTAATTAATGTAGATTATTTATGTAGTAACAATTTTTTAAATATTTTTTCCGTATAGTAGTAAATGTCGTAATACACCAACTACAATACAAAAAATGACCAAAGAATAATTTTGGTTACAACTACTTTAATTGAGCAGTTTTTTCGGAAGTAATATATCAAAATGAAGCTTAAATACTATAGTTTGTGATTATGTTAATGAAAATAATCAAACTTTTTTTCTTGATGTAGTATTTGTGCGGCATTCAAGCAATTGCAATATATATATATATATATATATATATATATATATATATATATATATAATCGGAAGAAATTGATCAATTTCTTTCGATTAACCAGATGATTGATGCAGCCAGCCACCCATTCACTCGATAATTAACTCAAAAACCGCTCGTTCGAGTGACAACTTGAAAAATACTTGAGTAATTTTAGGAAGTCATGGCTTAATTGAATCTTTAAAGTATCTATTTTATATATTCAAACCGATATTATATGAAACTATATGTTTTATAGTAGTAAATTACATGACAAATTAATTCATTTTTTATCGAATAAAAACACGCTTTTTATTCTCTCAATAAAATACTTAATTTTGAAATTATTTTAAGAAGACGCGGCTTTAATTAAAGCGTATTTAATCTAGATTATTTATGTAGCAATAATGTTTTTAATATTTTTTCCGTATAGTAGTAAATGTCGTAATACACCAACTACAATACAAAAAATGACCAAAGTCTAATTTTGGTTACAACTACTTTAATTGTGCAGTTTTTTCGGAAGTAATATATCAAAATGAAGCTTAAATACTATAGTTTGTGATTATGTTAATGAAAATATTCAAACTTTTTTTCTTGATGTAGTATTTGTGCGGTATGCAAGCAATTGTGGGTTTGCGTTTGCAATGTACAATATAAAAATCACATGGATTAATGTTTGTAATTACTAGATCTTTTATGGGACAATCTTAAGAAGTTTTATGTCAAAATGAAGCTTAATTACACTACTTTGTGATAATGTTAATAAACATGTTACTACTTTTTAGCTAAAGTGGTATTTCATCGATATTCAAGCAACCGTTTCAAAAGTAACTTGTTGCTATTTTTGGTGTAGTAGGTTTAATTTTCGAGAAATCTTAAATATATAAAATAGATACTTTAAAGATTCAATTAAGCCATGACTTCCTAAAATTACTCAAGTATTTTTCAAGTTTTCACTCCAACGAGCGGTTTTTGAGTTAATTATCTAGTGAATGGGTGGCTGGCTGCATCAATCATCTAGTTAATCGAAAGAAATTGATCAATTTTTTCCGATATATATATATATATATATATATATATATATATATCGGAAAAAATTGATCAATTTCTTTCGATTAACCAATTGATTGATGCAGCCAGCCACCCATTCACTAGATAATTAACTCAAAAACCGCTCGTTGGAGTGAAAACTTGAAAAATACTTGAGTAATTTTAGGAAGTCATGGCTTAATTGAATCTTTAAAGTATCTATTTTATATATTCAAACCGATATTATATGAAACTATATGTTTTATAGTAGTAAATTACATGACAAATTAATTAATTTTTTATCGAATAAAAACACGCTTTTTATTCTCTCAATACAATACTTAATTTTTAAAATATTCTAAGAAGACGCGGCTTTAATTAAAGCGTAATTAATGTAGATTATTTATGTAGTAACAATTTTTTAAATATTTTTTCTGTATAGTAGTAAATGTCGTAATACACCAACTACAATAAAAAAAATGACCAAAGTATAATTTTGGTTACAATTACTTTAATTGAGCAGTTGTTTTCGGAAGTAATATATCAAAATGAAGCTTAAATACTATAGTTTGTGATTATGTTATTGAAAATAATCAAACTTTTTTTCTTGATGTAGTATTTGTGCGGTATTCAAGCAATTGCGGGTTTACGTTTGCAATGTACAATAGAAAAATCACATGGATGTAATTTTTTTGTAATTACTAGATCTTTTATGGGATAATCTTAAGAAGTAATATGTCAAAATGAAGCTTAATTACACTACTTTGTGATAATGATAATAAAAATGTTACTACTTTTTAGCTAAAGTGGTATTTCGTCGATAATCAAGCAACCGTTTAAAAAAAAACTTGTTGCTATTTTTGGTGTAGTAGGTTTAATTTTCGAGAAATCTTAAATATATATATATATATATATATATATATATATATATATATATATATATATATATATATATATATATATTTAAGATTTCTCGAAAATTAAACCTACTACACCAAAAATAACAAGTTTTTTTTTTAAACGGTTGCTTGAATATCGAAGAAATACCACTTTAGCTAAAAAGGAGTAACATTTTTATTAACATTATCACAAAATAGTGTAATTAAGCTTCATTTTGACATATTACTTCTTATGGTTATCCCATAAAAAATCTAGTAATTACAAAAAAAATTACATCCATGTGATTTTTCTATTGTACATTGCAAACGTAAACCCGCAATTGCTTGAATACCGCACAAATACTACATCAAGAAAAAAGGTTTCATTATTTTCATTAACATAATCACAAACTATAGTATTTAAGCTTCATTTTGATATATTACTTCCGAAAAAAACTGCTCAATTAAAGTAGTTGTAACCAAAATTATACTTTGGTCATTTTTTTATTGTAGTTGGTGTATTACGACATTTACTACTATACGGAAAAAATATTTAAAAAATTATTACTACATAAATAATCTACATTAATTACGCTTTAATTAAAGCCGCGTCTTCTTAAAATATTTTCATAATTAAGTATTTTATTCAGAGAATAGAAAGCGTATTTTTGGTCGATAAAAAATTAATTAATTTGTAATGTAATTTACTACTATAAAACATATAGTTTCATATAATATCTGTTTGAATATATAAAATAGATACTTTAAAGATTCAATTAAGCCATGACTTCCTAAAATTACTCAAGTATTTTTCAAGTTTTCACTCGAACGAGCTGTTTTTCAGTTAATTATCGAGTGAATGGGTGGCTGGCTGCATTAATCGTCCGGTTAATCGAAAGAAATTAATCAATTTCTTCCGATTAACCGGATGATTGATGCAGCCATATATATATATATATATATATATATATATATATATATATATATATATATATATATATATATATATATATATATATATAAAACCTCTGAAAAACTGTGAAAGGTGATTTGCGAAAATTCGATCCCCGCGGGGATCGAACTCAGGCTCCCCAATGCTCAGTACGAGACGGTCGACGCCTCTAACCACTCGGCCACTGAACTGGGTTTATGATAATATTAATTAATATACTACAACTTTTTTTCTTAAAGTAGAAATTGAACGAAATTAGTACAGCTGAAGTACAGCTACAACGCGAGTATGACTTGCATTACAATTTTTGGAAGTGCTAGTTAATTTATTGAGCTATTTTAAAAAGTAATAAATCAAAATCATGCTTAATTACTCTACTTTATGATAATCTGAATTAAACCGTTACAACTTTTTTCTTAAAGTAGTATTTTGACTATAATCAAACAACTATTACAAAATCAACTTCAGTTGGTATTTTATGGTGTAGTGCGTTTAATTATTGAGTAAACCTAGGAAATAGTATATCAAAAATCAGGCTTAATTATTCTAGTTTATGATAATATTACTGAATACATTACAACTTTTTTTCATAAAGTAGAATTTAGACGAAATTCAAACAATTGATATCTATAGTTATAGTTTTTTCTTAAAGTAGTATTTTGACAATAATCAAACAACTACTACAAAATCAACTTCAGTTGGTATTTTTAGTTATAGTTTTTTTTTCTTAAAGTAGTATTTTGACTATAATCAAACAACTATTACAAAATCAATTTCTTTTGGTATTTTTTTGGTATAGTGGGTTTAATTATTGAGTAAACCTAGGAAATAGTATATCAAAAATCAGGCTTAATTATTCTAGTTTATGATAATATTACTGAATACATTACAACTTTTTTTCATAAAGTAGAATTTAGACGAAATTGATATTTATAGTTAAAACGCCAATATGACTTGAGTTACAATTTTTGCAATTGCTACCTTATTTAGGTCGAAAAACGGGCAACCTGTATATTATAATAATTAATTAGTCTCTAGAGTGTGTTACCTTTTAGCAGCTTCCGGTAGTAGTAGCAAGCGCGTAATTGGTCTTCGTTTTGTGACATGCGCAGTATGCGACGCTGTACTGTTGCTATGAGGAATTTCCATTCGTCAGGTTTCGTAAAACGATCCTAGGTTGAAAACAAAAATGCACCCTACTGTATAAGTGTGTAACAATCACTCTTATGTGTATAAGAAGTGATTGTTATGTACTTGTTTTAAGTTTTTACGATAAACATATATACAGAATTACAACAAAAAAAGTTGAGCACTAAACTAAATCGGAATGAACACAACTTTAATGTATAGAAAAATATTGGATTGTTAAGGCGTCTACTTTGTGATAATTCATTTTAAAGGATAAATAAAACGATTTTTTACTTTGTTTTTTATCACACTTCAGTTACACTGTATAGAAAAAGTTTTTTTTTACTTCATTGGTTTTATGGTTAACATATCAAAAATTGTAACGAAAAAACGTTTTCATCAGCAAGATTTACCCTGATGCGCGATGGTATTACTCGATGGGATATCTCGGCAAGAGGCGGCCGGTCTCACAGAATATTGTTGCTCTAAATGCAAATCTTAACTTTTCATTCTTCAAGAACGATCTTTAAATGCTATTGTTTGCATTTAAAGATCGTTCTTGAAGAATGAAAAGCTCAGATTAGTATCTAGAAAAAAAACCCGCCCAAACAATATTTCGGCTGGCTCCAGCCGATGTACCCACCGAGCATACGAGATAGTGCCTATCTTAGTGGGGCGACGACACACACACAACCCAAATTTTAAAAAATCTCCATTTCGCGAGTGTGGCTGGGGGGCGGTAGCTCCGCCCGACGATCTTGGTTGGCTACGAGATAGCAGAGAAAAAAGCACACATATACACACACGCGCGCGCGCAAGAGCGCGCGCACGCAGAGACAGTAAAGTAGCGATGGCCACCCGACAAAGTGTAATGTAGAAATGGAGAGAACATAAAAGGCATCACCAGTCTCGCGATACCAGGGTCTGGTCGGTAAGATGGCTCCTCGCACCCGACCACGAAACGCCACACAAACAGCACGCACCTACAACAAGGGGCAGCGAGAAGACCACCGATCCTGGAAGCGTGAGTGGACTACAGGCTACTGGCCTGAAATTGACAACCCGGAACTGAGATAACAGTCTCCCCAAGAGCCCAAACGACCATCGCACTAGACCACGGAAGGATTTCAATGTTTTCCCTGAAAACAAAATCAGTGGACATGGATACAAACATGAATCGTTTACAGTACCTCAGCACCGGTCGGTGATTGCATCGCAGTCTCTGCCCCCGGATCGTCATCGGACTACCACCAGAAAAGAATCATGCACGGAACATGCGCCTGTAGAAAACACTACCAACCCCTTTAGGAATATCACACCCAGGACCCCAGCAAACAGCAGGCCAGTACAAGAATAACAAATCGGAACCCCCTAAAAAACAGTAGAGAGTCAATACTAGAATGGATAATGATGCATGCCGGAAAATCATACACGGACCAAGAAAGTTACAAAACTCAAACAACCAAGAGGAAAGCTACCTCGCCGCTAAAAAGAAGTGACCGGAAAGCAGACCAAACAGCGGCAAACAAGGAGAGGTCGATAAAGCATTATAAATATAAAATCATCCACAGACAGACACCGAGGGCGAAGTTGAGGAAGAGGACGCCTACAAACAGCTGACTGATGCTAGGGACATAATCCTAAGTTAACCGATACTGCAGTGGCGACAAAGAACACTACAAGATAAGCCAAACTAGATACGGCGGCCGTTCGAAAGCTACGAGCGTCTCGTTGGGAAACCATTAGAACTCCTCTAAACGTCGAAGTCAAAGGTCTCAGACAACAATTCCCTGAAGACGGATAAAGCGCAGTAGAACAAGGAAATGAAGACACTGAAGCTGCAAAAGAGTGACATGCAGGTCCGGCTGAACCAAACATGCCCAACGACACAAACCCCACAAACAGCAAAGGGAGTGGATGCAAGGGAAGAGACCGTAACGAGGATACGGGGCTCATTCGATAAGCAGGCAACTGATGCGTTCATTGCCGAACACTGAGTGGTAGAAACCTTCCAGAAGCTGGTCGTGGTGAAGGAGGAAGAAGGTAAACTAACTCCGAACAGTGACTTGGTTACACTAAAGGGCCATTCACAATAAGCGTGGTAGTGGTAATGTAGCGGCAAGCAAAATATTTTACACATATGTAACAATTTTTACAGCATCGCGCAGTGTGGCAGAACATGGGTAATTACCTCTACCTTAATTACCCCATTATGAACGTATGAATTTTCATACAGGTACAAAACATTGCTTACCACTTCGTTACCACTGTGACATGCAGGTGCGGATGAACCAACCGGCCACTTAAACATGTTCAACGACCAAAATCGCCTACAGCAAAGGGAGTGGAGACGATGGAAGAGGCCGTAGCGAGGATCGATGAGGACGCCATCTTCGAGGCAGCAGCCCTGATAATGGCCACACAGTCCGGAAGAAACTTCCAGAAAGTGGTCATGGTAGAGGTGAAGAAAGGTAAACCCCTTGTCATTGGCGTGGAGTGCAGAGATAAGCAGCCGGATAAGAAAAACCGGACGTGACCACATGAGATTCTAGAGTCACTTTTATCTTTAATCTTCCGACCTCTCTTGGTAAAACTCTTCAGCGAGTCTGGCTCTTTCCGACCCCGACCTTATTAGGCATCGAGGGCTAAGGGTCACTTATCCGTTTCATTCACACACAAATTAAAAATAAATTTAAATTAGTAATCCAGCTCAATGGCCAAGTGGTTAGAGGCGTCGTACATCTCGTATGAAGCATTGGGAAGCCTGAGTTCGAACACCATCGTTTTCGCGAATCACCATTCACACTTTTTTTAGAGATTTTCTGTGAAGTACCTTATCTTTGGGTGATTAAACTCCTCCGACCTTCTCTCTTGACCAGCCGAAATGCTTCACGGTTAATAGCCCTACAGCCCTAAACATGGTATTTTTTTTAAATATATTTTTCTCAATTCTCCATTTTGCGGGTCTGGTTGAGTCGTTAACTCCTCATAACCTACCCGAGGTACCTCGCCGAGTCGAAACTACCATCGCAAGGCGGTGAATAGTCCGCCGATCTGGATGGGGCAACAAGACCGCGACGTAGCGATGACCATCCTACAAAGAGCAAGCAAAAAGTGAAGAGACGATAAAAGGCATCACCAGTAGTGAAACCAGGACTACAATCCGGCCTGGTCGGGACGGTGGCTCTTCGAAACCACGGCCGTCGTGTGGTACCTGCATGCAGGGAGAAGACCACCGATCCTGGCGGCGTGAGTGGACTACTGGTCTGCCCTTGAAAACTGGGAACTAAGACAAGAGTCCACCCAAGAGCCTAAACTTGTAAAAAATAGAAGGATAATAGAGGCAACTGCTACAAGAAAAGCTACGACAACGAGCATCGCACAGAACCAATGAAGGACCTAAATGTTTTATCATAAAGAGCTTCGCAAGACCAATGAAGCGAAGCCAAAACCACAAAGAAGAAGAGGAAACTTTCTAGTCCTCCTGAAGAAGTTCCACGGCGCGATGTCGATATATCAAACGGCTACGACAGTCTCCTAATATAGGATGACACTGTAACCATGCATGACGAAAGCGGACTCGATTACATCTCCGCACCTGCCCCGTCCCAGCCCGACCAACAGTCACCCCAGCCCACCAAAAATCGAAACAAGAGCAACAACACTAAATACCCAACGAAAGACTCCAGAACCACTTCCGCTCCGACAACCGAGCAAAATCCACCTCCGGTCGTCTTAAGGACGCCACACGACTGGATCCACATCTCTAACCAGCTTGCAGCAATCCGAATCAACTGGCAGAAGGCAGTCTCCACGAGACTTGGCATAAGCATTCACACACCCATAATCAATGACTATAGGAAACTTGTCAAGTATTTCTTAAACAACAACATATCCCATCACACCTTCTGCCTAAAAAGCGATAAGCTCCTACAAGTAGTAATGAGAGGCATAGACACTTCCATCAGTTCCGAAGAAATCGCCGAGGACCTCAAAGCGCAAGGTTAGCCTGCTTTTCACGTATCCAGGATGTACGGAAAAAACGGAGCGATGCCGCTGGCAGTAATAAAAATCGACAGAGTAATATAAATCGATTTACAACCTGGGACTTTGCTGCAATCTATCGATAACAATGGAGCCAAGAAGACGTAACAAACCGACACCCAGTGCCACCGGTGTCAAGTTTTTGGACACACGCAAGCGTACTGCAACACTGAATTCAAATGCCTCAAGTGCGGCAACAACCATTCAACCCACACGCGCACAAAACCTAGCACCACTCCCGCAACCTGCGCTAACTGCAGAGGAAACCATCCGGCCAGCTACAAGTTTCCCTAACAATCCCCGAAACCTCCCCAAACTCCCAGTAACAAACGAACTCCGCTCATGGGCCAATGCAGTAGGAAGCAGCAGCATACTTACGAACCAACCACAACACTTCAACAAAAGCAAAGAAAACATGAACACCCCCAAAGACAACACTTCAAACGAAAGATGAATTAGCAACCATCATAGACGACCTAATCATTCAATTCTTGGCGAAGAAACCTTCCATGGACGAAAAAATAAACTTTCTCAATAGAACCGACAGCATCATCAACAAATATAACGCAAAATGAACACAAGGAAAAGACAAAGAAAAATGCATCACACACAGCAATCCAACCATCGCCAACACCACCGAAAAACGTACCAACGAATCCGGAAATTACTGCTGGAGGAACATACGCCTTGAAAACACCCACCAAACCAAACAACAAAGAGGGCCCAAAAAGCAAATAATCAACAAGAACTCAAACCGCAACAATACAAGATATGAGTAAATAACCGTCTGATCTCAATAAAAGCCAGATAACAGGTGTGTGTGAATTCATCCTCAGTAGCTGAGCTACACTGATGAGATATAATAAGATTGAAATCTATATGTAGATTGCTAAGAGGTGGATTCACACTTATATATGATACCTATGTAACAATTCAGGCAGCACATGGGTAATTACATTTACCTTAATTATCCTAAAGCATTATAGCCCCATTATGAACGTATGAATTTTCATAGACATGAAAAACATTGCTTACCGCTTCGTTACCACCACCGAGCTTATTGTGAATAGCCCTTAATTAAGTGCCAGCGGTCAGGAGAGAAAAACAGGACGCAAGGTCTCTGAACTCTTGAGACCGAACCTGAAAGAGGGTGGAGTGGCCCCAATATATCACAGTACGAAGGTGCGTAGATGTGCAAGCCTAGGTGAAAATACCGAGCGGCTCACGCACTATATAAAGCAGTAAGTACAAGGAATGAGGAAAACCACCCACGACGGCGCCTGACGCATCAGGCCAATTATAAAGGCAAACGGGACAAAGTCAGTACTAGTGGAGGTGCCAGCCTTGAACGCAAAGAAAATTTTAGAACATCAGTTTGCAGGCTCGCCGATCTAAGAAGTCCTCAAAGGCCTGGAGGAGAAGCGCTCCATGGAAAAACTATAGGCTGCGGCCTCCACCACTGCGACTACCAAGCAGTCGAAGACTAGGAAGTAAGAAACCATTCTCGTAAAACCGACAGAGGAACAGATTATTTATTAGTTCGGAGGGTCCGGGAAACCGACAACGGAGGCAACTACGTCGCCCCGTTGGAGAAAGCCATTAACGGCCACATCCGGATTAGAGTCAGGGCAGCTGCATCAAAGTAGATGTACTTTACGGAGCCATCATCATTGACACAGCGCCGGGAGCAGAAGCTCTAAGAAAACTAGACGTCCTGAAAATAAAGGCAGAAGTCGAGGTAGGCATCAGGGCAGCGAAACCAAAGTAGACGCATTACAGGGGCAAGGACTGTCGACAAAAGGACACCGCATCGCATAATGAAAGGAAATCATTTGTCGTCCTCGAAAATCATTGCAATCGGGCCAGATCGGATTTGTATATTTGGCAGCGCGACACGATAGGGTGGGGAATTCGCGGCAAATTTAAATCTGCTGTAGTGTTTGCAAGAGCAGTATAAAGTCTTTGGGTAGGGTGATACATGTCATATTCTTACGTAGTATATTACAAAATTAGACAAAGTAAAAGCAATAGTGTTTAATTTTATACTGCTCTTGCATACTACCAACACTACAGCAGATTTAAATTTGTCGCTAATTCTCCACCCAATCGTGTCGCGCTGCCAAATATACAAATCCGAGATGGCCCGATCGCAATGATATTTAAATTTACCGCCAAATATCGTAGCCACATCACAGTTCGATGACGACAAATGATTTCTTTCGCCATGCGATGCGGTGTCCTCTTGTATACAGTCCTTGATAGCGGCCACCTCCGGATTAGAGTAAGACGCAGCGGCGTAGATGCAGTATGCGGTGCCATCACTGACAAATCGCCGGGAGCAGAAGCTCTTAGAGGACTAGACGCCCTGACAATGAAGGCAGAAGTTGAGGCAGCCATCAAGGCAGCGACAACAAACTAGGAGCAGTACATGGGAACCCTATTGGCCAAAACCGACGTCGCCCTGTTATCCAGCAAGAGGGTATTCATCCAGAACGGAACGACATTCCGGCTAATTGTACAAAATTTCACGCTCTTCGGATTACTTGGGTCTATCGCACCATCTCCACAAGACCTGATGGTCGAGGAGATGACCGCGACATACCTTGCAATGAAAGGAGGGACAGAACCCAAGGCTGTCAGGGACGAAGCGAGGAAAAGTAACATGGAAAAGTGGCAAAGAAGGAAGGAGACAACCCCCAACGAAACATGAATATGGAAGATCACAAGCTCCCCCCTACAACCGGGACCATGGATGACCCGAGCGCACGGTGGATCGCCCAACTCGTCAGACTGAACCTGGAAAAGGGTGGAGTAGCCACAAAATGTTGAGCTGCGGAGATGCGTAGCCGAAGATGAAAAAAACTGAAGGTTTCATTGTGATAATCAGTTCCGGGCGGGGAGCTAAGAGCAAAGGTTTAGGGTTTAGTGGGTATTCATTGTACTGAATGTACAAGGTGAGTGCCACACTACCCGGCAAGAACCGCCGGGTGTGCGTTAATGCATTCCCCCTACAGCAAAAAAGATGAAAAAACCGAGCGGTTCAAGCTGCACTGCATAGTATCTGACATTACCAGTAAGGACAAGATGAGAAAGGCACCTATGACGGTGCCCGACGCTTAAAAAAAATATGGAGACAAGACAGTACTAGACGAGGCGCCAAGACTCACCCCGAATGCAAAGAAAATTTTAGAACATCAGTTTGCAGGTTAGTCTATCCAAGTAGCCCGCAAGTACTTGGAGGAGGAGGAACATACGAGGACCAGTAAAGAGTAGGGGAACCCATTGGCCAACCCCAATTCGCTGGAGGCGAACACCGGCCACGCAGCACAGGTGCTGGAGACGACACAAAAAGTTGCCAGGACAGAAGCAGACCGGCAGGACATAAAAGAATTAGAATAAGGGTAGCGACATCAAAGTAGACGCACTATGCGGGGCTAACACTGACAAAGCACCAGAATCAGAAGCTTTTTGAAGACTAGACGTCCGGACAATGAAGGCAGAAGTCGGGAAAGCCATGAAGGCAGCGACAACAAACTAGGAGCAGTACAGGGGAATTGTATTGGCCACAACCGAAGTCGCCCTGCTCTCCATCGAAAGGACAGGCGCCTAGGACGCCACCACATTCCGGTTACTTGGATAAGATTTCGCCCTTGCCAGAACAATCCGATAGCTGGGTTATCCCCCAGCTATCGGATTGTTCTGGCAAGCGTGAAATCTTAGCTGGAGCCAGCCACGCAGCATAGATCACCTATGCTGGAGGTCACATGCAAAGCCCTAACCAGGCTGCTTCCTATTATTGGAGGCCCGAGTGTGAAGAGTAGGTTACTGGCGACGTGACAAATGGTAGTGACAGATAACAAGTATGGGTAATATTGATAGGATAGATGAGTGACAAATGGCAGTTGTCAGATGACCGTGATAGATTAAAATCATGGATGATATTGACAGATGGTAATAATAACAAATAACAGATGCCAGAGGCTGCTAATGATGACAGTGACCTATGACAATGGCAGAAAACAGTAACAGGTGGTAGTGACAAACAACAAGAATGGATGATATTGACAGAGGATAGATGAGTGACAGATGATAGTGACATATACCAAAGATGGATGCTATTTACAAATGGTAATAGCAACAGATAGCAGCAACATGATATAAAATATAAAATGATAATAATAGGTAATAATTAATAAATACAAAAAACGATGACAGTGACAAGTGGCAGTTACAGATAACAAGGATGGATGAGTGATAATAATGACAGATGGTAATAGTAGCAGATAACCATAGACAACAGATAACATGTAACATATGACAGGGTCAAATATAAAATGATAATAACGTTGACAGTGACAGAGGACGATAACTGTGACAGACGACAATGTCTATGACAAATAACAATGACAGGCGATAGTAACACGTGGTAGTGACAGACATATAACATAGATGGATAATATTGACAGATGACACATAATCGATAACAATAATATAGGACAGGGTCAATTAAAAATGGTAATTGGAGGTAATAACTGTGACATATGATGATATCAGTGATAGTCACCACTGGCAATGACAGATAACAGTGACGGCAGATGGCAGCGACAGATGAGACGGCAGATGAAAGGGACGCTTAACAATGTTGAATATTGACAGCTGATAAATGAGATGACAGTGATTGATGACAATGAAAAGTAAGATGACAATGACAGTGTCAGATTACATTGACAGATAACAATAGCAGATAACAGTGATAGATAATAGTGACAGATAACAGCAGCATATGACGTGCTTAATTCTAAAATAATAATAACAGGTGTTAAATCAATATGTTCTTCATTAGATGACGATATGTTGGATCTTATTAATTTAGCCAATATGCAAATTTCAAGAAGGAACTTCTGGGTGCATCCTATATGGTTAGAGAAATGGAGAACTGGAAGAGCATTCAACGTAATGCAAGAGCTAAACTTGTACTCAGATCGTAAAAATCTAAACTAATTAAACAAAGAAAGCAGAGAAGCAAGAAGTAGGCAAAGAAAATTAACAACTGAATGGTTTGATAGTGGCGCGCCACTTCGATAAGCCACGAGTGGTGTCGGAGTGGTGTGGTGGTGTCGTGGCGTGGCGTGCCATCCCTCCGCCACGCCATGTCAGTGTACATTTGGCCATAAGTCCCAGTCCCACGCTAGTGCCATACGCCATTCGTGTGTGAATTGGGCCTAACTCTGAGTTATCTGACCGTGAGTACATTTGCGACAAGATTTCGGGAACTTGGACCATTCCATCCCTAATCGATTGTATCTCTGTGACTCGCGGTAACTCTTAAGTGCTATGTTGAGCACCGAGTTGTCTCCGGTATCCCAAAAGTACGAGCTGTATATCGAACACTTCAATCATCTGCCATTAAAGCCATCGCCCCGCAACTTCTTCGGCAGTATTTTTTTATTTTTAAAAGGAAAAAAAACAGCAGCAACCACAATAAAGAGCAAAACTTAAAATACTTGAACGAAATTATGCTCAAAATGAAAACAATGATTTAACAGGAACAGAAAAATTCGAACTTAAATGTAAATCCTTGTCTTAGCCCCTTTGTTACTTAAAACCTTTGTGATCTTGAATGTGACTTTTTTAGAAAACTCATTAACGATAATACTAAAAATTATAAGTGACCGTTGTTCTAGTCACTTATAATTTTTAGTATCAGTATTCAGATGGCCATCTTTGTCAATATTTGGCTTTATAAAAAGACAAGATAAGTAAAACCTGGAGTACGCCACTTTTTTAAAACTCAATATATATTCCATGTAATTTTAAAACGTGAAAAATAAAATGCTCACCTTTCCATACTGCAGCACGCATTGCGGACAGGACTCAGTAAGAAACAGCACCCCATCATTCACAGTCATAATAGCAGCTTGCAACGCCAAGTGTCCTCGTAAATTCTCATTAAGCGTGAGGAACGTGTTCACCTCCAGTATGACTTGATTGGGCACCGTTTGGCTGCAGAGGAGCGCCTGCAACTTTTTCAAAACCAAATCCGCCTCCTCGTTTTTGGGGACGCGGGACCTGGCTTCCTCGTTCACGTTAGCTTTAGAATGAAACGGCGGCATTTTGTTTAAATACTCATGCCGCATTTGCGCGAATAGAAACGTTTCTGTTGGTTTCTGTGCCTTGCGGTCACCGAAATTTGTGCGATTCACAACGTTGTATTTGAACTTTTCTGGTTGTTGGTCACATTCGCTAGGATTTTGATCATTGCTACAAGTTTTAATAATAAATAATAATTTAATATATATATATATATATATATATATATATATATATATATATATATATAAACTCGGGAACGATTTTCCGAAGTATCAAGTCCTTACTTATCTGCACATACAGTTACAAATTATAACAAATGCTAACTACTTCATAATCGCAGTACGCGAAACAAAATTCATAAAAATTGACGGTGATGAGAGAAATACTTTACTCACATTTTACTATTATCCTCCAACTCACACTCTCCATTCTTGGCATCTTTCACCTGCAGCAGTTGCAACTGTGATAAATACGACCGCACGAGTAGCTTGAATGCATCATGCGTGGGCCGATCGTAGACAATTTTCCCCAGCTCATGTTGCTCGTACTTTTGAAAATAATGTTTAAAATGCAACTCGAGCGTTTTCTGTAGCACCAGACTACCCTGATTAGCGTCGTTGCCTATGCTTGAAGGAAGGTACTCCAGAAAAATCTACCACAAACAATATATTAGTATCTGTCGCAAGGCGCAATCACACACAATTTTACCTTTAAAAGTTTGCCAAGGGTTATGACCTTCCGGTTATTAACGAATATTAGAAATAGTTCCGCTAGTAAATCCGGTTGTAAGGTCATTAGTTTTATAGCGAGCTCCGAGAATGACAGACAGCCCTTTTTGGAGCCGATTGCTTCAAACAGTAGTTCCCAATTTTCCAATAAAACTGCGTGAAGCTTTTCACGACTAATTTCGGATAGCAACTCATTTGATCTTCTCGTGTTTCCTCGTAGTATGTACAATGTGATTAGTGCAAGAAGTTTTTCAGTGTTATTTGTTTCATCACTAAAAATGTTGTTAATTCATATGTGCAATTGAGGCATTGAGGACAAAGTAATATATATATATATATATATATATATATATATATATATACATATATATATATATATATATATATATATATACATATATATATATATATATATATATATATATATATATATATAATTTCATTCAGATTCGAATTTCTTGATACATTTTCAGTTAGAAACATACTTCAGCTTAAATGTATCATACTTTATTGAAGCAATATACACTTGTTTTTAATAAACATGTTGTTTCCCTGAAAGGACTGCGAGTTAAATAGCTATAACTCTAAAATTTGACACGCGGTTTAAAATGTTCGTTCAGATTCGAATTTTTTGATACATTTTCAATAAGAAACATACTTCAGCTTAAATGTATCATACTTTATTGAAGCAATATACACTTGTTTTTAATAAACATGTTGTTTTCCTGAAATGACTGCGAGTTAAATAGCTATAACTCTAAAATTTGACACGCGATTTAAAAATCTCATTCAGATGCGAATTACTTGATACATTTTCAATCAGAAACATACTTCAGCTTAAATGTATCATACTTTATTGAAGCAATATGCACTTGTTTTTAATAAACATGTTGTTTCCCTGAAAGGACTGCGAGTTAAATAGCTATAACTCTAAAATTTGACAAGCGGTTTAAAAAATTCATTCAGATTCGAATTTCTTGATACATTTTCAATTAGACACATACTTCAACTTAAATGTATCTAACTTTATTGAAGCAATATACACTTGTTTTTAATAAACATGTTGTTTCCCTGAAAGGACTGCGAGTTAAATAGCTATAACTCTAAAATTTGACACGCGGTTTAAAATGTTCGTTCAGATTCGAATTTTTTGATACATTTTCAATAAGAAACATACTTCAGCTTAAATGTATCATACTTTATTGAAGCAATATACACTTGTTTTTAATAAACATGTTGTTTTCCTGAAAGGACTGCGAGTTAAATAGCTATAACTCTAAAATTTGACACGCGGTTTAAAAATTTCATTCAGATTCGAATATCTTGATACATGTTCAATTAGAGACATACTTCAGCTTAAATGTATCTTACTTTATTGAAGCAATATACACTTGTTTTTAATAAACATGTTGTTTCCCTGAAGGACTGCGAGTTAAATAGCTATAACTCTAAAATTTGACACGCGGTTTATAAATTTCATTCAGATTAGAATTTCTTGATACATTTTCAATTAGAAACATACTTCAGCTTAAATGTATCATACTTTATTGAAGTAATATACACTTGTTTTTAATAAACAAGTTGTTTCCCTGAAAGGACTGCGAGTTAAATAGCTATAACACTAAAATTTGACACGCGGTTTAAAAATTTCATTCAGATTGGAATTTTTTGAAACATTTTCAATCAGAAACATACTTCAGCTTAAATGTATCATACTTTATTGAAGCAATATACACTTGTTTTTAATAAACATGTTGTTTTCCTGAAAGGACTGCGAGTTAAATAGCTATAACTCTAAAATTTGACACGCGGTTTAAAAATTTCATTCACATTCGAATTACTTGATACATTTTCAATCAGAAACATACTTCAGCTTAAATTTATCATACTTTATTGAAGCAATATACACTTGTTTTTAACAAACATGCTGTTTCCCTGAAAAGACTGCGAGTTAAATAGCTATAACTCTAAAATTTGACACGCGGTTTAAAAATTTCATTCAGATTCGAATTTATTGATACATTTTCAATCAGAAACATACTTCAGCTTATATGTATCATACTTTATTGAAGCAATATACACTTGTTTTTAATAAACATGTTGTTTTCCTGAAAGGACTGCGAGTTAAATAGCTATAACACTAAAATTTGACACGCGGTTTAAAAATTTCATTCAGATTCGAATTTCTTGATACATTTTCAATCAGAAACATACTTCAGTTTAAATGTATCATACTTTATTGAAGCAATATAGACTTGTTTTTAATATACATGTTGTTTCCCTGAAAGGACTGCGAGTTAAATAGCTATAACTCTAAAATTTGACACGCGATTTAAAAATCTCATTCAGATTCGAATTACTTGATACATTTTCAATCAGAAACATACTTCAGCTTAAACGTATCATACTTTATTGAAGCAATATATACTTGTTTTTAACAAACATGCTGTTTCCCTGAAAAGACTGCGAGTTAAATAGCTATAACTCTAAAATTTGACACGCGATTTAAAAATCTCATTCAGATTCGAATTACTTGATACATTTTCAATCAGAAACATACTTCAGCTTAAATGTATCATACTTTATTGAAGCAATATATACTTGTTTTTAATAAACATGTTGTTTCCCTGAAATGACTGCGAGTTAAATATCTATAACTCTAAAATTTGACACGCGGTTTAAAAATTTCATTCAGATTCGAATTTCTTGATACATTTTCAATCAGAAACATACTTCAGTTTAAATGTATCATACTTTATTGAAGCAATATACACTTGTTTTTAATAAACATGTTGTTTTCCTGAAAGGACTGCGAGTTAAATAGCTATAACTCTAAAATTTGACACGCGATTTAAAAATCTCATTCAGATGCGAATTACTTGATACATTTTCAATCAGAAACATATTTCAGCTTAAATGTATCATACTTTATTGAAGCAATATACACTTGTTTTTAATAAACATGTTGTTTCCCTGAAATGACTGCGAGTTAAATAGCTATAACTCTAGAATTTGACACGCGGTTTAAAAATTTCATTTAGATTCGAATTTCTTGACACATTTTCAATCAGAAACATACTTCAGCTTAAATGTATCATACTTTATTGAAGCAATATACACTTGTTTTTAATAAATATGTTGCTTTCCTGAAAGGACTGCGAGTTAAATTGCTACAACTCTAAAATTTGACACGCGGTTTAAAAATTTCATTTAGATTCGAATTTCTTGATACATTTTCAATCAGAAACATACTTCAGTTTAAATCTATCATACTTTATTGAAGCAATATACACTTGTTTTTAATAAACATGTTGTTTCCCTGAAAAGACTGCGAGTTAAATAGCTATAACTCTAAAATTTGACACGCGGTTTAAAAATTTCATTCAGATTCGAATTACTTGATACATTTTCAATCAGAAACATATTTCAGCTTAAATGTATCATACTTTATTGAAGCAATATACACTTGTTTTTAATAAACATCTTGTTTTCCTGAAAGGACTGCGAGTTAAATAGCTATAACTCTAAAATTTGACACGCGGTTTAAAAATTTCATTCAGATTAGAATTTCTTGATATATTTTCAATCAGAAATATACTTCAGCTTAAATGTATCATACTTATGTCATGAATAAACATGTCAGAGCGTCATCCTGTTGGCCACAATGCCCCAGGATAAGTGATTTTTTGCCCCAGCAATAGTTAGAGAAAGTGAAACAAATATTAAACTAAATTTCTTATTAAATTTGATGGTCAGGCAACTCAATGCCTCAATTAATGTCCAAGAATGTGAATTAGAACATTCGAATTGTAGTTTTTATTTATTAGAAAACGAACAGCTCTATGCAGGTACAGAATCATAATCAAAAGCATCAATAATCCTTCTTACCTTATAGTTCCATTATTTAATATATTAATTAATTTATCAGTGCTGTACTCTCTCAGAATGCTGACTTTAAGTATTAAATTGGGTAGCTCGTTGAAGTTGTAGCGTTCGAACAAATCAAGCACAGCTTCAGCAAAGTTCTGTTTCGAGCACGATGCTACGATGTCCGCCGATTTGGCATCAAACAAAACCTTTTTTAGGTAATAAATCAATCCTTTGATGTGCTACAATATGATAATTATAATATGTTTTTTACGTTGTATTAATTAAGGTATGCAACCTTGTTATTAGATTGCTCCTGTATTTTACGAACTCTACGTATTACGTCGTTGGGAAGCACGCCGGCCATTTTGTAGTACGGTACTGATAGTTTGAAGTCCTGTTCGTGTGTGCTCCTAAACAGGAAAATGTGTGGCATAATGATCTTCATCCAAGCATTGGATATACATGTTTAAATATCCACAGTATCTCATTTTGAAGACAAACTCAATAATTTTAAATCACAATCATTACTCGAAAATATTTGAAATAGATCCACAACAAATAGTCGCCACGACTCTTGCTCTTTTAGAGAAGTTTCTGATACATTTGTGCCCTTCAAATTTACTAATAGCATAAAATGTATTCCTTCAACCTAGGAATTGTGGGTGCCTTCCGCGGCCGGTTCGGAGGCCAGGCGGGCCTCCGCCGGTAGGGCACAACAGCGGGAGGAGTTGCATCCCTACGCAACATCAAGGAGACGAGAGACTCTAACGTTGACATCTCCACCATCGCTAGGACGGCCCCCACATTGGTCACTAAGCCAGAAGAAGCTAGCGCACACCCCAGCTAGAAGTAGTGTAGAACGCCCTCTGCAGGGTCTGCACACTAGCCAGGGAACGCGAGATCACTAGGATCGTTTTAGCCTGGTCGGGATCCCGCGAGGGGAGATGGGCCACGGTTAAGAAAACCGCGGAGTTCGCCGCTTCGTGAGTCCAGCTGAGGATGGTAAGACAGGGCCGCTACACCTCCGGTAGTCGAAGGACGCAGTCAACCCAGCAGACACCTTCCCCGGTTAAAGAATTAGAGTGATGTAGCTGGGCTAGGGTTGTCAGAAGATCTGGCCCAAAAATAAAAGGGAAGGCAAGGCCATCAACAGACTCACAGACGAGCGGGCAACTCCGAAAATTAAAACCAAGGGCTACTAAATCTAGACCCAGGGCTACACCAGCCAGGATTAACACCCCGTTCATGGACTTAGAAAGGCCATTAGAGAAAAGCTGGCGGGAAACTGCCTGAACAAGGCGATCGCCAGGGTATACTCTGAGGATTCAACATGGCGGGTCGCCCTAGATGAAGGGGGAACAATCTGGACGGGGGAAGAGCGTGGCGACAAAGCTGGTGGTCAGATCCGAGAAGTTTGTGACAGCCCAGATAGGGGACACGGCCCTGCTATGTGTGTATGTGTCGCCACATAGTAACCAGGTGAAAATGGACCGGAGATTGGCTGGGCTGAAACGCGTACTGCACAACACCAAGGGACGGCGCATCATCATAGGAGGTGACTTTAATACCAAGAGGTACACATCTACCAGGTCGGGAAGACGCGCGTGGCGGGGAGAAGCAAGTTAAGGCGCCACAAGCAGCGGAGGGCGGTGGTGTAGTACTCAGCCCACAGAGAGAGCAGGAGTGGAGTTATAGTGGTTCAGGCGGAAAGGACGCTGAAGACCTATAGTAGGTCCTTCTTTCGAGCTATGGGAGGACTCAAGAAAGTTCCTCTATTTGGTATGCCAGCCAAATAGAGGAGCTGGTCCAATAAAAATCACTAATGAAATAGGGCGGATGTGGACTAACTAACGGCCAGACCCACGATACTTAACGAGTGCGTCCGCGAGCTGAGGGCACGGGCATTAGGTGACTGAGACGATATGACCAGGGTTCAATGGCATAGTCTAAGCGAGGAGAAAGGCAATGAACATAGGGCGGCGGAAGCCATCGGGGGCATCATCGAGGAGAGCGGAACATATGAGCAGGTACGCGATCTATGGTACGAGAAGTGGCCGGATGTTACATACCAGGTAACACGCCAATATTGGGAGCGGACAGACCGGAGCATGGACGCGGTACGCCTGACAGGGTCGTACTTTAGAGCACCGACTTTGAACAGGTCCTCGAAGGGAGCACCACACGACGACTTCCCCGAGCAGGGTGTATCCCTATGAAAACTAGGCAACCGGAAGATAATAACCCGAACGTCTAATTCTAAAGGAGCGGCGACAGTCGGAGAGAACATACTTCAGCATGGTAGACACCGGGAGTCAGTTGACCTTCCTGGACTCAGGGAGCTGACTGCGCTGGAATGCAAGTCCCAGATCATGGTGGAGGCCCCTGGGATCAAGCTGGAGACGTTACCTAAGATCGTAGAGTACCAATTTGCCCGAACGATCATCCACCCGGTTGGGGAGCAGTGCGTGGCGGGGAGAACTAGCGTAGCGGAGGGCGGTAGAGTAAACCGCATCCCACAGAGATCAGGAGTGAGGCCATTAGTGATTCTGGCGGAAAGGACGACGAACTCCTACTGACGGTCCCTTTTACGAGCTATGGTAGGACTCAAGAAAGCAGACTGCACAGAGATACAAGTACCAGATCATGTATACATCGTACAGTACCACTTTTCCCGAGGAGAAGCCAAAGAAGGTGCTACAGGCGGAACACATGGCGGTAGAGTAGACCGCAGCCCATAGAGAAACCAGGAGTGAGGTCATAGTGGTTCATGCGGAAATGACGCTGAATTCCTGTAGAAGGTCCCTCTTTCGACCTATGGGAGTACTCAAGAAAGCTGACTGCACAGGGAAACAAGTCCCATATCATGGTGGAGGCCCCTGGGATGAAGCTGGAGAGGTTATGTAATATCGTGGAGTACCATTTTGCAGAGGGTGGATGTGTACACCCGGTTAAAGCATTGCGTGGCGGGGAGAAGAAGCTAGAGAAGGTGCCAAATGCACAGCGGAGGACGGTAGAGTAGACCGCGGCCCGCAAAGAGACCAGGAGTGACTGTAAATAGATCCGGGCAGCGGTCCACTTCAAGCGTAAACGCGTGGCAACGCGCTCAAGTGCTTCAAGCGGCTACAGAGACAGATCTCAAAGCCGCATGCTTGCAGTTGACGAGGACCCCGTGTCTACACTGTTAGTAACCTGCTGCCGGCTTACGGGGATCCCCAAGCAGTCACTGTACCAACTACAACTGAGCTGGCGAAGCTAATCACTGACACGAAGTTGGTGCATGTGGGACTTGTCCACTGCCGGGCCTCGATCCGGAAAATGACCACGAGATCACGTGGTCTGTCCATCGGTGCTGGAAGACAGACCACTGTATAGGCAAGTATACACGGCCGGACCTGTTAAAGGACTGCCGACGATGTGGGGAGACGAGGCATTGCGCAAGCAAGGATACCGCCAACCGCGCCCTTGACCCTGCATGCCCGGGGGGTTTAGAGACCGCTTAAGGGAAACTAACATGGATGGCCCAATCCTAACTGTGCCCCACTGTAGGTAGGGAGGGAGCCTATGACGTCGTCCTGGATAGCGATCCGAATGAGATCACATTGAAGGGATTACACTGTGATCCTAGATGTCAACCTATTCGCCGAGAGCATTGTAGGTAGGGGGAGGAATGGAGACAGAGTCATAGTGAGCACTAGTACCTATAGTACGCGATTACAGCCGTGAGTGGTGCCTCGTCTAGGGGTGGGAGATTGTGTATTTGACGTGTCGCGCCTCAATAAAAGCCTGGTACTGGATAAAATGGGGAGCGGCCTAGCGGAGGGTTAAGCGACTTATTCCAGCGAGCATGTCACGCCAAGGTATCATGCCAGGGCGAGGGGAAGGGCACTAAAAAAGGCGTATACTGGTGGACGGATGAGATCGCCACATTATGTGTGTCGTCCAGGAGCCAATACACAAGGGTGAGCAGGACTCTAGACTGAAAGGGGTACCGCATGGCCAAAAAGGCCTAAGGTCAACTATATAAAGGTTGAAGCGCGACAAATAGGACGAATCCATCGAAGGAGACGTGTAGGGCCAGGGTTACAAAATTTCCATGAGGCATCTCAAAACAAGGACCAGAGATTCAGAACGGGGCGCGCCTGGTGCACCGAAGGCAGGAAAGCCTATGGCGGAGGGGCGCCTACCGGCCGTTATGCATGTTGGCCACGCTGGGAAAACTCCTCGAGTATCTAATCTTGGGGAGGATACCTATTGTGGTAGAGAGATCGGAAGGATTGTCTGACTACCAGTACGGCTTCAGAACGAGGAGGTCCACGGTGTCAGCGGTAGTATAGGTGCTCCAAATAGCAAGAGGAAGAGTTTCATGGCATTACTTACTACAAATTACGGACGAGGCCAATAAAGGCCTAATGATGATACTAAGGTCCAAGCGCAAGCAAATGCGAAGAAAACATCCTAGACTACGTCGAAGTAGACGCGCGGGGCCAGGGTTAGAAAATTGTCATGAGGCCATGAGCAAGGCCCAGAGATCTAGAGGGGGGGGGGGGGCGTGGTGCTACTGCCGAAGGCGGAAAGCCGATGACAGCCCCTCCACCTGCCCTCTAATCTGGAGGATAACCGTAATGGTGGAAGAATTGTCGGATTACCAGCATGGCTTCTGACCGAGAAGGTCCACGGTGTCAGCGGTTATTCAAATAGAGCAAGGCAAACAAGGGAGAGCACATGGAGAAGGAAGATGACTGGCGGCATTAATTACTATAGATACCCGCGTTCTAGGCCCATAAGATGGCCGTGGGGAGGACCAAACGGGGGCGGTTCAAGTACGAGCGGCTATAAGAGTGTCCCGCTGGCCTTATAGCTATAGGGTCACGTCAAGAGAGGTATTGTTCGTGGTGGTCAGTGTTGTCCCTATCGAGCTTCAAGTCTGTACAGGGGGTGAACTAGCGAGCTAACAGATGTTAACAGGGCGGAGGAGGGAACCGATTCCCAAAGCCTATCGCAGCAGACGCGATGGGAAGGTTGGACCGAACGAGCAGCATAAACCCGGAGGCTGATCCCAGACGCCGAGGCATGGACATGCAGAAAGCACGGAATCTCACCTAGGTCCTCATGGGATATAGCTGCATACCTCCAGCGCATGACCGGGTAGGGCCTGGTGGCGCACATGCTAGAAACGCCAGAGAAATGATACGCGGTCGCCAACTTTGCCAAAGCGGTCATTGGCGCCAAGCACCAGCCAGCGATCGGAGGGTAAACACGATCTGCTCTGACCGCAATGACACCGCAGACGATGGTGCCCCTAATGTTGGAGGACGATGGTAAATGAGAAGCGGTCGCCCACTACATCAGAGTGATAATCAGCCGGAAGGAAGAGGTGGAGAACGGAGACAAAGACAAGTCTGAAGTAATGCGAGAGCAGTCTCGAGCCCGGGAGTGGAAAGAGACGACTGTTTTACTGTTAGATTGGCTTTAGATGAGCTGGAATTCAGCAGTACCCAGAAGAGCATACCAGCAAAGCCTTCGGGCACCTATAACATTTCCTCCCTTATGCCAAAAAAAAATGTATTTTTTCTTCAAAATAAAAAGCTTGATACGTCGATGTAGTGCAGCGGTTAGCAGCCCCGCATTACGCACGGGTGGCCCGGGATCTAATCCTTGCCCCCAAGTCGGTACTATTTGTCGTTGGGATACAATTAACGACGGGTATGATTTTCTGAAGGTGCAAGTCCTAATACTTAAATACAAATATAACACCCGATAGCCGATAAGGTCAGTTATAGAATCGTAACAAATACAGTGTTTACTACTAAAAAGCTTGATGTGAATCATAATAGCACCGTAAACAATCTACTCTTCAATACTCACATAATAAAATGATCAGCCAGCAGTGCACAAGACGTCCGATACACCTCATAAACATCCTCCGCATTACTCCGCTTCGGTCTTAACAAAGTAACATTGCTCTCCACCATAGCCCACTTGTTTAAAATAAGCACAATGCGCAGAATCATATGCGCTTCGCTAATAAGATGCCTGTACGTAGTCGCGGAGGTAAAGCGGTGCGAGTTAGCAACAATAGAGATATCATTAAAAACCATTCTAGGCGTCGGAAGTTCCAGACTGTACATCGTCCAAAACGAAGCTGTAGAGCTGAAAAGTAGACCGGATTTAATTAATATTTTTATGGGATGAAATGAAGAAACTAATCTCACCTACTGTTGGAACCTACTGAATGGGTGGGGGAAGCTTCGCCGTTTGCTAACAGCACTATGTGGTTGTCTGCTAATAAAATCTGTTCTATTCCTAAAAAGGGCCTTAGGCCTACTAAACAAATTGATTCAGATACCGGAGGACATGCCTACAAAATTAAACTGTTTGAAACATATATAAGTGTGAATCCACCTCTTAGCAATTTACATATCTAGATTTCGATCTTATTAGATAGATAGAGATAGATAGATAGAGAATTCACACAACTAACCCCCTAGGCGGAAAGTTAAACGCCATCTGGCGGCACCACATCAATTACAAACTGTTTGAAGTTTTTATAAAATACTAGATTACAGTTATTAATATTGTATATCTAATCATCTATCATCAAATACAATTTATGGTACTCACCACACTAATATCATCAATGTGTTGCAAATTTTTGCATAATTGGTGACCAACTCGCAGCGTGTACGATTCTAATCCAGCCTCAGTAATGGCATGCAAGAAATAATCTTCCATTACTAGTTTATATACAGGGGCCGTGAATGGATATACACTGATACAGTTGTCAATTTTTAATGATATATCTATAGAAATATATAAAATGTTAGAATTAAATAGAACATACGGGCAGGGCCGTAATTAGCTTTTGGGGGCCCTAGGCAAGATTTCATCACTGAGCCCCTAAATTTTATGTTATAAATGAAGCAACTTATTTGTCCAAACTAATAGTTTTAACCAGTAGTGCAACCAGAAAAACAAATTTTTGAGGAAGCTAAGGCCCAATTCTCCTATGTGTGAATTTGGCCTTAGCTCGCGAAGAGGCGAAGGCGCGGTGCCGGCGCGGCGAGAGGCACGACGTTTTCACACCCTCTCTATATAAACATATGGTGCAATGCCCAATTAGGTGAAGAGGCGCGGGCATTTGCCTCGTGCCTCTCGCCGTGCCGGCACCGTGTCTTAGCCTCTTCGCCTGAGACACGGTGGCTGCGAGGCGAGAGGCACAACTCTTCCACGCCGCCACACCGCCTCTATGTAAACATATGGTGCAATGTCAACCCCTTCACTGCATATGAGCATCACAATCGATTGTGCGACGTCGCGCCTCCGCCCGACGGCGTTTATGTGTGAAATGGGCCTAAAATGTTCCTATCTAGGTATGTATTGATTTCTAACGTCAATTTTTAAATTTACGTGTAATTTTCTTGTTTTTTTTTGGACAGTATAGGGCGTGCCTCACCAAACAGTTTTTGAAAGCTTTTTAATATAAATATAGAATTATTTGTATATTTCGGTGGCCTTTCTGTGCCCCCTTAACCCTGGACACGTGCCTCTGCCTAGTTAAGGCTTTGCATAAGAGGATCAGTAGTTCTAATAGGAACCGCTTTCGTTTATCGTTCGGGATCTGTTCCGGTTTGTTCTAAACCAGCTAAGAGCAGCACAGAACAGGTCCCGAACGATAAACGAAAGCGGCTATAGATAGCAAATACATCCTTAAAGGAGGAACTATTTATATTTGTTATTGCTGGCAAGTTACAGATCAATTCTAACCACACCCTTAATAATGATAATAATAATAATAAAAATAAAAGTGATAGTCAAATATAGTAGCTAATGCTTATTTTAAGAAGTGATTAGTGATAGTAAACAAATATATTTACCTTGATCACAAAATTGATATAAGTAACCCTCTTGTTGTGTTGCAATAAGACACACCACACTATGCAAATTACTTCTGAAACCACTTTTCAGGACCTTGTTGCATTCATTCAATTTGCCCTTGGCAGGCATTTCGCCCACATAAAGAGGCTTCAATATCAAACACTTGAACTCTTCCATGACCTGCTTTTGTGTGTTTTCAATCACGATCGGTTTCAGTTTCAGCTGAATCAGGTTCTCTATGTACAAATTTGTGCCACGATTCTAAAAAAACGCAAAAGACACACGAGTTAGATCTAAATATTCAACATCGTATGTATGTATAACATTGTATTTTGTATCACTCATCGTGCGCGTCATTTTAACCAACTGACATAGTTCATTTTGAACAAAAAATGCGCCAGGCTAAAAACAGCCCAAATCAAAATAACTTTTGACCATTGTTGAAGAAAAAGCATCACGCTGTTTTATAAACAGTTTTATCAATAGTGTAAGAGTTAGATCTAATTTCTCAACATTATATTCACATATGACATGTCATTATATATCATTTATATATTTATTCTATAACTGGAATTGCTCATTTTCGAAGAAAAAAGCACGAGGCTGTTTTCAAAACCTTTTGAACAACATTGTCAAGTTTAGATCTAATTTCCCTCCATTATACTCACATATAAAATTACATTTGGTATCATTTTATCATCCAAAATTTTTTTAACCAACTGCCATTGTAAAATATATAGTTGTACAAGTTAGATCTATTGCAATAGTTATTAATAGATTTATACAATATTGGAATCAAGCATGCAAAAGAGATATAACATAAACGCACCTCTATTGGAGAAACTGATTTTATGGCTGCCTTCAATTCTCTATCACAGAAAGTAAATGGACTGTTCTTGTGGATCACGCTGTTGCCTCTAAGTATCGACGGAAGATTAACTGTGATACTCTCTTTGGTGGAATTCAAACTGTCATTGTGCAGCAACTTCTTATAGTCCAGCTTTTCGTCTTCATTGTCTGTATTTTAATAAAAGAAAAATAAAGGAATTAACATATTATTATTTTCGGATCTGTTCTCAAATAAACAAAATCTCCATATTATATAATTTATTATTATTATATTATTAATTTATTATATAAAAAATTGCATAATAGTAAATATATTATTTGCGCATGCGTGAGAACTTGATACGGAATGGATCGAACCCAAAAATTAAATAAATTCCGTTATGAACTAAAATAGATTCACTACCTTATATACTTTATTTTATTATTATTACGATATTACGATATTTATATATTAGTTCATTTATTCATCAATTCATCTATTCATCTATTCATCTATTCATCTATTCATCTATTCATCTATTCATCTATTCATCTATTCATCTATTCATCTATTCATCTATTCATCTATTCATCTATTCATCTATTCATCTATTCATCTATTCATCTATTCATCTATTCATCTATTCATCTATTCATCTATTCATTTATTCATTTATTCATTTATTCATTTATTCATTTATTCATTTATTCATTTATTCATTTATTCATTTATTCATTTATTCATTTATTCATTTATTCATTTATTCATTTATTCATTTATTCATTTATTCATTTATTCATTTATTCATTTATTCATTTATTCATTTATTCATTTATTCATTTATTCATTTATTCATTTATTCATTTATTCATTTATTCATTTATTCATTTATTCATTTATTCATTTATTCATTTATTCATTTATTCATTTATTCATTTATTCATTTATTCATTTATTCATTTATTCATTTATACATTTATACATTTATACATTTATACATTTATACATTTATTCATTTATACATTTATTCATCTATTCATCTATTCATCTATTCATCTATTCATCTATTCATCTATTCATCTATTCATCTATTCATCTATTCATCTATTCATCTATTCATCTATACATCTATACATCTATTCATCTATTCATCTATACATCTATTCATCTATTCATCTATTCATCTATTCATCTATTCATCTATTCATCTATTCATCTATTCATCTATTCATCTATTCATCTATTCATCTATTCATCTATTCATCTATTCATCTATTCATCTATTCATCTATTCATCTATTCATCTATTCATCTATTCATCTATTCATCTATTCATCTATTCATCTATTCATCTATTCATCTATTCATCTATTCATCTATTCATCTATTCATCTATTCATCTATTCATCTATTCATCTATTCATCTATTCATCTATTCATCTATTCATCTATTCATCTATTCATCTATTCATCTATTCATCTATTCATCTATTCATCTATTCCTCTATTCCTCTATTCCTCTATTCCTCTATTCCTCTATTCCTCTATTCATCTATTCCTCTATTCATCTATTCATCTATTCATCTATTCATCTATTCATCTATTCATCTATTCATCTATTCATCTATTCATCTATTCATCTATTCATCTATTCATCTATTCATCTATTCATCTATTCATCTATTCATCTATTCATCTATTCATCTATTCATCTATTCATCTATTCATCTATTCATCTATTCATCTATTCATCTATTCATCTATTCATCTATTCATCTATTCATCTATTCATCTATTCATCTATTCATCTATTCATCTATTCATCTATTCATCTATTCATCTATTCATCTATTCATCTATTCATCTATTCATCTATTCATCTATTCATCTATTCATCTATTCATCTATTCATCTATTCATCTATTCATCTATTCATCTATTCATCTATTCATCTATTCATCTATTCATCTATTCATCTATTCATCTATTCATCTATTCATCTATTCATCTATTCATCTATTCATCTATTCATCTATTCATCTATTCATCTATTCATCTATTCATCTATCCATCTATTCATATTTATTCATTTATTCATATTTATTCATATTTAACCATTTATTCATATTTAACCATTTATTCATATTTATTCATTTATTCCTCATTGATTCCTCATTTATTCGTCACTTATTCGCCACTTATTCGCCACTTATTCGCCACTTATTCGCCACTTATTCGCCACTTATTCACCACTTATTCGCCACTTATTCGCCACTTATTCGCCACTTATTCGCCACTTATTCGCCACTTATTCGCCACTTATTCGCCACTTATTCGCCACTTATTCGCCACTTATTCGCCACTTATTCGCCACTTATTCGCCACTTATTCGCCACTTATTCGCCACTTATTCGCCACTTATTCGCCACTTATTCGCCACTTATTCGCCACTTATTCGCCACTTATTCGCCACTTATTCGCCACTTATTCGCCACTTATTCGCCACTTATTCGCCACTTATTCTTCATTTGTTCTTCATTTGTTCTTCATTTGTTCTTCATTTGTTCTTCATTTGTTCTTCATTTGTTCTTCATTTGTTCTTCATTTGTTCTTCATTTGTTCTTCATTTGTTCTTCATTTGTTCTTCATTTGTTCTTCATTTGTTCTTCATTTGTTCTTCATTTGTTCTTCATTTGTTCTTCATTTGTTCTTCATTTGTTCTTCATTTGTTCTTCATTTATTCTTCATTTATTCTTCATTTATTCTTCATTTATTCTTCATTTATTCTTCATTTATTCTTCATTTATTCTTCATTTATTCTTCATTTATTCTTCATTTATTCTTCATTTATTCTTCATTTATTCTTCATTTATTCTTCATTTATTCTTCATTTATTCTTCATTTATTCTTCATTTATTCTTCATTTATTCTTCATTTATTCTTCATTTATACTTCATTTATTCTTCATTTATTCTTCATTTATTCTTCATTTATTCTTCATTTATTCTTCATTTATTCTTCATTTATTCTTCATTTATTCTTCATTTATTCTTCATTTATTCTTCATTTATTCTTCATTTATTCTTCATTTATTCTTCATTTATTCTTCATTTATTCTTCATTTATTCTTCATTTATTCTTCATTTATTCTTCATTTATTCTTCATTTATTCTTCATTTATTCTTCATTTATTCTTCATTTATTCTTCATTTATTCTTCATTTATTCTTCATTTATTCTTCATTTATTCTTCATTTATTCTTCATTTATTCTTCATTTATTCTTCATTTATTCTTCATTTATTCTTCATTTATTCTTCATTTATTCTTCATTTATTCTTCATTTATTCTTCATTTATTCTTCATTTATTCTTCATTTATTCTTCATTTATTCTTCATTTATTCTTCATTTATTCATTAATTCATTTATTCATTTATTCATTTATTCATTTATTCATTTATTCATTTATTCATTTATTCATTCATTTATTCATTTATTCATTTATTCATTTATTCATTTATTCATTTATTCATTTATTCATTTATTCATTTATTCATTTATTCATTTATTCATTTATTCATTTATTCATTTATTCATTTATTCATTTATTCATTTATTCATTTATTCATTTATTCATTTATTCATTTATTCATTTATTCATTTATTCATTTATTCATTTATTCATTTATTCATTTATTCATTTATTCATTTATTCATTTATTCATTTATTCATTTATTCATTTATTCATTTATTCATTTATTCATTTATTCATTTATTCATTTATTTATTCATTTATTCATTTATTCATTTATTCATTCATTTATTCATTTATTCATTTATTCATTTATTCATTTATTCATTTATTCATTTATTCATTTATTCATTTATTCATTTATTCATTTATTCATTTATTCATTTATTCATTTATTCATTTATTCATTTATTCATTTATTCATTTATTCATTTATTCATTTATTCATTTATTCATTTATTCATTTATTCATTTATTCATTTATTCATTTATTCATTTATTCATTTATTCATTTATTCATTTATTCATTTATTCATTTATTCATTTATTCATTTATTCATTTATTCATTTATTCATTTATTCATTTATTCATTTATTCATTTATTCATTTATTCATTTATTCATTTATTCATTCATTTATTCATTTATTCATTTATTCATTTATTCATTTATTCATTTATTCATTTATTCATTTATTCATTTATTCATTTATTCATTTATTCATTTATTCATTTATTCATTTATTCATTTATTCATTTATTCATTTATTCATTTATTCATTTATTCATTTATTCATTTATTCATTTATTCATTTATTCATTTATTCATTTATTCATTTATTCATTTATTCATTTATTCATTTATTCATTTATTCATTTATTCATTTATTCATTTATTCATTTATTCATTTATTCATTTATTCATTTATTCATTTATCCATTTATTCATTTATTCATTTATTCATTTATTCATTTATTCATTTATTCATTTATTCATTTATTCATTTATTCATTTATTCATTTATTCATTTATTCATTTATTCATTTATTCATTTATTCATTTATTCATTTATTCATTTATTCATTTATTCATTTATTCATTTATTCATTTATTCATTTATTCATTTATTCATTTATTCATTTATTCATTTATTCATTTATTCATTTATTCATTTATTCATTTATTCATTTATTCATTTATTCATTTATTCATTTATTCATTTATTCATTTATTCATTTATTCATTTATTCATTTATTCATTTATTCATTTATTCATTTATTCATTTATTCATTTATTCATTTATTCATTTATTCATTTATTCATTTATTCATTTATTCATTTATTCATTTATTCATTTATTCATTTATTCATTTATTCATTTATTCATTTATTCATTTATTCATTTATTCATTTATTCATTTATTCATTTATGCATTTATTTTCATTTATTCAGAACATGCGATTTATTTTTGCCGATAGACCGCCAGAACGCGAGGTGAATCCGGCACTACCCATGCCTACCACCCAGAATGGGTGGTAACAGGGTATGGGTGTTTTTCGAAGATTCCAACAGCACAAAAAAAGTTTAGCTTCAAGGACTGTATACAAGAGGACGTCGCATCACAAATGTTCCGTCGACCAATCCGGTGCAAGAAATATTCGTTATGCAACGTCCTCTTGTATACAGTCCTTGAAGCTAGCGTAGTTTTCTATGAAGTAACTTTAAAATATATGTCTCATCGAATTGTGATCTTGCAGGGAGTTTTGGCGGTAAATCATTGCGATCGTGCCAGATCGGGCTTGTATATTGGGCAGCACGACACAATCGTATCGTGCTGCCAAATATACATACAATTTAAATTTGCCGCCAATTGCCCACCCAATCGAGTGGGGAATTGGCGGCAAATTTAAATTTGCTGTAGTGTTGGTAGTAGAATCAACACATTCAAAGCAGCAAATGCGCAATGAGTGAACAGCTGCTAGATGTGAACAAAGTTCAACGTTCAAAGTAAAAAAAAAATGCGCGTTGCCCGTCTACAATATGCTTACGAAATTTGCATGTCCTCTGGTATAAGTCATTGGTTATTGCATATTACCAACACTACAGCAGATATAAATATTCCTGCCAGATCACAGTTGGATGACGATAAATGTTTTCCTTCCCCGCATTGGTCGTCTGAACATGCGCGGTTCTCTTGTATACGGGTAGTTTACCCGTTTTGCGGGAAAACTTAAATTCACTCGAATTGTACATAAATAGTATGTTTAATTTAAGTGAATTTAAGTTTTCAACGTTGTTTGTTTGCCTACCATTCGTAATTATCCCGCAGTACATTTGAAAAATGACAACTAGAGGTAAAATTAGGACATATTACAAAATGAGAATAAATTCCATAATGAGGATAAATGCTATAATGAGGATAAATGCCATAACGAGGATAAATGTCTTAATAAGAATAAATGGTATAATGAGGATAAATGCCATAATGAGGATAAACGTCATAATGAAGACATATGCCATAATGAGGTTATATGGCATATTGAGGATAAATGTCATGATGAGGATAAATGTCATGATGAGGATAAATATCATAATGAGGATAAATGTCTTAATGAGGATAAATGCCACAACGAGGATAAATGTCATAATGAGGATAAATGCCACAATGAAAACAAATGGCATAATGGGAAACAGGTGATGAGAGTACAACAAATTTCAAAATAAGGACCAATGACAAAATAAGGACAAATGACAAAATAAAGACAAATAGTAAAAGGAGAAGTGGTAAAAAGAGGACAAATGACAAAATAAGGACAAATAGTAACAGGAGAAGTGGTAAAAAGAGGACAAATGGTACAAGACGGAGACATATTCCGTATAAAGATGATAAATGTGAACATTCGTATTTATCCCGCAAAACATATGTAAAATGAGAACTAGTGGTAAAATAGGACATATTACAAAATGAGAATAAATACCATAATGAGGATAAATACCATAATGAGTATAAATGCCATAATGAGGATAAATGCCATAATGAGGATAAATGTCTTATTGTGGATAAATGTCTTAATGTGGATAAATGGTATAATGAGGATAAATGCCATAATAGGATAAATATCATAATGAGGATAAATGCCATAATGAGGATATATGCCATTTTGAAAATAAATGCCATAAGGATAAATGTCATAATGAGGATAAATTCCATATTGAAGATAAATGCCGTAATGAGGATAAATGCCATATTGAGGATAAATGACACAATGAGGATAAATGCCATAATGAGGATAAATGCCATAATGAGGATAAATGTCATAATGTGGACAAATGCTATAATGAAGATAAATCCCATAATAAGAATACATGCCATATTGAGGATAAAAGCTATAATGAGGATAAATGAAATAATGTATAAATATCATAATGAGGATAAATGTCATAATGAGGATAAATGCCATAATGAGGATAAATGCCATAATGAGGATAAATGCCATAATGAGGACAGATGGCATAATGGGGAATAGGTGATGAGAGTACAATTTTGAAATGGGATGAATGATAAAATAAGGACAAATAGTAAAAGGAGAAGATGTGGTAAAAAGAGGACAAATGACAAAAGACGGACAGATATGTGGTCAATGATGATTAAATGGGAACCAAAATGAGAACAAATGAAAAAATAAGACACATATATAATTTAGTACTAATTTTATAATGTTGACAAATGAAAAATAAGGACAAATGTTAATCTTCTTTAGTAACTTACATTTGAAATTAAGTTCCCCACCAGTGTCATTCGTAGCGTCCTTCTGCGAGCCTGATAACACCTTAAAAAGGTGCATACTGTCCCTATTAAGGCATGCAATGTAGTTCTCACATAGCGCCATTTGTGTGGGCACAAAGCTCAGCTCAATATTGACCTGAAGTTCCTCAAAATCCACAAACTTCAGCTTGGAAATGTCATGTGTTTTCACCTCAAACGTGTAGATAGTAAGCATCTTGTTTGATAAAATCAGAATGTTGCCAGAAACCTGAAGTTAAACCAAATAAACTTAGTTAGTTTATAGAGGTGTAAAGTTTCATTATATTTCTTATTAGAATAAACCAACATTTTGCTACTCCTCGGATAATGAACATTCTAAATATCCCTCTTAGCTTTTCACTCTTTACTCCCCTATCTCTTTTTATACACATATTTATCTCTGTTAACTTTTTCGTCCATTTGAACCTATTTTATCACTCCTGATCATAGTATATATATATTTTATACATGTATCTATATTTTTCCTGTTTTTACGTATTTTTATTGTTTAAAGAAATCACCCATAAATTCCGCGGCGAGGACAGAGAGAAAAAACATCAAATCATATCCACACAACTTCACATGTTTTGTATTTTATATATTTTTATATTTATATAGAATATGTAACTTTGTTGTTTAAATAAATGCATATATATATGCATATATATATATATATATATATATATATATATATATATATATATATATATTAAAAAAGTGTATTTTGTTTGAATTCTCATATTGTATTGACTTCTGTAAACTTCTTCAAGTGATAACACTAATAAACGATTATTATTATTATTATATCTATCCTAAAGACTCTAAAGAAAGCTATTGTAGAGGCTTCAGTAGAGATAAAGGGAGATATACTATGATAAGAAGTGATAAAGTTGGTCTAAGTTATGAAAAAGAGTTAACAAGTTATTGACTTCTACATATGGTAGATATGGTTTAAATAACTTGCCTTCTAAAATATATGATATTATTATTACCTGACAAACTTCTATTGCACTCGGATTCCTTTTGGTTGGTATTTCAATCATTTCAAGACTTCCAAGCTCCGACTGATTGGTTGTGGGCGTCACTCGACCAGCAATGCGTGCCCGCATCGGCTGCACCATCCCGCACTCAGACAGGCCCAAACTAGCACCACTGCTGTTCATTTTAGACTGCTGCAGTGCGGCCACACTATCCCAGTTGATATAAACTCGAACGAAATTCAGCTCGCGATTCTGTCTATTGAATTTCGACTCGAGTGTCGCCACATAATCACCATTTAAGCAATGAAAGATCTGTGCTACTTCATCTACTGTTGGGAATGTGAAGAGCACATCGCCTTCGGCATTTAGGTCTCTCACTTCAATTGAATGGTTGGAGAGTGCTAGTAGGAGTCTGTGGGGTGGAGCTACAGTGCTGGCTGTTGGTTGCTCCACTGTCAGCACTTGCTGGCTTGCAAAGTGGTGTACTGATATTACTCGCACCATTTTTGGTGGTTTAGGATTCGTTTTTTAGTCAATCATACCTGGAAGAAAATATAGTAGTACAGTAAAGTACCAACACACACACACACACAAATAAATGAAAATCTGAGGAGAAATGGTTAAATGAGGACAAATAGTTAAATTACAACAATTGGTTAAATGAGGACAAATAGCACATTTAAAAATTAAGGCTAGTGCTAAAATTACGGGCAAAATAAGAACAAGTGGTAAAAGGAAAACAAGTGGCAAAAGGAGGTCAATGATTAAAAGGTAGGTAAGTAGTACAAGGAGGACAAATGGAAAAATGGAAACTAGTGGCAAAATTAGAACAAATGGCAAACTTATGACAAGAAGTGAAAATAAGACAAAATGAGGACAAATGGTAAAAGAAAGATAAATGGGAAAAGAAGGACAAGTGGCAAAAGAAATTGACATGGCAAAACTGGATAATTGACACCATTAGAACAAATGTTGGCAAAAGAAGGACAATGTGTAAAAAGAAGGCGAGTGATACAAGGAGAACAAATGCCAAAGGAAGACTAGTGGCAAGTGGCAGGAGTAAGACAAAATTAAATAATAATTAAAATACAAAGTACGGAAAAGGTAAAAGAAAGTCAAGTGGCAAAAAAAGGACAAGTGCAAAAGAAGGAAAAGTGGCAAAATGAGGACTAGTGGCAAAAGGAGAACAAATGCTAAAAGAAAATCAAGTAACAAAAGAAGGACAAGTTGCAAAAAGAGGGCACATGGTAAAGAAAAATAAGAAGAACAAAAGGCAAATTGAGGAGTGGTAACAGGAGGATTAGTGGTATCAACGAGGACAAATGGCTATATGAGGACAAGAAGGACAAACGAAAAAAATTAGGATGAATAGTGACATCGTAAAGGACAAGTGGTAACAGGACGACTAGTAGTATCGTTAAAGGGCCAGTGCCAACATTAATGGTAAGATTACAAATTGAGAACAAAAGGTGAAAGTAAAACAAGTGACAAAAAGAAGACACGTGGTAAAAGGAAAGTAAGTCATACAAAGACAACAAATGGAAAAATGAGGACAAATAACTATATCAAGAGAAGTGGTATCACTGAGGACAATTTACTATATGAGGGTAAGTGGTAAAATGAGGGCAAATGACTATACGAGGGCAAGTGGTAAAATGAGGACAAATGACTATATGAGAGCAAGTGGTAAAATGAGAACAAATGATTATGAGGGCAAGTGGTAAAATGAGAACAAATGACTATATGCGGGCAAGTGGTAAAATGAGGACAAATGGCAAATGAGGACACATCCTAGTGTATCATTGCTTTTAAGGATACAGAACAAAATAGGGACAAAATAAAAATAATGATAATTACAAACTACTTATAAAATACAAATTAAAAAAAATAAGGACAAAATAAGATCCAAAATTAAAATGGGATCATATATCGGATTGAGTAGAAAATCATAACAAGAACCAATGAAAAATGAGAGGACAATGGTAAAAAAAGGACAAATTGTAAAATGAGGACAAATGGTAAAAAGAGAACTAATGGTAAAATGAGGACAAATGGTACAATGAGGACAAATAGTAAAATGAGAACAAATAGTAAAATGAGGACAAATGGTAAAATGAGGATAAATAGTAAAATGAGGACAAATGGTAAAATGAGGACAATTGGCAAGATAAGAACAAATGATAAAATGAAGACAAATGATAACATGAGGACAAATAGTAAAATGAGGACAAATGGCAAAATGGAGACAAATACTAAAATAAGAACAAATGATAAAATGAGGACAAATGGTAAGATGTGAACAAATAATAAAATGAAGACAAATGGTAAAATGAGGACAAATAATAAAATGAGGACAAGTGTTCATGAAGGCATAGGAAAAGGAGGACAAATGGTAAGATGTGAACAAATGATAAAATGAGGACAAATAGTAAAATGAGGGCAAGTGTTCATAAAGGCATTGTAAAAGGAGCACAAATGGTAAATGAGGAATGAGGAATGACTAATGCGAACATCATGGCACATGACACAAGAAACAAAGTAGCATCCCAGATGTAAGGTCAACAATATCAAATGTATGAAGTGAAGGCAGTTGGTAACAACAAAATGAGGACATAGTCAAAATTAGAACCATAGAAATATCAAAATGATAACTAGGGCCATAATAAGGAGGAATTGTAAAATGAAGACAAATGCCATAATGAGGACGAAAGCAATAATCAGTACTAATGGAAACATAGGGACTAGTAGTCAAATTAGACCACACGGCAATATGAGGACGAGTAGTGAAAGTGGAAAAATGGGGATAAATGACAACATTAAAACAAATGGTGAAAGGAGAACAAATGATAAAATGAGGACAAATGGTAAAATGGGGACAAATGGCAAAATGGAGACAAATACTAAAATGAGAACAAATGGTAAAATGAGGACAAATGGTAAGATGTGAACAAATGATAAAATGAAGACAAATGGTAAAATGAGGACAAATAGTAAAATGAGGACAAGTGTTCATGAAGGCATAGGAAAAGAAGGACAAATGTTCATAAAGGCATAGGAAAAGGAGGACAAATGGTAAAATGAAGAAAAATGGTAAGATGTGAACAAATGATAAAATGAAGACAAATGGTAAAATGAGGACAAATGGTAAAATGAGGACAAATAGTAAAATGAGGACAAGTGTTCATAAAGGCATTGTAAAAGGAGGACAAATGGTAAAATGAGGAACGAGGAATGACTAATGCGAACATCATGGCACATAGCACAAGAAACAAAGTAGCATCCCAAATGTAAGGTCAACAATATCAAATGTATGAAGTGAAGGCAGTTGGTAACAACAAAATGAGGACATAGTCAAATTAGAACCATAGAAATATCAATATGATAACTAGGGCCATAATAAGGAGGAATTGCAAAATGAAGACAAATGCCATACTGAGGACGAAAGCAATAATCAGTACTAATGGAAAAATAGGGACTAGTAGTAAAATTAGACCACCCGGTAAAATGAGGACGAGTAGTGAAAGTGGAAAATGGGGATAAATGACAACATTAAAACAAATGGTGAAAGGAGAACTAATGATAAAATGAGGACAAATGGCAAAATGGAGACAAATAGTAAAATGAGGACAACTGGTAAAATGAGGACAAATGGTAAGATGTGAACAAATGATAAAATGAAGACAAATGGTAAAATGAGGACAAATAGTAAAATGAGGACAAGTGTTTATGAAGGCATGGGAAAAGGAGGACTGATGGTAAAATGAAAAGAAATAGTAAGATGTGAACAAATGATAAAATGAAGACAAATGATAAAATGAGGACAAATAGTAAAATGAGGGCAAGTGTTCATAAAGGCATGGTAAAAGGAGAACAAATGGTAAAATGAGGAATGAGGAATGACTAATGCAAACATCATGGCACATGGCACAAGAAACAAAGTAGCATCCCAGATGTAAGGTCAACAATATCAAATGTATGAAGTGAAGGCAGTTGGTAACAACAAAATGAGGACATAGTCAAAATTAGAACCATAGAAATATCAAAATGATAACTAGGACCATAATAAGGAGGAATTGCAAAATGAAAAATACCATAATGAGGACGAAAGCAATAATCAGTACTAATGGAAAAATAGGGACTAGTAATAAAATTAGACCACACGGCAAAATGAGGACGAGTAGTGAAAGTGGAAAAATGGGGATAAATGACAACATTAAAACAAATGGTGAAAGGAGAACTAATGATAAAATGAGGACAAATAGTAAAATGAGGACAAATGGCAAATGAGGAACGAGGAATGACTAATGCGAACATCATGGCACATAGCACAAGAAACAAAGTAGCATCCCAAATGTAAGGTCAACAATATCAAATGTATGAAGTGAAGGCAGTTGGTAACAACAAAATGAGGACATAGTCAAATTAGAACCATAGAAATATCAATATGATAACTAGGGCCATAATAAGGAGGAATTGCAAAATGAAGACAAATGCCATACTGAGGACGAAAGCAATAATCAGTACTAATGGAAAAATAGGGACTAGTAGTAAAATTAGACCACCCGGTAAAATGAGGACGAGTAGTGAAAGTGGCAAAAAGAGGATAATGACAAGATTAAAACAAATGGCAAATTGAGGAGTGGTAACAGGAGGATTAGTGGTATCAATGAGGACAAATGGATATATGAGAACGAGAAGGACAAACGAACAAATTAGGATGAACAGTGGCATCGTTAAAGGGCAAGTGGTAACAGGACGACTAGTAGTATCGTTAAAGGACTAGTAACAACATTAAACAAATGGAAACATGAGCAGTGGTAACAGGAGGACTAGTGGTATCAATGAGGACAAATAGATATATGAGGACAAGAAGAACAAACGAAAAATGAGGATGAATAGTGGTATCGTTAAAGAACAAGTGGTAACAGGACGACTAGTAGTACCGTTAAAGAACCAGAACCAACATTAAACCAATGGCAAACGAAGGGTTCCAATAATGAGAATCGATAGGATGAGGACAAGTGGTAACAGTGGACCCCTTGACATCAATGACTATAAATGGATATATGAGGACAAGTGGTAAAAGAAAGGCTCATGGCATATATATATATATATATATATATATATATATATATATATATATATATATATTTATATATATATATATATATATATATATATTTATGTGAGGATAAGTGATGAAAGGAGGGCAAATGGCCAAATGAGGACAAGTGGTTAACAGGATGACTAGTGGCATCAATAAGGACCAAGGACAACATTAAAACAAATGACAAAAGAGGATACATTGCAAAGGGAGGACAAGTGGCAAAAGAAGAGCACATGATAAATAACAAAATGATAAAACAACTAAATGTGGTAAAAAGAGAACAAATGAGAAAATGTAGACCAATGACAGTAGGAAGCTATATGTTACAATAATGTGAAATGTTAATATGAGGACAAGTGTTAATATGAGGACAAGTGTTAATATGAGGACAAGTGTTAACATGAGGACTGGCGAGAAGGAGGGCAAGTGATAACATGGATACTAGTGGCATGAGCACAAGTGTTAACATGAGGACTAGCGAGAATGAGGGCAAGTGATAACATGAAGACTAGTGGCATGAATGAGGACAAGTACTAAAAGGAGGGCAAGTGGTAACATGAAGACTAGTGGCATGAATGAGGACCAATAGATATATGAGGACAATTGGTAAACGGAGGACTAGTGGTAGCATTACAACAAATGGTAAAAGGAGAACAAACGGTAAACAGAGAACAAATGGTAAAAGGATAAGTGGCAAAAGAAGAACACATAACAAATGACAAAATGATAAACATCAGTGATGAAAAAAAAAACAAGAGGAAAAGAGATAACAAATCAGAAAAGGACGACAAGTGACAAGAGGGAGGTAAGTGTTACAATATTGACAATTGGTAAAATGAGTAAGTAAGAGTAAGTAAAAGTGGTAACAGGAGGACTAATGGTAACAATAGAGTCAAATGGTTATATGAGGACACGTGAGAAAAGGAGGACAAATAGCAAAATATAGACAAATGGTAATAGGAGGACTAGCGGTATTAATGAAGACTAATGGCAACATTAAGACAAATTCTAAAATGGGGATACGTGGTGAAAGGAGGACGAGTGGCAAAAGAAGGGTACATGACAAGTGACAAAATAATAAACCACAAAATGACAAAAACAAATGAGAAAAGGAGCTCTAGTGACAATAGGAAGGTATGTGTTACAATAATGAGAAGTGGTAAAATGAAGAAAAATATAGACAAATGGTAACAGGAGAACTCATGACATCAATGAGGAAAATGAATATATGAGCACAAGTGGTAAAATGAGGGCAAGTGATAACAGGAGGACTAGCGTTATCAATGAGGGCAAGTGGTTACAGGAGGACTAGTCTTATCAATGAGGGCAAGTGGTTACAGGAGAACAAATGAATACAATGAGAACAAATGAATATATGAGGACAAGTGCTAAAAGAAGCACAAATGGCCAAATGAGGACAAGTAGATGCGGGAACAAATGAGAAAAGGAGGGCAGGTGGTGCAAGGTAGGTGCATATTACAATAATGAGAAATGGTAACATGAGGACAAGTGGTAATAACAGGACTAATGGTATCAAGAAAAGAACAAATGAAGACAAGTAGTTATAGGACTAGTGGTATCAATGACGACAAATGGATATATGAGGACAAGTAGTAAAAAGGGGCTAAATAGCAAAATGAGGACAAGTAGTGACGGGAACAAATGAGAAAAGGAGGGCAGGTGATGAAAGGTAGGTACATATTATAATAATAAAAAATGGTAACATGAGAACAAGTGGTAATAGCAGGACTTATAGTATTAATGAGGACAAATGAAGACAAGTGGAAATAAGACTAGTGGTATGAATGATGACTGATGGATATATGAGGACAAGTGGTAAAATGGAGACAAATGAGAACAAGTGGTGACAGGAGGACTAGTGATATCAATACAGATCAATAGCAACATTAAAACAAACGGTAAAAGAAGAACAAATGGTAAAAGGAAAATAAGTGGCAAAAGGAGGGCACATGACAAAAACAAAATGATATATATGATATATTATATATATATATATATATAATATATCATATATATCATTTTGTTGTATATATATATATATATATATATATATATATATATATATATGATAGTGGTGAAAACAAAATAAGTAGCAAAAAGAGAACAAATGAGAAAAGGAGGACAATGGATCAAAGGAAGATACATATTGCAATAATGAGAAATGGTCAAATGAGGACACATGGTAATAGGAGGGCTAATGGCATCAGTGGACATATGAGGACAAGTGGTCAACAAAAAACAAATCGATAATTGAGGATGCATTATAAAATTAGGACAAATGAAAAATAAGAACCAGTAGAAAAATTAGGACTAATGGTAAATTTAGGACAAGTGGTAACAGGACGATAATTAGACCGACTAGTGGTATCAATGAGGAAAAATAGTTATATGAGGACAATTGGTAAAAGGAAGAATACCAATATCAGCATAAATAGCAGAATGAAGACACATGCCATAGTCAGGACAAATGGAAAAATTAGGACAAATGGAAAAATTAGGACAAATGGTAATAAAGACAAGTGGAAAAATGAGTACACATGATAAAAGTAGGACAAGCAGCAATATGACGACACATGAAACAAATATGATACATGGTTAAAAGAAAACAAATGAGAAAAAATAACAACTGAGAAAAGTAGTACACATGGGGTAATAAGGATAAATGAGGAAAAGTGATAAAAGGATGACAAATGGCAAAATGTGGACAAGCAGTAACAGGGAAAAATGGTAAAAGGAAGACAATTGGCAAACTATGGATACAGTATAGTGTGGCAGAAAAAATTAATGCATTTATCTTGCATTGTATGTGAAGTCGGAACGAAGAGAAGGCATGATAAATGCTCTAAAGAGGACCAATGGCATTATGAAGAAGATTAGTGGTATCAATAAGCACAAATGGCGATAGGAGGAATATTAAAATGACAACAAACAACATAAAGAAGACAATAGCATAATGAGGACAAGTGCCTTAATGGCAAAATAAAGACTAATGGTAAAATAGGGACAAGTGGCAAAATGAGGATAAATGGCAAAAGGAGGGCACATGAAAGAATGCTGACAAAATGAATACAAGTGGCATAGGCAAAACAAAAGAGAAATGAAAACAAATTGGTAAATAAGGCAAGTAGTAAATGGAGGGCGAGTGGTACAGGTATGAAAACTGGATATATTACCAATTCGAAATATTTTGTGATGACAATACCTTCTACTGCAGTAAAAAAAAATGAGGACACATGGTAGCAGGATGTCTAGTTATAGCAGTACCAGGAGGATCGACCCTGTAATGTATGTGAATTCAAAATGGAAAGATGACCCAAGAAATGCCATAATAACAAATGTAAAATGAGGACTAGTAGTAAAATTAAGGCAAATAAAAAAATTAGAATAAGTGGAATAGGTGGCAAAAAAGGCAGATAGTAAAAGGACCTGTAGTAAATTGACTATAAATGTTAAAAGGGGGATAGGCATCAAATGAGGAGTGGTAAAGTTAGATGGAACAGGTGACAAAAAAGACAGATAGTAAAAGGAGGACCTGTAGTAAATTGACTATAAATGGTAAAAGGGGGATAGGCAACAAATGAGGAGTGGTAAAATAAGATAAGTGGTACAAGGTTGAAAAAAAGCTAGATGAGTACAAGTCGTAATATATAAACTAATGGTTAACTAGTAGAGAAAACATAAGGTTTCTTACTATAACTCGCTGACTATTTTAATTATGAATAATCATACAATTAATATAGTAACACACTCACACATGTATTTAAATAAAGAAATATCGACCAAACATCTAAAAATAGTGCATTATTTCATACAAAAATACAATTCGGGGTGCGTCATGTACATTTTATTGATTATTCAGAAACTAGGTTAGAGTTGGATATGCCGTATCCACGAATAATTACAATAATAACACTTACTTTTAGTTCAATCCAAGGAGAATGAGAATACTTTACGACTATAGTCGTAAATGTTATGTCTTCCCGTTGATTAATCGCGGTAACATATCAAAACAAACAACAAACACAAAAACAGACTACTTGACAAATTTGACAGATGACAGATGATATTGCTGTCTTCCGTTGCTGTGTGAGCGTTCACCCGTCAACCAATCAGAGGGTAGGTTTAGATCAGCTATTTTCCGGTATGTACATAATACAAATATAAATAGCATGTAATATTTCATTTGAGTGTGAAAGTGTCACGCTAGGCTTTTAACTTTCGAAATTTCGAAAACACCAAGGTGTTAATTTTTCGGTTGTGTGTTGGCATTATTGTTTTCAGTACGAACTAAACCGACACAGCCGAGTTTTGTATATAACCGTTTGACCCAAAGAACTAGAGGAATAAATAAATAGATGTTTTGCAAGTTTCGGACAAACCGCGTTCTATTGTGCACCCCAGTTCAGAGTGTAGTTCAAGTGCAACCCTAAGAACTTTGTGGATTGCTCTACTTGCAGAGTACATTCCCAATTGTTTTCAAAGTGAAAAGCATCTCAGTGATTTATTTGAGTGTATGTGTAGTTTGTTGCTTTAAAAGTGCCCACCACTTGACCATAGTCAATTAGAGTGACTATAGTTTCAACAGTTTTGACAATATTTAACCTCAACCTCATTGTATGTTTTTTTTTAAATCGAGGAAATGGATAGAAGAAAATCTAGATTACCAGTCAGGTATTTAATTATTGTTGTAATTTATTACTAGTAGTAGTTACTGTATTTGTAATTGGCTATTGACCTTAAGCTCCTTCTAGGAGTGTTAGAACTTGCCAATTCAGAAAATCGTACACAAGTTTTCTAGTGTCATTAATTGTAATATATATATATATCCGCTGGCCTTTTCTACCACAGTGTGGTGTAAAGGTTTGCATTTTCCTTTTAAAATATTTTATTTATTTATTTCATTGAATGCCTATCTACCATATTTTGGTATAACTCTGTCCACCTTTAAAATAGTAGTGATAAATTGTCTGTGTCGGAAACATTTATGATTATTATCAGTAATACTAATTGAATGTTTATTTGATTAGTTCCAGTGCTAAGATAGCCAGATCCAAGAGTGTATCTCAATTGCATGTGCCTCAACATCAACAACGCCATTCATCACATGCGGAAATACGAAAAAGATCTACTAGTGTAATACGAACAGGAGAAACACCAACTGCAGCCTTCCGAAGACGTTCCCCATATGGTAGAATTAAGAAAAGTGAGGATGAAGAAGTTCAGACTAGTAAAGTAAGTTTGTCTAACCTGTAGGATATAATAGAGATGGTATAAATAGTACTTTTAATATATCTGAACAAAATAAATCAGTACATAGACATACTTGTTTCAAGTAATGGCTACATGATATTGATTTGATATTTATATTCTTATAGCTTATAAAACTGAGGATACATATTAATTTCACTGAGGATACTAATAATCTAAATATATGTGATTTAGATTATTAGTATCCTCAGTGAAATTAATATTTTCATCATATTTTAGATTGAAACAAAGAAAACAGTGGAGTGTTTTAACTCATAACTGTGAGGATACACTCTGAAGCCTCAGTGTGTAGATGTGCCATATCCAACAAATTGTTTCATATGTGTGGTTATATAAAATGCTTAACAGCAACCAGATTTTTATGAAAACTGAGGATACAATTTCAATTGTCCTGACAGTATGGTGCACTGTCAGTACAATTGATATACTCATTGAAATTGTATCCTCAGTTTTAATAAAAATCTGGTTCATCACATGGTATATTTTGATCATATTTTAGTTACAAACTAACAAAGGCAGTGGGCTGTTTAAACTCATAAAACTGAGGAGACACTGTGAATTTATAGCCTCAGTTTGGAAATATACTATCTAAGACTTTTTACTTTCCCAATACATCACTGATGTAAAGGAAGGTATTGTTTTACCGAAAACGTGTTCACATTTTCTAACTAAGATTGTGGAAATATGCGATAATGGGAAAAACAACTACACCAGAAGGAAGGTATAGTTGTCCTCAACAACATGGCAAAAACAAAATTTAATTTTCTTTACGTTTTATGCCTAAAATTGTCGAAATTAATCCGATTTTTGGGATGTGCCTATGTCTGTCTGTTTGTCTGTTTGTCTGTTTGTCTGTATGTCTGTCTATTTGTCTCTTTGTCTGTTTGTCTGTCTGTATGTTTGTCTGTCTGTCTGTCTGTATGTATGTCTGTTTGTCTGTTTGTCTGTTTGTCTGTTTGTCTGTTTGTCTGTTTGTCTGTTTGTCTGTTTGTCTGTTTGTCTGTTTGTCTGTTTGTCTGTTTGTCTGTTTGTCTGTTTGTCTGTTTGTCTGTTTGTCTGTTTGTCTGTTTGCCTGTTTGTCTGTCTGTATGTCTGTCTGTATGTCTGTCTATTTGTCTGTTTGTCTGTTTGTCTGTTTGTCTGTTTGTCTGTTTGTCTGTTTGTCTGTTTGTCTGTTTGTCTGTTTGTCTGTCTGTCTGTCTGTATGTTTGTCTGTCTGTCTGTCTGTATGTATGTCTGTTTGTCTTTTTGTCTGTTTGTCTGTTTATCTGTTTGTTTGTCTGTCTGTCTGTCTGTCTGTTTGTGAACAAAATTCCGGGAAAAAGGCACAACAGATTGCGACCAAATTTGGCAAATATCTGCGAATATTCACGGCGGGAAAATGGCACAACGGATCACGACCAAATTTGGAAATCGGCTGAGAGCCCGCGCTTGACGACCCTGTGAAAATTTGAACAAAATCGGTACATTAAAACAGAAGATTTCTCAATAATGGCGATTTCCTATTATTTGCCATATGCGCAAGCAAATAATAAATGAGACAAAAAAGTCAAAAATGTCTAAAATATTAAAATGTCTAAATGTCAAAAATGTCAAAAATATGCAAAAACAAAGTCAAAAATGACAAAAAAAAAAGTAAAAATTCACACAAAAAAGTCAATTTTTGCCTTTTTTTACTCTTTGACTTTTTGACATTTGACTTTTTTGACATTGACATTTTTGACTTTTTTTTACTTTAACGTTTTTGACTAATTTTGCATTTTTTGACATTTTTACATATTTTTAGATTTTTTTTGACATTTTTACATTTTTTTAGATTTTTTTTTGACTTTTTTTACGTTTTTGACATGCATTTTTTGACATTGTTATTTTTTTCTCGACATTTTGAACTTTTTTTTTGACATTTTTTACTTCGGACATTTTTTATTTTTATGTTGACTTTTTCGGCTTTTTTGAAACTTTTCAACGTCAACAAGTTCGACAACAAGTTATCTCATATTTCCACAATCTTACTTATTAAACGTGAACACGTTTTCGGTAAAACAATACCTTTACATAATTTTTGACATTTTTTTACCTTTTTGACATGTTTAATATTGTAAACATTTTTGACTTTTTTGACATTTTTTTTTTGCATTTTTGCACATTTTAGACTTTTTGTTTGACATTTTAAACATTTTTGACTTTTTTTCACTTTAACGTTTTCGACTCATTTTGCATTTGTTTGACATTTTTGTCATTTTTAATGTTTTTGACTTATTTTGCATTTTTGACATTTTATTTTATTTATTTTTTGACTAACATTTTTGACATTTTTAACATTGTTGAATTTTTTGACTATTTTGACTTTCTGTTGACATTTTTGACTTTTTTTTACTTTAACGTTTTTGTCTTATTTTGCATTTTTTGACATTTCTACATTTTTTTAGATTTTTTTTAGACATTTTTTACGTTTTTGACATGCATTTTTGACATTGTTTTTTTTTCTCGACATTTTGAACTTTTTTTTTGACATTTTTTACTTCGGATTTTTTATTTTTATGTTGACTTTTTCGGCTTTTTTTTGACATTTTTCAACGTCAACAAGTTCGACAACAACTTAGTAAACGTGAACACGTTTTCCGTAAAACAATACCTTCCTTTACATAATTTTTGACATTTTTGACATTTTTTTTGCATTTTTGCAAAAAAAAAGTCAAACATGTTTTAAATGTCAAACAAAAAGTCTAAAATTGTTTGACATTTTAAACATTTTTGATTTTTTTTTACTTTAACGTTTTCGACTCATTTTGCATTTGTTTAACATTTTTGAAATTTTTAATGTTTTTGACTTATTTTGCATTTTTGACATTTTATATTTTTTGACTGACATTTTTGAATTTTTTGACTATTTTGACTTTTTGTTGACATTTTTAACGTTTTTTTGTAGTTTTGGACATTTTTGACCTTTTTTTACTTCTTGACTTTTTGACTTTTTTTGACGTTTTTTACTTTTTTTTACTTTCACGTTTTTGACTTATTTTGCATATTTTGACATTTTTTTAGAATTTTTGTTTACATATTTTACGTTTTGACTTATATGTATTTTGTGACATTTTTAACATTGTTGATTTTTTTTCAATTTTTTTCAAGACTTGACATTTTTAATGTTTTTGACTTATTATGCATTTTTGACATTTTATATTTTTTGACCTTTATTAGAAATTGTTTTGACTGACATTTTTGACATTTTTAACATTGTTGAATTTTTTGACTATTTTGACTTTTTGTTGACGTTTTTAAAGTTTTTTTGCAGTTTTGGACATTTTTGACCTTTTTTACTCCTTGACTTTTTGACTTTTTACAATACCTTCCTTTACATAATTTTTTAAATGTTTTGACTTTTTGACATGTTTAGCATTGTAGACATTTTTAACGTTTTGGACTTTTTTTTGCATTTTTGCACATTTTAGACTTTTTGTTTGACATTTTAAACATTTTTGACTTTTTTTACTTTAACGTTTTCGACTCATTTTGCATTTGTTGGACATTTTTGACCTTTTTGAATTTTTTCATTTTTTTAAAAGACTACATTTTTAATGTTTTTACCTTATTTTGCATTTTTGACATTTTATATTTTTTGACCTTTTCTAGAATTTTTTTTGACTAATTGACATTTTTAATATTGTTGAATCTTTTGACTATTTTGACTTTTTTTTATTCCTTGAGTTTTTGATATTTTTTTTGACGTTTTTTACTTTTTTTTACTTTCACGTTTTCGACTCATTTTGCATTTGTTGGACAATTTTGACATTTTTTACTTTTTTGACTTTATTCAATTGTTTTAAAGACTTTTTTGACATTTTTAATGTTTTTGACTTATTTGCATTTTTGACATTTTATATTTTTTGACCTTTTCTAGAATTTTTTTTTGACTAATTGACATTTTTAACATTGTTGACTATTTTGACTTTTTTTTACTCCTTGACTTTTTGACTTTTTTTGACGTTTTTTAGTTTTTTTTTACTTTCACGTTTTTGACTTATTTTGCATTTTTTGACATTTTTTTAGAATTTTTTTTTACATTTTGTGACATTTTGTGACATTTTTGACATAGTTGATTATTTTTTTGACATTTTTGACTTTTTTGATTTTTGTTTTGTTGACTTTTTCGACTTTTTTTGAAATCTGTCAACGTCAACAAGTTCGACAACAAGTGATTACATATTTCCACAATCTTACTTAGAAAACGTGAACACGTTTTCGGTAAAACAATACCTTTCTTTACATAATTTTTGAAATGTTTTGACTTTTTGACATGTTTAGCATTGTAGACATTTTTGACTTTTTTGACATTTTTAACGTTTTGGACTTTTTTTTTGCATTTTTGTACATTTTGGACTTTTTGTTTGACATTTTAAACATTTTTTACTTTTTTTACTTTTGTTACTACGTTTTCGACTCATTTTGCATTTGTTGGACATTTTTGCCATTTTTGACTTTTTTGAAGTTTTGAATTTTTTAGAATTTTTTTTTACATATTTTACTTTTTGACTTATATGTATTTTGTGACATTTTTGACATTGTTGATTTTTTTTCAATGTTTTTAAAGACTTTTGACATTTTTAATGTTTTTGACTTATTTTGCATTTTTGACCTTTTCTAGAATTTTGTTTGACTAATTGACATTTTTAACATTGTTGAATTTTTTGACTATTTTGACTTTTTTTTATTCCTTGAGTTTTTGATTTTTTTTTTTTACGTTTTTTACTTTTTTTTACTTTCACGTTTTTCGCTTATTTTGCATTTTTTGACATTTTTTTAGAATTTTTTTTTACATATTTTACTTTTTGACTTATGGATTTTGTGACATTTTTGACATTTTTGACTTTTTTTACTTTAACGTTTTCGACTCATTTTGCATTTGTTGAACATTTTTGACATTTTTGACTTTTTTGACTTTTTTGAACTTTTTAATTGTTTTTAAAGACTACATTTTTAATGTTTTTGACTTATTTTGCATTTTTGACATTTTATATTTTTTGACCTTTTCTAGAATTTTTGTTTTGTTGTGTTTTGACCTTTTTGGCTTTTTGACATGTTTAGCATTGTAGTCATTTTTGACTTTTTGGACTTTTTTTTGCATTTTGCACATTTTAGACTTTTTGTTTGACATTTTAAATATTTTTGACTTTTTTTTACTTTACCGTTTTCGACTCATTTTGCATTTGTTGGACAATTTAGACATTTTTTACTTTTCAATTGTTTTAAAGACTTTTTTGACATTTTTAATGTTTTTGACTTATTTGCATTTTTGACATTTTATATTTTTTTACCTTTTCTAGAAATTTTTGTTGACTAATTGACATTTTTAACATTGTTGACTATTTTGACTTTTTTTTACTCCTTGACTTTTTGACTTTTTTTTGACGTTTTTTAGTTTTTTTTTACTTTCACGTTTTTGACTTATTTTGCATTTTTTGACATTGTTTTAGATTTTTTTTTTTACATATTTTACTTTTTAACTTATGCATTTGGGACATTTTTGACATTGTTGATTTTTTTTCGACATTTTTGACATTTTGAACTTTTTTTGTTGATATTTTTGACTTTGGACATTTTTTATTTTTATTTTGTTGACTTTTTCGACTTTTTTTGAAATCTTACAACGTCAACAAGTTCGACAACAAGTGATTACATATTTCCACAATCTTACTTAGAAAACGTGAATACGTTTTCGGTAAAACAATACCTTTCTTTACATAATTTTTGAAATGTTTTGACTTTTTGACATGTTTAGCATTGTAGACATTTTTAACGTTTTGGACTTTTTTTTGCATTTTTGTACATTTTTGACTTTTTGTTTGACATTTTAAACATTTTTGACTTTTTTTACTTTAACGTTTTCGACTCATTTTGCATTTGTTGGACATTTTTGACATTTTTGACTTTTTTCAATTTTTGAATTTTTTTTTAAAGACTTAATGTTAATGTTTTTGACTTATTTTGCATTTTTGACATTTTATATTTTTTACCTTTTCTACAATTTTTTTTGACTAATTGCCATTTTTAATATTGTTGAATTTTTTGACTATTTTGACTTTTTTTTATTCCTTGAGTTTTTGATTTTTTTGGTACGTTTTTTACTTTTTTTTTACTTTCACGTTTTTCGCTTATTTTGTATTTTTTGAAATTTTTTTAGAATTTTTTTTTACATATTTTACTTTTTGACTTATGCATTTTGTGACATTTTTGACATTGTTAATTTTTTTTTCGACTTTTTTGCCTTTTTGACTTTTTGAACTTTTTTTGTTGATATTTTTGACTTTGGACATTTTTGATTTTTATTTTGTTGACTTTTTCGACTTTTTTTGAAATCTGTCAACGTCAACAAGTTCGACAACAAGTGGTTACATATTTCCACAATCTTACTTAGAAAACGTGAACACGTTTTCGGTAAAACAATACCTTCCTTTACATAATTTTTGAAATGTTTAGACTTTTTGACATGTTTAGCATTGTAGACATTTTTGACTTTTTTGACATTTTGAACGTTTTGGACTTTTTTTGCATTTTTGTACATTTTAGACTTTTTGTTTGACATTTTAAACATTTTGACTTTTTTGACTTTAACGTTTTCGACTCATTTTGCATTTGTTGGACATTTTTGCCTTTTTTTAATTTTTGAATTTTTTTTAAAGACTTTTTTCATATTTTTAATGTTTTTGACTTATTTTGAAGTTTTGACATTTTATATTTTTTGACCTTTTCTAGAATTTTTTTTGACTGACATTTTTAACATTTTTGAATTTTTTTACTATTTTTACTTTTTTTTATTCCTTGAGTTTTTGATATTTTTGACGTTTTTTACTTTTTTTTTACTTTCACGTTTTTCGCTTATTTTGCTTTTTTTTAATTTTTTTAGAATTTTTTTTACATATTTTACTTTTTGACATGCATTTTGTGACATTTTTGACATAGTTTTTTTTTTCGGCATTTTTGACTTTTTTGACATTTTGAACTTTTTTTTTGATATTTTTGACTTTTGACATTTTTGATTTTTGTTTTGTTGACTTTTTCGACTTTTTTTGAAATCTTACAACGTCAACAAGTTTGACAACAAGTTATCACATATCTCCACAATCTTAGTTAGAAACCGTGAACACGTTTTCGGTAAAACAATACCTTCCTTTACATAATTTTTGAAATGTTTTGACATTTTTAACGTTTTGTACTTTTTTTTGCATTTTTGCACATTTTAGACTTTTTGTTTGACATTTTAAACATTTTTGACTTTTTTTTTACTTTAACGTTTTTTTTAAGACATTTTTAATGTTTTTGACTTATTTTGCATTTTTGACATTTTATATTATTTGACCTTTTCTAGAAATTTTTTTGACTAATTGACATTTTTGAGATTTTTAACGGATTTTTTGACTATTTTGACTTTTTGTTGAAATTTTTAACGTTATTTTGCAGTTTTAGATATTTTTGACTATTTTTACTCCATTTTTGAACAAGCTCGACAACAAGTTATCACATATTTCCACAATCTTACTTACAAAACGTGAACACGTTTTCGGTAAAACATTACCTTCCTTTACATAATTTTTGACATTTTTGACTTTTTGACATGTTTAGCATTGTAGAAATTTTTTACTTTTTTTGACAATTTTAACATTTTTTTTTAGACATTTTTGACTTTTTTCTTACTTATTTAATTTTGTTTCTTATTAATTTGACTTTTTTGAAATTCAACAAGTTCAACAAGACTTAATGTATAGAAATAGTTGTCACTACAGGTTAAGAAGAGTTGGTGAGATGTTTAATTCATCATACCTCGCGGACCACGGGTATTTAATCTAGTTATTGTATATTATTAATTCATAATTCATAATTTTATTATATTAAGTCTTAAGATGTACTGTATTTATGAATATAACAATTCTTGAAATACGATTGCATTTTTCAGATAAAAGCGTTTTTAAGACAAAAAGACCCTGAGATTATTAGCATCAAGCCATCATCCATTAAAGATTTTTTACGGTACACAAACTATTTCCTAATGGAACTAGCCTGTAGATATACACTTACAATGGAGAACTATAAACAAGAACTTCCCAGGATACTACAACTGCTTGAATACCCCACTAAACTTACACAGTCGTTTCTGAAAACAAGTATGTTGTTTTAAATTGTTCATATAAATTTAGATAAATGTGATGTATATGTATTTTTTTTTAGTTAATACACCACATAGCTACCCAACGATTTTGGCTATTTGGTCATACTTGTTGGATTATGTAATAATGTCCAAGAAGGGGCCTGATATTGATGATTTGCAAGCACAAAAGGAACAGGTAATTTATGTAAACCAGCATGAATGTAGGTAGTAATCGTGATAGTAGTGGTAGTAGTAATGGTAATAGTGGTAATAGTAGTGGTAAAATTTCAATAAAGGAAACAATGTTTCAGTATAGTTTGAAATAGTGAGCAGGTATAGTATGAAGCAACCACATGTCCTATTTTTTATGCATAAGTTTTTGCATGGGAAAACATGCTCTATTTTGTTGTCCATATATTAGTATCCATATAAAAAAAACTATTTTAGTAATGTATTTCTTTCAGTCTGCACTCAAGTACATGGGAAGACAATATAAGGCATACACTGAAGGTGTTGGCAATGTACAGGAAATAAATGAAGATTTTAAAAGTGAAAGGCTAAGTGAGTTTGCTTTTATTTTCAAATTATTTTATTACAACTATGTTCTTAGAAATACTTCCAGGAATCAAGGTTAATTGGGATTTTATTTATTTTTGGTTTCAATGTGTCCCAATAAAGTCATATCGTATTGTGTTTATATTCATATTATTGTTGTATTTTTTTAGAACTGTACGGTCTTGATGTAGAAGCCATTGAGTCGCTCAGATCTAGCGTGAAAAGGCAGCAGGATGAACTAACTACATTGCATAAAACAAAAGCAAATTTGGATATGGAAATTGAGGTAGGGAATATATATATTGTCTATGAATAAAGTATTATTATGTTTACATTGTATTTTTAGAAACTGCGAGAGAAGCAAAATACGTACAGGTTGGCTATAAATAGTCATAAAGAAGAAGCGCACAGGATTAGAAAGAAGACTGCAGGACGTAAATTGAAGCTTGAAAATAAGCTATTAGAAACACGTAAGTAGTCTATGGGTATTAGATTTGTATAGGATAGGGTTTTAGGCTTCATAATTATGTGAGTGATTATACCAATACATATGTAATAGAAGCAGACGTTATGGGATAGAATCAGGGGCGTTCTTTTATTCTATTTATCTCTAATTATATTTTAGAATCACATCTGGATACAATATCGGCGGAGCGGCAGAAGCTGCTCTCTAGTATTTCCGAAAGCGGCCACACGAAAGAGGAGGTGATGCAGATCATAACAAAAATTGACGATTTGCAGCTGTCCATCCAGTTGGACAACGAACGACGGGAGCACCTCACTAAGTTAGCGTACCAGTTGGATCTGGAACAGCGTGAAATTAATAGAAAGGTAGTTCTACCTTAAATATACAATAGAGCCGTTTATCGTTTGGGAGCTGTTCCGGGCTGGACTGGGTTGATCTTGGCCCAGAACAGCTCCCGCACAATAAACAAAAACGGCCTAAATCCACAAATAAATTCCAAAAATGCAAATTTATAGAGATAAACGTGCGTGCTAACACACACGCATGCGCGAGTCCACTCACGCATGCGTACATACAAGCGCACGCACGCATGCGTACATACAAGCGCACGCACGCATGCGCACACACACTGAGAAACTTAGAGGCACAGACTTATTCAATTTTACATTTTGTGTATTGTAATTTTATATATTGTTTTTTTTATTTACAGTTTTTATCATTGGTTTACTCAATCAACAACAAATTGGAAACTTATTCGCTGGTCAACACTGATGCAAGAACATTACTTCTGCCCACAAGTGGGATCTTCAGGATACAATTCTCTCAGGTATGTTTGTTTGAATGTTGAAGATATCTTAAATATTACTTTAAATGCAAAGTTATTGAGAATTTCAAGCCCGACAAACGGCCCTTTGTATGTTTTTCGCTATCTCGTTCCGTTAAAAATCAGATTTTATTATTTTTGAAAATATTTTCTATCAAAACTATTATGCAATATCTGTTCTATAATTTGGTGAAGAAACTGTGCATGTAGTTTGAAAAGTAACAAAGTAACAGTCACTTTTGTAAACAGATATCATTCATGTCTCAAATGCGATTTTAATAAATTCGTAAAAAATCAGATTTTATTATTTTTGAAAATATTTTCTATCGTAACTATTCTGCAATATCTGTTCTATAATTTGGGGAAGAAATTATGCATGTAGTATGAAAAGTAACAAAGTAACAGTCACTTTTGTAAACAGTTATCATTCATGTCACAAATGCGATTTTAATAAATTCGTAAAAAAACAGATTTTATTATTTTTGAAAATATTTTCTATCAAAACTATTATGCAATATCTGTTCTATAATTTGGTGAAGCAATTGTGTATGTAGCTTGAAAAGTAACAAAGTAACAGTCACTTTTGTAAACAGTTATCATTCATGTCTCAAATGCGATTTTAATAAATTCGCATAATATCAGATTTTATTATTTTTGAAAATATTTTCTATCAAAACTATTATGCAATGTCTGTTCTATAATTTGGTGAAGAAATTGTGTATGTAGTTTGAAAAGTAACAAAGTAACAGTCACTTTTGTAAACAATTATCATTCATGTCTCAAATGCGTTTTTAATAAATTCGTAAAAAATCAGATTTTATTATTTTTGAAAATATTTTTTATCAACATTATTATGCAATATCTGTTCTATAATTTGGGGAAGAAATTGTGCATGTAGTTTGAAAAGTAACAAAGTAACAGTCACTTTTGTAAACAGTTATCATTCAAGTCTCAAATACGATTTTAATAAATTCGCAAAAAATCAGATTTTATTATTTTTGAAAATATTTTCTATTAAAACTATTACGCAATATCTGTTCTATAATTTGGTGAAGAAATTGTGTATGTAGTTTGAAAAGTAACAAAGTAACAGTCACTTTTGTAAACAGTTACCACTCAAATGCGATTTTAATAAATTCGTAGAAAATCAGATTTTATTATTTTTGAAAATATGTTCTATCAAAACTATTATGCAATATCTGTTCTATAATTTGGTAAAGAAATTGTGTATGTAGTTTGAAAAGTAACAAAGTAACAGTCACTTTTGTAAACAGTTAACATTCATGTCACAAATGCGATTTTAATAAATTCGTAAAAAAATCAGATTTTATTATATTTGAAAATATTTTCTATCAAAACTATTCTGCAATATCTGTTCTATAATTTGGTGAAGAAATTGTGTATGTAGTTTGAAAAGTAACAAAGTAACAGTCACTTTTGTAAACAATTATCATTCATGTCTCAAATACGATTTTAATAAATTCGTAAAAAATCAGATTTTATTATTTTTGAAAATATTTTTTATCAAAACTATTATGCAATATCTGTTCTATAATTTGGGGAAGAAATTATGCATGTAGTTTGAAAAGTAACAAAGTAACAGTCACTTTTGTAAACAGTTATCATTCATGTCACAAATGCGATTTTAAGAAATTCGTAAAAAATCAGATTTTATTATTTTTGAAAATATTTTCTATCAAAACTATTCTGCAATATTTGTTCTATAATTTGGTGAAGAAATTGTGTATGTAGTTTGAAAAGTAACAAAGTAACAGTCACTTTTGTAAACAGTTATCATTCTTGTCTCAATTACGATTTTAATAAATTCGTAAAAAATCAGATTTTATTATTTTTGAAAATATTTTCTATCAAAACTATTATGCAATATCTGTTCTATAATTTGGTGAAGAAATTGTGTATGTAGTTTGAAAAGTAACAAAGTAACAGTCACTTTTGTAAACAATTATCATTCATGTCTCAAATGCGTTTTTAATAAATTCGTAAAAAATCAGATTTTATTATTTTTGAAAATGTTTTTTATCAACACTATTATGCAATATCTTTTCTATAATTTGGGGAAGAAATTGTGCATGTAGTTTGAAAAGTAACAAAGTAACAGTCACTTTTGTAAACAGTTATTATTCATGTCTCAAATGCGATTTTAATAAATTCGTAAAAAATCAGATTTTATTATTTTTGAAAATATTTTCTATGAAAACTATTATGCAATATCTGTTCTATAATTTGGTGAAGAAATTGTGTATGTAGTTTGAAAAGTAACAAAGTAACAGTCACTTTTGTAAACAGTTATCATTCATGTCTCAAATGCGATTTTAATAAATTCGTAAAAAAACAGATTTTATTATTTTTGAAAATATTTTCTATCAAAACTATTCTGCAATATCTGTTCTATAATTTGGTGAAGAAATTGTGTACGTTGATTTAAAAGTAACAAAGTAACAGTCACTTTTGTAAACAGTTATCATTCATGTCTCAAATGCGATTTTAATAAATTCGTAAAAAATCAGATTTTATTATTTTTGAAAATATTTTCTATCAAAACTATTATGCAATATCTGTTCTATAATTTGGTGAAGAAATTGTGTACGTTGTTTTAAAAGTAACAAAGTAGCAGTCACTTTTGTAAACAGTTATCATTCAAGTCTCAAATACGATTTTAATAAATTCGCAAAAAATAAGATTTTATTATTTTTGAAAATATTTTCTATCGTAACTATCCTGCAATATCTGTTCTATAATTTGGTGAAGAAATTGTGTATGTAGTTTGAAAAGTAACAAAGTAACAGTCACTTTTGTAAACAGTTATCATTCATGTCCCAAATACGATTTTAATAAATTCGTAAAAAATCAGATTATATTATTTTTGAAAATATTTTCTATCAAAACTATTATGCAATATCTGTTCTAGAATTTGGTGAAGAAATTGTGTATGTAGTTTGAAAAGTAACAAAGTAACAGTCACTTTTGTAAACAGTTATCATCCATGTCTCAAATGCGATTTTAATAAATTCGTAAAAAATCAGATTTTATTATTTTTGAAAATATTTTTTATCAAAACTATTATGCAATATCTGTTCTATAATTTGGGGAAGAAATTGTGTATGTAGTTTGAAAAGTAACAAAGTAACAGTCACTTTTGTTAACAATTATCATTCATGTCTCAAATGCGATTTTAATAAATTCGTAAAAAATCAGATTTTATTATTTTTGAAAATATTTTCTATCGAAACTATTATGCAATATCTGTTCTATAATTTGGTGAAGAAATTGTGTATGTAGTTTGAAAAGTAACAAAGTAACAGTCACTTTTGTAAACAGTTATCATTCATGTCTCAAATGCGATTTTAATAAATTCGTAAAAAATCAGATTTTATTATTTTTGAAAATATTTTCTATCAAAACTATTATGCAATATCTGTTCTATAATTTGGTGAAGAAATTGTGTACGTTGTTTTAAAAGTAACAAAGTAGCAGTCACTTTTGTAAACAGTTATCATTCAAGTCTCAAATACGATTTTAATAAATTCGCAAAAAATAAGATTTTATTATTTTTGAAAATATTTTCTATCGTAACTATCCTGCAATATCTGTTCTATAATTTGGTGAAGAAATTGTGTATGTAGTTTGAAAAGTAACAAAGTAACAGTCACTTTTGTAAACAGTTATCATTCATGTCCCAAATACGATTTTAATAAATTCGTAAAAAATCAGATTATATTATTTTTGAAAATATTTTCTATCAAAACTATTATGCAATATCTGTTCTAGAATTTGGTGAAGAAATTGTGTATGTAGTTTGAAAAGTAACAAAGTAACAGTCACTTTTGTAAACAGTTATCATCCATGTCTCAAATGCGATTTTAATAAATTCGTAAAAAATCAGATTTTATTATTTTTGAAAATATTTTTTATCAAAACTATTATGCAATATCTGTTCTATAATTTGGGGAAGAAATTGTGTATGTAGTTTGAAAAGTAACAAAGTAACAGTCACTTTTGTTAACAATTATCATTCATGTCTCAAATGCGATTTTAATAAATTCGTAAAAAATCAGATTTTATTATTTTTGAAAATATTTTCTATCGAAACTATTATGCAATATCTGTTCTATAATTTGGTGAAGAAATTGTGTATGTAGTTTGAAAAGTAACAAAGTAACAGTCACTTTTGTAAACAGTTATCATTCATGTCTCAAATGCGATTTTAATAAATTCGTAAAAAATCAGATTTTATTATTTTTGAAAATATTTTTTATCAAAACTATTATGCAATATCTGTTCTATAATTTGGGGAAGAAATTGTGCATGTAGTTTGAAAAGTAACAAAGTAACAGTCACTTTTGTAAACAGTTATCATTCATGTCACAAATGCGATTTTAATAAATTCGTAAAAAATCAGATTTTATTATTTTTGAAAATATTTTCTATCAAAACTATTATGCAATATCTGTTCCATAATTTGGGGAAGAAATTGTGCATGTAGTTTGAAAAGTAACAAAGTAACAGTCACTTTTGTAAACAGTTATCATTCATGTCACAAATGCGATTTTAATAAATTCGTAAAAAATCAGATTTTATTATTTTTGAAAATATTTTCTATGAAAACTATTATGCAATATCTGTTCTATAATTTGGTGAAGAAATTGTGTATGTAGCTTGAAAAGTAACAAAGTAACAGTCACTTTTGTAAACAGTTATCATTCATGTCTCAAATGCGATTTTAATAAATTCGTAAAAAATCAGATTTTATTATTTTTGAAAATATTTTTTATCAAAACTATTACGCAATATCTGTTCTATAATTTGGTGAAGAAATTATGCATGTAGTATGAAAAGTAACAAAGTAACAGTCACTTTTGTAAACAGTTAACATTCATGTCTCAAATGCGATTTTAATAAATTCGTAAAATATCAGATTTTATTATTTTTGAAAATATTTTCTATCAAAACTATTATGCAATATCTGTTCTATAATTTGGTGAAGAAATTGTGCATGCAGTTTGAAAAGTAACAAAGTAACAGTCACTTTTGTAAACAGTTATCATTCATGTCTCAAATGCGATTTTAATAAATTCGTAAAAAATCAGATTTTATTATTTTTGAAAATATTTTCTATCAAAACTATTATGCAATATCTGTTCTATAATTTGGGGATGAAATTGTGTATGTAGTTTGAAAAGTAACAAAGTAACAGTCACTTTTGTAAACAGATCATTAATGTCTCAAATGCGATTTTAATAAATTCGCAAAAAATCAGATTTTATTATTTTTGAAAATATTTTCTATCAAAACTATTATGCAATATCTGTTCTATAATTTGGTGAAGAAACTGTGCATGTAGTTTGAAAAGTAACAAAGTAACAGTCACTTTTGTAAACAGTTATCATTCATGTCTCAAATGCGATTTTAATAAATTCGTAAAAAATCAGATTTTATTATTTTTGAAAATATTTTCTATCAAAATTATTATGCAATATGTGTTCTATAATTTGGGGAAGAAATTGTGCATGTAGTTTGAAAAGTAACAAAGTAACAGTCACTTTTGTAAACAGATATCATTCGTGTCACAAATGCGATTTTAATAAATTCGTAAAAAATCCGATTTTATTATTTTTGAAAATATTTTCTATCAAAACTATTATGCAATATCTGTTCTATAATTTGATGAAGAAATTGTGTATGTAGTTTGAAAAGTAACAAAGTAACAGTCACTTTTGTAAACAGTTATCATTCAAGTCTCAAATACGATTTTAATAAATTCGCAAAAAATCAGATTTTATTATTTTTGAAAATATTTTCTATCAAAACTATTATGCAATATCTGTTCTATAATTTGGTGAAGCAACTGTGCATGTAGTTTGAAAAGTAACAAAGTAACAGTCACTTTTGTAAACAGTTATCATTCATGTCTCAAATGCGATTTTAATAAATTCGTAAAAAATCAGATTTTATTATTTTTGTAAATATTTTCTATCAAAACTATTATTCAATATCTGTTCTATAATTTGGTGAAGAAATTGTGCATGTAGTTTGAAAGGTAACAAAGTAACAGTCACTTTTGTAAACAGTTATCATTCATGTCTCAAATGCGATTTTAATAAATTTGTAAAAAATCAGATTTTATTATTTTTGAAATTATTTTTTATCAAAACTATTATGCAATATCTGTTCTATAATTTGGTGAAGAAATTGTGCATGTAGTTTGAAAAGTAACTAAGTAACAGTCACTTTTGTAAACAGTTATCAGTCATGTCTCAAATGCGATTTTAATAAATTCGTAAAAAATCAAATTTTATTATTTTTCAAAATATTTTCTATCAAAACTATTATGCAATATCTGTTCTATAATTTGGTGAAGAAATTGTGCATGTAGTTTGAAAAGTAACTAAGTAACAGTCACTTTTGTAAACAGTTATCAGTCATGTCTCAAATGCGATTTTAATAAATTCTTAAAAAAATCATATTTTATTATATTTGAAAATATTTTTTAACAAAACTATTATGCAATATATGTTCTATAATTTGGTGAAGAAATTGTGTATGTAGTTTGAAAAGTAACAAAGTAACAGTCACTTTTGTAAACAGTTATCATTAATGTCTCAAATGCGATTTTAACAAATTCGCAAAAAATCAGATTTTATTATTTTTGAAAATATTTTTTATCAAAACTATTATGCAATATCTGTTCTATAATTTGGTGAAGAAATTGTGCATGTAGTTTGAAAAGTAACAAAGTAACAGTCACTTTTGTAAACAGTTATCATTCATGTCTCAAATGCGATTTTAATAAATTCGTAAAACATCAGATTTTATTATTTTTGAAAATATTTTCTATCAAAACTATTCTGAATATCTGTTCTATAATTTGGTGAAGAAATTGTGTATGTAGTTTGAAAGGTAACAAAGTAACAGTCACTTTTGTAAACAGTTATCATTCATGTCTCAAATGCGATTTTAATAAATTCGTAAAAAATCAGATTTTATTATTTTTGAAAATATTTTCTATCAAAACTATTATGCAATGTCTTTTCTATAATTTGGTGAAGAAATTGTGTATGTAGTTTGAAAAGTAACAAAGTAACAGTCACTTTTGTAAACAGTTATCATTCTTGTCTCAAATGCGATTTTAATAAATTCGTAAAAAATCAGATTTTATTATTTTTGAAAATATTTTCCATCAAAACTATTCTGCAATATCTGTTCTATAATTTGGTGAAGAAATTGTGTATGTAGTTTGAAAAGTAACAAAGTAACAGTCACTTTTGTAAACAGTTATCATTCATGTCACAAATGCGATTTTAATAAATTCGTAAAAAATCAGATTTTATTATTTTTGAAAATATTTTTTATCAAAACTATTACGCAATATCTGTTCTATAATTTGGTGAAGAAATTGTGTATGTAGTTTGAAAAGTAACAAAATAACAGTCACTTTTGTAAACAGTTATCATTAATGTCTCAAATGCGATTTTAACAAATTCGCAAAAAATCAGATTTTATTATTTTTGAAAATATTTTTTATCAAAACTATTATGCAATATCTGTTCTATAATTTGGTGAAGAAATTGTGCATGTAGTTTGAAAAGTAACAAAGTAACAGTCACTTTTGTAAACAGTTATCATTCATGTCTCAAATGCGATTTTAATAAATTCGTAAAACATCAGATTTTATTATTTTTGAAAATATTTTCTATCAAAACTATTCTGAATATCTGTTCTATAATTTGGTGAAGACATTGTGTATGTAGTTTGAAAGGTAACAAAGTAACAGTCACTTTTGTAAACAGTTATCATTCATGTCTCAAATGCGATTTTAATAAATTCGTAAAAAATCAGATTTTATTATTTTTGAAAATATTTTCTATCAAAACTATTATGCAATGTCTGTTCTATAATTTGGTGAAGAAATTGTGTATGTAGTTTGAAAAGTAACAAAGTAACAGTCACTTTTGTAAACAGTTATCATTCTTGTCTCAAATGCGATTTTAATAAATTCGTAAAAAATCAGATTTTATTATTTTTGAAAATATTTTCCATCAAAACTATTCTGCAATATCTGTTCTATAATTTGGTGAAGAAATTGTGTATGTAGTTTGAAAAGTAACAAAGTAACAGTCACTTTTGTAAACAGTTATCATTCATGTCACAAATGCGATTTTAATAAATTCGTAAAAAATCAGATTTTATTATTTTTGAAAATATTTTTTATCAAAACTATTACGCAATATCTGTTCTATAATTTGGTGAAGAAATTGTGTATGTAGCTTGAAAAGTAACAAAGTAACAGTCACTTTTGTAAACAGTTATCATTCATGTCTCAAATGCGATTTTAATAAATTCGTAAAAAATCAGATTTTATTATTTTTGAAAATATTTTCTGTCAAAACTATTATACAATATCTGTTCTATAATTTGGTGAAGAAATTGTGTATGTAGTTTGAAAAGTAACAAAGTAACAGTCACTTTTGTAAACAGTTATCATTCTTGTCTCAATTACGATTTTAATAAATTCGTAAAAAATCAGATTTTATTATTTTTGAAAATATTTTCTATCAAAACTATTATGCAATATCTGTTCTATAATTTGGTGAAGAAATTGTGTATGTAGTTTGAAAAGTAACAAAGTAACAGTCACTTTTGTAAACAGTTATCATTCAAATCTCAAATGTGATTTTAATAAATTCGTAAAAAATCAGATTTTATTATTTTTGAAAATATTTTTTATCAAAACTATTATGCAATATGTGTTCTATTATTTGGTGAAGAAATTGTGTATGTAGTTTGAAAAGTAACAAAGTAACAGTCACTTTTGTAAACAGTTATCATTCATGCATCAAATGCGATTTTAATAAATTCGTAAAAAATCAGATTTTATTATTTTTGAAAATATTTTCTATCAAAACTATTATGCAATATCTGTTCTATAATTTGATGAAGAAATTGTGTATGTAGTTTGAAAAGTAACAAAGTAACAGTCACTTTTGTAAACAGTTATCATTCAAGTCTCAAATACGATTTTAATAAATTCGCAAAAAATCAGATTTTATTATTTTTGAAAATATTTTCTATCAAAACTATTATGCAATATCTGTTCTATAATTTGGTGAAGAAACTGTGCATGTAGTTTGAAAAGTAACAAAGTAACAGTCACTTTTGTAAACAGTTATCATTCATGTCTCAAATGCGATTTTAATAAATTCGCAAAATATCAGATTTTATTATTTTTGAAAATATTTTCTATCAAAACTATTATGCAATATCTGTTCTATAATTTGGTGAAGAAATTGTGTATGTAGTTTGAAAAGTAACGAAGTAACAGTGACTTTTGTAAACAGTTATCATTCATGTCTCAAATGCGATTTTAATAAATTCGCAAAATATCAGATTTTATTATTTTTGAAAATATTTTCTATCAAAACTATTATGCAATGTCTGTTCTATAATTTGGTGAAGAAACTGTGCATGTAGTTTGAAAAGTAACAAAGTAACAGTCACTTTTGTAATCAGTTATCATTCATGTCTCAAATGCGATTTTAATAAATTCTTAAAAAAATCATATTTCATTATATTTGAAAATATTTTTTAACAAAACTATTATGCAATATATGTTCTATAATTTGGTGAAGAAATTGTGTATGTAGTTTTAAAAGTAAAAAAGTAACAGTCACTTTTGTAAACAGTTATTCATGTCTCAAATGCGATTTTATTATTATACATTTTCAGCAAGTTAAATATCTGGGAGAAGAATTATCCATATACGAGCAAAAACATGTACAGATGTCTGAAGACTTGGACACACGTATCAGCAAAAAGGAAAGCGCTTTAAAAACCGCATCCGAAAAGGTTGAAGCATTGGAGGGCCATCTTAAGAAGGACGAGAACATTCATGGGAAATTACAAAAAATACAAGATTGTTTGCAAAGCAATATTATGGATTTACGGGAGAAAGAAAGAATAATGGCGGCGAATTTGGATCAAGCGCGAAAGGATCAGCCGGATTTGGTCCCTTATGTAGATGGTTACAAACGAGCCACTGAGAAGTAATGCGTTTAATCTTTAACGGGGGCGTCTTGGACATATAAAACCGGTTCTGGAAATATTTATATTGCCGCGGTGCTTTTTAAATTAAGCGCATGCTTCACGCATGTCTTGTGAGGTGGAAATCTTCAAAAGACACCCAGGCTTCACTATCATCTCCTGGTGTTAGAGGCCTGAGTAGTGTCGGATTCACCTCACATTTTGACCGATTAGAACCAACCTCATGTTCTGTCGCTCGGGGCTTGCTCGCCACGGACGTACTCTAAGCCCCTCGCGCCGTCTTGGATTAGTCAGTCCTGTCTCTTTGTCTTGCCCTCGTCTGGGTCCCGTAGGTCGTCATCCTTGTGACCCATCAATCACCTGTCAGCAAAAGTTGACAAGGTGTACCTCAGAAAAACTGGTCACCATAGGTTCATAATTTTCACCTGTAGTAGTAAGTGGATTAATTTTTAACTGTCAAACTTCTTTTTTTTTTAGGAGAGACAGACTTTTGGTGTCCAAGGAGCAACACCATGTGAAGATAAACAGTTTTATGCGGGAAGCCAATAAGAAAATGATTGAGGCATCTTTTAAAATTCAAGTGAGTGGTTTTATACTCTTCCATTTTTGTTTCGGGACACGCGTAACTTTAATTTTTTATATATATATATATATATACTACAGTTTATATCACTAATTAGATTATATTTGTCGGCAACCAAGGGGAATTGAGCAGACATATCAGCAAAACTGTCACAGATGAAGTTGGCGATCTTATACTGGGTCCATTGAACAGGAAAATACATTGTTTCTAGTAAAGTGTTGGTTTAATAAAACAGTAACGGACCTTCTATAATTTCTTGTTGCTTTTGTTGTAGATGCAGTTAGATTCGACCACCAAAACCTTGGAGGCCATCCGAGACAAAAGAGCATTAGATTTGCATGCACAAATCGAAGCCATTGCAGCAGCCACAGCAAAGATTAATCAAATTAAAATTGATCTATTGAAGGATGAAGATTGTCGACCTTTCTTGGATTGAATTTTGAAGTTTGCATTGCATTGTTTAAGTTTATATATATACAATTAGAAAAAGATAAGTTTCTTTCACATTTAAGAATACATACACAGCACACCCTCGATAATCTAAACACCTCGCTTTTCCGAACCAAATCGCAATTCCATGAATCCGAACACAAACCTGCTTGAGTTTGGATAATCCGAACCTTCGTATGAACAATATGACTTTCAAGTCATGATGGAAGGGGAATCTCTTGAAGTATAGCGGTTGCTTCAAAACATTGTCTTCGTTTTTTATATTACAGGGAAGTTTTATTTCTTGATTTTTTCATTAAAATACCATAAATTTACCGCTAACTTCCCCCTTCGATCGTATTGTAATTTAAACTTTCCGCCAAATATCCCTGCCGGATGACGTGCTGTTACCGCCACCGGATAGGTTGACGGCACCTTGTACGTCTTGTTGTATACTGTCCTTGGGTTCTACCATACCTAACATGACCTATGACAGAATCTCGTGGATCCTACTCCGTTGCTATTATTATCCGTGTACCTCTGAAGCGAGTTTACTTCAAAGGAATATAAAGCCACTAAAAAAAAATACAAATAACAATCTTAACGAGATACTTTTACTGCTCCCGCTTTAAAGTGCGGTAATTTAATTTTCTTCCGGGAATAGGGGGACTCCCCAACCTAACGCTTCCATAAGCACGGCCATCTAAAGTGATCACCAGCCTTGCGGGGTTCCCTGCCCCGATGCCACCTGCGGCGAGGGTCCACACCTATTCCGCCCAATTCACACATAAGCGGCGTCGGGCGCAGGCGCGGTGTAGGCGCAGGCGCGACGTCGCACAGGTGATTGTGATGTCCATATGCAGTGAAGGGGTGGACATTGCACCTTATGTTTACATAGAGGCGGCGTGGAAGAGTTTCGCCTCTTCGCCTACCGTGTCTTAAGCAAAGACGCGGTGCCGGCGCAGCGAGAGGCACGAGGCAAATGCCTGCGCCTCGTCACCTAAGTGGGCATTGCACCACATGTTTATATAGATGGGGCTTGAAGTAGCTCCGGCACCGCGTCTTTGCCTCTTCGCCTAAGACACGCTAGGCGTAAGGCATAACTCTTCCACGCCGCCTCTATGTAAACATAAGGTGCAATGTCCACCCCTTCACTGCATATGAACATCACAATCACCTGTGCGACGTCGCGGCTCGCCGACGCCGCTTATGTGTGAATAGGGCCTTAGGTGACGAGGCGCGGGCATTTGCCTCGTGCCTCTCGCCGCGCCGGCACCGCGTCTTCGCATATAAACACGCCGCCCCTATGAAAACAGATGGTGCAATGTCCACCCCTTCCCTGCATATGGACATTACAATCGCCTGTGCGACGTAGCGCCTGTACCACGCCTTCACCGCGCCTGCGCCCGACGCCGCTTATTTGTGAATTGGGCCTTACAGGTACGCGAAGCCCGGTTTGGTGGACGCAACCACTGCTCGCATCGCCGGACGTCACCGCAAGGGCTATGGCCACTATCCGTCGCCTTCCAGCGTTTATAGAGGCCATGATCAAGGGTTAAAAGCAACTCCTACGCGAGACGGGAACCCCGGAATTAAAACCGTGTATAACCCTAGCTTCACATGTGAATGCCTCATTAAGGCGGGCGGAGAATAGGAGACTTTTTGTAGCACAACTAATGGGGTTTTTCAATAAGTACGGGTCGATGTTGAAATGGAATAAAACAAGCTGTGTGAGGTATTAACGAAATTATTTTTTTATTTGAAAGACCCATGTATGTCATTATATTTAGAAATAACATCAGCGTTTTGAAATTAAAAAGCGAAAAACGTTAAAGGAAGTTGTATGTCCGGTCGTAGACAGAGCATTTTACAATTGGTTTCTTCAAGAACAACATAAACCCTCAACACCAGAGGCCATAATCCAAGCGAGAGAATGGCCACCGATCGAGGCAGATGTTTTATACTTTTAGCTGATATTATATATATATATATATATATATATATATATATATATATATATACACAATGTTTACTTTCTATCTAAGCCAAAAACAAAACATTACAAAAAAGTTGCCTGTTATTAAAAAAACCCCAGAGCGTTTGCAAACATCAGTCACTTGTCAGGCATCTACAAAGGACAAAAACGGGCCTGTTTAATACAAGAGTCATTCCAAGAATGTTTTTTTGAAGAAATTATTCCTGCTATAAGAAGAAAAATGTCTTAACTAAATCTACCACGAAGAGCTCTTCTACTTTTTTACAACGCCCCTGGACATTCCGAAGAAGAAGAACTCATGAGTACGACGGTGGAATCAGGGTAATGTATTTACACCCAAACTGTACAGCATTAATATGTAAATGGTGCACAGTGTGCGCAGGCAGGGAGACAAGCCCCAGATTAAGGTGGAGGCCACCGGAATCCAACTAGAAACGCTGCGGAAACTGGTGGAATATCACTTCGCTAGAACGGGGAAAAGCTGTATACATCCAGTAGGGAAGCTGCGTGGCGGCGGGAAGAACCCAGACGAGGCACCCCAGGCACCGCAGAGGGCAGGGGAAAGGTCCGCCCCGCGCTGGGAGAATAGAACGAGGCTATAATGGTCCTAGGCGGAGGGACGATGTACAACCTGCTGAAGAAGGTACGAACTGTAAATACTTGTATGCTTCTTCCGGTTCTCTTCCTCCTTCTGTCGATTCTTGGCCCAACAGCCCCTCCTTATACATCTGTGGTGAGATGGCCGTTCTCAGGAACAGGGCGACGATCACCTTCTCGGACAGCTCCGGCTCTAGTTTGGGTAGGAGGAGAATGGGGGGTTGAATTCGATGCCGGTGGTGCAACGGTGGTAGTTATATTTCTGCAACGCAATCTAGCAGCGTGAAACCTTCTTCTAACGGTTCTTTCACTAACGTTTACATTTCTAACATCTTCGAGCTGCTTTTACATCGATACAGCAGAAGTTGTTCTATTCCGGACACCAAAAAACGGCCATCTCTTTGGGTGATGATTTCTTCGGCCAGATCCTGGTCTTGTGGTTATCCGGGTAGTCTGCTGATAGCTCTGTAAACCACAGAATCTCACACCAACATTTCTTGCGGTTTTACGTTGCCTCAAATCATCTTGCAACAACGCTAAAATGTCTCAACTAAATTTACCATGGATAGCTCTTCTATTTTTTTACAACGCCCCTGGACATCCCGAAGAAGAAGATGAACTCATGAGTGACGACGCTGGAATAAGGGTAATGTATTTACACCCAAACTGTACAGCATTAATATGTAAAGACTGTAAATGGTGCACAGTTTGTGCAGGCAGGGAGACAAGCCTCAGATTAAGGTGGAGACCCCCGACACCAAAAAACGGCGATCTTTTTGGGTGATGAATTCTTCGGCCAGATCCTGGTCTTGTGTCTCTGCTGAACTCTGTACACCACAGAATCTCACATTTCTTGCGGTTTTGCGTTGCCTCCAATCATCTTGCAACAACATTAAGATCTAAAGGCATTTTGGCTTGTTAAATTAATACTAAACTAAATCAACTGATAAATAAGCTAGACTACAAAAATAGACACCGAAACTAGAGTTATCAAGTAACGCGAATTCACGCTATTTCAGCTGTTTTCGTTTATCACTATTTGCTGGTCCGGGCGTATTGTCTCTTGTTCTATTTGTCGCTCCTGATGTGCATAATTCTACCTCTTCCTTACACCCGGTGCACGGCCGCAAAACGATAAAGCACATCGCGGGGCTGTTAAACAAAAGTACTTTATATAGAACTGAAAAAGGGAGTAAATAAAAAAAAACATTAATATTCTAATTCTTTATAAAACAATATAGTATAATACAAACATTATCAATATATGACAAAATAGATATAAAAAAAAACAAAAATATATTTATATATAAAGTGCACGACGTGGCAAGTATTTACAATATTGTCTACTTAAATCTGGGAGTACATCAGTGCAGAAGAAGAAAACTAATACAATATTTATAAAAATCACTGGAATAACATCTGTCCACCCAACGAGTATGTACAGAAACTATTTACATTTTTGGTTCGGCGCTTTTCACATTTTTGGACGGGTTTAGTACCAGCCGTAGAACGGCTGCCCGAACGTCTTGGGGGCGGCGTAGCCATGTAGGCCGTTCTGCGCGAAACTGGTGATGCCCTGGGGCAGTTGTCCCATTTGGACCATGCTGTTGGGGCTGGGCTGCCGCAATTGGGGCGCCATGTTCCACTGCGAGAGCTGCATGTTGGTCACGTCGTGGTTGGTACACGTCGCGTCATTGCTGTTACTATTCGCTGCAAAAAAACAACAACATTAAAATCAGTATATATTTTGAAATAGAAAACAATGATACAACATAAAAAGAACTATATATCGGTATAGAGACTGAGAGGCTGTAAACACCAAAAAAAAAAACAAAAAAAATACAAGCATAAATATTGATAAAGTAGAGATGATAAAGATACAAATGTTGTGGATACATAGAAAAAATCAAAGCAAATATAGAGAAGCAAAAAGGACGTAAGGAATAGAAAGTACATTAAGAGTATAAAAGAAAGTTGAGTGTAAATTCTGCGATAATTGCGTAGCGGAGAAAAATGCTGTGGATGTATAGAAGAAGCGAAGCTGATGTAGAGAAGGAAGTAAAAACGATTAAGTAGGAGGACAAAAAATTAAGTATATAGACAAGCAAAAAGGAAGTAAGGAATAGAAAGTACATGAAAAGTATAAAAGAAAGTTGAGAGTAAATTCTGCGATAATTGCATAACTGAGAAAAATGCCGTGGATGTATAGAAGAAGCAAAGCTGATGTAGAGAAGGAAGTAAAAACGATGAAGTAGGAGCACAAAAAATTAAATAGACAAATGCAAAGAAAGTACATGAGAAGTAAGAGAAGTAGGGCACATACACAACAAATACAGGAAAGGCAAAGCTAAAACTGAGGCAACAGAGAGAAAAAACTAAGGATGTAAAGAAATCTATATTGAAGATTTTTTTAATTAGGGGTTTAATGATCTCGTTTAAATCCCCTCACCATGACACAAAACTAAGTAGAGAATAAAGCAAGAGAAAGCACATGAGAAGTAAGAGAAGTAGGACATATACATAACAAATACATGAGAGACAAAGCTAAAACTGAGGCAGCACAGATAAAGAGCTAAGGATGTAAGAAATCAATATTAACGATTTTTTAATTAGGGAGTTAATGATTCCATAATAATCCCCATAATTCATAATCCCCCTTCCTAAAGCCGCCCATAAGTTAATTTCTAAGAATGTACTTACCACTGTTAGGTCCTAAAATAGTGACCATGCTATTAGGTGTAGGTGGCAGATTAGGGGCGTAATGTAGTCCAGGACTACCAGAGTTGTTAGCCTCTTCTGCTTCACTTTTGTTGTTATAACCAATATTTCCGATGTTGTGCAGCATATGCCCGCTGGGCGATGTTGATGCGTGCGAGGGCGCGGTGGGCTGTGTAATCGGCATCAGAGAGGTCATGTTGGCAGTGGGGTACATCGGATGCGGAGGGTATGAGTTGTGGGGGATGTTGTGCGATGCTAGGCTTGGTGATGTGGAATGTCCATGGGAATGGGCCGGATACAATTCTGTCACTAAAATAGAAAGAAAATGGTGAATTAATAAAAATAATACAAGTTATTGAATGTTTACTTTTCGGGTTCAATTTTGATATTGAGATTGATAAATGCAACATGAATCAAGCTGCAATATAGCAATTACAAAATGCATCAGTTATCAGTTGGGCTGAAGCAGAAATCATTGAATTAAAAATTGCAACCAAAAAGGATTTTTATATGGACCGCAAATTATTTGCTGTGCTTCTGGTATATAGAAATTATGGTATGGATATAATGAAGATTAAGAATTTTGTAAGCATATTTGTCATTTTTTATAAATAATTCTTTAATGTGTATATAAGGAAGATTAAGAATTTTGTAAGCATATTTGTCATTTTTTGTAAATAATTCTTTAATTTGTATATAATGAAGATTAAGAATTTATTTGACTTACTTTGTGCAGCAGAAGTTGTGTTTGGAACATAAGAGCCATCACTGATACCCTGCCCGATACCAGCATATGGCGTCGTTGGTGCTGAATAAGGGTTGGAGACCACCCCTAAAGGTGTGTATGAGGATGATGTTGAAGCCAACTGCTTGCGTAAACGCGCCCTGCGATTACTAAACCACACCTGCAATAAAAATTATATTATATATCTATCCGTGATTGTGTATATCTATCTATATCGACAGAATCAGGGTTACGTCAATCAAGAAGATTAATGAAAATATTGTGCAACAATACTCTCTAAGTTCTAACGCCCGGTTTCTCAAACGAATCTTAACTAGTTTAAGACCGTCTTAATAATAATATTTACAATAAATCAATATACGATCTGTACATACCTGTATTCTAGCTTCTGTGAGTTTCGTCCTCTGGGCGAGCTCCTCGCGTGTATAAATATCAGGATACTGCGTCCTTTCGAATGCCTTTTCAAGCTCGTCCAGTTGGTGAGCGGTAAAAGTGGTGCGGGAGCGACGCTGCTTTCTTTTCAGGGGAATCCCCGGCTCGCTTTCGCAGTCCGATGCGCCCTCGTTGTCTGTTGACTTGTCTGAAATATAAATTGAAATTTAATAATAAAATTGATTGAGAATTGTATTTATTGGAAATAATATCGGTGTAGTCGGAAAGGCGAAAGAGATGTCTCAAGATAGTTAAGATAGATAAGTTAGAGAATTGATAGAATTACAAACAATAACAATCAAGAATACTAGTTAAATCTTTTATTACCAAAACAAACAATAAATCACCAAACAAAAATTCATTACACTGTGATTACATGTGTACCTAATACTTATAATATTAATATTAATTAATTAAATTATTAATATTAAAAATAACTAAATCAGAAGAGAAAATATATCAGATACACTAGAAGTTTGCAACTATTGTAGATCTGCTACTATACAGAGTGCCCAGTCAGATCTACTGACATTACAAAGAGAAAGAAACTAAAAAACTAGTACAATATTCAACGAGCAAACAAATCACCGCAAAGCTATTTCACACGAGTTGAACACTGTCATTTTTCCACTAATACTGTTAAGGGAGAAACCTAGTACAATATTCAACGAGCGTGTAATGATATATTACCCACGGTGATGAAATTTACGGCATGAGCCGTAGGCGAGTGTAGGAAATTAATCAAATGATTAGAAGCTATTACACACGAGTAGAACACTGTTATTTTTCTACTAAAAATGCCAAGAGAGAAACCTGGGAGAATATTCGATGAACGTGTAATGATATATTACCCACTGTGATGAAATTCACGGCATGAGCCTTAGGGTAGCATATAAAATCAATCAAACGATTAAGAGCAATAATAATACACGATTAGAAAACTCATTTTTCTACTAATAATGACAAGAGAGAAACCTAGTACAATACTCAACGAACATGTAATGATATATTACTCACGGTGATGAAATTCAAGACATGAGCCGTAGACAAGTGTAGAAAATCAATCAAATAAGTAATTAAAAGCTATTTCACACGAGTTGAACACTGTAATTTATCAACTAATAATATCAAGATAGAAACCTAGTATAATATTCGAGCGTGTAATGATATATTACCCATGGTGATAAAATTCACGGCACGGGCCGTAGGCGAGTGTAGGAAGTTAATCAAATAATTAAAAGCTTTTACACACGAATAGAACACTGTCAGTTTTCTACTAAAAATGCCAAGAGAGAAACCTGACACAATATTCAACGAGCGTGTAATGATATATTACCCACGGTGATGAAATTCACGGCATGAATTGTAGGCGAGTGTAGAAAATGAATCAAATGATTAAAAGCGATTACACATGAGTAGTACACAGACATTGTTCTACTCATTAAGACGAGAGAAACCTAATACAATATTCAACGAGCGTGTAATAATATATTACCCACGGTGATAAAATTCACGCCACGGGCCGTAGGCGAGTGTAGAAAATTAATCAAATAATTGAAAGCTATTATATACGACTAGAACACTTTAATTTGTCTACTAATAAAAAAGATAAATGTAATCGGAGATATGTAGACATAATGAGATAAATGAGATATTTGAAATTAAAAAAAAATTGAAATTTTAGATATAATTATTATAAATACAGAGAAATGCGGGATATAAGCATAAATAGAGATTAGTTATATTTTGAAAATTAAAAATATAATCAGAGAAAGATCTAATATTCTAAAAATGTGATATAATAAAAGAAATGTGAGATATAATCTAAGAAATTAAAAATGTATGCATAAAATTGATCAAATCAGAGAAACGAGTTACTAGAAAATATATTTGAAAATTATATAGAAAATCATGATTATGTCTCACATTTAGATGATCATAAATATATAATAATAATCAGAGAAACGGGTTATCAAAAAATAGATTTGAAAAATATACAGAAAACCATGATTAGACTCACATTTTGATGATCATACTTCTATAACAATAGTCAGAGAAACGAGTTATTAAAAAATATATTTGAAAAATGTACAGAAAAGCATGATTATGTCTCATATTTTGATAATCATAAATATATAATAATAATCAGAGAAACGAGTCATTTAAAAATATATTTGAAAAATATACAGAAAAGTATAATTATGTCTCACATTTTGATAATCATACTTATATAATAATAAATCAGAGAAACCAGTTATTAAAAAATATATTTGAAGAATATACATAAAAGCATGATTATGTCTCACATTTTGATGATCATAAATATATAATAATAATCAGAGAACCGAGTTATTAAAAAATATATTTGAAATATATACAGAAAAGTATGATTATGTCTCACATTTTGATAATCATACTTATATAATAATAATCAGAGAAACGAGTTATTAGAAGATATATTTGAAAAATGTACAGAAAAGCATGATTATGTCTCACATTTTGATGATCATAAATATATAATAATAATCAGAGAAACGAGTTATCAAAAAATATATTTGAAAAATATACAGAAATGTATGATTATGTCTCACATTTTAATAATCATACTTCTATAATAAAAATCAAAGAAACGAGTTATTAAAAAATATATTTGAAAAACATACAGAAAACAATGATTATGTCTCACATTTTAATTATCAGACTTCTATAATAATAGTCAGAGAAACGAGTTATTAAAAAATATATTTGAAAAATATACAGTCAAGCATGATTTTCATCACATTTTTGATGATCATACTTTTATAATAATAATACCGTTTTTGTTTATTATCATTTTGTATCAACTTATCTTATTTTTCGATTATCATCCTTCGATTATCTCTGTAACTGTAACTCGCATTTCTTTTAATATACCACATTTTTTAGATGATATCTCTTTATCTCATTTCATGGCATTATTTGTTCTTTTATTAGAATTTTGATTTTGATGAATAATGTTAAACATAATCAAAGAAATTTGAGTGATATTCTGAAAAGCGAAAAATATAATCAGAGAAATTATAGATAATAGTCAGAATATAAAAGAAAGAGAAAGATATAATCTAAGAAATGTAAGATATATTTATAAAATTGATTATCCGATAAATGAGAGATAAGATCACAGAAACGAAAAATATAACCAGATAAATTAGAGATATAATAAGAAAAATTAAAACTACGTTTAGAGAAATTAGTGATATAATCAGAAATGTAAGATAAATTAACAATATAATCAGAGAAATTAGAGATATAGTTAGAATATAAAAGAAATGAGATATAAAATCAGAGAAATTAGACACAGTTCTTTTTTAATTTAATAATCAGATCAAACGATAGAGAAATGTGAAGATATAATCAGAGAAGTGCGGGTTACAATGAGAAAAAACAAAAGATATTTTCTAAGCTATATAAAAATGACTATAAAATTCAAGATTATTTATATTATTTCATTTTTTGATGATCAGATTTAGGATGATGCTGAGATTTTTGTAATTGTACTTATTTTACTTTATTTCTCGCATTTCTCTGATTATATTTCCATCTTCTTTCGCAATATAACTCACAGTTCGCTGTAAATATGAAATATAATCAAAAAATATGAGATATAATCAAGAAGTAGGGACATAATCAGAGAAACGAGTAGAGCAATTAGATGTAATACCAGAAATTCGATACTAAAATGATAAGACATAATTAGAGAAAATAAACATCCCCAGCAACCCTTACATCCAATGGTCTCTTGTTTTCATCATAGAAAACAAATTACAACTAAAGAGTGATTTCTCTAATTATATTTCCATCTTTTTTCGCAATATAACTCACACTTCGCTGTAAATGTGAAATATAATCAAAAAATATGAGACATAAACAAGAAGTAGGGACATAATCAGAGGAAAGAGTAGAGCAATTAGACATAATACAAGAAATTCGATACTAAAATGATAATCAGAGAAATAATACATTATCAGAGCAATGATATATATATATATATATATATATATATATATAGAGAGAGAGAGAGAGAGAGAGAGCAGAATAAGAAAAATGAGGCATAATTAGAAAAACGAAACATCCCCAGCAACCCTTACGTCCAATGGTCTCTTGTTTTAATCATAGAAAACAAATTACAACTAAAGAGTGATAAGTGATACAAATACATATATTCCTAATTATATTTATTCGTAACTAAAGCTCACGCCCCTAAACCAACCGCAGACAGGAAGTATAACTTCTCATAATTGCTGTCATAAATTAAAGCCCTCATAACGCAAAGCTTTTAGATCTCAAATCAAACACCATACGTCAAAATATTATTATAATAAATAACATTAATCTCATTTTTTTGATGGCGCACACATTGTGTCCTTATTAATGGAACCCCTTTTCCTTTCCCAATTTTAGGTTCTCCAGTGTATGCCCGTTACAACAACACCTGGAGCTCACATTTTTGAATGAAATCATAAAAAATCCCACCTTTGTTAATTACAGGGTCATTAATTAGAGATAGCAATAGTGCCATTAATCATAAGATTGTCTAGTGGAGTTCAGATTTGAGGGGGACGTACAAGGTGTACGGACGTGTATGTGATCATATAATAAATTTAATCCTGATATCTTATAAAACTAGTGATGTAATTGTTTTAATCTTTATATCGCAAGATGGGCAATTTTAAATACATTATGATGCTATAATTATTATTTTAAAAACTTTAGAAATTTAGTAGTTGCATCACTTTTTGCTAAACATTACATACAATATTTTTAATTTTGATATCTTACAAAACTAGTGATGTAAGTTTTTTGAATCTTTATATCACCGAATAGGCAAATTTAAATACTTTATGATGCTATAATTATTATTTTAAAAACTTTAGAAATTTAGTAGTTGCATCACTTTTTGCTAAACATGACATACAATATTTTTAATCTTGATATATTATAAAACTAGTGATGTAATTTTTTGAATATTTATATCACCAGATAGGCAATTTTAAATACTTTACGATGCTATAATTATTATTTTAAAAACCCTAGAAATTTAGTAGTTGCATCACTTTTTGCTAAACATTACATACAATATTTTTAATCTTGATATCTTATAAAACTAGTGATGTAATTTTTTGAATTTTTATATCACCGGATGGGAAATTTTAAATACTTTACGATGCTATAATTATTATTTTAAAAACCCTAGAAATTTAGTAGTTACATCACTTTTTGCTAAACATGACATATAATATTTTTAATCTTGATATCTTATAAAACTAGTGATGTAATTTTTTGAATTTTTATATCACCGGATGGGAAATTTTAAATACTTTACGATGCTATAATTATTATTTTAAAAACCCTAGAAATTTAGTAGTTACATCACTTTTTGCTAAACATGACATATAATATTTTTAATCTTGATATCTTATAAAACTAGTGATGTAATTTTTTGAATTTTTATATCACCGGATGGGCAATTTTAAATATTTTACGATGCTATAATTATTATTTAAAAAACCTTAGAAAATTAGTAATTGCCTCACTTTTTGTTAAACATGAAGTACAAGGTTATTATTGAAATCTTGAAAAAACTAAATTTATTTAAAATCTTTTATAAATGTTTAGCATTAGTTATTCTCATTTTATTTCTCTAAAATTTATGAAACATATAAAACGGTTCGATAATATTAAATCCAATCCAATGTGATTACCAACAAATATTTTTTTTAAATATATTTCAATTTTAACTGACAGCATCGTGTAAACTCACAGGCGTGTCCTGTAATAATCATTATCCTCGTACAAAAAGCAGCGAGGCCCGTTCACTCGACTTTTTTCCGCGCCGCTGGCTCGAAATAATAGCCGGCGCGCCATTTTGTCAGCTGCCATTTTTACAGCGGCCACCAACCAACTTTCTTTTCCGATTCAATCGAAAAGTATAATGATACAACCTTGCTGTCTATATTTTATACGTTAGTAGAACTATAGCAATTATTTATTTGTGCAAAATGAGCAGACACCAAAATACTTACAAAATAATTTCACAATTACTTTATTTATATAACACAAATCTTCTATAGTCTGTACTATACTCTACGTGCAAGTATCAAACTTATAATGTAATAGAAAGTTCTGTATATCAAAAAAACAAATCTTATAAAACTGTATACATATAGTATATACTAACTATAGTATATACTAATAATAATACGGTAATTAGTATAATTGAATTGTATTCATATGTATACAGTTTTATAAGATTTGTTTTTTTGATATACAGTACTTACTTTCTATTTCACTATAAGTTTGATACTTGCACGTTGAGTATAGTACAGACTATAGAAGATTTGTGTTATTCAAATAAAGTCATTGTGAAATTATATGCATGTGTGTGTGTGTGTGTGTGTGTGTGTGTGTGTGTATGAGTAAAAATGATCCTTGCGGTAACTCTGGAGTGTTTCATCCATGTACAAAGTTATTATTATTATTATTACTATTATGTAAGCCTGTTTTGACACAGCTGACGTATTTTAATTAAACTTCGATTCCAAAAATATAAAAAAAAACCGTTGACGTAACTTCCTGTAAAACCGGAAATGTTTGATTAGCACCGCGTTTGGCTTGTATTTTGAACACCCTATTTGTTTCTCGCGCCCCCTCGTTTCCTGGGCGTTGTGTTTTCACGAGGGGTGGTATGCGTCCAATCATCGCGACTGCTCAGCATCCCTATGTTGGCTGCCCAGGCGATTCGTTGTGGTGAATTAGCCCCGGGGCCCTGCACATCGCACCCTCTTTGACTTTAATTGCATAATTAAAACAAATGAGTAGAACGCCTACTTGATTGCTCTGACATATTGCGATAATTAAATCAACTGAGAGCTAATTGGGATGGATATTATTGTGATAATAATTAGGAAGTAATTTAGAAGAAATTAATCGGATTATACATACTATTCTATAATCTTTGAAATTTTTGACTTACTAGAGTTATTAATAGATACATTATAATCTTTTTTCTAATACTAATGTAGTTAATTTGATAGTATAAATATTTACGTGTTATGTTAAATTGTTCAAAATGAGACTAACACTTAGTGCTGGAAAAGTTAAACTTTGCACATATAAATCATGACTAATTAAGACTAATCTCTGAAATTGTTGACTTACTTGGGTTAATAATAGACACATTACAATCATTTTTCTAATACTAATGTAGTTAATTTGATCGTATAAATATTTACAAGTGTTATGTTTAATTACTCGAAATGAGACTAAAACTTAGTGTTGGAAAAGTAAAACTTTGCACACATAAATAATGACTAATTAAGACTAATCTCTGAAATTTTTGACTTACTAGAGTTAATAATAAACATATTATAATCGTTTTTCTAATACAAATGTAGTTAATTTGATTGTATAAATATTCACATGTGTTATGTGTGTAATTGCAAATTTTTCCTTATTAGTCTTAACTAATCATAATACATGTGATTAATTAAGACTAATTACTGATATTTTTTACGTGTTTCGACTATTTACAAATTATAAAACATTAATCTTTCTAATACAAAAATTGGTAAATTCATAAATATTTACTTGTGATTTGTATTATTATATTTTAAAATATTTTACAGTGATATTTTTTTTGTGACATAAATGAAACTATACATGTATGTGTAATCACTGCATTCTAAACGTAAACAGGATAACAGTACCCTTCCGGGTTTAAAAACATTCCATAATAAACCAGTTTCTAATTGCATTTGTTTCTCCCCACAATTTCGTAACTCGAAAATAAATATTCCTTGCAGCTCGAGGTGTTAACCGGGAGAGCTGGCGGCGGCGCGTTTGTGGGGGCCGGCCGCCGGCCCGAGATCAGCACGCCTCGAATTTCAAATCGGTGACTTTCAAAAGCGCTTTTAATTGACGCCGCATGACGAAACAAATACGGCGGGGCCCCCGGCTTCCTTTTACCAAGGGCCGCGGCCGAGGGTGAGAGAATAACACAAAAAAAACTAATTGAAAACCCGAACGAGGAGGAAATTAATTGTTGCACCACAAAATATTTTCACTACAACTACAACAATTTATATATATTTATATATATATATATATATTGGTTTTTTCACCTTTTTTCAGGTTTTCTCAATTTTCCCACATATACCCATATTTTACCCCAAATTCTGTAATATTTAATCATAAACATAATCATAATTAATTGGTGCTATTGTTCATATTTACACAAGTCAATTTAAAAATTTGATATGTAATATTCAATTTTTAAATTGACTTGTGTAAATATGAACAATATTATACACTTAAAATTTGAAGTATAAGTATAATTTAAAAAATATACAATTTAAAAAGACACGTTTAATATACGATACGATGCAAATAAATAAATACAGATAAAAACAATGAATTTATATTCATAATAAAGCACATAGATATATTTGAAAAAGACAGAAATGTCTGTCAGCTTAAGATAATGTTATCTGATTGGAAGACGGTGTTAAGGAATTCGTAGATTTACCAACATTTTCCACATTATATCCCCTTTTCTCACGTTTTCCCAAATTTTCAATAATTTTCCCACATGTCTCTATATTTTTCTTCATTTTCTTAGATTTTTACATATGTTCTCACATTTTTCCAAATTTCACCACATCTGCCTACAGTTTTCCACATTTTCCAACATTTTTTCTCATTCGCCCACATTTTTTCACATTTCCCCAAATTGGGATACATTTTATCTCATTTCCTCACATTTCCCACATTTTCTACCATTTACCAAAAATTTGCCCACAATTTCCAAAATTTTCACACATTTTGCCACGTTTTCCCACATTTTCTCACATTTCCTCACATATGTTTACATTTCCACATATTATTCCATATTTTCTCGCATTTATCAACATTTTCTCACATTTTGTCACGTTTTCCCACATTTTCTCAAATTTCCTCACATTTTTTTACATTTCCACATATTATTCCACATTTTCTCGCATTTGTCAACATTTTCCCACATTTTGTCACGTTTGTCCCACATTTTCTCAAATTTCCTCACATTTTCTCAAATTTGCCCACATTTTCTCACATTTTCCAACATTTTCACGTGTTCTCAAATCTGCCAACATGTTTATTTATTTATATATAAATTTGCCCACATTTTCTCACATTCTCCCACATTTTCTTACGTTTGCTCATATTTTCACATTTCTATTTTCATTTTCTATACTGCATTTAACATGCGACCATTTTCTCTAATTCCCCGCACGATTTACGTATAATGCAGTAAAAGCCGATGACGTCACTTGTTGCTACGCGTGTGCTTTTTTGATGCGACCACGCCCATATGCGCAGGAATAATAATAATAATAATAATAATCGTTTATATGTGTTATCACTTCAAGAAGTTTACACAAGTCGATACAATATGAGAATTAAAAGGAAGTCGCTTTTATCGAGTTTTCTTCTTTGTTAGTGGACACATTTTGCTCAAATATTCACTGGATCTTCCTAGGTAGTTTTTTCAGTGCATTTCCAAATTTGGTCGCAATCTGTTATGTCGTTTTCCCAGAATATTGTTTACAGACAGACAGACGGGCATACTGATACATAGACATCGCCAAAATCGGGTTTATTTCGGCTATTTTAGGCATAAAACGTTTAAAAACGTTATATCTTGTTCGCAGCGCCAGTACTTTCCTTATTGTGCAGGTTTTTTTCCCAGAAAGTTATCGCATATTTCCACAATCTTAGTTAGAAAACGTGAAGACGTTTTCACTAAAACAATGCCTTCCTTTACATCAGTGATGTATTCGGAAAGTAAATATACATGAAATATACAACAATAAATATATTTAATTTGGATATATGTAAAATATACGTACACAATACGTAAAATATACGTGAAATGTATGTGCAATATACGTGAAATATACGTAAAATATACGTGGAATATACGTGAAATATACGTGAAATATACGTGAAATATACGTGAAATATACGTGAAATATACGTGAAATATACGTGAAATATACGTGAAATATACGTGAAATATACGTGAAATATACGTGAAATATACGTGAAATATACGTGAAATATACATGAGATATACGTGAAATATACGTGAAATATACGTGCAATATACGTGAAGTATACGTGAAGTATACGTAAAATATACGTGAAATATATGTAAAATATTCATAAAAACACGCCGATATAATACAGTGGTCAACACCCCCGCTTTACGAACGGGCGACCCGGGTTCGAATCCCGGCCCGGGTAGTGTCGGTACCATTTGTCAATTTACCAAGTCCAATAACAACAAGACTCACCAACACACCGCAGAAGAACCCGAAGGTTGATAGCCAGTTGCAGAATTGTAACAAATACCGTAAATAAATATACGTAAAATGTACGTGAAATATACATATATAAATCAAATATACATCAAATATACAGCAAATATATATCAAATCTGCATCATATATACAATAAATATACAGCAAATACATATTGTGCATAATTGATGTATATTTTATGTATGTTTGATGTGTATTTAATGTTTATTTGGTGTATGTTTAATGTATATTTCTTGTATATTTGATGTATCACAAAATATATGCATCAAATATACAACAAATATATATTTATGTTTATTTGATGTATATTTATATATATTTGATGTATCATAAAATATATATGAAATTTACAATATATAAATACGTATATATTGTGTATAGTTGATGTATATTTGATGTATACATGAAATATACATGAAATATACATCAAAGATACAACAAATATACATGAAATAAATATTGTGTATAGTTGATTTATTTTTATGTTTCATGTGTATTTGATGTATATTTGTGGTATATTTGATGTATCATAAAAAAATATATGCATCAAATATACAACAAATATACATCAAATATACAGCAAATATACATCAAATATATATATATATATATATATATATATATATATATATATATCAAATATATCAAATATACATCAGATATACATCAACTATACACAATATATACATATTTATATATTGTAAATATCATATATATTTTATGATAAATATCACATACACTTGAAATCTGCATGAAATATATATCAAATATGCATCAAATATACAACAAATATACATTAAATATGATATAATGAATATTTGATGTATATTTGATGTATATTTGATATATAGTTTATATATATTTCATGTACATTTGCAGTATATTTGATATTTGATATTTATATATTTGATGTGTCATAAAATATATATGATATTTACAATATATAAATATGTATATATTCTGTATAGTTGATGTATATTTGATGCATATTTCATGTATATTTTATGTACATTTCATGTATATTAGATATATATTTCATGTGTATTTGATGTATATTTAATGTATATTTGCTGTATGTTTGAGATGTATGTTTAATGTATATTTGTTATACAACAATGTTGTATATTTGATGATATATGCATCAAATATACAACAAATATACATTATACATACATCAAATATACTCCAAATATACACCAAATATACATCAAATATACATTAAATATACATGAAATATACATGAAATGTACATGAAATATACATGAAATATACATGAAACATACATGAAATATACATGAAATATACATGAAATATACATGAAATATACATGAAATATACATGAAATATACATGAAATATACATCAAATGAACATCAAATATATATCAAACATACATGAAATATATATCAAATATACATGAAATATACATATACGTATATTGATGCATATATTTTATTTATGATATATCAAATATACCACAAATATACATCAAATACACATCAAACATACATAAAATATACATCAACTATGCACAATATTAATTTGATGTATATTTGATGCATTTTTGATATATACTTGATATATATTTCATGTACATTTTATGTATATTTGATATATATTTGATGTATGTTTGATGTATGTTTGATGTATATATATGTACATTTGATGTATATTTGATGTATATTTGACGTATATTTGGCGTACATTTGGTGTATGTTTGATGTATATCTGATGTATATTTGTTGCATATTTGATACATATTTAATGTATATTCGATGTATGTTTGATTTATATATTAAGTGTATTATTCTGTATAAATTCCACTTCTATTTAATGCATATTCAAATATACATAGAAGATACATAGAATATACATTGAATTCTATGTATATTTTGATTATTTTATATACATCCCATGCATGTGTGATGTATATTTGGTACACACTTATAAATGCACAATCGCCATTTAGAAGAATGTTTATATTAGGAGATAAAGTTTTCATTCGTTCATTATTCTAGATGCTTAAATTTGGGGAAACGTTTTCAAAATATTTTCTTCCTATATTATCCTAATCATCATATACATATACATATTACATATATTTTACGAACTATTTAATAATCATTATATTTATTAAAACTGAGTAGTATTTCGAAACAATTTATGGTTTTATATATATATATATATATATATATATATATATATATATATATATATATACCAACCAAACTATGCCCGTCCACTATTTCAAATGACTTGAACTCTACATTATACTGTTATTCGTTACTTTCTATTATTTAATTAATTTCAATTTTAGTTTACGCCTGTTCGTTAAAAGAAAATGTAAGAAACAATGTAGTGCATAGTTCAAGCCGTTTGAAATAGTGAACGGGTATAGTTTGGTTGGTAGGGGCCACCCACCCACCCCACCTTCGTTCGCATAGCTTTTTCAATGGATATAGACGCTTAATATTGTTTAAACTATTCCAATAAGAGTGTTATCCTATGGAAAAACTATGCGAGCGAAGGTGGGGTGGGCGGGTGGTCCCTACCAACCAAACTATGTCCGTTTCACTATTTCAAACGACTTGAACTATGCACTACATTGTTTCTCATTTTTTTTTTGCGAATCAGGCGTAAATTAATAAATGAAATTCTTTATTATTCATTCATTCCCTACCAACCAAACTATACCCGTCCACTATTTCCAACGACTGAAATATGCACTACACTATTATCCTTTATTTTCTAAGATTAAATTAATGTCATTTATTAATTTAAGACTAATTAAATAAATATATGTGAAAAATAATGTAATGCATAGTTCAAGTCGTTTGAAATAGTGGACGGGCATTGTTTGATTGGTAGGGGACACCCACCCACCCCACCTGTGCTCGCATAGTTTTTCCATAGGATAACACTCTCCTTGGAATGGTTTCAACAATATAAAACATTTGTATCCATTGAAAAAACTATGCAAGCAAAGGTGGGGCGGGCGGGTGGCCCCCACCAACCAAACAATGCCCGTGCACTATTTCAAATGACTTGAACTCTGCACTACATTGTTATTCATTGCTTTCTATTTATTATATATATATATATATATATATATATATATATATACAAATGTTTTATATTGTTGAAACTATTTCAAGTAGAGTGTTATCCTATGGAAAACTATGCGAACACAGGTGGGGTGGGCGGGTGTCCCCTACCAACCAAACTATACCCGTTCACTATTTCAAACGGCCTGAACTCTGCATTATACTGTTATTCGTTACTTTGTATTATTAAATTAATTTAATTTTTAGTTTACGCCTGTTCATAAAAAAAAAATGTTAGAAATAATGTAGTGCATAGTTCAAGCCGTTTGAAATAGTGGACGGGTATAGTTTGGTTGGTAGGGGCCACACGCCCACCCCACCTGTGTTCGCATAGTTTTCCATAGGATAACACTCTCCTTGAAATAGTTTCAACAATATAAAACATTTGTATCCATTGAAAAAACTATATATGTATATATATATATATATATATATATATATATATATATATATATATATATAATAAATAGAAAGCAATGGATAACAATGTAGTGCAGAGTTCAAGTCATTTGAAATAGTGCACGGGCATTTTTTGGTTGGTGGGGGCCTCCCGCCCGCCCCACCTTTGCTTGCATAGTTTTTTCAATGGATACAAATGTTTTATATTGTTGAAACCATTCCAAGGAGAGTGTTATCCTATGGAAAAACTATGCGAACACAGGTGGGGTGGGCGGGTGGTCCCTACCAATCAAACAATGCCCGTCCACTATTTCAAACGACTTGAACTATGCATTACATTATTTTTCACATATATTTATTTAATTAGTCTTAAATTAATAAATGACATTAATTTAATCATAGAAAACAAAGGATAATATTGTAGTGCATATTTCAAGTCGTTGGAAATAGTGGACGGGTATAGTTTGGTTGGTAGGGAATGAATGAATAATAATGAATTTCATTTATTAATTTACGCCTGATTCGCAAAAAAAATGAGAAATAATGTAGTGCATAGTTCAAGTCGTTTGAAATAGTGAAACGGACATAGTACGGTTGGTAGGGAACAACCGCCCACCCCACCTTCGCTCGCATAGTTTTTCCATAGGATAACACTCTTCTTGGAATAGTTTAAACAATATTAAGCGTCTATATCCATTGAAAAAGCTATGCGAGCGAAGGTGGGGTGGGTGGGTTTCCCCTACCAACCAAACTATACCCGTTCACTATTTCAAACGGCTTGAACTATGCACTACATTGTTTCTTACATTTTTTTACGAACAGGCGTAAACTAAAAATGAAATTAATTAAATAATAGAGTAACGAATAACAGCATAATGTAGAGTTCAAGTCATTTGAAATAGTGGACGGGCATAGTCTGATTGGTATATATATATATATATATATATATATATATATATATATATATATATATATATATATATATGTTTTGAGATTATTTTGCTGTAGTATTCAATGTGGAAAACCGGATTAAAAAACTAACGTTTTGGCGATCGAGTAAAGTTGTACTCGAATTAAATAAATAGCGTTTTGATTGCTGCACCACCCCCAAAACCATTAAAAACCACACATATATATATATATCAGTATACAAAATACAATAGTTAATATTAATTATAACAGTAGTAAAGGGCTATTGACTCGCGGTCTTTCTGCCCGAACTATTTATTAATACACATGTGCGAATGACAGCAGATCATGTCAGTTTATTAGTTTACAATCGTAGATTTAATATAATAATTAAATTAAATATTAATAAAAATTATCCTAATAACCTCCCATATGTCTACCTATTATATATTTTCTTATAAATTCTTAATTACATTTGTGTGTGTGTATAGTTTGTCATAGATCACCTATTCTTCCTCCCTGATAAATTACGTAGGGGCGGCTTTTCTCACACAGCCACAAACACGGAAAAAAAATAAATCGCATCATAATTAACTCATTAATAATGTGTGTGTGTGCAGATTGAGGCGAAAAAAGAAAAGGCCCGTTAATCACGGTCTCGCGGCCCCCGCCGGGACCACCTGGTGCGCCGCCGACAGAGGGGCCCGAGCCGCCGATATCAATCGGTGCCGACGCCCCCTGTTTGAGTAGGCACCCCCCCGCCCGAGGTGTCAGGTTGCTAATTTACTACTGGAATTCGCCGGCGGGGTTGTAAAGAGGCAAAAACAACAACAAAAATCACGCAAACAGTCATTAGCGGAACAAAGGGGAGATTGGAGAGAATCGCGCGACATCTCAAGCAGGGGGTGGTAAGTGGAGCGCGACGCGCGAGCGGCAGGTGGACTTTACGAAATTGGGTGGACCGCAAAACCGTTCCAGCGAAGGCCTTGAGTGCAGTTTATTTTTATTGAAAATCATACGGTGGTTTTTTTTTTGTTGTTGTTGCTAGATTAGGTACTGTGAAATTATTACCGATTTCACTTTTCGGTTGTTTGATTTAATGCTGCAAACTTTTTTTTAATCAATATAGTAATTATATTACTATTTGAAGAAAATCGCCCAATATTAGTATGATGAAAATACGTTTTTTTTTTAAATCTTCAGTTGTATTGTCGACTTAAAAAAATATAAAAAAAATATTTTTGATTGTCCTCTGGCAAAACCTAAAGATCGTTTTAGACAAGACAATTTCTTAGCTCAAAAGTTGTTCAAGAAATTAATTCATATATCCTCCTCCCATACAATTTGTCCTTGATATCATAATAAATAAATGTATTAACTATATTAATATTCAATGCCCCAAGGCAGTAAAATTCCAACTATTATTTTAATTAAATTTGTATTCATATTGATTTCATGTTTACTTAATCATAATTATTTGAAAGATTGGTTGTCGTATTAAATAAATGTATATACTATTAAATCTATTGTTAAACTCACCGTCGCCGTCGCAGTCGCCGCCGCGGCCGCGCAGCAGTCTAGAAATAGCGGAGACACTGGGGGCGGTGCTGCGGTCACAAATGCCCTCCTTCACCAGCCTGTCGCGAATTTCCCAGCTGAAAATCGATGGGTTCTCGCGCTTGTAGTGCTCGATGCGCGTTTCCACTTCGGGGGTGGCCACGCGGGGCTTCGAGCCCCCAATCACTCCCGGCCGGATCGATCCGGTTTCCTGAAACAAACATTATTTATAAGCAACGTTTACTTGAAACATTTTAAGGACTAAAAAACTTTCTGTGTGTATTTCACACCGTCAATTCTGAAAAACATTAATGTTTTTGTTTTAAATATTTATCCATATTTTCGTCAAAACCGAAAAACTAGTTTTTTTTTTAATACCACTAAAATATAATAATATATACAAAAGTAATAGTTGCTAAAGTGTGATAAAAAAAACAAAGTAAAAATCAATTTATCGATCCGATTTCCTGAAACAATTATTATTTATAAACAACAACTTTTACTAGAAGCATTTTAAGGACTAAAAAAATTCTGTGTCTATTTCACACCATCAATTCAGAATAACATTCATGTTTTTGTTTTAAATATTTATCCATATTTTTGTCAAAGCCGAAACTAGTTGCTAAAGTGTGATAAAAAAACAAAGTAAAAATCGATTTATCGATCCGGTTTCCTGAAACAAATATTATTTATAAACAACAACTTTACTAGAAGCATTTTAAGGACGAAAGAAACTTTCTGTGTCTATTTCACACCATCAATACAGAATAACATTCATGTTTTTGTTTTAAATATTTATCCATATTTTTGTCAAAGCCGAAACTAGTTGATAAAGTGTGATAAAAAAAACAAAGTAAAAATCGATTTATCGATCCGGTTTACTGAAACAAACATTATTTATAAGCAACAACGTTTACTAGAAGCATTTTAAGGACTAAGAAAACATTCTGTGTGTATTTCACACTGTCAATTCTGAATAATATTCATGTTTTTGTTTTAAATATTTATCCATATTTTTGTCAAAGCCGAAAAACTAGTTGCTAAAGTGTGATAAAAAAAAAACAAAGTAAAAATCGATTTATCGATCCGGTTTCCTGAAACAAATATTATTTATAAACAACAACGTTTACTAGAAGCATTTTAAGGACTAAAAAAACTTTCTGTGTCTAGTTCACACCATCAATACAGAATAACATTCATGTTTTTGTTTTAAATATTTATCCATATTTTTTGTCAAAGCCGAAACTAGTTGATAAAGTGTGATAAAAAATAATCAAAGTAAAAATCGATGTATTATTCTTCAAAATGAATTATCACAAAGTAGACGCCTTAACAATCCAATATATAAATCTTTAGTGATTTATTTTTACGGACGGTTGTAAAAGCCAGGTAATCACCATGAATCAGTGTGATAAGCGTGATTCGACACCGCGTTATCAAAACAGGCGATAACTTTAATAGCCCCCCGCATTATTAATTAAAACGCAACCGATACGTTTCTAATGGCCGATAGTAATCCACGGTCGTTACGATTATATTTGCGTGAGCTGTAGCAATTTTCCCACTAGGCGACGTGACGTCTAAATTTTCTCGGAAAAACAGCCGCTTTATGTAGGTTTACTGCACTTCTTCGGAATGCCACTAAAACAGTGCGATACGTGCGAAGGGTTCTTTTGTTACAAATACTGAGGAAATTCTAGCTTAGAATTACAAGGAAGGCCAAAAAAATTAAAATCTCAAACAAACAGAAAATTGAGTAATTATCGTTAAGTAGTAACTAGTTTTATTATTATTATTATTATTATTATCTTCATTAGCCTGTATTGATCCACTCCTGGATAAAGGCTTTTTTGTTGTGTCTCCATTTTTGTCTGTTTTGTGCTCCAGCCAGGACCCCAAAATGGGTGAATCCTGTACATCTTATATAAGATGGAAAATCTCTGCTTTTGAAGATGAAGACATTTTTGGCCTATTTTGGGGTCCTGGCTGGAGCACAAACCGAAATAATGGAGCCAAAACGAAAAATCCAGGAGTGGACCAATACAGGCTAATGAAGATAATAATAATAATAATACTAAAGTGTCTTTATTTCCTTTTCAATTACAATTTCAAAACAGTTTGACATTAGAACAATACAACATTGAAAAAGAAAACGTCGGTTTTCCGGTGATTGTACATCTTATATAAGATGGAAAATCTCTGCTTTTCAAGATGAAGACATATTTGACCTATTTTGGGGTCCTGGCTGGAGTACAAACCGAAAAATTGGAGCCAAAACGAAAAATCCAGGAGTGGACCAATACAGGCTAATAAAGATAATAATAATAATACTAAAGTATCTTTATTTCCTTTTCAATTACAATTTCAAAACAGTTTGAGATTAGAACAATACAAGATTGAAAAAGAAAACGGCGGTTTTCCGGTGATTGTACATCTTATATAAGATGGAAAATCTCTGCTTTTGAAGATGAAGACATTTTTGGCCTATTTTGGGGTCCTGGCTGGAGCACAAACCGAAAAAATGGAGCCAAAACGAAAAATCCAGGAGTGGATCAATACAGGCTAATGAAGATAATAATAATAATAATACTAAAGTGTCGTTATTTCCTTTTCAATTACAATTTCAAAACAGTTTGAGATTAGAACAATACAACATTGAAAAAGAAAACGTCGGTTTTCCGGTAATTGTACATCTTATATAAGATGGAAAATCTCTGCTTTTCAAGATGAAGACATTTTTGGCCTATTTTGGGGACCTGACTGAAGCACAAACTGAAAAAATCGAGCCAAAACGAAAAATCCAGGAGTGGATCAATACAGGATAATGAAGATAATAATAATAATAATACTTTTCAAGATGAAGACATTTGTATCGTGCTGGGTCCCCAAGACCTATATCTCACACACACGCACACACACACGCACGCACACACACACACAAACACAAACACAAACACAAACACAAACACAAACACAAACACAAACACAAACACAAACACAAACACAAACACAAACACAAACACAAACACAAACACAAACAGAAACACAAACACAAACACAAACACAAACACAAACACAAACACAAACACAAACACAAACACAAACACAAACACAAACACAAACACAAACACAAACACAAACACAAACACAAACACAAACACAAACAAAGACAAAGACAAACACAAACACAAACACAAACACAAACACACACACACACACACACACACACACACACACACACACACACACACACACACACATACACACACACACACACACACACACACACACACATGTGTTAGGGATAATTTTTTTGTATGTTTTTGTTTTTGTGTAAAGTGTGACCTCTAAAGGTGCTTTCGTTTAACCGCCCCATGGCGTGCTGTATCGCTCCAAGGTTTGCGGTCATGTACCGGTTATAAGGGACGAGGTAGGATTGTGCGCATCGGGAGCGACAAATAGAACAAGAGACAATACGCCCGGAGCATATTGTCTGCCAACCCTTTCAAATATCCTTAAAATTTCTAGAAATTACCGTTTCAAAAACGCCCTTTTCGAGCTGTATCTCAGTAAGTGTGTGTCGTATCAACTTCTAGTTTGTATTTTTGGATTCCGAGGGTGGCTTTCCATACGAGAATAGTATTATTCTTAATCTACCTCTATTACTTTTAACGGAAAACGCGAAAAACCAAGAAATTATCCTAGGGATCAAATTTTTTCAATAAAAATTTAAAAATAAAAATTCATTTGATGCTACCAATAAATACTCCTTACGCTACTAATTAATAATCCAAAAACCTTTTGTGGATATCTCTTTCCGTTTTCGTGTGATAACCCTTCAAATTTCGTAAAAATTGCTAAAAATTACCATTTCAAAAACGCCCCTTTCGAGCTATATCTCAGTAAGTGTTTGTCGTATCAACTTCTAGTATGTGTTTTTGGATTCCGAGGGTGGTTTTCCATATGAGAACAGTATTATTCTCAATCTACCTTTATTACTTTTAACGGGAAACGCGAAAAACCGAGAAATGATCCTAAGGCTCAAATTTATTCAATAAAAATTAAAAATTTAAAAATTTATTTGATGCTACATGCTCTTTAGGCTACTAATTAAAAATCCGAAAACTTTTTGTGGATATCTCTATCCGTTTTCGTGTCACAACCCTTCAAATTTCGTAAAAATTGCTAGAAATTACCATTTCAAAAACGCCCTTTTCGAGCTGTATCTCAGTAAGTGTTTGTCGTATCAACTTCTAGTATGTGTTTTTGGATTCCGAGGGAGGTTTTCCATATGAGAACAGTATTATTCTTAATCTACCTCTATTACTTTTAACGGGAAACGCGAGAAACCGAGAAATTATCCTAGGGGTCAATTTTTTTCAATAAAAAATTTAAATTTAAAAATTCTGTTGATGCTACCAATAAATACTCCTCAGGCAACTAATTAAAAATCCGTAAACATTTTCTGGATATCTCTTTCTGTTTTCGTGTTACAACCCTTTAAAGTTAGTTAAAATTGCTTGAAATTACCATTTCAAAAACGTCCTTTTCGAGCTATATCTCTGTAAATGTTGATCGTACCGACTTCTAGTTTGTGTTTTTGGATTCAGGGGGTAGCTTTCCATACGAGAACAGTATTATTCTTAATCTACCTCTATTACTTTTAATGGGAACCGCGAGAAACCGAAAAATGATCGTAGGGGTAGAGATCACATTTTGTCAATAAGAATTTAAAATTTAAAAATTTATTTGATGCTACCAATAAATATTCCTTAGGCTACTAATTAAAATTCCAAACACGTTTTGTGGATATCTCTTTCCCTTTTCGTGTCACAACCCTTCAAATTTCGTAAAAATTGCTAGAAATTACCATTTCAAAAACGCCCCTTTCGAGCTATATCTCAGTAAGTGTTTGTCGTATCAACTTCTAGTATGTGTTTTTGAATTCCGAGGGTGGTTTTCCATATGAGAACAGTATTATTCTTAATCTACCTCTATTACTTTTAACGGGAAACGCGAGAAACCGAGAAATGATCCTAGGGGACAAATTTGTTCAATAAAAATTTAACATTTAAAAATTCATTTAATGCTTCCAATAAATACTCTTTTGGCTACTAATTAAAAATCCGAAAACTTTTTGTAGATATCTTTTTCAGTTTTCGTGTCACACCCCTTAAATTTGCTAGAAATTTCAAAAACACCCTTTTCGAGCTGTATCTCAGTAAGTATTTGTAGTACCCACTTCTAGTTTATATTTTTGGGTTCAGGGGATGGCTTTCCATACCAAAACAGTATTATTCTTAATCTACCTCTATTACTTTTAATGGGAAACGCAAGAAACCGAGAAATGATCCTACGGATAGAGTTTACATTTTTTGAATAAAAATTCATTTTATGCTACCAATAAATACTCCTTATGCTACTAATTAAAAATCCGTAAACATTTTGTGGATATCTCTTTCAGTTTTCGTGTCACAACCCTTCAAAGTTCGTTAAAATTGCTTGAAATTACGTTTTCAAAAACGCCCGTTTCAAGCTGTATCTCCGTAAGTGTTTGTCGTACCGACTTCTAGTTGGTGTTTTTCGATTCAGGGGGTAGCTTTCCATACTAGATCAGTATTATCCTTAATCTACCTCTATTACTTTTAACTGGAAACACGAGAAACCGAGAAATGATCCTACGGATAGAGGTCAAATTTTTTTGATAAAAATTTAAAAATTTATTTTATGCTACCAGTAAATACTCCTTAGGGTACTAGTTAAAAATCTGAAAACATTTTGTGGATATCTTCTTCCGTTTTCATGTCACAACCCTTCAAACTTCGTTGAAATTGCTGCAAATTACATTTCAAAAACGCCGTTTTTGAGCTTTATCTCAGTAAGTGTTTGTCTTACCGACATCTTGTTTGTGTTTTTGGATTCCGAGGGTGGTTTTCCATACGAAATCAGTATTATCCTTAATCTACCTTTATTACTTTTAACGGGAAACTCAAAATACCGAGAAATTATCCTATTCCTAGTCATATTTTTACAATAAAAATTAAAAATTTTATGCTGTCAATAAATACTCCTTAGGCTACTAATTCAAAATCCGAAAACATTTTCTGCATATCTCTTTCCGTTTTCGTGTTACAACCCTTCGTATAAATTGCTAGAAATCACTATTTCTATGCACTTTTCGAGCTGTATTTCAGTAAGTGTTTCTCGTACCGATTTCTAGTTAGTGTTTTTTTTTATTCAGGGGGTGGCTTTATCTAATTCAATTAAAATATTTGTAGCCAACTTACTTGGTATCTGTTCAGAATTTTGCTGACACACCCGTGTGAAACTCTGAGTTGTCTTGAGATGACACAGGGGCGCACGCCTGATGCTGCCATCTCGACGATCTTCAACCGTATGTGGTTAGGCAGGGGGCGGCCGTTGATGAAAACACCGCCAAGCTGGTTTACACGTCCCTGTCCTGAAACAGAAAAAAAAATTAGGCCCACCACAATTTTTTCAACATGAGATAATTGGTTAATCAATTGAAAACTATTTAGGGGTCTGAAACTAATTTAATTGATGGAAGAGTGTGCAACCTCAAGAGTTTATATACAGTCTCAGGGCCTTATACATTGCCTAAGGCTATTATATATACGAACTAAGGCGTTTATACCTACAGGTGTTTAAATAAAGCCTTAGGGATGTTAATCTAATTTATTGAGGCGAAAATGTACAGCCTCAAGCACTTACATACTCTCTCAGGGCTATTATATATATATATATATATATATATATATATATATATATATATATATATACACTCCATCAGTTAAATTAGATTAAGACCCTTAAGGCTTTATATAAGCACCTGGAGCTGTAAACGCCTCAGAGTGTATATATATATATATATATATATATATATATATATATGCTTATATAAAGCCTTAGGCGTCTTAATTTAATTTAACTGATAGATAAGTGTGTAGCCTCAGGCTCTTATATACTGTCTCAGCGCCTTATACATTGCCTAAGGCTCTTATATACGATCTATGGCGTTTATAGCTACAGGTGCTCACATAAAGCCTTAAGGGTCTTAATCTGATTTGATTTATAGAAGAAGATGCAGCCGCAGGCGCTTATATACTGTTTCAGGGTCTTATACATTGCCTAAGGCTATTATGTATACGATCTGAGGCGTTTATAGCAGTAGGTGTTTATATAAAGCCTTAGGGGTCTTAATCTAATTTGATTGATGGAAAAGTGTACAGTCACAGGCGCTTATATACTGTTTGGGGGCCTTATACATTGCCTAAGGCTCTTATATACGATCTATGGCGTTTACAACTGCAGGTGCTTATATAAAACCTTAGGGGTCTTAATCTAATTTGATTGATGGAATAGTATGCAACCTCAAGCGCTTATATATTGCCTCAGGGCCTTATACATTGCCTAGGGTTATTATATATACGATATATGGTGTCTGCATCGAAAAACGATATAAGAAACTAGATAATGTCATACGGGCTTTAGTCATATTTTGTCCAGACATTTGTTTTTTTTTTTCAATTTCCCTGCGTTTATTATAAACTCTCTCACGCGCACACCCCGTCTACAGCCACCAGCGACCCAGGCGCAATTTCACGACCAATAAAACCCGTGTACAACTTGACTAAAGTCGTAAATTATAGGCCCCCCCGAGTTACAACCGTGCGCCCACTTTTCCCTCCGAAATTTCATGGTTTATGATCGGTTTACGCTACCAACAAACGAAACCCTGCAATAAATGCGCGCGCTATTTTTTCCGGGACCCACTTTTACCCAGATATTGACCCAATTCGGGGCCTATTGTCCGCAAGACTGACCGCTTTATTGAAATTTATTGCTTATATAAACTGACTTTCTAAATGTCCTCGAAGGGAACTCTTCCTCGCGTACTTCGGGGTAGTTGTAAAGATGCAAATGGTTGGTTTGACTTTTCAACTTTTTACACGCGACTGTAAAGTTTAGGGCGAGTACAGTTAGCTTCGGTGGGTGCAAGAAGTATAAAATCATTCCAGGACTATTACTTGGAAATATAACCTATTGCAAGAATTTACAAAATATATATATATATATATATATATATATATATATATATATATATATATATATATATATATATATATTGTAGAATATATCTATATGGTCTTGATGATAATTAAGATAATTTTTAAGTTTATATCTTAAAATTTTCACCGGTGTGAAGTTAATCTCTAACATTTAAAATTTATAAAACTTTAATTTCTCTTTAAATAATTAAAATGCTTGAATTACTCTGAAATACTTTAAAGTAGCTTCATAGTACTTTCAATAGACTAATTTCTCTGTAAAATTGTTTAGCAGGCTTTTAATTACTGTAAACTACTTGAATTGCCCTGAAAATACTTTAATGTACTTTGAAAATGCTTTTAGTCACTCTGAGTATGTCTATAGTTACTCTAAAAATACTTGCAAGTACTTTAAAAAGACTAAAAGTTCTGTAAAATTGTTTAGCAGGCTTTTAATTACTGTAAACTGCTTGAATTGCCCTGAAAATACTTTAATGTACTTTGAAAATGCATTTAGTCACTCTGAATATGTCTATAGTTACTCTAAAAATACTTTCAAGTACTTTAAAAAGACTAAAAGCTCTGTCAAATATTTTAGCGGGCTTTTAGTTACTGTAAACTACTTAATTGACCTGAAAATACTTTAATGTACTTTGAAAATGCTTTTAGTCAGTCTGAATATATCTATAGTTACTCTAAAAATACTTTCAAGTACTTTAAAAAGACTAAAAGTTCTGTAAAATTGTTTAGCAAGCTTTTAATTACTGTAAACTGCTTGAATTGCCCTGAAAATACTTTGATGTACTTTGAAAATGCTTTTAGTCACTTTGAATATGTCTATAGTTACTCTAAAAATACTTGCAAGTACTTTAAAAAGACTAAAAGTTCTGTAAAAATGTTTAGCAGGCTTTCAATTACTTTAAACTGCTTAAATTGTCCTGAAACTACTTTGAAGTACTTTGAACATGCATTTAGTCTCTTTGAATATGTCTATAGTTACTCTAAAAATACTTTCAAGTACTTTAAAAAGATTAAAAGTTCTGTAAAATTGTTTAGCAGGCTTTTAATTACTGTAAACTGCTTGAATTGCCCTGAAAATACTTTAATGTACTTTGAAAATGCTTTTAGTCACTCTGAATATGTCTATAGTTACTCTAAAAATACTTTCAAGTACTTTAAAAAGACTAAAAGTTCTGTAATATTGTTTAGCAGGCTTTTAATTACTGTAAACTGCTTGAATTGCCCTGAAAATACTTTGATGTACTTTGAAAATGCTTTTAGTCACTCTGAGTATGTCTATAGTTACTCTAAAAATACTTGCAAGTACTTTAAAAAGACTAAAAGTTCTGTAAAATTGTTTAGCAGGATTTTAATTACTGTAAACTGCTTGAATTGCCCTGAAAATACTTTAATGTACTTTGAAAATGCATTTAGTCACGCTAAATATGTCTATAGTTACTCTAAAAATACTTTCAAGTACTTTAAAAAGACTAAAAGTTCAGTAAAATTGTTTAGCAGGCTTTTAATTACTGTAAACTGCTTGAATTGCCCTGAAAATACTTTAATGTACTTTGATAATGCTATTAGTCACTCTGAGTATGTCTATAGTTACTCTAAAAATACTTGCAAGTACTTTAAAAAGACTAAAAGTTCTGTAAAATTGTTTAGCAGGCTTTTAATCACTGTAAACTGCTTGAATTGCCCTGAAAATACTTGAATGTACTTTGAAAATGCTTTTAGTCACTCTGAATATGTCTATAGTTACTCTAAAAATACTTGCAAGTACTTTGAAAAGACTAAAAGTTCTGTAAAATTGTTTAGCAGGCTTTTAATTACTGTAAACTGCTTGAATTGCCCTGAAAATACTTTAATGTACTTTGAGAATGCTATTAGTCAGTCTGAGTATGTCTATAGTTATTATAAAAATACTTTCAAGTACTTTAAAAAGACTAAAAGTTCTGTAAAATTGTTTAGCAGGCTTTTAATTACTGTAAACTGCTTTAATTGCCCTGAAAATACTTTGATGTACTTTGAAAATGCTTTTAGTCACTCTGAATATGTCTCTAGTTACTCTAAAAATACTTGCAAGTACTATAAAAAGACTAAAAGTTCTGTAATATTGTTTAGCAGGCTTTTAGTTGCTGTAAACTACTTGAATTGCCCTGAAAATACTTTAATGTACTTTGAAAATGCTTTTAGTCACTCTGAGTATGTCTATAGTTACTCTAAAAATACTTGCAAGTACTTTAAAAAGACTAAAAGTTCTGTAAAATTGTTTAGCAGGCTTTTAATTACTGTAAACTGCTTGAATTGCCCTGAAAATACTTTAATGTACTTTGAAAATGCTTTTAGTCACTCTGAATATGTCTATAGTTACTCTAAAAATACTTTCAAGTACTTTAAAAAGACTAAAAGTTCTGTAAAATTGGTTAGCAGGCTTTTAATTACTGTAAACTGCTTGAATTGCCCTGATAATACTTTAATGTACTTTGAAAATGCTTTTAGTCACTCTGAATATGTTTATAGTTACTCTAAAAATACTTTCAAGTACTTTAAAAAGACTAAAAGTTATGTAACATTGTTTTGCAGGCTTTTAATTACTGTAAACTGCTTGAATTGCCCTGAAAATACTTTAATGTACTTGTTGTTAGTCACTCTGAATATGTCTATAGTGTCTATATAGGGCTATCAGCCCGCCGGTAGAGGCAGAAGCTCAGAGGAGTTTAATCATCCAGTATTAGTTTGAGATGAACGGCAAAATTGATCAAAAATTTTAATTTGATAAATATAAAAGGAGGATTGAAGCAAATATTGACAATACTAGGATTGACAATTTTATTGACCGTGTAAGGTCCCTTATAGAATAAATGAGCCTGTAAGAATGAAAGTGGTGTAAGCCACATTTGAATTGTTTTAAAAAGTAGTAGAGTTTTTTTCGTTTGGTATTTATGTAAATCGACGTAAGCAGTTACATTTTTATTTATGAATACATTTTCAAGTCTATAACTGCGCATGTAGACTGAAAAAATCTCCTACTTTTCAAAACAATTCAAATGTGACTTAAGGTCGTTTTGGACAAGACAATTTCTTGACTCAAAAGTTAGTCAAGATGCGAGACAATCTCAATTGTCTCGTATCATACAGCAAATTATTTGAAATATTGAATTGGATGGTAGATCGAATGGAAAAATATAACGCTTTATATTTGTCAAGGACAAATTGTATGGGAGGAGGATATATGAATTTATTTCTTGAACAACTTTTGAGCTACGAAATTGTCTAGTCTAAAACGACCTTTACGCCGCTTTCATTCTCACAGGCTCAAATAGTTGTAGTGGTTACTGAATTTGTTACATTAGTAACGGCCCGTAGCCATATTACCATAGTAATAGTAGTATAATAATAGTATTACCGTAGTAATAGTGTTATTAATGTATCCGTCGCTGTTTGTATAAGAACTGTCTACAAAGTAAAATCTCTCACCTTGAAACGGATATCCGGAGAAACAGGGCCGATGCATAATTCCCAAACCTCCGGTTACGGTCATCGCAACCCCGCGCCGCGTATAGTTTCGGTAGCACCACAACAATTAAAAATCAAAAAAAAAGTAAACTTCAAAGTTGTTAGTTCACTGCGAGTGTTCACGCTCTGTGTTCACGGCACTAGGTGTTTAAGTGGAGCTTCCGAGCGACTGGAGCAATTTTGGGATGCAAACCGGTGTTTAGGGACGGGGCCCCGCCCCTCGGGGGCTGCTTGTGCCGCCCAGTTGAACGGGGCTCTGGTGCGCGCGCATGCAGCGTGTTTGGGACAAGTACACGGACGGGGCTGGGTCCGTAATGGGATAATAATAGCGGGCTTTGTGCCGTTATTGAATTAGAGGAGCAAGTGCTACTGTTTTGGGACCTGTTCTGGTGTACGTGGAATGGGAACTTAATTTTGTGTTTTTTTATGGACAATAATTTATTTAGCAACTACACTAACTGTTGGAATAGTATACAATAAGCGTGGTAGGAGTAACGTAGCGGTAAGAGATATTACACACATGTATATAAATGCGGGCGTTTACAGCAGCGCAGTAAAACTATGATAGAACATGTGTAATTATCTCTACCATAATTATCGCATAACATTACTGCCCAATTCTTAACTTCTGAATTTTTATAGCCATGCAAAATATTGCTTTCCGCTACCTTACCACCACCGCGCTTATTGTGAATAGCCCATTAGGCCTTATTCCCTCGGAGAGCGGTTGTTTATAAGCGACCGATTTTGACGTCATTTACACATCACAACAATTATTTTTTGTACTCATGCCATAAGAAAAGTTATTTCCTGCATTGATTTCGATACGGGAAATACTACTTCCCACACTAGTGTGGGAATTAGCCAGTGTTGCCAACTTAAAATTCGGTACCAATGTAAATGTGTATTTATAAATATGAGAATGCATGCCAACTATATTTTTGCATATTTGCTACAGCCGCAAATATGCGAAAACCTGTTAACAAAAATTCTATACACATTCGCGAATAACAGCTCTAATTAATTATGTGTATAGAATGTTTTTTTAACAGGTGTTTGCATATTTGCTACAGCCGCAAATATGCAAAAACCTGTTAACAAAAATTCTATACACATTCGCGAATAACAGCTCTAATTAATTATGTGTATAGAATTTTTGTTAACAGGTTTTTGCATATTTGCTACAGCCGCAAATATGCAAAAACCTGTTAACAAAAATTCTATTCACATTCGCGAATAACAGCTCTAATTAATTATGTGTATAGATTTTTTGTTAACAGGTTTTTGCATATTTGCTACAGCCGCGAATATGCAAAAACATGTTAACAAAAATTCTATACACATTCGCAAATAACAGCTCTAATTAATTATGTGTATAGAATGTTTTTTTAACAGGTGTTTGCATATTTGCTACAGCCGCAAATATGCAAAAACCTGTTAACAAAAATTCTATACACATTCGCGAATAACAGCTCTAATTAATTATGTGTATAGAATTTTTGTTAACAGGTTTTTGCATATTTGCTACAGCCGCAAATATGCAAAAACCTGTTAACAAAAATTCTATTCACATTCGCGAATAACAGCTCTAATTAATTATGTGTATAGATTTTTTGTTAACAGGTTTTTGCATATTTGCTACAGCCGCGAATATGCAAAAACATGTTAACAAAAATTCTATACACATTCGCAAATAACAGCTCTAATTAATTATGTGTATAGAATTTGTTGTTAACAGGTTTTTGCATATTTGCTACAGCCGCAAATATGCAAAAACCTGTTAACAAAAATTCTATACACATTCGCGAATAACAGCTCTAATTAATTATGTGTATAGAATGTTTTTTTTAACAGGTTTTTGCATATTTGCTACAGCCGCAAATATGCAAAAACCTGTTAACAAAAATTCTATACACAATCGCGAATAACAGCTCTAATTAATTATGTTTAAAGAATGTTTTTTTTAACAGGTTTTTGCATATTTGCTACAGCCGCAAATATGCAAAAACCTGTTAACAAAAATTCTATACACAATCGCGAATAACAGCTCTAATTAATTATGTTTAAAGAATGTTTTTTTTAACAGGTTTTTGCATATTTGCTACAGCCGCAAATATGCAAAAACCTGTTAACAAAAATTCTATGCACATTCGCGAATAACAGCTCTAATTAATTATGTGTATAGAATTTGTTTTAACAGGTTTTTGCATATTTGCTACAGCCGCAAATATGCGAAAACCTGTTAACAAAAATTCTATACACATTCGCGAATAACAGCTCTAATTAATTATGTGTATAGAATGTTTTTTTAACAGGTTTTTGCATATTTGATACAGCCGCAAATATGCAAAAACCTGTTAACAAAAATTCTATATACATTCGCGAATAACAGCTCTAATTAATTATGTGTATAGATTTTTTGTTAACAGGTTTTTGCATATTTGCTACAGCCGCAAATATGCAAATCCTGTTAACAAAAATTCCATACACATTCGCGAATAACAGCTCTAATTAATTATGTGTATAGAATGTTTTTTTAACAGGTTTTTGCATATTTGCTACAGCCGCAAATATGCAAAAACCTGTTAACAAAAATTCTAAACACATTCGCGAATAACAGCTCTAATTAATTATGTGTATAGATTTTTTGTTAACAGGTTTTTGCATATTTGCTACAGTCGCAAATATGTAAGAACCTGTTAACAAAAATTCTATACACATTCGCGAATAACAGCTCTAATTAATTATGTGTATAGAATGTTTTTTTTTTAACAGGTTTTTGCATATTTGCTACAGCCGCAAATATGTAAAAACCTGTTAACAAAAATTCTATACACATTCGCGAATAACAGCTCTAATTAATTATGTGTATAGAATGTTTTTTTAACAGGTTTTTGCATATTTGCTACAGCCGCAAATATGCAAAAACTTGTTAACAAAAATTCTATACACATTCGCGAATAACAGCTCTAATTAATTATGTGTATAGAATTTTTGTTAACAGGTTTTTGCATATTTGCTACAGTCGCAAATATGCAAATCCTGTTAACAAAAATTCCATACACATTCGCGAATAACAGCTCTAATTAATTATGTGTATAGAATTTTTTTTTAACAGGTTTTTGCATATTTGCAACAGCCGCAAATATGCAAAAACCTGTTAACAAAAATTCCATACACATTCGCGAATAACAGCTCTAATTAATTATGTGTATAGAATGTTCTTTTAACAGGTTTTTGCATATTTGCTACAGCCGCAAATATGTAAAAACCTGTTAACAAAAATTCTATTCACATTCGCGAATAACAGCTCTAATTAATTATGTGTATAGAATTTTTGTTAACAGGTTTTTGCATATTTGCTACAGCCGCCAATATGCAAAAACCTGTTAACAAAAATTCTATTCACATTCGCGAATAACAGCTCTAATTAATTATGTGTATAGAATGTTTTTTTTTAACAGGTTTTTGCATATTTGCTACAGCAGCAAATATGTAAAAACCTGTTAACAAAAATTCTATACACATTCGCGAATAGCAGCTCTAATTAATTATGTGTATAGAATGTTCTTTTAACAGGTTTTTGCATATTTGCTACAGCCGCAAATATGTAAAAACCTGTTAACAAAAATTCTATTCACATTCGCGAATAACAGCTCTAATTAATTATGTGTATAGAATTTTTGTTAACAGGTTTTTGCATATTTGCTACAGCTGCAAATATGCAAAAACCTGTTAACAAAAATTCTATACACATTCGCGAATAACAGCTCTAATTAATTATGTGTATAGAATGTTTTTTTTAACAGGTTTTTGCATATTTGCTACAGCCGCAAATATGCAAAAACCTGTTAACAAAAATTCTATACACATTCGCGAATAACAGCTCTAATTAATTATGTGCATAGAATGTTTTTTTTAACAGGTTTTTGCATATTTGCTACAGCCGCAAATATGCAAAAACCTGTTAACAAAAATTCTATACACATTCGCGAATAACAGCTCTAATTAATAATGACAGCCTCTTGCAGATTTTCACACCTTTCCCATCCTCTCCTAACCATTCATTCAGCTTTCAGCAGTCTCCAACCCACTCTGCTTTCACCCCCTCACATTATTTTCTAAGGTGCCACCACGTGTCGCTCTCCTTAAGTTTCCCAAGTACTTACCACACTACGTAGGGCTGCAGGAGCTCTCAGTCATTCTTACCTGTCTCTCCTGCCACTCAATATCCCTCAATCTCTCTCTTACCTCAGTTCCTAGGCTTCCCATTTCTCTCAGCTTCTCCTCTACCCACACCTTATTTTTGTATTTCTTTATTAAAACTGAAAATATATTTTTCGGATCTTTATTTTGAAACTCATTTCATGTGAGAGGATGTCATTAATAAAATCATCATTCAGCAATACTATTGAGTGCGTGTTGGCGCAAAAGAAAGAACAAAGGCGTAACTGAAGTATCAAGAATGTATAATCAAACTTTCAAAATTTAAGAATATCAATCTATCTATATATGTATCTATGTATTAGTGTGATAAATATTGTATTTAGCAACATAGTAGGTTTATTATAAAATTCACTATGTGCATTACAAAATGTACAATGGTTTATACAAAAATAAGTGATTAAAAATTAAAAATTAAATATAATGATACATTCAAAAAATATATTATTATAGTAATAATAAATATGTGTATAATAATATTTACTACAACCCAGCTCAGTGGCCGAGTGGTTAGAGACGTCGTCCGTCTCGTACTGAGCATTGGGGAGCCTGAGCTCGATCCCCAGCGGGGAGCGAATTTTCGCGAATCACCTTTCACAGTTTTTCAGAGGTTTTCTGTGAATTTAAGGTAAATACCGGGTGATTAAACTCCTCTGAGTTTCTCCCTTGACCGGAGGAAAAGCCTCACGGCTGATAGCCCTATAAGGATAGAAGTTTTTTTTTATTTACTACAAAGCCCAATAAATATCATTTAAACGTCGGTGTATAATACTACTAATACTACTAATTTTACGTGAATGTTCTCTCCGTAGCTATTTTTTCATTTTATATACTTACTAGAATCAGGCAAATCTATCTTATGCTGATTACTTTCAATTATAAGTAAAATAAGAGAAAGGCCCGGTCTTTATAACTTTTAATTTATGACTTATTAGTAAACTAAACACTAATCACAGTGCACTATAAACAATAGCACTTGGCCAGTTTGTCTACGAGTTTGACGACGAGTACAGAAGTGCGGCGATAAATTCATGCAAGAAGCCTGTTGAGTACTCGAACCATTCAACAGGCGTATGCGAGAAAATACACCGAACACAAGCGACGGGGAATCCCCCGTACCGTTCAATAGACGCACACGGGTTGATTGACCTCAGGGATGCCAACTTTATGATTGGAATTTAAACAAATTTATATATTATTTTTTAAATTGCAATAGTATCCATTGTGTCCAATAGGGGCTGGGAGCCCTTTCTATCTACGAAGCGATTATGTCCTACCAATAAAATGTTAGTAAAATTATTATAAAAAACATAATCAAATAAATAGTTAATAGTCCTACACTCACATCCACGTACACTAACACACGGCAGAAGAATTCGACGGCCGAAAGACGGTTATAGAAATGTAACAATTAAAGTAGTTATTACAATTAAATTTTAAAAGTTTTAGCATTGATTAATCATCACATGATTTAAATAAAAATTAAATTTAAATAAAACCACTGATTGTTTTAGTTTACAAAAAAAATAGTAAAACTTTGCTTGCTTTGTAATTCTTTTGGTATATTTTTTTCGGAAACACCATTTTCCATTAAAATAATAACAAAATTAAAAAGCTTTTGTTGAATCATAGTTGATCGTGAATATAGAATCTCTTCATTGTATTAAATACAACTTTATGCATCAAATAAAATTCCACAAATGAGTTCAGCGTATTATGAATATCACATAAAAGTGTAATCTGTAACTTGTCAACCCGAACAAAGATCCAGAAGCACTGTTGTGAAAAGTGTGACGATTCCTTTGAACCCCTCACAGGAATTATTTACGCAAAAACTAATCCGTGCAGCGGAAAACACGTCAACAACAAAACAGGCCCCACCGTATGATTCGCATAAACTCCCCCGGCTACTGTAAACGTCGTCGCGGCACCGTAGCGAACTCGCATGATGGACGTTAAAAATAATTCGTTAAGGACCCTAAACATTCTTCCTCTTGCTAATTGTTGCTGACTCCCGTTGCTGGATTCCCGAAACGCGGCCATTCAGGGTTATATGGCGGGCAATATTTCCGTCAGCGTCCTGTCGGCGGGCACCGCTTCCAGCTGGGCGCACAGAAAGAAAAAAGCTCGATTGTTTTGAGTATTATCGGTAGCAAGGTACTATTGTTGACGGCGGACACGGGCCCATTTCCGAAATGGGAGCGGCGAAAGAATCGGTTCGGGAGCATCGGGGAGGTTGTAAATTTTGGCAGGTTCCACAATACAAATCACTTAACTACGAGCAGTTTGAGGGGCAGAAGCCCTGTGAATACGATCAATTTCTTTTCGTTTTTGGAAATCGCCTTTTGTGAACTGTTTTACATGTAGTTTACGATGTTTGTAATCATGCCATCTATTTACTTTTCGAAACGCACATCGTGAATTTTCTTCATTTGTGTTTTATATCAATAAATATAGAGAAAGTATCCGAAAAACAGCTTAAATTCTTTAGAACCGTCGAAGGACAGTGAACAATCCTTTTTAATGAATCCATATGTCAATATTTATTTTGAGCGTCTTCAGGGTTTAACTTCATACGAATTATGGCATATATATATATATATATATATATATATATATATATATATATATATATATATATATATATATATATTATATATATATATATATAATTATGTGCAATTTTAAAAATTTCATCTCTTTAGTTTCTTAAAAATAATTAATGCCATCATATTAAAAATTTAAAAAATGTTTATATCATTACCTCTAAAAATAATTACTTAAAAAGTAAATAATTACAATTTTTGACAATTACCGATATGTGACTAACTAAAGCACAGAACGGTAGGTAAATGAATCTGGATATAAAATAATTAAATTAGCTAATAGTAATTGTAAGCAGAATTAAGTTTAATAATTTCATATTTTTAGATCGTAAGCGAACATATTTTTCAGGTATCAGGAAAAAGAAATTATCATAATTTTGTACAGTAGAGAAATCGTTAATATAGAACTATTATATTATATAAAAAGTCCTTTTAAAATCCTTCCGCGTTTGGAAATATTTTGTAAATGGCGCTATTTGTTTCTTAAATTGCTATACAAATTGTTTTCAAACACAAACGCCTGTGGACAAGTTACTGGTCCGATTCTCACGCGTTTTTTCCTCCATAACTAAATTAAATTGTTCAAATCCGTGTACAAAATCGATCACCGATTACTTTTTACAAAGGCGACTGGCGGCCGCGCCGAATAATCCAATTCCCATGTGAAATCTTTGGTTTTATTGAAAAAACACACATTCTTGCCATTCCGAACTAGACATTATATATATAAAGAATTATGCTAGCATTAAATAACCTTATTTAGATTTAAAATTAGCATAAGCTTTGATTGCGAAGCCTAGACTCTTTAGTCATATATCTTTATTATTTTCAAAAATATGCAATGGGGGAGTTGAAAATACTTTTCATGAATAATTTTCTTGACTAAAATTAGTCATCATTTTGCAATTAAATGAAGTTTGGATGATTCTAGTTCTTAAAAGTATGAGGAATTAAATTTTGTAAAAAACACATATATATCTTTATTATTTTCAAAAATATGCAATGGGGGAGTTGAAAATAGTTTTCATGAATAATTTCCTTGAATAAAACTAGTCATGATTTTGCAATTGAATGAAGTATCGATGATTCTAGTTGTTAAACGTATGAGGAATTAAATTTTGCAAAAAACACATATATAACTTTATTATTTTCAAAAATATGCAATGGAGGATTTGAAAATACTTTTCATGAATAATTTCCTTGAATAAAACTGATTTTGCAATTAAATGAAATATGGATGATTCTAGTTGCTAAATATATGAAGAATTCAATTTTGTAAAGAACACATATATATCTTTATTATTTTCAAAAATATGCAATGGGGGAGTTGAAAATACTTTTCATGAATAATTTACTTGAATAAAACTAGTCATCATTTTGATATTAAATGAAGTTTGGATGATTCTACTTGTTAAACGTATGAGGAATTCAATTTTATAAAGAACACATATATATCTTTATTATTTTCAAAAATATGCAATGGGGGAGTTGAATATACTTATAGGGTAAAAAAGGGCAAACAATTATCCAAACGTTTGAATAATTATAATGAGGACGCAATGGAAGTTATAATTACAATCATGTAAAACCAATCTATTGACACTGTATAATTTAGAGTTTACACATCTTAATCATCGTCCATTTTACAAGGTGCTGAAAACATAATTAAAACAGATCGGCTAGCTGTTGAATAATGCATGAGGCAGTTCATGTTGTTTTTTTCCTCCCCGGTGTGTTGTCGGTGAGCCGGACGAAATAAATTAGACCTCATTGTGGTTAGAACACGCCCAATGCGGGAGCGTATTGGTGAGGCGGCTTTAACACTCAGAGTATGAAAGATAAAACCTGTAATTACGTTGATGGATGATGGGTGTTTTACCATTGAGGCGAGGCAATCGATTGAAACACAACTAATTTTGAGGTAGTCGCTTCTAAAAATGTATTATTTTAAATTGAATCTATTCTAATTATAATTTGACAAAGAAACAAATTATTATTAACATTTAACATTTGCTAAGTTTAGATTTATTTAGTAAGCATAATTGTGAAGAATCTGAATACCGTTTCTGGCTCTTATTTATATTTATTTATTGTAATCCAATGAAATTTTACAGCCCTCCAACCAAGAGTCACTCTCGAGGGCGTGCTCACTTAACGAGATAATCCTCGTAGTTGACTCTTTAATCCTGTGTCGTATAAAAGAATTGTTTCCTCCGGTGCTGCAAAGGGACTGGAAATTATGGTCAATATTTTGGGGCCTATTGAAAAATTATCTGTTTATTGCACCCGACATAAATCTTCCTCCGTTCTGAGAAGAGAGAGGTCCCTTCATTTTAAATACCCAAGCACGTACCACACCGTTTAAAATGACAAATGTATATTGAAAATCATTGTAGTATAAGATACTAATTGGATCATTTTGTATATTTATAGAATTATTACGGACCTATTATTGCATTGAAAAAAATTAGTTATATTTCAAATTTTAGTGTAGAATCGTCACGGGTTGATTTTGCCGATATTTTGATTTTTTCACTTACCGACACATCTATGGAACATTTTCAAGTTTTCTATATACCAAATTAAAGATAATTTTACACTCTTTAAGATAGCGTTGAAAAAAATTAGTTATATTTCAAATTTTAGTGTAGAATCGTCACGGGTTGGTTTTGCCGATGTTTTGATTTTTTCACTTACCGACATATCTATGGAACATTTTTAAGTTTTCTATGTACCAAATTAAAGATAATTTTACACTCTTTAAGATAATATTAAAAAAAAATCAGTTATATTTCAAATTTTAGTGTAGAATCGTCACGGACTGGTTTTGCTGATGTTTTGATTTTTTCATTTACCGACATATCTATGAAACATTTTTGAGTTTTCTATATACCAAATTAAAGACAATTTTACACTCTTTAAGATAGTATTGAAAAAAATTAGTTACATTTCAAATTTTAGTGTAGAATCGTCACGGGTTGGTTTTGCCGATGTTTTGATTTTTTCACTTACCGACATATCTGTGGAACATTTTAAAGTTTTCTATACACCAAATTAAAGATAATTTTACACTCTTTAAGATAGCATTGAAAAAAATTAGTTATATTTCTAATTTTAGTGTAGAATCGTCACGGGTTGGTTTTGCCGATATTTAGATTTTTTCACTTACCGACATATCTATGCAACATTTTTAGTTTTCTATGTATTAAATTAAAGATAATTTTACGCTCTTTAAGATAGCACTGAAAAAAATTAGTTATAATTCAAATTTTAGTGTAGAATCGTCACGGGTTGGTTTTGACGATATTTTGATTTTTTCACTTACCGACATATCTATGGAACATTTTTAAGTTTTCTATAAACCAAATTAAAGATAATTTTACACTCTTTAAGATAGCATTGAAAAAAATTAGTTATATTTCAAATTTTAGTGTAGAATCGTCACGGGTTGGTTTTGCCGATATTTTGATTTTTTCACTTACCGACATATCTATGGAACATTTTTAAGTTTTCTATAAACCAAATTAAAGATAATTTTACACTCTTTAAGATAGCATTGAAAAAAATTAGTTATATTTCAAATTTTAGTGTAGAATCGTCACGGGTTGGTTTTGCCGATATTTTGATTTTTTCACTTACCGACATATCTATGGAACATTTTTAAGTTTTCTATATACCAAATTAAAGATAATTTTACACTCTTTAAGATAGAATTGAAAAAAATTAGTTATATTTCAAATTTTAGTGTAGAATCGTCACGGGTTGGTTTTGCCGATGTTTTGATTTTTTCACTTACCGACATATCTATGGAACATTTTTAAGTTTTCTATACACCAAATTAAAGATAAGTTTACACTCTTTAAGATAGTATTGAAAAAAATTAGTTACATTTCAAATTTTAGTGTAGAATCGTCACGGGTTGATTTTGCCGATATTTTGATTTTTTCACTTACCGACATATCTATGGAACATTTTTAAGTTTTCTATATACCAAATTTAAGATAATTTTACAGTCTTTAAGATAGCATTGAAAAAAAATAAGTTATATTTCAAATTTTAGTGTAGAATCGACACGGGTTGCTTTTGCTGATATTTTGATTTATTCACATACCGACATATCTATGGAACATTTTAAAGCTTTCTGTACTCCAAATTATAGATAATTTTACACTCTTTAAGATAGCATTGAAAAAAATTAGTTATATTTCAAATTTTAGTGTAGAATCGTCACGGGTTGATTTTGCCGATATTTTGATTTTTTCACTTACCGACATATCTATGGAACATTTTTAAGTTTTCTATTCACCAAATTAAAGATAATTTTACACTCTTTAAGATACCATTGAAAAAAATTAGTTATATATCTAATTTTAGTGTAGAATCGTCACGGGTTGGTTTTGCCGATGTTTTGATTTTTTCACTTACCGACATATCTATGGAACATTTTTAAGTTTTCTACATACCAAATTAAAGATAATTTTACACTCTTTAAGATAGCATTGAAAAAAATTAGTTATATTTCAAATTTTAGTGTAGAATCGTCACGGGTTGGTTTTGCCGATGTTTTGATTTTTTCACTTACCGACATATCTATGGAACATTTTTAAGTTTTCTATATACCAAATTAAAGAAAATTTTACACTTTTTGAGATAGCATTGAAAAAATTTAGTTATATTTCAAATTTTAGTGTAGAATCGACACGGGTTGGTTTTGCCGATGTTTTGATTTTTTCACTTACCGACATATCTATGGAACATTTTTAAGTTTTCTATATACCAAATTAAAGATAAATTTACATTCTTTAAGATAGCATTGAAAAAAATTAGTTATATTTCAAATTTGAGTGTAGAATCGACACGGGTTGATTTTGCCGATATTTTGATTTTTTCACTTACCGACATATCTATGAAACATTTTTAAGTTTTCTATATACCAAATTTAAGATAATTTTACAGTCTTTAAGATAGCATTGAAAAAAAAATTAGTTATATTTCAAATTTTAGTGTAGAATCGTGACGGGTTGGTTTTGCCGATGTTTTGATTTTTTCACTTACCGACATATCTATGGAACATTTTTAAGTTTTCTATATACCAAATTTAAGATAATTTTACACTCTTTAAGATAGCATTGAAAAAAATTAGTTATATTTCAAATTTTAGTGTAGAATCGTGACGGGTTGGTTTTGCCGATATATCGATTTTTTCACTTACCGACATATCTATGGAACATTTTTAAGTTTTCTATATACCAAATTAAAGATAAATTTACACTCTTTAAGATAGAATTGAAAAAAATTAGTTATATTTCAAATTTTAGTGTAGAATCGTCACGGGTTGGTTTTGCCGATATTTTGATTTTTTAACTTACCGACATATCTATTGAACATTTTTAAGTTTTCTATAAAGCAAATTAAAGATAATTTTACACTCTTTAAGATTGCATTGAAAAAAATTAGTTATATTTCAAATTTTAGTGTAGAATCGTCACGGGTTGGTTGTGCCGATGTTTTGATTTTTTCACTTACCGACATATCTATGGAACATTCTTAAGTTTTCTATAAACCAAATTAAAGATAATTTTACACTCTTTAAGATAGCATTGAAAAAAAAATTAGTTATTTTTCAAATTTTAGTGTAGAATCGTCACGGGTTGGTTTTGCCGATGTTTTGATTTTTTCACTTACCGACATATCTATGGAACATTCTTAAGTTTTCTATATACCAAATTAAAGATAATTTTACACTCTTTAAGATAGCATTGAAAAAAATTAGTTATATTTCAAATTTTAGTGTAGAATCGTCACGGGTTGGTTTTGCCGATGTTTTGATTTATTCACTTACCGACATATCTATGGAACATTTTTAAGTTTTCTATATACCAAATTAAAGATAAGTTTACACTCTTTAAGATAGCGTTGAAAAAAATTAGTTATATTTCAAATTTTAGTGTAGAATCGTCACGGGTTGGTTTTGCCGATGTTTAGATTTTTTCACTTACCGACATATCTATGGAACATTTTTAAATTTTCTATATACCAAATAAAAATAAATATAAGTTTACACTCTTTAAGATAGCGTTGAAAAAAATTAGTTATATTTCAAATCTTAGTGTAGAATCGTCACGGGTTGGTTTTGCCGATATTTTGACTTTTTCACTTACCGACATATCTATTGAACATTTTTAAGTTTTCTATATACCAAATTAAAGATAATTTTACACTCTTTATGATAACATTGAAAAAAATTAGTTATATTTCAAATTTTAGTGTAGAATCGTCACGGGTTGGTTTTGCCGATATTTTGATTTTTTAACTTACCGACATATCTATGGAACATTTTTAAGTTTTCTATATACCAAATTTAAGATAATTTTACACTCTTTAAGATTGCATTGAAAAAAATTAGTTATATTTCAAATTTTAGTGTAGAATCGTGACGGGTTGGTTTTGCCGATGTTTTGATTTTTTCACTTACCGACATATCTATAGAACATTTTTAAGTTTTCTATATACCAAATTAAAGATAATTTTACACTCTTTAAGACAGCATTGAAAAAAATTAGTTATATTTCAAATTTTAGTGTAGAATCGTGACGGGTTGGTTTTGCCGATGTTTTGATTTTTTCACTTACCGACATATCTATAGAACATTTTTAAGTTTTCTATATACCAAATTAAAGATAATTTTACACTCTTTAAGACAGCATTGAAAAAAATTAGTTATATTTCAAATTTTAGTGTAGAATCGTCACGGGTTGGTTTTGCCGATATTTTGATTTTTTAACTTACCGACATATCTATGGAACATTTTTAAGTTTTCTATATACCAAATTTAAGATAATTTTACACTCTTTAAGATTGCATTGAAAAAAATTAGTTATATTTCAAATTTTAGTGTAGAATCGTGACGGGTTGGTTTTGCCGATGTTTTGATTTTTTCACTTACCGACATATCTATAGAACATTTTTAAGTTTTCTATATACCAAATTAAAGATAATTTTACACTCTTTAAGATAGCATTGAAAAAAATTAGTTATATTTCATATTTTAGTGTAGAATCGTCACGGGTTAATTTTGCCGATATTTTGATTTTTTTACATACCGACATATCTATGAAACATTTTTAAGTTTTCTATATACCAAATTAAAGATAATTTTATACTCTTTAAGATAGCATAGAAAAAAATTAGTTATATTTCATATTTTAGTGTAGAATCGTCTCGGGTTGGTGTTGCCGATGTTTTGATTTTTTCACTTACCGACATATCTATGGAACATTTTTAAGTTTTCTATATACCAAATTAAAGATAATTTTATACTCTTTAAGATAGCATAGAAAAAATTAGTTATATTTCATATTTTAGTGTAGAATCGTCTCGGGTTGGTTTTGCCGATGTTTTGATTTTTTCACTTACCGACATATCTATGGAACATTTTTAAGTTTTCTATATACCAAATTAAAGATAATTTTACACTCTTTAAGATAGCATTGAAAAAAATTAGTTATATTTCAAATTTTAGTGTAGAATCGTCACGGGTTGGTTTTGCCGATGTTTTGATTTTTTTACTTACCGACATATCTATTGAACATTTTTAAGTTTTCTATATACCAAATTAAAGATAATTTTACACTCTTTAAGATAGCATTGAAAAAAATTAGTTATATTTCAAATTTTAGTGTAGAATCGTCACGAGTTGGTTTTGCCGATGTTTTGATTTTTTCACTTACCGACATATCTATTGAACATTTTTGAGTTTTCTATATACCAAATAAAAGATAATTTTACACTCTTTAAGATAGCATTGAAAAAAATTAGTTATATTTCTAACTTTAGTGTAGAATCGTCACGGATTGGTTTTGCCGATGTTTTGATTTTTTCACTTACCGACATATCTATGGAACATTTTTAAGTTTTCTATATACCAAATTAAAGATAATTTTATACTCTTTAAGATAGCATAGAAAAAAATTAGTTATATTTCATATTTTAGTGTAGAATCGTCACGGGTTGGTTTTGCCGATGTTTTGATTTTTTCACTTACCGACATATCTATTGAACATTTTTGAGTTTTCTATATACCAAATAAAAGATAATTTTACACTCTTTAAGATAGCATTGAAAAAAAAATGGTTATATTTCAAATTTTAGTGTAGAATCGTCACGGGTTGGTTTTGCCGATATTTTGATTTTTTCACTTACCGACATATCTATGGAACATTTTTAAGTTTTCTATATACCAAATTAAAGATAATTTTACACTCTTTAAGATAGCATTGAAAAAAATTAGTTATATTTCAAATTTTAGTGTAGAATCGTCACGGGTTGGTTTTGCCGATGTTTTGATTTTTTCACTTACCGACATATCTATGGAACATTTTTAAGTTTTCTATACACCAAATTAAAGATAAGTTTACACTCTTTAAGATAGCATTGCAAAAAATTAGTTATATTTCAAATTTTAGTGTAGAATCGTCACGGGTTGGTTTTGCCGATGTTTTGATTTTTTCACTTACCGACATATCTATGGAACATTTTTAAGTTTTCTATACACCAAATTAAAGATAAGTTTACACTCTTTAAGATAGCATTGAAAAAAATTAGTTATATTTCAAATTTTAGTGTAGAATCGTCACGGGTTGGTTTTGCCGATGTTTTGATTTTTTCACTTACCGACATATCTATGGAACATTTTTAAGTTTTCTATTCACCAAACTAAAGATAATTTTACACTCTTTAAGATACCATTGAAAAAAATTAGTTATATTTCAAGTTTTAGTGTAGAATCGTCACGGGTTGGTTTTGCCGATGTTTTGATTTTTTCACTTACCGACATATCTATGGAACATTTTTAAGTTTTCTATACACCAAATTAAAGATAAGTTTACACTCTTTAAGATACCATTGAAAAAAATTAGTTATATTTCTAATTTTAGTGTAGAATCGTCACGGGTTGGTTTTGCCGATGTTTTGATTTTTTCACTTACCGACATATCTATGGAACATTTATAAGTTTTCTACATACCAAATTAAAGATAATTTTACACTCTTTAAGATAGCATTGAAAAAAATTAGTTATATTTCAAATTTTAGTGTAGAATCGTCACGGGTTGGTTTTGCCGATATTTTGATTTTTTCACTTACCGACATATCTATGGAAATTTCTTAAGTTTTCAATATACCAAATTAAAGATAATTTTACACTCTTTAAGATAGCATTGAAAAAAATTAGTTATATTTCAAATTTTAGTGTAGAATCGTCACGGGTTGGTTTTGCCGATATTTTGATTTTTTCACTTACCGACATATCTATGGAACATTATTAAGTTTTCTATATACTAAATTAAAGACAATTTTACACTCTTTTAGATAGCATTGAAAAAAATCAGTTATATTTCAAATTTTAGTGTAGAATCGTCACGGGTTGGTTTTGCTGATGTTTTGATTTTTTCACTTACCGACATATCTTTGGAACATTTTTAAGTTTTCTATATTCCAAATTAAAAATAATTTTACACTCTTTAAGATAGCATTGAAAAAAATTAGTTATATTTCAAATTTTAGTGTAGAATCGTCACGGGTTGGTTTTGCCGATATTTGGATTTTTTCACTTACCGACATATCTATGGAACAATTTTAAGTTTTCTATATACCAAATTAAAGATAAGTTTACACTCTTTAAGATAGCATTGCAAAAAATTAGTTATATTTCAAATTTTAGTGTAGAATCGTCACGGGTTGGTTTTGCCGATGTTTTGATTTTTTCACTTACCGACATATCTATGGAACATTTTTAAGTTTTCTATACACCAAATTAAAGATAAGTTTACACTCTTTAAGATAGCATTGAACAAAATTAGTTATATTTCAAATTTTAGTGTAGAATCGTCACGGGTTGGTTTTGCCGATATTTTGATTTTTTCACTTACCGACATATCTATGGAACATTTTTAAGTTTTCTATAAACCAAATTAAAGATAATTTTACACTCTTTAAGATAGAATTGAAAAAAATTAGTTATATTTCAAATTTTAGTGTAGAATCGTCACGGGTTGGTTTTGCCGATGTTTTGATTTTTTCACTTACCGACATATCTATGGAACATTTTTAAGTTTTCTATACACCAAATTAAAGATAAGTTTACATTCTTTCAGATAACATTGAAAAAAATTAGTTATATTTCAAATTTTAGTGTAGAATCGTCACGGGTTGGTTTTGCCGATGTTTTGATTTTTTCACTTACCGACATATCTATGGAACATTTTTAAGTTTTCTATTCACCAAATTAAAGATAATTTTACACTCTTTAAGATACCATTGAAAAAAATTAGTTATATTTCTAATTTTAGTGTAGAATCGTCACGGGTTGGTTTTGCCGATGTTTTGATTTTTTCACTTACCGACATATCTATGGAACATCTTTAAGTTTTCTATATACCAAATTAAAGATAAGTTTACACTCTTTAAGATAGCGTTGAAAAAAATTAGTTATATTTCAAATTTTAGTGTAGAATCGTGACGGGTTGGTTTTGCCGATATATCGATTTTTTCACTTACCGACATATCTATGGAACATTTTTAAGTTTTCTATATACCAAATTATATATAAATTTACACTCTTTAAGATAGCATTGAAAAAAATTAGTTATATTGCAAATTTTAGTGTAGAATCGTCACGGGTTGATTTTGCCGATATTTTGATTTTTTCACTTACCGACATATCTATGGAACATTTTTAAGTTTTCTATTCACCAAATTAAAGATAATTTTACACTCTTTAAGATACCATTGAAAAAAATTAGTTATATTTCTAATTTTAGTGTAGAATCGTCACGGGTTGGTTTTGCCGATGTTTTGATTTTTTCACTTACCGACATATCTATGGAACATTTTTAAGTTTTCTACATACCAAATTAAAGATAATTTTACACTCTTTAAGATAGCATTGAAAAAAATTAGTTATATTTCAAATTTTAGTGTAGAATCGTCACGGGTTGGTTTTGCCGATGTTTTGATTTTTTCACTTACCGACATATCTATGGAACATCTTTAAGTTTTCTATATACCAAATTAAAGATAAGTTTACACTCTTTAAGATAGCATTGAAAAAAATTAGTTATATTTCAAATTTTAGTGTAGAATCGTCACGGGTTGGTTTTGCTGATGTTTTGATTTTTTCACTTACCGACATATCTATTGAACATTTTTAAGTTTTCTATACACCAAATTAAAGATAAGTTTACACTATTTAAGATAGCATTGAAAAAAATTAGTTATATTTCAAATTTTAGTGTAGAATCGTGACGGGTTGGTTTTGCCGATATATCGATTTTTTCACTTACCGACATATCTATGGAACATTTTTAAGTTTTCTATATACCAAATTAAAGATAAATTTACACTCTTTAAGATAGCATTGAAAAAAATTAGTTATATTTCAAATTTTAGTGTAGAATCGTCACGGGTTGGTTTTGCCGATGTTTTGATTTTTTCACTTACCGATATATCTATGGAACATTTTTAAGTTTTCTATATACCAAATTAAAGATAATTTTACACTCTTTAAGATAGCATTGAAAAAAATTAGTTATATTTCAAATTTTAGTGTAGAATCGTCACGGGTTGGTTTTGCCGATGTTTTGATTTTTTCACTTACCGACATATCTATTGAACATTTCTAAGTTTTCTATATACCAAATTAAAGATAATTTTACACTCTTTAAGATAGCATTGAAAAAAATTAGTTATATTTCAAATTTTAGTGTAGAATCGTCACGGGTTGATTTTGCCGATATTTTGATTTTTTCACTTACCGACACATCTATGGAACATTTTTAAGTTTTCTATATACCAAATTAAAGATAATTTTACACTCTTTAAGATAGCATTGAAAAAAATTAGTTATATTTCAAATTTTAGTGTAGAATCGTCACGGGTTGGTTTTGCCGATGTTTTGATTTTTTCACTTACCGACATATCTATTGAACATTTCTAAGTTTTCTATATACCAAATTAAAGATAATTTTACACTCTTTAAGATAGCATTGAAAAAAATGAGTTATATTTCAAATTTTAGTGCAAAATCGTCAATATATCATAAATTGCCTCTTATTGAAAAAGTCTCAGTCAACAAATAATAAACTTTACGTAATAATCGCCTCAAACACAACAGCCCGCATAAAAGGTAATAATTTCAAGAATCATCACATTTATTATACACAAAAAAAACTTTACGAGCGACTCCATCATAGTGACGGGTTATAACTGTATTATGATGAGCATAGGTTGCCAGTCTGTAAATCATCAAAACGCATGTCCGTTTCCGCCGAATTGGCCGCCAATAAATCAGCGACAATGGCGCCCGAATTCGGGCACAACGTCGACCATAATCTGACCGATGATGTGCCGCAATAAACCACCCCACCCGCGGTTATATTGCGGGCAGAGGGGGCGCGTTTATTGCGGCGATTTCTGCGATCGCCCCATGCGGCTTAATTGCCCTTACGGGCAGCCAGAAAATTCATATTTAAATTTTTGTATGGTTTATTGCTGAAGTCAAAGATTCTGATTGTTGACTTGCAGCAAGATGGTATTGACTGTTCGACGTGTTATAAAATGTGGATGTCGAGAACATGGATAATATTAAACTATGCTTTACAACGGGTGATGTTTCTACTCGCGATTGAAATTGTTCAGAAGGATAGGTAATCTAATTATATATATATATATATATATATATATATATATATATATATATATAAAAAAAACGTTGCTAAAAATATTTTAGTCAGTACAATATATATATATATATATATAGCTCTTTAGTATTTTCAGGAAAATAATAGTTTTTGACTTAACATTTAAATTTTTAAGAGTAGTTGTCGCGCATTTAAATTCAAATGTGCGCGCTTTTTCTGTTCCCTCCCTCAGCAAAGTGACAACGCGTCCTCGGCGCACGCACAACCCTCTAAGTGCTAACAAAAAGACATGAAACACTTGGCCCCATAGGCGCATATACAACAAATTGCTTAGCGCATCAAAACGTGTATAACCCAATAGATTGTAAGAAGTTAACCATAAAAAATCATACACCATCAGCAACAAATAAAGGGCGCTAGGTTCAAAACCACACAAATCAAGGACACTACAGTCTCTACTCACACTGACTACATTACAGTAGTCATAATTTTGCATAATGCATATAAAGAATAAAAATATAACATTTCAAATATATCTTTATTAATTTCCAACGTTACTTGCTACTTAAACAAAAACATATCAATAAGCAAGTTTCAATGCCTCCTTTACTTGTTTATCCAGACCTCTATTCTTCGGAGCAGCAAGACTTATAGCAGCAGATAAAGTATTGAACATATTCTTATCCACTTTATCATGTGCATCTATAATCAAGGAATTAACTTTATCCATTAGATTTTTATTGAACCGACCCTTCAAATATGTTATAATCGTCGACATTAGATTACTAAAGTCCTGACGTACAATTTCAGCACCATTTAAAGTAGCAGCGAGCGTAAGCAGAACGCTTTTATAGGTGTGGAAGGGGTGCGTTTTAATATATGAAATCATTGTGATTCGTAGTAGTGCGATGTGATGTTTTATGTCAGTCAGCAGCTGTGTTTCTCCTTTCTTCTCAAATATTTCATCGTTTGTCGTTTTAGTGAGTCCTGGAAGTCTAGCGAGAGCGCGGCCGAGGTTGAACGTCTTTTTGCCTCGGTGTATGTGTGCGTTTTTGGAAACAGCACGACCGGCTATATTAAAAGCGGTAGGTTTATCTTTGGAGGCAAACGCTTTGATAATATCGTCTTTATTTAACGGTGTCACCAGCTTGGCTAGTTGAGTTTGGGATTGAACCATCAACATGCTCCCAGTTGTTGTGTTGATGATGCCAAACGCGCCGCTGTTGCCATCGAATGTTATGTCCATGCCCATCATGGGGTTGTAGAAGGAAATACTTTGGGTTTGTTCATCGTAGCCGACTGAATATAGACTGGCGGTTATATCATAATGCCAGTTGGTTTTATTTGAGTCATCACCTATAAATATACGACGAATAAAAAATGGATAAAACTACTTACAATTACAGTGTGATGGAAAAACAAAGTAAAAAAAAATATATTAGGCGTAAATTAATAAATGAATTTAATTGAATCATAGATAGTTATAAATAATAGTGTAGTGCAGAGTTCAAGTCGTTTGAAATAGTTGACGGGCATAGTTTGGTTGGTAAAGGTACGCCCGCCCACCCCACCTTCGCTCGCATACTTTTTCCGATGGATACAGACGTTTTATATTGTTTAAACTATTGCAAGAAGAGTGTTATCCTATGGAAAAACTATGCAAACAAAGGTGGGGCAGGCGGGTGTACACCCGCCCACCCCACCTTCGCTCGCATAGTTTTTCCAATGGATACAGACGTTTTATATTGTTTAAACTATTCCAAGAAGAGTGTTATCCTATGGAAAAACTATGCAAGCAAAGGTGGGGTGGGCGGGTGGCCCCTACCAACCAAACTATGCCCGTCCACTATTTAAAATGACTTGAACTATGTACTACATTGTTATCCATTACTTTCTATGATTCAATTAATTTTATTTATTAATTTACGCCTAATGTATAAAAAAAATGTGAAAAACAATGTAGTGCATAGTTCAAGTCGTTTGAAATAGTGGACGGGCATAGTTTGGTTGGTAGGGGCCGCCCGCCCACCTCACCTTTGCTTGCATTGTTTTTCCACAGGATAACACTCTTCTTGGAATAGTTTAAACAATATAAAACGTCTGTATCCATTGGAAAAACTATGCGAGCGAAGGTGGGGTGGGCGGGCAGTCCTTACCAACCAAACTATGCCCGTCAACTATTTAAAACGACTTGAACTCTGCACTACATTATTATCTATAACTATCTATGATTCAATTAAATTCATTTATTAATTTACGCTTAATATATAAAAAGAATGTGAGAAATATTGTAGTACAGAGTTCAAGTCATTTGAAATAGTTGACGGGCATAGTTTGGTTGGTGGGGGCCACCCGCCCACCCCACCTTCGTTCGCATTGTTTTTTTCAATGGATACAGACGTTTTATATTGTTTAAACTATTCCAAGAAGAGTGTTATCCTATGGAAAAACTATGCAAGCAAAGGTGGGGCGGGCGGGCGTCCCCTACCAACCAAACTATGCCCGTCCACTATTTAAAATGACTTGAACTATGTACTACATTGTTATCCATTACTTTCTATGATTCAATTAATTTTATTAATTATCTTACGCCTAATGTATAAAAAAAATGTGAAAAATAATGTAATGCATAGTTCAAGTCGTTTTAAATAGTGGACGGGCATAGTTTGGTTGGTAGGGGCCGCCCGCCCACCCCACCTTTGCTTGCATAGTTTTTCCATAGGATAACACTCTTCTTGGAATAGTTTAAACAAAATAAAACGTCTGTATCCATTGGAAAAACTATGCAAGCGAAATTGTTGTGGACGGGCGGTCCTTACCAACCAAACTATGCCCGTCAACTATTTCAAACGACTTGAACTATTCACTACACTATTATCTATAACTATCTATGATTCAATTAAATTCATTTATTAATTTACGCCTAATATATAAAAAATAATGTGAGAAATAATGTACTACAGAGTTCAAGTCATTTGAAATAGTTGACGGGCATAGTTTGGTAGGTAAGGACCGCCCGCCCACCCCACCTTCGCTCGAATAGATTTTCCAATGGATTCAGACGTTTTATATTGTTTTAACTATTCCAAGAAGAGTGTTATCCTATGGAAAAACTATGCAAGCAAAGGTGGGGTAGGCGGGGGGTCCCCTACCAACCAAACTATGCCCGTCCGCTATTTAAAATGATTTGAACTATGCATTACATTGTTTTTCACATTTTTGTTATACATTAGGCGTAAATTAATAAATAAAATTAAATGAATCATAGAAAGTAATGGATAACAATGTAGTACATAGTTCAAGTCATTTTAAATAGTGGACGGGCATAGTCTGGTTGGTAGGGGCCGCCCGCCCACCCCACCTTTTCTTGCATAGTTTTTCCATAGGATAACACTCTTCTTGGAATAGTTTAAACAAAATAAAACGTCTGTATCCATTGGAAAAACTATGCAAGCGAAATTGTTGTGGACGGGCGGTCCTTACCAACCAAACTATGCCCGTCAACTATTTCAAACGACTTGAACTATGCACTACACTATTATCTATAACTATCTATGATTCAATTAAATTCATTTATTAATTTACGCCTAATATATAAAAAATAATGTGAGAAATAATGTACTACAGAGTTCAAGTCATTTGAAATAGTTGACGGGCATAGTTTGGTTGGTAAGGACCGCCCGCCCACCCCACCTTCGCTCGAATAGATTTTCCAATGGATTCAGACGTTTTATATTGTTTTAACTATTCCAAGAAGAGTGTTATCCTATGGAAAAACTATGCAAGCAAAGGTGGGGTGGGCGGGGGGTCCCCTACCAACCAAACTATGCCCGTCCGCTATTTAAAATGATTTGAACTATGCATTACATTGTTTTTCACATTTTTGTTATACATTAGACGTAAATTAATAAATAAAATTAATTGAATCATAGAAAGTAATGGATAACAATGTAGTACATAGTCCAAGTCATTTTAAATAGTGGACGGGCATAGTCTGGTTGGTAGGGGCCGCCCGCCCACCCCACCTTTGCTTGCATACTTTTTCCATAGGATAACACTCTTCTTGGAATAGTTTAAACAATATAAAACGTCTGTATCCATTGGAAAAACTATGCGAGCGAAGGTGGGGTGGGCGGGTGGTCCCTACCAACCAAACAATGCCCGTCCACTATTTAAAATGACTTGAACTATGTACTACATTGTTATTCATTACTTTCTATGATTAAATTAATTTTATTAATTATCTTACGCCTAATGTATAAAAAAAAATGTGAAAAATAATGTACTGCATAGTTCAAGTCGTTTGAAATAGTGGACGGGCATAGTTTGGTTGGTAGGGGCCGCCCGCCCACCCCACCTTTGTTTGCATAGTTTTTCCATAGGATAACACTCTTCTTGGAATAGTTTAAACAATATAAAACGTCTGTATCCATTGAAAAAACTATGCAAGCAAAGGTGGGGTGGGCGGGTGGCCCCTACCAACCAAACTATGCCCGTCCACTATTTAAAATGACTTGAACTATGTACTACATTGTTATTCATTACTTTCTATGATTCAATTAATTTTATTAATTATCTTACGCCTAATGTATAAAAAAAAATGTGAAAAATAATGTACTGCATAGTTCAAGTCGTTTGAAATAGTGGACGGGCATAGTTTGGTTGGTAGGGGCCGCCCGCCCACCCCACCTTTGTTTGCATAGTTTTTCCATAGGATAACACTCTTCTTGGAATAGTTTAAACAATATAAAACGTCTGTATCTATTGGAAAAACTATGCGAGCGAAGTTGGGGTGGACGGGCGGTCCTTACCAACCAAACTATGCCCGTCAACTATTTCAAACGACTTGAACTCTGCACTACACTATTATCTATAACTATCTATGATTCAATTAAATTCATTTATTAATTTACGCCTAATATATAAAAAATAATGTGAGACTTGAACTCTGAACTACAATATTTCTCACATTATTTTTATATATTAGGCGTAAATTAATAAATGAATTTAATTGAATCAGATAGTTATAGATAATAGTGTAGTGCAGAGTTCAAGTCGTTTAAAAAATAATAAAAAGTAATTTTGTTTTAATTCATATTATAGCAATGGGGATCTTGAGTTTGACCTCCATCGGGGCGAATTTTCATATATAAGCTTTCAGAGTTTTTCAGAGGTTTTCTGTGTTTAAGGTGATTAAACTTAAGCTTAAGCTTCTCCAGCCTAACGGTTGATAGGACTATCAACAATAAAAATACAAGTTTTTTTTATAACAACTGAGGTTTTCTAATACCCGCAAGTTTTGAAGTTTTTTTTTCCTAACACATGATACTTAATATAAAATAATGTGAATATCAGATGTTTAACTTACTTGAGTCAGCTGCACAAACGGCCACGAATGTGAAAAAAATTAGGTATCGTAGTGCCTGCATACTGCTTTGTTTGCGGAAAATTATACTTACGTATCAGGTTCTATGAAAAAAGTGTGTAATTCTTAGTATAACGTTTGTTTATATACTATCTCGAACCATTTTAATTGTTGATTGCTACAATTTAAATTATTTCCACTCAAATAAGGTCAAATAACAAAATAATGATACTTTTGATAAGAATATAATCTACAGGTATTTACAACTTTAATGAATATAGTGTTGATATGCGCATATAGGTGTAATTAGTAAAATCGTGGTTCTTGGTCACCAAGTAACGGTTTGATTAGTCCATCTAGCTGGGTCTTGTCTTGTAACATGCCCCACCTAGCTCCACTTGAAGTTCGCAATGCGCTGGACTGCGTCTGTGATTTTGCTGCAATCATTGCTCCTTCCATTGAATTTTGTGACACTCTTCACTTCTCAGTACTTGAAGCTGTCAGGGTTGCTGTTTTGAGGCCGTAAGTTAGGACAGGTAGCACACACGAGTCATATACTTTGGCCCTTATTGATTGAGTTGGGGTACTTCCAAATTTTTCAGTACATGTCTAACTTACCAAAAGCCGGCCAATTTAATCTGATTCCCCTTCTGATGGGCCACCTTATGCTTCTTCTTCTTCTTCTTCTTCTTCTTCTTCTTCTTCATCATCATCATCTTCTTCTTCTTCTTCTTCTTCTTCTTCTTCTTCTTCTTCTTCTTCTTCTTCTTCTTCTTCTTCTTCTTCTTCTTCTTCTTCTTCTTCTTCTTCTTCTTCTTCTTCTTCTTCTTCTTCTTCTTCTTCTTCTTCTTCTTCTTTTTCTTCCTCTTCTTCTTCTTCTTCTTCTTCATGTGTCATGCCCTTCAAGGGCGTTGACGACCAAATTTATGATTTGCAGCTCTTCAAATTATGGACCTAGTACTTTCTACTTACCATTGGCAGAGGTTCTTGAGATATGATGTTCTGCGATATCCTGGACTGCATGTACCTTATATTTTACACTGTAGTATAGTCTGCAATATCTACCATTACGGACGACATGTCCAAGGTATTCCAGTTTCCTTCTTTTTATTGTGTTGAGAACTTCTATTTGTTTATTTATTCTTTGCAAAACCTCGACGTTTGTTATTCGACCAACCCAGCAAATTATCAACATCTCGTAGTACATCCACATCTCAAAAGTGTCCACCTTCTTACATATAGCCTCCGTGAATGTCTAAGGCCCAATTCGCACATAAGTGGCGTCGGGCGCAGGCGCGGTGTAGACACAGGCGATTGTAATATGCAGTGAAGGGGTGGACATTGCACCTTATGTTTACATAGAGGCGGCGTGGAAGAGTTTCGCCTCTTCACCTACCGTGTCTTAGGCGAAGAGGCGAAGACGCGGTGCCGGCGCGGCGAGAGGCACGAGGCAAATGCCCGCGCATGTTTATATAGAGGGGGCTTGAAGCGTCGTGCCTCTCGCAGCGCCTCACCGCGTCTTCACCTCGTCGCCTAAGACACGGTAGGCGAAGAGGAGAAAGGCATAACTCTTCCACGCCGCCTCTATGTAAACATAAGCTGCAATATCCACCCCTGCACTGCATATGGACATCACAATCGCCTGTGCGCGATCGCGCCTGCGCCTCGCCTGCAACGCGCCTGCGCCCGACGTCGCTTATGTGTGAATTGGGCCCAAGAAGTCTCGACGCCGTAGTAGAGGATTTTTTTTTTCGGGTAGTACAGCACCTGGGCTGTGTGGACTGCGGCCCCTTACGGACTTATTGTACCTCATACAACATTCATGATATGCTAGCCAGGTTAATTCTTTGTGAAAAAAATCCCCGCTAGCGGTAGATTCGAACCACCAAAGGAATATACGCAATGGCTTCAGACCATCGCCTTAGACCACTGCGCCACGGATCCCCTAGTAGACTGCGTAGTAGAGGATACTGAAAACGTAGCACCGTAATGATTTGATTTTGATGGGGATTTTCAAGTGTCTGTTGTTTAGCACTTTTTTATTTTGGTGAAAGCTCCTCTCGCCTGTTTCATGCGGCTCATAATTTACGATTTCATGTCCCAATTGCTGTTTACGTTACAACTATATTATTTTTACGAGTTGACGCTTTCTACCATCTCATTTTCAACTGTCAGGTTTAGCTGAGTATTTTTATTAGTTTTATTTACAACAAACCATAATGTTTTTTTTTTGACGTTGAGTTTAAGACTCAAGTGCTCTGTAACATTAACGGCTGTCATTAGTTCTTGTTGGTCTTCTATGTTCCCCTACGAGCAGAACATCTATTGTCACGGTGTGGGGCCTAGTGACATCCGCAAACCGCCCAGCTATGAGGGAACACACAGCTGGGACTAGGAAGTCGTCGCGTTGCTAAGATATTCAGGATTTATTACAACTCCTTGCGTGAACGAGTATATATAGAGTTAACCACCTGTGAACTGTCGGCCTCGCTCTGTCAAACTCTTCAACCACTCTCAGCTCTCTTCGTCACTGATGCTATTAGGTATCGAGGGCTAGCGGTTAACTCACTTCTCGGAGCTTCCCTATGGGTGCAGCCTTTGTTGCGTGGATGGCCACCGGGCGGAGGGCTGCACCTGAGAAGACCGCCGAAGATTATGGCTCAGATGTGGCGGTGAGGGCCACCAGGCACGGCAGTGTAAGCAGGAGACGCCCTATTGCGCAATCTGCCTGGAAGAGGAACATGCAGCAGGTAGCCTGCGATGCTCCATTAAACGTAAAGGCCGACAGCAGGAGACTGGAGGCCGGAGGAGGGAGCCAACCTGGCGCCGAATGACCCCCCATATACCATAAACAGACAGGCAAATATCGGCAGAGATAGCGCAACCCACCAACTGCAGCTCGCTCGGCGACGTCGAGAAGGGCCCATGCCATCGTCCTGAGCGAGCCCAACAACGCCAGCCTCGACTGCTCGTAGGTGACGGATGGACCCATGGGGGATGTTGCAAATAAGATCCTGGCCGACCACCATCACGTCCCGCGGTTCACCCACAAGGCGGATCGCGTGGGTATCATTACTTCACATTGCTTGCCTGCTACTTAACGCCAAACTTATTCAGGATAAACACCAGGACATGGATAGACCAACTGGAGCAGGTGGCCAGGGTCGCGGGAGGATTGGTCAATATTGCAGGCGAGCTACACGTCAGGTCAGGATCGCATGAGGATCGCCCGTCGCAGATGCCCGAGTGAAAGCGGTGGAGGAGCTGCAGCACTCCTGTTGGTGTGCAACGTTGGGGGATGCCGATATTTGTGAGAGATGGGTCGGCATCCTTCATCCAGGTGCAGCAAATGGAATGAGCTCAACGATGAAATTCGCAGCGACCACCGATATGTAACTTTCAGGGTATCGGGGAAAGGAGGAGCTGCGTACCCACACTCGGAGCCACGGTACCTGGGGGAGTCAAAGAGGTGACACTAGTGTTGTTTCCACCAGGCCCAAGCTCATATGTGGAACCACTGTCCCAGTCGGATGAGGAGGCAGCCCCAGTCCAGATCAGATGGCAGAAGGAGGACGTATTGGCCTTCATCGATAGGTTATTGGGCAGGAGGGCGCCAGGATTTGATGGGCGGCGGATCCGAAAATAGCCCGGAAAATCGCTGCAATTGCATGAAGAAGGGCACATTTCCCAGGAGGTGGGAGTCGGCCGGACTGGTCTTGCTCCCAAACCCCAGGAAGCCGTCCACCGTTTCGAGGTATTATCGCCCGCTGTGACTGCTAGATGGAGTTGCCAAGGTAATTGAGAGCCGGAGGCTTGCACAACCGGTAGGTTGGCTTCAGGAAAGGGCGGTCAACCACCGACGCTATCTTGGCGGTACAAGGCTCAGAGGCCAGAGATGAACACGCCGACATGGCGCTGCATGATGGTCACCCTGGATGTTGCTAATGCATTCAAAACCCTACCGTGGCCGGCCATCATAACAGCAGGCGCTGAAGAAGAGGGAAGTGGCGGGGGCCCTCATAAGGCTAATCAGTGTGAGAGAGAGGGAGAGGTGATCTACGAGGGGCCAGATGGAAGAACAAAGAGACACGAGGTGACGGTAGGGATCCACCAAGAGCTACGTTCTGAGATCCCTCCAAAGGAATATGGCATACGTATCGTCCTAGAGTGGTGTCCTCAATGCGCGAATGTCACTCCAGGACGATACGTCGGCCATTGCCTTCGCCGATGACCTGGCGATAGTCGTCCGAGGAAGGGAGCTGGCTGGGATGCTAGACACGACCAGGGAGACGATGGCAGCCTATATGACGGCCACAAAACCGAAGTCGCCCTGCTCTCGACAAATACGGCAGGTATCCAGCGACTCCGGAAGATGCATTGGCGAGAATCGTGCCGAACATTGACGGACACAGTAAAAAAAGCTGTTGGCATCAAGGGCCCAGCTCCTGTAGGCGGCCCCGGCATGGTGAGGCTGAGGAGGGCGCTGCGGACCAGTGCTATGCGAATCATCTGCACCTATAGAACTGTATCCACAGAAGCACTGGCCCAAGCAGCACCAGTGGAGGAAAATGCCACTACGTTCAGAAGCATTAAAGGGAGTCTCCCCAAAAGAAGCGAAGGTGGATGCCAGAACCCAGACAATGACGATGTGTGACGAGTAATTTATTTATAACTTCTAGAACTACAACAAACTTTGTAGGTGTATATAGGAAAAACTATTACAGCCACAATTTTCTTTTATGGATTTTCAAAATACACAACTATTCGTGTTTAAATTCAGTTAGAATCACGAAAATCCAACTAGCGGTTTATTTTATATGATCAAAAATGTGTGACTAGTAATTTCTTTATAACTTCTAGAACTACAACAAACTTTGTAGGTGTATATAGGAAAAACTATTACAGCCACGATTTTCTTTTATGGATTTTCAAAATACACAACTATTCGTGCTTAAATTCAGTTAGAATCACAAAAATACAACTAGCGGTTTATTTTATATAATCAAAAATGTGTGACAAGTAATTTCTTTATAACTTCTAGAACTACAACAAACTTTGTAGGTGTATATAGGAAAAACTATTACAGCCACAATTTTCTTTTATGGATTTTCAAAATACACAACTATTCGTGTTTAAATTCAGTTAGAATCACGAAAATCCAACTAGCGGTTTATTTTATATAATCAAAAATGTGTGACAAGTAATTTCTTTATAACTTCTAGAACTACAACAAACTTTGTAGGCGTATATAGAAATAACTATTACACCCACAATTTTCTTTTATGGATTTTCAAAAAACAACTATTCGTGCATAAATTCAGTTAAAATCACGAAAATCCAACAAGCGGTTTATTTTATATGATCAAAAATGTGTGACAAGTAATTTATTTATAACTTCTAGAACTACAACAAACTTTGTAGGTGTATATAGAAAAAACTATTACAACCACAATTTTCTTTTATGGATTTTCAAAATACACAACTATTCGTGTTTAAATTCAGTTAGAATCACGAAAATCCAACTAGCGGTTTATTTTATATGATCAAAAATGTGTGACAAGTAATTTCTTTATAACTTCTAGAACTACAACAAACTTTGTAGGTGTATATAGGAAAAACTATTACAGCCACAATTTTCTTTTGTGGATTTTCGAAAAGCACAACTATTCGTACATAAATTCACTTAAAATCACGAAAATCCAACACACGGTTTATTTTATATGATCAAAAATGTGTGACAAGTAATTTATTTATAACTTCTAGAACTACAACAAACTTTGTAGGTGTATATAGGAAAAACTATTACAGCCACAATTTTCTTTTATGGATTTTCAAAATACACAACTATTCGTGTTTAAATTCAGTTAGAATCACGAAAATCCAACTAGCGGTTTATTTTATATAATCAAAAATGTGTGACAAGTAATTTCTTTATAACTTCTAGAACTACAACAAACTTTGTAGGCGTATATAGAAATAACTATTACACCCACAATTTTCTTTTATGGATTTTCAAAAAACAACTATTCGTGCATAAATTCAGTTAAAATCACGAAAATCCAACAAGCGGTTTATTTTATATGATCAAAAATGTGTGACAAGTAATTTATTTATAACTTCTAGAACTACAACAAACTTTGTAGGTGTATATAGAAAAAACTATTACAACCACAATTTTCTTTTATGGATTTTCAAAATACACAACTATTCGTGTTTAAATTCAGTTAGAATCACGAAAATCCAACTAGCGGTTTATTTTATATGATCAAAAATGTGTGACAAGTAATTTCTTTATAACTTCTAGAACTACAACAAACTTTGTAGGTGTATATAGGAAAAACTATTACAGCCACAATTTCCTTTTATGGATTTTCAAAAAACACAACTATTCGTGCGTAAATTCAGTTAGAATCACGAAAATCCAACTAGCGGTTTATTTTATATGATCAAAAATGTGTGACTAGTAATTTCTTTATAACTTCTAGAACTACAACAAACTTTGTAGGTGTATATAGGAAAAACTATTACAGCCACGATTTTCTTTTATGGATTTTCAAAATACACAACTATTCGTGCTTAAATTCAGTTAGAATCACGAAAATACAACTAGCGGTTTATTTTATATAATCAAAAATGTGTGACAAGTAATTTCTTTATAACTTCTAGAACTACAACAAACTTTGTAGGTGTATATAGGAAAAACTATTACAGCCACAATTTTCTTTTATGGATTTTCAAAAAGCAACATAGATGGGGTATGAAGACTAACGCGAAGTGGACTAAACTGTTCTTTCCCCAGTTGAATCTCCTGGTGAAGAGTGAGCACGGACAGCTAGGCTACTGGTTGGCGCAGGTGTTGACTGGACACGGCGTCTCCCAGTCTCCCAGCCGCTAATGTACCAAAAGCGATGACTCGTCCCATACACTACGGGAGTGTAGTAGATGGTACCGGGAGGGAGCCACCCTATGGAATAAACTGGGGGAAGAGTACCCGATACCGCGATGGATGGGGCTGCTTATGTTAGAACCAGAAGCCAACTGGGCCGGGATTCGCCAAGCAAGTCATCGGGCGAAACTAACATGACGACCTGCAGCAGGAACACTGAGCAATGACAATCGGGTCAAGACAAGAGACAAAATCAGCAGACTGATGTGACACTGTACTAGGGGCTTAGAGTGCTTCTAAAGTGCTTTTCGTTTATTACTCTGGGTTGGTACGGGCTTATTATTTCTTGTTCTATTTGCCGCTTTCGATGCGCACAATTCTACCTCGGCCCTTACAACCGGCAGTGCACGACGGCAAGACCTGAGCGATACTGCACGCCACGGGGGCGACTAGCAATAATAAACCATGATAAACGAAAGCGCCTTAAGACTGATGGCACCTTCACGGTAATACCATCCCAAACTATCGACGTACTTCTTGACATACACTTTTTCGGCAATCAACCAAAAGGTTACAGTCACTGATGTGGAAAATTACATGATAAAAAACGAACTTTATTTCACATACAAAATATACAAATAAATTATAAGTAGCCTCCCTCATCGCCCTCCTTAGTACCTGCATATTCCATCTCTACACTCTGCTTTCTGATGTGTATCGATGGGAAAGACCACTTCTGGCAAAGATAAGGTGTGGACACTTGGAAAGACCCTGCTGATGACGCTAATGCTGAGGGTCAGTGGCCAAGTCGATGCCGCCAATGTTGAGGGGAACCACCGCTGGATACCAACTGTTTAACTCTTTGATCGTCGGAAGGAAAGAACTGGAAGCATCGCAGCCACCACCTCAATAACTGAGAACTAAAACTATTGCAGTGTTATTGAAAGTTGTGCATCGTGTTGGTTGCTCCGCGATTGTTTCGTCTGAGGGTACTCTTACTCCTCTGTGTCGTCCTAATTACTCCTTCTAATCGGTTCGTGATCGGCCGATACTGGGTTGATGGGTCATTAGGGATTTGATTTGACGATTGGCTTATTTGCACATATACTCGAGCGTTGCTTAAGTATAACACATTTTCCTCACCCACTCCCTTTCCCACGCTAATGTTTTGCAGATTTCCACGCCTTTCTCATCCTACCTTAAAACCATTGCTACAATTCCCCACACACTCCCCATTCACTTCTTCACATTCAAAGAAAATGGACAGAAAAGGAAAGCAGTAGGGAAATAGTAGTATTTGGCGCTAGTTTAGTATCGTGGATTTGTTTTTCTGCTAGCTTTGTCGTATTTTTGCAAAATATTAATATATTTCATTTACCATGTCCATCGCCCGTGTTAACCACCGTTCCAATAATGTATCAATAGCTATTGAACCCATCTAAAAGCATGCCTTTTTATAATTTGTTTGATTGGTATATTAGTTTAATTATTTCATCTTTCTATTGTTCTTGAATTTTTTAGTTGTTTTATTTTATTATTTATAGTATTTTGATAATTGTTCGAAGCTAGTTATGTTGTTTATTTCAATACTTTTAATATTTGTTGGCATTAATGCCCAACCATTGGCTGTTTTCAAAATTTCTCCCCAGCACAGATTTCGCACGAAAGTGCGTGTTTATTGCTTTACGATCGGGTAAACGGCCCCCGCAATAAAAGCCCCCGCCGACCGTTCCGCGTAAACCGTAAAACCATCAGCGTCCAGATGATGTTTCGTTAATAAAATTTATTGGCGTCATTATCGGAAAGTCAATTTTTTTATGGCCCGGCCCCAGGACGTTATGTAAGTTTCGCAAGGCTGCGCGGCCCGATAATGGAATTATGGCCGCATCCTTTTTATCGGTTAAACGCGCACGGGGACCTTGTGAATGGCGCACTTTTCTTCTGCTCTGCGAGCGTTCCGTTTCGTAATGGTTACACACAAAAACCGAGGTGTTTGGCCTTCGCCGTGTGGAAACGCTTACAAAATCGGTTTGCAAAGGTTTTGGCCACTTTTTCTATGCGCATTATTATACACCCACTTTACTACCAAACCTCATGTTAAACAATATAATAATATACATCTGTGATAAACTCAATTTTTATTATTTGTTATTTGTTGTTTCTGTTATGAGAATTGTTTATTAGGGACATTTTGTATTTTGGAGGGGTTATGCCAAATAAAGGTCTTTTTTTAGTGATAAACGCCATAAAAAGACATAAAGACATAATAATGGAAATTCTAAACGATGCCGACAAGGGATATGGATATAATAAATATAAAAACGTTAAGGCATGTATAATGTTTCGGTAATAACTTTACTCTTAACAGAATTTTTCTTTACATCAGTGATATGATATTCGAAAAGTAAAAAACGTAATAAATTGAAATTTCAACTAAATGATGATATAATTATGTTTGAAACTTATTTACCTTCAAAATGAGGTAGGTTTGTTTATCTTCGTTTAGTTTTACACATTAATTTTATTATATTATTTTTTATTATTATATTTGTCTTCCCTTATTGTAAAATAACTTATTTATTTTTGAAATAGGTTTTATGTAGTAATTAGGCAAAAAAAAGTCAATTTTATAATAACTAGAAAAATAGTGTAAATAAGTGTATTTGTGTAGCTTTGATTGATATTTCGAAATACTATTACAACCGATAATGGCGTAATCAAAATGGTTCGATGGTAGGTGGAGCCTGACAAAAGCGCGACCGGATGTGCGGGACACAATCGACCGGATATCGCGAACGAATGCCGCGTCGATGGAACAGCGCGCACAGACATCTCACTCGGCCGTAACCGAATCGGCCGATAATTCTATGATTAATTAAGTTGCGGATCGCACGGCCGCCGAGGAACCCGTGGTTTCCAGACGGCATTGTTGTATTCGGACGGCGTCAATAGGCACAGGAGGGTTCGATTTTAATTCCATAACGTGCAGTTATTTTCGTAACAGTAGCAGAGCTGGAGCTATTTTAATAGCCTACTGGAAACAAACAGCTTGCTAATATTAAATGTGGTTGGTCGTTCCTCTTAATCTATTTTTTAAGTATTCTAGAGGATTTTAAACGTTAGTTGGAAATCAATATGTTAGGATTATATAAAATAAAAATGATGTACTTACTTTTGTACAGAATTAGGCTAATATAATTTGGTGCAAAAATAAGTACATCATTTTTATTTTATAAAATCCTCACATATTGATTTCCAACTAACGTTTAAAAGCCTCTGAAATATTTTTCTGTGAGAATGAAAGTGGTACATTTAAATAGATTTGAAAAGAAGAAGAGTTTACGTTTGGTATTAATATAAATCGATGTGCACAATTACAGTCTTGAAATCAATTTATTCAGTAATAAAAATGTAACTGTACACGTCGATGTACAGAAATACCAAACGCAAACCCTTCTCCTTCTCAAACCAATTTAAATGTGACACCCTACAGACTCACATAAACATAAACATAAACATAAACATAAACATAAACATAAACATAAACATAAACATAAACATAAACATAAACATAAACATAAACATAAACATAAACATAAACATAAACATAAACATAAACATAAACATAAACATAAACATAAACATAAACATAAACATAAACATAAACATAAACATAAACATAAACATAAACATAAACATAAACATAAACATAAACATAAACATAAACATAAACATAAACATAAACATAAACATAAACATAAACATAAACATAAACATAAACATAAACATAAACATAAACATAAACATAAACATAAACATAAACATAAACATAAACATAAACATAAACATAAACATAAACATAAACATAAACATAAACATAAACATAAACATAAACATAAACATAAACATAAACATAAACATAAACATAAACATAAACATAAACATAAACATAAACATAAACATAAACATAAACATAAACATAAACATAAACATAAACATAAACATAAACATAAACATAAACATAAACATAAACATAAACATAAACATAAACATAAACATAAACATAAACATAAACATAAACATAAACATAAACATAAACATAAACATAAACATAAACATAAACATAAACATAAACATAAACATAAACATAAACATAAACATAAACATAAACATAAACATAAACATAAACATAAACATAAACATAAACATAAACATAAACATAAACATAAACATAAACATAAACATAAACATAAACATAAACATAAACATAAACATAAACATAAACATAAACATAAACATAAACATAAACATAAACATAAACATAAACATAAACATAAACATAAACATAAACATAAACATAAACATAAACATAAACATAAACATAAACATAAACATAAACATAAACATAAACATAAACATAAACATAAACATAAACATAAACATAAACATAAACATAAACATAAACATAAACATAAACATAAACATAAACATAAACATAAACATAAACATAAACATAAACATAAACATAAACATAAACATAAACATAAACATAAACATAAACATAAACATAAACATAAACATAAACATAAACATAAACATAAACATAAACATAAACATAAACATAAACATAAACATAAACATAAACATAAACATAAACATAAACATAAACATAAACATAAACATAAACATAAACATAAACATAAACATAAACATAAACATAAACATAAACATAAACATAAACATAAACATAAACATAAACATAAACATAAACATAAACATAAACATAAACATAAACATAAACATAAACATAAACATAAACATAAACATAAACATAAACATAAACATAAACATAAACATAAACATAAACATAAACATAAACATAAACATAAACATAAACATAAACATAAACATAAACATAAACATAAACATAAACATAAACATAAACATAAACATAAACATAAACATAAACATAAACATAAACATAAACATAAACATAAACATAAACATAAACATAAACATAAACATAAACATAAACATAAACATAAACATAAACATAAACATAAACATAAACATAAACATAAACATAAACATAAACATAAACATAAACATAAACATAAACATAAACATAAACATAAACATAAAAATAAACATAAACATACACATAATGACATAATGACATAAACATACACATAATGACATAATGACATAAACATAATGACATAAACATAATGACGTAAACATAATGACATAAACATAATGACATAAACATGATATAAACATGATGACATAAACATAATGCCATAAGCATAATGACATAAATACAATGACATAAACATAATGATATAAACATAATGACATAAAAATAATGACATAAACATAATGACATAAACATAATAACATAAACATAATGACATAAACATAATGACATAAACATAATGTCAAAAACATGATGTTATAAACATAATGACATAAATACAATGACATAAACATAACATAACATAAACATGACATAAACATGACATAAACATGACATAAACATGACATAAACATGACATAAACATGACATAAACATGACATAAACATGACATAAACATGCCATAAACATGACATAAATATGACATGAATATGACATAAACATGACATAAACACATAAACACAATGACAACCATGACATAAATATAATGACAAACTTGACATAGACATGACGTAAATATAACATAAATATGACATAAACATAATGATATAAACATATTGACATAAACATGATGACATAAACATAATGACATAAACATAATGACAAACGTAATGACATAAACATAATGACATAAACATAATGACATAAACATAATGACATAAACATAATGACATAAACATAAACATAAACATACACATAATGTCTTAATCATAATAACAAACATAATGACATAAACTTAAACATAAACATACACATAATGTAATACATAATGACATAAACACAATGACAACCATGACATAAACACAATGACAACCATGACATAAACATAATGACAAACTTGACATAGACATGACGTAAATATGACATAAATATAATGATATAAAAATAATGACATAAACATAATGACATAAACATAATGACAAACATAATGACACAAACATAATGACATAAACATAATGACATAAACATAATGACGTAAACATAATGACATAAACATGACATAAACATGATGACATAAACATAATGCCATAAGCATAATGACATAAATACAATGACATAAACAGGACATAAACATAATGATATAAACATAATGACATAAAAATAATGACATAAACATAATGACATAAACATAATAACAAACATAATGACAAAAACATAATGACATAAACATAATGTCAAAAACATGATGTTATAAACATAATGACAAATACAATGACATAAACATGACATAGGCATAATGACATAAACTTTACATACAAATGACATAGACATAAATATGACATAAACATGACATACACTTAATGACATAAACATGACATAAACATGCCATAAACATGACATAAATATGACATGAATATGACATAAACATGACATAAACACGACATAAACACATAAACACAATGACAACCATGACATAAATATAATGACAAACTTGACATAGACATAACGTAAATATGACATAAACATAATGATATAAACATAATGACATAAACATGATGACATAAACATAATGACATAAACATAATGACATAAACATAATGACATAAACATAATGACATAAACATAATGACATAAACATAATTACATAAACATAATGTCATAATGACATAAACATGACATAAACATGATGACATAAACATAATGCCATAAGCATAATGACAAATACAATGACATAAACAGGACATAAACATAATGATATAAACATAATGACATAAAAATAATGACATAAAAATAATGACATAAGCATAATGACATAAACATAATAACATAAACATAATGACAAAAACATAATGACATAAACATAATGTCAAAAACATGATGTTATAAACATAATGACATAAATACAATGACATAAACATGACATAAGCATAATGACATAAACTTTACATAAAAATGACATAGACATAAATATGACATAAACATGATATAAACTTAATGACATAAACATGACTTAAACATGACATAAACATGTCATAAACATGACATAAATATGACACAAATATGAGATAAACATGACATAAACACATAAACACAATGACAACCATGACATAAATATAATGACAAACTTGACATAGACATGACGTAAATATGACATAAACATAATGACAAACGTAATGACATAAACATAATGACATAAACATAATGACACAAACATAATGTCATAAACATAATGTCATAAACACAAAGACATAAACAGCACATAAGCATAATGACAAACTTTACATAAAAATGACACAGACATAACATAAATATGACATAAACATGACATAAACATGACTTAAACATGACATAAACATGACATAAACATAATGTCATAAACATAATGACATAAACACAATGACATAAACATAATGACATAAACTTGACATAAGCATGACATAAACATGACATAAATATGACTTAAATATGACATAAACATGACATAAACATAATAACATAAACATAATGACATAAACATTATAACATAAACATAATAACATGTTTATGTCATTATTTGTAAATGACATAAACATAATGACATAAACAGGACATAAACATAATAACATAAACACAATGACATAAATATAATGACATAAACTTTTCATAAACATGATATAAATATGACATAAACATAATGAGATATTAACATAATGACATATACATAATGACATAAACATAATGACATATTAACATAATGACATAAACATAATGTCATAAAAATATTGACATAAACACAATGACATAAACATGACATAAGCATAATGACATAAACTTTACATAAAAATGACATAAACATGACATAAACATAATGACACCAACATAATGACATAAACATGACATAAACATGACATAAACATGACATAAACATGACATGAACATAATGACATAAACATAATGACATAAAAATAATGACATAAACATGACATAAACGTGACATAAACATGACATAAACATGACATAAACATGACATAAACATGACATAAACATGACATAAACATGACATAAACATGACATAAACATGACATAAACATGACATAAACATGACATAAACATGACATAAACATGACATAAACATGACATAAACATGACATAAACATGACATAAACATGACATAAACATGACATAAACATGACATAAACATGACATAAACATGACATAAACATGACATAAACATGACATAAACATGACATAAACATGACATAAACATGACATAAACATGACATAAACATGACATAAACATGACAAACATGACATAAAGATGAAATTAACATGACATAAACATAACATAAACATGACATAAACATGACATAAACATGACATAAACAAGACATAAACATGACATAAATATGACATAAACATGACATAAACATAATAACATAAACATAATGACATAAACATAATAACATAAACATAATGACATACAAATAATGACATAAACATAATGACATAAACATGACATAAACATGACATAAACATTACATAAACATGACATAAACATGACATAAACATGACATAAACATGACTTAAACATGACATAAAAATTACATAAACATGACATAAACATGACATAAACATGACATAAACATGACATAAACATGACATAAACATGACATAAACATGACATAAACATGACATAAACATGACATAAACATGACATAAACATGACATAAACATGACATAAACATGACATAAACATGACATAAACATGACATAAACATGACATAAACATGACATAAACATGACATAAACATGACATAAACATGACATAAACATGACATAAACATGACATAAACATGACATAAACATGACATAAACATGACATAAACATGACATAAACATGACATAAACATGACATAAACATGACATAAACATGACATAAACATGACATAAACATGACATAAACATGACATAAACATGACATAAACATGACATAAACATGACATAAACATGACATAAACATGACATATATATGACATATACATGACTTAAACATGACATAAAAATGACATAAACATGACATAAACATGACATAAACATGACATAACATGACATAAACATGACATAAACATGACATAAACATGACATAAACATGACATAAACATGACATAAACATGACATAAACATGACATATATATGACATATACATGACATAAACGTGACATATACATGACATAAACGTGACATAAACGTGACATATACATGACATAAACGTGACATAAACGTGACATAAACGTGACATAAACGTGACATAAACGTTATATAAACGTTACATAAACGTGACATAAACGTGACATAAACGTGACATAAACGTGACATAAACGTGACATAAACGTGACATAAACATGACATATACATGACATAAATATGACATGTACATGACATAAACATGACATAAACATGACATAAACATGACATAAACATGACATAAACATGTCATAAATAGTATAATGTTATCTATTTTATTTAAATAATATTTAATATAATTTAATTTGGTTTATTCTAAACGCAAAAAAGGTATTGAAGGACCGTTAAAATATACATAAGAAACATCAAAAACAAAAATCAAAAGCAGAAAATTAATTTTGAAAGTTACAAGACCTGTCGCAGTGCGATATTGTAAATAGATTTGGGTATCTAGTTATAATATCGCACTGCAACAAGTCTTATATCTTCCAAAATGAATCTTCAATTTTGGGAAAACAGAAAATATGTACAAACTATTTAATTATTTAATTATTTTTTTATTTTATTGTTTATATCATTAATCATACCTCAGACATTTAATATGTTTAAAGAGACACATACCAAATTAATTATTTTTTTCCCTTACCATACATATACAGTATAATATTTAACTATTTATATAATTGTAAAAATTAAAATGAATTGCATATCTACAAATAAAAGAAAAAAATTAAAAAATAAAATTGTAATTCAATCCTAAATGTTCCGCCGTAATCTTTTCATATAATAGTCGTCAATTCAATATTTCCAATTTCCTCACTACACATCAGTTGCTATTTTTCTCTTACCACAAAACTCTCTAATGCCAAAATTTACTCATAAATTTGATCGATTTCTACTTGACACCATAGCCGACTAAATATTAATACCGGTTGTAAATTATTGTTTAGTATTGTCCTTTAGTAGTCCTTTGTTCTTCAGGTTTGTAGATATTAATTTCGTTTAATCGCTTACCTTCGAAAATAAATCTTAAGAGTAGATCTATATATGTTTTGATATGTTGAGTATTAAGTAATAAATGATGAAGAAAAAATAAAATAAAATTAATAAATAGTAAAACTCTCGGAATTCATAAACTTGAGTATGTTATGCAGTATAATAATCATTATTGCTGTATTCGTCGGCAAGCACAGTGCACAGAAGGATCCTATTACTGTAGTAAAATGGGAAGTTTTATGTTCCACCGCCGAAACGTGTCAGGGGTCGTTTGGTTTACATTTGGAAGCCACGGTAGAACCGTGTGCGGGGGCAAATAATAACCACGCCGGACGCGAAAAGGACCAAAATAGCACGCGAATGAAATTTAAAAAAAAGTCGGGGAGCTATTCGGTTCAGACTGCTTGTCGCGTTCCACAAACAAATATGACGAAAGTTAACAAGGCGAGAAATTAGGAGGCAGTGGTGTTTATTTCTATTGTTTCTTCCTTTTGTCCTTTTTAATACACTTATTATTATTATTAGATAGAGGTAATTTTTTTACTCGCCTGAAAAGAACGAAAAAGGGTTTATTAGATATAGACCAGTTTCAAAGTCTTACTTTTTCAACCAATTTGAATCTTACTGACAAAATCGAAGTAGTATTTTTATATACACAACCATTTTTGATTTTAGTATCGTATCAATATAACGTTACTAAAGTCACATGTAATTAGTAATATTAATCTCCTTACTATTTCTATAAGAAATGCGATATGTCGTTGATTGAGAAGTCTAAGAAGATGCGTAAAAGTATTAATATATTTATGACCGTAAATTTCCCAGCGGGTAAAAACATGCAAGTAATTCCACTTGCAGTTTTATTGTGACAAATTTATATGAGACAATCAAACAGTCGCAGCATTTTATAATTTTAGTCTCACAAGTGAAAACGAAAAATGATTTTTATTTAAATAAGAAATATATCGTCGAGAATACTATATGCTTTGTCTTCGAACTTTCACCTTTCACCATGGTAGGTTACAATAAAAAAATATAAAATAACAATACGTTTATCTTAGTTTGCATTTATTATAATTACAGTATTATATTATTTTTAAAATCAATCAATTTTCAATTAGCAAGCCCCTTTCTTCTCAAGCGTGTATCCTAAAACAATTACAAGTATAGTATATAAAAAAAACATCGAATGTAAGATATTAACGCACCTTTCTCGGGTTCTCTGCATTTGTTTAAACGAAAATCGCATTCATTAGGGAAAGTAACTGTCTTGCCAGTATTGTCTTTCGCACATACTGGATTGTAATCATAACCACATCCAAAGTCACATTGCGCGTTTGATTGTGGTAGCAATGCCAACACTGTAGCTGAAATCATAATAAAACATAAATATCTGTGTAGATTTTTAGATAGAATCATCTTAAATTGATTATTAATTCATGAATCAATTTCAGTATCAACGAATTAGACTAAATTCATATAAAAAAGAGTTAGTTTAAAATTAGTCTAATTTATACAATAGTTGTTCACCATAAACATAATTATACTTATTTAATAATAATAAATTTATGACATAATAATTACAACCATGATATAAACAAATATTATGGGTATCTATCCTCATCGAAAAAATCGAGTTTGGATATGTAAAAGTCTGTGGAAAACTAAGATTTCGCATCAGGATTACATGGTATGAATGAAGGTATCTATCCTCTTTACAAAAATCGAGTTTGGGTATGTAAAATGCGGAGGAAAGCTAAGATTTCGCATCAGGATTACATGATATGAATAAAGATATCTATCCTCTTCACAAAAATCGAGTTTGGGTATGTAAAAGTCGGAGGAAAACTAAAATTTCGCATCAGGATTACATGATATGAATGAAGATATCTATCCTCTTCACAAAAATCGAGTTTGGGTATGTAAAAGTCGGTGGAAAACTAAGATTTCGCATCAGGATTACATGATATGAATGAGATATCTATCCTCTTCGCAAAAATCGAGTTTAGGTAGGTAAGAGTGTGTGGAAAACTAAGACTTCGCATCAAGATTACATGATATGAATGGAGGTATCTATCCTCTTCACAAAAATCGAGTTTGGGTATGTAAAAATCGGTGGAAAACTAAGATTTCGCATCAGGATAACATAATATGAATGGATGTATCTATCCTCTTCATAAAATTCGTGTTTGGGTATGTAAAATTCGGAGGAAAACTAAGATTTTGCATCAGGATTACATGATATGAATGAAGATATCTATCCTCTTCACAAAAATCGAGTTTGGGTATGTAAAAGACGGTGGAAAACAAAGATTTCGCATCAGGATTACATGATATGAATGAAGGTATCTATCCTCTTCACAAAAATCGAGTTTGGGTATGTAAAAGACGGTGGAAAACTAAGATTTTGGATCAGGATTACATAATATGAATGGATGTATCTATCCTCTTCATAAAAATCGTGTTTGGGTATGTAAATTTCGGAGGAAAACTAAGATTTTGCATCAGGATTACATGATATGAATGAAGATATCTATCCTCTTCACAGAAATCGAGTTTGGGTATGTAAAAGTCGGAGGAAAACTAAGATTTCGCATCAGGATTACATGATATGAATGAAGGTATTTATCCTCTTCACAAAAATCGAGTTTGGGTATGTAAAAGACGGTGGAAAACTAAGTTTTTCCATCAGGATTACATAATATGAATGGATGTATCTATCCTCTTCATAAAAATCGTGTTTGGGTATGTAAAATTCGGAGGAAAACTAATATTTCGCATCAGGATTACATGATATGAATGAAGGTATCTATCCTCTTCACAAAAATCGAGTTTGGGTATGTAAAAGACGGCGGAAAACTAAGATTTTGCATCAGGATTACATAATATGAATGGATGTATCTATCCTCTTCATAAAAATCGTGTTTGGGTATGTACAATTCGGAGGAAAACTAAGATTTTGCATCAGGATTACATGATATGAATGAAGATATCTATCCTCTTCACAAAAATCGAGTTTGGATATGTAAAAGTCGGAGGAAAACTAAGATTTTGCATCAGAATTACATAATATGAATGGATGTATCTATCCTCTTCAGAAAAATCGTGTTTGGGTATGTAAAATTCGTAGGAATACTAAGATTTTGCATCAGGATTACATGATATGATTGAAGATATCTATTCTCTTCACTAAAATCGAGTTTGGGTATGTAAAAGTCGGTGGAAAACTAAGATTTCGCATCAGAATTAAATGATATGAATGAAGGTATCTATCCTCTTCGCAAAAATCTAGTTTGAGTATGTAAAAGTCGGTAGAAAACTAAGATTTCGGATCAGGATTACATAATATGAATGAATGTATCTATCCTCTTTACAAAAATCGTGTTTGGGTATGTACAAATCTGTAGACTAAGATTTTGCATCAAAATTACATGATTTGAATGAAGGTATCTATTCTATTCACAAAAATCGAGTTTGGATATGTACAAGTCAATGGAAAACTAAGATTTCGCATCAGGATCACATGATATGAATGGAGGTATCTAGTCCCTTCACAAAAATCGTGTTGAATTTTCAGGTTGAAAATCTTCCATCTCACCATGAATTCTAAAATACATTATGTATTATTTATTTACATTAGCTTAAATACGTAGTATTTATCATTAATGACAACATAATCATAAATTACAACCCAAATATTGAGAAATTGTAATTAAATAGATATGGTCTAAATATATGAAAAGCAAACTTATTTCTTTTAAATATTTAAATTATATTATTCATCCTTTTCCTATGTTTATTTCCAGTCTCTCAAAGTAAGATTTGTCGAAATGAACCTATCCATAACATTCAATATCTCTATCTTTTTCGAATATATAAATTAGTTAAAAAGTGATCTTCACACAAGTATAATTTTTACATTTTGGATAATTGCGGTGTCTATATATTTTTAAGGATATATAAAACGATTTTTACTTTGTTTACTATGTAAAAGTTTAGCTGCTAGCTATTTAAGAACTCGACGATTCAATAAATGACTACAGCTTAGACTAGTTACATTAGTGTAACAAAAGATAAAAACAAAGTAAATATCGAATACCTTATTAATCATCACTTGCTAGGCTTATTAAATTTATAAAAAATATAACATTATAGACAAATATAATGACCAATGTACAATCACAAAAGTCTGGGTATGTGTAGACTTTTGTGACTACACTGAATTTGATTAAAATAATTAGACTAATTGTGAAGTAAATTATATCAGTTCTATAGATTAATAATATCTTACCGCAAGAAACGAATAACAACAACAGCTTCATCTCTGTTAGATTTCCAAACACGGACTGGTGACTGAACATATTAATTTCGTATTTATAGGTAGAGCATAATTAAAACAAAATCTAAAACAAACACTTGATATTTACAAGGTTAATGGCGATATAAGATTACCATCTGTATTATTCATAGTGCACATTGTTTATCTTAACACATTAACATCTATTATATAAAGGAGTAGGCAAGGAGAATATTAATTATATGCGTATTATTCTTGGTAAATAAGTCCGGAATTACCAATGCGCAAGATACAAACAGACAATAAATCATTTACATTAGCATCTATTGCAATAATTACGGTATTGATAAATAACCTCGGTTTTCATGTTATAGAGCAAACATATTATTATTTTTTTAAAGTTTTTAGGAGTGTAAAATAAATTCTTATTAAGATTTTGTTTTGTTACATAACAACATTTGTATAATTTGAATGGAATAGAAGTTTATAAACAAATATGACTATTATGTTTCATAACTAAAATATAAATTATATTGTATACATTTCCCAACAAGAAAAATATTTTTTTTGTCTCCCTCGTTCCGATTTTTTGTTATTCCTGTAAGTCATACTTGTTTTGCTTGCATATCATCTGCCATTCTTACTAGGTGTAGGTACCAAGCTAGCTGTTTTTCTAGACTCTCAATACACAGACTTAAGACCTATAGGCTCTGAAGTCCCACAAGGAACACCGCACACCGCAGATATGCCTACAATCATAGTGCTGTAACATCACGGGCATTTAGTCACCAACCTGGTTCACCGGTGGGCCTAGAATCCCTCTCCTCCTCAGCGTCTGCATGAAGTCCCCTCCATGGAATGGAGTTAAATGCATTCGCAATGTCGGAGACTCTTTTCTTATCTATGTGCTGTCCTCTTCACATGGGAAAGTCTTACTTCGAGCGTTTGTCTTACCATGCTGGAACTGGAACGGAGGACGGCTGAAGAGTCAAGATTCGAAAGTCAGGTAGGGAACAGGGGGATTTTCCCGTAGAGAAGGACAGATGGTGATGGAGGTAGATCGTACCCTAATCAGCGTGTAAATATCATCAAACAGTGGCGACGAGAAGGCGGCCAGATGCCAGAGTCTTGATCGAGGCAGGGTAAGGGGGTGGCCATAGGGGGAGATTTAAAAAGGCCTGGTCAGGGGAGAAGAAAAACGCGAGGGGACCGGCTCTGGCAGACTTAGTAGGGGCGCTCAACATCATGGTGATGAATGACGAAACCCCACCTTCGTCAGGAGAGAGCATAGAGCGGTGCTCGATCTCGCCATATGCAGAATGGACCAGGCGAGGGTAGGATGCAGCAGTGGCAAGTGCTGGCGGCAGAGACGTACAACGATCACCTGTACGTCTCCATGAAGCTAAGTATGGGGCATGTAGGAAGAGGCAGAAGAGAAAGGGAAGGGTGTACCGCGCTATATGACCTGGCAACCCTTGATGTCGAGGCTTTCAACAGTGTGGCCGTAGAAAGGGGCATACAAAGGCAACAAGCTTAAGCGCGAAATAGGGGCACCAAGGCGAGTAAGATGGGACGAGTTCCTGGAGGCACTGGACGAAGACGTGTGGGGGTAGGGGTACAAAATAGTCATGAGGCACATACGATCATAACCGCTCCTATCCCGCATGCAAGACGAGGAGTGTAAGTAAAGGAGAGAGGGGGATCCGGAGGGGCGATAAACCCAAAAAGAGGGGCCGGACAGAGAGGAGGGCGAACACAGGCAACTGGAGACTGCGGTCGGAAGGCTGGCGACGGGCCCGGACAGTATACCGCCGGATAACCACCTCCTTCCTGGACCCCTTTAACACGACTAGGAGGAGGGGGCTTTTCCCAGAGAAGTGGAGCGAGGCTAGTACTCATACCAAAGATAGTGAAACAGGGAAACTGCCATTCGGCGTTCAGGCCGCGGTGGGAAAGATGGTTTTGACGAAGGTTAGCAGGGGAAACAGGCCTGGCAGACGCCAAACAATATACAACAAAGGATAAGGGACACAGTTATACCGAGGCTATATACCTTGGATTTCGTTACAGATCTTCTAACAGCACCAAGAGAAGGAGATGGAAGAGACTGGTGGTATGCTTCGTCTATTTCCCAGGTGAGGACAGGTGTCCCTCGCGCAGATACTGATAGTAGTAATAGTTGCTTACTGCGAAGGAAATAATATTCGACTCATTATTGGCTACGAGGCCAATGTCAAATGGGGAAGCACCAGCATCAACTCTAGAGGTGAATAGAATGTATGGGAAAGAAAGGAACCCCAAAATTACCCTATGATTATAAACCTGGGTAGTAAGATCCATGATATCTTATGGGTCAGTAGTATGGCAGGACATAACTAAGCAACCCAAGGGGCCAGGCTTCTGAGCAGCACCCAAAGACTTACCTGCCTGAGAACAACAGAAATAATAAACACAATAGCCACATATTACTTTAAGGTCAAACATCCATAAGTAAACAGCACGGGGCACTACCTCGGCCTGTATAACAAGCTGAGACAATGCTCCTAGAAAGCATGACAACTAAATACAACATAAGTAATACCAGGAAGAGTGGCATGGGCAAATGGTCCATCCCTCAAAGTAGCTTTGTTATGATTCACAGATTGCTCAAACACAGGAAGGAACTGAAGCTAATATCTTCAGTGTCAACCCGAAGACAAATATTTCAAAAAGTCTGGGCAAGCTCTCCACAGTGTTGCAGCCAGAAATAGTGGCTATACAACATTATGCACGGGAAGCGCTGAGACGCAAAATGGCGATCGGCGATGAGAGCTGTGGAGGAGGTAGTTAAGCGGCGGAGGAGGCGGAGGACCAGGAAGCTCTGTGTGCTCGACGTACGCAACGCCTTCAACGCGGCAAGCTGGAAGCAGGGAGATAGGGGTGGGCGAGGAGATGGCCTAGCTGGTTGGTTCCTATCTTAGTGAGAGGACCCTAGTCGTGGGAGACGAGGAGGACAGGAGGAGTGGAATATTATGTACGACGAGGTGCTGAGAGTCCCACTGCCCCCGGGGCAAACTGGTGGGGCATGCGGACGATCTCGCGTCGAGAGGGAGACGGAACTCGAAGGTGCGTTCAACGAGATCCTCGAGAGAGTGGTCGGGTGATTGGAAAGCACTGAATCTAGCCACACAAAAACGAAAGCGGTACTATTGACCGGAAGACGGAGGGTGGGGCCAATTTCCTTCAGCATGGAAGGGAGCAGAGTGGTGGCACCGAAGGAGCTCAGGCCTCCTACTCACTATAGACAGTGGTCTGACCTTCCGGTTCAACGCGGTAGCCACAACGAAGAAGGAGGGGACAGCCATGGCGGCTCTCTCTCGACTGATGCCATATCATGGTCCAGGGCAGAGAAAATGGGCGATGCTAGCCGGGGTGGCCAACAGCATTATGCTGTATGGGGCGCCGGTCTGGGGCCACACGATGACGGTGGCAAGATCCAGGGGCACTCTGGCAAGGATACAACGGAGGAGGGCTTTGAGTGTAGTCCGGGCGTATAGGACCTTCTCGAGAGAGGCGGTCCTGGCCATATCGGGGATCCCCTCGATAGAGTTCCTGGCAGACGAACGGGGAAGAAGGCATAGGCAGAGGAAAAGCAGAAGGGAAGAAAGGGAGACTACTATGTCGAAGTGGCAGGAAAGGTGGACGGACCTACACGATGACCGAGCGGCATGGACAAAAAGGGTCATCCCAGACGTAAGGGCATGGGCGGACAGGAGACATAGAAGGTACTGAAACCCAAATAATCTTTCTCAATATATAGGATAGAACCTGTATAGACACAAAGAAGGATACTATTATCACGGGTAACTAAACCTCCAGGTGATGCACGAGACTCACAAGACCCATGGCAGATGATTGGACCTCGCAACAGAAATAGTAAACCACAAGAGCCGAAGCCCAAAATTCACCTACTAACCCAAGATACGATAACTAGCTTAACAAGCACAAGGCACGGATGGGCCTGGCAGAAAAATCTGTCTGTAGATTCTGCCAAGAAGAGGAAAAGACTACAGAGCATATACTATGCCACTGCGAGGTGCTATGTACAGTATACGGTCCAACAAACTTGGGAACGGCAAAATCACAATATATGAAGGAACCGACATCGACGCTTTGCAATCTGCCACTACTTTGTAAACTAGTCTAATTATATATATATATATATATATATATATATATATATATATATATATAATAATAATTTCCCAAAAATTTCACTCACCGGAGAGTGAATTTTTTATATATATATATATATATATATATATATATATATATATAACTATATATATTCTGTCCTCATCAGGATTCACATTGATAGGGATAAGATCTTCAATCGACAATTGCCAATACAGTCAGGTATCTTTAGAGACGGTGTTTTTCTACTATTTCTATTCATTTTTACACTAGCCACCATTAATTACCCGGATTGTCTCGAAATTTAGATTGATAATACATTATTTTCTTCTTCCGTATGCTTTTGTTGGTAAAGGATCGCAGTGTTCGATAGTTATTTAAGTCCGATTCAGATTTAGTTTTACGATATACGTATAGTGAACGCAATATCTCTTGTCATAAGTTTTTGGCGTTTGTCTCTGTTATCCGTATTTTGAGCAATACTCGTTTTGGTACTCATCACCGCTACATGTAGCATTATAGATTGCTCTTATACTTACTACACTAATTACACACTTATTAATTTTTTTCTTCGCTCTTATTTTCACACGTTTGTATTTTAAATCCAGCAACCACCAGTGGAGAATAACCAAATTGTGCTCATTAGCGATTACGTTATCTTCACTGCAAAACCTTGGCACACATGTGCTTCTATATTCAATCAAAAATTTAATTTAAAATTTTAATTCGTTCGTAAATATAAATAAACTAAAGTGTAAATATATTTATATTTTAATTTTTTTTATATTAGAACTAAACCGTAAATATTTTTGGCTACAATAGTATCTCTCATTCAAATTTGTATATTGTGGGAAACTTACAAATTTCTTCGGTCCATTCACTGAGTAAGCAACGGATTATAATAAAAAAAAGTCGGTGGGAATAAGCAAATAGTGAAAAGCGCGTAAAATTCGCCGCTATGGCGGACAAACGAGCTGTGCGTAATCGAATTACGACGCGTTTTAGAGGCAAATCATGAAAATTTCATGGAATACAGTGTCGGGAAAATAGAAACCCACAACGGAATTTAACGCATTGCTTTATTACTTCCTACATTTCAACTAGAACGAAATATAAACAACATTATTTTTCCTTTAACATGCTTCCAACTAAATTCTCAATAATTGATAAGGAATTATATAATATTGTCAATTATTGAGAAGTTTCTTTACATTAAAAGTTTAAGGATTTATATCAACTTATAATTTTTTTATACTTTTCCTATTTGTAAGTATTCATTGAATAATATTACAATATTGATACGAAAGAAACAAAGTAATAGTTACATTATGTAACTGGCTATCGGTCATAGGTCCTTCTGCCTTGTGTATTTGGGTGTTAGAACTTGTTACTTCATAAAATCAACCCTGACTTTTCTAAAGTGTCGTTTATAAGGCACCTTACACGGTCAATAATACTGTCAATACTAGTACTGTGAATATTTGCTTCAATCCTCCTTTTATATTTATCAAGTAATCAATTATCCGGATAAAGATCAGGATTCTCTTCATTTCATCATTAATATATATTACACGATGAGTAATGCTGTCAATATTTTAGAATAATGAACATATACATATTATCGTACAGTAATACTGTCATTATTCTAAAATATTGACAGTAATATTGATCGTGCAAGGTGCCTTAATTGTATCCCAACAATCAATATACTATATCGGCGTGTGAAAGAAATATTTTGATGAAAATGCGAAATAAAATAAATTATTCAATTAAATAAAACAACATAATCACAGCAAATTAAAAGATAGTTAACAGTTAGTGTTCTCTACTCCGACTCATCCGTTGTTTGAAGTATACTTCGACGCTTCATCACACTCTGAATAACCTCTGATATTTATGTTTGTGGATACCTGCTAGCAATATTGAGGCATGTTTTTCCATATGTCCTTATTTAATTAACAAGGAGTCAAATTTACAAATATGCACACGGCAATATTACCAATGATAATTATTGCCACTTGGTAATATTTGCGAAAATTTGCTATAAATTTAATAAGTTCTTCAATATTGGGAATATTTAAAGTACATAGATAATATTTCAACAATTTACAACTATTGCCACCCACACCCACAAACTCACAAATCTATTCGATTTTCTGCGAATAAAAAGTGACATTACGAGAACATGAGAGTTCATTATTAGCCTAGGTTAAAAATGAAGCCATGCATACAATTTCATATCAGAATGTCAGTAATAGCGCGTTTCTAGTCTAGTAATGATAAAATATATATTAGTGTGGTGTGATAATCTTATAATGATGTAGTTTCTCCAAACATCATCATAATTTCTTTGGTGGAAACGAACCCGCAGCGTCTATTGTGTAACCCAGGCCGCAGGTAGACTTCATGAAATTGTTGCGAACGTAATTGATTTTTTAATTATCCCTAAGCTCTTCGGCGGCCTCTCACGGGCGCGCGTTAATGGTCTGCGTGATTGATAGAAACGGTGGTCGAATGTGGCGTTCTCGTTTCACTTTCAGCGGCGCGCGGGTCAGTTGCCGCTCGGCGGGCATCCGTCTGTAATGAACACAATGGACATGATACAGCTATATTTTAATTTGATATTTTTTTCGGTGAGCCCCGCTGTATACCCAGTAGCACTTTTAAATTGAAGCATGAAGGAATTAGTCTATCTTGCGGCCGTCCTGCTCTTTCGGGCTCGTCGTTTCGCTCTTGTGTGTTTTGACCTTCCATCGCAATGAATTGATACACCACAAATATTTAATATTAGATCCTTGAAATTTGTATACATCTACACAAAGCTCGTTTATATTATGTAAACTAGTAAACTAGTAAGTTTGTTACATACTGCGTGGAAGATTGTTAATGCCAATAAAGGACCATTCTTTACATATCCAGGATTAAACTATAAAACGAAGGAACGGCAGGATTTCTTACGATCAGGATGATACCTTCACTTCCATTTTTAATAATATAACTACTATTAAGCCATCTCCAGACCAATATGCTGATATGCTACAAAATGAAAATAATTTATGAATGTATATTTCTTAAAAAATACAATGAATACATTAATATGAGAAAAAAACTCATCTTTATAGGGCTGTGAGGCTTTTTCGCCGAGATAGAGAGAAGCTCAGAGGAGTTTAATCACCCGGTATTTACCTTAACTTCACAGAAAACCTCTGATAAACTGTGAATGGTAATTCGCGAAAATTCTCAGGCTCCCCAATGCTCAGTACGAGACAAACGACGCCTCTAATCACTCGGCCGCTAAGCTGGGTTCATATTTTAATAATTCCTAAAATGAGTATTATTTACCGGTTAAATAATACTTATTTTAGGAAATAGTTGAAAAAGTTTTTATAGCCGAGAAAAAAGAAGGAAGAGTGGAAGGGACAGGAGGAATTTGAATAGACTAAACCATGTTAGTAAAAGAGAAGAAGCTAAAGGATGTGAAGTAAGAGAAGATGCACTCGATACACATTTAGAGAGGGTGATGCACTGGTGAGCAGCTAGAAAGATAGCTGGTTTGATGTGGAGCGTAGAAAGAAGTAGGTGATATAGCGGAAGGAGATGGCTAAATAAAAAATTGAGAAACGTGAGTTGGAGAGGACCAACCAGACAAAAGGGGTTTTATTGTGGTCAGAGGCACACTAAGCCCTCTCGCTTGTCTTTCCATCGGCTGGATCACTAGCAACTTATCAGTGTGTGCTGTGTGGGCCAGGGTAGCATCACTGGGTGTTGGATCCGCTACATTTCGGTATTGGTCTTATCCTAGTCTGCGTGTCTGCTGTGTTGCTCTTCGTGCTTGTTTAATGTCACTTGGCCTGAATCTCGCAGGTTGCAGTTGAAGTCTTTTGGAATCTTCTGCGCGTTACTGTTTCCAGAAAACCATCGATTCGCGATAATAGAAGCTCTTACCTTATCGCTTTGGGTTGCTGATTAGGTCGTCTTTAAACTTGCGGCGCATGACCGTCACAGCGAAGCGAGTCACTGTCCGCCACTTCTCTGGTTCGAGCATCGCCTTGCCGATACCTTCTATAGTTCGATTTTCACTCCCCGCTCCTTTCGTCCGTCCGGGTGCAGGTTTACAGAGCATCCGCCGCGTCGTCGGGTCCCCGGCAGTAATAGCAGGCGTCGTAGTCTGTCATCCCAAACCTCAACAGGTATATCTGAAAGGTACCATGCCCGGTGAGAAGTTTATCTATGTCTCCTCTCCCTCCATCGCTGGATATCTGACATCGCTCTCCTGGCCCATTCGCCTTACGTGCAAATGAACCAGCGCTTCATACCATCTGTCTATGGTGATCTGTCTGTTCGTCTTGTGCGCCTCCCTCTTCCCGCCGCTCTGTTAGCTAGGAAGGTTGTGGTTCTCCCTGTGAGTAGATGGTCCGCCGGTACCAATCCCGCTAGTATTTCCACCGAGTCGGTGGAGATGTATACGTATCGCATGTTCTGATGATACGGAGCGCGCTCGATCTTGTAGCCCTGCATAGACGTTCCCGGTTCTACTCGATAGCCGCCGCCCCATTCCGAGGCCGCGAAGAGGAGCTTGCTTCTAGAGACTATTGCCAGTAGTCTCCCCCTGGCTTCACTCCTACCTCTGCCCGACTACTCCTCCAGTGAGGAGTAGTCGGGCAACAGTCGCCTCGGGTTTGGCCGCCGCCTTTGCAGCCTCCAGCACATGTGCAGAGTGGTTGATATTTACATCGAGCGTGGTCCCAAGATAGCGTAGACCGTTTTGTGATCGAATTGGGACCACCTCTCCCCAGAAGTTGGAGGTGGGTTACTGCCATGCATTCCGCCCTCTTCGTTGTCAGGAGGGCTGCCTCAGTTTTCATAGCCACGAGTTAGTGGTGGTGCCCGGTGAGGAGTTTGTCCATGTCTCCTCTCCCTCTATCTCTAGATAGGGCTGCCTCAGTTTTCGCGGCCACGGGTTAGTGGTGGTTCCTTTGCACATGTGCGGAGTGGTTGATATTTGTATCGAGCGTGGTCCCGAGATAGCATAGACGATTCCAAATTGGGACCACCTCTCTCATCAGTTGGAGGTGGGTAACTGCCCCGCGTCCCGCCCACTTCATTGTCAGGCGGGCTGTCTCAGTCTTCCCGGCCGCGAGTTGTAGGTAGTGCTCCATCACCCAATCTTTTATTCGCAACCGCTTCCTTCATCCCGTCTCTCAACTCCGCCATGTTCTCCGGCCCCTAAAACCGCCATAACATCTGCGAAGCCGATGGTTTTTATGTCGTTTGGCATCGCCTGCCTCGCAAGTAAGCTTCCACAGGAGGGGCCGCAGTACTGATCTCTGTGGCACCCCTGCTGTAACCTCCAATTCTTCAATGTCTCCCTTATACCTTTGCATTTGCAGGTCGCTCAGGTAAGTCTAGATGAGTCTCGTCATCTTGTACGGAATGCCCAGTTCCCTCAGTGCTGTGTCGACGCAGCTCCAGGGGATGAAGTTAAATTTCACTATGCTTCCAGGATCGCGTCTGTCGCAGAGCGCCTATTTCGAAAGCTTCATTGGGCATGCGAGAGGCTTCCGGCCTCCTCTGCCATCGTATCTAGCTTGTTGATAATTAACCTCTCGAAGGTTTTGGCGAGGCCGTCGAGGAGGCACAGAGATCTACACGCCATTCCCGTTTGAACTCTGAAGCGTATCTATTTCAACTATTAGATAGATGGTTTATAAGTGAAAATGTAGAGTATTCCTAGCACTACAGATTGATAATGGATGGTGTAGCGCTGAGAAAATGTGAATTTGATGATATTTCATGTTGATTCTCTCGCTTCAGCTCTGTAGCGTTATTTCCAATACTAGAGAGTGGACATGTAGAGTATTCCTAGCCCTACAGATTGATGATAGATAGATGATACATGCTTTTCTCTAGCTTCGACCGTTTTCGCTCTGCAGCGCTGAGAAGATGGGAATTTTACGAATTTTCATGTTATTTCTCCTGTTGCGTCTTTACTTCAAATACTAGAGAGATGGTTTATACGTGAAAATATAGAGTATTCCTGGCCCTACAAATTGTGGATATACTTTTTTCTCTAGCTCCCACCGTTTTCGCGCTGTAGCGCTGAGAAAATGTGAATTTGATGAAATTTCATGATTTTTCTCCAGTTTTAAGTGCTGGGCATATGTGAATTTGATGAAATTTTATGTTTGTTCTCTCGTTTCAACTCTGTAGCGTCTCTCTTTCAATTACTAGAGAGGTGGTTTATACGTAATAATGTAGAGTATTCCTAGCCCTACAAATTGATGATATACGTTTTTAGACTAACAGATTGATGATAGATGCGCTTCTCTAGTTTCTACCGTTTTCACGTTGTAGCGCTGGTAAAATTTGAATTTGTTGAAATTTCATGTTTGTTCTCCTGATTGAACTCTATAGCGTCTCTATTTCAAATATTAGACAGATGACTAATAAGTGAAAATGTAGAGTATTCCTTGCTCTACAGATTGATGATAGACGCCTTTCTCTAGCTTCTACCGTTTTCGCGCTGTATTGCTGGCCATATGTGAATTTGATGAAATTTTATGTTTGTTCTCTCGTTTCAACTCTGTAGCGTCTCTATTTCAAATACTAGAGAGATGGTTTATAAGTGAAAATGTAGAGTATTCCTAGTCCCACATATTGATGATAGAAGCTTTTCTCTAGCATCTACCAATTTTGCGCTGTGGCGCTGAGAAAATGTAAACTTGATGAATTTTCATGTTTTTTTTTCTCCGGTTTTCAGTCCGTAGCGTCTTTATTTCACATACTAGAGAGATGGTTTATACGTGAAAATGTAGAGTATTCCTAGCCCTACAGACTGATGATATACGCCTTTTTGTAGCTTCTACCGTTTTTGCGCTGTAGTTCTGGGCATATATGAATTTGATGAAATTTTATGTTTGTTTTCCCGTTTCAACTCTGTAGCGTCTCTATTTCAAATACTAGAGAGATGGTTTATAAGTGAAAATGTAGAGTATTCCTAGTCCCACATATTGATGATAGACGCTTTTCTCTAGTATCTACCGGTTTTGCGCTGTAACGCTGAGAAAATGTAAACTTGATGAATTTTCATGTTTTTTTTCTCCGGTTTTAACTCCGTAGCGTCTTTATTTCACATACTAGAAAGATGGTTTATACGTGAAAATGTAGAGTATTCCTAGCCCTACAGACTGATGATATACGCCTTTTTCTAGCTTCTACCGTTTTCGCGCTGTAGTGCTGGGCATATGTGAATTTGATGAAATTTTATGTTTGTTCTCTCGTTTCAACTCTGTAGCGTCTCTATTTCAAATACTAGAGAGATGGTTTATAAGTGAGAATGTAGAGTATTCCTAGTCCCACATATTGATGATACACGCTTTTCTCTAGCATCTACCGGTTTTGCGCTGTAGCGCTGAGAAAATGTAAACTTGATGAATTTTCATGTTTTCTTTTCTCCGGTTTTAACTCCGTAGCTTCTTTATTTCACATACTAGAGAGATGATTTATACGTGAAAATGTAGAGTATTCCTAGCCCTACAGACTGATGATATACGCCTTTTTCTAGTTTCTACCGTTTTCGCGCTGTAGTGCTGGGCATATGTGAATTTGATGAAATTTTATGTTTGTTCTCTCGTTTCTACTCTGTAGCGTCTCTATTTCAAATACTAGAGAGATGGTTTATAAGTGAAAATGTAGAGTATTCCTAGTCCTACATACTGATGATACACGCTTTTCTCTAGCATCTACCGGTTTTGCGCTGTAGCGCTGAGAAAATGTAAACTTGATGAATTTTCATGTTTTCTTTTCTCCGGTTTTAACTCCGTAGCTTCTTTATTTCACATACTAGAGAGATGATTTATACGTGAAAATGTAGAGTATTCCTAGCCCTACAGACTGATGATATACGCCTTTTTCTAGTTTCTACCGTTTTCGCGCTGTAGTGCTGGGCATATGTGAATTTGATGAAATTTTATGTTTGTTCTCTCGTTTCAACTCTGTAGCGTCTCTATTTCAAATACTAGAGAGATGGTTTATAAGTGAAAATGTAGAGTATTCCTAGTCCTACATACTGATGATACACGCTTTTCTCTAGCATCTACCGGTTTTGCGCTGTAGCGCTGAGAAAATGTAAACTTGATGAATTTTCATGTTTTCTTTTCTCCGGTTTTAACTCCGTAGCTTCTTTATTTCACATACTAGAGAGATGATTTATACGTGAAAATGTAGAGTATTCCTAGCCCTACAGACTGATGATATACGACTTTTTCTAGTTTCTACCGTTTTCGCGCTGTAGTGCTGGGCATATGTGAATTTGATGAAATTTTATGTTTGTTCTCTCGTTTCAACTCTGTAGCGTCTCTATTTCAAATACTAGAGAGATGGTTTATACGTGAAAATGTAGAGTATTCCTAGCCCTACAAATTGATGATATACGTTTTTAGACTGACATATTGATGATAGACGCGTTTCTCTAGTTTCTACCGTTTTCACGTTGTAGCGCTGGTAAAATGTGAATTTGTTGAAATTTCATGTTTGTTCTCCTGATTGAACTCTGTAGCGTCTCTATTTCAAATACTAGACAGATGGTTAATAAGTGTAAATGTAGAGTATTCCTTGCTCCACAGATTGATGATAGACGCGTTTCTCTAACTTCTACCGTTTTCGCACTGTGGCGCTGGGAAATTGTGAATTCGATGAAATTTCATGTTTGTTCTCCCGTTTCAACTCTGTAGCGTCTCTATTTAAAATACTAGAGTGATGGTTTATAAGTGAAAATGTAGAGTATTCCTTGTCCCACATATTGATGATAGACGCTTTTCTCTAGTAACTACCGGCTTTGTGCTGTAGCGCTGAGAAAATGTAAATTTGATGAATTTTCATGTTTTTTTTCCTGTGCTTTTAACTCCGTAGCGTCTTTATTTCACATACTAGAGAGATGGTTTATACGTGAAAATGTAGAGTATTCCCAGCCCCACAGACTGATGATATACGCCTTTCTCTAGCTTCTACCGTTTTCGCGCTGTGACGCTGGGAAAATGTGAATTTGATGAAATTTTATGTTTGTTCTCCCGTTTCAACTCTGCAGCGTCTTTATTTCTTATACTAGAGAGATTTATACGTGAAAATTAAGAGTATTGCTAGCCCTACAAATTGATGATATACGTTCTTAGACTGACAGATTGATGATAGACGCCTGTCTCTAGTTTCTACCGTTGTCGCGCTGCAACGTTGGGAACATTTGAATTTGATGAAATTTCATGTTGTTCCCCTTTATCGACTCTGTAGCGTATCTAATTCGAATACTAGAAACAGGGTTATATGTGAAAATAAAGAGTATTCCTAGACTTACAAATCGATGATAGACGCGTTTCTCTAGCTTCTACCGTTTTCGCGCTATAGCGCTTGAAAAATGTAAATTTTATGAAATTTCATGTTAGTCCTCCTGATTGAACTCTGTAGCGTCTTTACTTCAAACACTAGAGAGATGGTTTATAAATGAGAATGTAGAGTATTCCTTGCTATACAGATTGATGATAGACACCTTTCTCTAGCTTCTACCGTTTTCGCGGTGTGGCGCTGAGAAAATGTGAATTTGATCAAATTTAATGTTTGTTCTCCCGTTTCAACTCTGTAGCGTCTCTATTTCAAATACTAGAGAGATGGTTTATACGTGAAAATGTAGAGTATTCCTAGCCCTACAAATTGATGATATAGGTTTTTAGACTGACAGATGATTGACGCTTTTCTCTAGTTTCTACCGTTTTCGCGCTGTAACGTTGGGAAAATGTTAATTTGATGAAATTTCATGTTTGTTCCCCTGATTGAACTCTATAGCGTCTCTATTTCAAATACTAGACAGATGGCTAATAAGTGAAAATGTAGAGTATTCCTTGCTCCACGGATTGATGATAGACGCGTTTCTCTAGCTTCTACCGTTTTCCCGCTGTGGCGCTGGGAAAATGTGAATTCGATGAAATTTCATGTTTGTTCTTCCGTTTCAACTCTGTAGCGTTTCTATTTCAAATACTAGAGAGATGGTTTATAAGTGAAAATGTAGAGTATTCCTTGTCCTACATATTGATGATAGATGCTTTTTTCTAGCATCTACCGGTTTTGCGCTGTAGCGCTGAGAAAATGTGAATTTAATTAATGTTCATGTTTTTTATCCTGCTTCAATTCTGTTGCGTCTTTACTTTAAATACTAGAGAAATGGTTTATACGTGAAAATGTAGAGTATTCTTAGCCCTACAAATTGATGATATACGTTTTTCTCTAGCTCTTGCCGTTTTCGCGCTGTAGCGCTGAGAAAATGAGAATTTGATGAAATTTAATGTTTTTTCTTCTGTTTTAACTCTGAAACGTCTTTACTTCAAATGCTAGAGAGATGTTTTATGTATCAAAATATAGCGCCCTACATTAGCTCCTGCCGTTTTCGCACTGTAGCGTTTAGAAAATAAGAATTTGAAGAAATTGCGTGTAGTTCCCCACTCAACTCAACTCTGTAGCGTCTATATTACAAATACTAGAGAGATGGTTTATGAAATGTAGAGTATTCCTTGCGTTACAGATTAATGATGACGCTTTTCTCTAGCTTCGTGATGTAGCCCTTACAACACACTCTCGCGTGTCCATGGGCTTTGCAGAGGATGCAGAAGGATTCCTCTGCCTCGCACGTACTGGATGTTCGCAATTGTGGCACAGGACCCTGCCATCTGCCCATTACAGATCTCGGCGTGATGCCCCACTTTCCAGCATCTATGAGATAAATTATATTAATTTTTATTATTCAAATTGTGTTATATTGCTGTTTTTTTTTATTCACACAGACTATTCTACCACTGACTAAAAAGTCAGGTAAGTTATTAGTCAATGATTCTACGTCGATATGATAAAATATATAAAACTGCATTACAGTTGTTCCATTACTGATTTTATATATTTTGATTTCGAAAGGCTGTACAACTATTATAAGGCGATTTTGAATACACACAAAAATACTCTAAAACTGGTATCCTAGATATAGTATAGGAGAGAAAAACTGGTGACCAAGTACATTCCAGATAATTTTCCGCCACCCCATGGTATAAGGCGATGGGGTCACCTATTTTTATATCTGTAGCAAATTAGATATTTATGTAAACAGTACGCAAAACTCTTTATCGCATGTAAAATTCGTTTCGCGTATACATTTTTAGTGTACTAATTTTGACTTAATGGGATGTATACCAAAAACAATTGTAGAAATTTGAATACCGTTTATAAATTAGAGTTTTATAGGAATTTTGTATGATGTATATTTTTATGCTTCACTCCATTATTATTTTCGCTTCCATCAGCCCCTCCGGTGAAAGTCGGCTGCATTGCGCTGGTGTTCGGCCATTTCCAATAAGTCACGGTCGACGAAATTGTTGACGCAATTTGCGCAATTGCTACGTCAACGTCCGCGCAGACCAAAAAAAAAAATTTACAGTGAGGAGGAAATTGCTGCAGAAATATACTTTTGCATAATCGCCGCGTTTAGACCAGTACAATTTTTGACTATTCGGATCGAAACAAATGAATGATTTTTTGGTAATAATTATGGGTTTTATACAAGTAGAACAAATAATTACCTGCGAAATTATTTTATTTGGACCAGAATAAAGAGAGCTGTTGTAAAGTTATGTTCCTATTCTGCTGCCGTATATGATAGATAAGAGTGTAGATAGAATTATGAGATTGATAGTTGAGTCAATCGCTAATAATGATAACTATTATAGTAACAGAATTCAGAACGCACCTCTTAGTTAGTGTATTATCTTTTGTTTAGAGAAAACAATGTTATTAATATGAATTTTTAAGAGAAAGTAAAATGCTGAAAATAAAAATGTGATAAAATGATTAATGCCATTCGACATTGCAGTTACCCTCGCCGGTGTAGCACACGTGGGCGCGCACCCGAAGCCGACACGCGCCCGTGCCGAAATCCTCGCTTAATTTTCAGGCTCGTCCCCAGCAATTAGTGCAGACGACATTTGTGCGTAATTAACGCCGGCTTCCAATTAGCCGCGCGACATTCTTGACCTCACACACACTCACGCGTGATCTCTATTTTCGAGGCGTGGAACTAATTCCTCCAACGCGCTCCGCGAGCCAGTTTCCGGGCGACTTTTTACGCCCCGCCGTGCACCACTTAATCTGGGGAATTAACGTAATTTGTCCACGAATGGTACCACCGCCTGGAAATTATTAGTGTGGGTGATTAAGTGAACACACAATTAAAAACTAACAACCGCAATGGTAGCTAGACCTAGAAGAGTATATAGTTTTGTACATGTCTCTAGCGAGGTACTAAAGTAGGTATAACACTCGGTAGCATTTTTATTTGAAATGCTAGAGAGACGGTTAATAAATCAAAATGTAGAGTATTACAAGGACTACAAATTGAGGCTTAGGCACTTTTCTCTAGCTCTTACCGTTTTCACGCTATAAAGGCCAGCAAATGTGAAATTCATAAAATTTCCTGTATTTTTCCCGTTTAAACTATGTAGCATTTTTATTTGAAATGCTAGAGAGATGGTTTATATATCAAAATGTAGCGTATTACTAGGCCTACAAATTGAGGCTTTTCTCTAGCTCTTACAGTTTACATACTATAACCGTCAGCAAATGTCAAAATTATGAAATTTCATGGAATTTTCCACTTTAAACTCGGTTGTGTTTTTATTTCAAATGTTTTGTTCATGTTTCAAAAGTTATTTTAACAGCAAAAGTACGTTTAAAGTAAAAAAAGGACACAATAATGCACCATAGTGCAAAGTCTTTCTGAACAGCAATAGTACGTTTAAAATAAAAAAGCACAAAAAACTGCGTACTTTTCATTCCCCGAAGAACTTCGCGTCGGTTTTTCGCTCGTGGGAATAGGCGATTCCTGGCGTGCGCCTTGTGGGAATGGGAAGGCAGCAACACACACCAAACAAACAAAAAATGCGCAGAACACAACAGATGAATAGAGGGATTCGCGGGTCGCAGAAAAAGCAGTCGCGCGACGATCGAGCTTTAAAACGCGTCGCGAATGGTGAAAATCGATTAAGACGTAATCAACCTGTTGAGCGGGCATCCGTGGCGGCCGCGCGCTCAAGAAACCGAGCAAAAATCTCGTGGAAATGCCTGGTCGGCCGGCCGATTTGCTTCACTTTTGCCCCGGCGAACGTGCTCCCAAGTTCATGATTCGTTTAATCGAGAAAACTCAATCGCGGCCAGTTTATGCAGATTTCTAATGGCTAGCAGCACGGTCGATTAAAATAGCACATGATTAAGATGTTTGTAAAGTAATCCAGCTGCTATCTATCAGAGTGAGATTGATATTTGTGTTGTAATTACAGTCTTAACATGACAGAAAATATATAACATTCATTACTATATTATTCTTTGAACACATGGGTGGCTGGTACGTATATTTGGTATTCGCTAATAGTTATCTTTATTAATATACATATTTTTCAGATTTTTTGTTTTAATTTCTTAAGAAATCTACGACTGTAATTATAATAAACTCAGAGCCGGAATTACGGAAGACACACTTCCTTACAAATAGTTTTCACTGGAAAAAAATCTAAAAAATCACAATGAGATATAATTAGGCCATTTTATATAATTAATAAACTCAAAAACGAAAGAAGTTCATTTCTCACAAGCAGTTCACATGAAAATAAAAAGTTTCAATCTCATTTTCATCTTTATAAAGAAATATAGAAATAGTTTCCATTCTTTTATATATATATATATATATATATATATATATATATATATATATATATATATATATGAGGCAGAAATAATTGCAGAAGACGTAGTTTCTGGTATAGTTGACATTCCCTAAGATTTAAGTTATACTTTTTAATACTATTAAGCTCTGAGTCAGAAAAAGTTCTAACTAAAAAACATTAAAAACTCAGAAACCTTACTTAATAAAACTTATAATCCGGGTGCCTGAATGTGTTGGCTTTAAAAGAAGGTATTGTTACGACAACTTTAAACTTAAATATGCCCCAGGTGAGTAGAGCTAGCCCAAAAATGATACAAACTTACGCACCCACCACTGAATATGAAGACGAGGTAGTAGAGAGATTTTACGAAGTTATCTCCCAGGCGATTTGGGAATCACCTACCCATTTTACACTGGTAGGTGATTTTATTGTCAAGATAGGCAAAAAGCTAAATGCATATGAGACTGTAATTGGAAAGCATGTAATAGAGGACCGGAATGATCGGGGAGAAATGCTAATAATTTAAAAAAAAATGCAAAACCTATATCTAATGTATAGCTTTTTCTACAAAAAAGAACATCGCAGATGGACTTGGATCAGCCCAATTGGAAACACGAAAAATGAAATTGATTTTATTGTAACCGATAAAAAACGTATCGTCAATCATGTCACTGTACTAAGTAGTTTTACGATAGGAAGTGACCATAGAATAACGGTAAAATCACACTAAATCTAGGAAATCAAGGAAAGACGTAAGTTGATAACAATTAAAAGATATGGTGGCTGGACCGCACCAGAACAAGCTGACGGTGAAATAATAACAGCAAACTTAGAAGACACAGGGTTCAAACATGGCCATAACACAGCAGACGAACTTAATAAAAATATCCTTGAAGCTATAAATGAAGCAACAACGAAATACTGTAAGCAAACCAGAGAACAAACAACTAATATCAACACACATATCATAGAGCATATGAACTCTAGGAGAGTGATGAGAAAAAACGGCCAAACAAACTCAAAACAGCTTAAAGATTTAAAAAAGGAAATTACAAAGGAGATCAAAAATGACATACGTCGATATAATACAGAACAGATGAAATTAACTATCGAGAAGAACAGAAGTATTAAACTACTAAGAAGAAATCTTCTAAATGGAAGACCGAAATTTTTTAAACTTAGAGAGAACACTACAAATAGAGACGATATACTGAAAATAGAGGAAGAGTTTTGCGCAACCTTATACAAGTGTCGGCTGCAGCAAATAGAAGAACAGCCACAAAAGAAGAACAGCCACAAATAAACGCCGGAAAGATAATAAATCAAGGGCCAGAGGACATGCCAAATATATCGATAGCCGGAATTGAAAATGCTCTTGCGGAGATGAAGAATAACAAATCTCCAGGTGAAGATGGCAAGCAAGAGCTTCCACAGGAGGGGTCCCAAGAGGGAGTCATGCGGGGAACCCCCCCCCCCCTCGTCACATAGGTCGTTGATGTTGATGTTGATGTTGATGCAAAGGCACATGGCTACAAGGAGGACGGGGCCACCAAGAAGGAGGCCCAAGAGAAGGCGAGGAACGAGACGTTTAGGAAGTGGCAGGCGAGATGGGATGCTGCCACCATTGGAGGATGGACCAGAAGGGTGATCCCACACGTGGAGCCGTGGGTCACCAGGGGACACGGGGACCTGGATCATTGGACCACCCAGACCCTATCCGGGCATGGAGTCTTTCAATCATACCTCCACCGGATAGGGAAGGCAGACACTGCCAAATGCCGTTACTGTGGTGGGATCCGGTCCACACCATCTACCGTTGTCCCCGATGGGTAGCTCAAAGAACCGTTTTATGGTTTTACGGACGACATCGGCGCCAGGATCCTCCAGGACAGGAACGGGTGGGACGCGTTCGCGGCTTTCTTCCGGATGGTGATGGGGAGGAAGTTCGATGACGACCTGCGAACCCGACTGACGAGGACGGACGATAGTGACAGCCTCCGTCCCCCATGTTTCATTGATTTTTTACCTTACCCGCCTTTTAGTATAAGAGATATAACGACAGACAAACGATAGACGGTCCAGGGGGCTTAGGAATGCCTGTTAGGCGGTCAAGCCCCTCGTCGACAGAACCTGAGTTTTGGTTTAGTCGTTAGGCGCCCCGGCCAGTACGCGGGGCGAATCCGACACTACCCATGCCTATCACCACAGTGGTGATAGTGGAGGCATGGGTGTCTTTCGAAGATTATACCCCAGATGACAAAAAAAAAACAAAAAGGTAGTCACCAACCAGATTCACCAGTGCGCCTGGAATGGAGTTAAATGCATTCGCAATATCCATGGTGACCATCACGCAGTGCTTTCAGGTCCCGGTATTGGCTTCGGTGACTAGCCTTCTCACCGCCAGGATGGGGTCGCTGCCGAATCGTCCCTATCTGAACCCATATTGCAGATGTTGGAGTCCGGCTGCTGTCTCGAGGGTCGCGGTTAGTCTGCTATGACCCTCTAAATTGCTTTAGCGGCCCTTCTAGTAAGCAGAGAGGCCTGTAGGAGGCCCTCTACCTACTCGGGAAGGAGCCCGTTTCCTTGCAGCGGTTGGCAGATTTGGTTAGGTATTCCAAATGACCTCGTTTTGCAGGCCGTCAAGGCATCGGGCAGTCTATCCAGCTTATTGCGGATGTCTTCCACTTCCCATGGCCTCATCGTGTGTTGTGGTTGGCTTACTGCCTGGGTCGGTGGAAAGTGTGGGAAGAAAACCGCTCTCACCCCTCCAGGAACCGTCGCTTCAAATTCAGGCGGGCGTGCCCCGATCTTTTTCATCACAAGCCTGTAGAGTCGGCCCCACGGGTCCTCATCGAGTATTTTTGTGGGGGCACCGGCCGCTCTTGCGCACTGGGTCCTCCTTGTGGCACGGTTGGCCTCCCTCCTGGCGTCCGCCACTTACCGACACCACCAGTATGTTCTTTGTTTTTTCGCATTGGTCTTGGTCAGCACAGATGAAAGACATGCTCGCTGCATGTGTTGATGTTCGCAACCATCTGGTCGGGGTATCCAACCGGCATAGTGATCATTCCTTCAAGCTAGGCAGCGAGTAGGTCTACGTCCATCCGGACTGTACTCCATTTTGTCTGGTCAGAGCTGGTCGGCTCTGGGAGCCCTCGTCCTCGGGGCCTGGCCGTGAATGTTGTGTAACGGTGGTCACTCAGGGTTTACTCTGCTAGCGTTGTCCATCCCCTCACTCTCCCCATCAGCTGTGCAGATGCTAGGGTGACGTCGATGTAGGATGCTGACATCCTGCACTCGAAGGTCGGCATCCCATATTCGTTGCACACTGACAGGTGTTGGTGTAGGTGTTGACACTAATTCCATGAGGTCCTCCCCTCTGGAATCCGTGATGGCCGATCCCCATGCAGCTGTCTTAGCGTTGAAGTCGCCCGCGAGTATGGTCTGGTCTGTCGGCCGCTCTTACAGTTATTTCAACTATTCTCATCCATTTCCTCACGTGGTCTCTTCCGCAGTTGGGAGAGAGGTAACATCCTATTAACGCGGTGTCCGTTAGTTTGACCCACGCGAGCCCTCTTGTGGGTGAACCATAGGACGCGATGTGTCCATGGTGGTCACCCACGAGCGTTGTTAGGTTCGCTAACTAGAACGGCGTGTGTCCCTCTCTCCGTCGCTGTGGCGAGCAGTAGCTGGTGTGCTGCTCTGCTCCTGCCCACATTGGCTAGTAGGACTTACGTGTTATTCTGCTATACCTAACACATCTCTACAACGGACCTACCGGTGATGTTCTATATGACTGACGTCTATTTTGAGTCGATATGTATAGAGCACTGTAGATGTAGTGCTTTTCCTTGCTTCAACCCTTGGGGGGGTTTTAAATTCTTGTGATGGTTCCTTCCCTATTTGTTTGTATTTCTAATTCTTGTTATTTCTTATTTTGTATTATGAATTTCAAACCTCCCTCGTCAGCATTGCCATATGCTATACGAGCTTCTGAGGTATGTCCATTATTTAACGCATATATTGAGTATCAGACGTCTTCCTAAAATAACTGAACAGACTGTACAGATCTTTGTTGAATTTCCTGCATTGTTCCTTTGCTTGAGTTTTGTCTAGTGTTGACCAGTTCTCTCAGAATCTGCATTGAAATTCTCCGATGATTTCGTCTCACATTCCTTCTTTCTGTACTATACCACTTTTGACGGTACTTTTTAGGCTGTATTTAGCAATGTTATACCCCGGTAGTTGTGGTTTTTGTGAATAGTGCATATAATACCAGTTTTCCACTTTTCTGGTAGTTTTACTTGTTTCCATATTATGCATTACACATATTTGTTTATGTATCCTAATCTGGGTATTCTTTCAGCTTAAGATTCACGTGATTTCTGCATGATCTTGCGGGTGAAAACGCAAAGAGGGCTACCGTGAAATTATCTATGATTTACTATATGTATTTACTTATTTTGTAAATAAAATGTATATAGATAAACATAAGATATAATACTTGCGCTTATTAAACCAAGCCACGATCCGACTACTAAACAATTACTCATTTCTACCACCAGACCATTATTCTGTCATCGGGTGCCGTTTATGTATTCAATGTTTTGTATGAGAATGTTTCTGTACCATTTCCTTTTTTTTTATCGCTGCCGTGTAAAATTGTGCATAATTACGAGTCTGAATGCAAATTTCCAAACGTAAATAAGTCCGGGTAGCGGTAGTGGAAGAGTAAATGATAGCCGGGCACTTAGCGACGGTTGAGAGCCGCCCGCGATCATTATGTAGTTGCCGGGACAGCCGCGACTAAACTAATTACTGATTAATTACCGTTGAGAAAGCCACCCGTACGCCGGAATACGTTAATGAACCACCATGCGTTGTGGGGTTGATGAGAAATGTCTTACACCCTTAAAAATGATTTTAAATGAAAAAGAAATGGTTATATGCTGCAAGTTTTACTGAACTTCTAACATGTTAAATGGAGAAGAGTTTGCGTTTGGTAGTTATGTAAATGGACGTGTGCAGTTACAGACTTAAATGTAACTGCGCACGTCGATTTGCAGAAATACCAAGCACAAACCTTTCTTCTTCTAGAAGAGAAATACACAACGTGAATTTAACTATTTCTTACTTTCAAATGTATTTTAATTGTGCTGTAATGCTGCGGCCTTAAATAATATTTATCTAACCAATTACATGCATTAGATTTCTTTAAATTTTATTTTATATATTTTATATATAATTTATATATATTATATTTTTTTTATATATATATATTTTACATATATTGTATATGTATTTAAAATGATGAAACGTTATATGTTATAAGTTTACAACTGTATTTGTATCTACAAAAAAAAACTCTTGCGGTGTTGAATGACTCGATTAAGAAATCGCCAATACCAATTCATTTCGAACGATTGAAAAAACGGTGCGATCGTAGTAATTTACTCAACTTTCCATTCTAATGCGTTCGCGAAAAAGATTTATTCATTCATACAAAATAATGTACCAATTTCACCGGTCGCAATGAGCGACGTCCACTCCGCTTTCTTGCCGATCCCCGATCACTCTCTGGGCATTATGTAAATTCGGTTCGCTTAAAAATGAAAGTTTCCTGATTAAAGCCCTCTGCAGCAGCCACCAAAGAAATGTATTAGTGGTGCGATTGATGGTTTCGGAGAATTGCTCAAGTGAGTTGCGGTTTATGGATTATGCAATGAGAGTAACTGTTGTTTTCTTTTTAGTAGTAAGTAATAGAAAATTATTAACCCATATCAGGTTAATGCCATCGTTTAACTAGGAATAGGAATCCGGGAATTCAAACCGGAATTCAACGTGAAATTCTCTCTGTAGCTACTATTTTTTTTTCTTCTGAAATTCATATCTACCCAATTTGTATTTGTGTTTGCATTATTTGCATCTATCTATCAATCTATCTATCTATCTATCTTTGAAAATTCGAGTTCCCCATTCAATTATATTCGGGAAAACCGTAAAAAAAAGACCTTTATTTGGCATATCAGCCCAACCCTTCCCTTTACAAATTCCAGCCGCAAAAAAAAAACAATACTTTCACAGAAAGAACAAAAAAAAAGAATACAAATTAACATTTTCTACCCACTAAAATAAACTAAACCCCCTCCACCCTGGCCAATTTCCTTTTCCACGTCAGTCTCCTACAGATTTTCACGCCTTTCCCATCCTCTCCTAACCATTCGTTCAGCTTTCTGCACTCCCCCACCCACTCTGCTTTCACTCCCTCACATTCTTTGCTAAGGTGCCACCACGTGTCACTCCCTTTCCTACACAGCGCACACGCGGTGTACCCCAGCCCCATCCACACTTTTCTTCCTCGCTCTTCTGACCCACATCTCGCTCTTGCCATGTATACTTTGTCCTCTCTGTTCCACTCTCCCCTGGCTAAGTAGCTCGGGAGTTTCCCCTGCACTTGCCACTCTACGTAGCCATGGTTGTATGAGCTCTCAGCCATTCTCACTTGCCGTTCTTGCCACTCAATATCCTTCAGTCTCTCCCTTATCTCAGTTTCTAGGCTACATCTTTCTCTCAGCTTCTCCTCTACCCACACCTCAGAAATACCCACTCTTTCATACATCCTTTCTCTATCCTTCCTCCATCTACTCTCTGTTCTACTCTTACACCTCATCCATACCTCCCGTACCAGTCTTTCCTCGTCCAAATCCTGAAATCGTTCCTCAAACTTCACAACCCTCACACACGACTCGCACCACATACTCATACGACTTGTCTCCTGCAACAGCACTGCTCTCGGTGTCGACCTTTCGAGCCCTAGCAGATTCTTCAGAAACCAACCTTGCTCCCTTTCTATTACCTCCCATTCACGCAATCCCCACACTTTCACTGCATACAACAATATAGGTTTTACACACGCATCCCAGATCTTGCACGCTATTACGAGGTTACCACCCCACAAGCTCCCCCATTTTCTGCACGCAATCCCCGAAGCCATTCTTGCTTTCGCCTGCATACACTCCACATGCATCCTAAGCCCTCCTCCACAGTCAAACCAAAAGCCCAAATATTTAAAGCCATTCACTCTCTCAATCAGCTTCCATTTCAGCGCTTCGCGCTTACCCCTCCTGCCCCTATTCCGAAACAACATCCATTTGGTCTTTTCCACATTCATCACTAGCCCCTTCTTATCCAAGTACCTACCCATTCTTTCCAACATCCCTTGCATCTCTTCCACTCTCTTGGCCACCAGCACCACGTCATCTGCATACGCCAACATCCACACCTTGGATCTACCCACCACGACCCCTCCTGCCTGTCCTCTCCTCAGCACCTCTTCCAACTCGCTCGTGTACAGATTAAACAGGAGAGGGCTCTGCGGGCACCCCTGCCTTACTCCCACATTCACCCTAAATTTCTCAGATATTTCTCCATTCACTCTTGCTTTCGCCCATGTCTCTTTATACATCCTTCTCATCCACTCCACTCCTTCCTCTTCCATACCCAATCTATCTATACATTCCACCAGTTTCCCCCTAGGAACTGAGTCATACGCCGCTTTTAAATCCACAAACACCGCATACACTCTCCCTTTGCATTCCAGCGCTTCCTCCACCATTCTCGCCAGCGTGAAAATCTGCCCCCTCGGCCCTCTTCTCCTTCTGAACCCACCCTGGCATTCCGGCAGCAGCTCCTTTTGCTCCACTTCCCTATCCATTCTATTTTTCACCATAGGAAACCGGAAAAACCGTAAACATCCCACACACCCTTAAAGATTTTGAAAATTACAAGGATATTTCTATCGAAATTTACTATTTAAAAAGAATTATCAATTTGAAAGGTTTGTAACTATTAAACTAGTATATTTTGTGCAACCCGGTTTGAAAATTTGAGTTCCCCATTCAATTACATTCGGGAAAACTGCAAACATCCCACTCACCCTCAGAGATTTTAAAAATTACAAGGATATTTCTATCGTAATTTACGATTTAACAAGAGTTTTCAAATTGAACAGGTTGTAACTATTAAACTAGTACATATTGTGCAATCCGGTTTGAAAATTTGAGTTCTCCATTGAATTATATTCGGGAAAACCGTAAACATCCCACTCACCCTTAGAGATTTTAAAAATTACAAGGATCTATCTATCTATCTATCTATCTATCTATTTATCTATCTATCTATCTATCTATCTATCTATCTATCTATTTCTATCGTAATTTACGATTTAAAAAGAATTATCAACTTGAAGGGGTTGTAACTATTAAACTAGTCTATCTATCTATCTATCTATCTATCTATCTATCTATCTATCTATCTATCTATCTATCTATCTATCTATCTATCTATCTATCTATCTATCTATCTATCTATCTATCTATCTATCTATCTATCTATCTATCTATCTATCTATCTATCTATCTATCTATCTATCTATCTATCTATCTATCTATCTATCTATCTATCTATCTATCTATCTATCTATCTATCTATCTATCTATCTATCTATCTATCTATCTATCTATCTATCTATCTATCTATCTATCTATCTATCTATCTATCTATCTATCTATCTATCTATCTATCTATCTATCTATCTATCTATCTATCTATCTATCTATCTATCTATCTATCTATCTATCTATCTATCTATCTATCTATCTATCTATCTATCTATCTATCTATCTATCTATCTATCTATCTATCTATCTATCTATCTATCTATCTATCTATCTATCTATCTATCTATCTATCTATCTATCTATCTATCTATCTATCTATCTATCTATCTATCTATCTATCTATCTATCTATCTATATCTATCTATCTATCTATCTATCTATCTATCTATCTATCTATCTATCTATCTATCTATCTATCTATCTATCTATCTATCTATCTATCTATCTATCTATCTATCTATCTATCTATCTATCTATCTATCTATCTATCTATCTATCTATCTATCTATCTATCTATCTATCTATCTATCTATCTATCTATCTATCTATCTATCTATCTATCTATCTATCTATCTATCTATCTATCTATCTATCTATCTATCTATCTATCTATCTATCTATCTATCTATCTATCTATCTATCTATCTATCTATCTATCTATCTATCTATCTATCTATCTATCTATCTATCTATCTATCTATCTATCTATCTATCTATCTATCTATCTATCTATCTATCTATCTATCTATCTATCTATCTATCTATCTATCTATCTATCTATCTATCTATCTATCTATCTATCTATCTATCTATCTATCTATCTATCTATCTATCTATCTATCTATCTATCTATCTATCTATCTATCTATCTATCTATCTATCTATCTATCTATCTATCTATCTATCTATCTATCTATCTATCTATCTATCTATCTATCTATCTATCTATCTATCTATCTATCTATCTATCTATCTATCTATCTATCTATCTATCTATCTATCTATCTATCTATCTATCTATCTATCTATCTATCTATCTATCTATCTATCTATCTATCTATCTATCTATCTATCTATCTATATAATTAGCTAAGGGAAAAAAGGGGTCAATTGCATTGGATTAGCGGGAGCTAGGGGAGTTCTTCTGGACGTTGAGACTAGGCTATGTGATACTGGTGGGGGGAAAAGCCGGGAAAGCGGGAAACATGGAATTGATTGTAGGGAAAAAAATCACTGTCAGTTTGTGCGCGCTAAAATGGCAAGTAAAGATCGGGAAAAAGAAAATTAGAAAATGTCAACCAGTACGCGTGTACTTCCGGAAAAGTGCAAAAATTAAAAATTAAAATTTTACGAGTTTATGCTCATTGGATAGGCAATCGAAAACTCACCAATGAAGATGATTTGAAATATAGTCTAGATAGCGGTAAAAATGTCGAGATTGTTTCAAATTGAAGCAGAAAAGCTACAGGGCTTGACAAATTGTCCGAAATTTGAAAATTTAATTTCATGACAGAAAGCTGTAGTAGATCACAGTTTGTAGGTCTTTTAATTCCAAAGAAAAATAAGAAAAAAAATAAGAATCGTGGCAAAGCTGAAGAAGTGAAGAAAATTAAAAATAAAATTGTCCAATCAAGATCAACTTTGGCCCGTTGAATAGACAATTATTAACCAAATGAAAAATCTTAGTACGATTTTCTCTAAACCAAAAAATAAACCCGTTAAAAATATACGAGAAGATATGGGGCAGCTATGATAACCCAACAATTAAACCCGTAAGCCGCGAAACAGAAGGCCTAAAAACCTAAGTCGGTGCTATTAAAGAGCAAAAGATAAGAGCGGATTTGGAGTTAAAGATGATGAGACGAGAGCTCCAAACAATGAAGGATGCTCACACTAAAAACACCCAACAAATTACCAGAGACATGGCTGAGAGAAAGGTGGCTCGCATACGGGGTGCCCTCAAGAGAGAGGAGGCTGAGGAAGTCATGGCCGAGGAATAACCAGACCAGACATTCATCAGGGTAAAGTGACCAAAGGTTTGGAGGTGAAACCATCCCCAGACGCCCCAGTTATTAAACTAATGGACGGCAACTGCAGGGCGATTAATGGAGGAAAAATACCTGATACGTGATCAGTGAATTAGCAGGCCGGGTGATAAAAGACGGAGACAACGCCATGATCACCAACACGATTGAAGTAAGAAACTGTGCAGGGCCGCCAAGCAAAGTAAGTTGGACAACACATTTCATAAAATGAGATACCTCCAGCGCCACTAGTACAAAGAAGTCTCTTTTCAGCGGTACGCGCCAAATCATGCAGGCCACGGATACAGGCAAAATCAAATCTGAATGGCCGAAGGTCGTTACCTCGGAAGCCAGAAAGCTACTGAAGCTCCAATTTACATTGAGGTGCTCTTAACGAGGCACCCCAAACATAATCGAGGACAGGAAACCCGGGGAACTACACAGAAATCCCCCAGGGAGAAGATTATCACAGTTTCACCAATTAAGGGACAACCCGGTTCGGAGGGTCCAAAAAGTCGGCCACAATAACAGCAATGTGGTGAAAATGGACAGAACTGCAGGACATAGACGGGCACCTCCGAATCAGGGGCTGAAATGTACTAACCTCCTAGGAATAGGTGGAGGAAGCCATCAAGGCTGCTACTTCAGGTAGCACCGAGCCCTACATAGTGGGCCCGTCCAGACCTGCGAGAAACACCACGCAAGTAGTCACAATGATGGAACGGGGGTCAAGGCACTGACCACAAAAAAAGATACGGGTAGGCCTAATGCAATGCAGAGCCACACGACGGGAAGCTGCACGGGCCCACGTATGGCCAAACCAGAATCCTTCAGAAAAACCTAAACCACTGTCGCGTAGCACGCGACTTGCTATGGGCCACGGACGAGGGAGAAGGCCATGGCATCGTCCTAGCAAGAGAATCAAACAGGAAAGTATCAACGGGGTGGGGGTGGTCCTTCTCGGAGGACGAAGGAGCGGGTGGGGAGGACAGGTGGTGATGAGGGTAGGGGATCGCACCCTAATCAGCGTATACAGCGGCGATGAGCAAGCGTTCAGATGCCTCACCGAGATCGAGGCGGGAGATGGGGGATGACCTTAGGGGGAGACTATACCGCTAAGAACAAGGCTGGGTGAGGGGAAACGCGAGGGGCGCTTCACCTCGAGGTGATGACTGACGAAACCCCAACCCTGATAAACAAAAATAAAGCGAAAATTATAAATGGGCAAACGATTCCAATAATAATTTGTAGAAAAATACCTGCAAAAAAATCAGGACCGCAATAATATATTTTAGATCTTAAGTTGTTAATAACTTTTTAATGAAGGGTGGACAACCGGAAATTTTGGGTGGACAAAAAACAAACGTATTCCTCTTAAAAATTTAAAAAAAATGTCTTGGGGGTGCTGACATAAATTTTTATTTTGAATATAACTGTTTTTTGAAGAGTGGACAAACGAACATGTTTGAAAAACGTGGACAAATCGTCGACAAACGAATGAGACAATACTTTTTCGAAAATTCAAACTTCACATAGCTGTAATAATGTTTAGTACATTATATGAGCATTTAATCATTTATTACGTTTCTCCTCATTTGTAACTAAATATTCAATTTAGTCAAAATATGTATAAATCAAGCTTCATCGTGAATGCATTTATTACAAGTAATTTTTTAATCTTCATTTTTCACATTTTTATTATTTTTTAACTCATGGGCGTTTCTTTGAAGTAGCAACCGCGGACATGCTGAAATTTTGCCATCTGATTGTGGTTTCATCAGGATTATTTCTTCCATTACTCAATTGTAGGGGTATCAGTTAATTGAGCAACAATTTTGTAGTGCATTTTAACAGATTTTATAATTATTATTATTATTATATTATCAACAATTAGTATTAAGTAACTTGACCACAATATGCAAAATAATTTGGCGTAATTAATATTTTTAATTTATTAAAGAACTTAATGTTTCCAATGAATTTCTCTGCAATAAATCAAATGGCCCTGGCAGAAAACATCCACAATAAAACGCAAGTTATATTCCATTTGATTACAATAACATAATTATTGCAATTAAATATTAGATTATATACATGTTATGTAAAATTGTCTGCCCGATAAAGCCGCGCATTGATAAATGTACCATAATTAGCCACAGCAACAATTTCTTCTGAATAAAAATATATTTAATTAATTTGCTGATAGTCGAAGACACGATAAGGTGCAATATATAAGCGCCGCAGATTTTACCGAAAGGCACACTTCAAGTGTCTTACTGACTGCAATAGTGTGACAATGAGGGCGTTCGTACTATTATTAGCGGGTGTTTGCACCCTGGCGTTAGCCACTCCGGTTACCAAACAGAACTACAAAGTTGGTGAGTATTAAATACTATTATATTTTTAAATACTATTATTAAATAAAAATATACAATTTATAAAGATATTTTACTTTTACTTAACTAATGTTAATAGTTTTATTAAAATATCTTTATTAGTTTAATTTTCTTATGCCTATTTCACCATGTCCAGTTAAATGTTAATTGTCGGTGCAAGTAATAATTTCCGGCTATTTAATTGCACCATTATTATATAATCATTGGTTAATCTCGGATAAAGATATACTAATTTCGGCCGGCTATGAATATAATCGGTGTTATTTTTCGAAATGTATCGGAAATATTTACGAAAATAACAATTTTTTAAACGAAAATGATTGAGAATTCCGAATTTTTAAACCACAATAAACTAGCTTCACTAGTTTTGTAGTTATAGTAGCTTAAAATGGGCATATGTTATACATCTCACCAAAAAAATCTTGTTGATTGAAAATCCGTTTTATTTTTCGAAATGTATCAGAAATATTAATAAATACAATAGTTTTTGAATCGAAATTAAATAAGAATTCCGATTTTTTCAACCGCTATACATTAGCTTCACCATTTTTGTAGTTAAAGTGGTTTAAATTGGACACATCTTACAAAAGCCTTGTTGATTGAAAATCTGTTTTATTTTTCGAAATATATCGGAAATGTTTATGAATATAACCGTTGTTAAATCGAAATTAAATGAGAATTCCGAATTTTTGAATCACAATAAACTAGCTTCACTAGTTTTGTAGTTACAGTAGCTTAAAATGGCCATATGTTATACATCTCACTAAAAAAATCTTGTTGATTGAAAATCCGTTTTATTTTTCGAAATGTATCAGAAATATTAATAAATACAATAGTTTTTGAATCAAAATTAAAAGAGAATTCCGATTTTTTCAACCGCAATACACTAGCTTCACTATTTCTGTAGTTACAGTGGTTTAAATTGGACACATCCCACAAAAGCCTTGTTGATTGAAAATCCGTTTTATTTTTCGAAATACGTCGGAAATGTTTATGAATATTAAATAAAAAAAATTAAATGAGAATTCCGAATTTTTGAATCACAATAAACTAGCTTCACTAGTTTTGTAGTTACAGTAGCTTAAAATGGGCATATGTTATACATCTCACCAAAAAAATCTTGTTGATTGAAAATCCGTTTTATTTTTCGAAATATATCAGAAATATTAATAGATACAATAGTTTTTGAATCAAAATTAAATGGGAATTACGAATTTTTCAACCGCAATACTCTAGCTTCACTATTTTTGTAGTTACAGTGGTTTAAATTGGACACATCTTACAAAAGCCTTGTTGATTGAAAATCCGTTTTATTTTTCGAAATACGTCGGAAATGTTTATGAAAATAACAGTTGTTAAAACAAAATTAAATGAGAATTCCGAATTTTTGAATCACAATAAACTAGCTTCACTAGTTTTGTAGTTACAGCAGCTTAAAATGGGCATATGTTATACATCTCACCAAAAAAATCTTGTTGATTTAAAATCCGTTTTATTTTTCGAAATGTATCAGAAATATTAATAAATACAATATTTTTTGAATCGAAATTAAATGAGAATTCCGATTTTTTACACCGCAATACACTAGCTTCACTATTTTTGTAGTTACAGTGGTTTAAATTGGACCCATCTCACAAAAGCCTTGTTGATTGAAAATCCGTTTTATTTTTCGAAATACGTCGGAAATGTTTATGAATATAACAGTTGTTAAATCGAAATTAAATGAAAATTCCGAATTTTTGAATCACAATAAACTAGCTTCACTAGTTTTGTAGTTACAGTAGCTTAAAATGGGCATATGTTATACATCTCACCAAAAAAATCTTGTTGATTTAAAATCTGTTTTATTTTTCAAAATGTATCAGAAATATTAATAAATACAATAGTTTTTGAATCGAAATTAAATGAGAATTCCTAATTTTTCAACCGCTATACACTAGCTTCACTATTTTTGTAGTTACAGCGGTTTAAATTGGACACATCTTACAAAAGTCTTGTTGATTGAAAATCTGTTTTATTTTTCGAAATACATCGGAAATGTTTATGAATATAACAGTTGTTAAAACGAAATTAAATGAGAATTCCGAATTTTTGAATCACGATAAACTAGCATCACTAGTTTTGTAGTTACAGTAGCTTGAAATGGACATATGTTATACATCTCACCAAAAAAAATCTTGTTGATTGAAAATCCGTTTTATTTTTCGAAATGTATCAAAAATATTAATAAATACAATAGTTTTTTAATCGAAATTAAATGAGAATTCCAATTTTTTACACCGCAATACACTAGCTTCACTATTTTTGTAGTTACAGTGGTTTAAATTGGACACATCTTACAAAAGTCTTGTTGATACAAAATCTGTTTTATTTTTCGAAATACGTCGGAAATGTTTATGAATATAACGGTGGTTAAAACAAAATTAAATGAGAATTCCGAATTTTTGAATCACAATAAACTAGCTTCACTAGTTCTGTAGTTACAGTAGCTTGAAATGGGCATATGTTATACATCTCATCAAAAAAATCTTGTTGATTGAAAATCCGTATTATTTTTCGAAATGTATCAAAAATATTAATAAATACAATAGTTTTTGAATCGAAATTAAATGAGAATTCCTAATTTTTCAACCGCTATACACTAGCTTCACTATTTTTGTAGTTACAGTGGTTTAAATTGGACACATCTTACAAAAGTCTTGTTGATTCAAAATCTGTTTTATTTTTCGAAATACGTCGGAAATGTTTATGAATATAACAGTTGTTAAAACAAAATTAAATGAGAATTCCGAACTTATGAATCACAATAAACTAGCTTCACTAGTTTTGTAGTTACAGTAGCTTGAAATGGGCATATGTTATACATCTCACCAAAAAAATTTTGTTGATTGAAAATCCGTTTTATTTTTCGAAATGTATTAGAAATATTAATAAATATCAATAGTTTTTGAATCTGAAAATTAAATGAGAATTCCGATTTTTTCAATGACAATACACTAGCTTCACTATTTTTGTAGTTACCGTGGTTTAAATGAAAATTAAATTAATCTCATAAATTTTATTTGTTAATATTTACAAATTTCATTATTTTAACAGCTGATGGTGTTTATCTGAACAAACAAAAGGATGTGCTTCGTTTGTTTAACTACGTAAACCAACCCAGCTACTACAAGGAGTTCGAGCAGATCGCGAATACGTTCCAATTTGAGGGTAAATGGGACCAATGGACTCAACCACAGTACGCTAAAGAATTCTTCTACTACTACCAACACGACATTTTGCCACAAGGAGAAGTTTTCTCAGTGTTCTACCCTGAACATTTACAGCAAGCCATCGCTCTCTTCAAGGTGTTCTACTACGCCAAGGACTACGAAACCTTCTACAACGCAGCAGTGTGGGCTCGCCAACATGTTAATGAAGGCATGTATGTGTACGCTCTTTCTGTCGCAATTGTCCACAGCAAACACACCACTGGTTTGATCTTGCCACCAATTTACGAAATCTACCCTCACTACTTCTTCAACGATGAAGTTATGTACAAGGCTCAACAATACAAACAACACTACTGGGGAACCTACGAGAACCAAGATGAAATTAAAGATGCCTCATACAAGGGATACACCATCCATGCCAACTACTCCGGTTGGTACTTGAACGTACACCCAGAACAATCCATGACTTACTTCACTGAAGATGTTGGTATTAACTCTTACTACTACTACCAAAACGTCTATGCTCCATTCTGGATGGAAAATGAGGAAATTTCATACGATACCACTTTCCGCGGAGAATACTTCTACTACCACCACCAACAACTGTTGGCACGTTACTACTTGGAACGTCTCTCCAACAACATGGGTGAAATCCCACACTACCAATACGAACATCCAATTGAAACCGGATACTACCCATCCCTCCACTACTACAATGGACTCCGTTTCCCAGTGAGGCCCAACCATGCTGATCTCTACTACCACGGCGTTCACGGCGAACAAAGCTACCCATTCTATGGCAACTACAGCAACAGCTACACCAACGTCAAGGACTACGAACGTCGTCTTCGTGATGCCATCGACATGGGCTTCATCTTCACCACTGAAGGCCAGAAAGTAGACCTCTTCACCAAGAACGGTTTCCAAACCTTAGGCCTCCTGGTTGAAAGCAACCCAGAATCCCCCAACAGCCGCTTCTACGGAGACCTCCTCATCTTCACTCGCCACCTTCTCGGCTACTCATACTACCCATTAGACCAATACAAAATCGCCCCATCCGCCCTCGAACACTTCGAAACATCCCTCCGCGACCCCATGTTCTACCAAATGTACAAACGCATCATGTACTACTTCTTCCAATACCAAAACTACCAAGGCCCATACGAACACAAGGACCTCCACTTCGACGGCGTTAAAATCGAAGATGTCCACGTAGACCGCCTGCTCACCTACTTCGACTACCACTACTCCGACTTGAGCAACGGCGTCGTCCAGAACCAGCAAGAATTCCAGGAAGACTCCTTCCAAATCCGCGCCCGCCAGTACCGTCTCAACCACAAGCCCTTCAACTACAGAATCACCGTCGACAGCGAGAAACCCACCGAGGCCCTCGTGAAGGTCTTCATCGGCCCCAAATACGACGAATACGGCCGTGAGATCGACATCAACGAAAACCGCATGAACTTCTTCGAATTGGACCGCTTCCGCCACACCCTCGTAGCCGGCAAGAACCTCATCGAGCGCAACTCCCACGAGAGCATCTACTTCAGCAACGACCGCACCACCTACGTACAACTCTACCAACAAGTACTCACCGCTGCCAAGGGAGGCGAACAATTCAAATACTACGAGGCTAGCAAGTACTACGGATTCCCGCAAAGATTTATGCTGCCCAAGGGTGACTTTGGTGGACAAACCTACCAATTCTATGTGATTGTTAGCCAGTACCATGCGCAACCCAACGAGCAATTAAGCTACTTTGTTGATGCCACCTACAGTCTTGGCTATCCCTTCGACAGACCTGTGGAGTTCGAACATGAATTCTACGTGCCCAACTCGTACTTCAAGGATGTCGTCATCTTCCACAAGAACACCGAGGAGGATATCAACACCACCTGGAGCAAATATTAAATTGTTTTTGTATAACGCTTATTTGGAAATAAAATAAATGATTTGAATTTGAATCATATTTTTCAACTTACTGAGCCTTTTGTGTATTAAAAAATATACTATCTGTGTTGGTGACAAAAGAGTTCTCTAAGTAGCTCCTGATAATTCTTAGTGGATCCGCGGGATACACATAGCCCCACATCTTTCCCTCGGTCTTCCTCAGTGGAAGCTTCTTTGGGACCCTCCATCCGGCTGGCTGGAGAGCCATGGTGTTATCTGAATAACGGTGTCGAGCACATCGGTTAACCTATGACTCTTTTCCTCATTCATTATCATCATATTAACATTGGTTTTTAAGAGTTTACCGTTTCTGCGCACACCTTGGGTCAACACGTGTTACTTCTAGGAGCTGTCTTCTGAAAGTAAAATAACAGACCCAGAAGGATAAGTAAATCTTGTTTTTTCAGTGTTTTTTTTTCCTTGGGCCGCTCCGAGCCACCCGGGCGAGTTGTGACACAGCGGGCTACTCGGCTGGCTCCTTGCACCTGCCGAGTACTGGGCTTGACTCGACCTGGGCAAAAGTGGTTTTATGTTTCTTGTTTTTTTTTTGCGCGTTGAACGGCCAGCGCTCTCGTCACAACGTTGGGTTGTGGGATAATGGACTCGGAGAAGCTGCGTTCTACCCCACGTTAATTCGAGACAGTGCCGAGGAGAAGGCAAGATACCTAATGATCACTGTACACCGGGCTTGCGAAGAAGCGATCCCCAAGAAAGTGGCCAGTAACGGAAAGCGTCCTGTGTATTGATGGCGCGAGAAGTGGCGGGTAGCCAACTCTGCCCGGCGCAAGGCGTAGACAATCCAGCCACGGATTAGCTAGTGGCCGCATATAAACACATAGCAAAGAACCTTGAGAACCCTCTGCGACTTGGGGCCTGCCATATGACATAGTGGGCCTGCAAGCAACAGTACAAGTGAAACTGCCCCAGACTCATACGCGTTCAGTATGGCCTGAAGCAGCCGTGCACAGTAGGTACCAGCGTTAATGCATAGCTCACCTCTCCGTGGGGCCATCGGGTCTATAAGCAACAGTACAAGGGGTCGTGGAGAGGATGGCCCAAGGCGCTATTCTCGGTCGACCCTCAACTCGTCGAACATCACACGGAGCCCCTCCCACAGGACGACTGTCCGACGTGGACAGTCGCCGAGGTGCTTGCAGCGGCAAAGAACATGCCGAACAAGAAAACTCCAGGCCTCCCCATCCAGTCGTTTAAGGCTGTCGTGGAGGAAATCCCGAGTCAGTGACCGAAGTATCAGAGAAGGAGTATTCCCTAGAAGAAGGAAGAGGGCCCAGCTGGTTCCGCTACCGAAAATGGGAGATTAGCGAGCAAACCCTCGGCCTTCAGGCCCATATGCCTGCTCAACTTCGCAGCTAAGCTTCTCGATAACTGCTGGCAGAGCACCTAGAGGAGGCAGCAGCAGCGAACGACGCTATGTCCCCGATGCAACTGGCTACCTCAAAAGCGGATCGAGTTCTGAGACTGGCAAAAGAAGCTACCACTGACGTATCGAGAAAGCGCCAGCACTGCTTATTGATCGTCCGGAATGCTTTTAACTCCCTGCCATGGACCAGGATAATGGAGGCGTTGGTCAGTAAAAAAAAAGACCTTTATTTGGCATATCCGCCCAATCCTTCCCTTTGCAAATTCCAGCCGCAAAAAAAAATACTTTCACAGAAAGATCTAAAAAAAAATAAAGAATACAAATTAACATTTTCTACCCACTAAAATAAACTAAACCCCCTCTGTCCTCGCCAATTTCCTTTCCCACGTCAGCCTCCTGCAAATTTTCACGCCTTTCCCATCCTCTCCTAAACATTCGTTCAGCTTTCTGCACTCTCCCACCCACTCTGCTTTCACTCCCTCACATTCTTTGCTAAGGTGCCACCATGTGTCACTCCCCTTCCTACACAGAGCACACGCGGTGTACCCCAGCTCTATCCTCACACCTCGCTCTTGCCATACATACTTTGTCCTCTCTGCTCCACTCTCCCCTGATTAAGTAGCTCGGGAGTTTCGCCTGCACTTGCCACTCTACGTAGACAGGGTTCTCAGCCATTCTCACTTGCCTTTCTTGCCACTCAATATCCCTCAGTCTCTCCCTTAACTCAGTTCCTAGGCTACCCCTTTTTCTTAGCTTCTCCTCTACCCACGCCTCAGACATACCCACTCTTTCATACATCCTTTCTCTATCCTTCCTCCAACTACTCTCTCTTCTACTCTTACACCTTATCCATACCTCCCGTACCAGTCTTTCCTCGCCCAAATCCTGCAATCTTTCCTCAACCTTCACAACCCTCACACACGACTCCCACCACATACTCCCACCACATACTCATACGACTTGTCTCCTGCAACAGCACTGCCTTCGGTGTCGACCTTTCGAGCCCTAGCAGATTCTTCAGAAACCAACCTTGCTCCCTTTCTATTACCTCCCATTCACGCCATCCCCACACTTCCACTCCATACAACAATATAGGTTTTACACACGCATCCAAGATCTTGCAAGTCATTACGAGGTTACCACCCCACAAACTCCCCCATTTTCTGCACGCAATCCCCCAAGCCATTCTTGCTTTCGCCTGCATACACTCCACATGCATCCTAAGCCCTCCTCCACAGTCAAACCAAAAGCCCAAATATTTAAAGCCATTCACCCTCTCAATCAGCCTTTCCTTCCATTTCAGCCCTTCGCTTTTACCCCTCACTGCCCCTATTCCTAAACAACATCCATTTGGTATTTTCCACATTCACCACTAGCCCCCTATTATCCAAGTACGTACCCATTCTTTCCAAAATCTCTTGCATCTCTTCCACTCTCTTGGTGCACCACGTCATCTGCATACGCCAACATCTACACTTTGGATCTATCCACCACGACCCCATCTGCTGTCCTCTCCTCAGCACCTCTTCCAACTCGCTCGTGTACAGATTAAACAGGAGGGGGCTCAGCGGGCACCCTTGCCTTACTCCCACATTCACCCTAAATTTCTCAGATATTTCTACATTCACTCTTGCTTTCGCCCATGTCTCTTCATACATCCTTCTCACCCACTCCACTCCTACCTCTTCCATACCCAATCTATCCATACATTCCACCAGTTTCCTCCTAGAAACTGAGTCATACGCCGCTTTTAATCCACAAACACAGCATACACTCTCCCTTTGCATTCCAGCGCTTCCTCCATCATTCTCGCCAGCGTGAAAATCTACTCCCTCGTCCCTCTTCCCTTTCTGAACCCACCCTGGCATTCCGGCAGCAGCCCCTTTTCCTCCACTTCCCTATCCATTCTATTGTTCACCATAGTCATCATCAATTTATAACCGGCACTCATAATGGTCATCCCCCTATAGTTTTTAACGTCCGAGGCCTCTCCCCCTTTATGAACCGGGACCACCACTCCCACATGCCACTTTTCCGGCACTTCCTCCTGTCCACTCCACACGTTGTTAATACTCTGCCGCACCTTCTCCCTTCCTTCCTCCGGTAGTTTTTTGAAAGCCTCTGCCTTCAGCCCATCTTCCTCCGCTGCCTCTCCTAGTTTTAACTGTGCCAGGGCCACCTCCACCTCTTTCCGGGAAAACGCCTCCCTTCGCACCACCTGTCTCGCACTCGAACGGCCCAGCTCCACCTCAGACCCCGCCATCTGTTTACAACTCCTCTCCCACTCTGCTAGCTCTATGTTCACTTGACCCTGATTCGCCCTTCCCTTTAAGATCTCCCACATCCGTTTCTCCACTACACACTCCCTCGGCCTCTTTTCCACTGTCTGGAACTCCTCTATTTTTTTCCTCTCGCACGTACTCTCGAACTCCCTTTTCGCCTGATTAACCCTTTCGACTGCACATCTGCCGTACCTCCAATTCGCCATTTCCCTCCGCCACCTCGTCTTCTTTATCTTACACTCCTCGTCGAACCAACATTCCCTCTAGCCTCCACTCTTTTTCCTCACCACCAACGCAGCCGCCAACACTCTCTTCTTAACTGGAGCATCGACTGTACCTCCTCCCACTTCACGCCCATTAGGTTTCTCTCATACACGGAAATTTCTACTTCGCTCCATCCAAACCCTTGCTGCCCCTTCTTCTCCACCCTCTTCCAACCTTTTGTCCTTCTCAAGACAACCTTTACTTCACATAGTCCGACCCCCCACATTTTCTACCTTAAAACACTTCTGATACCTTTGACCACCACATAGTCCAAAACCGAACCCCCTCCGTGTCCACAGAATGTCTTCTTCTCTTCCCAGTCCCCTTTGCAGCAGCCATTCAGTACATCCCACCCCGACTTTCTCACCCATTGGATCCATTCTCTACCCTCCTGGTTAGTCACTTTATCCTGCGATCGTCTTTCTCTCCATTCCCCGCCCTCTCCGATTTCTCCTTCCAGTTCCCCCACCCTCACATTCCAGTCACCCCCGACGATCCATTCATCTGCCTCCATCTCAAGCCCATCCAGTATCTCCGTTACTTCTAAACGGGTTTTGTTACAGTACACGGACCCTACCCACACCAACCTTCTATCATTTTCCACCTTCCCTATTACCAATCCCACCGCTTGCCTCGAAGACTCTCTGATCCATTGTCCCACTGACTTCCTCACTCCTAACAAGATTCCTCCTTTGGCTCTCCCCATTCTCGCTTCTTTCGTTGCACCTTGCATCGCCCAGTCCCACCCTGTCGGCATGCAGATTTCTACCTGCCTCCACTCCTCTTCTGTCATCCACGTCTTCAGTAGCCCCACTGTGTCCTTTGAGAAGAATCACTTCTCCAGTTCCTTTCCCCACACTCCCCCTAGCACTTTTTCTCTTAGTCCCGCAACATTCCAAAAACCCACCTTGCACTTGCTCCACTCATACTTCCGCCTCGTCGTCCTCTCCCTCTTCATTCCTTTTTTGACAAGCAGTCCCCCTGCCAGACCCACCAGACGTCCGCAATCTTCAGTTTTCGATATCCAACCCTAACTTCCAATCCTTTGGCTTATTCTTCCCTAGCTCTTTCTCTACTTTTCATTTGTACGTCCCTCTCCTCTACGGTTAGATCGCCATCAATGTATATGTTCGTACCCTTTAGTTTATATTTTACTCGCATTATACCCATTTTGTCGTCCCAGTTGGTTAATTCTATCAGGACTCGGTCCCCTCTTTTCCCTAACTCTACTAGCTTTCGTATTGGCACTGAGATACTCAGCTTCTCCATCATTGTAGCTACCCCTTCTCCTCCTATACCCGACCCCACCACGTTATTTTTCCTCTCCTTCCTCTGCCTGACTTCCTCCCTCTTCTCGATAACGCGTTGGTCAGTATGCAGACTACACCGGATCTACGGAGGATGAGTTACCTGTCGCTACGACAGGTGACATACGAGGGCGCACGGATATCAACAACGACAACCTTGGTGGTGAGTCCCCAGGGGTCGGTGCTGGGGCCGCTACTCTGAAATCTGGCCCACGACAGCGTGTTGAGGATGGAACTACCACCGGAGGCGTGAACGAACGCGTTTGTATACGACCTGACGTTAGTCATGAGAATCAGGCAGCGACTTCTGGTGCTTCGGTCGAGATCGTGCGGTATGGTATGTCCGGTTGAGCGCTGGTGCTCAGCGCCCTGCGCAATCTAACCACGTTCCTCCTGAGCGATGTTGAGCCGACCTAGACCGGAGCCGTGTAGAGGAGGGCGCGCGACACCGACTTCTCTTCTTCCCACCCAGGCCACCGATGGTTGACTGATGCGCAGTGCATCGTCGTACGCTATATTCCAGAGGTCGTTCGCCCGCCTGTACTCTCTCCGCCATGTGCGGTAGTGATCCTGAGGTGAGGGTTCCAGCCGCTCTTGTGCTTTGTGCTATTCTTCGTGTCCGATTCGCCTCTCTTCGTGTTTCTTCGACCATATGACACCACCAGTACGATTTCTTTTTCCTTGGGTTAGTCTGTTTGATTGGGATTGCCCTGAACCAGCGACCAGATACATGCCTCTCTTATAATCGCTGATTGAGTTCCTCCGCCATTTTGTCTCTTGGTTGGTTATGTCTTTCTTCTAGTGTCGCTCTCAGTACTTCGATGCCCATTTCTTTGCTTGCCCATTTCATCGGTAGCAGGGGTTGATTTCGATCGTGTATATTATATATCATAGCTGGCCTCTAAGTTGATGGTGGCCCTTATACTCTTGGCCGCGTCCTCGTCGCTCTCGGGTTTTCAGGTTTGAGCTTGTCTAGTTGCGTTTGCATCACCGCCAGGGCATGTAGCATTTCGGCCCTCTTCCGCTCCCACAGGTCTTTGTAGGCCTTCAGGGCCCTAACTTAATAGTGTAGTCTTTTGTCTCGCTTAGTCTGGGAGAGCCGGAGTGGTGTGCACAGTCTCCCCAACAGCCTCTCACACATTTCTCTGATTACTGCCGCGTCGGCCTTGGCCTTACTGGTTATGATTCTGGTTTTAGTGCCCCCGGCCGTATCAGTCAGTCTTAAGACTATATGCCTGGCTGCGGCTCCATGAGAGAGGGTTCTTTCTCCGTCCCCCTCATTTTGGTCGCTCACTTTTTTGGAACGGCTCCCTTTTCCTGCATTATAAGTGGAATCTCTAAGACTCTGAAGTATCTAAGAGACACATTGGAGACCAACAAGAACCGCAAAGCCCACGTACTTGAGGCAGCCAGGTGAGACAAACGCAGACTGCTCGCCAGCGTCGCGAGATCGAAGCTGCTATTCGCCGCGCCAGCATGATCCGAGGCAATAAAGGCGGCCAGAAATCAGGACGAACCTCCTGAGAATAATTAGGGACTACCTCGCAGTTTCCATAGACTCCGCGGAAGTGCTCACGTCTACGGTACCGGCCGATTTACTCGTTACGGAAAGAACAGCGACGCGAGACGGACGACGGCAGCGCGCCACTGGTAAGAAGGAAGCTGTGGAGGCCAGGCAGATAAGGCGGAACAGTGGCATTATGGAACGTGGACGCGGTCGCTGATGCCCGAGTTGGGTCCCCGGATTCAGCGAACGCGCGTACTGATTGACCCAGCTTCTAACGGAATATAGGTGCTTCCAGACGTACCTGGCATCAAGAAGACCGTCGACGGGGTCCTGTCTATACTGCAGATCCGAAACCAACGACATAGTGCACATGCTGCTGCATTGTCAACACTGGAGACGAAAGGGAAGTCCACAGTGCAGCACTGGGAAGACCGCCAACAGCCTCGCTGCTAGTGCCCCAAATGCGTTGAGTTAGAGGAGAAGTGGAACAGGGTGGCACACTTTGCCGAGGGGGTGCATCAAACACCGCGATAGCCTGTTCACTGGCGCCAAGAAGCTACACATACATAGTCTTCACCCAAACAAGATCCACAACTTTCAACAACACAACAATAGTTTTAGTCCTTAGTCATTGAGGTGGCGGCAGCGATGCTTCCAGTTCCTTCCGACGAGCCACCAGTAGCCGGAGGAGAAGGGTCTACTGGTGGTGCCAAGAAGTAGCGGACATCTGCACCCTCACGAACAGGGCCAGGAGAAGGGCCCAGCGCGCTAGAGCAGCAGGTGCCCCCACCGAACATCTAAGGGCGGAGTACCATGAACAATCAATATCGGATAGAGAGAAGCCAGGTCAAATGCTGGAAGCAGCTGTGCAGAGAAGTAGAGGACGACCCCTGGGGACTCCCCTACAAACTCGTAACAAAGAAGGTAGCAGCAAGACTACCGGGCCCAGAGGCGTCTGTACCGGGAGGGATCGAGGAAGTGGTCACCACCCTATTTCCGACAAACCATCACCCCAACCCGGAGCCCCACACGATGGGGATGCATGCGAAGAACCCGATGAATGGCAAGAGGAGAAGGCTCTTCAAGCACTAGGGAAACTTTGCAACAAGAAGACACCAGGGCCGGACGGCATACCCAATGAGTTGCTGAAAGCAGCAGCCCAGGGTATTGCCCCGGCCCTGGCTCACATAACGAAACAATGCATGAGGGTGGGCGTTTTTCCACGCAACTGGAAAACCGCCAAGCTCACCCTGATACCCAAGCCCGGGAAGCCAGCAGAGAACCCTTCCTCCTACCGTCCTATCTGCCTACTCGACGGACTTGCGAAGACCGTAGAGAGGATGATCGACGACAGACTAACGGAGGCGATCGAAGCCTCAGGCGGCCTCCACACCCAGCAATACGGGTTCAGGAGGAACCGATCCACCACGGACGCGATCCTGGCGGTGAGGGAGCAATTTAAGAGCACATGGAGAAGGCGAGCCTACTGCATTATGGCAACCCTGGACGTAGCAAACGCATTTAACACGTTACCATGGGGAACCATTAATGCAGCGCTCGCCCGGAAGAACATTCCCAGAGCCCTACAAAACATTGTCAGGGCTTACCTCAGCGACGGACGGGTCACCTATGAGGGCACCGCAAGACTCGGAACCTATGAGGTCACGGAGGGGGGTACCCCAGGGATCCCTCCTGGGCCATCTCCTGTGGAACGTGGCCTTTGACGACGTCCTGCGACTTGAGCTGCCGGAGGCAACATCGTTGGTGGCATTCGCTGACGATCTAGCGGTGGTCGCTACGGCAAGGGACTTTGAGTGGTCCAAAACCAAACTGAAAGACACAGTGGACATGGTGGCTGAGTGGACGACGGGCAACGGTCTAACTATCGCGGCTGCCAAAACGGAGGTCGCCCTGGTCTGCACTAAGAGAGCAGGTGTCCACGAGGCTACCAGAACCATCGAGCTACTGGGAGTGACACAGCTCATTCTAAGAAGGATCAAATATTTGGGTACGGTCCTGGAGTCCAACCCACACCACACTACCCAGGTGTTGGAAGCAGCCGAACGGAGGTTGCATTGGCGAGACTACTCCCAAATCTTGAAGGCCCTAACATGGGAAGGAGAAGATTGCTAGCGCTGGTCTCTTGAGCCCAGCTCTCCTACGCTGCCCCCGCCTGGGCGGATGCTACGAAGACCAAAAGGAACGCAGAGAGGCTACGGCGGGTGCTGAGAACCAGCGCGCTCTGAATAAGTATGGCCGATGCGGTGGAGGTAATTGCCGGCACTATACCCGGCGACCTTCTGGTCATCGAACGCGCAGGAAGGAGGGGCGGAGCAACTCAAAGAGAAGATCAGGACCAAGCAAGGCAGGACACCTACCGAGCGTGGCAGACGAGGTGGGAAGGCAGCCAAAATGGTGCATGGACGAGGAGGGTGATCCCGTAGATCGAGCCGTGGGTCACGAGGGGCCATGGGGACCTGGATCATGGGACCACCCAGACCCTATCCGGACATGAAGTGTTCCAATCATACCTCTACCGTATAGGGAAGGCGGAATCCGCAAAATGCCGATACTGTGGTGGGTACGGATGATCCGGTCCACACCATATTCCATTGCCCCCGCTGGGAGACCAACAGGACACACCTTTGGCTGCAGACAGGAAAGACAGGACCGGAGAGTATAGGTACGAGTATACTCGAGGACAAAGACAAGTGGGACGCGTTCGCGGCTTTCTCCCGGACAGTGATGGGGAGAAAGTTCGATGACGACTTGCGGAACCCACAAGACTAACGGACCAAGACGAAAGACGGAAACTGACGGACTGACCTCGTTCCCCCATTTTTCATTTGTTTTTATACCTTTCCCGCTTTTTTTAACAAGAGACCTGAATAACGAACTTACGTAAGACGGTCCGGGGGGCTTAGGAATACCTGTTAGGCGGTCAAGCTCCTCGTCGACAGAACCTGGGTTTTGGTTTAGTCGGTAGGCGCCCCGCGTGGTGAATCCGACACTACCCATGCCTATCACCATAGCGGTGATAGTGGAGGCATGGGTGTTTTTCGAAGATTCCACCCCAGATGAAAAAAAAAAGTTCCCTCCGACGACGTTCCAAAAGTTAAACAGGTGGTTCCCCTCAGCATTGGCGGCATCGACTCGGCAACTGGACCTTGGTATTGGCGTCATCGACAGGATCTGTCCATCGTTACATATCATGTTGGTGACATCGGTGGTCCTTCCATCAATTCACATCAGTATTCTACCTTGAAAGTGGCGATGGGTGTATAGAACATTACCGACCACTAATTAGTAATTGTATTATTATATTGTCATCACTAACAATGTGGTATTATCTATGGGGTATCATTTGCCAAAAAATTGCTGCGGTGCACCTGTATAGATCATCAAGCCGCATCCATCGACTGTCCAATTACAGGCGGGCGTGAAATGCGCACAGAAAAGAGCGCCGCGCCGAAACTCGGGGTGGGTGATGATTAATTGCGGCCCGTGATAGTTTTCCGACCGAGAAATAATTAAGCTCTTTGATCGGCTTCCGGTCATTCCGCGGCCGACTTTTTGTCATCGCCGGCGCTGGAAAAAGGCGCAACGTAAATTGCTTTCGTGCCGTCGGCCCAGGCCGAACAATGCGCGCCTCCATTTTGTGGTCACGCCGACGAACGGGTCGGCCGACCGGGACCCTCCAAAAGATGGGTAAATTACATTTTTGATTCGATCGTTCGTTCGTTCGTTTTTTTTCTTCTTCTTCGGCTTTGTTTTCTTGCCCGGCTTCCACAGCCGCCGTCGGCGCGTATTCCATTATCTCGCGTTTTCATTCAGCTTTTTCGGGCGTTAATTTGCTGGGGAATTTCAGGTAGCTACCGGCCTTTTTCAAATTAATTCCGACCGACACCTATAAACACACGTGTGTTTCATCAACACAAGCAGTATATAGATGTTTGATGACGCATTCGCCCGATATAAATTTGATTACGACATAAAGGTCGACTTTGTACGTTAGTATCTAAAAGGATTGTAAGAGGCTGCATGAGTTTTTGTTGTTGTCAAATGTTATAACAATAAAATATATTAGGAATTAAGAGTGGAAAATAAAGGCGTCAGGTACTGGAGCGAATACGTAGGTGGAGTGCTCAACAGATAAAGTATTGTTTGGATGATACGGTTTAGATTCAGTAAATTGTTTAATAATTATTGTCAAAGTGAGTTGACAGGTGTATAGACAGCTCCGATATTTTACCGAAATATAGCGACGTATCGAGTTGAAATATACACGACAGGTGAAAACAGCGACAAGAAACAGTGATACACAAGGAAAATTAAAAAGTCGAGAGAAAGAGCGGTAAGTGAAAGCAAATAAAATAGAGGGTAGAGGTTATTTGCACGAGGGGTCGACCCGTAAATAACCTCTCGCGCCGATAAAGGTGAGGAGTATATTCGGCGGAATATAGCGACGACAACAAAGGCAAGAATAGCAAATAAAAATAGCGCCAGGGCCAATGAATAAAAATAAAAGGTAGAGAAACGAATAGCGAGGACAAGACATACAAAATCAGAAAGAAACCGTTAGAAAAAACAAAAAAATACTGAGATCACCAGCATCACAACGAAGATTAGAAGAAACAGAAAAAAATTGCAACGGTGAAACGAACACTGACAAAGATAAAATGGAAGAACTAAAACAAATGATTATAGAACTAATGAGGAAGATGGAAGAAAACATGTTACAAATAAAACAGGAAATAAAAGAGATGAAGACCGAAATGAACAATAAGGAAGAAACATGGAAAGAAGAAAAGAGAACATTGGAAGTCAGAATAGAAAAACTAGAAAATAAAGCAGAAATTGAAGAGAAGAGAAGAAGAAAATATAACATAGCAATAAGAGGCCTAGACAAGATAGATAACATAGAAGAGGTAAGATCACTCATCAAAGAGAAACTGGAAGTGGAGACAGGGGTTAACAAAATACAAAAAATAAACACAGGCCCAGAACGAAATATAATAATAGTGGAAATCCCAAGCTGGGAAGAAAAACAAAAAATAATGAAAGCAAAATATAAACTGAGAAATACAACGATATATATAGACGATGATCTAACGGAAGAGGAGAGAAAAATGCAAAGAGAGATAAGAAACATAGCAAAATTGGAAAAAGTAAAAGGAAAACACGTAAAAATAGGATATAGAAAGATAATAGTAGACAATGAAATATACATATGGGATAAAAAGGAGAAAGGAGTCGTAGCCAAAGATAATGGGGTGAAAGTAACCAATCCAAAAAACTACTAGCAAAAGAGAAAACGGACGGAAGCAAAAATACAAAGAATACAGTGAGGAAAGGGATAACGAACATAAGAAAGAAGAACAAACACATAATAAATGGAAACAAAGAAGAGAGTACAGTAAAAAAAAGAAAAATATGTAAAATTGGGACTTGGAATATCAGGAGTATAAATGGAAAGGAAAAAGAGCTGGAAGAAGAATTTGAGAAAGCTGATCTAGACTTCTTAGTGGTAACAGAAACAAAAAAGAAGGGGAAGGGAGAGTACAAAATGGACAAGGAACATATATTCATATATAGCAGTGTAGATAACAATCGGAGAGCCGCAGCAGGGGTAGGATGTATAGTGCATAAAAAACTGAAATCGAATATATATAAATGGGATGCAATTACGGAGAGGATTTTGTCTATCGAAGTTAGAGATCAAAGAAGCGGCTACCATAAAACCATCATAGCAGTGTATGGACCAAACGAAGATGATACTGCGTGCAACAAAGAAACATTCTGGGAGCAACTCAACGAAACAACAGAAAAAGCCAAAGGAGAAGTGTATGTGGCGGGAGACTTCAACAGCAGAATTGGCAACGAAGTAAAAGATAATGACGCGATGAGAGGAAGATATGGAAAAGGCGTACTCAACGAAAATGGTAAGAAAATGCTAGATTATTGTAGAATGAATAATCTAGTAATAACGAATACACTATTCAAACACAAGGACATACACAAATACACCAGGGAAGTGATAAGCAGGAACGAAAAATCTATAATAGACTATGTACTAGCAGAACAAGGGAAAAAGAGCAAAATAATAGACACAAGAGTAAAGAGAAGTTACGAAATTGGAAGTGATCACTATCTAGTAGAGACGAAAATAAAGGAAGACTACCAAGATAGCGATAAAAAAAAGCAGAGACCAAATATAGCAATAAACTACAACAAGATAAGAACATACAAACTAAGGGAAAAAGAAATAGCAAAAATCTATAAAGAGAAAATAGAGGAGAAATTAGTAAAGGGCAACTATAGACAAGAAGTAGAGGAAATGTGGAATAAATTAAAGAAAAATATACTGGAGACAGCACAAGAGACAGGTGGGACAAAGCAAAACACAAACAAGAAGCAGCAGACAGCATGGTGGTCGCAGGATATAAGAGAGAAAATAAAGGAAAAGAAAAAAGCATGGCAAAGATACCTAAATGACAAAAATAGTAAAATCTACGAAGAATACAGTTTAAAGAGGAAAATAGTAAAAGATACGACTAGCTAAACAAGTTCATGTGTGTATTTTTTTTTTGTAGGTAGTTACATCAATATTCCGGTTTGTCGACATAAGCACAAGCAATTTCAGACGAATTTATACGTTTGTTTTCGCAAAGGCGTGTAATCATGCCCAATTAAACGGGGTAGGGGGTATTAATCGCGCACCACCACCACACGCCATAAAGTCGTTCCAAACAATTATTACCGAGCGTTCGCTATTTTGCGCAAAACAAAAATAAATAGAATCATGAACTGTACAAACACATAAAGTACAATAAATTTAAATAATGCTTAAAATATAAAACTGTGACTGCGGAAGGACCCAGCGATAAACGAAAGCGGCTATAGTGACTAGTCATATGAAAGTAGTGTGTAGAGTGAGTATCAGAGAAAAGTGTAGGCATTGAAGGATGAAATGCTAGTAAAAATGATTATGCAATCAAATATGGAGGTTTAGGTGGGCCATATTTACAAATAATCATACATAGTCCCTACAAAGTATGATATATGTATCTCAACTATTCATAGTCTTTTTGGGTTGTAAAATTCAAAAATTACAAATCTGATTCTAGTTGGCAGACAAAAAGGACTATAGCTCTGATAGTAGTTTTCAAAATTTGATAAAAGTGCTGTGAATATATCCACAAATAGTCATAGTTAGACCTAGAAAATTATGAAATATGTATTTGTAGTCTTTTTGGGTTGTTAAACTCAAAAAATGACAAATGTGACATTCAGGGGATAAAAAGTACCATAACACTGTTTGTAGTTTTTAAAAAATTATTAAATTATGCTGAATATAATTACAAATAGTTACACTTAGTTCCTACTAAATATGATATGTGTATATCAACTATTCGTAGTTATTTTGGGCTGTTAAACTCAAAAATTACAAATTTAATATTAGTCAGGGAATAAAAAGTTTTATAACACTGTTCGTAATTTTCAAAGTTTGTAGTTTTCAAAATTTTATAATATTACTCTGAATATTTTCAAGCCATTTGAAATACTGAATGGGCATAGTTTGGTTGTTACCAAACAAACTATGCCCATTCACGATTTCAAATGGCTTAAACTCTGCACTACACTATTACCCTTAACTTTCTATGATTCAATCAATTTCATTTATTAATTTAAACTTTATTTAAAAAATATATAGGGTACAATGTAGTGTAGAGTTCAAGTCACTTGAGATATTGAATGTGCATAGTTTGGTTGGTAGGGGCCGCCCGCCCACCCCACCTTTGCTCGAATAGTTTTTTTCAATGGATACGGACGTTTTATATTGTTTCCACCATTCCAGGAACAGTGTAATCCTATGAAAAAAACTATGCAAGCAAAGGTGGGGTGGGCGGGTGGCCCCTACCAACCAAACTGTGCCCATTCACAATTTCAAATGGCTTGAACTCTGCAATACACTATTACCCTTAACTTTCTATGATTCAATCAATTTCATTTATTAATTTAAACTTTATTTAAAAATTATATAGGGTACAATGTAGTGTAGAGTTCAAGGCACTTGAGATATTGAATGTGCATAGTTTGGTTGGTAGGGACCGCCCGCCCACCCCACCTTTGCTGGCATAGTTTTTTTCAATGGATACGGACGTTTTGTATTGTTTCCACCATTCCAGGAACAGTGTAATCCTATGAGAAAAACTATGCAAGCAAAGGTGGGTTGGGCGGGTGGTCCCTACCAACCAAACTATGACCATTCACTATTTCAACTGGCTTGAACTCTGCACTACACTATTACCCTTAACTTTTTATGATTCAATCAATTTCATTTATTAATTTAAACTTTATGTAAATATTATATAGGGTACAATGTAGTGTAGAGTTCAAGTCACTTGAGATATTGAATGTGCATAGTTTGGTTGGTAGGGACCGCCCACCCACCCCACCTTTGCTCGCATAGTTTTTTCAATGGATACGGATGTTTTATGTTGTTTCCACCATTCCAGGAAGAGTGTAATCCTATGAAAAAAACTATGCAAGCAAAGGTGGGGTGGGCGGGTGGTCCCGACCAACCAAACTATGCCCATTCACTATTTCAAATGGCTTGAACTCTGCACTACTCTATTACCCTTAACTTTCTATGATTCAATCAATTTCATTTATTAATTTAAAATTTATGTAAATATTATATAGGGTACAATGTAGTGTAGAGTTCAAGTCACTTGAGATATTGAATGTGCATAGTTTGGTTGGTAGGGACCGCCCGCCCACCCAACCTTTGCTGGCATAGTTTTTTTCAATGGATACGGACGTTTTATATTGTTTCCACCATTCCAGCAACAGTGTAGTCCTATGAAAAAAACTATGCAAGCAAAGGTGGGGTGGGTGGGTGGTCCCCACCAACCAAACTAGCCCATTCACTATTTCAACTGGCTTGAACTCTGCACTACACTATTACCCTTAACTTTCTATGCTTCAATCAATTTCATTTATTAATTTAAACTTGATTTAAAAAACTATATAGTTAACAATGTAGTGTAGTGTTCAAGTCCCTTGAGATATTGAATGTGCAAAGTTTGGTTGGTAGGGGCCGCCCGCCCACCCCTCCTTTGCTCGCATGGTTTTTTTCAATGGATACGGATGTTTTATGTTGTTTCCACCATTCCAGGAACAGTGTAATCCTATGGAAAAAACTATGCAAGCAAAGGTGGGGAGGGTGGGTGATCCCTACCAACCAAACTATGCCCATTCACTATTTCAAATGGCTTGAACTCTGCACTACAATATTACCCTTAACTTTCTATGATTCAATCAATTTCATTTATTAATTTAAACTTAATTTAAAAATATATATATATAGTTATCAATGTAGTGTAGAGTTCAAGTCACTTGAGATATTGAATGTGCATAGTTTGGTTGGTAGGGTACGCCCGCCCACCCCACCTTTGCTGGCATAGTTTTTTCAATGGATACGAACGTTTTATATTGTTTCAGCCATTCCAGGAACAGTGTAATCCTATGAAAAAAACTATGCAAGCAAAGGTGGGGTGGGCGGGTGTTCCCTACCAACCAAACTATGCCCATTCACTATTTCAAATGGCTTGAACTCTGCAATACACTATTACCCTTAACTTTCTATGATTCAATCAATTTAATTTATTAATTTAAACTTGATTAAAAAATATATATAGTTAACAATGTAGTGTAGAGTTCAAGTCAGATGAGATATTGAATGTGCATAGTTTGGTTGATAGGGTCCGCCCGCCCACCCCACTTTTGCTGGCATAGTTTTTTTTAAACTTCAAATTGCAGTTATGGTTGTATTCGTTGCATGTTTAGGAAAAAACACTTGCATATTTTTCAGATATTGATTTGTCTCCACTAATAAGCACTAATAAACAGTCATTTGTTAACTTGTTAAACTCTCGTATTCGCGAACGCGCTCGCATTTAGTTTGTTCTTATCAGCGTTCGGCTCGACGAGTACAGCACAAAAAACTTGCTATAAATAAGTTGTTGTTCGCGTTCGGACTGGCAGCATATGAATCATCGAATAAAATAGCGAACGCGCTCATATGAATTCAATATTGTTTAAAATTGGAATAATAAAATTACTGACCCAGGTTAGTGGACGAGTGATCTCCGGTATTTACGTTAACTTCACAGAAAACCTCTGAGAAACAGCAAAATGTGATTCGCGAAAATTCGTACGGATGGGGTTAAAAAAAAACTGATACCAATATTACGACATGCATGCAATCCACTGCACAACATTTCTAATACTCGACGCTAGGAAAATACGGTAAGACATGACAAATTTCAACAAAAATGTATAAACAAAGACACTAATCACGTAATAGTTGACATACTGTATATTACACGACTAACAATAACATCAAATCACATATGTGAAAAACTGTGAAAGGTGATTCGTTTGGGTTTGAACCCTCGCTCCCCAATACTCAGTACGAGACGGTCTAAACACTAGACCTCTAACCTCTGCCAGTATTCTTAGAGAGAGAAAACAATGTTAGGGTAGTGGCCAGTGGCCTTTCTACCATAGTAATTAGAATAATGTACAATAAAATAAATTAATTAAACACTTGCTTATATTTCAGTTTTGATTTGTCTCTACTAATTAGCAGTCATTTAACTTGTCGTAATTGTAATACAATTAGAATTCCATCAGTATATGTCACCAGTTATAGGTTAACGTACTGCATAATAAAGATCTAATATAATAACTCTAAATAATGTAATCCATAAGAAATATTACTAACCTTAATTTATCTTATCGGCTGCAGCATCAAACATCTCTTTGAGGCTCCCACTATCAGCTACACCATCTTTGCAAACCATTGGACATGTTTAACACGCCAAAATCAATTAATTAATTATTAAAACACACAAACGCAGTTCATCGATGCACGCACTACACTCATCTGAGCTCACGTGATCTCCCTGCGTTGCTTGGCGCGCTCGCATTTGGCTTGTTCTTATCAGCGTTCGGCTTGACGAGTACAGCACAAAAAACTTGCTATAAATAAGTTGTTGTTCGCGTTCGGACTGGCAGGATATGAATCATCGAATTAAATAGCGAACGCGCTGATATGAATTCAATATTATTTAAAATTGGAATAATAAAATTACTGACCCAGCTCAGTGGCCGAGTGCTTAGAGGCGTCGTCCGTCTCGTACTGAGCATTGGGGAGCCTGAGTTCGATCCTCAGCGGGGCGAATTTTCGCCAATCACGTTTCACAGTTTTTCAGAGGTTTTCTGTGAAGTTAAGGTAAATACCGGGTGATTAAACTCAGAATAGCAAAGAGCAGGGAATGGGAAAAGTTCGGAGAGACAATGGAGAAAAATGCAAAGGAAAACCAAAAATTATTCTATAAAACACTAAAACTAAACAGAAAAGAAAAAGGACAAGAAGTAAATTATATACAAGACAATCAAGGAATATTGCTGAAGGACAACGAAAAAATACTGGAAAGATGGAAAGAATATTTGGAAGACTTACTATCATAAAATGGTGGAAACGAACAGAAGACAAGAGACCAGAACGACTTGGAAGCAGATATAGAGATGATCAATGGAAAAGAAATACTAGAGATAATAAGGGAAATGAAAATAGGGAAATCACCAGGACAAGACCAGATCACAAGGGAAATGATTAAACATATGGGACCTGCAGGTAATGAAATACTACTAAAATTAATAAACTAAAATTAATAAATCGTTAATCGTACCGATACACAAGAAAGGCGATAAGACAAAATGTTCAAACTATAGGGGTATAACACTCATAAGCATAGGTATGAAGATCTTAGAAAAAACAATTAACAAAAGAATACTAGAAAAAATAGAGCAGACGCTAGAAAAATCGCAATGTGGATTTAGGAAAGGAAGATCCACACAGGACAACATTTTCACGATAAAACAAATCAGAGAAAAAAGAATTGCAAATAATAAAAACACATACCTAGGATTCATCGACCTGGAAAAAGCATTCGACATGATACCAAGAAATAAATTATGGAAAATCCTGGAAGAGAGAGGTATAGAAAGAAAGACAGTCGAATTAATACAAAACATATACAATAACAACACCAATGCAATAATACACAAGGGACAAACATCAAGAACATTTCAGACAACCACTGGACTAAGACAAGGAGGCGGGCTCAGTCCTACATTATTTAACATATACATGGATGAAATAATGAAGAGCATGAAACCAGAAACCAAAAAAGCAAACATAGGGTACAAAAACATGAAAGTTGTAAAAATATCGGAAGGAGCATTCGGTAATCTGCAGCACAACCTTAGTGTATGGAACAGACACCTAGAAAAGTATAACATGAAAATGAACTATAACAAAACAAAAGTGATGGTAATAGGAAACCGGAAAGAACAAATAAATGTAAAGATAGAACAACACACAATAGAACAAGTAGAAGAATTCAAATACCTGGGACTAGCACTGACAGAAGACGGAAAAATGGAAGGCGAACTTATTAACAGAATAAAAAACACAGCTAAAACATACCACGCATTGAGCAATATACTGATTAACAAGAAAGAGATCAGCAGAAGGACAAAAATAAATATATATAAAAGCATATATAGACCTATACTGACATATGGAAGCGAGACGTGGAAGCTAACGAAGAGGGACAAAAGTAGAATACAGGCAATGGAAATGAAATATCTCAGAGGAGTAAAACAAGTTACGAGAAGAGACAGAATAAGAAATGAGGACATCAGAGAAGAACTGGAAATAGAAGCTGTAGATAAGTATATAGAAAAGAAACAACTAAACTGGTGGGGTCATTTAATTAGGATGGACAAAAAGAATCAAACAAAACAGGTATGGGAAGCAAGAACTGAAAGTAAAAGAAGAAGAGGTAGACCAAGAAAAGAGTGGGACAACATAATAGAGGACATAATAATCAAGAAAGGAAAAACAGTCAAGCAAGCAAGAGAACTGGCGAAGAACAGAAAGGAGTGGAAAGAATTTACAAATGTATAAACAACAGTAATTGTAAACTATAATAATGTTAATAATGTTAATGTAATAGCCTACACCGAAAGGTAAAAGGCAATTGATAATATATAATAAATTGTTTAATTTTATAACTTGGTTGTATGAGTAGAGGAGTTTGGAGCAAGGCGGACGTTAGTAGGGTAAATAATAATATTTTGAGTGAAGCTGGGAACAAAGTATGGACCAAAGTACTGAAACTACCGGTAATGATCAAGTGGGAGGGTTTAGAGGTAATCATAACCTCGAGCAAGGCATGAATATGCCTTCAGTAATAGAGACGGAGGATGAACTCCTACGGATCAACACGAAATCGTCAAAAATGTTAAGTGTCTAAACACCAACGACTTAATGAAGAAGATGCTTGCTAGAAATAGGATGAAATACCTCATATAGTCAAATCTATCGGTAGAAGAGGCCAGGGAAAAATCATTATAAATTTATTACAAATTTATATTACAAAGTACTTGAAGTACCTCAAGCCAGAGTTAGAAACCATACCAAAGGAGGTAAATGGTACGAACACGAACCCAAAACTCAGGACGTGATAGGCACTCACTGCCTACAACCAACTCCACCTCAGCGACATACAGCCAACTGGCCACCTGTGGAATCGCATTAAAAGGCTTCCCAGAGCGCTTAATGACAGAAAAACAGACCAAGTCTGTACAGAAAGCCATTCTGGTGAGAAGAGACAATTTAAATCCGCTTTACTACAGGCGCACTAACGACTAGGATAGCCTGTACTAACCTGTGTTGTGAACATGGAGACTCGCTAAAAGCATCAACATCTATTAATTATAATTGATGTAACTAAATTTCTATTAAAACATTTTCCGTTGTTTCCCTAAATTTTAGAATTCACTTTAGTAGAGAAAAATATATAAATTGCCCAAAAACGCACCGTCACATCCCAAATGGAGGACCACACACGGCGGCCATCAGTGCGCCCCCGGTAATAAATTAATTTAGACCAATTTTATTAATGAGTCACTTTTATTAACGCGGACAGCACTAATTCAACTTGTCACACTTGAAACTAATTTCGTATGAGATATTAAAGTAAGTCATTTATGTACCAAATTCATATTGTTGAGATTTAATAAAATTATTCAGTCAACAATCCACTAAATCACTTGAAAAACTATTTTTTTTTTCATTATCATTAAGTAAAAAGCTGTTAACGTCTTACAACACTATTATTTACGTCATTGCAATATACACGGGAATTTAATCATTCGCAATTAGGTTACAGGACAAGTCTGATAATTATTCATCGGTTATTAGCGCTACAGTCATGTGGCTCCTCTTGTTTGTAATCGTTTTATCAGCTGTTTTTGGCGTGTTGTGGTGCATCAGAATCTATCAAAAACTGCATACGCCGGCGTCGCGATGCTTCACGTGCATGGTGCGAAAAACCGCCGTCATCACCGGTGCCAATCAAGGTAATGTAATTGTAAACACGCACAAGGTCTCTAACAACATATACAATTATACAGTTTATAAATTGTATTTATCGAATAAAGAAAATTCACACTCATATAACAAAAAATATTAATGTGAATTTTCTTTATTCGAATATACGAATCTAGATAATAAGTAGCAAATATATTGGAATTTCAATTTTTATTAGTAATAGTGGTAGAAAATATATTTAAACTAGATCATAATGAAGAAATATTAGCGCATATGAATTTTTGTTAGCACACTATGATATCCTTTCAATCCTTTTTAATTTTCAAATATATCGCACACTGAGATGACAAATTCCGTAACAAATGTCGAAAAATAATAAAGATAAGCTCAGTGGCCGAGTGTTAGAGATGTCGTCCGTCTCGTACTGAGCATTGGGGATCCTGAGTTCGATCCCCAGCGGGGAAAGAATTTTCGCGAATCACCTTTCACAGTTTTTCAGAGGTTTTCTGTGAAGTTAAGGTAAATACCGGGTGATTAAACTCCTCTGAGTTTCTCCCTTGACCGGCGGAAAAGCCTCATAGCTGATAGCCCTGTAAAGATAGAAGTTTTTTTTTTTAATAAAGATAAAGATAAAAAGATTTTAAAGATTGCAGTAGTTTTACCATTGAGTAATATGTCTACTTTTTTAAAATGATAATTTGGTTTATTCTAAACGCAACATGAAAATATTTGTTTGTGCAAATTTCTTCTGTAAAAACAATTATCATTCTATAAATAAAATAATGATTAAAGGGGTGTTAAAATATACTAAACTAATCAATAAATCAAAACCTGATAAATAATGTTGTTAATAAAGTTACGACACCCTCATAGTGCGATATGTACTAGTAAAATTGGAAAATATTTGTTTGTGCAAATTTCTTCTGTAAAAAACAATTATCATTCTATAAATATAATAAATCTAGATAATTGTAATGAAGAAATATCTGTAGATATAAATTTCTATTATATATTTTTACATTTAAGTCAAGTAAATATAATAAAACTAGATAATTGTAATGAAGAAATATCTGTAGATATAAATTTCTATTATATATTTTTACATATAAGTCAAGTAAATATAATAAATCTAGATAATTGTAATGAAGAAATATCTGTGGATATAAATTTCTATTATATATTTATACATTTAAGTCAAGTAAATATAATAGATCTAGATAATTGTAATGAAGAAATATCTGTGGATATAAATTTCTATTATGTATTTTTACATTTAAGTCAAGTAAATATAATAAATCTAGATAATTGTAATGAAGATGATAGATGTAGATATAAACTTCTATTATATTTTCTAATATATCTTCCTAATTTTCAAAGATATACAGAAATAATGCAAATAAACAATTTCCAACTTTATTAAGTTGGAAATTGTTTATTTAAGCAATTTCTGCTGTAAAAACAAGTCATTATTCTATAAATATAATAAATCTAGATAATCCTAATGAGGAAATATATGTGCATTTCAATTGCGATTAGTACACAATGATATCTTGACAATTTTCAAAGAAATGCAATAGTAGTGTTGAAAATTTAAAAAATAACTTTTTTTAAATCTATTTAATTTAATATAGATATTTGTAAATAAATTGTTTGTGCAAGCATAAATGTATTAAAATAATTGATTATTGAAGGTATGGGTTACTGGATCGCTCTCGACTTCGCTATGCGTGGCGCGCATGTCATAATGGTTTGCAGGAAGAAGGATAAAGCGGAGGAGGCGAAGCAAAGTATTATTAACGCATCCGGAAACAGAGACGTGACTGTGAAAATCGTGAATTTATCCTCGTTCAAGTCAATTAGAGCATTTGCTTATGAAATGCTTAAAACGGAGAATAGATTGGATGTACTAGTGAACAACGCGGGTACTATGCGACCCAATGGTCTCACAGAGGATGGTTATCATCCAACACTGCAAGTTAACGCATTGGGGCCGTTTTTGTTAACTATGCTATTATTAGGTAACAAATTCTATTTCAAATACAAACCTCAACACAGTACCGGATTGACGCGGGGCAACAGGGGGCAACTACCTAAAATGAGATTAAGCAATTGATTACTTTTTATAACTTCATGTGAAAACACCTACAGGGGTGGCATGGAGCTGACTTGACCCCCCTCCCATAAAAAATGTCCTAGATCTAGTACTGCCCCAACATTGTGTGTATTTTAAATTAAACCCTTGTAGTATCAAGTCCACTGATGTCTGAGATTTTAGCTATTTTTTCAATGCTCTATTTTGTATTTGTATTGCTGTAATATCTTTTAAATCTTGTAACGTTTGGTTTCATTGTAATATATCCTGAGGAAGCTCTGAACTAAAACCGAAATATCGATTTTAAAAAAGTTTCTTTTTGCCTAACGCGGCCTTCAATAGTTCTTTCCCTAACTAGTATTTTCGGCGAAAAACTACCCTCAAAATTCATTACTTAGTTAATTTTGAGCTAGGAACCTCGGTTACTTTTATATATATATATATATATATATATATATATATATATATATATATATATCGCTGAAGGAAGAAAGACAAATAAGCCTCTGAATTTTCTTCTTGTAGATTTGTTGACGTCAACAATGGACAGTCGTGTGGTGAATGTGACGACTCTAGAAGGTACAGAATACAATAATTTGTACGATAATTTCGTGGACAAACGCGATAATTGTTTTACATATGTGAAGAACTATGAAAACAGCAAGAAAGTACAAACATTGTTGATGCGTGAACTGGCGCAGCGATTGAATGGCAGCAAAACGTCTGTGCATTTCTCAGTGCCAAGAAGTAGCAGCACAAACGTGCAGCTGTATGATAATATGCCTGATGTGCTGTTGTTTCTGAAGAAAAGGTTACTGTTTCCTTTTATTTATAGGGTAAGTCGCTTATTATTAATAATATTAGTAATATTAATATAAATAATAAAAATAATAATAATAATATACGAAATATTGGCATAAAAGGTAGTTGAACTAAATAGCGTTTTATTGCTGCACCACCCTAAGAATCTAGGAACTTCGGTTTCTCCTTTCAACTATACACATACAGCAAAATGCACACATACACACACATATATATATATATATATATATATATATATATATATATATAATTATTTCTCAAGAATTCACTCTCCGGTGGAACTCAACCTCAATATGACCCTCCGTGGCGCAGTTGGTAGCGCGACGGCCGCGATAGCCGGAGTCGTGGGTTCAAGTCCCAACGGAAAGTGAATTTTTGAGAAATAATTAATCTAACATTGATATATCTAGTGATACATTCAGATAGCCGTATACGGCAAGAATCCTTTCACGAAATAAATATATATATATATATATATATATGTATATATGCATTTATATATATATATATATATATATATATATATATATATACATATATAGATAGATATATAGAAATTTATGAATTTTCATGATTATTCTATAAGTTATAGAATAAGTTTGGGTTCAATAGAGGAGAAGTATAGTACGCTATGTTGAAAAAAATGTCAACTAAAAATTACATTTCATAACTTCACGTATTTATTATACTGCATTTGGTTATTATGTTCATATTAAATATTTTTCCTTTTTGAAATTATAGACTCCCCATGATGCATGCCAAAACACTATTTATGTCGCCATTTCACCGGAAATCAGGGCATCTGGTAGGTTTTATCGAGACTGTAAGGAGCTAAAGTTGAAGGAAGAGGAGAGCGTTGATTTATCAGAGTTGCGTCGATTTACATGGGACAAATGTATACGAATGGTTAAATTGGGTGCTCATGAAATTGAAAGATTTTAAAATTATAACGAAATAAAATTACAGAATGCTACATTATATATCTCCCTTTATATTTTTGTCCATCATCTCTTCCGTTATCTTTCATTCATCATATTTCTTTTATCATATTTCTTCCATCATATTTCTTTTATCATATTTGTTCCAGCATATTTTTTTGATCATTTTTCTTCCATCATATTTCTTTTGTCATATTTCTTCCATCATATTTCTTCCATCATATTTCTACCATCATATTTCTTCCATCATATTTCTTCCATCATATTTCTTTTATCACATTTCTTTTATCATGTTTCTTCCATTATATTTCTTTTATCATATTTCTTCCATCATATTTCTTTTATCACATTTCTTCCATCATATTTCTTTTATCATATTTCTTCCATCATATTTCTTCCATCATATTTCTTGCATCATATTTCTTTATCTTATTTCTTTATCTTATTTCTTCCATTATATTTTTCCATCAATTCTTTTTTATCATATTTCTTCCATGATATTTCTTTTATGATATTTCTTCCATCATATTTCTTCCATCATATTTTTTCCATCATATTTTTTCCATCATATTTCTTTTATCATATTTCATTCATCATATTTCTTCCATCATATTTCTTGCATCATATTTCTTTTATCGTATTTTTTCCATCATATTTCTTCCATTATATATTTTCCATCATATTTCTACCATCATATTTTTTTCATCATATTTCTTTTATCATATTTCTTCCATGATATTTCTTTTATCATATTTCTTCCATCATATTTCTTCAATCATATTTCTTTCATTATATTTCTTCCATCAAATTTCTTCCATCATATTTCTTCCATCATATTTCTTCCATCATATTTCTTGCATCATATTTCTTTATCTTATTTCTTTATCTTATTTCTTCCATTATATTTTTTCCATCAATTTTTTTTATCATATTTCTGCCATGATATTTCTTTTATGATATTTCTTCCATCATATTTCTTCCATGATATTTTATCCATCATATTTTTTCCATCATATTTCTTTTATCATATTTCTTCCATGATATTTCTTTTATCATATTCCTTTCATCATATTTCTTTTATTATATTTCTTCCATCATATTTTTTCCATCATATTTTTTCCATCATATTTCTTCCATCATATGTCTATCATATTTCGTCCATTATATTTCTTCCATCATTTTTTTTATCATATTTCTTTTATCACATATCTTCCATCATATTTCTTTTATCATATTTCTTCCATCATATTTCTTCCATCATATTTCTTCCATCATATTTCTTGCATCATATTTCTTTATCTTATTTCTTCCATTATATTTGTTCCATCAAATTTTTTTTAACATATTTCTTACATGCTATTTCTTTTATGATATTTCTTCCATCATATTTTTTCAATCATATTTTTTCCATCATATTTCTTTTATCATATTTCTTCCATCATATTTCTTTTATAATATTTCTCCATCATAGTTCTTCCATCATATTTCTTGCATCATATTTTGTTAATTATATTTTTTCCATCATATTTCTTTTATCACATTTCTTCCATCATATTTCTTTTACCATATTTCTTCAATCATATTTCTTCCATCATATTTCTTGCATCATATTTCTTTATCTTATTTCTTCCATTATATTTTTTCCATCAAATTTTTTTTGTCATATTTCTTCCATGATATTATTTTTATGATATTTCTTCCATCATATTTTTTCCATCATATTTCTTTTATCATATTTCTTCCATCATATTTCTTTTATCACATTTCTTGTATCATATTTCTTCTATCATATTTATTTTATCATATTTCTTCCATCATGTTTCTTTTGTCATATTTCTGTTATAATATTTCTTTTATAATATTTCTTCCATCATATTTCTTCCATCATATTTCTTGCATCATATTTTTTTAATTATATTTCTTCCATCATATTTCTTTTATCACATTTCTTCCATCATATTTCTTTTATCATATTTCTTCCATCATATTTCTTCCATCATATTTCTTGCATCATATTTCTTTATCTTATTTCTTCCATTATATTTTTCCATCAATTCTTTTTTATCATATTTCTTCCATGATATTTCTTTTATGATATTTCTTCCATCATATTTCTTCCATCATATTTTTACCATCATATTTTTTCCATCATATTTCTTTTATCATATTTCATTCATCATATTTCTTCCATCATATTTCTTGCATCATATTTCTTTATTTTATTTCTTCCATTATATTTTTTCCATCAACTTTTTTTTATCATATTTCCGCCATGATATTTCTTTTATGATATTTCTTCCAACATATTTTTCCATCATATTTCTTTTATCATATTTCTTCCATGATATTTCTTTTATCATATTTCTTTCATCATATTTCTTTTATCATACTTCTTCCATCATATTTTTTCCATCATATTTCTTCCATCTTATTTCTATCATATTTTTTCCATTATATTTCTTCCATCAATTTTTTTTTATCATATTTCTTCCATCATATTTCTTTTATCATATTTCTTTTATTATATTTCTTCGATCATATTTCTTCCATCATATTTCTTTTATCATATTTATTTTATCATATTTCTTCCATCATGTTTCTTTTATCATATTTCTTTTTTCATTTGTCCATCATCTCTTCCGTTATCTTTCATTCATCATATTTCTTTTATCATATTTCTTCCATCATATTTCTTTTATCATATTTGTTCCAGCATATTTTTTTGATCATTTTTCTTCCATCATATTTCTTTTGTCATATTTCTTCCATCATATTTCTTCCATCATATTTCTACCATCATATTTCTTCCATCATATTTCTTCCATCATATTTCTTTTATCACATTTCTTTTATCATGTTTCTTCCATTATATTTCTTTTATCATATTTCTTCCATCATATTTCTTTTATCACATTTCTTCCATCATATTTCTTTTATCATATTTCTTCCATCATATTTCTTCCATCATATTTCTTGCATCATATTTCTTTATCTTATTTCTTTATCTTATTTCTTCCATTATATTTTTCCATCAATTCTTTTTTATCATATTTCTTCCATGATATTTCTTTTATGATATTTCTTCCATCATATTTCTTCCATCATATTTTTTCCATCATATTTTTTCCATCATATTTCTTTTATCATATTTCATTCATCATATTTCTTCCATCATATTTCTTGCATCATATTTCTTTTATCGTATTTTTTACATCATATTTCTTCCATTATATATTTTCCATCATATTTCTACCATCATATTTTTTTCATCATATTTCTTTTATCATATTTCTTCCATGATATTTCTTCCATGATATTTCTTTTATCATATTTCTTCCATCATATTTCTTCAATCATATTTCTTTCATTATATTTCTTCCATCAAATTTCTTCCATCATATTTCTTCCATCATATTTCTTCCATCATATTTCTTGCATCATATTTCTTTATCTTATTTCTTTATCTTATTTCTTCCATTATATTTTTTCCATCAATTTTTTTTATCATATTTCTGCCATGATATTTCTTTTATGATATTTCTTCCATCATATTTCTTCCATGATATTTTATCCATCATATTTTTTCCATCATATTTCTTTTATCATATTTCTTCCATGATATTTCTTTTATCATATTCCTTTCATCATATTTCTTTTATTATATTTCTTCCATCATATTTTTTCCATCATATTTTTTCCATCATATTTCTTCCATCATATGTCTATCATATTTCGTCCATTATATTTCTTCCATCATTTCTTCCATCATTTTTTTTATCATATTTCTTTTATCACATATCTTCCATCATATTTCTTTTATCATATTTCTTCCATCATATTTCTTCCATCATATTTCTTCCATCATATTTCTTGCATCATATTTCTTTATCTTATTTCTTCCATTATATTTGTTCCATCAAATTTTTCTTAACATATTTCTTACATGCTATTTCTTTTATGATATTTCTTCCATCATATTTTTTCAATCATATTTTTTCCATCATATTTCTTTTATCATATTTCTTCCATCATATTTCTTTTATAATATTTCTCCATCATAGTTCTTCCATCATATTTCTTGCATCATATTTTGTTAATTATATTTTTTCCATCATATTTCTTTTATCACACTTCTTCCATCATATTTCTTTTACCATATTTCTTCAATCATATTTCTTCCATCATATTTCTTGCATCATATTTCTTTATCTTATTTCTTCCATTATATTTTTTCCATCAAATTTTTTTTGTCATATTTCTTCCATGATATTATTTTTATGATATTTCTTCCATCATATTTTTTCCATCATATTTCTTTTATCATATTTCTTCCATCATATTTCTTTTATCACATTTCTTGTATCATATTTCTTCTATCATATTTATTTTATCATATTTCTTCCATCATGTTTCTTTTGTCATATTTCTGTTATAATATTTCTTTTATAATATTTCTTCCATCATATTTCTTCCATCATATTTCTTGCATCATATTTTTTTAATTATATTTCTTCCATCATATTTCTTTTATCACATTTCTTCCATCATATTTCTTTTATCATATTTCTTCCATCATATTTCTTCCATCATATTTCTTGCATCATATTTCTTTATCTTATTTCTTCCATTATATTTTTCCATCAATTCTTTTTTATCATATTTCTTCCATGATATTTCTTTTATGATATTTCTTCCATCATATTTCTTCCATCATATTTTTTCCATCATATTTTTTCCATCATATTTCTTTTATCATATTTCATTCATCATATTTCTTCCATCATATTTCTTGCATCATATTTCTTTATTTTATTTCTTCCATTATATTTTTTCCATCAACTTTTTTTTATCATATTTCCGCCATGATATTTCTTTTATGATATTTCTTCCAACATATTTTTCCATCATATTTCTTTTATCATATTTCTTCCATGATATTTCTTTTATCATATTTCTTTCATCATATTTCTTTTATCATACTTCTTCCATCATATTTTTTCCATCATATTTCTTCCATCTTATTTCTATCATATTTTTTCCATTATATTTCTTCCATCAATTTTTTTTTATCATATTTCTTCCATCATATTTCTTTTATCATATTTCTTTTATTATATTTCTTCGATCATATTTCTTCCATCATATTTCTTTTATCATATTTATTTTATCATCTTTCTTCCATCATGTTTCTTTTATCATATTTCTTTTTTCATATTTCTTAAATCATATTTCTTGCATCATATTTCTTTTATTATATTTCTTCCATCATATCTTTTCCATCATATTTCTTTTATCATATTTCTTCCATCATGTTTCTTGCATCATATTTTTTTTATTATATTTTTTCCATCATATTTCTTCCATCATATTTCTTGCATCATATTTCTTTATCTTATTTCTTCCATTATATTTTTTCCATCAAATTTTTTTATCATATTTCTTCCATGATATTATTTTTATGATATTTCTTCCATCATATTTCTTCCATCATATTTTTTCCATCATATTACTTTTGTGATATTTCTTCCATCATATTTCTTCCATCATATTTCTTGCATCATATTTCTTCCATCATATTTCTTTTATTATATTTCTTCCATCATATTTCTTTTATCACATTTCTTGTATCATATTTCTTCCATCATATTTCTTTTATCATATTTCTTCCATCATGTTTCTTTTGTCATATTTCTTTTATAATATTTCTTCCATCATATTTCTTGCATCATATTTTTTTTATTATATTTCTTCCATCATATTTCTTTTATCACATTTCTTCCATCATATTTCTTTTATCATATTTCTTGCATCATATTTCTTCCATCATATTTCTTGCATCATATTTCTTTATCTTATTTCTTCCATTATATTTTTTCCATCAATTTTTTTTATCATATTTCTTCCATGATATTTCTTTTATGATATTTCTTCCATGATATTTCTTCCATCATATTTCTTCCATCATATTTTTTCCATCATATATCTTTTATCATATTTCTTCCATCATATTTCATCCATCATATTTCTTGCATCATATTTCTTTATCTTATTTCTTCCATTATATTTTATCCATCAACTTTATTTTATCATATTTCTTTTATGATATTTCTTCCATCATATTTCTTCCAACATATTTTTTCCATCATATTTCTTTTATCATATTTCTTCCATGATATTTCTTTTATCATATTTCTTTCATCATATTTATTTTATCATATTTCTTCCATCATATTTTTTCCATCATATCTCTTCCATCATATTTCTATCATATTTCTTCCGTTATATTTCTTCCATCAATTTTTTTATCATATTTCTTCCATCATATTTTTTCCATATTATTTTTCCATCATATTTCTTCCATCATAGTTCTTTTATCATATATATTTTACCATATTTCTTTCATCATATTTCTTTTATTATATTTCTTTTATTATATTTCTTCCATCATATTTTTCCATCATATTTTTTTTATCATATTTCTTTTATTATATTTTTTCGATCATATTTCTTCCATCATATTTCTTTTATCATATTTCTTTTATCATATTTCTTCCATAATATTTCTTCCATCATGTTTCTTTTATCATATTTCTTTTTTCATATTTCTTCCATCATATTTCTTGCATCATATTTCTTTATCTTATTTCATCCATTATATTTTTTCCATCAATTTTTTTTATCATATTTCATCCATGATATTTCTTTTATGATATTTCTTCCATCATATTTCTTCCATCATATTTTTTCCATCATATATCTTTTATCATATTTCTTCCATCATATTTCATGCATCATATTTCTTGCATCATATTTCTTTATCTTATTTCTTCCATTATATTTTATCCATCAACTTTATTTTATCATATTTCTTTTATGATATTTCTTCCATCATATTTCTTCCATGATATTTCTTTTATCATATTTCTTTCATCATATTTCTTTTATCATATTTCTTCCATCATATTTTTTCATCATATCTCTTCCATCATATTTCTATCATATTTCTTCCGTTATATTTCTTCCATCAATTTTTTTTATCATATTTCTTCCATCATATTTTTTCCATATTATTTTTTCCATCATATTTCTTCCATCATAGTTCTTTTATCATATATATTTTACCATATTTCTTTCATCATATTTCTTTTATCATATTTCTTCCATCATATTTCTTTTATTATATTTCTTCCATCATATTTTTCCATCATATTTTTTTTATCATATTTCTTTTATTATATTTTTTCGATCATATTTCTTCCATCATATTTCTTTTATCATATTTCTTTTAACATATTTCTTCCATAATATTTCTTCCATCATGTTTCTTTTTTCATATTTCTTCCATCATATTTCTTTTATTATATTTCTTCCATCATATCTTTTCCATCATATTTCTTTTATCATATTTCTTCCATCATATTTCTTTATCTTATTTTTAACATATTTCTTCCATCATATGTCTTCCATTATATTTTTTCCATCATATTTTTTCCATCATATTTCTTTTATCATATTTCTTCCATGATATTTCTTTTATCATATTTCTTCCATCATATTTTTTCCATCATATATTTTCCATCATATTTCTTCCATCATATTTCTTCCATCATATTTCTTCCATTATACTTCTTCCATAGAGTTTTTTTTATCATATTTCTTTTATCATACTTCTTCCATCATATTTCTTCCATCATATTTCTTTCATCATATTTCTTTTATCATATTTATTTTATCATATTTCTTCCATCATATTTCTTTTATCATATTTCTTCCATCATATTTCTTTTGTCATATTTCTTTTGTCATATTTCTTTTATCATATTTCTTTTATCATATTTCTTCCATCATATTTCTTCCATCGTATTTTTTCCATCATATTTCTTCCATCATATTTCTGTTATTATATTTCATCCATCATATTTCTTCCATCCTATTTCTTTTATCATATTGCTTCCATCATATTTCTTCCATCATATTTCTTGCATCATATTTCTTTTATTATATTTCATCCATCATATTTTTTCCATCATATTTCTTGCATCATATTTCTTTTATCTTATTTCTTCCATGATATTTCTTTCATCATATTTCTTTTATCATATTTCTTCCATCATATTTCTTCCTCATATTTCTTGCATCATATTACTTTTATTATATTTCTTCCATCATATTTCTTTTATCATATTTCTTCCAGCATATTTCTTTTGTCATATTTCTTCCATCATATTTCTTCCATCATATTTCTACCATCATATTTCTTCCATTATATTTCTTCCATCATATTTCTTCCATCAAATGTCTTCCATCATATTTCTTTTATCATATTTCTTCCATTATATTTCTTCCATCATATTTCTTCCACTATTCCTCTTGGACTATATTCCATCCACAATTTCTCATTTTTGGAAATGGGACGCCTTTCTCTAGAAAGAACCCAACTCACCTAATATTAAAGATGAGAAATCAGGGTTCAAAGATTTACAGATATCAAAAATTATTTAATTTAAGGTAAGAGAAATAAAAATATTTTGTTTTGAGTTGGGTTCTTTCTGCAGAAAGACGTCCAATTTCTTATCCAGAATTTCCCATCGACAATTTTTCATTCAAAGTTTCTCATTATTAATTTCTCGTTATCAATTTCTCATCCACAATTACTCATTCATATTTTCTCATCCACTATATCATTTCCTAGATTTTGTCTTCCACGATTTTGCATCCATAATTTCTCATCTACTGTTTCGTTTACTCAATTTTTCATCCATAATTTATTCTTCTACAATTTCTCTTTCACAACTTCCCTTCTACAATCTCTGTGCGCCTATTTCCTTGTTATTATTTAATTTGCATTATTTCCTTTCCCATCCTCTTCAACGATTTTACTTCCACCATGTCAATACCACCATTTAACTTCCACAATCCTGTTCCCTGCCATTATTAGAATTCTACCACTTCCCTTCAACAATTTCTTTTCCACAACATCAATTTTTTGCAATGTCACTTTTCCACTAATTCGCTACCACTATTTCGCTTCCACGATTTCTCTTCCGCTATTTCTATTCCACAATGTCTCCTCTACAACTCTTCATCACTATATTTCTTTTACCATTTCCCATTTAATTTCAACAATTTCTCTTCAAAGAAAATTCTCTTCCATAATACCAATCTTTCATTATTCGCAACTATTATTTCACACACACAAGGAACAATGAACAAGGAACAAGGAACAAGGAACAAGGAACAAGGAACAAGGAACAAGGAACAAGGAACAAGGAACAAGGAACAAGGAACAAGGAACAAGGAACAAGGAACAAGGAACAAGGAACAAGGAACAAGGAACAAGGAACAAGGAACAAGGAACAAGGAACAAGGAACAAGGAACAAGGACAAGGAACAAGGAACAAGGAACAAGGAACAAGGAACAAGGAACAAGGAACAAGGAACAAGGAACAAGGAACAAGGAACAAGGAACAAGGAACAAGGAACAAGGAACAAGGAACAAGGAACAAGGAACAAGGAACAAGGAACAAGGAACAAGGAACAAGGAACAAGGAACAAGGAACAAGGAACAAGGAACAAGGAACAAGGAACAAGGAACAAGGAACAAGGAACAAGGAACAAGGAACAAGGAACAAGGAACAAGGAACAAGAACAAGGAACAAGGAACAAGGAACAAGGAACAAGGAACAAGGAACAAGGAACAAGGAACAAGGAACAAGGAACAAGGAACAAGGAACAAGGAACAAGGAACAAGGAACAAGGAACAAGGAACAAGGAACAAGGAACAAGGAACAAGGAACAAGGAACAAGGAACAAGGAACAAGGAACAAGGAACAAGGAACAAGGAACAAGGAACAAGGAACAAGGAACAAGGAACAAGGAACAAGGAACAAGGAACAAGGAACAAGGAACAAGGAACAAGAACAAGGAACAAGGAACAAGGAACAAGGAACAAGGAACAAGGAACAAGGAACAAGGAACAAGGAACAAGGAACAAGGAACAAGGAACAAGGAACAAGGAACAAGGAACAAGGAACAAGGAACAAGGAACAAGGAACAAGGAACAAGGAACAAGGAACAAGGAACAAGGAACAAGGAACAAGGAACAAGGAACAAGGAACAAGGAACAAGGAACAAGGAACAAGGAACAAGGAACAAGGAACAAGGAACAAGGAACAAGGAACAAGGAACAAGGAACAAGGAACAAGGAACAAGGAACAAGGAACAAGGAACAAGGAACAAGGAACAAGGAACAAGGAACAAGGAACAAGGAACAAGGAACAAGGAACAAGGAACAAGGAACAAGGAACAAGGAACAAGGAACAAGGAACAAGGAACAAGGAACAAGGAACAAGGAACAAGGAACAAGGAACAAGGAACAAGGAACAAGGAACAAGGAACAAGGAACAAGGAACAAGGAACAAGGAACAAGGAACAAAGAATAAGGAACAAGGAACAAGGAACAAGGAACAAAGAATAAGGAACAAGGAACAAGGAACAAGGAACAAGGAACAAGGAACAAGGAACAAGGAACAAGGAACAAGGAACAAGGAACAAGGAACAAGGAACAAGGAACAAGGAACAAGGAACAAGGAACAAGGAACAAGGAACAAGGAACAAGGAACAAGGAACAAGGAACAAGGAACAAGGAACAAGGAACAAGGAACAAGGAACAAGGAACAAGGAACAAGGAACAAGGAACAAGGAACAAGGAACAAGGAACAAGGAACAAGGAACAAGGAACAAGGAACAAGGAACAAGGAACAAGGAACAAGGAACAAGGAACAAGGAACAAGGAACAAGGAACAAGGAACAAGGAACAAGGAACAAGGAACAAGGAACAAGGAACAAGGAACAAGGAACAAGGAACAAGGAACAAGGAACAAGGAACAAGGAACAAGGAACAAGGAACAAGGAACAAGGAACAAGGAACAAGGAACAAGGAACAAGGAACAAGGAACAAGGAACAAGGAACAAGGAACAAGGAACAAGGAACAAGGAACAAGGAACAAGGAACAAGGAACAAGGAACAAGGAACAAGGAACAAGGAACAAGGAACAAGGAACAAGGAACAAGGAACAAGGAACAAGGAACAAGGAACAAGGAACAAGGAACAAGGAACAAGGAACAAGGAACAAGGAACAAGGAACAAGGAACAAGGAACAAGGAACAAGGAACAAGGAACAAGGAACAAGGAACAAGGAACAAGGAACAAGGAACAAGGAACAAGGAACAAGGAACAAGGAACAAGGAACAAGGAACAAGGAACAAGGAACAAGGAACAAGGAACAAGGAACAAGGAACAAGGAACAAGGAACAAGGAACAAGGAACAAGGAACAAGGAACAAGGAACAAGGAACAAGGAACAAGGAACAAGGAACAAGGAACAAGGAACAAGGAACAAGGAACAAGGAACAAGGAACAAGGAACAAGGAACAAGGAACAAGGAACAAGGAACAAGGAACAAGGAACAAGGAACAAGGAACAAGGAACAAGGAACAAGGAACAAGGAACAAGGAACAAGGAACAAGGAACAAGGAACAAGGAACAAGGAACAAGGAACAAGGAACAAGGAACAAGGAACAAGGAACAAGGAACAAGGAACAAGGAACAAGGAACAAGGAACAAGGAACAAGGAACAAGGAACAAGGAACAAGGAACAAGGAACAAGGAACAAGGAACAAGGAACAAGGAACAAGGAACAAGGAACAAGGAACAAGGAACAAGGAACAAGGACAAGGAACAAGGAACAAGGAACAAGGAACAAGGAACAAGGAACAAGGAACAAGGAACAAGGAACAAGGAACAAGGAACAAGGAACAAGGAACAAGGAACAAGGAACAAGGAACAAGGAACAAGGAACAAGGAACAAGGAACAAGGAACAAGGAACAAGGAACAAGGAACAAGGAACAAGGAACAAGGAACAAGGAACAAGGAACAAGGAACAAGGAACAAGGAACAAGGAACAAGGAACAAGGAACAAGGAACAAGGAACAAGGAACAAGGAACAAGAACAAGGAACAAGGAACAAGGAACAAGGAACAAGGAACAAGGAACAAGGAACAAGGAACAAGGAACAAGGAACAAGGAACAAGGAACAAGGAACAAGGAAGATGGAAGATGGAAGATGGGAGATGGAAGATGGATAATGGAAGATGGAAGATGGAAGATGGAAGATGGAAGATGGAAGATGGAAGATGGAAGATGGAAGATGGAAGATGGAAGATGGAAGATGGAAGATGGAAGATGGAAGATGGAAGATGGAAGATGGAAGATGGAAGATGGAAGATGGAAGATGGAAGATGGAAGATGGAAGATGGAAGATGGAAGATGGAAGATGGAAGATGGAAGATGGAAGATGGAAGATGGAAGATGGAAGATGGAAGATGGAAGATGGAAGATGGAAGATGGAAGATGGAAGATGGAAGATGGAAGATGGAAGATGGAAGATGGAAGATGGAAGATGGAAGATGGAAGATGGAAGATGGAAGATGGAAGATGGAAGATGGAAGATGGAAGATGGAAGATGGAAGATGGAAGATGGAAGATGGAAGATGGAAGATGGAAGATGGAAGATGGAAGATGGAAGATGGAAGATGGAAGATGGAAGATGGAAGATGGAAGATGGAAGATGGAAGATGGAAGATGGAAGATGGAAGATGGAAGATGGAAGATGGAAGATGGAAGATGGAAGATGGAAGATGGAAGATGGAAGATGGAAGATGGAAGATGGAAGATGGAAGATGGAAGATGGAAGATGGAAGATGGAAGATGGAAGATGGAAGATGGAAGATGGAAGATGGAAGATGGAAGATGGAAGATGGAAGATGGAAGATGGAAGATGGAAGATGGAAGATGGAAGATGGAAGATGGAAGATGGAAGATGGAAGATGGAAGATGGAAGATGGAAGATGGAAGATGGAAGATGGAAGATGGGAGATGGAGATGGAAGATGGAAGATGGAAGATGGAAGATGGAAGATGGAAGATGGAAGATGGAAGATGGAAGATGGAAGATGGAAGATGGAAGATGGAAGATGGAAGATGGAAGATGGAAGATGGAAGATGGAAGATGGAAGATGGAAGATGGAAGATGGAAGATGGAAGATGGAAGATGGAAGATGGAAGATGGAAGATGGAAGATGGAAGATGGAAGATGGAAGATGGAAGATGGAAGATGGAAGATGGAAGATGGAAGATGGAAGATGGAAGATGGAAGATGGAAGATGGAAGATAGCGGATGAAACACAAGTAGGTGTGTTAAACGATATAACTATAGGCAAAAAATACTACCAGAAGAACGTCAACTACAGAGGAATAACGTCAACTACAGAGGAATCCGTATCACCCAATCAACAAATCTTATATAAGTACAGGAAACCATACCTTGTATTTAAAATACATCAAATATTTCACCAATAATCAAAAATCATACCTAATTCTTACTACTAATATAACCATATATTGATACTGGCAATAATATGGTGAAAGATAATAACTGACATCATTTTCCCAACGGGACATGACTATAGGCAACTTATCCTGCATATAAGATATACTAACACCTCTATATGCAACTTTCCATACAGAGAGACTATTTTGTAATCCCCGTAGAAGACGCCATTAAAATATGCATGAATGAACAATATATGTATATACATCTATTAATTATGTCATGTTTTGATAGGGAAACCATAAATTCAATATCGACAAAATATACTTGCTTTACAAGAATGATCATTTTTGTAAAGCAAGTATATTTGCTACGATCAACACATAGTAGTTCAAATGACCCCAATTAAAGTAGTTCAAATAAACATCCACAATTCAATCAATTAAACGCAACTAACCGCCGAACCGCCACGCAACTCGTGAATGCCCGGCCGCATTTTTAATTCATACGGGCGTGCGTGTTATTAATTAGGCCCCCCGAATCCGCCGTGTGTATGTGCAGTGGGTGTAGTGGCCGCGACCCAGTTGACATATAGCACGCGCGCGCCCCGGCCGACCAGTTGTCACTTTTCATCATCATGTCCGACGGAAAAGCTCAGCCGGAGGAAAACAGTCAGATGGATGGAAATATCCATCTGCAGACGAAAAAGTGAGTACAATTCCTATGTAAAACGTTGTAGACTTTAATAAAAGTTACACACCGGTTCTTGTGCCGGAAGTAGCCGCTTCACCGGCACGTACGCCCCTTGCAATCGATAAAACTACCCCCATGTTTTTACAAAACGTGCGCTCTGAATACATATAACTTATTTTTGTGCAAATTGCAGCTAATTGGCGTTTGAATTGATTGATTTGTGGGTTGTGAGTTTGGTGAACATAACCTAAAGATTACCAATGACTTGTTTAATTTTTTAATGGGAAAGCGTTTTAATTACAATGTTCTAGTATTCTAAAAGAAAGACCATATACACGATTTCACATTCTGTCAAAACTATTTTTATCTCTAGCTGTAATAAAAATAAATAAAACTGCAATGGGTCAATGCAAATCATTCAAGATTAGTTATCCGAGAAACTATAAAAATGTTGCATCAGCATTATTCAAAGTTAACCAACAAAAATCACCTATTTAATCACTATGATAATGCTAAAGCAGCATTAAAGAATTATGCATGTTTGTGATATATATTATGATGATTTGCCATACATTTTTGTTAAATATGGCTCACGAAAGTTATTAACTGTGCTGAATTTATTGCTGGCAATAAAGATAATTAATGAATTGCAAACCAAGATTAACAACACAATGGAATTTTCACTGATCTAAATACTATGATAACAATACGATTGATAATAGGAATCTATTAATTATCACATGTATTGTCTCTGTAACAAAATTCTGAAGAAGCATTTGTAAGATCGTTTAAAATATCATAACTCAATCATGAAATTCAGTGTTTAAAACATCACAACTAGAATTTTAATTGACACAACTCAATCAAATTCACACATAATATCAATAATATGATTAGAATGCAATATTCAAGATTTCAATCGGATACGAATTAAATTGAGTTTATGACGAATTTTCTAGTGGCCTATTTGCACTTTTTGTTTCAATGAAATTGAGTGTTTAAAACGACACAACTCGAGTTGTAATTGACACAACTCAATCAAATTCATACTTAATGTCATTAATATGATTAGAATACAATATTCAAGATTTCTATCAGATACGAATTTAATTGAGTTTATGGCGAATTTTCTAGTGGCCTAATTGCAATTTTTTGTTTCAATGAAATTGAGTGTTTAAAACATCACAACTCGAGTTGTAATCGACACAACTCAATCAAATTCATACATAATGTCAATAATATGATTAGAATGCAATATTCAAGATTTCAATCGGATACGAATTAAATTGAGTTTATGACGAATTTTCTAGTTGGCCTATTTGCACTTTTTTTTTCAATGAAATTGAGTGTTTAAAACATCACAACTCGAGTTGTAATTGACACAACTCAATCAAATTCATACATAATGTCAATAATATGATTAGAATACAATATTCAAGATTTCAATCTGATGCGAATTAAATTGAGTTTATGACGAATTTTCTAGTTGGCCTATTTGCACTTTTTTTTTCAATGAAATTGAGTGTTTAAAACATCACAACTCGAGTTGTAATTGACACAACTCAATCAAATTCACACATAATGTCAATAATATGATTAGAATGAAATATTCAAGATTTCAATCACATACGAATTATATTGAGTGTATGACGAATTTTCTAGTGGCCTATTTGCACTTTTTGTTTCAATCAAATTCAGTGTTTAAAACGTCACAACTCGAGTTGTAATCGACACAACTCAATCAAATTCACACATAATGTCAATAATATGATTAGAATACAATATTCAAGATTTCAATCTGATACGAATTAAATTGAGTTTATGACGAATTTTCTAGTGGCCTATTTGCACTTTTTGTTTCAATGAAATTCAGTGTTTAAAACATCACAACTCGAGTTGTAATTGACACAACTCAATCAAATTCACACATAATGTCAATAATATGATTAGAATCCAATATTCAAGATTTCAATCTGATACGAATTAAATTGAGTTTATGACGAATTTTCTAGTGGCCTATTTGCACTTTTTGTTTCAATGAAATTGAGTGTTTAAAACGTCACAACTCGAGTTGTAATCGACACAACTCAATCAAATTCATACATAATGTCAATAATATGATTAGAATGCAATATTCAAGATTTCAATCTGATACGAATTAAATTGAGTTTATGACCAATTTTCTAGTGGCCTATTTGCACTTTTTGTTTGAATGAAATAGAGTGTTTAAAACGTCACAACTCGAGTTGTAATTGACACAACTCAATCAAATTCATACATAATGTCAATAATATGATTAGAATACAATATTCAAGATTTCAATCAGATACGAATTAAATTGAGTTTATGACGAATTTTCTAGTGGCCTATTTGCACTTTTTGTTTCAATGAAATTGAGTGTTTAAAACATTACAACTCGAGTTGTAATTGACACAACTCAATCAAATTCATACATAATGTCAATAATATGATTAGAATGCAATATTCAAGATTTCAATCTGATACGAATTAAATTGAGTTTATGACGAATTTTCTAGTGGCCTATTTGCACTTTTTGTTTGAATGAAATTCAGTGTTTAAAAAGTTACAACTCGAGTTTTAATTGACACAACTCAATCAAATTCACACATAATGTCAATAATATGATTAGAATCCAATATTGAAGATTTCAATCTGATACGAATTAAATTGAGTTTATGACGAATTTTCTAGTTGCCTATTTGGACTTTTTGTTTCAAGGAAATTCAGTGTTTAAAACGTCACAACTCGAGTTGTAAGTGACACAACTCAATCAAATTCATACATAATGTCAATAATATGATTAGAATACAATATTCAAGATTTCAATCTGATACGAATTAAATTGAGTTTATGACGAATTTTCTAGTGGCCTATTTGCACTTTTTGTTTCAATGAAATTGAGTGTTTAAAACGTCACAACTCGAGTTGTAATTGACACAACTCAATCAAATTCATACATAATGTCAATAATATTATTAGAATACAATATTCAAGATTTCAATCAGATACGAATTAAATTGAGTTTATGACGAATTTTCTAGTGGCCTATTTGCACTTTTTGTTTCAATGAAATTCAGTGTTTAAAACATCACAACTCGAGTTGTAATTGACACAACTCAATCAAATTCACACATAATGTCAATAATATGATTAGAATGCAATATTCAAGATTTCAATCTGATACGAATTAAATTGAGTTTATGACGAATTTTGTAGTGGCCTAATTGCAATTTTTTGTTTCAATGAAATTGAGTGTTTAAAACATCACAACTCGAGTTGTAATTGACACAACTCAATCAAATTCACACATAATGTCAATAATATGATAAGAATGCAATATTCAATATTTCAATCAGATACGAATTAAATTGAGTTTATGACGAATTTTCTAGTGGCCTATTTGCACTTTTTGTTTCAATGAAATTCAGTGTTTAAAACATCACAACTCGAGTTGTAATTGACACAACTCAATCAAATTCACACATAATGTCAATAATATGATTAGAATGCAATATTCAAGATTTCAATCTGATACGAATTAAATTGAGTTTATGACGAATTTTCTAGTGGCCTATTTGCACTTTTTGTTTCAATGAAATTGAGTGTTTAAAACGTCACAACTGGAGTTGTAATCGACACAACTCAATCAAATTCATACATAATGTCAATAATATGATAAGAATGCAATATTCAATATTTCAATCAGATACGAATTAAATTGAGTTTATGACGAATTTTCTAGGCGCCTATTTGCACTTTTTGTTTGAATGAAATTCAGTGTTTAAAAAGTTACAACTCGAGTTGTAATTGACACAACTCAATCAAATTCACACATAATGTCAATAATATGATAAGAATGCAATATTCAATATTTCAATCAGATACGAATTAAATTGAGTTTATGACGAATTTTCTTGTGGCCTATTTGCACTTTTTGTTTGAATGAAATTCAGTGTTTAAAACATCACAAGTCGAGTTGTAATTGACACAACTCAATCAAATTCACACATACTGTCAATAATATGATTAGAATGCAATATTCAAGATTTCAATCTGATACGAATTAAATTGAGTTTATGACCAATTTTCTAGTGGCCTATTTGCACTTTTTGTTTCAATGAAATTGAGTGTTTAAAACGTCACAACTCGAGTTGTAATTGACACAACTCAATCAAATTCATACATAATGTCAATAATATGATTAGAATGCAATATTCAAGATTTCAATCGGATAAGAATTAAATTGATTTTATGACGAATTTTCTAGTGGCCTATTTGTACTTTTTGTTTCAATGAAATTGAGTGTTTAAAACGTCACAACTCGAGTTGTAATTGAGACAACTCTATCAAATTCACACATAATGTCAATAATATGATTAGAAAGCAATATTCAAGATTTCAATCTGATACGAATTAAATTGAGTTTATGACGAATTTTCTAGTTGCCTATTTGCACTTTTTGTTTCAATGAAATTGAGTGTTTAAAACATCACAACTCGAGTTGTAATTGACACAACTCAATCAAATTCATACATAATGTCAATAATATGATTAGAATGCAATATTCAATATTTCAATCTGATACGAATTAAATTGAGTTTATGACGAATTTTCTAGTGGCCTATTTGCACTTTTTGTTTCAATGAAATTGAATGTTTAAAATATCACAACTCGAGTTGTAAATGACACAACTCAATCAAATTCATACATAATGTCAATAATATGATTAGAATACAATATTCAAGATTTCAATCAGATACGAATTAAATTGAGTTTATGACGAATTTTCTAGTCGCCTATTTACACTTTTTGTTTCAATGAAATTGAGTGTTTAAAACATCACAACTCGAGTTGTAATTGACACAACTCAATCAAATTCACACATAATGTCAATAATATGATAAGAATGCAATATTCAATATTTCAATCAGATACGAATTAAATTGAGTTTATGACGAATTTTCTAGGCGCCTATTTGCACTTTTTGTTTGAATGAAATTCAGTGTTTAAAAAGTTACAACTCGAGTTGTAATTGACACAACTCAATCAAATTCACACATAATGTCAATAATATGATAAGAATGCAATATTCAATATTTCAATCAGATACGAATTAAATTGAGTTTATGACGAATTTTCTTGTGGCCTATTTGCACTTTTTGTTTGAATGAAATTCAGTGTTTAAAACATCACAAGTCGAGTTGTAATTGACACAACTCAATCAAATTCACACATACTGTCAATAATATGATTAGAATGCAATATTCAAGATTTCAATCTGATACGAATTAAATTGAGTTTATGACCAATTTTCTAGTGGCCTATTTGCACTTTTTGTTTCAATGAAATTGAGTGTTTAAAACGTCACAACTCGAGTTGTAATTGACACAACTCAATCAAATTCATACATAATGTCAATAATATGATTAGAATACAATATTCAAGATTTCAATCGGATACGAATTAAATTGAGTTTATGGCGAATTTTCTAGTGGCCTATTTGCACTTTTTGCTTCAATGAAATTCAGTGTTTAAAACATCACAACTCGAGTTGTAATTGACACAACTCAATCAAATTCATACATAATGTCAATAATATTATTAGAATACAATATTCAAGATTTCAATCAGATACGAATTAAATTGAGTTTATGACGAATTTTCTAGTGGCCTATTTGCACTTTTTGTTTCAATGAAATTGAGTGTTTAAAACTATCACAACTCGAGTTGTAATTGACACAACTCAATCAAATTCACACATAATGTCAATAATATGATTAGAATGCAATATTCAAGATTTCAATCTGATACGAATTAAATTGAGTTTATGACGAATTTTCTAGTGGCCTAATTGCAATTTTTTGTTTCAATGAAATTCAGTGTTTAAAACGTCACAACTCGAGTTGTAATTGACACAACTCAATCAAATTCACACATAATGTCAATAATATGATAAGAATGCAATATTCAATATTTCAATCAGATACGAATTAAATTGAGTTTATAACGAATTTTCTAGTGGCCTATTTGCACTTTTTGTTTCAATGAAATTTAGTGTTTAAAACATCATAACTCAAGTTGTAATCGACACAACTCAATCAAATTCATACATAATGTCAATAATATGATTAAAATGCAATATTCAAGATTTCAATCTGATACGAATTAAATTGAGTTTATAACGAATTTTCTAGTGGCCTATTTGCACTTTTTGTTTCAATGAAATTCAGTGTTTAAAACGTCACAACTCGAGTTGTAATCGACACAACTCAATCAAATTCACACATAATATCAATAATATGATTAGAATGCAATATTCAAGATTTCAATCTGATACGAATGAAATTGAGTTTATGACGAATTTTCTAGTGGCCTATTTGCACTTTTTGTTTCAATGAAATTGAGTGTTTAAAACGTCACAACTCGAGTTGTAATTGACACAGCTCAATCAAATTCATACATAATTTCAATAATATGATTAGAATGCAATATTCAAGATTTCAATCTAATATGAATTAAATTGAGTTTATGACGTATTTTCTAGTGGCCTATTTGCACTTTTTGTTTCAATGAACTTGAGTGTTTAAAACGTCACAACTCGAGTTGTAATTGACACAACTCAATCAAATTCATACATAATTTCAATAATATGATTAGAATGCAATATTCAAGATTTCAATCTGATACGAGTTAAATTGAGTTTATGACGAATTTTCTAGTGGCCTATTTGCACTTTTTGTTTCAATGAAATTTAGTGTTTAAAACATCATAACTCGAATTGTAATCGACACAACTCAATCAAATTCACACATAATGTCAATAATATGATTAGAATACAATATTCAAGATTTCAATCTGATACGAATTAAATTGAGTTTATGACGTATTTTCTAGTGGCCTATTTGCACTTTTTGTTTCAATGAACTTGAGTGTTTAAAATGTCACAACTCGAGTTGTAATTGACACAACTCAATCAAATTCATACATAATGTCAATAATATGATTAGAATACAATATTCAAGATTTCAATCTGATACGAATTAAATTGAGTTCATGACGAATTTTCTAGTGGCCTATTTGCACTTTTTGTTTCAATGAAATTGAGTGTTTAAAACGTCACAACTCGAGTTGTAATTGACACAACTCAATCAAATTCACACATAATGTCAATAATATGATTAGAATGCAATATTCAAGATTTCAATCTGATACAAATTAAATTGAGTTTATGACGAATTTTCTAGTGGCCTATTTGCACTTTTTGTTTCAATGAAATTGAGTGTTTAAAACATCACAACTCGAGTTGTAATTGACACAACTCAATCAAATTCACACATAATGTCAATAATATGATTAGAATGCAATATTCAAGATTTCAATCTGATACGAATTGAATTGAGTTTATGACGAATTTTCTAGTGGCCTATTTGCACTTTTTGTTTCAATGAAATTGAGTGTTTAAAACATCACAACTCGAGTTGTAATTGACACAACTCAATCAAATTCACACATAATGTCAATAATATGACTAGAATGTAATATTCAAGATTTCAATCAGATACGAATTCAATTGAGTTTATAACGAATTTTCTAGTGGCATATTTGCACTTTTTGTTTCAATGAAATTCAGTATTTAAACCGTGACAACTCGAGTTGTAATTGACACAACTCAATCAAATTCATACATAATGTCAATAATATGATTAGAATACAATATTCAAGATTTCAATCTGATACGAATTAAATTGAGTTTATGACGAATTTTCTAGTGGCCTATTTGCACTTTTTGTTTCAATGAAATTCAGAGTTTAAAACGTCACAACTCGAGTTGTAATTGACACAACTCAATCAAATTCACACATAATGCCAATAATATGATTAGAATGCAATATTCAAGATTTCAATCAGATACGAATTAAATTGAGTTCGTGACGAATTTTCTAGTGGCCTATTTGCACTTTTTGTTTCAATGAAATTCAATGTTTAAAACGTCACAACTCGAGTTGTAATTGACACAACTCAATCATATTCATACATAATGTCAATAATATGATTAGAATACAATATTCAAGATTTCAATCTGATACGAATTAAATTGAGTTTATAACGAATTTTCTAGTGGCCTATTTGCACTTTTTGTTTCAATGAAATTCAGTGTTTAACATCACAACTCGAGTTGTAATCGACACAACTCAATCAAATTCACACATAATGTCAATAATATGATTAGAATACAATATTCAAGATTTCAATCTGATACGAATTAAATTGAGTTTATGACGAATTTTCTAGTGGCCTATTTGCACTTTTTGTTTCAATGAAATTGAGTGTTTAAAACATCACAACTCGAGTTGTAAATGACACAACTCAATCAAATTCATACATAATGTCAATAATATGATTAGAATGCAATATTCAAGATTTCAATCTGATACGAATTAAATTGAGTGTATGACGAATTTTCTAGTGGCCTATTTGCACTTTTTGTTTCAATAAAATTGAGTGTTTAAAACGTCACAACTCGAGTTGTAATTGACACAACTCAATCAAATTCATACATAATGTCAATAATATGATTAGAATGCAATATTCAAAATTTCAATCGGATACGAATTAAATTGAGTTTATGACGAATTTTCTAGTGGCCTATTTGCACTTTTTGTTTCAATGAAATTGAGTGTTTAAAACATCACAACTCGAGTTGTAATTGACACAACTCAATCAAATTCACACATAATGTCAATAATATGATTAGAATGTAATATTCAAGATTTCAATCTGATACGAATTAAATTGAGTTTATGACGAATTTTCTAGTGGCCTATTTACACTTTTTGTTTCAATGAAATTTAGTGTTTAAAACATCACAACTCGAGTTGTAATTGACACAACTCAATCAAATTCATACATAATGTCAATAATATGATTAGAATGCAATATTCAAGATTTCAATCGGATACGAATTAAATTGAGTTTATAACGAATTTTCTAGTTGGCCTATTTGCACTTTTTTTTTCAATGAAATTGAGTGTTTAAAACATCACAACTCGAGTTGTAATTGACACAACTCAATCAAAATCATACATAATGTCAATAATATGATTAGAATACAATATTCAAGATTTCAATCTGATACGAATTAAATTGAGTTTATGACGAATTTTCTAGTTGGCCTATTTGCACTTTTTTTTTCAATGAAATTGAGTGTTTAAAACATCACAACTCGAGTTGTAATTGACACAACTCAATCAAATTCATACATAATGTCAATAATATGATTAGAATACAATATTCAAGATTTCAATCTGATACGAATTAAATTGAGTTTATGACGAATTTTCTAGTTTGCCTATTTGCACTTTTTTTTTCAATGAAATTGAGTGTTTAAAACATCACAACTCGAGTTGTAATTGACACAACTCAATCAAATTCACACATAATGTCAATAATATGATTAGAATGAAATATTCAAGATTTCAATCGGATACGAATTAAATTGAGTTTATAACGAATTTTCTAGTAGCCTATTTGCACTTTTTGTTTCAATGAAATTGAGTGTTTAAAACATTACAACTCGAGTTGTAATTGACACAACTCAATCAAATTCATACATAATGTCAATAATATGACTAGAATGCAATATTCAAGATTTCAATCTATAATTCTCATCATCTCTTTAAATATTGTTTATTTATTTTGTAGGGGCAAGAGGAAAAACAAGAACAAAAACAAGAATCACGAAGAGGAGAAAATCGAGCCTGATCAACAAATAGCGGAGAAAATTGGCAACCTGGAAGAAGGTAGTGGCGATTTAAATGAAATCGGCAACATTTCCATTAAAAGTTTGCGTGCTGCAATGGAAATGTTTACACTACAACAGAGGCCAGCAAAAACAACCGAAGAAGCGCTGGGAAAATCGTACCAGTTCTGGAACACACAACCAGTACCAAAAATGGGTAAGCTTATGTTGCTAATCAGTTTTATCAATGTGTTAGCAAATTTTAAGTAGCTGATATTAGAGAATTCTGATGTTATAGTACTAATTAATAGTATTCTAATTGTTGTCTGTTCATTTCAGATGAGAAAATCTCAGGCAATGAACCGATTGAGGCGGACAAGCCAATATCGGAGATCCGCGCGGAGCCCTACAGCCTGCCCGACGGTTTCCAGTGGGACACGTTGAACTTGGACGAACCGTTAGTGCTGAAAGAGCTCTACACTCTGCTCAATGAGAACTATGTTGAGGACGATGACAGCATGTTTCGTTTCGACTACCAGCCCGAGTTTCTGCAGTGGGCCCTACAGCCTCCCGGCTGGCGAAAGGATTGGCATTGTGGGGTGCGCGTGACGAAGAGCGGCCGCCTGGTGGGCTTCATTTCAGCCATACCGGCCACTGTAAATGTGTACAATCGCTCGCAACGCATGGTGGAGATTAATTTCCTATGTGTGCACAAGAAACTGCGGTCGAAACGGGTGGCACCCGTGCTGATCAGGGAGATCACGCGGAGGGTGCATTTGACTGGGTGTTTTCAGGCTGTTTACACGGCTGGAGTCGTTCTACCAAAACCAGTTGGTACCTGCAGGTAAATATTTATTTGAAATAATTATGTTACAATAAAATGGTATGGAGCAGTCTATGATAGTTTACAAATCCTTGGGTGCCATGTACTGCCAATTACTATCTCATGAAAAATAACTATTAACCTTGCTGCCGGGTTCACACGCCGCGTCTATTTATAAATACCAAATGCAAAATATTCTCTTTTTCAAAATGAATCAAATGTGACTTATACCACTATCATTCTCACAGGCTCATTTTTAGATGACATAAGAAGGTATGAGTATGACATATAATGACTAGTATAAAATAAGTATGACAACTATCACAATAGTATATGATATAAGATTACCAAGTGTGACAAATGACAAGTGTTATTGGTGTAAAATGTATTTGCATGACTAGTATGGCATAGCTATCATATTAGGATGGCATAAAAAAGACTGAAGTATCATAAAATTATCACATGAGATTGACAGGTATGATAAGTATGGCATAAATGTGACATACATTGATCACACTTGTCATACTAATGACAAATTTCATACTTGTCCTAGTCATACTAATGACAAATTTCATACTTGTCCTAGTCATACTAATGACAAATTTCATACTTGTCCTAATCATACTAATGACAAATTTCATACATGTCCTAGTCATACTAATGACAAATTTCATACTTGTCCTAGTCATACTAATGACAAATTTCATACTTGTTCTAGTCATACTAATGACAAATTTTATACTTGTCGTAGTCATACTAATGACAAATTTCATACTTGTCCTAGTCATACTAATGACAAATTTCATACTTGCCCTAGTCATACTAATGACAAATTTCATACATTTCCTAGTCATACTAATGACAAATTTCATACTTGTCCTAGTCATACTAATGACAAATTTCATACTTGTCCTAGTCATACTAATGACAAATTTCATACATGCCCTAGTCATACTAATGACAAATTTCATACATTTCCTAGTCATACTAATGACAAATTTCATACTTGTCCTAGTCATACTAATGACAAATTTCATACTTGTCCTAGTCATACTAATGACAAATTTCATACATGCCCTAGTCATACTAATGACAAATTTCATACTTGTCCTAGTCATACTAATGACAAATTTCATACTTGTCCTAGTCATACTAATGACAAATTTCATACTTGTCCTAGTCATACTAATGACAAATTTCATACATGCCCTAGTCATACTAATGACAAATTTCATACATTTCCTAGTCATACTAATGACAAATTTCATACTTGTCCTAGTCATACTAATGACAAATTTCATACTTGTTCTAGTCATACTAATGACAAATTTCATACTTCTCCTAGTCATACTAATGACAAATTTCATACTTATCCTAGTCATCCTAATGACAAATTTCATACTTGTCCTAGTCATACTAATGACAAATTTCATACTTGTCCTAGTCACACTAATGACAAATTTCATACATTTCCTAGTCATACTAATGACAAATTTCATACATTTCCTAGTCATACTAATGACAAATTTCATACTTGTCCTAGTCATACTAATGACAAATTTCATACTTGCCCTAGTCATACTAATGACAAATTTCATACTTGTCCTAGTAATACTAATGACAAATTTCATACTTATCCTAGTCATCCTAATGACAAATTTCATACTTGTTCTAGTCATACTAATGACAAATTTCATACTTGTTCTAGTCATACTAATGACAAATTTCATACTTGTCCTAGTCATACTAATGACAAATTTCATACATTTCCTAGTCATACTAATGACAAATTTCATACATTTCCTAGTCATACTAATGACAAATTTCATACTTGTCCTAGTCATACTAATGACAAATGTCATACATGCCCTAGTCATACTAATGACAAATTTCATACTTGTCCTAGTCATACTAATGACAAATTTCATACTTGTTCTAGTCATACTAATGACAAATTTCATACTTGTCCTAGTCATACTAATGACAAATTTCATACTTGCCCTAGTCATCCTAATGACAAATTTCATACTTGTCCTAGTCATACTAATGACAAATTTCATACTTCTCCTAGTCATACTAATGACAAATTTCATACTTATCCTAGTCATCCTAATGACAAATTTCATACTTGTCCTAGTCATACTAATGACAAATTTCATACTTGTCCTAGTCACACTAATGACAAATTTCATACATTTCCTAGTCATACTAATGACAAATTTCATACATTTCCTAGTCATACTAATGACAAATTTCATACTTGTCCTAGTCATACTAATGACAAATTTCATACTTGCCCTAGTCATACTAATGACAAATTTCATACTTGTCCTAGTAATACTAATGACAAATTTCATACTTATCCTAGTCATCCTAATGACAAATTTCATACTTGCCCTAGTCATACTAATGACAAATTTCATACTTGTTCTAGTCATACTAATGACAAATTTCATACTTGTCCTAGTCATACTAATGACAAATTTCATACTTGTCCCTGTCATACTAATGACAAATTTCATACTTGCCCTAGTCATACTAATGACAAATTTCATACTTGTCCTAGTAATACTAATGACAAATTTCATACTTATCCTAGTCATCCTAATGACAAATTTCATACTTGTCCTAGTCATACTAATGACAAATTTCATACTTGTCCTAGTCATACTAATGACAAATTTCATACTTGTCCTAGTCATACTAATGACAAATTTCATACTTGTCCTAGTCATACTAATGACAAATTTCATACTTATCCTAGTCATACTAATGACAAATTTCATACTTGTCCTAGTAATACTAATGACAAATTTCATACTTATCCTAGTCATCCTAATGAGAAATTTCATACTTGTCCTAGTCATACTAATGACAAATTTCATACTTGTCCTAGTCATACTAATGACAAATTTCATACTTGTCCTAGTAATACTAATGACAAATTTCATACTTATCCTAGTCATCCTAATGACAAATTTCATACTTGCCCTAGTGACTACTAATGACAAATTTCATACTTGTCCTAGTCATACTAATGACAAATTTCATACTTGCCCTAGTCATCCTAATGACAAATTTCATACTTGTCCTAGTCATACTAATGACAAATTTCATACTTCTCCTAGTCATACTAATGACAAATTTCATACTTATCCTAGTCATCCTAATGACAAATTTCATACTTGTCCTAGTCATACTAATGACAAATTTCATACTTGTCCTAGTCACACTAATGACAAATTTCATACATTTCCTAGTCATACTAATGACAAATTTCATACTTGCCCTAGTCATACTAATGACAAATTTCATACTTGTCCTAGTAATACTAATGACAAATTTCATACTTATCCTAGTCATCCTAATGACAAATTTCATACTTGTCCTAGTCATACTAATGACAAATTTCATACTTGTCCTAGTCATACTAATGACAAATTTCATACTTGTTCTAGTCATACTAATGACAAATTTCATACTTGTTCTAATCATACTAATGACAAATTTCATACTTGTTCTAGTCATACTAATGACAAATTTCATACTTGGCCTAGTCATACTAATGACAAATTTCATACTTGTTCTAGTCATACTAATGACAATTTTCATACTTGTCCTAGTCATACTAATGACAAATTTCATACTTGTACTAGTCATACTAATGACAAATTTCATACTTGTTCTAGTCATACTAATGACAATTTTCATACTTGTTCTAGTCATACTAATGACAAATTTCATACTTGTCCTAGTCATACTAATGACAAATTTCATACTTGTCCTAGTCATACTAATGACAAATTTCATACTTGTCCTAGTCATACTAATGACAAATTTCATACTTGTTCTAGTCATACTAATGACAAATTTCATACTTGTCCTAGTCATACTAATGAGAAATTTCATACTTGTCCTAGTCATACTAATGAGAAATTTCATACTTGTCCTAGTCATACTAATGACAAATTTCATACTTGTCCTAGTCATACTAATGACAAATTTCATACTTGTCCTAGTCATACTAATGACAAATTTCATACTTGTCCTAGTCATACTAATGAGAAATTTCATACTTGTCCTAGTCATACTAATGACAAATTTCATACTTGTCCTAGTCATACTAATGACAAATTTCATACTTGTCCTAGTCATACTAATGACAAATTTCATACTTGTTCTAGTCATACTAATGACAAATTTCATACTTGTCCTAGTCATACTAATGAGAAATTTCATACTTGTCCTAGTCATACTAATGACAAATTTCATACTTGTCCTAGTCATACTAATGACAAATTTCATACTTGTCCTAGTCATACTAATGACAAATTTCATACTTGTTCTAGTCATACTAATGACAAATTTCATACTTGTCCTAGTCATACTATTGACAAATTTCATACTTGTCCTAGTCATACTAATGAGAAATTTCATACTTGTCCTAGTCATACTAATGAGAAATTTCATACTTGTTCTAGTCATACTAATGACAAATTTCATACTTGTTCTAGTCATACTAATGACAAATTTCATACTTGTCCTAGTCATACTATTGACAAATTTCATACTTGTTCTAGTCATACTAATGACAAATTTCATACTTGTTCTAGTCATACTAATGACAAATTTCATACTTGTCCTAGTCATACTAATGACAAATTTCATACTTGTTCTAGTCATACTAATGACAAATTTCATACTTGTCCTAGTCATACTAATGACAAATTTCATACTTGTCCTAGTCATACTAATGACAAATTTCATACTTGTCCTAGTCATACTAATGACAAATTTCATACTTGTCCTAGTCATACTAATGACAAATTTCATACTTGTCCTAGTCATACTAATGACAAATTTCATACTTGTCCTAGTCATACTAATGACAAATTTCATACTTGTCCTAGTCATACTAATGACAAATTTCATACTTGTCCTAGTCATACTAATGACAAATTTCATACTTGTCCTAGTCATACTAATGACAAATTTCATACTTGTCCTAGTCATACTAATGACAAATTTCATACTTGTCCTAGTCATACTAATGACAAATTTCATACTTGCCCTAGTCATACTAATGACAAATTTCATACTTGTCCTAGTCATACTAATGAGAAATTTCATACTTGTCCTAGTCATACTAATGACAAATTTCATACTGGTTCTAGTCATACTAATGACAAATTTCATACTTGTTCTAGTCATACTAATGACAAATTTCATACTTGTCCTAGTCATACTAATGACAAATTTCATACTTGTCCTAGTCATACTAATGAGAAATTTCATACTTGTCCTAGTCATACTAATGAGAAATTTCATACTTGTTCTAGTCATACTAATGACAAATTTCATACTTGTTCTAGTCATACTAATGACAAATTTCATACTTGTCCTAGTCATACTATTGACAAATTTCATACTTGTTCTAGTCATACTAATGACAAATTTCATACTTGTTCTAGTCATACTAATGACAAATTTCATACTTGTCCTAGTCATACTAATGACAAATTTCATACTTGTTCTAGTCATACTAATGACAAATTTCATACTTGTCCTAGTCATACTAATGAGAAATTTCATACTTGTCCTAGTCATACTAATGAGAAATTTCATACTTGTCCTAGTCATACTAATGACAAATTTCATACTTGTCCTAGTCATACTAATGACAAATTTCATACTTGTCCTAGTCATACTAATGACAAATTTCATACTTGTCCTAGTCATACTAATGAGAAATTTCATACTTGTCCTAGTCATACTAATGACAAATTTCATACTTGTCCTAGTCATACTAATGACAAATTTCATACTTGTCCTAGTCATACTAATGACAAATTTCATACTTGTTCTAGTCATACTAATGACAAATTTCATACTTGTCCTAGTCATACTAATGAGAAATTTCATACTTGTCCTAGTCATACTAATGACAAATTTCATACTTGTCCTAGTCATACTAATGACAAATTTCATACTTGTCCTAGTCATACTAATGACAAATTTCATACTTGTTCTAGTCATACTAATGACAAATTTCATACTTGTCCTAGTCATACTATTGACAAATTTCATACTTGTCCTAGTCATACTAATGAGAAATTTCATACTTGTCCTAGTCATACTAATGAGAAATTTCATACTTGTTCTAGTCATACTAATGACAAATTTCATACTTGTTCTAGTCATACTAATGACAAATTTCATACTTGTCCTAGTCATACTATTGACAAATTTCATACTTGTTCTAGTCATACTAATGACAAATTTCATACTTGTTCTAGTCATACTAATGACAAATTTCATACTTGTCCTAGTCATACTAATGACAAATTTCATACTTGCCCTAGTCATCCTAATGACAAATTTCATACTTGTCCTAGTCATACTAATGACAAATTTCATACTTCTCCTAGTCATACTAATGACAAATTTCATACTTATCCTAGTCATCCTAATGACAAATTTCATACTTGTCCTAGTCATACTAATGACAAATTTCATACTTGTCCTAGTCACACTAATGACAAATTTCATACATTTCCTAGTCATACTAATGACAAATTTCATACTTGCCCTAGTCATACTAATGACAAATTTCATACTTGTCCTAGTAATACTAATGACAAATTTCATACTTATCCTAGTCATCCTAATGACAAATTTCATACTTGTCCTAGTCATACTAATGACAAATTTCATACTTGTCCTAGTCATACTAATGACAAATTTCATACTTGTTCTAGTCATACTAATGACAAATTTCATACTTGTTCTAATCATACTAATGACAAATTTCATACTTGTTCTAGTCATACTAATGACAAATTTCATACTTGGCCTAGTCATACTAATGACAAATTTCATACTTGTTCTAGTCATACTAATGACAATTTTCATACTTGTCCTAGTCATACTAATGACAAATTTCATACTTGTACTAGTCATACTAATGACAAATTTCATACTTGTTCTAGTCATACTAATGACAATTTTCATACTTGTTCTAGTCATACTAATGACAAATTTCATACTTGTCCTAGTCATACTAATGACAAATTTCATACTTGTCCTAGTCATACTAATGACAAATTTCATACTTGTCCTAGTCATACTAATGACAAATTTCATACTTGTTCTAGTCATACTAATGACAAATTTCATACTTGTCCTAGTCATACTAATGAGAAATTTCATACTTGTCCTAGTCATACTAATGAGAAATTTCATACTTGTCCTAGTCATACTAATGACAAATTTCATACTTGTCCTAGTCATACTAATGACAAATTTCATACTTGTCCTAGTCATACTAATGACAAATTTCATACTTGTCCTAGTCATACTAATGAGAAATTTCATACTTGTCCTAGTCATACTAATGACAAATTTCATACTTGTCCTAGTCATACTAATGACAAATTTCATACTTGTCCTAGTCATACTAATGACAAATTTCATACTTGTTCTAGTCATACTAATGACAAATTTCATACTTGTCCTAGTCATACTAATGAGAAATTTCATACTTGTCCTAGTCATACTAATGACAAATTTCATACTTGTCCTAGTCATACTAATGACAAATTTCATACTTGTCCTAGTCATACTAATGACAAATTTCATACTTGTTCTAGTCATACTAATGACAAATTTCATACTTGTCCTAGTCATACTATTGACAAATTTCATACTTGTCCTAGTCATACTAATGAGAAATTTCATACTTGTCCTAGTCATACTAATGAGAAATTTCATACTTGTTCTAGTCATACTAATGACAAATTTCATACTTGTTCTAGTCATACTAATGACAAATTTCATACTTGTCCTAGTCATACTATTGACAAATTTCATACTTGTTCTAGTCATACTAATGACAAATTTCATACTTGTTCTAGTCATACTAATGACAAATTTCATACTTGTCCTAGTCATACTAATGACAAATTTCATACTTGTTCTAGTCATACTAATGACAAATTTCATACTTGTCCTAGTCATACTAATGACAAATTTCATACTTGTCCTAGTCATACTAATGACAAATTTCATACTTGTCCTAGTCATACTAATGACAAATTTCATACTTGTCCTAGTCATACTAATGACAAATTTCATACTTGTCCTAGTCATACTAATGACAAATTTCATACTTGTCCTAGTCATACTAATGACAAATTTCATACTTGTCCTAGTCATACTAATGACAAATTTCATACTTGTCCTAGTCATACTAATGACAAATTTCATACTTGTCCTAGTCATACTAATGACAAATTTCATACTTGTCCTAGTCATACTAATGACAAATTTCATACTTGTCCTAGTCATACTAATGACAAATTTCATACTTGCCCTAGTCATACTAATGACAAATTTCATACTTGTCCTAGTCATACTAATGAGAAATTTCATACTTGTCCTAGTCATACTAATGACAAATTTCATACTGGTTCTAGTCATACTAATGACAAATTTCATACTTGTTCTAGTCATACTAATGACAAATTTCATACTTGTCCTAGTCATACTAATGACAAATTTCATACTTGGCCTAGTCATACTAATGACAAATTTCATACTTGCCCTAGTCATACTAATGACAAATTTCATACTTGTTCTAGTCATACTAATGACAAATTTCATACTTGTCCTAGTCATATTAATGACAAATTTCATACTTGTTCTAGTCATACTAATGACAAATTTCATACTTGCCCTAGTCATACTAATGACAAATTTCATACTTATCCTAGTCATACAAATGACAAATTTCATACTTGCCCTAGTCATACTAATGACAAATTTCATACTTGTCCTAGTCATACTAATGAGAAATTTCATACTTGTCCTAGTCATACTAATGACAAATTTCATACTTGTCCTAGTCATACTTATGACAAATTTCATACTTGTCCTAGTCATACTAATGACAAATTTCATACTTGTTCTAGTCATACTAATGACAAATTTCATACTTGTCCTAGTCATACTTATGACAAATTTCATACTTGTCCTAGTCATACTAATGACAAATTTCATACTTGTCCTAGTCATACTAATGACACATTTCATACTTGGCCTAGTCATACTAATGACAAATTTCATACTTGTCCTAGTCATACTAATGACAAATTTCATACTTGTTCTAGTCATACTAATGACAAATTTCATACTTGTCCTAGTCATACTAATGACAAATTTCATACTTGTTCTAGTCATACTAATGACAAATTTCATACTTGTCCTAGTCATACTTATGACAAATTTCATACTTGTCCTAGTCATACTAATGACAAATTTCATACTTGTCCTAGTCATACTAATGACACATTTCATACTTGGCCTAGTCATACTAATGACAAATTTCATACTTGTCCTAGTCATACTAATGACAAATTTCATACTTGTTCTAGTCATACTAATGACAAATTTCATACTTGTCCTAGTCATACTAATGACAAATTTCATACTTGTTCTAGTCATACTAATGACAAATTTCATACTTGTCCTAGTCATACTTATGACAAATTTCATACTTGTCCTAGTCATACTAATGACAAATTTCATACTTGTCCTAGTCATACTAATGACACATTTCATACTTGGCCTAGTCATACTAATGACAAATTTCATACTTGTCCTAGTCATACTAATGACAAATTTCATACTTGTCCTAGTCATACTTATGACAAATTTCATACTTGTCCTAGTCATACTAATGACAAATTTCATACTTGGCCTAGTCATCCTAATGACAAATTTCATACTTGCCCTAGTGACTACTAATGACAAATTTCATACTTGTCCTAGTCATACTAATGACAAATTTCATACTTGCCCTAGTCATCCTAATGACAAATTTCATACTTGTCCTAGTCATACTAATGACAAATTTCATACTTGTCCTAGTAATACTAATGACAAATTTCATACTTATCCTAGTCATCCTAATGAGAAATTTCATACTTGTCCTAGTCATACTAATGACAAATTTCATACTTGTCCTAGTCATACTAATGACAAATTTCATACTTGTCCTAGTAATACTAATGACAAATTTCATACTTATCCTAGTCATCCTAATGACAAATTTCATACTTGTCCTAGTCATACTAATGACAAATTTCATACTTGTCCTAGTCATACTAATGACAAATTTCATACTTGTTCTAGTCATACTAATGACAAATTTCATACTTGTTCTAATCATACTAATGACAAATTTCATACTTGTTCTAGTCATACTAATGACAAATTTCATACTTGGCCTAGTCATACTAATGACAAATTTCATACTTGTTCTAGTCATACTAATGACAATTTTCATACTTGTCCTAGTCATACTAATGACAAATTTCATACTTGTACTAGTCATACTAATGACAAATTTCATACTTGTTCTAGTCATACTAATGACAATTTTCATACTTGTTCTAGTCATACTAATGACAAATTTCATACTTGTCCTAGTCATACTAATGACAAATTTCATACTTGTCCTAGTCATACTAATGACAAATTTCATACTTGTCCTAGTCATACTAATGACAAATTTCATACTTGTTCTAGTCATACTAATGACAAATTTCATACTTGTCCTAGTCATACTAATGAGAAATTTCATACTTGTCCTAGTCATACTAATGAGAAATTTCATACTTGTCCTAGTCATACTAATGACAAATTTCATACTTGTCCTAGTCATACTAATGACAAATTTCATACTTGTCCTAGTCATACTAATGACAAATTTCATACTTGTTCTAGTCATACTAATGACAAATTTCATACTTGTCCTAGTCATACTAATGAGAAATTTCATACTTGTCCTAGTCATACTAATGACAAATTTCATACTTGTCCTAGTCATACTAATGACAAATTTCATACTTGTTCTAGTCATACTAATGACAAATTTCATACTTGTCCTAGTCATACTAATGACAAATTTCATACTTGTCCTAGTCATACTAATGAGAAATTTCATACTTGTCCTAGTCATACTAATGACAAATTTCATACTTGTTCTAGTCATACTAATGACAAATTTCATACTTGTCCTAGTCATACTAATGACAAATTTCATACTTGTTCTAGTCATACTAATGACAAATTTCATACTTGTCCTAGTCATACTATTGACAAATTTCATACTTGTCCTAGTCATACTAATGAGAAATTTCATACTTGTCCTAGTCATACTAATGAGAAATTTCATACTTGTTCTAGTCATACTAATGACAAATTTCATACTTGTTCTAGTCATACTAATGACAAATTTCATACTTGTCCTAGTCATACTATTGACAAATTTCATACTTGTTCTAGTCATACTAATGACAAATTTCATACTTGTTCTAGTCATACTAATGACAAATTTCATACTTGTCCTAGTCATACTAATGACAAATTTCATACTTGTTCTAGTCATACTAATGACAAATTTCATACTTGTCCTAGTCATACTAATGACAAATTTCATACTTGTCCTAGTCATACTAATGACAAATTTCATACTTGTCCTAGTCATACTAATGACAAATTTCATACTTGTCCTAGTCATACTAATGACAAATTTCATACTTGTCCTAGTCATACTAATGACAAATTTCATACTTGTCCTAGTCATACTAATGACAAATTTCATACTTGTCCTAGTCATACTAATGACAAATTTCATACTTGTCCTAGTCATACTAATGACAAATTTCATACTTGTCCTAGTCATACTAATGACAAATTTCATACTTGTCCTAGTCATACTAATGACAAATTTCATACTTGTCCTAGTCATACTAATGACAAATTTCATACTTGCCCTAGTCATACTAATGACAAATTTCATACTTGTTCTAGTCATACTAATGACAAATTTCATACTTGCCCTAGTCATACTAATGACAAATTTCATACTTATCCTAGTCATACAAATGACAAATTTCATACTTGCCCTAGTCATACTAATGACAAATTTCATACTTGTCCTAGTCATACTAATGAGAAATTTCATACTTGTCCTAGTCATACTAATGACAAATTTCATACTTGTCCTAGTCATACTTATGACAAATTTCATACTTGTCCTAGTCATACTAATGACAAATTTCATACTTGTTCTAGTCATACTAATGACAAATTTCATACTTGTCCTAGTCATACTTATGACAAATTTCATACTTGTCCTAGTCATACTAATGACAAATTTCATACTTGTCCTAGTCATACTAATGACACATTTCATACTTGGCCTAGTCATACTAATGACAAATTTCATACTTGTCCTAGTCATACTAATGACAAATTTCATACTTGTTCTAGTCATACTAATGACAAATTTCATACTTGTCCTAGTCATACTAATGACAAATTTCATACTTGTTCTAGTCATACTAATGACAAATTTCATACTTGTCCTAGTCATACTTATGACAAATTTCATACTTGTCCTAGTCATACTAATGACAAATTTCATACTTGTCCTAGTCATACTAATGACACATTTCATACTTGGCCTAGTCATACTAATGACAAATTTCATACTTGTCCTAGTCATACTAATGACAAATTTCATACTTGTTCTAGTCATACTAATGACAAATTTCATACTTGTCCTAGTCATACTAATGACAAATTTCATACTTGTTCTAGTCATACTAATGACAAATTTCATACTTGTCCTAGTCATACTTATGACAAATTTCATACTTGTCCTAGTCATACTAATGACAAATTTCATACTTGTCCTAGTCATACTAATGACACATTTCATACTTGGCCTAGTCATACTAATGACAAATTTCATACTTGTCCTAGTCATACTAATGACAAATTTCATACTTGTTCTAGTCATACTAATGACAAATTTCATACTTGTCCTAGTCATACTAATGACAAATTTCATACTTGTTCTAGTCATACTAATGACAAATTTCATACTTGTCCTAGTCATACTTATGACAAATTTCATACTTGTCCTAGTCATACTAATGAGAAATTTCATAATTGTTCTAGTCATACTAATGACAAATTTCATACTTGCCCTAGTCATACTAATGACAAATTTCATACTTGTCCTAGTCATACTAATGAGAAATTTCATACTTGTCCTAGTCATACTAATGACAAATTTCATACTTGTCCTAGTCATACTTATGACAAATTTCATACTTGTCCTAGTCATACTAATGACAAATTTCATACTTGTTCTAGTCATACTAATGACAAATTTCATACTTGTTCTAGTCATACTAATGACAAATTTCATACTTGTCCTAGTCATACTTATGACAAATTTCATACTTGTCCTAGTCATACTAATGACAAATTTCATACTTGTCCTAGTCATACTTATGACAAATTTCATACTTGTCCTAGTCATACTAATGAGAAATTTCATACTTGTCCTAGTCATACTAATGACAAATTTCATACTTGTTCTAGTCATACTAATGACAAATTTCATACTTGTCCTAGTCATACTTATGACAAATTTCATACTTGTCCTAGTCATACTAATGACAAATTTCATACTTGTCCTAGTCATACTAATGACACATTTCATACTTGGCCTAGTCATACTAATGACAAATTTCATACTTGTCCTAGTCATACTAATGACAAATTTCATACTTGTTCTAGTCATACTAATGACAAATTTCATACTTGTCCTAGTCATACTAATGACAAATTTCATACTTGTTCTAGTCATACTAATGACAAATTTCATACTTGTCCTAGTCATACTTATGACAAATTTCATACTTGTCCTAGTCATACTAATGAGAAATTTCATAATTGTTCTAGTCATACTAATGACAAATTTCATACTTGCCCTAGTCATACTAATGACAAATTTCATACTTGTCCTAGTCATACTAATGAGAAATTTCATACTTGTCCTAGTCATACTAATGACAAATTTCATACTTGTCCTAGTCATACTTATGACAAATTTCATACTTGTCCTAGTCATACTAATGACAAATTTCATACTTGTCCTAGTCATACTAATGACACATTTCATACTTGGCCTAGTCATACTAATGACAAATTTCATACTTGTCCTAGTCATACTAATGAGAAATTTCATACTTGTCCTAGTCATACTAATGACAAATTTCATACTTGTTCTAGTCATACTAATGACAAATTTCATACTTGCCCTAGTCATACTAATGACAAATTTCATACTTATCCTAGTCATACAAATGACAAATTTCATACTTGCCCTAGTCATACTAATGACAAATTTTATACTTGTTCTAGTCATACTAATGACAAATTTCATACTTGGCCTAGTCATACTAATGACAAATTTCATACTTGTTCTAGTCATACTAATGACACATTTCATACTTGGCCTAGTCATACTAATGACAAATTTCATACTTGTTCTAGTCATACTAATGACAAATTTCATACTTGTCCTAGTCATACTAATGACAAATTTCATACTTGTCCTAGTCATACTAATGACAAATTTCATACTTGTCCTAGTCATACTAATGACAATTTTCATACTTGTTCTAGTCATACTAATGACAAATTTCATACTTGTCCTAGTCATACTAATGACAAATTTCATACTTGTCCTAGTCATACTAATGACAAATTTCATACTTGTTCTAGTCATACTAATGACAAATTTCATACTTGTCCTAGTCATACTAATGACAAATTTCATACTTGTCCTAGTCATACTAATGAGAAATTTCATACTTGTCCTAGTCATACTAATGACAAATTTCATACTTGTCCTAGTCATACTAATGACAAATTTCATACTTGTCCTAGTCATACTAATGACAAATTTCATACTTGTCCTAGTCATACTAATGAGAAATTTCATACTTGTCCTAGTCATACTAATGACAAATTTCATACTTGTCCTAGTCATATTAATGAGAAATTTCATACTTGTTCTAGTCATACTAATGACAAATTTCATACTTGTTCTAGTCATACTAATGACAAATTTCATACTTGTTCTAGTCATACTAATGACAAATTTCATACATGTTCTAGTCATACTAATGACAAATTTCATACTTGTTCTAGTCATACTAATGACAAATTTCATACATGTTCTAGTCATACTAATGACAAATTTCATACATTTCCTAGTCATACTAATGACAAATTTCATACTTGTCCTAGTCATACTAATGACAAATTTCATACTTGTTCTAGTCATACTAATGACAAATTTCATACTTGTCCTAGTCATTTTAATGATAAATTTCATACTTGTTCTAGTCATACTAATGACAAATTTCATACTTGTCCTAGTCATTTTAATGATAAATTTCATACTTGTTCTAGTCATACTAATGACAAATTTCATACTTGTTTTAGTCATACTAATGATAAATTTCATACTTGTTCTAGTCATACTAATGACAAATTTCATACTTGTCCTAGTCATACTAATGACTAATTTCATACTTGTTCTAGTCATACTAATGACAAATTTCATACTTGTCCTAGTCATACTAATGACAAATTTCATACTTGTTCTAGTCATACTAATGACAAATTTCATACTTGTTCTAGTCATACTAATGACAAATTTCATACTTGTCCTAGTCATACTAATGACACATTTCATACTTGTCATATAATCATGACTACGCATGCGGTAGCAGTGTTGCTATCAACTACGCATGCGTAGTTGATTTCAAAAATAACTGCCATTCTGATCATGATTATACTTGACATTAGGCTTAGGTAGCATTGTGAATAAACACGCTAATTACTTCAGGCCCTAATTTATCATTGTAATATATCTAATTACATTACTGTTTCTTTGTTTCTAGGTACTGGCACAGGTCTTTAAATCCAAAGAAACTAATCGAAGTGAACTTCTCGCATTTGTCCAAAAACATGACGATGCAGCGCACACTGAAACTGTACAAACTGCCCGACGGCACCAGAACGCCCGGATTCCGAAAGATGACTGATAAAGACGTGCCCGAAGCCCATAAACTCCTTGCAAAGGTTTGTCGCTATATCTAGTGATAGGCACTATTGAATGAATTGTACTATCGATAGTCGTGAAACTGTAGATAACTATAGACAAAAAGAGAACTATCGATAACAATCGACTAGAAACTAGTAATAATCTAGTAACTATCAAATAAAAAGTATCGTACGAATGGAAAAATAAGGATCGACAGTCGATAGAAAATTGCTCAAGTTCTGGGGTTCCATTCCTGTTATCTCTAAATTTCCTCAACAACCAATAAATTTACCCAGCCTGATTACCCTACTCTGAGCTTCTCCCTTTACCAGCGGAACATGTCTCGGACAGATAGTAGTAGTAGTAGTAGATTTGTTTTATGATAAATGTGAGGTGATTGAAACCTGTATATGAGTCATAATTTGTAGCTAACTAATTTCCTATAAATTTACAGTACTTGAAAAAGTTCGACTTATCGCCCGACTTCACCCTGGAGGAGTTCACGCACTGGTTCGTGCCGCGCACCAACATCGTCGACAGTTTCGTGGTGGAAACCGACAACAAAATCACCGATTTCGTCAGCTACTACACGCTGCCGTCGACCGTGATGCACCACGCAGTCCACAAAAATCTAAAAGCGGCGTACTCGTTCTACAACGTCTCGTCGAAAACGCCGTGGCAGACATTGATGACGGACGCGCTCATATCGGCCAAATCGTTGCGGTTCGACGTGTTCAACGCGCTGGACCTGATGGACAACGACGAGTTTCTGGAGCCGCTCAAGTTCGGGGTGGGTGATGGCAATTTGCAGTACTACTTGTACAACTGGCGGTGTCCCGGCATGCAGCCGAAACGCATTGGGCTGGTGCTGCAGTAAGCAGATGATGAACAGCACGCTTATAAATAGTGTGGTTTATTCATTAAAATGCTTCGACGTGAATAAATACAAAAGAAACACCAACTTATTATTTGTGGCGTGCTTCAATAGATTCTTGCAATGGACCAAGTAGCCGACGACTTTTTAATTAGCCATTACTTTAGACGATATGTACGCACCAAAACACCAGTTGATTTAGGTTTAGAGTTCATATATATTTTTTTGTTGCTTTAGTCAAATAACAACGTGTACAGTTATATACCTTGTGTTTCCTCTACTTGATTGTTTCTCTCTCTCTATCTCTGAATGTAGCAAGTATGTGTTGCTGGGCAACGCAGTTTTTTGTTTTGTTTTCTGTATGATATGAAATATATAATAATAATTATATACATTAAAACATCAATTTGCAACGAATACTTTTTGTGGGTGAATAAAAAATGTTTGTCATATAGTTGAAACAATCCTTCACTCCTTACACTTAATTTGGTTTTATGAGTATAAAGCATGGCTGACTAATCAAATTTCACATCAATTTTATTGCTGTAAAAAAATCTAGTTACCTCTGCTCAAGATTATAACAGGTAATATAAAATTTAAGAATAGATAACTGCTTTTAATTTTACAGTAACTGATAACTTATTATTAGTGGTGATAATTCAATTCAGTCAATGATAAACATGGACATCATGCATGTTTGTATTCAACGTTTATACTCTAAAAATGGTAATAAATCCAATTAATGGATAATTCAAATTGTGATTGGATGATTGGATTGGCTACTTAATCAGCTACAAAATGAGATATAATTTGTTAGTTTGACTCAATTATTTAGATGGAAATTAAGAAAAAAATCCAAGAGGCGCGAGTTTGTATGCAATGTTTATAGTCTAAAAATTGTAATAAATCCAATTAATGGATAATGCTAATTGTGATTAGATGATTGAATTGGCTACAAAATAAGATATAATTAGTTAGTTTGACACAATTATTAAGTTGGTAATTGAAAAAAATACGCAAGAGGCGCGAGTTTGTATGCAACGTTTATACTCTAAAAATGGTAATAAATCCAATTAATGGATAATGCCAATTGTGAGTGGATGATTAAATTGGCTACTTAATCAGCTATAAAATAAGATATAATTAGTTATTTTAATTCAATTATTAAGTTGGCAATTGAAAAAAAACGCAAGAAGCGCGAGTTTGTATGCAATGTTTATACTCTAAAAATGGTAATAAATCCAATTCATGGATAATGCTAATTGTGATTGAATGATTGAATTGGCTACTTAATCAGTTACAAAATGAGATATAATTTGTTAGTTTGACTCAATTATTAAGTTGGCAATTGAGAAAAAACGCAGGAGGCGCGAGTTTGTATGCAACGTTTATACTCTAAAATTGGTAATAACTCCAATTAATGGATAATGCTAATCGTGATTGGATGATTGAATTGGCTACTTAAACAGCTACAAAATGAGATATAATTTGTTAGTTTGACTCAATTATTAAGTTAGCAATTGAGAAAAAACGTAAGAGGCGTGAGTTTGTATGCAACGTTTATACTCTAAAAATAGTAATAAATCCAATTAATGGATAATGGTGGTTGTGATTGGATAATTGAATTGGCTACTTAATCAGTTACAAAATGGGATAAAACTTGTTAGTTTGACTCAAATATTAAGTTGGTAATTGAGAAAAAAACGCAAGAGGCGCGAGTTTATATGCAACGTTTATACTCTAAAAATGATAATAAATCCAATTAATGGATAATGCTAATTGTGATTATAAGATTGAATTGGCTACTTAATCAGCTACAAAACGCGATAAAATTTGTGAGTTTGACTCAATTATTAAGGTGGTAATTGAGAAAAAAACGTAAGAGACGCGTGTTTATATGCAACGTTTATACTCTAAAATTGGTAATAACTCCAATTAATAGATAATGCTAATTGTGATTGACTGATTGAATTGGCTACTTAATCAGCTACAAAATGAGATAAAATTTGTTAGTTTGACACAATTATTAAGTTGGTAACTGATAAAAAACGCAAGAGGCGCGAATTTTTACACAATGTTTATACTCTAAAAATGGTAATAAATCCAAGTAATAGATAAAGCTAATTGTGATTAGATGATTTAGTTAACTACTTAATCAGCTACAAACTGAGATATAATTTGTTAGTTTGACTCAATTATTAAGTTGGCAATTGAGAAAAAACGTAAGAGACGCGAGTTTGTATTCAATGTTTATACTAATGGTAATAAATCCAATTAATGGATAATGTTAATTGTGTGGAATGATTGAATTGTAGATAAAATTTGTTAGTTTGACTCAATTATTAAGTTGGCAATTAAGAAAAATGTAAGAGGCGCGAGTTTGTATTCAACGTTTATACTCTAAAAATGGTAATAAATCCAATTAATGGAAAATGTCAATTGTGATAGAATGATTGAGTTAGCTACTTAATCAGCTACAAAAAGAGATATAATTTGTTAGTTTGACTCAATTATTAAGTTGGTAATTGAGAAAAACGCAAGAGGCGCGAGTTTGTATGCAACGTTTATACTCTAAAAATGGTAATAAATCCAATTAATGGATAATGCTAATTGTGATTAGAAGGTTGAATTGGCTACTTAATCAGCTACAAAAAGAGATATAATTTTATAGTTTGACTCAATTATTAAGATGGCAATTGAGAAAAAACGCAAGAGGCGCGAGTTTGTATGCAATGTTTATACTCTAAAAATGGTAATAACTCCCATTAATGGATATTGCTAGCTCAGATTGAATGATTGAATTAGCTACTTAATCAGATACAAAATGAGATATAATTTGTTGCTTGACTCAATTATTAAGTTGGCAATTGAGAAAAAACGCAAGAGGCGCGAATTTGTATGCAATGTTTATACTCTAAAAATGGTAATAAATCCAATTTATGGATAATGCTAATTGTGATTGGATAATTGAATTAGCTACTTAATCAGTTACAAAATGAGATAAAATTTGTTAGTTTGACTCAATTATTAACTTAGCAATTGAGAAAAATGTAAGAGGCGTGAGTTTGTATGCAACGTTTAAACTCTAAAAATAGTAATAAATCCAATGAATGGAAAATGTCAATTGTGATTAGATGATTTAATTGGCTACTTAATTAGCTACAAAATGAGATATAATTTGTTAGTTTGACTCAATTATTATGTTGACAATTGAGAAAAAACGTAAGAGCCGCGAATTTGTAAGGAAACGTTTATACCCTAAAAATGGTAATAAATCCAATTAATGGATAATTCTAATTGTGATTAGGTGATTTAATTAACTACTTAATCAGCTACAAAATGAGATAAAATTTGTTAGTTTGACTCAATTATTAAGTTGGCAATTGAGAAAAAACGCAAGAGACGCGTATTTGTATGCAACGTTTATACTCTAAAAATAGTAATAAATCCAATTAATGGATAATGCTAATTGTGATTGGATGATTGCATTAACTACTTAATGAGCTACTAAATGAGATAAAACTTGTTAGTTTGACTCAAATATTAAGTTGGTAATTTAGAAAAAACGCAAGAGACGCGAGTTTGTATGCAATGTTTATACTCTAAAAATGGTAATAAATCCAATTAATGGATAATGCTAATTGTGATTGGTTGATTGAATTGGCTACTTAATCAGCTACAAAATGAGATAAAGTTTGTTAGTTTGACTCAATTATTAAGTTGGTAATTCAGAAAAAACGCAAGAGGCGCGAGTTTTTATGCAATGTTTCTACTCTAAAAATAGTAATAAATCCAATTAATGGATAATACTAATTGTAATTAGATGATTGAACTAGCTACTTAATCAGCTACAAAATGTGATATAATTTGTTAGTGTGACTCAATTATTAAGTTGGCAATTGAGAAAAAAACGCAAGAGGCGCAAGTTTGTATGCAACGTTTATACTCTAAAAATGGTAATAAATACAATTAATGGATAATGCTAATTATGATTGGATGATTGAATTGGCTACTTAGTCAGCTATAAAATGAGATATAATTTGTTAGTATGACTCAATTATTAAGTTGGCAATTGAGAAAAAACGTAAGAGGCGCGTGTTTGTATCCAACGTGTGTACTATAAAAATGGTAATAAATCCAATTAATGGATAATGCTAATTGTGATTGGATGATTGAATTAACTACTTAATCAGCTACAAAATGAGATAAAACTTGTTAGTTTAACTCAAATATTAAGTTGGTAATTGAGAAAAAACGCAAGAGGCGCGAGTTTGTATGCAACGTTTATACTCAAAAATAGTAATAAATCCAATTAAAGGATACTACTAATTGTGATTAAATGATTGAATTGGCTACTTAATTAGCTACAAACTGAGATATAATTTGTTAGTTTGACTCAATTATTAAGTTGACAATTGCGAAAAATCGCAAGAGGCGCGAGTTTGTATGCAACGTTTATACTCTAAAAATGGTAATAAATCCAATTAATGGATAATGCTAATTGTGATTAGATGATTGAATTGGCTACTTAACCAACTACAAAATGAGATATAATTTGTTAGTTTGACGCAATTATTAAGTTGGTAATTGAGAAAAAACTCAAAAGGCGCGAGTTTGTATTCAACATTTATACTCTAAAAACGGTAATAAATTCAATTAATGAGTAATGCTAATTGTGATTGGAGGATTGAATTGGCTACTTAATCAGGTATAAAATGAGATAAAATTTGTTAGCTTGACTCAATTAATAAGTTGGAAATTGAGAAATAACGCAAGAGGCGCGAGTTTGTATGCAATGTTTATACTCTAAAAATGGTATTAAATCCAATTAATGGATAATGCAAATTGTGATTAGATGATTGAATTGGTTACTTAATCAGCTACCAAATGAGATATAATTTGTTAGTGTGACTCAATTATTAAGTTGGCAATTGAGAATAAACGCAAGAGACGCGAGTTTCTAAGGCAACGTTTATACTCTAAAAATGGTAATGAATCCAATTAATAGATAAAGCTAATTGTGATTAGATGATTTAATTAACTACTTAATCAGCTACAAAATGAAATATAATTTGTTAATTTGACTCAATTATTAAGTTGGCAATTGAGAAAAAACCGAAAGTGGCGCGTGTTTGTATCCAACGTGTGTACTATAAAAATGGTAATAAATCCAATTAATGGAAAAAATTAATTGTGATTGGATGATTGAGTTAGCTACTTACTCAGCTACTAAAAGAGATATAATTTGTTAATTTGACTCAATTATTAACTTGGCAATTTGGAAAAATGTAAGAGGCGTGAGTTTGTATGCTACGTTTATACTCTAAAAATAGTAATAAATCCAATTAATGGATAATACTAATTGTGATTAGATGATTGAATTGGCTACTTAATCAGCTACAAAATGAGATATAATTTGTTAGTTTGACTCAATTATTAAGTTCGTAATTGAGAAAAAAAACGCAAGAGGCACGAGATTGTATGCAATCTTTATACTCTAAAAATGGTAATAAATCCAATTAATGGATAATGCTAATTGTGATTGGATCATTGAATTGGTTACTTAATCAGCTACAAAATGAGATAATATTTGTTAGTTTGACAAAATTATTAAGTTGGTAATTGAGAAAAAAACGCAAGAGGCGCGAGTTTGTATGCAACGTTTATACTCTAAAAATGGTAATAAATCCAATTAATGAAAAATACTAATTGTGATTAGATGATTTAATTAACTACTTAATCAGCTAGAAAATGAGATAAAATTTGTTAGCTTCACTCAATTATTAAGTTAGCAATTGAGAAAAAACGCAAGGGGCGTGAGTTTGTATGCAACGTTTATACTCTAAAAATAGTAATAAATCTAATTAATGGATAATGCTAATTGTGATTGTATAATTGAGTTGAATACTTAATCAATTATAAAATGAGATATAATTTGTTAGTTTGACTCAATTATTAAGTTGGTAATTGAGAAAAAACCGAAAGAGGCGCGAGTTTGTATGCAATGTTTATACTCTAAAAATGGTAACAAATTCAATTAATGGATAATGCTAATTGTGATTGGATGATTGAATTGGCTACTTACTCAGCTACAAAAAGAGATATAATTTGTTAATTTGACTCAATTATTAACTTGGCAATTGAGAAAAATGTAAGAGGCGTGAGTTTGTATGCTACGTTTATACTCTAAAAATAGTAATAAATCCAATTAATGGATAATGTCAATTGTGATTGGATGATTTAATTGGCTACTTAATCATCTATAAAATAAGATATAATTTGTTACCTTGATTCAATTATTAAATTGGCAATTGAGAAAAAACGCAATAGGCGAGAGTTTGTATTAAACGTTTATACTCAAAAAATGGTAATAAATCAAATTAATGGACAAAGCTAATTGTGATTAGATGATTGAATTGACTACTTAATCAGTTACAAAATGAGATATAATTTGTTAGTTTGACTCAATTATTAAGTTGGTAATTGAGAAATAACGCAAGAGGCGCGAGTTTGTATTAAACGTTTATACTCTAAAAATGGTAATAAATCCAATTAATGGATATTGCTAGCTCTGATTGAATAGGCTACTTAATCAGCTACAAAATGAGATAAAATTTGTTAGTTTGACTCAATTATTAAGTTGGTAATTGAGAAAAAAAAACTCAAGAGGCGCGAGTTTGTATGCAACGTTTATACTCTAAAAATGGTAATACATCCAATTAATGGATAATGCTAATTGTCATTAGATGATTGAATTGGCTACTTAATCAACTACAAAATGAGTTAGAATTTGTTAGTTTGACGCAATTATTAAGTTGGTAATTGAGAAAAAACTCAAGAGGCGAGAGTTTGTATTCACCGTTTATACTCTAAAAATGGTAATAAATCCAATTAATGGAAAATATTAATTGTGATTGGATGATTGAATTAGCTATTTAATCAGCTACAAAAAGAGATAAAATTTGTTAGTTTGACGCAATTATTAAGTTGGTAATTGAGAATAAACTCAAGAGGCGCGAGTTTGTATGCAACGTTTATACTCTAAAAATGATAATAAATCCAATTAATGGATAATGCTAATTGTCATTAGATGATTGAATTGGCTACTTAATCAACTACAAAATGAGTTAGAATTTGTTAGTTTGACGCAATTATTAAGTTGGTAATTGAGAAAAAACTCAAGAGGCGAGAGTTTGTATTCACCGTTTATACTCTAAAAATGGTAATAAATCCAATTAATGGAAAATATTAATTGTGATTGGATGATTGAATTAGCTATTTAATCAGCTACAAAAAGAGATAAAATTTGTTAGTTTGACGCAATTATTAAGTTGGTAATTGAGAATAAACTCAAGAGGCGCGAGTTTGTATGCAACGTTTATACTCTAAAAATGGTAATAAATCCAATTAATAGATAAAGCTAATTGTGATTAGATGATTTAATTAACTACTTAATCAGCTACAAAATGAGATATAATTCGTTGGTTTGACTCAATTATTAAGTTGGTAACTGAGAAAAAAACGCAAATGACGCGAGTTTGTATGCAACGTTTATACTCTAAAAATGGTAATAAATCCAATTAATGGATAATGCTAATTGTGATTGAATTGGCTACTTAATCAGCTACAAAATGAGATATAATTTGTTAGTTTGACTCAATTATTAAGTTGGAAATTGAGAGAAAACGCAAGAGTCGCGAGTTTGTATGCAACGTTTATACTGTAAAAATGGTAATAAATTCAATTAATGGAAAATGCTAATTCTGATTAGATGATTGAATTGGCTACTTAATCAGTTACAAAATGAGATATAATTTGTTAGTTTGACTCAATTATTAAGTTGGTAATTGAGAAAAAACGCAAGGGGCGCGAATTTGTATGCAATGTTTATACTCTAAAAATGGTAATAAATCCAATTAATGGATAATGCTAATTGTGATTGGATAATTGAATTAACTACTTAATCAGTTACAAAATGAAATATAATTTGTTAGTTTGAGTCAATTATTAAGTTGGTAATTGAGGAAAAACGCAAGAGGCGCGAATTTGTATGCAACATGTATGCTCTAAAAATGGTAATAAATCTAATTAATGGATAATACTAATTGTGATTGGATGATTGAATTGGCTACTTAATAAGCTACAAAATAAGATATAAATTGTTAGTTTGACTCAATTATTAAGTTGATAATTGAGAAAAAACGCAAGAGGCGCGAATTTGTATGTAATGTTTATACTCTAAAAATGGTAATAAATCCAATTAATGGATAATGCTAATTGTGATTGGATAATTGAATTGGCTACTTAATCAGTTACAAAATGAGATATAATTTGTTAGTTTGACTCAATTATTAAATTGGTCATTGAGAAAAAAACGCAAGAGGCGCGAATTTGTATGGAATGTTTATACTCTATAAATGGTAATAAATCCAATTAATGGATAATGCTAATTGTGATTAGAATATTTAATTAACTAGTTAATCAGCTACAAAATGAGATAAAATTTGTTAGTTTGACTCAATTATTAAGTTGGTAATTGAGAATAAAAAAACGCAAGAGGCGCGAGTTTGTATGCAACGTTTTTACTCTAAACGTAAAAAATTAAAAGTCCTCCCGTTACCAAACGAAGATAAATGTACAAACAAAAAAATCGAATCCTTGCAATCTCTTAAGTGGTGGTACAGGTGAGTAGATACCTGTGCCACCACTTAAGAGATTACCCTCGAATTAAATAACATGTATCTATGTCGTGATGTAGTGATGGGTATGTCAAATAATAATTTTAATTTGATAAATATAGTTTTAATAGTTTTGTAACAAATACAACATAGTAGGAACAATATAAATCTACCTTATTAGTATCACAAAATCAGTAGGATAAAGACTAATAAACAAGGTAGTTCCTATTAACATTTTGTATGTTTAAAACATATAACAATGGTTAAGTTAGCTATATATATATATAATTTAAATTATAATGTAATTGCACTTATACTTTGAACAATCCTTGAATCATTCAAATTCCCTTTAGCTACATATATGAAATTTAATATAAATGACTTAAAACTTTGACCAATTTAACTCTTTTATGGTAAACAACTTTCAGGGATGATTAACATTTAACATTTCCCTCAACAGCTAATTTAACAACATAAAGTTATAATAATAGTTTCTAAACATCTAGTAGGAACATTATAAATCTACTTTAATAGTATCACAAAATCAGTAGAATAGAGACTAATAAACAAGTTAAATACTAGTAGTATTTTGTATGCACTAAACAAACATACTGTCTACAATATGTATGCTTAAAGAATTTAACACAGATCAGAGTATTTATATAAATCTAAACTTAGATAATCATTTTGCACTTTGTACTTTGTACAATACCTAAATTATAAGAAATGAAGTTTTATTTTATCACTTAACAATTGTCAGACTGTCCTTAAACTACATGAAGAAGAAAATGTAGATTGTCACTGGATGTAGATTAGCATCTTACAATCACAATTAACATTCTACTAGTTTAGGGACAGTCCAACAATTGTTAACTAATAAATGAACAATGTTATACAACACAAAAACAAAATAGGAACATTATAAATCTAACCGATTTGTATCACAAAATTAATAATAAATATAGACTAATATACATTGAGAAACTTGTAGTTGTTTGTATACACTAAACAAATACACTGACTACAATTTGTATGTTTAAAACATAGAAAACAAGTTACCGAGTAGTTTGTTTGGTGCATACAATGCATCTACCTGGTTGTTTCAGCTTTAAAATAACATTGTTAATTATCTTGTTACTTAACAATTGTTGGATTATGTTTAAACTACTTGAAGATTAAAAAGTTGTAATAAAATGTAACTTACAATTACATTACACTATGAAACAGTCCTTGAATAATTCAAATCCTTTATGGTAAGTGGTTTACCATAAAGGATTTGAATTGCTCAAGGACTAAATATAAGCACAATATAATTGTAATTTAAATTTCCAGTTATGATGAACATTCTACTTTTCAATCTCCAGGTAGTTTAAAAATAATCTAACAATTTACTGAAGAATTGTTCGACTATTTTTAAACTACCTGAAGATTGAAAATACAAGATAATTAACAATGCTATTACAAAGCCTAGTAAACTAGTTAGATGCTTTGTATGTACTAAACAAACTACTTGTAACTTGTGTTCTATGTTTAAAGACAATCCAACAATTGTTAAGTAACAAGATAACTAACAATGTTAGTACAAAGCCTAATAAACCAAGTAGATTCTTTGTATACTAAACTAAATACACTACGATGTTTAAAAACTTACAAGTAGAATTCAATTTAGTTGTTACTTTAAACAACCCCTGACCTATTAAAATCCTCCATCGTAAACCACTTCCAGTGATTATTAACCATCTTCGTTTCATCCACAGCCATTTGAAGAACAACCCCACAATCCTGAAGTTTCCCCCTAATAAGTCTAATAACCTTGTTAATTATTTCTAAAATCACTTTCTCGATTTGTTTGCCCATTTTTCTGTTTTTACAGTGATATTCCTTCATAGTTGTTGCTACAAGCAAAGTATCCACATTGTACTGGTCTTTGACGACAGCTTGCAGCTCAGGATCAATGGCATAAATCACACTAACAATTTTCTTAAGTGTACGGTTGTAGGAATGTGTTAGGTGTAAGTTGTTTTTAATTGTAAGTAGTTGTTTAATACTAGAATTGAACTTTAATTTGAGTTCGGCTATTAATTCTTTAACTATTTTATCATCCTCTAGTAAGTATGGATCGATTATGGGCATTTTTATAAACTGTAAGGCACATTCATTGGCAGTATGAGATCCTACATATTTACTAACTGTATTCCAGTCGTTTGGGTAGTTTTCAACAGCAGCTAGTAAGCGAATTAGCTCTGATTCAGTCCAGTTAGAGATAGTCATATGGGATTTGATTGGTTTTTGTTTATTTTTATGTTTTCTAGTTACCGTTGAAGTTTTGTTTGGTATTTGTTTTTCTTTATTACTTACCCGTGAATTTTTGTTTGTTTTTGGGTAATAGAAATGCTTTACATACCCTACTACTGGTAACTTCTTTTGTTGTTTATCACAGTCAAGTAGCCACTTTGCTGATAGTTCATGGGCATTTTTGATTCTCCTGTCCATTGGAAATATCTTGTTGGTTGCTTCAGATAGTGGATTGTTGTAGGGGTGCAGTATATGCGTTGCAACATGTTCGTTTTTCACTGTCTTTGCACCTACTTTGAGGACAATGTGTTTGAGTTCATCTGAGAGCTCCTTGTCGACTGTTGGGTGTATGTAAATACGCACGTTGACAAATTTAAACATGCTGAAAAGGTTGTTATAGTATTAAGTTTAAATCAAAACTCAACTGAGTAAACATACGTGATTTCGTCGTTTTCTTGCCTATGGTTCTTGTTGACAGTTGACAGTTGACAGGTCGTAAATTAAGAGCGAGGGAATTTGTGCAGGAATGCCAATATATTTTCTGACGTAGTAAAAAAGAAAATATAATCCTAGTAATAAAAAAACTCTATCTTTATAAGGTTAACAGAAAACATCTGCAAAACTTTGAAAGGTGATTCGCGAAAATTCGCTCCCTGCTGGGGATCGAACAAGGCTCCGTACGAGACGGACGATGCCTCTAACCACTCGGCCACTGAGCTGGGTTAGTAGTAATATATTTGTAACTACACTGGCCGAGTGATCAGAGGCGTCGTCCGTCTCGCACTGAGGATTGGGGAGCCTGAGTTCGATCCTCAGCGGGGAGCGAATCATCTTTCACAGTTTTTCAGAGGTTTTCTGTGAAGTTAAGGTAAATGCCGGGTGATTCAACTTCTCCGAGCTTCTCCCTTGACCGGTGGAAAAGCCTCACGGCTGATCAGGTGTTCTCACTTCTCCGTCTCTTAATTGGCTGACACAAGAGCCTTACGTTACGTTACGTTAGTTGTCTATGAACGTTACCGAAAAATCGGGCAACAGGAATATGGGCTTATAAGCTAAAGTAGTTCAAATGACCTGATGGCGAGTTTATAAATGACGTCACGTCTCGTCCGATGTTTTTTCATATAAATCGCAACGTACCCCAGACAACTTCATTCTTATTATCTTTTTGTAATGTTTGCCACACTGCGTGCTTTAAAAATAATAAAATCAGTTCAAAACTTCAGTTAAAGTTTGTCCGTTAAACGGTCGCAAATAATACATAGTTTGTGTCTGCTCTAGTGTGTGTAGTGTAGTGGTGGTGATAGTGCAAAACTATGGGGACATATAGTGATGTAGTTCAGTGGACTAGAAGTATGGGATACACGGGAAAACTGCCACCGGCTATGAAAAGGTAAATATTAAAACCTAACCTTAAAATATAGTTTTGAAATACAAAAATTGTTTGTTACTCAGTCCTCGTCTATCAATTAGTTAAAATTGACCAAGTTTAGCACCTAACTGGGTATTGAGCATACATGAAGCTTTATACTGAGTTTAGAGTTAAACTCTGTTTAAGTTAGTTGAACTGACTATTCAACAACTCGTCTTGAATCGCAAGGGGCAGTAAACAGGAGTTTACAGTAGTAAACTTGTTTAGTAAGCTAGTGGTAGTTACCACTGCCTTTTTAAAAGGGGATAGGTACACTGGTTTTTATTAATATATAAAATTTATAATAACATTTATCAAACTATCAATAACAATGAAAACAAGAGACACCAGTTGCTCGATATGGGAGGGTTGGCTGGATGCATAATGACAGTATCTTTTATTTATTATCATTATTATTAATCCTTTGGCTCCAAAGTAGTAGCATAGGGCATCCTTTTATATATTTCGGATTATGGTAACTGTGAGTAAGTTCACTAGTCTTGCACTGCTGTGTCACATATTTTGCTATATAGTTGTTTGTAGTCTCGTTTCTCATTTGTTTTTGTCATCATGTCTATCCATGTACATATATCATAATATATGTACATGGATAGACATGATGACAAAAACAAATGAGAAATGAGACTACAAACAACTATATAGCAAAAGACATGACACAGCAGTGCAAGACTAGTGAACTTACTCACAGTTACCATAATCCGAAATATATAAAAGGAGGCCCTATGCATATAACATAATATATGTACATGGATAGACATGATGACAAAAACAAATGAGAAACGAAACTACAAACAACTATATAGCAAAAGACAAGAGATATGTCTCTTGTTGTTCCATGTGTACCTGCCCTGTTGTGTCATGTCTTTTGCTATATATTTGTTTCTAGAGAATTGTTCCACTCTCATTTCTCATCTGTTTTTATCATCATGTCTATCCATGTATATCATATCTCTTGTTGTTCCATGTATACCTGCCCTGTTGTGTTATGTCTTTTGCTATATATTTGTTTGTAGAGATTTGTTCCACTCTTGTTTCTCATTTGTTTTTTTCATTATGTCTATCCATGTATATTGTATCTCTTGTTGTTCCATGTGTACCTCCCTCTTCCATGTTTTTACTAGCTTTCCTTCCTTCTTTGCCCAGCAACTCCTTTTACAGTATATTTTTCCACCCTTGTTTGTCATTTTTATCTTCATGCATATCCATGAATATCATATCTCTTGTAATTTAAATATAGTTCATAGTTCCATATGTCTCTGCTATGTTTTTAGTGGTCATCCTTTCTTCTTTGTTCCTCTAATTTTGTACTCAGGATTATCAGATTGAGGCCCTAGAAATTGTTTCCAACAAAAAATATTTGACTTTAATATATAACCATCTTTATTAAACTATTGACCCTTCACGGGTCTTTCCATCTTCGACTTTTATTTTCTTACAATTTTAAATGGAAGGTGTGTCCAGGCCCTTAAAAAAACTGGGCCCTAGATATTTGTCTCATTTGTGTATGCTATGATCCAGCCTTGGTTGTACCCATATGTTTCGCTTTGCTATTTCTCCATTTCCATTTCTTAAAGTGTGACCAATCCATCTCCATTTTCTTCTATTTATTTTTGTCTCAATAGGGTCTTGGTTGTATAGCTATATGTTAGTTATTTTGTTTGGCCAATACATTCCTAGAATCGTATTATAACCACTCTCCCCTCACCTTTTTCCTTTTCCATGCCAACCTTTTCCAGTTTTATATGACTTACCATCTCTTAACCATTTACACAAATTTAATATTAAATACATTAAGAAATTTAATTCTTCTCCGTTGCACTACTCCCCCTCTCCCCTCACCTCATCTCTTAACCATTCACACAAATTTAATATTAAATACAATAAGAAATTTAATCTTCCTCCGTTGCACTATTCCCCCTCTCCCCTCACCATTTTCCTTTCCCATGCCAACCTTTTTCAGTTTTATATGACTTACCATCTCTTAACCATTCACACAAATTTAATATTAAATACAATAAGAAATTTAATCTTCCTCCGTTGCACTATTCCCCCTCTCCCCTCACCATTTTCCTTTCCCATGCCAACCTTTTTCAGTTTTATATGACTTACCATCTCTTAACCATTCACACAAATTTAATATTAAATACAATAAGAAATTTAATCCTCCTCCCTTGCAGCACTCCCCTTCTCCCCTCACCTTTTTCCTTTCCCACGCCAACCTTTTTCAGTTTTATATAACTTACCATCTCTTGACCATTCACACAAATTTAATATTAAATACAATAAGAGATTTAATCCTCCTCCCTTGCACTACTCCCTCTCTCCCCTCACCTTTTTCCTTTCCCACGCCAAGCTTTTTCAGTTTTATATGACTTGCCATCTGTTAACCATTCACACAAATTTAATATTAAATACAATAAGAAATTTAATCCTCCTCTCTTGCAGTATTCTCCCTCTCCCCTCACCCTTTTCCTTTCCCACGCCAACCTTTTCCAGTTTTATATGACTTTACCATCTCTTAACCATTCACACAAATTTAATATTAAATACAACAAGAAATTAATTCTTCCTCTCTTGCACTACTCTCCCTCTCCCCTCACCCTTTTCCATTCCCACGCCAACCTTTTCCAGTTTTATATGAATTACCATCTCTTAACCATTCACACAAATTTAATATAAAATACGATAATAAATTTAATCCTCTCTTGCACTACTCACCCTCTTCCCTCACCCTTTTCCTTTCCCACGCCAACCTTTTCCAGTTTTATATGACTTGACCATATCTTAACCATTCACACAAATTTAATATTAAATACAATAAGAAATTTAATCCTCCTCCCTTGCACTACTTCCCCTCTCCCCTCACCCTTTTCCTTTACCACGCCAACATTTTCCAGTTTTATATGACTTTACCATCTCTTAACCATACACACAAATTTAATATTAAATACAATAAAAAATTTAATTCTCTTCCCTTGCACTACTCCCCCTCTCCCCTCACCTTTTTCCTTTCCCACGCCGACCTTTTTCAGTTTTATATGACTTACCATCTCTTAACCATTCATACAAATTTAATATAAAATACGATAAGAAATTTAATCGTCTCTTGCACTACTCACCCTCTTCCCTCACCCTTTTCCTTTCCCATGCCAACCTTTTCCAGTTTTATATGACTTTACCATCTCTTAACCATTCACACAAATTTAATATTAAATACAATAAGAAATTTAATCCTCCTCCCTTGCACTACTTCCCCTCTCCCCTCACCCTTTTCCTTTACCACGCCAACCTTTTCCAGTTTTATATGACTTTACCATCTCTTAACCATACACACAAATTTAATATTAAATACAATAAAAAATTTAATTCTCTTCCCTTGAACTACTCCCCCTCTCCCCTCACCTTTTTCCTTTCCCACGCCAACCTTTTTCAGTTTTATATGACTTACCATCTCTTAACCATTCACACAAATTTAATATAAAATACGATAAGAAATTTAATCGTATCTTGCACTACTCACCCTCTTCCCTCACCCTTTTCCTTTCCCACGTCAACCTTTTCCAGTTTTATATGACTTTACCATCTCTTAACCATTCACACAAATTTAATATTAAATACAATAAAAATTTATTCATCCTCCCATGCACTACTTCCCCTCTCCTCTCTCCCCTCACCTTTTTCCTTTCCCACGCCAACCTTTTTCAGTTTTATATGACTTACCATCTCTTAGCCATTGACACAAATTTAATATTAAATACAATAAGAAATTTAATCCTCCTCCCTTGCACTACTCTCCCTCTCCCCTCACCTTTTCCCTTTTCCACGCCAACTTTTTTTAGTTTTATATGACTTACCATCTCTTAACCAATCACACAAAGTTAATATTAAATACAAGAAGAAAGTTAATCCTCTCTTGCTGTATTCCCCCTCTCCCCTCACCCGTTTCTTTCCCACGCCAACATTTTCCAGTTTTATATGACTTTACCCCTCTTAACTATTCACACAAATTTAATATTAAATACAATAAGAAATTTAATCCTTCTCTCTTGCACTACACCCCCTCTCCCCTCACCCTTTCTTTTCCCACGCCCTCCTTTTCCATTTTTATATGACTTTACCATCTCTTAACCATTCACACAAATTTAATATCAAATACAATAAGAAATTTAATCCTCCTCTCTTGCACTATTCCCCCTCTCCCCTCACCCTTTTCCATTCCCATGCCAACCTTTTCTTGTTTTATATGACTTTACCATCTGTTAACCATTCACATAAATTTAATATTAAATACAATTTGAAATTTAATCCTCCTCCCTTGCACTACTCCCCCTCTTCCTCACTCTTTTGCTACGCCCACCTTTTCCAGATTTCTATGATTTTTCCATCTCTTAACCATTCACTTACCTTTCTGTGATCTCCATCATTTCTGCTTTCATCCCTCACATTATTTGCAAAGGCACTGGCACCACCACATGTCACTCCTCTTACTATACAGTACATACAGTGTATCCTTGCCCTATTCACACTTTCCTTCCTCTCCTGAACTACATTTCACTTGTGCCATGCATATTTCCCCTTCCCTTCCCTACTCTAGCTATTCATGCACTGTAGCAGTTCATTCACATATTTGAAAAAACTTTCACCACTCTTCCTCTGACACACACTTCTTTAGCCTCTTTTCCACGTTCTGAATCCCCTCCTTTCCTTTCGCATACACCCTTAAAATCCATCTTCGCCTGGTCGGCACTAACTAACGCTCATCTCCCATTTCTTCATTCCACTATATCATCTCATCTCCCATTTCTTCATTCCACTATATTCTCTCATCTCCCATTTCTTCATTCCACTATATCCTCTCATCTCCCATTTCTTCATTCAACTATATCCTCTCATCTCCCATTTCTTCATTCCACTATATCCCCTTCTTTTTTCCACATAAAACCAACTAACCCGCTGGCTGCCACTCTGCTTCCTCACTAACGCAACCGCCATCACCCTCTCCAACTGCTGTATCGAGTGCACCTCGTCCCACCTCACCAACTCTCATCTCCCATTTCTTCATTCCACTATATCCCCTTCTTTTTTCCACATAAAACCAACTAACGCGCTGGCTGCCACTCTTCTTCCTCACTAACGCAACCACCATCACCCTCTCCAACTGCTGTATCGAGTGCACCTCCTCCCACCTCACCAATTCTCATCTCTCATTTCTTCATTCCACTATATCTCCTTCTTTTTTCCACATAAAACCAACTAATCCTCTGGCTGTCACTCTTCTTCCTCACTAACGCAACCGCCATCAACCTCTCCAACTGCTGTATCGAGTGCACCTCCTCCCACCTCACCAATTCTCATCTCCCATTTCTTCATTCCACTATATCTCCTTCTTTTTTCCACATAAAACCAACTAACGCGCTGGCTGCCACTCTTCTTCCTCACTAACACAACCGCCATCACCCTCTCCAACTGCTGTATCGAGTGCACCTCCTCCCACCTCACCAATTCTCATCTCCCATTTCTTCATTTCACTATATCTCCTTCTTTTTTCCACATAAAACCAACTAACGCGCTGGCTGCCACTCTTCTTCCTCACTAACGCAACCGCCATCACCCTCTCCAACTGCTGTATCGAGTGCACCTCCTCCCACCTCACCAATTCTCATCTCTCATTTCTTCATTTCACTATATCTCCTTCTTTTTTCCACATAAAACCAACTAACGCGCTGGATGCCACTCTTCTTCCTCACTAACGCAACCGCCATCACCCTCTCCAACTGCTGTATCGAGTGCACCTCCTCCCACCTCACCAATTCTCATCTCCCATTTCTTCATTCCACTATATCTCCTTCTTTTTTCCACATAAAACCAACTAACGCGCTGGCTGCCACTCTTCTTCCTCACTAACGCAACCGCCATCACCCTCTCCAATTGCTGTATCGAGTGCACCTCCTCCCACCTCACCAATTCTCATCTCCCATTTCTTCATTTCACTATATCTCCTTCTTTTTTCCACATAAAACCAACTAACGCGCTGGCTGCCACTCTTCTTCCTCACTAACGCAACCGCCATCACCCTCTCCAACTGCTGTATCGAGTGCACCTCCTCCCACCTCACCAATTCTCATCTCCCATTTCTTCATTTCACTATATCTCCTTCTTTTTTCCACATAAAACCAACTAACGCGCAGGCTGCCACTCTTCTTCCTCACTAACGCAACCGCCTTCACCCTCTCCAACTGCTGTATCGAGTGCACCTCCTCCCACCTCACCAATTCTCATCTCCCATTTCTTCATTTCACTATATCTCCTTCTTTTTTCCACATAAAACCAACTAACGCGCTGGCTGCCACTCTTCTTCCTCACTAACGCAACCACCATCACCCTCTCCAATTGCTGTATCGAGTGCACCTCCTCCCACCTCACCAATTCTCATCTCCCATTTCTTCATTTCACTATATATCCTTCTTTTTTCCACATAAAACCAACTAACGCGCAGGCTGCCACTCTTCTTCCTCACTAACGCAACCGCCATCACCCTCTCCAACTGCTGTATCGAGTGCACCTCCTCCCACCTCACCAATTCTCATCTCCCATTTCTTCATTCCACTATATCTCCTTCTTTTTTCCACATAAAACCAACTAACCCTCTGGCTGTCACTCTTCTTCCTCACTAACGCAACCGCCATCACCCTCTCCAACTGCTGTATCGAGTGCACCTCCTCCCACCTCACCAATTCTCATCTCCCATTTCTTCATTTCACTATATCTCCTTCTTTTTTCCACATAAAACCAACTAACGCGCTGGCTGCCACTCTTCTTCCTCACTAACGCAACCGCCATCACCCTCTCCAACTGCTGTATTGAGTGCACCTCCTCGCACCTCACCTCCTTTAGCTTTTTCTCATATACTAACATTTCCGGTTTACTCCAACCGAACTGCTGTTGCCTTTTCCTCTTCTAGATCTTCTTTCCGCTAATTACCGTTGTTACGGGCACATGGTCTGATCCCCCCTGGTTTTCTAGTCTGAAATGTACTAACTAGTCCCTTCCGATCGCTTTGACATATAAGTAGTCTTATCATCAAACTACCTTACTGGCCGCAGAATGTCTTCTATCCTTCTCTGTGTACCCATTCATCACATCCCACCCGGCCTTTCTCACCCTTCGCATCCACACTCTTCTTTCTTGATTGATCAACTTGTCCTGATAGTGTTTTGGTCTCGACTCTTCGCCCTTCTCCATCCAACTCTCCCACCCTCACATTTCAGTGCGCCCTCACGACCCATTTATATCCTTCCGTTTCAAACTCCTCCACCTGCCCTCATATCCTTCAGGTTTTTGTTGCAATAGGTTGTCCCCACCCAAATAATCCTTATATCCTTTATTACTTTCCTTACTTCCAACCTCGTAGTTTCCATCAACAACTCCCTCTTCTATCCATCCACTATCTTCCTCACTCCCAGCATAATTGTGGCCCTCCACATCCTCGCTTATTTCTTCGCCTCCTACATGACCTAGTCCCTAATCCTTTACTACTTTCCTTACTTCTAACCTCGTAGTTTCCATCAACAACTCCCTCTTCTATCCATATTCACTCCCAGCATAATTGTGGCCCTCCACATCCTCGCTTATTTCTTCGCCTCTTACATGACCTAGTCCCATCCTGCTGATATATTGCTTCTCACTTGCACCCAAGTCTCCTGCAAACTATGTCCTTTATCTCTTATGTTTTCTATTGTCACAATCTGTATTTCTAATATATGTTTTTGTGTGTGTGTGTGTTTGTAGTGTTTTCAATGCCACAACAGCACCAATTTGGGCTCAAATTGTTGAGAAAGTCAAGCCCAGACAGGATGTGGCGGCCATGCGAAAAAATATCCTTGTGCATCAACTATCAACAGATCCAGCACGTGAATTAAAGGTAACAAATGGCAAATGTAAGGAGGAAATGTACTTTGCTCAATTATATTAATTAAAAAATAATAAATCAGAAATATTGGATTCTCTTCTATTTCAACTATTTCACTCTACCTTTCCTATCCTTATTTCTAAACGTCATCCATTTGGTTTTTCGACACTACTAACCCCCTCTTATCATGGTACCGTTCCATTTTTTACATCTCTTCCATTTTTAGCCACAAGCACCTTTCTGAATTTCAAATGCCCCAGTTTTACTTCCAGTTCATACCAAAATATCTCCTCACGTCATATCTCTTCAGTTCCTATTCAGTCCCCGCCATCTCTTTGCAATTCCTCTTCCACGCTGTCAGACAAATCTTCATGTTACCCTTCGTTTCTATTCCTTTCAAACTCTCCCAACACACTCATGTAGCTTATTTTCCACCTTCTGAATCTCTCCAGTTTCTTTCTTTCTCACACACTCTTAAAATCCCATTTCAACTGGTGCAATCTATACAGCTGTAAGAGGGAGAGTGATGGTAGCTGCGCTGTTGCGAAGAAAAGTAGTAGCTATCCCGCTACTTTGATGAGTTTAGGAGGTAGAAAAGGATATGGCGTAATAGGAGACTAGGATTGGAGAGGCCTTGGTATTGAATCTTAGTTTGCAAGAATTGATGACCAAAATTTGTAGTTATAGCATGATTCGACTGTATAGAAGGAAGCAATCTAGTAGTTTAATCACTCCCAAATATATATTAAATATTCATATATCGAAAATTCAAGATAACCGGGACCTTTACATCCATAAGTATATTGATATGTGAAAAATTGCGGCGCAAATAAATATCTCCTTCATTTTGAATGCTGGAAACATTGGAATTTAATTAAATGTCGATAAGGGTCATATTCGCAAACGTCACATATACTTTTTCGTAGAATTCTTTACACCATATGGTTGTTTTAATCAGATTAAAAATTATTTTTACTTGGGTTAGTTTTCAATAGATGTCGCGCTAGCAATAAAGATGTGAAATTGCCAAAAACTAGTTCTCGACAAAGTAAATTGATATAAACATCTGATTCATTAGATACAACAACGTATTGTACAAACTTAGTTATAATAAGTAATGCGTTGATCACCGTTCTTAGATCGCAGTTCAATTTCAAGAAATCATATGAACTGCTCCCCGCATATAGATGCCGCCACTTTGCAGGCTATGTCGGCCATGATGCTCAATGTATGCGATCAAACCACCCTTAAGGTCGTTTTAGACAAGAAAATTTCTTAGCTCAAAAGTTGATCAAGGAATGAATTCATATATCCTCCTCCCATACAATTTGTTCTTGACAAATAGAAAGCGTTATATTTTTCCATTCGATCTACCATTCAATTCAATATTTCAAATAATTTGCTGTATGAGACAATTTTGATTGACTAACTTTTGAGTCTTGTCCAAAACGACCTTTATGCCTACTACTATTATTGATTGATAAATTAGTCCTGAATCATCTTCCGCTCTATGCCCTCTATGATTCGTCGTTCCAACTTCCAATCTTTAAGGTGATGAGTATCCAAAGTTTCTAAAGGTAGGGAGGAGGTTCTAGAATCGGCTTATACCCACTACTATTATTGATTGATAAACTAGTCCTGAGAGCATCTTCCGCTCTATGCCCTCTATGATTCGTCCTTTCAACTTCCAATCTTTAAGCTGGGTTTGCGCTGAAATAAAATAAGGAATAAAATATGAAATAAGTAATTAATTTTAAAGGGATATTCTCAATTATATTATTTGTTGTGTGTATTCTTATTTTGTGAGCTTGAATGGTCCAAAAGAATCTTTATTCATACAGATATCTCCTTTCTTATTTCTTATTTTAATACAGCATAATCCTTACATTCTCTTTTTTTTTCTTGAGTCTCTTAATTTACTTTTAATTCGTGTCTTAAAAATTAAATTAATTTTAAATTGAACTCAAGGGGGAGTACACTGTTTATAATATTATATATGTATATATATATATATATATATATATATATATATATATATATATATATTTATATATATATATATATATATATATATATATATATAATAACTTTTTTTGTAGTACTATGTAAGAGCTCCAATTAAAGAGCTGGATGTTTGGAAGAAGAAGCAGCAGTTACAGAAACGGCTGACTAGTTCGCAGGATGTACAAGCCAAGAAAGAGAACAAACTGGAGAAGCTCTCACATGAAAATAAAACAATAGGTACGTTTAATTATAACATACCACACTCTCATTTTTTATCTTTCTTTTAACTAACGATAAGTCATATCGTTAATGGACAATAATTTATGATACATGATTATAACATGTTTGGTTCGTATACCAATAATCAGGACTACTGTAGAGCCCAAGAAATAAATCGCATAATACGATTCAGCGTTCTCATACCAAAATTATTGAAAAATTGATTAAGGATAGTGTATTTATTTGAGTGTGTCCGTGGCCCAGTGGTAATTGGTTCATATACCAAGAATCAGGACTACTGTAGAGCCCAAGAAATAAATCGCATAATACGATTCAGCATACCAAAATTATTGAAATATTGATTAAGGATAGTGTATTTATTTGAGTGTGTCCATGGCCCAGTGGTATAAAGCGACGGCCTGAGGCCATTAGGTATGGAACGTCGATAGTTGGAATCCACCCCAAGTCGGGAAACTTTTCTACAAGGAGCTTAGGCTGTCCTTCACGAACCTATTATGTCTCATACGACATCCATGATATTCCAGCCGGTAGCTCCTTGTAGAAAAGTTACCCGACTTGCGGTGGATTCGAAATACCGACGTTCCATACCTAATGGCGTCAGGCCGTCTCTTTATACCACTGGGCCATGGACACACTCGAATAAATACTCAAATCCTTACTGAATATTTCAATAATTTTGGTATGCTGAATCGTATTATGCGATTTATTTCTTGGGCTCTACAGTAGTCCTGATTCTTGGTATATGAATCAATTACCACTGGACCACGGATACACTCAAATAAATACACTATCCTTAATCAATATTTTCAATAATTTTGGTATGAGAACGGTGAATCGTATTACGCGATTTATTTCTTGGGCTCTTCAGTAGTCCTGATTCTTCGTATATGAACCAAACATGTTAATATCATGTATCATAAATTATTATCCAAACATGTTATAATCATGTATCATAAATTATTGTCCATTAACGATATGACTTATCGTTAGTTAAAAGAAAGATAAAAAATGAGAGTGTGGTATGTTATAATTAAACGTACCTATTGTTTTATTTTCATGTGAGAGCTTCTCCAGTTTGTTCTCTTTCTTGGCTTGTACATCCTGCGAACTAGTCAGCCGTTTCTGTAACTGCTGCTTCTTCTTCCAAACATCCAGCTCTTTAATTGGAGCTCTTACATAGTACTACAAAAAAAGTTATTATATATATATATATATATATATATATATATATATATAAATATATATATATATATTTATATATATATATATATATATATATATATATATATATATATAATAACTTTTTTTGTAGTACTATGTAAGAGCTCCAATTAAAGAGCTGGATGTTTGGAAGAAGAAGCAGCAGTTACAGAAACGGCTGACTAGTTCGCAGGATGTACAAGCCAAGAAAGAGAACAAACTGGAGAAGCTCTCACATGAAAATAAAACAATAGGTACGTTTAATTATAACATACCACACTCTCATTTTTTATCTTTCTTTTAACTAACGATAAGTCATATCGTTAATGGACAATAATTTATGATACATGATTATAACATGTTTGGTTCGTATACCAATAATCAGGACTACTGTAGAGCCCAAGAAATAAATCGCATAATACGATTCAGCGTTCTCATACCAAAATTATTGAAAAATTGATTAAGGATAGTGTATTTATTTGAGTGTGTCCGTGGCCCAGTGGTAATTGGTTCATATACCAAGAATCAGGACTACTGTAGAGCCCAAGAAATAAATCGCATAATACGATTCAGCATACCAAAATTATTGAAATATTGATTAAGGATAGTGTATTTATTTGAGTGTGTCCATGGCCCAGTGGTATAAAGCGACGGCCTGAGGCCATTAGGTATGGAACGTCGATAGTTGGAATCCACCCCAAGTCGGGAAACTTTTCTACAAGGAGCTTAGGCTGTCCTTCACGAACCTATTATGTCTCATACGACATCCATGATATTCCAGCCGGTAGCTCCTTGTAGAAAAGTTACCCGACTTGCGGTGGATTCGAAATACCGACGTTCCATACCTAATGGCGTCAGGCCGTCTCTTTATACCACTGGGCCATGGACACACTCGAATAAATACTCAAATCCTTACTGAATATTTCAATAATTTTGGTATGCTGAATCGTATTATGCGATTTATTTCTTGGGCTCTACAGTAGTCCTGATTCTTGGTATATGAATCAATTACCACTGGACCACGGATACACTCAAATAAATACACTATCCTTAATCAATATTTTCAATAATTTTGGTATGAGAACGGTGAATCGTATTACGCGATTTATTTCTTGGGCTCTTCAGTAGTCCTGATTCTTCGTATATGAACCAAACATGTTAATATCATGTATCATAAATTATTATCCATTCATGATAAGACCTAGCTACTTTAACAGATGATACGCCTCTACCACATGCAATCCCTGTTTCACGTTTTGATCATTGCAGAAATTAGAATTGAAAATATTGATACTAAAATCAAAGAGAACGAAGGCAAAGCGTACCTTTATCAGAGAAAATCCGAGGAACTCAACGAAGAAATCAAAGAAGCAGAGGAAAAGCTGCAGCACTGTATTAACTTAACGCCGGTGGAGACCAAGGGAAACAGCAACAGAGATGTAAAGGTAATTTACCATAATTATAATCCATTGTTGAACTTGCACCGACAGCTTTCATACCTGTTGCGCCACCACCACTAAATGGCTAACATCTCGAGTGGTATCGAGATCTACCAATCGGCCTGATCCAAGCATCAGCCGGTTGGGTTTCTTTGTTGGTAGACGCCACGTTGTCTTAGGCCCATCTCGGAAAGCACGTTTAGTGCTTCAGAGGAGGCCTTCTCGTGTGATACCTCGATTGTTGAAGCATCCATATGACATACTTGAGGGGGGATTGTACTCTATGACACCAATGCAAGATACATCTCGCGATTAGCCTTCAGAAAGTTAGAGAACTGGAGCTGTAGTTCCATGATTTGTGCCAGATAAACAAGATGTTTGTTTTTATAGCGCACACTCTGCGGCGGTGGTTAATTGGCCGTTTTCGGTTGAACTACCTTTTTAGCATCAGCATCCCTGGTAATGGTAGGTAGTGGTTTAGTTTGAGTACTTTGGATACTTACTCGTCCTCGTCCTCGTCCTCGTCCTCGTCCTCGTCCTCGTCCTCGTCCTCGTCCTCGTGACTGAATTTTTGACTGATTTTTAAAAACGTGTATTTAATTTCAACAGTTGTACAACTTAAAGTATGATAACTCGAGATGTCCAACCTATATGTCTTTAAAATTGATACAGAATATGTAGAATATATCTAGAATACATTTCACAAAATTTAAGAAAAGTATGACACCAACTGAATTTTTGACAGATTTTTGAAAACCCACATGTATTTAGTTTCAACACTTAAAGTATGAAAACTTGAGTTGTATAAGCTGTAAGTCGTTAAAATTGATACAGAATGTGTAGAATATATCTAGAATATATTTCACAAAATTTAAGAAAAATATGACACCAACTGAATTTTTGACAGATTTTTAAAAACCCATGTGTATTTAATTTCAACAGTTGTACAACTTGTACAATATAAGTATGATAACTTGAGTTGTACAAGCTGTAAGTCGTTAAAATTGATACAGAATATGTAGAATATATCTAGAATACATTTCACAAAATTTAAGAAAAATGTGACACCAGCTGAATTTTTGAGAGATTTTTGAAAACCCACATGTATTTAATTTCAACAGTTGTACAACTTAAAGTATGATAACTCGAGTTGTACAAGCTGTATGCCGTTAAAATTGATACAGAATATGTAGAATATATCTAGAATACATTTCACAAAATGTAAGAAAAATATGACACCAACTGAATTTTTAACAGATTTTTGAAAACCCACATGTATTTAATTTCAACAGTTGTACAACTTAAAGTATGATAACTCGAGTTGTACAAGTTATATGTGGTTAAAATTGATACAGAATATGTAGAATATATCTAGAATACATTTCACAAAATTTAAGAAAAATGTGACACCAGCTGAATTTTTGACAGATTTTTAAAAACCTACGTATTTAATATCAACAGTTGTGCAACTTAAAGTATGATAACTCGAGTTGTACAAGCTGTATGCCGTTAAAATTGATACAGAATATGTAGAATATATCTAGAATACATTTCACAAAATTTAAGAAAAATATGACACCAACTGAATTTTTGTCAGATTTTTGAAAACCCACATGCATTTAATTTCAACAGTTGTACAACTTAAAGTATGATAACTTGAGTTGTACGAGCTGTAAGTCGTTAAAATTGATGGACAATATGTAGAATATATCTAGAATACATTTCATAAAATTTAAGAAAAATATGACACCAACTGAATTTTTGACAGATTTTTAAAAACCCACGTGTATTTAATTTCAACAGTTGTACGACTTAATGTATGATAACTTGAGTTGTACAAGCTGTAAGTCGTTAAAATTGATACAGAAAGTGTAGAATATATCTAGAATACATTTCACAAAATTTAATAAAAATATGACACCAACTGAATTTTTGACAGATTTTTGAAAACCTACATGTATTTAATTTCAACAGTTGTACGACTTAAAGTATGATAACTTGAGTTGTACAAGCTGTAAGTCGTTAAAATTGATACAGAATGTGTAGAATATATCTAGAATACATTTCACAAAATTGAATAAAAATGTGACACCAACTGAATTTTTAACAGATATTTGAAAACCCACGTGTATTTAATTTCAACAGTTGTACAACTTAAAGTATGATAACTCGAGTTGTACAAGCTGTAAGTCGTTAAAAATGATACACAATGTGTAGAATATATCTAGAATACATTTCACAAAATTTAAGAAAAATGTGACGCCAACTGAATTTTTGACAGATTTTTGAAAACCCACATGTATTTAATTTCAACGGTTGTACGACTTAAAGTATGATAACTTGAGTTGTACAATCTGTAAGTCGTTAAAATTGATACAGAATGTGTAGAATATATCTAGAATATATTTCACAAAATTTAAGAATTTTTGACAGATTTTTGAAAACCCACATGTATTTAATTTCAACAGTTGTACAACTTAAAGTATGATAACTCGAGCTGTACAAGCTGTAAGTCATTAAAATTGATACAGAATGTGTAGAATATATCTAGAATACATTTCACAAAATTTAAGAAAAATATGACACCAACTGAATTTTTGACAGATTTTTGAAAACCTACATGTATTTAATTTCAACAGTTGTACAACTTGAAGTATGATAACTCGAGTTGTACAAGCTGTAAGTCGTTAAAATTGATACAGAATATGTAGAATATATCTAGAATACATTTCACAAAATTTAAGAAAAATACGACACCAACTGAATTTTTGACAGATTTTTGAAAACCCACATGTATTTAATTTCAACGGTTGTACAACTTAAAGTATGATAACTCGAGTTGCACAAGCTGTAAGTCGTTAAAATTTATACAGAATATGTAGAATATATCTAGAATACAATTCAAAAAATGTAAGAAAAATGTAACACCAACTGAATTTTTGACAGATTTTTGAAAACCCACGTGTATTTAATTTCAACAGTTGTACAACTTAAAGTATGATAACTCGAGTTGTACAAGCTGTATGTCAGTAAAATTGATACAGAATATGTAGAATATATCTAGAATACATTTCACAAAATTTAATAAAAAAGTTACACTAACTGAATTTTTGACAGATTTTTGAAAACCCACATGTATTTAATTTCAACAGTTGTACAACTTAAAGTATGACAACTTGAGTTGTACAAGCTGTAAGTCGTTCAAATTGATACAGAATATGTAGAATATATCTAGAATACATTTCACAAAATTTAATAAAAATATGACACCAACTGAATTTTTGACAGATTTTTGAAAACCCACGTGTATTTAATTTCAACAGTTGTACAACTTAAAGTATGATAACTCGAGTTGTATAAGCTGTAAGTCGTTAAAATTGATACAGAATATGTAGAATATATCCAGAATACATTTCACAAAATTTAAGAAAAATACGACACCAACTGAATTTTTGACAGATTTTTGAAAACCCACATGTATTTAATTTCTACGGTTGTACAACTTAAAGTATGATAACTCGAGTTGCACAAGCTGTAAGTCGTTAAAATTTATACAGAATATGTAGAATATATCTAGAATACAATTCAAAAAATGTAAGAAAAATGTAACACCAACTGAATTTTTGACAGATTTTTGAAAACCCACGTGTATTTAATTTCAACAGTTGTACAACTTAAAGTATGATAACTCGAGTTGTACAAGCTGTATGTCAGTAAAATTGATACAGAATATGTAGAATATATCTAGAATACATTTCACAAAATTTAATAAAAAAGTTACACTAACTGAATTTTTGACAGATTTTTGAAAACCCACATGTATTTAATTTCAACAGTTGTACAACTTAAAGTATGACAACTTGAGTTGTACAAGCTGTAAGTCGTTCAAATTGATACAGAATATGTAGAATATATCTAGAATACATTTCACAAAATTTAATAAAAATATGACACCAACTGAATTTTTGACAGATTTTTGAAAACCCACGTGTATTTAATTTCAACAGTTGTACAACTTAAAGTATGATAACTCGAGTTGTATAAGCTGTAAGTCGTTAAAATTGATACAGAATATGTAGAATATATCCAGAATACATTTCACAAAATTTAAGAAAAATACGACACCAACTGAATTTTTGACAGATTTTTGAAAACCCACATGTATTTAATTTCTACGGTTGTACAACTTAAAGTATGATAACTCGAGTTGCACAAGCTGTAAGTCGTTAAAATTTATACAGAATATGTAGAATATATCTAGAATACAATTCAAAAAATGTAAGAAAAATGTAACACCAACTGAATTTTTGACAGATTTTTGAAAACCCACGTGTATTTAATTTCAACAGTTGTACAACTAAAAGTATGATAACTCGAGTTGTACAAGCTGTATGTCAGTAAAATTGATACAGAATATGTAGAATATATCTAGAATACATTTCACAAAATTTAATAAAAAAGTTACACTAACTGAATTTTTGACAGATTTTTGAAAACCCACATGTATTTAATTTCAACAGTTGTACAACTTAAAGTATGACAACTTGAGTTGTACAAGCTGTAAGTCGTTCAAATTGATACAGAATATGTAGAATATATCTAGAATACATTTCACAAAATTTAATGAAAACATGACACCAACTGAATTTTTGACAGATTTTTGAAAACCCACATGTATTTAATTTTAACAGTTGTACAACTTAAAGTATGATAACTTGAGTTGTACAAGCTGTAAGTCGTTAAAATTGATACAGAATATGTAGAATATATCTAGAATACATTTCACAAAATTTAATAAAAATATGACACCAACTGAATTTTTGACAGATTTTTGAAAACCCACGTGTATTTAATTTCAACAGTTGTACAACTTAAAGTATGATAACTCGAGTTGTATAAGCTGTAAGTCGTTAAAATTAATACAGAATATGTAGAATATATCTAGAATACATTTCACAAAATTTAATAAAAATATGACTCCAACTGAATTTTTGACAGATTTTTAAAAACTCACGTGCATTTAATTTCAACAGTTGTACAACTTAAAGTATGATAACTCGAGTTGTACAAGCTGTATGTCGTTAAAATTGATACAGAATATGTAGAATATATCTAGAATACATTTCACAAAATTTAAGAAAAATGTGACACCAGCTGAATTTTTGAGAGATTTTTGAAAACCCACATGTATTTAATTTCAACAGTTGTACAACTTAAAGTATGATAACTTGAGTTGTACAAGCTGTATGTCGTTAAAATTGATACAGAATATGTAGAATATATCTAGAATACATTTCACAAAATTTAAGAAAAATGTGACACCAACTGAATTTTTAACATATTTTTAAAAAACCCACTTGTATTTAATTTCAACAGTTGTACAACTTAAAGTATGAAAACTCGAGTTGTACAAGCTGTAAGTCGTTAAAATTGATACAGAATATGTAGAATATATCTAGAATACATTTCACAAAATTTAATAAAAATGTGACACTAACTGAATGTTTGACTTATTTTTGAAAACCCACATGTATTTAATTTCAACAGTTATACAACTTAAAGTATGATAACATGAGTTGTACAAACTGTAAGTCATTAAAATTGATACAGAATGTGTAGAATATATCTAGAATACTTTTCACAAAATTTAATAAAAAAGTGACACTAACTGAATTTTTTACAGGTTTTTGAAAACCCACATGTATTTAATTTCAACGGTTGTACAACTTAAAGTATGATAACTCGAGTTGCACAAGCTGTAAGTCGTTAAAATTTATACAGAATATGTAGAATATATCTAGAATACATTTCACAAAATTTAATAAAAATATGACACCAAATGAATTTTTGACAGATTTTTGAAAACCCACGTGTATTTAATTTCAACAGTTGTACAACTTAAAGTATGATAACTCGAGTTGTACAAGCTGTATGTCAGTAAAATTGATACAGAATATGTAGAATATATCTAGAATACATTTCACAAAATTTAATAAAAAAAGTTACACTAACTGAATTTTTGACAGATTTTTGAAAACCCACATGTATTTAATTTCAACAGTTGTACAACTTAAAGTATGACAACTTGAGTTGTACAAGCTGTAAGTCGTTCAAATTGATACAGAATATGTAGAATATATCTAGAATACATTTCACAAAATTTAATGAAAACATGACACCAACTGAATTTTTGACAGATTTTTGAAAACCCACATGTATTTAATTTTAACAGTTGTACAACTTAAAGTATGATAACTTGAGTTGTACAAGCTGTAAGTCGTTAAAATTGATACAGAATATGTAGAATATATCTAGAATACATTTCACAAAATTTAATAAAAATATGACACCAAATGAATTTTTGACAGATTTTTGAAAACCCACGTGTATTTAATTTCAACAGTTGTACAACTTAAAGTATGATAACTCGAGTTGTATAAGCTGTAAGTCGTTAAAATTGATACAGAATATGTAGAATATATCTAGAATACATTTCACAAAATTTAATAAAAATATGACTCCAACTGAATTTTTGACAGATTTTTAAAAACTCACGTGCATTTAATTTCAACAGTTGTACAACTTAAAGTATGATAATTCGAGTTGTACAAGCTGTATGTCGTTAAAATTGATACAGAATATGTAGAATATATCTAGAATACATTTCACAAAATTTAAGAAAAATGTGACACCAGCTGAATTTTTGAGAGATTTTTGAAAACCCACATGTATTTAATTTCAACAGTTGTACAACTTAAAGTATGATAACTTGAGTTGTACAAGCTGTATGTCGTTAAAATTGATACAGAATATGTAGAATATATCTAGAATACATTTCACAAAATTTAAGAAAAATGTGACACCAACTGAATTTTTAACATATTTTTAAAAAACCCACTTGTATTTAATTTCAACAGTTGTACAACTTAAAGTATGAAAACTCGAGTTGTACAAGCTGTAAGTCGTTAAAATTGATACAGAATATGTAGAATATATCTAGAATACATTTCACAAAATTTAATAAAAAAGTGACACTAACTGAATTTTTTACAGGTTTTGAAAACCCACATGTATTTAATTTCAACAGTTGTACAACTTAAAGTATGATAACTCGAGTTGTACAAGCTGTAAGTCGTTAAAATTGATACAGAATATGTAGAATATATCTAGAATACATTTCACAAAATTTAAGAAAAATGTGACACCAACTGAATTTTTAACAGATTCTCCCTGCTCACTTTATTATTTCTGGCGTAATATCATCGGGCTCGGTGCCTTGCTTACTGCTAGTCCGCCTGGAGTTTTGCAATGGTAAATGTGGTTCCGTCGTCCAGCCCTTCCCTCCAGTCTGTTACTCTCCTCCTCCAGCTCTTTTATCCAGTCTGCATCCCCATTTTCTTATCCGTTCTAATTTTCCGGTAGCTTCGTCTGTTCCGCCGCGCTAGGGATGAGGTGCTCTACTACAGCCCTCTTCTCGTTTATATCGCCAGGAAAGCTTCCGGGTATGTCCCAACCATCCGCTTGATTATTTCTGGTGGGATACCATCGGGTGTCGGTGCCTTTTCTACTGCTATTCAGGCTGCGGTCTCCTCGAGTATTGCAAAGTAGTTCCCTCTACCAGCTATTCCCTCCAGTGTGCTCGTTTCGCCTCTTTTTCGTTCTCAACCGCCGGTGGCTCCCTTAGTTCCTCCACTTCGGTGAAGAGGTGGTCTACTACATCCCTCTTCTCGTTCATATCCCCAGGAAGGCTTCCGGGTATTTCTTGAGTTCTGCTATGGCAAAGAGGGTTCCTTCTTTCAGCTCTTATATCCAGTATGCTCCGCTCTCCACTGTACCGTTCTTATACGGATGCCTCTCCGGGGAAGAGGTGCTCTACCACATTCCTCTTCTCGTTCATATCTTCAGAAAAGCTTCTGGGTATGTCCCCACCACCCGTTTGATTATTTATAGCGGAATACCATTGGGTGTCGGTGCATTGCCTACTGCTAATCTGGCTGCGGCCGCCTCTTCTTCTGCTACAGTTAAGGGTGTTTCATCTTCTAGCTCTTCCATCCAGTCTCCGTTCTTATCCACTCTACAACAGCTCTCTTCTCATCTCTATTAATTAGAGGCAAGAGGGCCTTGCCCTCAGTTGCTTGAGCGCAATCCTGTACCCCTGTTGTCAGACATCATCGGCCAGTATCTCTAAGACTCTCCCATTTTCGCTGTTTGGCGCCACTTTAACTATAGGTAATCGGAGACCGGTGTGAAGATAGCCTCTAAGATCCCAGCCTCTATACCACCCGGCGCCGCGGAACCGCGCGCACGGCGTATTGTTTGCGGGTCTGTAGTGACCAATTGGGGTTACCAATAAAATCCAAATTTTGAGGAATCTTTTATATATGTCTTGCCGACCATAATATATAGTTATATATTTTTATTAATAATTTTTATAGGTGTTGTTGTATAATATAAGTTGTTACGTAAATTATTATTTTTACCAGCCCAATGTCATACAATTGAGCTGAAAAAATTACACAAAGTTTATAACGAAATGACCATGGAAAATGGAAAGTCTCAACCTGAGCACCTTGTTCCTTCTATTTATTTTTAACTTTTCCGCTCCAATCTATAATCTAATATTTATTTTTCACTACATATATTTTCAATAGTCGTATGTCGACTTGCATCGACACCGAATCTTAGGAATTATCTTTCTTTCCTTATGAGTAAAAGCTATTATTACAAGCCTGTAGGTTTTTTGTAAATCGAATCTGGGTTGACAACATTGTTGATTTCATTAATGTTTTTAGTATAGAAAATATATCTTTTAGGATGACCTCACTAAATGTGCAGCTAAACTAGAAAACCTAATCTGCGCACAAAAACATGTACACGATTCGGTGGACGACACGCGTCTTAACATCAAATCCCACACTATTTCCATTGGTGCAACGAGTAGAAAATGTGTCTTGCAGTCGGCAACTAAAAGAAACCAGAATCTGCATATGGATGACTCTCTAGGTTTAATAAGTCTGTGCGAGATTGAGTCGAACGAGGAGCAAATCGGCGAGTGGCAGATGCAGAGCGAGTTGAACCGATTGAAGGGCGATGGTGTTTCTGAGTGCGTTGGGGACTTGTTGAGGAAGTACCATCGTGGAAATATTTGGGAAACCATTCGAAGTATTGAGGATGAGTTGAAGGGTGATTTAATACAGTTAGACACTGATATGCCGTTTGAAAAGAGGTAAGTAGCTCATTTTCTCTATCAACCTTCCATAATCCAGTTCTGGACATAGGTGTTTCCATATTTCTTTCACAAATGACGGTCTTGTGCGTTTTGGAACCAGTGTCTAGCTAGTACTGTCTACTAGTATTTTTTATGTCGTCCAGCCACCTATGTAGCTCATTACAATGCGCTAAATAAATAACTGGTGTGGGTACCATACGACTCTCTTAATTAATATTTAATCACTAGAAATATCAAATAATCAATAATCACTAGAAATCAATAATCACCAGAAATATCAAATAATCAATAATGACTAGAAATATCAAATAATCAATAATCACCAGAAATATCAAATAATCAATAATCACTAGAAATATCAAATAATCAATAATCACTGGAAATATCAAATAATCAATAATCACTAGAAATATCAAATAATCAATAATCACCAGACATATCAAATAATCAATAATCACTAGAAATATCAAATAATCAATAATCACTAGAAATATCAAATAATCAATAATCACCAGAAATATCAAATAATCAATAATCACTAGAAATATCAAATAATCAATAATCACCAGAAATATCAAATAATCAATAATCACTAGAAATATCAAATAATCAATAATCACTGGAAATATCAAATAATCAATAATCACTAGAAATATCAAATAATCAATAATCACCAGACATATCAAATAATCAATAATCACCAGAAATATCAAATAATCAATAATCACTAGAAATATCAAATAATCAATAATCACCAGAAATATCAAATAATCAATAATCACTAGAAATATCAAATAATCAATAATCACCAGAAATATCAAATAATCAATAATCACTAGAAATATCAAATAATCAATAATCACCAGAAATATCAAATAATCAATAATCACTAGAAATATCAAATAATCAATAATCACCAGAAATATCAAATAATCAATAATCACTAGAAATATCAAATAATCAATAATCACCAGAAATATCAAATAATCAATAATCACTAGAAATATCAAATAATCAATAATCACCAGAAATATCAAATAATCAATAATCACTAGAAATATCAAATAATCAATAATCACCAGAAATATCAAATAATCAATAATCACTAGAAATATCAAATAATCAATAATCACTAGAAATATCAAATAATCAATAATCACTAGAAATATCAAATAATCAATAATCACCAGAAATATTAAATAATCAATAATCACTAGAAATATCAAATAATCAATAATCACTAGAAATCAATAATCACCAGAAATATCAAATAATCAATAATCACTAGAAATGAAACCATGGATGACAAGCTCAAGTTCGCAAAACTCTACTCAATCCACATACAGAACCAGTTAATGTCGCTGCAGGCTCAAAATAACGTAAAGTTGCTGGAGAAACAAATAAAGCAACAGGAGGAAAAAATACAGGTATGTACTATGTTTATATCAGCGTTATATATATATATATATATATATATATATATATATATATATATATATATATAAACTTTACAGCTAATGATGGTTGAAGCAAATTTCAACAGTTCAAAAATTGAGGAAATCACTATGTCCATTTCACTTAAGAAGGAGGATGCTGCTTTGTCTGCAGCCATTGCTTGCCAAAAGGATGGTTTGGTCAAGATGCGTGCTGCGAATAACGGCGAAGACGATCTTAAAGCGGCGCAGAATGATTTATTGGAATTGCAGAAAAATTTGGTAGGATACATTAGTATATAAAGAGTGTACAAACTGAAAAATATTATGCTCATGCATTAATCCACTTTTGAAAAAGCTATCAACTGTTTTTCTTACTAGGATACCTTAAGTAATCTTTTTAAGATTTAATCTTAGTTAGTGGTGGTAGTTACTTTTAGTTTTTATTTGTTACAATTTATAAATATAAAAAAGACCTTTATTGGCATTTCCCTCACTGCCCTTCCACATCACGAACCACAACAAAAATATTTATAAATATAAGTGTTACAACTAAATTTAAACACTCGGCAGATGGTCCCGAAGGTCAATAGCCAATTTTATCGATCTTCGGGTCCATCTGCCGAGTGTTTAAATTTAGTTTGTAACACTTGTTTTACAAACAAAAAAAAACACGCCTACAAAATTAAAATATAAATGACATTACAACTAATTTATTGAATTTGTAGGTATCTAATATAAAAAGTCTCAACTACAAATTGAACTTCTTCTCATGGGCAGAAAGGTGTATTGAGTTATCGCGTAACGAGACTAGTAGTAATATCCGGAAATTAAGTCAGTTCACTGAGGACTTTTCGTGGGCGGCGCCCCTAACAAAAAATCTGGTTAGTAGAGAGACCTGTATGTTGGAGGATTTCTGTTTGGACTTTAACCGGAGGCTTCATCATACGGCGAAGTAAGAAAACCTTTTATGAAATATTGCGCAATACAATAAATAGTTGGGATACGACGAGGACTGTTTACTAGAGGACGTAGCATTTTCCGTCGACCAATCCGGTGATGGCAAAAATGTTACGTCATCGAACTGTGATCTGGAAGGGATGTTTGGCGGTAAATTTAAATATTGCAATCACGCTTGTATTTTGGGCAGCACATTTAAGTTACGACACGATCTATCTATTTATTTTTTATTTTTAACTTTTACGCTCCTATCTCGATATGCCGATTTTAGAGATAGGTCGATAAAAAAAATTATGCAAATTATTTTGTTTAATTTTTTTTACTGATCTTAGTGCAAAACATATCATTGCACAAGATGCCCGAAGGAAATTGGAAAATATTGATTATAAGTTTTTTTTTTTCGGCGACCAAGTCGAACAAATTTCATTATTATTTTTGACCATGAATCCGTCATACAATTGATTTGCAAAAATTACACAATGTTTATAACAAAATGACAATGGAAAATGAAAAGTCTCTATCTAGACATATTTTTCCTTCTATTTATTTTTTATTTTTAACTTTTACACTCCTATCTCGATATGCCGATTTTAGAAATAGGTCGATAAAAAAAATTATGCAAATTATTTTGTTTAATTTTTTTACTGATCTTAGTGCAAAACATATCAGTGCACAAGATGCCCAAAGGAAATTGGAAAATTTTGATTATAAGTATTTTTTTTCGACGACCAATTCGAACAAATTTCATTATTATTTTTGACCATGACTCCGTCATACAATTGATTTGAAAAAATTACACAATGTTTATAACAAAATGACAAATGAAAATTGAAAGTCTCTATCTTGACATATTTTTCCTTCTATTTATTTTTTATTTTTAACTTTTACGCTCCAAACTCGATATGCTGATTTTAGAGACTGGGTGGATAAAAAATTATGCAAACTAGTTTGTTTAATTTTTTTTTACTGATCTTAGTGCAAAACATATCAGTGCACCAAATGCCCAAAGGAAATTGGAAAATTTTGATTATAAGTATTTTTTTTCGGCGACCAAGTCGGAACAAATTTTATTATTATTTTTGACCATGACTTCGTCATACAATTGATTTGAAAAAATTACACAATGTTTATAACAAAATGACAAATGAAAATGGAAAATCTCTATCTTGACATATTTTTCCTTCTATTTATTTTTTATTTTTAACTTTTACGCTCCTATCTCGATATGCCGATTTTAGAGACTGGGTCGTTAAAAAAATTATGCAAACTATTTTTTTTTTACTGATTTTAGTGCAAAACATATCAATGCACAAGATGCCCGAAGGAAATTGGAAAATTTTGATTATAAGTATTTTTTTTTCAGCGACCAATTCGAACAAATTTCATTATTATTTTTGACCATGACTCCGTCATACAATTGATTTGAAAAAATTACACAATGTTTATAACAAAATGACAAATTAAAATGGAAAATCTCTATCTTGACATATTTTTCCTTCTATTTATTTTTTATTTTTAACTTTTACGCTCCTAACTCGATTTGCTGATTTTAGAGGCTGGGCTGATAAAAAAATATGCATCATATTTTGTTTAATTTTTTTACTGATCTTAGTGCAAAACATATCAATGCACAAGATTGCCGAAGGAAATTGGAAAATTTTGATTATAAGTATTTTTTTTTCGGCGACCAATTCGAACAAATTTCATTATTATTTTTGACGATGACTCCGTCATACAATTGATTTGAAAAAATTAAACAATGTTTATAACAAAATGACAAATGAAAATGGAAAATCTCTGCCTTGGCATATTTTTCCTTCTATTTATTTTTTATTTTTAACTTTTGCGCTCCTATCTCGATATGCCGATTTTAGAGACTGGGTCGTTAAAAAAATTATGCAAACTATTTTTTTTTTTACTGATTTTAGTGCAAAACATATCAATGCACAAGATGCCCGAAGGAAATTGGAAAATTTTGATTATAAGTATTTTTTTTCGGCGACCAAGTCGAACAAATTTCATTATTATTTTTGACCATGACTCTGTCATACAATTGATTTGAAAAAATTACACAATGTTTATAACAAAATGACAAATTAAAATGGAAAATCTCTATCTTGACATATTTTTCCTTCTATTTATTTTTTATTTTTAACTTTTACGCTCCTAACTCGATTTGCTGATTTTAGAGGCTGGGCTGATAAAAAAATATGCATCATATTTTGTTTAATTTTTTTACTGATCTTAGTGCAAAACATATCAATGCACAAGATTGCCGAAGGAAATTGGAAAATTTTGATTATAAGTATTTTTTTTTCGGCGACCAATTCGAACAAATTTCATTATTATTTTTGACCATGACTCCGTCATGCAATTGATTTGAAAAAATTACACAATGTTTATAACAAAATGACAAATGAAAATGGAAAGTCTCTATCTTGACATATTTTTCCTTCTATTTATTTTTTATTTTTAACTTTTACACTCCTATCTCGATATGCCGATTTTACCGGCTGGGCTGATAAAAAAATTATGCATCATATTTTGTTTAATTTTTTTACTGATATTAGTGCAAAATATATCAGTGCACAAGATGCCCAAAAGGAAATTGGAAAATTTTGATTATAAGTATTTTTTCTCGGCGACCAATTCGAACAAATTTCATTATTATTTTTGATCATGACTCCGTCATACAATTGATTTGAAAAAATTACACAATGTTTATAACAAAATGACAATGGAAAATGGAAAATCTCTATCTTGACATATTTTTGCTTCTATTTATTTTTTATTTTTAACTTTTACGCTCCTAACTCGATTTGCTGATTTTAGAGGCTGGGCTGATAAAAAAATATGCATCATATTTTGTTTAATTTTTTTACTGATCTTAGTGCAAAACATATCAATGCACAAGATTCCCGAAGGAAATTGGAAAATTTTGATTATAAGTATTTTTTTTTCGGCGACCAATTCGAACAAATTTCATTATTATTTTTGACGATGACTCCGTCATACAATTGATTTGAAAAAATTAAACAATGTTTATAACAAAATGACAAATGAAAATGGAAAATCTCTGTCTTGGCATATTTTTCCTTCTATTTATTTTTTATTTTTAACTTTTACGCTCCAATCTCGATATGCCGATTTTAGAGACTGGGCTGATAAAAAAATTATGCATCATATTTTGTTTAATTTTTTTACTGATCTTAGTGCAAAACATATCAGTGCACAAGATGCCCGAAGGAAATTGGAAAATTTTGATTATAAGTATTTTTTTTTCGGCGACCAAGTCGAACAAATTTCATTATTATTTTTGACCATGACTCCGTCATACAATTGATTTGAAAAAATTACACAATGTTTATAACAAAATGACAAATGAAAATGGAAAATCTCTATCTTGACATATTTTTCCTTCTATTTATTTTTTATTCTTAACTTTTACGCTCCTATCTCGATATGCCGATTTAAGGGCTGGGCTGATACAAAAATTATGCATCATATTTTCTTTAATTTTTTTGCTGATTAAAAATTATGCATCATATTTTGTTTAATTTTTTTACTGATCTTAGTGCAAAACATATCAATGTACAAGATGCCCGAAGGAAATTGGAAAATTTTGATTATAAGTATTTTTTTTTCGGCGACCAATTCGAACAAATTTCATTATTATTTTTGACCATGACTCCGTCATACAATTGATTTGGAAAAATTGCACAATGTTTATAACAAAATGACAATGGAAAATGGAAAGTCTCTATATTGACATATTTTTCCTTCTATTTATTTTTTATTTTTAACTTTTACGCTCCAATCTCGATATGCCGATTTTAGAAACTGGGCCAATAAAAAAATTATGCAAACTATTTTGTTTGATTTTTTTATTGATCTTAGTGCAAAACATATCAGTGCACAAGATGCCCAAAGGAAATTGGAAAATTTTGATTGAAAGTATTTTTTTTCGGCGACCAATTCGAACAAATTTCATTATTATTTTTGACCATGAATTCGTCATGCAATTGATTTGAAAAAATTGCACAATGTTTATAACAAAATGACAAATGAAAATGGAACGTCTCTATCTTGACTTATTTTTCCTTCTATTTATTTTTTATTTTTAACTTTTACGCTCCTATCTCGATATGCTGATTTTAGAGACTGGGCTGATAAAAAAATTATGCAAACTATTTTGTTTAATTTTTTTACTGATCTTAGTGCAAAACATATCAGTGCACCAGATGCCCGAAGGAAATTGGAAAATTTTGATTATAAGTATTTTGTTTCGACGACCAATTCGAACAAATTTCATTATTATTTTTGACCATGACTACGTCATACAATTGATTTGAAAAAATTACACATTGTTTATAACAAAATGACAAATGAAAATTGAAAGTCTCTATCTTGTCATATTTTTCCTTCTATTTATTTTTTATTTTTAACTTTTACACTCCTATCTCGATATGCTGATTTTAGAGGCTGGGCTGATAAAAAAATTATGCATCGTGTTTTGTTTAATTTTTTTACTGATCTTAGTGCAAAACATATCAGTGCACAAGATGCCCAAAGGAAATTGGAAAATTTTGATTATAAGTATTTTTTTTCGGCGACCAATTCGAACAAATTTCATTATTATTTTTGACCATGACTCCGTCATAAAATTGATTTGAAAAAATTACACAATGTTTGTAACAAAATGACAAATGAAAATGGAAAATCTCTATCATGACATATTTTTCCTTCTATTTATTTTTTATTTTTAACTTTTACGCTCCTAACTCGATTTGCTGATTTTAGAGGCTGGGCTGATAAAAAAATTATGCATCTTTTTTTTTAATTTTTTTTTACTGATCTTAGTGCAAAACATATCAGTGCACAAGATGCTCAAAGGAAATTCGAAAATTTTGATTTTAAGTATTTTTTTTCGGCGACCAATTCGTACAAATTTCATTATTATTTTTGACCATGACTCCGTCATACAATTGATTTGAAAAAATTACACAATGTTTATACCAAAATGACAAATGAAAATGGAAAATCTCTATCTTGACATATTTTTCCTTCTATTTATTTTTTATTTTTAACTTTTACGCTCCTATCTCGATATGCCGATTTAAGGGCTGGTCTGATACAAAAATTATGCATCATATTTTCTTTAATTTTTTTGCTGATCTTAGTGCAAAACATATCAATGTACAAGATGCCCGAAGGAAATTGGAAAATTTTGATTATAAGTATTTTTTTTTCGGCGACCAAATCTAACAAATTTCATTATTATTTTTGACCATGACTTCGTCATACAATTGATTTGAAAAAATTACACAATGTTTATAACAAAATGACAATGGAAAATGGAAAATCTCTATCTTGACATATTTTTCCTTCTATTTATTTTATATTTTTAACTTTTACGCTCCTATCTCGATATGCCGATTTTAGAGACTAGGTCGAAAAAAAAAATTATGCAAATTATTTTGTTTATTTTTTTCTACTGATCTTAGTGCAAAACATATCAGTGCACCAAATGTTCGAAGGAAATTGGAAAATTTTGATTATAAGTATTTTTTTTTTCAGCGACCAATTCGAACAAATTTCATTATTATTTTTGACCATGACTCTGTCATACAATTGATTTGAAAAAATTACACAATGTTTATAACAAAATGACAATGGTAAATAGAAAGACTCTATCATGCCATATTTTTCCTTCTATTTATTTTTTATTTTTAACTTTTACGCTCCAAACTCGATATGCTGATTTTAGAGACTGTTTAGAGACTGGGTCGATAAAATAATTATGCAAACTATTTTGTTTAATTTTTGTTACTGATCTTAGTGCAAAACATATCAGTGCACAAGATGCTCAAAGGAAATTGGAAAATTTTGATTATAAGTATTTTTTTTCGGCGACCAATTCGAACAAATTTCATTATTATTTTTCACCATGACTCCGTCATACAATTGATTTGAAAAAATTACACAATGTTTATAACAAAATGACAAATGAAAATGGAAAATCTCTATCTTGACATATTTTTCCTTCCATTTATTTTTTATTTTTAACTTTTACGCTCCTATCTCGATATGCCGATTTTAGAGGCTGGGCGGATAAAAAAATTATGCGTCATATTTTGTTTAATTTTTTTACTCATCTTAGTGCAAAATATATCAGTGCACAAGATGCCCAAAAAGAAATTGAAAATTTTGATTATAAGTATTTTTTTTCGGCAACCAATTCGAACAAATTTCATTATTATTTTTGACCATGATTTCGTCATACAATTGATTTGAAAAAATTACACAATGATTATAACAAAATGACAATGGAAAATGGAAAGTCTCTATCTTGACATATTTTTCCTTCTATTTATTTTTTATTTTTAACTTTTACGCTGCAATCTCGATATGCCGATTTTAGAGGCTGGGCTGATAAAAAAATTATGCATCATATTTTGTTTAATTTTTTTATCTTGACATATTTTTCTATCTATTTATTTTTTATTCCAGTATCTATGTTATTCACGCTTAAGGTACCTTTAAAGTTTTTATTTGAAATATACTACTTATAATAACTCAATTTATTTGATAGTACTACTAAAATTAAATTAATCTATATTTTGATATTCATGTTTCTTGTTTATTGTAGTGATGAAAACAAATCCATTTTTCTCCGAGACTACACATTCCGAAATATGCCGTACACGGAAGACTTAACCACCGACATTATCGACAACCTAGCGGTGATTATCTATGCTCCATGTAGCACACCGGAGTCGATTTTCACTAACATAGTTGAGGACAAGAAAAGACTGGATGTTTGGAAGAGTCTAACGATGGAGCTGCGGAACAAATGTAAGGTTACAGAAGTATTGTATGTTGGCGCTTTCTGGTCTTCGGTTATGTTATTTTACCTTCCACTTACCGTGCTTGCATTTACCCTAAGGACTATTGGCGCTTTCGTTTTGTATGGTTTATCATTGCTAGTCGCCCCCGTGGCGTTCAGTATCGCTCAGGTCTCAGGCGCATCGGAAGCGGCAAATAGAACAAGAAACGTAAGCCCGTACCAGTCCAGAGTGATAAACGAAAGGCACTTATATAGCAGTACGTCTATTTTCCGTCGGATTGGTCGACGGAAAATGAGACGGCAAAAATATTTCAATGATCTGGCTGCGATATTGCAGTGAGATCATGATTCTGGATAGTTGTATCTGGAGGGTAGCATAGCTTCAGACACTTAGGCCTCAAAATTGTGAAACCTCCCTCACTCGCCCCACCCGTCAATTCTGCGTGCGAGCTGCAAAACTCTGGTGGGCGAGGAGTTGCCAATGCGATATTCATATTGGTATAAAATAAGTTTACCTATTCAATAATTTATGTGACCGAAACATTTTATTATGATTTCTATTTCTGCAGGTGAAACGAAGCTGGTGGAGTTGAAAGAGTCGTATGTCAGTGAAGTTGTTGATAGGATGATGGAAACGATCAAGTCGTCGGATGATTATAGTAAACTGATGCGTGCCAAGGTGCGTGAATGTGTGCGCATTTGGCTGGAGATGCCTGTAAAAAAGTTTGTATCGCCTGATAGGCTTTTCGAACGGCAAAACTACCAGTATTTCGAAAATCTGTACGAGTCCCATTATAGCCAGCTTAGTGATATGAAGTAATTTTTGCTATTACAATATGTATATTTTTTTATATTCATATATTTCTATGTTGGTCTTTTTTTTACACATCATTATTTCCCTCATTGTAAATTCCCTTCTACTTTCCATATAGTAATATATAAGTAAATGCAGCAAGTTTTTATGGAATCATCCAATGCAGATCTTTCAATAAAAATAACTTCTATCTTTATAGGGCTATCAACTGTAAGGTTTCTCCGACAGTAAAGGGTGAAGCTCAGAGAAATTTAATCATCTGGTATTTACCTTAACTTCACAGAAAACCTGCGAAAGGTGATTCGCGAAAATTCGTCCGAAGGGGTTTGAACCTTCCCAATGCTCAGTGCGAGATGGACGATGCCTCTAACCACTAATGTTAGTGCTAGTTGCCTGGAGGCCATGATGTCTAGGATCTCGCGCCCTCTCCAGCCGGGGAATGTGGAGCCCCACTCGATAGCCTTGGCGTTAACGTCTCCGCCCAGAATGACGGACCTGGGTAGATAACTGATGCATCATCCAGCGGCGCTAGCCAGTCGGTGAAGGTGTCCCTGTCCAGGTTCGGGGAGATAAAGACGTCAATGAGGAATACCTCTGCCAGCCGAAACCCAAAGATCCCTCGCGACAGGTTACCCTGCTCTCGGATAACTGTATAACCGTTTGGGCCCAGCACTATGATGGCCGCGTCGATTGTCACGTCGGTGTACCAGTGCCCGCACTTAGCTGCTATGGATTTGTTCGGCTCTGACACTTCTTGCGAGTCGTTCTCCCAAGGAGATCATGGGCCGCACGACACCTATTCTTCTTCTTCTTCTTCTTCTTCTTCTTCTTCTTCTTCTTCTTCTTCTTCTTCTTCTTCTTCTTCTTCTTCTTCTTCTTCTTCTTCTTCTTCTTCTTCTTCTTCTTCTTCTTCTTTTTCTTCTTCTTCTTTTTCTTCTTCTTCTTTTTCTTCTTCTTTTTCTTTTTATTCTTCTTCTTTTTCTTCTTCTTCTTCTTCTTATTCTTCATCTTCTTTTTCTTCATCTTCTTTTTCTTCATCTTCTTTTTCTTTTTCTTCTTTTTCTTCATCTTCTTTTTCTTCTTCTTCTTTTCCGTAGCGTTACAACCCGGGGTGGGGTTTGGCTGCGTTCACCACTTGTCTCCATCTAGGGCGGTCTTCTGTGGTTTCCTGCCTTGTGGTTAGGTCCACTCCTATTGTTGTTGTTGCACGACACCTATTGAGGTTAATTTGGAGGATTATTTTACGGTTCATTTGTCGAGGGAGCTAACCAGCCTCCGTCGGTAGCAGTACTTAGTTCCCTCGTGTTGATGAAGGCGCACCTCTCGTCACACAATATACAAGGAGCATCCGCTTTACAGTCTCTGTTGACGTGTCCTTCTTCGCCGCAGAGTTGGCAAAGCTTGGACCTGTTGTGCCTTTGCAGCTAGCTGCTCCATGACTTGGTTTCCAGCACCTTCGGCACCTTGGCGCGTTCTCGGCTCTTGGGACAGCCAATTTTGACCCGTCTCTCATTTACTATCTTTTTTTGCAAGCTCGGCTGACGTAATGATTGTAGCCGCCTGAGTATGACCCTATGCAGGCCTTAGTGAGCCAAGTGTGGCCTGTATGGTAGTTACCAGGGCCGTGAGTATTTCTTCCTTGGAGGTGGCCTCGTCTAGATCCTTGATATAGACTATCCCCTTCGGTCTCTTGATTTTGGTGGTAGATCCGGCTACCTTCTTGGAGATTTCCTGCCTGAACCGTCCCACTTGGTTTTCCGATTTCTCTACTGTATGCCTCATATCGCTAGACTTTGTCTTGGATACTTGAGCACCCTAGCCCTCGGTACCTAATATCTTCGGGTTTGAACACTAGGATGACCCTTTACCTTGATGTTGTCCATGTCCACCTGCCTAACCTTTTTTAAAAGGTCCGCGAAAGTAGTCCCCCTTGTCCTGAAGATTACCGTCTTGGTCTTAAGAGCTGGTTTCCTGTAGATCGCACCGCTTTCGGCGCTCGACTTATTTAGGTTATCGATGGGACCTGTTTTTCTATGTAGCTTAATGTCGGCCTCGGTGTGGTGAAAGATATACTCCAACATTTTCCTTGTCATGTCTGTTTTGATAACTAGTGTTTCGATTGCCAGACGAAGAGTGTTTCGTGGGTTCTCTCCTCGATTCGACGAGAAGTTGCACATGAGGAAGTAAAAGTGACGCTCTGTTCTCCTCTCGCGTCCGTTGGGGCAGGGTATTTCTGTAATGCTCACCGTGTAGCTTGTCCTTCCAGATGTGAGATCCTGGCCTTCCAGTTCGTCCATGACTTTTCTCGTGCAGTCTTTCTTCGTAGGCGGTATTATCTTGTAGTCCTCTCTAATGGCTGTGTCGTGACCTCTGGGCCCTTGTAACTTCCCCGCGCACAATCCGCGTTCGGAAAAGATCTGTCCCCCGACAGAAGTGCAAAGTTTCCGTACGTCCCCTCCTGCTCGAAGAGGCTTGTGGTCGCCGCAGCCTTCATTTCTTCTGTCGCTTCCCAGGACTCTCCCTCCGGATCGGTTTCCCCGGTTATCCCTGGCCTTGTCGCACGACTAGTCTCTAATTTGCTTTCGCGGGTTGGATGTACTCGTTATGCAACTCAGCGTTGGCTTCGCTGGTGACTGCATGCCAATGTATCCAATTCCGCGGCCATATTTTATTGTGTTATACTTAAGCGACGCCCTAATGTCTGCGCAAAAGTCAATCGGTCGTTAAGTCACAACGAACCTCTAATGACCCACCAACCCTTTTACAATTACAAAGCGTGATTAGGACGACACAGAAGAGGACAAACAGTAGCGGACCGTCAGACAGTCGCGCGGAGCCACACACATCATATTTTTCACCCAAACAAGATTCACAACTTTCAACAACACAGCTATAGTTTTAGTCCTCAGTCATTGAGTTGGTGGCAGCGACGCTTCCAATTCTTTCCGACGACGTTCCAAGAGTTAAACAGTTAACAGGTATCCAGCGGTGGTTCCCTTCAGCATTGGCGGCATTGACTCGACAACTGGACCTCAGTATTGGCGTCATCGGCAGGGTCAATTTTTTTACTAGTTTGTGGACATTGTGGTTGTCATTAGCTCTTCTAACTTAGACCTAAGCCTGGATTGCTTATTGGGTGGTATCCTGCGCGACTGTCTCTAATGTCCGGGGGAATTTAGTCAGTCCCGGGGAAGTTCTCGTTAATGAGTTGCGTCTCGGCAGGAAGCCCTGCATAAGGTCCTCTTTCATGTGCGAGAGTAGTCCTTATGAATACTCTTCCTCTATAAAAACGTTGTTCTCGCGGTAAATAGATGATGGTCGAGTGGGGCTTCCTCGTAGGGTGCACCACCGTAACTGGCGTATCCCTCTCCTGCTCCGAAATGTTCATATTAGTTTGTTGTGCTGCCGTAGTAATATTTTGTCCGAGATCCAGCCTAAGTAGGACGGGTGGTGATAAATGAGAGACCATTAGCCCTCTCTAACTAATAGCGTCGGGATCGGAAAGGGTAGAGTTGGCTAAGGGAGGCTGACAGTTCATAGCTTAAAGTGACTCTTGAAGAGAGGCCCAGCACTTAAAAGGGCGTGTAGAGCCCCGGAATGATAATGCGGCGGTCACCAATGCCTGGCAGCTTAGGCCCGGCAGGATCCGGGAGGTCGTCGCACTGGGCCCCCACTCCACGACGACAAAGTGGGTTCCACGATACCACTGACCCATATGTTATCATGCGTCTTACTACCCTAGTGTATAGCCCAAGGGTCATTTTGGGGTTCAGGTCTCGGTTTTTCCCGCAAATTCTACCTAGGGTTAATGCAACTTTCAGTGTGGTTTTACTTATGTGCGAGTTCCATGTCGGTTTTTGGTCAAAGACAACTCCTAGGTATTTGGCTTCTGATGCAAATGGAATTTCTACACCTTTTCGTATAGGGCGTTTTAGACCTGTTAGTACTCTTCTTCTTCTATATTTGACTATTGTGGTTTCAGAGGGTTTATGGACAAGCCATCCTCATACCTCATACCAATTTCGCTCAGTATCTGGGGACACATAAGTAGGCGGAGCATCCTACAAGTCTATTTGATTCTTTTCGGTTGGAGCTGTTAGAAGGGCTGTAACGATCGCGAAGGTGCATAGTCTCGGTATTAGTGTGCAGTTTATTCTTTTGTTGTATATTACGCAGGCTCGTCGTTTCCCATTTGCTCTACTGTATACTAGTATGCCTTGTTGTGGGTTTAGACCTGCAACTCTCCCTCCGTGTAGCCTGGGCTCTTGTATCAGGGCCAGGTTGATCAAATCGGTACATGCACATGGTTACGGGGCTTGCTCTTCCTCCAGCGCTTTCAGCGCTGCCCCCTCAAAAGACTGGAGTCGACTTCGTCCGAAGCCAATCCGACGTTATCTGGTCCGCGCAGGTAACGACGAAGTAGCCTGGCGTGATTGTGCATTTGTCGTCCACCTTCTGGTATATCCTCCTCCCTTTCAATGGCGACTAGCCTTTCTGGGTTTATGCACAGGGAACCCCGCCTTGCACCACCGCCACTTTCACTACCTCCACGGGTCTTCTTTTTGGCATGCAGTGGGTGGGGGTGGTGGTTTCGGAGCGTGGCCTTTTCTGGGTTTCAGCTACCCGACCTTTTTCAGCCCTATGTCCATCCTTTGCTCCGCTTTCAGAAAGTCCCTAGAGCGTTGTCTTTTGGCGTCCAGATAAACGCTTTTTTCTATTTCGAGCCGCCTGAGATCCGATATCATTTCGACTCTTCTGCAGATTGCAGATTTTGCCGGGAGGAGCTATTAGCCTTTGTTATCTCTTTCCTCCTGCTTGTTGGTGCGGAGGGCCTGGATTTCTTGGACGCTCTTTGCAGGACCCTGGCCTCCAGTGTTGGATTGTTTTTGTGTTCGTTTCTTGGTTCATTGTTTTGTTTTATCCGTATGGTTCCCACGGGACGCTAGGGAAGGGATGGCCCAACCGGACGCCTGGTGCCCCAGGGGAACGTTAGGCCCAATTCACACATAGGAGGCGAAGGCGCGGCGCCGGCGCGGCGAGAGGCACGATGCTTTGACGCCCCCTCTATATAAAGATGTGAAGCAATGCCTACTTAGGCCCAATTCACACATAAGCGGCGTCAGTCGTAGGCGCGAGATCGCACAGGCGATTGTGATGTCCATCTGCAGTGAAGGGGTGGACATTGCACCTTATGTTTACATAGAGGCTGCGTGGAAGAGTTATGCCTTTCGCCTCTTCGCCTACCGTGTCTTAGGCGAAGAGGTGAAGACGTGGTGCCGGCGCTGCGAGAGGCACGACGCTTCAAGCCCCCTCTATATAAACATGTGGTGCAATGCCCACTTAGGTGACGAGGCGCGGGCTTTTGCCTCGTGCCTCTCGCCGCGCCTTCGCCTCTTCGCCTAAGACACGGTAGGCGAAGAGGCGAAACTCTTCCACGCCACCTCTATGTAAACATAAGATGCAATGTCCACCCCTTCACTGGATATGGACATCACAATCGCCTGTGCGACGTGGCGCCTGCGCCTCGCCTACACCGCGCCTGCGCCCGACGCCGCCTATGTGTGAATTGGGCCTTAGGTGACGAGGCGCGGGCATTTGCCTTGTGCCTCTCGCCGCGCCGGCACCGCGTCCTCGTTTCTTTGCCTGAGACACAGTGTCTGCGAGGCGCCTCTATGTAATTGTAAGTACATGTAATTGAATATACTTAGATTTTCTCTTCATATCTTCAATAATAACAGTGTTATGTGCTTACAAGTTTCTAGTTACCTAACGCAACAATTCGGGAGTCACCTCAGAAAAGTTGGTATAAATATAATAGAAGATAGCTAAGATATATCCACTAGTATCTGTAACAACGTTGCATTCCTTATAATTCTTTGAGTTTGTCCTCACTTCTTCAATACTAACAGCGGTACGGATTTGAAAGTTTGTAATAAGCTAAAGCAATTATTCCGGAGTAACTTCAGAGAATATGGTATGAATATAACAGAAGATAGCTTAAATATTTTTAGTAGTTTCTGTATAAACGTTGCGTTTTTATAATTCATACATTTTGTCTTCATATCTTCAATACTAAGAGTGATTTGCGCTTAAAAGTTTGTAAGGGCCTAAAGCAACTATTCTGGAGTAACCTCAGAAAATTTGGTATGAACAAAATAGCAGATTTCCACTAGTAAACGTTGCTTATCTTCTAATTCTTTAATGTTGTCTCACCAGATTCCAGTGTAATTCATGATATTTTCTCAATACTTTGAAGTATACTGCTATCTGGATTCTCAGATTTATTTAAATATACATAAAAGAAATGTGTAGCGTCCAAATGACGTGACATACGGCCGCTTTTGTAGACACCGCTTCCTAGGAAACCAAGACTTTAGAGACTGCATTACTCACCCTGCGACCATTCAGTCCTTGGCACGTTACCTTACACCTTGACTTGTGTGGCTTTTCCGCCAGTAGTAAGAGAAGCTAAGAGGAGTTTAATTATCAAAGTATCTTATGGGTTATTTTGATATCACTAGTGCTTTTGACTTCTGTAGTCCAATCAGCATGTTGTAGCGTTTTCGATTCGATTATGTAAAATTGATGTAATAACTCTGTAGTTCATCTTCGTTCTCGAACATAATAATAATCAATTCATGCCCCGCGATTTTGACTATTATTTTGTTCATAATTAGGTTGAGATCGAGTCTCCGTCTTATTCCTGTTGAGGGCACTTCCCCGATCAAGCTGCTGATGACAAGTATACTGGTTGTGTTGGTTTTCATGTCTTTAATAATTCTAACAAGTATTATCCTGTTGCAAGATGGTTGTAGTGTCATTTAGTCTCACTCGGTTGAACGAATGGGTTTCTCATATTCGACTATTTGTCTGATGACGAATATGGCGTCTGTTAGGCCTACCACAGACTTCCATATTCTATATTGTGGGATTCCTAGATATTCTAACTCCCTCACTTGTTGTATCACACTTCTATCAACTAGTTTTATATTGCTGCAAACGACCACAAGTTTAAATTAAACCAATTTATTTATTCGAATCGATTTGATTCATAACTGAGATAAGCATTTATTTTTAGACCATGTTTATTGCGATGTGTTCGAGTTTGTGAGCAAAAAACACGTTGATAAGAAACCGGTACCTGGCTCCGCGCGCTCTTCACCTTCAGTACGTCCGCGGTTTTAAGCGAGCCGCTAGTGTTTTCATTTATAATAAAGTGAAAATGTGATTGTTTCCATATTTTCTTACAATTTTCGCGTGTGTTGTGTTGTAAGCGTGTGGTGTATTGTAAGCGTGTGTTGTGTTGTAAGCAGAACCATTCTAGAAGCACCGTCGGGTACAAGATGAAATTAATCAGGTAGGTTAAATCACTTCATAATCTTTCGCTTTTTATTATTATACTTGAATGCATCTTCAATATATTTATTTTAATAATATATATGGTTCGTTTATGTTTGTTTATATGAAAACAAACGGTTTTATACCAGGTTTCATAAAGACATTGTCGTTATTTATTGTAGATTATTACCTCGGTTTGTTTCCTAGTCTTTGTTCTTGTTGTCGTTTTTTCACCCTGAATGTTCTTCTAGTAGCGGCTCTAATATCACCATATTTTTGCCGATTTACATGGGTCGGTTCCTGTATAGCGTTTGCTCTTGCTGTTTGTCTTTCGCCCTGAACCTGACATTCATCGTCAAACCAGCTGTTTCTTTCGGTTTCCTCGGACATCTCTAGACGAATTTGTGATAGCCTCCTTCAGTGTGGCCCACACGTTCTCTATATTGTTAGTATTGAAGATATGAAGAGAAAATCAAAGAATTATAAGAAACGCATCGTTTATACTGATACTAGTGGAAATATCTTAGCTATCTTCTATTATTTTTACACCAAATTTTCTGAGGTAACTCCCGAATTGTTGCTTTAGGTTACTAGTAACTTTTAAGATTATAACACTGTTAGTATTGAAGATATGAAGAGAAAATTAAAGAATTATAAAAAACACAACGTTGATACTGATATTATTGGAAATATCTTAGCTATCTTCTATTATATTCACACCAAATTATTGTAACTTACTCATGAATACTTGCTTTGGCTCCTTAGAAACTTTTAAGTTCATACAACTGTTGGTATTGAAGATATGAAGACAACATTAAAGAATTATAAGATAAGCAACGTTTACTAGTGGAAATATGTTTGATTTCTTCTATTTTGTTCATACCAAATTTTCTGAGGTTACTCCAGAATTGTTGCTTTGGGTCCTTACAAACTTTTAATCGCATACCACTCTTAGCATTGAAGATATAAAGACAAAATGTATGAATTATAAAAATGCAACGTTTATACTGATACTACCAAAGATATATAAGCTATCTTCTATTATATTTATACCATATTTTCTGATGTTACTCCTGAATAATGGCTTTACATCATTTCAAACTTATAAATCAGTACCGCTGTTAGTATTGAAAAAATGAAGACAAAATCAAATAATTATAAGGCACGCAACGTTGTTACTGATAATATTGGAAATATCTTAGCTATCTTCTATTATATTTATACCAAATTTTCTGAGGTGACTCCCGAATTGTTGCTTTAGGTTACTAGTAACTTTAGAGAATATAACACTGTTAGTATTGAAGATATGAAGACAACATTAAAGAATTATAAGATAAGCAACGTTTACTAGTGGAAATATGTTTGATTTCTTCCATTTTGTTCATACCAAATTCTCTGAGGTTACTCCAGAATAGTTGCTTTGGGCCCTTACAAACTTTTAAGCGCATATCACTCTTAGTATTGAAGATATGAAGACAAAATGTATGAATTATAAAAACGTAACGTTTATACTGAGACTACCAAAAATATATAAGCTATCTTCTATTATATTCATACCATATTTTCTGATGTTACTCCTAAATAATTGCTTTAGGTCATCACAAACTTTCAAATCCGTGCCGCTGTTAGTATTGAAGAAATGAAGACAAAATCAAATAATTATAAGGAACGCAACGTTGTTACTGATACTAGTGGAAATATCTTAGCTATCTTCTATTATTTTTATACCAAATTTTCTGAGGTAACTCCCGAATTGTTGCTTTAGGTTACTAGTAACTTTTAAGAATATAACACTGTTAGTATTGAAGATATGAAGAGAAAATCAAAGAATTATAAGAAACATAACGTTTATACTGATATTATTGGAAATATCTTAGCCATCTTCTATTATATTCACACCAAATTATTGTAACTTATCCGTGAATAATTGCTTTGGGTCCTTAGAAAATTTTAAGCTCATACAACTGTTAGTATTGAAGATAAGAAGACAACATTAAAGAATTATAAAATAAGCAACGTTTACTAGTGGAAATATGTTTGATTTCTTCTATTTCGATCATACCAAATTTTCGGAGGTTACTCCAGAATAGTTGCTTTGGGTCCTTACACACTTTTAAGCGCATACCTCTCTTGGTATTGAAGATATGAAGACAAAATGTATGAATTATAAAAATGCAACGTTTATACTGATACTACCAAAGATATATAAGCTATCTTCTATTATATTTATACCATATTTTCTGATGTTACTCCTGAATAATGGCTTTACATCATTACAAACTTATAAATCAGTACCGCTGTTAGTATTGAAGAAATGAAGACAAAATCAAATAATTATAAGGCACGCAGCGTTGTTACTGATAATATTGGAAATATCTTAGCTATCTTCTATTATATTTATACCAAATTTTCTGAGATGACTCCCGAACTGTTGCTTTAGGTTACTAGTAACTTTAGAGAATATAACACTGTTAGTATTGAAGATATGAAGAGAAAATCAAAGAATTATAAGAAACGCAACGTTTATACTGATATTAGTGAAAATATCTTAGCTATCTTCCATTATATTCATACCAAATTATTGTAACTTACTCGTGAAAAATTGCTTTGGGTCCTTACAAACTTTTAAGTTCATATAACTGTTAGTATTGAAGATTTGATGATAACATTAAAGAAGTATAAGATAAGCAACGTTTACTAGTGGAAATATGTTTGATTTCTTCTATTTTGTTCATACCAAATTTTCTGAGGTTACTCCAGAATTGTTGGGTCCTTACAAACTTTTAATCGCATACCACTCTTAGTATTGAAGATATGAAGACAAAATGTATGAATTATAAAAATGCAACGTTTATACTGATACTACCAAAGATATATAAGCTATCTTCTATTATATTTATACCATATTTTCTGATGTTACTCCTGAATAATGGCTTTACGTCATTACAAACTTACAAATCCGTACCGCTGTTAGTATTGAAGAAATGAAGACAAAATCAAATAATTATAAGGAACGCAACGTTGTTACTGATACTAGTGGAAATATCTTAGCTATCTTCTATTATTTTTATACCAAATTTTCTGAGGTAACTCCCGAATTGTTGCTTTAGGTTACTAGTAACTTTTAAGAATATAACACTGTTAGTATTGAAGATATGAAGAGAAAATCAAAGAATTATAAGAAACACAACGTTTATACTGATACTAGTGGAGATATCTTAGCTATCTTCTATTATTTTTATACCAAATTTTCTGAGGTAACTCCCGAATTGTTGCTTTAGGTTACCAGTAACTTTTAAGAATATAACACTGTTAGTATTGAAGATATGAAGAGAAAATCAAAGAATTATAAGAAACACAACGTTTATACTGATATTAGTGGAAATATCTTAGCTATCTTCCATTATATTCATACCAAATTATTGTAACTTACTCGTGAATAATTGCTTTGGGTCCTTAGAAACTTTTAAGTTCATACAACCGTTGGTATTGAAGATATGAAGACAACATTAAAGAATAATAAGATAAGCAACGTTTACTAGTGGAAATATGTATGATTTCTTCTATTTTGTTCATACTAAATTTTCTGTGGTTACTCCAGAATTGTTGCTTTGGGTCCTTACAAACTTTTAATCGCATACCACTCTTAGTATTGAAGATATGAAGACAAAATGTATGAATTATAAAAATGCAACGTTTATACTGATACTATCAAAGATATATAAGCTATCTTCTATTATATTTATACCATATTTTCTAATGTTACTCCTGAATAATGGCTTTACATCATTACAAACTTATAAATCAGTACCGCTGTTAGTATTGAAGAAATGAAGACAAAATCAAATAATTATAAGGCACGCAACGTTGTTACTGATAATATTGGAAATATCTTAGCTATCTTCTATTATATTTATACCAAATTTTCTGAGATGACTCCCGAATTGTTGCTTTAGGTTACTAGTAACTTTAGAGAATATAACACTGTTAGTATTGAAGATATGAAGAGAAAATCAAAGAATTATAAGAAACGCTACGTTTATACTGATATTAGTGAAAATATCTTAGCTATCTTCCATTATATTCATACCAAATTATTGCAACTTACTCGTGAAAAATTGCTTTGGGTCCTTACAAACTTTTAAGTTCATATAACTGTTAGTATTGAAGATTTGAAGATAACATTAAAGAAGTATAAGATAAGCAACGTTTACTAGTGGAAATATGTTTGATTTCTTCTATTTTGTTCATACCAAATTTTCTGAGGTTACTCCAGAATAATTGCTTTGGGTCCTTACAAACTTTTAAGCGCATATCACTCTTAGTATTGAAGATATGAAGACAAAATGTATGAATTATAAACATTCAACGTTTATACTGATACTACCAAAAATATACAAGCTATCTTCTATTATATTCATACCATATTCTCTGATGTTACTCCTGAATAATGGCTTTAGGTCATTACAAATTTTCATATCCGTACCGCTGTTAGTATTGAAGAAATGAAGACAAAATCAAAGAATTATAACGAACACAACGTTTATACCGATACTAGTGGAAATATCTTAGCTATCTTCTATTATATTCATACTAAATTATTGTAACTTACTCGTGAATAATTGCCTTGGGTCCTTTGTCTTTTTACGGGGGTAGTTAACACCTCGGCTAACTCCAATCCACTTTTTTCCGGGCTTTGAACCGGCAACGGTATTCACTGGGCACTCACTCCACCCAGCAACCGTAAGAACAGTTTACTGTGTATATAAATTTGCTTATATTTTCTTTTTTGATCACTCTGTACATGGAACTAGCATTATCAACTGATTATAGTTTTTTACAACATAACTAGGTATCGAATCGGTTAGTTGCACGAATATTCACAGGATGCCACTAGTGGAAAGTAATTGTAGATTATTTTGTCCTTATAACAGTACATATTTTTTTCATAATGATAATGGCTTATTTCACTACTGAAAGACATAAATCAGACAGGATACACACATAAAATTGAGAAATTTGTCAATTTATATTTATGTTTAACCAATTTATTTAATACAAATTACATGTGTAATTGAGCCTTGAACGAATAGGAATATTATATAAAATTACAATTTGCCCTCAGTATATTTTCGAGTAACATTCGATACAGTCGCACGACAGTTTAAAATTCTCGGGAATGTATTAAAATTAACTATATAGAAGATAAAAATGAAACTTCTTATATTATTCATACCACTATCTATGTTGATTGTATCAGTCCATAGCAAAATAAAGATTTTCCAAGAGCTTTCCGACAGAGTATTTAGAAATTTGTTGCCAGTAATAGACAAACCAACAGGTGTATTTGATACAGTAGTATTTGTAAACTGTATAAGAGATGGAGGCAAATCTAGTACACTAATGAAGAATACAATAGAAAAACTACAACCGGTTTACATAATGAATTGTAGTAATATTGATAACTTGCCTGACTTTAAAGATCGTACATTTTATATGATGGCAGAGGACCTTTACGACGTTCATCCATTTGTGCTAAAACTTGTCCTATTGCTCACCCCGAAACACGCAGATATTACACTACGATTCAGAGTTATGATACTATTCCCCCAATATATGGATCATTATAAACTTTACGACCACTGGCACTTTTTTGCATTTCGAGCGTTCGATTTTAAAGCATCGATGATTTTATTTAATAAGCCGAAAATAATTTCATTCAATAATCGACTAAATGCAATAGTGGATCAACAAAATCATATTCTAGTAAAAAACATTACAAAACATCTATATAAAATTCAAGACGCTGAAAATAAAAGCATCTACAAGGATAAAATGAATATAATATTGAATTTCCAAAAACTATCAAATTTCACGATGAAAATAATAAAATCTCCACGAATAACCACATTGTATGATAAAATTTATGATCTTGAATTAAAACCATATTTTGCTTTATATCATAGTGATATAATTTCTTTACCAATTAAACGTAATGATATTGTTGTAATGATCAAAAAGGCTGGTAAATTAACAAAGTTTGAACAATTTATGAAAATATTCCACAAAAGCACATTACTATTTTTAATTATTTTGTGTATACTTCTTAATATAGTATTATATAAACTTGAGAGCCATTTGTTTATTTATATAACAATTACTTCGATTTTTAATGCACCTCTAGTCAATTTTAATCAATATAATAATTTAACCAAGATCATTCTTATGTCGTGGATATTTCTTACAATGGTGATATTATCAATTTACTCATCATCAGTCTTAAAAATACTGTTAACTGATGAATACCATCCGGAAATAAACACATTGGAAGCACTGAAGAAAACAAATACCAACATAGCGATTGAATATTATTATAAACCGTTAGTAACTGACGATATTATGCCACAAATGAGAGTGACCGTTTTTGAAATATTATTTAGAGAAGTCCGGGATCCGAATATAACTAAGGCATTTGCAATGTTAAGATCTTATGCAGAGGATTTCTCCAGGGAATTATTAGAAAGAACTGGCCACTTGGATTTTCACATCGTCGAAGAACCGTTAATACCTGGGTTTGAGGGATTTGTCATACCGGTGATGTTCCGATACATTCCATATTTAAAACAAGCTATTCAAATAGTGCAAAATGATAATGAGTTTTACGTGTCAAAATTCAAAGATTCTAATAATATTATGGATATGGAGGAAGAGAATATTAAAATAAACGTGGCACATGTTAAGTTATGCTTTATTATCCTGTTTGTTGGATTGGGGATATCTTTGATTACATTTATAATTGAAGTTGTATACTTTAAATTAAAGCCTGTAAATAGAATTAACCCAGACGGGTGTTAAACTAGAGTGCAAGTTTAATTCATTTGCAAACAGTTGGAATACTACACTAGAATAGTGCACGATTTTTTTTGAACTGGACCTAACGTTTAAAAACCAGGACACCTTAAAAAAACCGGACAAATTCTAAAAACCCGGACAACTTAAAAAAAAACACGCCCGGACGCCTTTACAACAAGGACAAATCCGGACGGATGTTAACCCTAAGTAGTCACTTTGTAACGACTTCAACTGTAATATTATAAGTACAAATGGATAAAAAGTTCATCAATTTGATCGGCGTTTCTCATGCACCTTTGCTACAGGATAATATTTAGTTGCAAATTTGGATTCCTGATATCACACATAGCGTGGAATTATAAATAGTATATTCGCTATCAAGGATAGCCATTTTCTAAGAGTGGGTAGGGTACTCACTTCGTGTTTTATATGATTAGTTTGTGTCACAGCTACAGCTTCACATTATATCGTGTGATTACCCCACTATTTAAGAGATTTTGTTGTTAATTACAATATGTAAAATTTTGAAGATTATGCACGTTTATCATTGCGAAAGAAAATTTAAGTCCAATGTGTGTTGTGTTTATATAATGTTAGCTGTCCTAAAAACCGACCGGACACGTGCATTCACGAAAGGCCTGTTTTAACCACGTGTAACTTAGAAAATGGAGACTTTTAATTCGCGTAAAAGTAATAGATTAAATTTGTTCGTATAATTATTTATTATATTATTTGTGATCACCTTATGTATTGAAGTATGTTATTTAGCAAAATAAATAAATTATATATGTAATCTAACATTGCAGGCCTATTTTCTTCAATTCAATTATGTCCTTTCCAAGAATCTAAAAGGAAAATTAACTATATTATTAGTTTTTTTTTGTGACGGTCTGTGGTGCTTCCGAACGTCGCCTTGACCACAGGCAACGGTGGGAAGCCCCAGCTAGCCAACTTAAACAACTGGCTGACTGGAGTAAGAGTAACCATCCCCCGACCGCAAAACAGGTGCCTACCGGCAACAGACGCAATTTAACGCTATAGACAACAATTCCTGACTGTTAAATGCAAATGTTAATGTGAATGCAGGTGAGAGTATGTGTTGAAAATTCCCAGTGTATGAATATTAGGGAGAAAATGTGTGGGAGAGAAAGATGAGAACCAGCGAAACTGCCACCCGTAGTATGTCCGTGGGGTCCGCAAGTCATCGTCTAACTTCCTTCCCATCGCCTCCTTGTCTTCCATCATTTTGACCCCTATGTCCTCTGGAGGGGTTTCCCCCACCTGTAGCCACAGCGTGGACCGTTCGGCGTGCCATCGGGGGCAGTGGTAGATGGTGTGAGCTGAATCGTCCGTCTCACCACAGTGTCGGTATCTGGCCGAGTCTGCCTTCTCTATCCGGTAGAGGTACGTATGGAATACTCCATGGCCGGTTATGGTCTGGGTGGTCCAGTGGTCCAGCTCAGCATGCCACTCTACACGCTCGATATACAAGAAAGCTGATCCCAACGATCGAGGTTTGGGTCAACAAGCCTTGTTCGTGTGGGGTGGCTTCTCAGCGCGACTGCCACCATATAAGCATGTCTTTCTTGAATTCTTCCCGAGTATCCCGCTAGCATTTTAAACAAAGACGCTACCGAGTTTAAACCGAGAAAATGCATGAAAATTCATAGTTTTTAGATTTGCTCACCGCTGTAGCGCGAAAACAATAAGAGCTAGAGAAAAGTGCCTAAACCTCAATTTGTGGGGCCAGAAATACTCTACATTTTGATATATAAACCATCTAGCATTTTAAACAAAGACGCTACCGAGTTTAAACCGAGAAAATGCATGAAAATTCATAGTTTTCAGATTTGCTCACCGCTGTAGCGCGAAAACGGTAAGAGCAAGAAAAAAGTTCCTAAGCCTCAATTTGTGGGGCCAGAAATACTCTACATTTTGATATATAAACCATCCCTCTAGCATTTTAAACAAAGACGCTACCGAGTTTGTACCGAGAAAATGCATGAAAATTCATAGTTTTTAGATTTGCTCACCGCTGTACCGCGAAAGCGGTAAGAGCTAGAGAAAAGTGCCTCATTCTCAATTTGTGGGCCAAGAAATATTCTACATTTTGAATATATAAACCATCCTGCTAGCATTTTAAATAAAGACACTACCGAGTTTAGACCGAGAAAATGCATGAAAATTCATCGTTTTTAGATTTGCTCACCGCTGTAGCGCGAAAACGGTAAGAGCTAGAGAAAAGTGCCTAAACCTCAATTTGTGGGGCCAGAAATATTCTACATTTTGATATATAAACCATCCTGCTAGCATTTTAAATAAAGACGCTACCGAGTTTAGACCGAGAAAATGCATGAAAATTCATAATTTTCAGATTTGCTCAGACCTGTAGCGCGAAAACGGTAAGAGCTAGAGAAAAGTGCCTCAGCCTCAATTTGTGGGGCCAGAAATATTCTACATTTTGATATATAAACCATCCTGCTAGCATTTTAAATAAAGACGCTACCGAGTTTAGACCGAGAAAATGCATGAAAATTCATAGTTTTCAGATTTGCTCAGACCTGTAGCGCGAAAACGGTAAGAGCTAGAGAAAAGTGCCTAAACCTCAATTTGTGGGGCCAGAAATATTCTACATTTTGATATATAAACCATCCTGCTAGCATTTTAAATAAAGACGCTACCGAGTTTAGACCGAGAAATTGCATGAAAATTCATAATTTTCAGATTTGCTCAGACCTATAGCGCGAAAACGGTAAGAGCTAGAGAAAAGTGCTTAAGCCTCAATTTGTGGAGCCAGAAATACTCTACATTTTGATATATAAACCATCCCTTTAGCATTTTAAACAAAGACGCTACCGAGTTTAAACCGAGAAAATGCATGAAAATTCATAGTTTTTAGATTTGCTCACCGCTGTAGCGCGAAAACAATAAGAGCTACAGAAAAGTGCCTAAACCTCAATTTGTGGGGCCAGAAATACTCTACATTTTGATATATAAACCATCCCTCTAGCATTTTAAATAAAGACGCTACCGAGTTTAGACCGAGAAAATGCATGAAAATTCATAGTTTTCAGATTTGCTCAGACCTGTAGCGCGAAAACGGTAAGAGCTAGAGAAAAGTGCTTAAGCCTCAATTTGTGGGGCCAGAAATACTCTACATTTTGATATATAAACCATCCCTCTAGCATTTTAAATAAAGACGCTACCAAGTTTAAACCGAGAAAATGCATGAAAATTCATAGTTTTTAGATTTGCTCACCGCTGTAGCGCGAAAACGGTAAGAGCAAGAAAAAAGTTCCTAAGCCTCAATTTGTGGGGCCAGAAATACTCTACATTTTGATATATAAACCATCCCTCTAGCATTTTAAACAAAGAGGCTACCGAGTTTGTACCGAGAAAATGCATGAAAATTCATAGTTTTTAGATTTGCTCACCGCTGTAGCGCGAAAACGGTGAGAGCTAGAGAAAAGTGCCTCAGCCTCAATTTGTGGGGCCAGAAATATTCTACATTTTGATATATAAACCATCCTGCTAGCATTTTAAATAAAGACGCTACCGAGTTTAGACCGAGAAAATGCATGAAAATTCATAGTTTTCAGATTTGCTCAGACCTGTAGCGCGAAAACGGTAAGAGCTAGAGAAAAGTGCTTAAGCCTCAATTTGTGGGGCCAGAAATACTCTACATTTTGATATATAAACCATCCCTTTAGCATTTTAAACAAAGACGCTACTGAGTTTAAACCGAGAAAATGCATGAAAATTCATAGTTTTCAGATCTGCTCACCGCTGTAGCGCGAAAACGGTTAAAGCAAGAAAAAAGTTCCTAAGCCTCAATTTGTGGGGCCAGAAATACTCTACATTTTGATATATAAACCATCCCTCTAGCATTTTAAACAAAGACGCTACCGAGTTTGTACCGAGAAAATGCATGAAAATTCATAGTTTTTAGATTTGCTCACCGCTGTAGCGTGAAAACGGTAAGAGCTAGAGAAAAGTGCCTAAACCTCAATTTGTGCGGCCAGAAATATTCTACATTTTGACATATAAACCATCCCTCTAGCATTTTAAACAAAGACGCAACCGAGTTTGCACCGAGAAAATGCATGAAAATTCATAGTTTTTAGATTTGCTCACCGCTGTAGCGCGAAAACGGTAAGAGCAAGAAAAAAATGCTTAAGCCTCAATTGGTGGGGCCAGAAATACTCTACATTTTGATATATAAACCATCCCTCTAGCATTTTAAACAAAAACGCTACCGAGTTTAAACCGAGAAAATGCATGAAAATTCATAGTTTTTAGATTTGCTCACCGCTGTAGCGCGAAAACAGTAAGAGCTAGATAAAAGTTATTAGTTTTTAGATTTGCTCAGACCTGTAGCGCGAAAACGGTAAGAGCTAGAGTAAAATGCCCAAGCCTCAATTTGTGGGGCCAGAAATACTCTACATTTTGATATATACACCATACCTCTAGCATTTTAAACAAAGACGCTACCGAGTTTAAACCGAGAAAATGCATGAAAATTTATAGTTTTTAGATTTGCTCACCGCTGTAGCGCGAAAACAATAAGAGCTAGAGAAAAGTGCCTAACCTCAGTTTGTGGGGCCAGAAATATTCTACATTTTGATATATAAACCATCCCTCTAGCATTTTAAATAAAGACGCTACCGAGTTTAGACCGAGAAAATGCATGAAAATTCATAGTTTTTAGATTTGCTCACCGCTGTAGCGCGAAAACGGTAAGAGCTAGAGAAAAGTGCCTCAGCCTCAATTTGTGGGGCCAGAAATATTCTACATTTTGATATATAAACCATCCTGCTAGCATTTTATATAAAGACGCTACCGAGTTTAGACCGAGAAAATGCATGAAAATTCATAGTTTTCAGATCTGCTCACCGCTGTAGCGCGAAAACGGTTAGAGCTAGAGAAAAGTGCCTAAGCCTCAATTTGTGGGGCAAGAAATATTCTACATTTTGATATATAAACCATCCCTCTAGCATTTTAAACAAAGACGCTACCGAGTTTGTACCGAGAAAATGCATGAAAATTCATAGTTTTTAGATTTGCTCACCGCTGTAGCGCGAAAACGGTAAGAGCTAGAGAAAAGTGCCTCAGTCTCAATTTGTGGGGCCAGAAATATTCTACATTTTAATATATACACCATCCTGCTAGCATTTTAAATAAAGACGTTACCGAGTTTAGACCGAGAAAATGCATGAAAATTCATAGTTTTCAGATTTGCTCAGACCTGTAGCGCGAAAACGGTAAGAGCTAGAGAAAAGTGCTTAAGCCTCAATTTGTGGGGCCAGAAATACTCTACATTTTGATATATAAACCATCCCTTTAGCATTTTAAACAAAGACGCTACCGAGTTTAAACCGAGAAAATGCATGAAAATTCATAGTTTTCAGATCTGCTCACCGCTGTAGCGCGAAAACGGTTAGAGCTAGAGAAAAGTGCCTAAGCCTCAATTTGTGGGGCAAGAAATATTCTACATTTTGATATATAAACCATCCTGCTACCATTTTAAATAAAGACGCTACCGAGTTTAGACCGAGAAAATGCATGAAAATTCATAGTTTTCAGATTTGCTCAGACCTGTAGCGCGAAAACGGTAAGATCTAGAGAAAAGTGCTTAAGCCTCAATTTGTGGGGCCAGAAATACTCTACATTTTGATATATAAACCATCCCTTTAGCATTTTAAACAAAGACGTTACCAAGTATAAACCGAAATGCATGAAAAATCAGTTTTCAGATTTGATTTCCCGCCCTTGATCTTTAGGTATGCCTCTGCCAGGACCTCCGCCGCAAGTGCTGTATTGATGACCCCCATGTCAACGTCACGTCAAGGGTGGCCATCAAGCAGTACGAACTTCACCTCCATGTGCCTTGCCCGTGTTCGCGTGCTTGACCAGCTCGCAGGCCGCCAGTATGGCATTACTTGTGGATCGACCCTTCCGGAAGCCGCCTTGGTATGGAGGCCCCCAGTTTTTTCGAAGAGACGCCAGAGTCTAACAGGGACTAGAAGTAGTGTACAATGCCCTCTGCAAGGCCTGCAGACTAGCCAGGGAACGCAAGATCACTATGATTGCCCTCGGCCCCTACGTGAGGATAACCAAGGTGTCGCTTCTCAAAGAGGACGACCAACAACTTATCACAGCGGAATGGATTAGGGTAGGGCATATTAGGAGGTTCTGCCCAGGACCCGATAGCACTAACTGGTGCAGTGGATGCGCGGTAATGCGTCACATTTGTCTCCTGCTATGTCTCCCCAAACATTGAGACGGCATAATTTCAGTAATGGCTGGCAGACTTAGAGGACTTCATTAGATCAGAAGCAGGGCCAGTAATAATGGGGGGCGACCTCAATGCGAAGGCAGAAGGCAGGTGGGGCTTGGCGATGACCGACCGTATAGGACGCCAAACTCAATACCTGTTTGCCTCGCAGGAATGCTACTAACGAATGTAGGGAACATCCCCACATTCCAACGATCGACATCACCCTAATCTCAGCAAGACTGTAGAATCGAGTCCGGAGTGGAACATATTGCTGGACGAGACACTCAGTAACCACAACTACATCGCGTTCCAGGTGTCAAAGAACCGTAGGAACACTGAACACATAGTCCGTCCTCCAAATAAAAGGTTTGTTGTGGGACGACTTGGAGACAACGGTCTGAAGACCGAGCAGTGCAGGGGAAGCGGAGGCCCGATGTACCGACCTCACGGAGAGGTTGCAGGAGTAGGTAGGAATAGCGCGGTGTACTGGTGGAACGAACACGTAGCCAGCGCCAAACGCGCGAGCCTGGAAACGTGGAGGAGGCTTGCCAATGCCCGCCATACCGAATAGTAACTCCACAGGCATACGACACATTCCGCGGGCGTCACCCCTCCGCCTATTACGACGGAGGAGATCGCAACCGCGATTTGGAGACTCCCATCGCAGATGGCACTTCGGAGGCCATCAAAGTAGCACTGGTGGGAAACCCTTAGGTCGCCCGTCTGGTGCTAAATGCATACCTTCAGAAAGGCATCTTCCCTGCGATATGGAAGAATGCGAGGCTAGTACTCCTGTTAGACGGCATGCTGAAGTTGTTTGAGAGGATCCTGGCAAACAGAATCGAGGAGGTCATCGAGATGCCCCACTCTCGGAGCGACAGCACAGCTTCTGGAGAGGACACTCAACGGTAGACTGGCTATACGGGCGGTCCAGAAGGTCGCGGCTGTTGCCAACTCGAGACCACTAAGAAGAAGGCAGAATTGCATTCCAAGCCGCATCGTGTAGGCCATGAATAGGTTCCGAGTCCCGGAGTACGTGCTCCAGATGGTATAGAGCTACCTATATATATATATATATATATATATATATATATATATATATATATATATATATATATATATATAGGTAGCTAATAATAATTAATGTGATATAATAATGTCTTACGACAAGCAGCACAGGGTTAAGATAAATAGTTCATAAACAAATAAAAAAAGAAAATCATCTAAATTTGAAGAGAGGTTACCATCGAAGAACCCTGTTGAAGGTGCCTGACCATTTATCATCGTCCCTCGACAAAAGTTTTTTAATATATAAATTATTTCTCCACCAAATTCACGTGACGCTCCTGAATGTTTCGAAAATTATGTTTGTTTTTTGGAACTCTGTGGGGCGTAAAATCGCATACAACTACAATTCCGCTCGGATGCGCATTTATTATGTCACAAAATTAATTTAGTCACATGTCCAATTGGTAATTAATTATTGCAGGCAACACACACGCGCCTTTACGGTTGACGGATTTTGTTTCATATTTTATTTTATTATCAAGAGAATTTTTTATTCTTGCGGAATGCTAAAATAAAAAAATGGCATTGAAATTTAAATTATCTCACCATAAATTAAATTATGATGATTATGATGATATGATCAGAAGAAACGGACAAAAATATGTTTTAATCAAGTTTCTATTTTCTCATTTTTGTATGTGCCTTATGTGATACAATCATTATTTATATATTACTTTGTACGTTTAACACACAGTTACTATGAAGTATAGAAGTATATAGTCATACAAAATAAATGAAATATTCACATACAACATTGTAGTTTCCCTGTGCACTCACGCTAGCGCGAAAATCTACTTTCTCACCCCCTTTCAATCCGTTTTTCACCATTGCCATCGTTAGCTTGTACCCCGCCATAGTTCTTCAGTTCTAAGACTGGGAGGGGGGAGGGTTTATCACTCTTCCAGCACCTGGAAGAAAGGACTTTCATCATTCTGTCCGCAAGGGTTACTATGCCAAGACCTCCGCTGCGTCCATCATGCCTCTGGGTCATCTTAGCACCAAGCTGGTGCTGCGTACAGGACAGCAACATCCTTTTATTCTTACCTGGGCCTCTTATGTTGAGTAGCGATGGGCCGCCTGTACTCTTTTTGTTTAGTGCGATAGTAGTCCTGGAGGTAGTTCTGTTAGTCTGGCTCATTATATGTAGTGTTGGATGGTGTAGTGTAGTGTTGAATTATTGGATCCCAGCGTATTTGAATTACGGTATATGTTGCAGGCTCATCCTCTTCATCATGAGTTATCGGTCGTATTTGGGTTTAGAAAAAAATGGCCATACCATCGTCCTTTCACCGTCAGGAACTATAGTTTCCATGCTAGGCAAGCGGGCGCCAATCCCTTCATGACTAGACAGTAGGGAAAGCCCCACCGGTCGTCCTTGACCTCCATGCAGAGCTTGCGCCAGCACTTTTCCGGACCACGTTCGATGGTCCGCCTGTGCTATTTTTGCTTCGTGCGAAATAGTCCTGGAGGTAGTAACAAGGCTACCTCCTGGACTAGGCACTAATGTTTCTCATGATTAGTCCCTAGTGAAGGCTCCACGGGTCTTCCTCAACCTCCCTACAGAGCTTGCGCCGGCAGTTTTCCTGACTGCGTTCGATGGCCCGCCTGTACTATTTACTAGTAGTTCTGGAGGTTGCCTTGTTAGTCTGACTTATTATATCTAGTGGGAATGGTGATATCTGGGTCATCGTATCCCAGCGCGTTTGGATTGCGGTATATGTTGCAGGTTCATCCTCTTCCTTGTTAGTCTGTTATCGGTCGTATTCAGGCTTGGTCGTTCTCCCTGCAGAGCTTGCGTCAGCACTTTTCCTGACTGCATTCGATAGCCCCTCTGTGCTCTGTTTTCTTCGCGCGAAGTAGTCCTGGAGGTAGTAACAAGGCTACCTCCTGGACTAGGCACCAATCTTCTTCATGATTAGTCTCTAGGGAAGACCCCACAGGTCGTCTTCGACCTCCCTACAAGGATTGCGCCAATACTTTTCCTGACTGCGTTCGATGGCCCGTCTGTGCTCTTTTCGCTTCGTGCGATAGCTGTCATAGAGGTAGTAAGAAGGCTACCCGCAGGACTAGGCACCAACATTCATCATGATCAGTCTCCAAGGAATGCTTCACGGGTCGTCCTCCACCTCCCTGCAGGGCTTGCGCCAGCACTTTTCCTGACTGCGTTCGATGGCCGTTAGTGCTCTTTTCGATTCGTGCGATAGTTGTCATAGAGGTAGTAACAAGGCTACCTTTAGAACTAGGTACCAATCTTCTTAATGGCTAGTCTGTAGAGAAGGCCTCACGGGTCGTTCGACCTCTCTGCAGAGCTTGCACCAGCACTTTTTCTGACTGTGTTCGATGGCTCCTCTGTGCTCTGATTGCTTCGTGCGAAGTAGTCCTGGAGGTAGTAACAAGGTTACCTCCTGGACTAGGCACCAATATTCCTCATGATCAGTCTCTAAGGAAGGCCCCACGGGTCGTCCTCTATTTCCCTACAGGGTTTGCGCCAGCACTTTTCCTGACTGCGTTCGATGGCTCGTCTGTGCTCTTTTCGCTTCGTGCGATAGTTGTCATAGAGGTAGTAACAAGGCTACCTCTAGGACTAGGCACTAATCTTCTTCATGACTAGTCTGTAGGGAAGGCCTCATGGGTCGTTCGACCTCCCAACAGAGCTTACACCAGCACTTTTCCCGACTGCGCTCGATGGCTCACCTGTGCTCTTTTTGCTTCGTGCGAAGTAGGCCTGGAGGTAGTAATAAGGCTACCTCCAGGATTAGGCACCAATATTCTTCATGATCAGTCTCTAGGGAAGACCCCACGGGTCGGCCTCTACCTCCCTACAGGGCTTGCGCCAGCACTTTTCCTGACTGCATTTGATGGCTCGTCAGTGCTCTTTTCGATTCTTGCGATAGTTGTCATAGAGGTAGTAACAAGGCTACCTCTAAGACAAGGCTACCTCTAAGACTAGCAATCTTCTTCATGACTAGTCTGTAGGAACGGCCTCACGGGTCGTTCGACTTCCCTGCAGAGCTTGCACCAGCACTTTTTCTGATTACGTTCGATGACCCCTCTGTGCTCTGTTTGCCTCGTGCGAAGTAGTGCTAGAGGTAGTAACAAGGCTACCTCCTGGACTATGCACCAATCTTCTTCATGAGCAGTCTCTAAGGAAGGCTCCACGGGTCGTCCTTAACCTCCCTACAAACCTTGCGTCAGCACTTTTCCTGACAGCGTTCGATGGCCCGTCTGTGCTCTTTTCGCTTCGTGCGCAGTAGTCCTGGAGGTTGTAATAAGGCTATCTCCTGGACAAAGCACCAATCTTCTTCATGATCAGTCTCTAGGAAAGGCCCCATGGGTCATCCCCGACCTCCATACAGACCTTCTGCCAGTACTTTTCCAGACTGCATTCAATGGCCCGCCGGTGCTATTTTCGCATCGTGCGATAGTTGTTGTGCGATGTTGAGCTTACGCCAGAACCTCCTCCTGACTAGCTTTCGGGCTAGGCAAGTGGGCACCAATATTCTTCATGACGAGTCTGTATGGAAGGCCTCACGGGTCGTTCAACCTCTCTAGAGAGCTTGCGCTAGCACTCTTCCTGACTGTGTTCGATGGACCGCCTGTTCGCGATGGTTCTCCTGGGGTATTAACAAGGGTACCTCAAGTACTAGGCACAAATCTCCTTCATGACTAGTCTGTAGGGAAGGCCTCACGGGTCGTTCTCGGCCTCCCCACAGAGCTTGCGCCAGCACCTCTTCCTGACTAGGGGAGGCCCCAACTGTCGTCATCGACCTCCCTACAGAGATTCTTCCAGCACTTTTCCTGACTGCGTTCGACGGCCCGCCTGTACACTTTTCGCTTCGTGCGCAGTAGTCCTGAAGGTAGTAACAAGGCTATCTCCTGGACTAGGCACCAATCTTCTTTATGATCAGTCTCTAGGGAAGGCTCCACGAGTCGTCCCCGACCTCCATACAGAACTTGTGCCAGCACTTTTCCTTTTATTGGGTTATTTAATGATGTCATCCTTTCTGACTGAAGATTTAATTGCTGTAAGGTAGAATTTGTATGGTAGTCTTTGGACATCGTCTTCTGTTGCAGCAAGTGCGGTGACACCAGCCATGTAGAAGATTGTTCGTTTCCCATTTCGCATGCAATCTTCAGTGATTTCGCCTCCTCAATTATTCTGTCTATTATAAGATTAAACAAGAAGGGGCTTATGCTATCTCCTAGTCTTATTCCCCCTGGTTTCAGGATTTTCTTAGTTGTTTTATTACAGATTCTGATTAGTGTGTCTCATGTTTGTTTTCGCTTGCATTAACTTCCTCTTGTCTTCTATCGCCTCTCGTCCCCAGTTCTAGGATCTTTTAGCCTCTCCATCATAGAATTTACACCTTCTTCTTTAATACCTGGCACTACTACATTATTTTTTTGTGTCTGCCTTCTTCTCTCTTTTGAGGAACTGTAGTTTCCGGGCCAGGCAAGCGAGCGCCAATCTTCTTCATGACTAGATTGTAGGGAAGGCCCCACCGGTCGGGGAGGACGATCATTGGATCCCAGTGTATTTGAATTGCGGTATACGTTGCAGGCTCATCCTCTTCCTCGTGAGTTATCGGTCGTATTGGGGCTTGGTGGAAAGCTATGCCACCGCCCTCACACCGTTAGGAACTGTAGCTTCTGGGTCAGGCAAGCGGGCACCAATCTTCTTCATGATCAGACTGTAGTGAAGGCTCTACCGGTCGTCCTCGACCGCCATACAGAGTTTGCACCAGCACTTTTTCTGACTGCGTTCGATGGCCCGGTCTTTTAGCTTCGTGCGAAGTAGTTCTGGAGGTAGTAACAAGTAACTACAGAGGTAGTAACAAGGCACCTCCTGGACTAGGCATATTATTCACTTTTTTTTGAATACCCGCACCCATTCCAATGCGAATTTCTCTCTCGGCTCGTCACTTTTCTTCCCAAACTTTACCAACTTATTAGGGGTATGATTTGAGTTGGTGGATTGGCTTTCTTTTTACAGTTTTTTTTTTGTGATATGCCAAACAATGTTTTTTACTAGCTGATTTAATTTGTTCAGCACCTCCTTTCTCTCCCTCTTCCAATCATTCTGAATATCCCTCCATATATTTCTCATGTGTATCCACTCATTTCTTTGTTTATTCATCACATCTCTCTCTTTTTTTGATTATTTTCTTCCTGATTTTGTAACCCTTCATATATTCATCATGTGTATCCACTCATTTCTTTGTTTATTCATCATATCTCTCTCTTTTTTGATTATTTTCTTCCTGATTTTATAACCCTCCATATATTCATCATGTATATCCACTCATTTCTTTGTTTATTCATCACATCTCTCTCTTTTTTTGATTATTTTCTTCCTGATTTTATAACCCTCCATATATTCATCATGTGTATCCACTCATTTCTTTGTTTATTCATCACATCTCTCTTTTTTTTTGATTATTTTCTTCCTGATTTAAAACCCTCCATATATTCATCATGTGTATCCACTCATTTCTTTCTTTATTCATCACATCTCTCTTTTTTTTGATTATTTTCTTCCTGATTTTATAACCCTCCATATATTCCTCATGTGTATCCACTCATTTCTTTGTTTATTCATCACATCTCTCTCTTTTTTTGATTATTTTCTTCCTGATTTTATAACCCTCCATATATTCCTCATGTGTATCCACTCATTTCTTTGTTTATTCATCACATCTCTCTCTTTTTTTGATTATTTTCTTCCTGATTTTATAACCCTCCATATATTCCTCATGTGTATCCACTCATTTCTTTGTTTATTCATCACATCTCTCTCTTTTTTTGATTATTTTCTTCCTGATTTTATAACCCTCCATATATTCATCATGTGCATCCACTCATTTCTTTGTTTATTCATCACATCTCTCTTTTTTTGATTATTTTCTTCCTGATTTTATAACCCTCCATATATTCATCATGTGTATCCACTCATTTCTTTGTTTATTCATCACAACTCTCTCTGTTTTTTTGATTATTTTCTTCCTGATTTTAATATCTTCGCCCAGCAGCTTCCATTTTATTTTTGTTTACTTGAACCATACCTCTCCATTTCCGTGCAAACCCGTGCAAAGAGTGTTTCTAACTACATGTAAAACAATTAAAAGCTTCCAATCACAGCAGGCCTTATTTTATTACCCCGCCTTATTTTGAAGTATATAAATTCTATTATAAATATAATACCAGATACTGCCAATCCAAAAAATAGAATAACAAAACAAAATTTGATATGTGCAATATTAATTTGAACAATTTCATCGCTTACATCCCTAACTGGGCTCGGCTTAATGAATGTCGGTAGGTAAAACCAATCCTCATTTTGGGTCATTTGAATTGCTTCTTTTAAATATGCAACGTACGGGAACATGACAGGCAGCAGAAATCCTTCAAAGCCGGGTATGAACGGTTCCTCGATAACATGAAAATTTAAGTAACCATTTTTTCGTAATAATTGCGAACAGTAATCATCAGCATACGATTTTAAAACTGCAAATGCTTTATTTTTTATATTCGGTTTGAAGATGTCTGAATACATGATTTCAAATAGACTCGCTTCTATTTGTGGCAAAAAATCTTCGGTTACGAGATGTCTATAGTAATATTCAATGTATATGGTGTAATTTGATTTTTTCAGTGCATCCAAACTGTTGATTTCTGGATGGTACTCATCTGTTAATAGCACTTTTAAGACAGATGATGAGTAAATCGATAATATCACCATTGTAAGAAATATCCATGACATAAGAATTATCTTGGTTAATAAATTATATTGATGGAAATTGACTAGTGGTGCATTAAAAATCGATGTAACAGTTATATAAACAAACAAATTTTTTTCAAGTTTATATAACATAATATTAATAAGGATGCATATGATAATCAAAAATATTAATGTGTTTCTGTTAATTATATTTAAGAATTGTTCATACTTTGTTAATTTATCAGATTTTTTAATCATAACCACAATATCGTTTCGTTTAATTGGTATAGAACTGAGATCTTTTTCTGTTATCGAAAAATATGGTTTTAATTCAAGATCATGTTTTCTATCATACGAAACGGTTATTCTATTATATCTTGCAATTTTCAACGTAAAGTTTGATATCTTTTGGAACTTTAAAATTATCCTCATTTTATCCCTGTAAATCGTTTTGTTTTCATCATCTTGAATTTTATATAAACGATTAGTAATGCCGCGTGCTATAATGTTATTCTGCTCATCAATCAATGCATTTTGTTGATTATCGAATGAAATGATTTTCGGTTTCATCATAAGTATCATCGATACTTTAAATTCGAATGCTCGCATCGTAAAAAAAAACCAGCGGTTGACGAGTTTATCAACACTCATAAATTGGTGAGTTAGTAACATCACTCGGAATCTTAATATTAAATCAGTGTTTGGGGGTTTCAGTAGTTGAATTAGTTTTAGCACAACGGGATTCACTCCGTAAATTGAGTCTGCCAGCATCAAGAATGTACGGTCTTTAAAGTCGGGTAAGTTATCGATAGAAAGACAGTCCATTACGTAAAGAGGTTGTAGGCTTTCTATTATATTTTTAATCCGTACATTAGATTTACCATGATCGGCTATACAGTTTATAAATATGATTTTATCAAATACGTTTGTTGATTTTTCAAACACTGGTAACAATTCTTTTAATACCATGTCAGTATACTCTTCGTACATCGGAATTTTGCTATGGATTGATGTAATCAACATGGAGAGAGGGATGAATAATATAAAGACTTGTATCTTCATGATTTACCTTTCTGGTAGCTTTAAAAAGTGTAATATTAGGCGAGCGTCTGATGGTAATAACTAGCCGGAATGTTATTCGGAAATAAAGTGAGATGGTTTCCGATTTAATATAATATACGTATTCATTTAAGTCACAATTACGCATGTAATTTATATTGATTAATATGGTTAAACATAAATATAAATTGTTATTTCGCAATTTTATGTGTGTATTGTCCTGATTTATGTCTTTGGATAGTGAAAGAAGCCATTATTATTATTATGATGGATATACAATGGTTTGTAATAGATATTTTAGGGCAACGTACTCTAGAAATAAAGGTTTCAATAATAATCAACAGCTTAGTAATTGATTGTTTATTGTTCGTTTATTGTCAATTATATATATACATATATTTTGTTTGCCTTCAAAAATTCTGAAGGGCGTAGGAAATGCCTCTCGCTCAAAAAATTGATGAAAAAAATTTCGAACCTGCATCTACTCGTGGTAGAAAGCAGGTAGGGACCGAGCTTCTTTGGCCTCACAGTGAAATTTTAGTTAGTTTCGCGAATTGGTCTGCCCTAACAACTACAAGTTTTGCACCCTTTCATAGGGCAGGTGCAGCTTTTATATGGTCTGTTAGGCAGTCCAAGGACTCCTGAATCCCGGATGTAATTCATAGGATCTCTCCTGCGTGCTGCCACCCCTCTAAAGTGGGGATGAAAATTGATGAGCTGGTGATTGTGTTGTCTAGCTTCTCACATAGCCAACCCTCCAGTTTGGTGGCTTGCTCATTTTCCACAGTGGGTGAAGCGAGTCAATTATAGCTACTGATCTAACCTTCTCTTGGGATAGCTCCCTGGAGAAGATGCTGATCCATCCAAGCGAGGTCACAACACTTTTCTTCTTCTTTACTACTACTTTACGACCGTACGGTGGCCTTCCCCGCCGTACCGCCACCACCTAACACAGCGGCTGCGGGCAGACCGTCGATTCGGGTGGCTCGGGGTGGACCATGAAGAGAAATAATATAAAATTTCAAAAAAAAAATCTCTCAGGTCATCTGGGACCGGGGCTCCCCAGTGGGCCGTGTAGCCTCTCCCTGCACCATGATCAACAAGCAGCAATGGTGAGCTCTATTGCCTTGCAGAGTAGAGAGGACCTCAAAAAACATAAGATAAAATAAGTATTAAGCTAAGGATGTTAAGATAATCGTATTCAGATTAACTAGGGGGGTGTATCTATCTAGCATGTTTTGCCGCTGGTGTAGGTATGCCGCGTGCTTTGGCCTGGTAGATAGCTGTTCTTTCTTCTGCTACAAAATCTGCCGGGAGGATGGCCACCAGGATCACGGCCACCTCTGTAGAGACGGTTGTGTATGCCCTTGAGATCCGTAGGTTGCCTGAAGCAGCTCTCATACTATCGGTATTCCTCTTAGCTTGGTGCGCCCCGCCCATGCCGGTGCCCCGTAGAGAAGCTTTGAGGCTCCCACACTTACCAGTCGACGCCGTGCTCCCTCACTTGGCCCCCGTTGTTTGTCAGCAACCTGGCTACCGCCGCCATGGTCATAGCGGTCCCCTCGCAGGCCCTTTGGATATATCTGCTGCGTAGTGGGTTTGCTTCCACGTTGTACCATGTGCGTACCTATGCTTACCACTACCCCTTGGGCCTCTAGTGTGCCGCCACTGGTTGCCCTATGTTCTCATCGCCTATGTCCTTTCCGACGCTAAAGCAAGCCCGGCGGTTCTGAGCTATTCCAAGATGAATTCCAGGGTTTCGTTTCCCTTATCAATGGCCCCAACCGGGGTAGGGTCAGTGACTACCACCGCCAAATTGTTAGCGAAGCCTATAATATTCACACCCGGTGGTCTCGTGAGTCTTATTATATGCTACGCTCCAAGGGTTGGGCCTAGGACCCTGTGCCCCCCTCCCCGCCGTGATTTCCAGTATTGTTACCTTGTGCCCGTCCACAAACTCCAGTTGTCCTTGATCTAGACAACTGTTGATGATAGTCCTAAGGTATTGGGAGGTCTCCCTTTAGTCCAGCTTCCGTAATATGTGCCTCCAAGGAAGCAAGGTAAATGCATTGCGGACGTAAAGGGTAACTAGCAACCAACGGGTCCTTCGTCGTAGGGGGCCGGAGTTCGCCTCCTCCGCTATTTGTTTCGCCCTTGCGATCGTCGCCGTCGCGGATCGACCCTTCCTAAAATCCGTACTGTTCCGGAGATACTCCGCTCGATTCGTTTATCGCTGTCCCCAGCCTGTCTGCCAAAACCCTTTCAAATATGTTGTCCACCTAAACAGGGTGGACAACATATCCGAAAAATAAATAGGAATATCGGTTTATATACGGATGCGTCCGTTGGTGGTTTCCCGGGCTTTGTTATCAGGACTAATTTTGCCCTCTTCCACGGCCTGGCCAGGCACTTGTTTAGAACTTCCCTTAGCTCTTCGTGCTGCCCCTCTGCTGTCACTTTGGTCATTTCGTTCGGGATCCCATCGCATCCGGTAGCCTTCTTGGTGGGGAGTCTTGACGCCGCTATTACTTCCCCCTCCGTGATGAAGGGGTTCTGGTTCCGTCTCTTCAGGTGGCCTTATGGTTTCTTTGGGTGGCGGAAATAGGGCCTTTGCGATGGCCGTGATGCCTCCTGTCACCATTAGGTCCGCGGGCCTCCTTAGCTTCTTTGAGACAATCTTGTATGGCAGGCGTCATGGTTCCGCATTCAGCTAAGCGTGCAGCGGTTCTTCTTGTTCTTCATTATTGCCTGCCTGATCTCCCTGTGCTTCTCCCGGTAGTTATCTTCCAGCTGAGCTAGGTCTCTGATTGTTGGGCTACATTGTGCGTGGTCCAGGCGTCTTCGGGCGTTGTTGCAGGTGGTTCTTTTGCGACTTACGTCCTGGTTCCAAAATAGACGGGTGCATTCCCCCTCGCTGGGACTTGTCTGCGCATTGATGCCTTGCAGGCATTTTGTAGGCGGTACGTGTAGGAGATGCATACGTCCTCTGTTTAGAGAGAGGGGTTTTTCCTTCCTTCAATAGCCCTCATGGCCGCCAGGAAGGCTGCCCCGTCTAGCGTGCCTAATGCGTATCGGAGTCTGCTCTAGTCCTTTGTCCTTGCCTACACCATATATAGAGGTGATTGCTCAGTATGGTGCTGCACAACATCTTCCAGTCGTGGATGCAGTTCCGCAGATTGTCAACATTGTCACCCTAGTATGACGTCAATCACGGACGCCCTGCTTCCCCTGGTGAAGGTGGGGGGCTGCCCCGGTTTGCCGGGAAAAGATTTCTGGTGGCCATCATGTCCAGCATGTCCTGGTCCTTCCAGTTCGTTCAATCCGACCCCACTCCAGGGCATTCATAATTTGCTTCCTTGCCCCCGATTCCTGCTTTTAAAGGTTCGGACGGTATCATTCTACGCCCCCTCAAAGAGATCGAACAGATTTTCTGTAGGTTTTTTCCCTGCGTTATCTGTTATCTCTTGGTCTATTCCTTTGTCTTGATGATTGCTCAGTGTGGTGCTGCACAACATCTTCCAGTCGTAGATGCAGTTCCGCAGATTGTCCACATTGTCACCCTAGTATGACGTCAATCACGGACGCCCTGCTAGGTTTTTCCCTGCGTTATCTGGTTGATTGGTGAGTGATTCTTTAAAACCTCCACTGGTGGTGGGGCTCCTCATGACCAGCGCCACACAGGGTTCTAACCCTGTGTCCGCTGTTGTTTGTGGGATGGCTGTCGTCGTGGCCTCGTTCGCAGGTGTAGTTGGTGGGCAGAATTCTACTGCCCTTGGTGCGATGGCCCAGATCTTGTTGCCGTTTCTGGTGTCCAATAACTCTATCGCCTTCCGTGCGTGTCCCCATTTAGCTTCTCCTTGCCCCGGCCAGAGCAGTGATGCCTCTCTATTATGATGTGTCTGCGTCATGATGGCCAGCGCCTCTAGCGTCCCGAACCACGTCCTCTCCCTGGCGATAATGGTATAAATGGTGTGTATCCCCTTAGTTAGTCCCCCATCCGCGTTGAGTGCATTCATAGTGATATTCACGTGCGCTACCTGGGTCTTCTACTGCATCAGTGCCCTCTTTCCCCCATGCCACGTCTGTAAGGAAAGTGAAGGCAATGCCAGGGGTTGCCTCGTATACCAGAGAAGTTTTGGATGATAAGGAAGCCTATGATGAAATTGAAGCCATTGAAAGGTCCTCCACTCCTATGGAAAATGCGATGAACAAAAGAAAGAAGTAGTGGTCCCCCGAGCTGGAGGAGGACAAATACTGAAGAGGACAGACATGACCATATTGCCTCACTCCTAACACAGATGTTCGACTAGGCAAATTCACCCCGTAATATCCATTCACCTATAATGCATGGCTTAGCTGAACTCATATTCGAGTAGGCATTACCACTAAAAAGAAAAGGAGTAGTAGTGCTGCGGAGAAACGGAGCTGCGACCTGCTACAGGCCAATAAAGAATTGACGAGCAGCACTGTGAAGCTGGAGCAGCGAGAAATACGTAGGGTAGACACTGAAGCTTTCCAACGGGAAGCTACCAGCCGGCTTGCCTCGGATAATGGCGAGGTCAAGACCGCGCAAGGCAATCAGGATTCTGTTCGAGAGTAACGGCCCATGCGAACCGGCCAGGACTCTAGCAGAAGAGGATTCGCCAGAGCGTGCCCTCCATATAATCTGGCAACCTAGGTACTATCGGGGGTCCGCGGGGGATCGGCAGTCAGATCACCTAGAGATTTCGAACGCAAAGATGTAGGCGCATTTGGGGTGGGTACCCTTAGGCCGGCTTATGGGAATACCCAGGTGTTAACAGTAATTATCACCTGGGACATCGCCAGACTCATTAGCGTGAAGTGGACCGTGATGGTGGAGCGGGTACATTGCCGGGCCACCATTTGCACGGTGGTTAAGAATTGGTGCTTTAGGTGCTGGGGACAGGGGCACGAAGCTGGCCTATGCAGGCCGGGACACTACACCAATTTAAGGAGATGTAGGAAACCGGAGGCTGGTACATATCATTCCAATGGCGTCGGAGCCAACGAGGGAAATAAACCAGCACGGAGCTCCGCGTCTCCTATGCGCCACGTCGAGCATTGGCCATGAAACAAATAAGAAGAGCCGATGAACCATGGTAGCTGGTCTCGCAAGAGGGGGGGGGGGGTTAGGTGCGGTGAGGGCACACTGTAGATGGGCGGCCTCAGCTAGGGATTTGGAGATAGGTGCGGGTTTCGTGGCGGCCATGGTGGAGGACATAATCGTCAGTGTGTACGCGTCCCCCAACAGTGGCACGCGCATACTCAACGGCTGCCTAGAGAGGATTCAATTCTTGCTAACAGGCAATAGTATCAATGTGAAGTCCCTTCATCGACATAGATTTCCGAGGTGGAATAATTTTTGATCGTGAGGCCAATGATGATTTTGATGCAGGGAAGCAGTCTGCACGTCTGTGATCAGCCCTATGTAGGCATGATACTATAGCATACGATAACCTAATTCGAGGATTTTCCCGCTAGTTTATTAGTGGAAGGGAAACTAATTTCCATGTCCTCTTCATGACCTGGTCGAATTCGTCATGGCATGTACAGAGATGTACAGGATGCAGCGCGGAGGTGAGGTTGACGATTGGTCATTCTGGCCCTTGCACGATTATATAAAAACGAAGACAATGTTTTGAAGCCGGCCGACCTGTCATTTATGACGTTTGTACTGTCAGTGCATGTCGTGACAAAGATGTTTATTACTGACAGTTTTGTTCATCAAATGGGGCACAAGTGGTAAAGTTGCGTCAATGTTTATGTTAGAAGTTGCCACTGTGTAGAAACAGGGCGCACAATATCACGTTTGGTAATATTTTGAGAGGAAAATTTTACACGAGCACAGAAGAGTTGGCGAGCTAGTTGATTCGACATACGCCTTCCAACGACAGGAATTTAACCGAGTAATAGTATATAATCAAATGAAAATAACTGATTTATTTTTATGCGTTGCTATTGCACTGTTCGTTCAATTAATTTAATTTATTGTCGCGTTAATTATCATAATTACAGATTTCCGCTGTAGATATGTGATAATGATATTATATTATTGGATATAAAGTATATAAAAGCGAGCTTCAACATGCCACAGTATTCACAAACAATACAGTAAAGTGACATACAAATCATGAATATTTTAGTAAGCGCGTTCCTTTGTGTGCTGGTCGCAAGTTTTGTGGTAAGAAAATATTGCAAAAAAACTATCGTATGGAAGTAGTTCTGGATAGTTGGCTGGAGGGTAGCATAGCTACAGACACTTAGGCTTCAAAATGGGCCTCTCTTTAAGGCTACTCACTCGTCCCACCAGTCAATTTTGCGTGCGAGCTGCAAAACTCTGGCGGGTGAGGAGTTGCCAATGCTGGTCATACTAGGCCAACACTCCCCTAGTATTAGATGCCTAGTGTTTACTAAAGCTGGGCAGAGGCATATTATATGCTCTGCTGTTTCTAGTTCTTCATTGCACCCTCTACATAACGGGCTGTCCACCAGGAAAAGGAAAAATAGTAGATATGAGTAATATTTTGGACCATTTATGCTCGTAAAATAAGATTATCCTTATATTATTATAATAAAAAAATCGATTTATTATTTGCGTAGAGCTTTGAAAAATTATCTTTTTTAATCGTATAGATTGACCGTATTGATGGTAAACCACAAGGCGGAAACGGGCAAGCGGGCGGTGGTGCTGGGGGCAACGCAGGAGCCGGTGGCGGCCTAGGAGGTAATGCTGGTTTGGGTTTCGGATTCAATGTAGGAGCTCAAGCAGGCGGCAATGCTGGGGGCAATGCCGGCGGAAACGCAGGAGCTGGTGGAAGCGGTCGAGGCTTCACCAGAGTTGCAAGAGAAGCCGCTCCTGGAAAAAAACCACCACCACCATCACCCCGTAAGTTCAAAAAGGTATTTGAAAATACCACAGGCTAATTATTTCTATAATTTCAGCACCAAAGGAATAAATACACTGATTTAGGCCTACGGCACAGTTTGCAGCAGTCTTGATGAAGAGGCTGCAATTTTATTTTGAACCATTTATTGTCTTATGTTGTAATAAATTCAATAGATATTTATAAAAGTTATTTGTCTTTCCACATCGCTATTTGGTAATACAAAAGGGTGAAATTAAAGAAGCAAAATAAAGCAAAAATTATTCAATTTTAAAATATTGAGATTTTTTTGGGTTTTTATAAATAGCTATACCGTTCTATATAGTTTTACCATCGAGAACATTTAAATTGCAACATAAATTTCACTTATAAGATAAGAGGTAACTCCTCGTGGGACCCTAAAACCCTTGCAGGGTGCATCATGTAACAGATATAGGAATGCCTCTCAGATATGAGGGATAGGAGTGAAATCCAAGAAACCATAAAATGTCGAACTCAACAACAAAATTACCCCAGGCGTGTAGAGCTGAAGGCTAAAAATCTCGCACCGATATACCGGTCTGCTTCATAGATTTTATGGACGCGTGAGCTAGACACATGGACAACTTTCAAGAGCGACAAAGGCAATTGTACCACAACATCACACATTGCCTCCTACAACATGCGCACGATCTTATAAACCTCGAAAACGAATTAAAAAACATCAACTGGGGTTGGGTTGCCAACCGTCCTCCGTTTGGCTTTAATGTCCTCCCATCCTCCCTCTTGTTAAAAGGTTCTCCTTTTTCGCGGGGAATTGTTTTAATCACCCCTAACCCTTTTTTTTCTGTGAAGACGTCCATGCTCGTATCGTTGAGCATTTGCATTGTCGGATGCAACCCGCATTCTGGCGGGACGTCTACAGACCAAGCCTCCACGCGCTTGGTCTGTAGACGTCCCGCCAGAATGCTGGTTGAATCCGATACTGCCAATGCTCTACGATAGGAGAATGGACCCCCCCCCCCCTCTCCACGTGGAGGGGGTGGGGTGTATTGAGTGCCTTCAATGCCCACTAAGCTCCAGCATGCTGCCCCTTGGGCTAGGATGCCCCAGATTATCAGGGTCGTCTGTCATTTGTCTATTTTCTGGTTGTGGTTGCTGGTATATGTCATATTGCTTTCCTTAATGTTTTGTCTATGGCCTGTCCGATTGGGTCTTGGATGGCAGGTAGCATTTGGGTGGCGTTCGGCCCCGGGCCGCCTTCACCTGTATAATGGTTGGCTCCGTTGGTTGGTCTTCTTCTTCGCCTAGTCCCGAGCCTTCCTCCGATTTGGACATCGTTGGACATGGCAGGCCCCCCTGGCGTGTCCTCCTGTGCTCCTAAGGCTATCTGCCTCTTGCAATGACTTGTCTGATGTACTACCTCATGCACAGGTTTCTTGCGTCCTTGCCATAGCATACGCGAACCGTTTTCCCTGCATTGTACCATGCCTTGCTGCGTTGACGTCATCGGCACCTTTCTCGGTTGTTATCACAGTGATGTTTGGTGGCGTTCCGGACCGGTCCAGGTTCCTCTACCGTCCGATGGAGTTAATGAGCGTACTGAGGGTCTGAGTGGATATCTCCTAGATGTTGTTTCAACTAGTGTCATTAAACAAGAACATATAATGTAATTCATCTGAATATATTTGCGATGAGATCAACCAAAAAAATAGTCGGTCATTTCGTTTTGATCGCTAGTTAAATCTCCATTAACATTGTTAAACACGAGTTAGCGACTAGAATATTATATAACATATGTGATTTGTATGCTTTGATCATTCTCGCCGATGTATAATGTCATCCCATTAATTTCATTAAATTTGCGTTCATTTAAAACTTAATAATAACAGATTTCCGATACAGAAAATGGGATAATAATATTTATTTTGTTGGAGTACAACTATATATAAACCAGCAACTACATCTGGAGTATTTACTTGTCACAGAAACAGTAAAGTGAGAACTAAATCATGAATATTTTACTAAGCGCGGTTCTTTGTGTGCTAGTTGCCAGTTTTGTGGTAAGAAAATATAAATTTTGGCCATAACTATATTTTTGAGGCAGCGAAAAAAAAAATTAGAAGTATTTAGATTACATAATATATATATATATATATATATATAAATGTGAATGTGAATTTTCTAAAAACTTCACCGTGGTAGCAATCGAACCCACGTCTCTGGCTATAGCGGCCAACGTGCTAACCAATTGCACCACGAAGGGTATTGGTTGGCAATATATATATATATATATATATATATATATATTCATATATACATAAACAGTTAACCCGGATAGGTCCGTGAAGGGTGGCAGTATATACAATCTAGAGGTGGGGGCTCTGTACTCGCCGTTAATAAATAAAAATCCTCATTTCTCACTCCTAATCTACTTTTAAAGTCTCCTGCTATGTATACTACTCATTTTGCCTCTTCTACTGTCTTTGTAAGCTCCTTCCAAAATCTATCTTTATTTGAGTCTCTGTCGTCCTTATTTGGTCCATACACCACTATTATTCTTCCATTCTGTTTCTCTTTGCCTCTTAACGCTACATTTAGTATCCTCACCGTTCTTGGTTCCTGTAATTGCTCTTCTATTTCTCTGTGTACTATACAGTCTATTCCTGCTTCTACTCTTTCACGTGCGTTCACCCCGCTGTATATTATTACACGTCCTTTTTCTGTTGCATATGTTCCATTTCCCATCTTTTGTATTTTTGTCACTGCCAGTATCTCAAAATCTCCTCAAATTCCTATTCTAACTATTTATGTTTCCCTGCTATGCCTCCCACAACGCACAATTAGTAACTATTGTATTTAAGTACTTTAGACAACAGTATACACGTGAGATTGTCAATGTGGCCTGTGAGTTACACGTTCAAATTAATTTTGGCTACACACAAGATAGCAGCATAGCCAACCATATTGCCTTGCTCTCCCTTACATATATACATTCATTATAAAATAATACAACTAATCTATAATTAAATTAAAATTAAATAATAAATGATAATTTAATAATTAATCCTATCTAGATTGATCATAGTGATGGCAAGCCACAAGGCGGTGGTGGCCAAGGGGGAGGTGATGCTGGAGGCAACGCATGGGCAGGAGGTGGATTAGGTGGTGGAGCTGAAGGTAGTATGGGTTTCATGGTACAAACACAAATAAGCGGATATACTGGTGCCGGAGGCAATGCTGGCGCCGGAGGCAATGCTAGTACCGGAGGAAAGACAGGAGCTGGAGGAAGCGCCAGTGCCTTCACCAGAGTTACAAGAGAAGCTGCCCCTGGAAATAATCCACCACCACCACCATCTCGTGAGTTTGAGAAATAATGTTAAAAAGTCACAGGCTAATTATTTCTATAATTTCAGCACCAAAGGAATAAATAATCTGAAGTAAGACCATGTTGCATGTTACAGAATTGATTGAGAAACTGCACGTTTACACCAATAATTTTTCTTTGTAACCATCTATTATCTTCTATTGTAATACATTTAATAGATGTTTAAAGTATTAATTGTCTTCCCACTTCGCTACTGGGTAATATAAAAGGGTAAATGTAAAGTATACACAAATTGATTATGATTTCAAAATAAATAAAATGTGAGTACTCGTGTTAATTATTCAGATTTTTATAATTACTATACCTTTCGTAGCTTCACCATAAAAAAATATATATAATTTTGATTCGAGATCAAACCAAAAAAATCTGTAATTCTTCTTTGAAGGCTAGTTCGATCTCCATTAACGCGAGGGACTTGAATATTATATAACCATATGATAATTTGTGTAAATTTCATGCTTTGGTAATTCTCGCCAATAGATAATGACGTCCCATTAATTTAATTAAATTCGCGTTAATTTTGTAACTTTATAATAACAGATTTCCGATATAGATAATGATATAATAATATTAATATTGTTGGAGTACAACTATATAAAAACCAACCGCAACATGCTGGAATATTCACTTGTCATATACACTCCAAAGTGATATAAACATGAATATTTTAGTAAGCGCGTTTCTGTGTGTGCTGGTCGCAAGTTTGGTGGTAAGAAAAAATATGTTTTGAAAAATATTTGTATGATATGAGATTCATAAATATTTACCGCACTCATTTAAATATTCAGTAAAATAACATAATTTTAATACATCTAGAAAATTAAATTTTTGTTTTGTTTTGATGAAATGAACCCATTTTAGGGCTGAAAGACCACGGTCGATGGCCTCTTGTACATATATGTATATCTTGTATGTATGTTACAATAAATATATCTTCTTCTTCTTCTGAACCCATTTTATGATCCTATGAGAATGAAAGTGGTGCAAGTTACAATTGTATTGAAAAGGAGACACTTTTGGGTTCGGTATTTATGTAAATCAACGTGCGCTGATACATGAAATCAATTTATTTATACATAAAAATGTAACTGCGTGCATCGATATACATAAATACCAAACCCAAAATCTTGTTTCCTAATGTTGTCGCAAATATTCTTTATTACGTTCCCTGATCATGTTAAAAGATCTACTCTAAATGTCGATCGTTGGTCGTGGTCCCGTCGTCCGTTGTTCGCTCGTCGTTGATCGTCGATAAATTTTTCCTCTACGTTTTCGAAAAGAACTCCGGCATATAATAATATACATCCCTATAGCCAGAGGAAAATGTTAATCCAACCGTATTAACTACATCCTCGCTACAAATACACATTAATTGTAGAATAATATGAATAATCTAGAATTAAATTAAATTTTAATAATAATCAAATTAATTTAATTGTATATAGATAGACCGTATTGATGGTAAACCACAAGGCGGAAATGGCCAAGGAGGAGGTGGTGCGGGGGGCAACGCAGGAGCAGGGGGCGGTTTAGGAGGTGGAGCCGGAGCAGGTTTGGGTTTCAATGTAGGCGCACAAGCAGGCGGAAATGCTGGAGGCAATGCTGGTGGCGGAGGAAACGCAGGTGCTGGAGGAAGCGGCCGAGGCTTCACCAGAGTCGCAAGAGAAGCTGCCCCTGGGAATAAACCACCACCACCACCACCTCGTAAGTTTGAGATATTATTTGAAAATGCCACAGGCTAATTATTTCTATAATTTCAGCACCAAAAGAATAAATCAACGTCGCAGTTTCTAGTAGAATTGATGGAAAAACTTTTTGGAACCAATAATTTTCTTTTGTTTCATCTAATGTCTTATTTTGTAATAAATTCAATGAATATTTAGATTAGTACATTGTCTTCCCACAATGCTATTAGGTAAGAGAAGGCTGAATTTAGCAATGTAAACTATAGAAAAATAAATTATAATTTCAAAATAAAATATATGGCACCTCATTATATTTTTCGACTTTTTATAATTATTATCTTTACTTTTCGCCCACAGTTTTGCGATAGATTAGTAAATTGTCTTTCCACAACGCTATTAGTTAACACAGAAGGCTGAATTTACTAATGTAAACTATAGAAAAATAAATTATGATTTCAAATAAAAATATATGGCACCTCATTTTATTTTTCGACTTTTGATAATTATTATCTTTACTTTTCGCCCACAGCTTTGCAATAGATTAGAAAACTCTATTAGTTGTAATGTTAATAACTTTAAAACTCATATAACATCTTTAAATTTTGACATTGTTGCTGTTACGGAAACATGGCTTAAGTCTGAAAAATATAATTCTCGTTTTAATATTGATGGTTATACATTTTTACGCAAAGATATGGACTGTGTTTGCGGTGATGGAATTGGGGTTTATATTAAGAGCAGGATACATTTTGAAACACAACTTGAGATAACACCCATAGGCATAAATCAGCTAGAACAAGTATGGATAAAGTGCAAATTTAATAAAGAAACATATTGTATGGGCGTACTCTATAGACCACCGAATACGAACATTGGCACGTTTATGGACACATTAGAGGATATATTTAGTCACATACTACCACGCTGTGACGATATACTTGTACTAGACGATTTAAACATCTTCTAAATATTGATAACAGTTCTACTGCTAAGTTTCTTGACATTCTCGATACTTATGATCTAAATCAAATTATAGAACAGCCTACCCGTGTCACTGCTCACTCTCTGTCTCTAATCGATCTAATTATTCTCTCAAATAAAAGAAAATGTATGGAATCAGGGGTTATTAAAATTCACGATATTGCTGATCACGATCTGATATACTGCAAGCTTTCTATTAACATTGTAAAGTGAAATTTATTACGCACCGTAAACATAAAAATATTAACATTCAAGCTTTTTCCGCAGACCTGGAACACTTACAAATGGATGCAATATTATACATCAATGATATAGAAGATAAAATTAGATACTTTTAATACAATTGTCTCAAACATATTTTTGATCTACATGCACCATTAACAGTTTCCAGAATTACGAAGAAAAGCGCTTCCTGGATGACAACTACCTTGAGTTCCTTGAAGAGAATTAGCTCCTACCCCAAACGCAATCTGGGTTTAGACGTAGTTATAGCTACTCTACCGCCTTGCTTACCATCATAGATAATATTATGTCCCGCCATTATTTGCGTTAGCCAGTGGTGCATGTTACCGTATTGTCCTTCCACCAGATCTTCCTTGTCCAGCTTGCCTTCTGGGTCTCTTCCCATCTCCCCTGCCACTTCGTAAGGGTGTGGCCTCGTTCCTCTTTCTGGGTTGCCCCTGGTGGTTCTCCCTCCTTGGTTCGTTTGTATAGTCTGGCTCTCTCCTCGAGCGGCGGCCAGGACAGGTCCTCTACTGCATTTCTAGAGGTTGTTCTATATGCACGGGTGATCGCATCACGCTGGTTCGTTGCGCCTTTCGGTGTTGGTCCGCGTTCTTGATTGTTTTGGCGGCTTCGCACCAGGCTGGAGCCGCGTAGAGCTGGGCTTTCAAGAATGTGGCCATCAGTAGTCTCTTGGCCTATCCCGGGCCCCTATCGTTTGAGAGCAGCCTGGCGAGTGCCGTTCTGGTGGCGTTGCGTGTTGCCTCAAGTACCTGGATGGTGTTATCCTCCATGATGGTCCCCAGGTACTTGATTTTCCTCCTTATCTGGTGGACATGTCCCAGTAGCCTGACGCTGGGGGTTTCCTCTAATCCTGCCCTACGGATTGAGAGTAGGACCACCTCGGCCGCAGCGATGCTCAGTTCTGTCTGTGTCATCCACTCCGCCGTCTTCTCAACTGCCTCCCTGGCCATTCCCTTAGTCTCCTCGAAGTCACGGCCACGAGCAACGTTCGCCATGTCCTCGGTGAAGGCGATGCCGTGTTTGTCGTCGGACAGCTTTATCCGGAGGGCGTCGTCGTAAGCTACGTACGAGAGGAGAAGGCCTGGATAGTCTAGATAGTTGGCTGGAGGGTAGCATAGCTACAGACACTTAGGTCTCAAAATGGGCCCATTGTTAAACCTCCCATTTAAGGGTACTCACTCGTCCCACCAGTCTATTTTGCGTGCGAGCTGCAAAACTCTGGCGGGAGATGAGTTGCCAATGCTGGCCATACTAGGCCTCTAGTATTAGATTCTAGTTCTTCATTACACTCTCTACATAACGGGCTGTCAGACCCATCGTGTGTAGGTGTTTGCTTAGCCGGCAATGACCAGTTAGAATGTTAGTCAATAATTTCAGATTAGTTCTAGATAAGTTAAGGCAACCGGTGGCTGCAATTTTACAAGGTTGCCTAATTGTTTCCTTTGATTGCTTGCTACCCAGCGTTTCTCGCCATCTTACCTTGTGAAGAGTGTCCTATGCTAAGTATTTCATCCTCTTGGGTTGTTAGAGGATGTAAGGATTCCTTCCTGGCAAGTTCATCTGCTATTTTGTTTTCCTTGATGCCACTATGTCCTTTGATCCAGTTCTAGTTTGTTATATTTAACTAGCTCCTTCAGGCTGTGTAAACATGAATATAGCTCTTTCGACACAAATGTGTTGGCATTTAGTGCATTTAGAGCTCCTTTGCTATCGGTGAGTATTTGGATATATTTATCCTTAATATTCCGTTCAGCTAAATTTGAACACACTTTAGTATTCCTGTTAATTCAGCTGGGAAGACTGACGTGAGTCTTCCTAGTGGTGCACTTATCTTGAGATCGAGTTCTGGTGAGAATATTCCATAGCCAGCTCTCGTCTTAGTTTTGGATCCATCAGTATACATGGTTATGTTGGTGCCTTGTGGGATACCATCCATTGTGATGATGGTCTGAAAATGTTTGACAAAACTGTATTTGGGTAGAATTCTGTCGCACTTACCTTCTATGAGGGGATCTAGTTTGATAGCTTCACTCAGTATGCTCCTGTGTCCAATGATTCTATCTTTATCAAGCCACAGGTTGAGTGAAGATAGCCTTAATGCTGTTTTTACTTATCAGAAGGTCGAGTGGTTGTAGACATAACAGTGCTTCAAGAGCTGCTGTGGCGTTGTTCTCAAAGCACCATTGATGGCAAGACACGCCATCCGCTGGATGTGTGATAGCTTTGATATTGTTGTAACTTGTTTGGTTTTCGACCACTAGACTATTGCACCATATGCGATAGTTGGTCTTATGATCGCGGTATATAACCATTGGGTCATCTTGGGAGACATGCCCCATGTTTTACCAACCGCCCTGCGGCATTGCCAAAATGAGATGCAAGCTTCTTCCAGCTTGGATGTTATATGCTCATTCCAGTTCAGTTTTGTATCCATGATTAATCCTAGATATTTTACTTTATCTGTGAGAGTCAGAGGCATGTTCATGAGCCCGAGTTTCCTCTTCCTCGTAAACAATATCAGCTCTGTCTTTTTTGGGTTAACTGTTAGCGAATGGCTATCGCACCAGTTCTCAACAATCTTTAGGGCACTCTGCATGAGATTACAGAGTACACCTTCAAAACTGCCATTTATCATGATCACTATGTCGTCTGCATAGCCAACAGCATAGTATCCTGAGTTGTTTAATACCAGGAGGAGGCTCTCAACTACAAGGTCCCACAATAGGGGTGAGAGGACTCCACTTTGAGGACAGCCTCTTCTTGCAACTTTTTTTGATGTTACGTCATCTAGTGTTACCTGCATTGTTCTTAGACCAAGCAGAGTTTTTATCCAGCCCCTCCTAGTGGAGTGAATCCCGTGAGATGTTGGAGCATTATCAATACTCTTAAATGTTGTTTTGTCGAAAGCACCTTCAATATCAATGAAGGTGGCAAGCACCGAACTTTTATGCTCCAGTGTTTCCTCTGTCCTAGAAGTCACCAGATGTAAGGTTGATTCGGTTGAGCGACCTGGTTGGTAGACATGCTGTTTCGGATATATGGGGTACGTTCTCAGCGGCCCGCCCCTGATTTCACGATCACAGAGCCTTTCCAACGTCTTCAATAGAAATGAGGTTAGGCTGATGGGCCTGAATGATTTGGCAAGTGTGTAATCTACTTTGCATGGTTTGGGTATGAAGGTCACTTTGATCTCTCTCCATGTATTGGGTATGTACCTATAAGCAATGCAACCTAAATATATACACAAATGTGTTTAAAATGTAGGTTAAACCCCATTGTAGCAGTCCTGGGGACTTAAAGGATGAAAAGCTAGATATTGCACATTCTATTTTAGTTATACTTATCCTTTGGTCAGCTAGCAACCAATCTTCCTCATCAGGTAGATGGGGTTTAGTTGCTATGTTGAGACCTCAGAAAGTGGGTGTCTAGAAGTACCTCGATAGTTTGGGAGGGTGTTACCGTGAAGGTGCCATCCTCCCGTTTTAGCGAGTTGAGTTGTTGTACAGGATCTTTAGATATTATTCTCTTCAGACGAGCAGCTACTGCTGTGAATTCAATGCCATTGCAGTAGGCTATCCATGTCTTCCTTTATCGCTTCCTGACTCCACTTTTGAATTGTCTACGGTCTTCTCTAAAAATGTCCTCATTAAACTATATCATTACTGTTTTTGGCCTTGTTGAAAGTTTTCCTGGCCTTGGATCGAAGGGTGCACTCCACCAGAGGCTGTCATGTCCGCCTTTCTCATGGGACAGTAGTCATCATATGATGAAATCAGTGATTTTTGAAGGTGTTTCACATGGGCCTCCAAGTCGTCCACTGATTCTGCTGCTTGATACTCCATCCTATCCGATAGATATCTTCCAAATAGTTGTGTATTCGTTGTTTTGTGGATTTCTGTAGGACGGTGGTTCACGTGGTACGAAATCAAGTTCGAAGTGTATCAGTCGGTGATCAGACATGGATACCTGACTTGATACGTGCCACTTACTTATTTTGCTTGAGATATTGCCCAATGTGAGACTGATGTCTATTACCTCGTCTCGTTTTTGAGTTACGAACGTTGGTTCGCACCCTCTGTGTAGTACCTATCTTTAGTATTTTTGTACTGATTATGTACTCAATTAGAGCGTTTCCTCTGCGGTTGATGTTGCTGCTGCCCCACACCACATAGTGAGCATTAGCATCACATCAAATGATGAGGTCAATCTTTAGGTTTTCGCAGTGTTCCACCAAGTTTACCAGTTCTGGGCTGGGAGGTGGTTGAGCTGCGTCGTACGGTAGATACGCCGAGGCTATGTAGATCTCTGCATCGTCGTCCATTTTCAGTCTAACAACTGTGAGGTCTGCTGAGCTGAATTGGTGTAGGAGTTTACCTGTAACTTTAGAAGAGGTTAAGATGCATGTCATAGGTTTGTTGCCAGTAGCACTGTATAGCAGGCCGTTGTTATTGTTGCTGAGTCCGCATACCCTGTTGTTTTTAACAATCCAGGGTTCTTGGATTAGCGCGATGCTATATTGCATATTCTGTAGTTGACAAGTTAAATTAGCAGTTGCCACCTTAGAATGATGCAAATTGAGTGATTTGTAAAACCAGGCCCATTTTATTTTGTTAGCAATGGAGGAGATAGATCTGTATCCGGTTTAGCATTGTCTGTCTCAGCTGTAGCTTGGACAGGGTCTGCCAGCCCAGAGCTTTCCGAGGAGGGGGCCTAGTATGGATCCTTCTGGGACCTCCCCGGTAATCTCGAACATTGACGTACTTCTCTTACCCTCGTGGGTGATCCTCGGTCGCGCAGAAAAATGACGAGATTGTTTCAAATTGAACCGGAGAACCTACAGAACCTGACACATTTTTGAAACTCTAAAAAAATAATGTTCATGTTAGAAAGTTGTGCTTTAACTTTATATATATATATATATATATATATATATATATATATATATATATATATATATATATACATATATGTATATATATTATAAACTATTACATTTGAAAATTCAAACGGTTCAACCGTTTGCATATAAAGACATAAATTACTTTTTAATTAAATATAATTCTTTTATAATTAAATTTTAAATATATTAATGCAGTTATAAATAAAATAAAATATAAAATCATGAAATTATTTGAAATGTACTGATTTGAGAGATATAAAGTTGGAACTTGCATCAGTTGTTTATTACTTATACTGTATACCCGATCAAAATTCTTTATAATAGAGAAATAAAGTAATTAGTAAAAAAAGTTCGATCAAATCAAACATAACATTCTGTAAATATTTTTGAATCCTAATTCAAGCCCTATTAACGTTGTTAATCTCAATTTTGAGTTTAGAACTGGTATATCATATAATGTAATAATGAGTGTACTTTTTATGCTTTGGTAATTCTCGACACTATATAATGACGCCCCATTAATTTAATTTATTGTCGTGTTAATTGTGTAACTAAATAACAACAGATTTCCGCTATAGATATGAGATAATAATATTATTATGGTTGAAATTCGACTATATAAAAGCCAGGTGCTACATGCTGGAGTATTCACTTCACATACAAACACTAAAGTGATATAAACATCATGAATATTTTAGTAAGCGCGTTTCTATGTGTGCTCGTCGCAAGTTTTATGGTAAGAAAATATAAATTTTAATTATTAAATTTTGATTCAAAATAAACTTTTTGTAATGATTATAAATTGTATTTTATAATTACATCAAACAACTATTTTTTTCACATGCATTTGAGGCTACTAATTAAATTGTCTTATTTAAAAAAAATTCAAAATGGTGTACAAAATGTGAATTTTTTGCTAAAATGATTCGAATTACCCAGCTCAGTGGCCGAGTGATTACAGGCGTCGTCCGTCTCGTACTGAGCATTGGGGAGCCTGAGTTCGATCCCCAGCGGGGAACGAATTTTCGCGAATCACCTTTCACAGTTTTTCAGAGGTTTTCTGTGAAGTTAAGGTAAATACCGGGTGATTAAACTCCTCTGAGCTTCTCCCTTGACCGGCGGAAAAGCCTATAAAGATAGAAGTTTTTTTTTTTGATTCGAATTTATAAATATTTATGACAATTTCAATCAACTTACATTTCTTTATGTTATTCCTTTGATTGATAGAGAATAGGATTATGGAGATAGGGCCCTAGTAGTTTGAGTAGTTTTTGAGGTAGTTTCCGAATGGTAGAGATTAATGGATCTGAGGTAACCAATAAACGGTTGATTACGTTTGCCATATTCGCATGTCTTTGTCCTTCATTTATGCCATTTTTTAATTATATACATTCAAAATTAGCACTTCATACATATACGAACACATAGTATATACCTGCAGGAGATTTTTCTAGTTTACACAATTAAAATTAGCCGATTCTCTTATAATACTTCTAACCAGGATGTAAGCAAACGCGACACCGAGATTTGAACTCAAATCTGCTGCTTGCACGTCCGGCATTTTACCGCTCAACTATGCCCTCGAAACAAGAGATAATATTTTTTTAATTGTATGCAGATTGACGGCATTGATGGCAAGCCACAAGGCGGAAACGGCAAGGCTGGAGGTGGTGCTGGCGGCGGTGCTGGGGGCAACGCGGGGGCAGGGGGTGGCCTGGGTGCCAATGTAGGAGCACAAGCAGGAGGCGGTGCTGGCGCTGGAGGTAATGCTGGAGGAAACGCCGGAGGAAAATCAGGAGCTGGAGGTAGCGGTAGAAGCTTCACCAGAGTCGCAAGAGAAGCTGCCCCTGGAAATAAACCATCACCACCACCTCGTAAGTTATAATTATTTTAAAAGGCCACGGGTTAATTTTGTCTATAATTTCAGCACCAAAAGAATAAAACACTGAAGTAGTCCACGTTGCATATTGCAGAAGAACTGCTGAGAAAACTGCAGTTTTTGCCTGAAGATTGATATTCTACTAAAATATGTATTATTTTATAATAAATATATATAATAATAAATTTGTTGAGTGTTTATAGTTGGAAAATTTACTATTATTTCATATATATATATATATATATATATATATATATATATATATATATATATATATATATCTGTATCTGTATATTGCATGCATCATGTTATCTATCTCGTTGCAGTAACGGTACCTATCAGAGTCAACCTTCCCAATCATGTGTAAGTAGGTTTTAAACGTCCCATGGCCTGTAAACAGTCGTCCATTGATCCGTCGGGCCGTGTTTCCTCTCCACCAATGGTTTAATGTTGGGGAATAGTGTCCTAGTTAACAGGAGGGCGACGAATTCAGCAGCCTGAGTTGCTTTGTTGGCCATCTCTCTAAAATCGCGTCCGCGAACGCGATAGCTGTTGTCCCATCCGGAACTGGTACATTCAGATCCCGTATGCCAGGTTCCAGAGGAGAACCCTACGGCATCCCTCCTGTAACCTCCTGCCTTGTTATCCCTGTTGCTTCTTGGCAGACCATATCCCCACTTCTGTCAGGCCTTTGATCAGGTTGGTAAAGGACGGAGGAATACCCTTGTTCTTCAACACCTGCATGATGGCCACCAATGGCAGCGTGTTAAGCGCATTCATGGACAATGAGTGATGGATGCATTGAGAAAGGGACAAGTTGCTCCAGCTATTGAAGTTGGGATAGAGCCAGGGGAGAAACATTCACCGCAGTGGGTGCGGATAGTAGAAAAAGGTGGAGATGAAATAAAAGAGAGGGCAAAAAGAATGAACAATGTAGTAGCGTTTGGTACTGAAGGGGAAGGTGTGGCACCGATCATGGATATGCTATAACTAAAGATCCAGGTGAGACGGGCAGTAGAACAGGGGACGCCTACCTGTCTATAAAGGAGATGGACGTGCAGAAAACTCTAAGAAAGCGCAAAGGACGGGAGGCAGAAAGCAGTAGATGCAAGGATGGAATTTTAGAATGAAGCTGGGCTGCGAAAATAAATTTTGTAGCAATATGGGGAAAAGAGCTGGAGAAGATCTCTATCCACTCCACTCTATCCGTTCCCGACAGACTTATTGAGATTGCTGGAGACTTGACAGAAGAAGATAAAGAATAATAATACATGGGGCGAAAAAATGCGAGGATGGGAAGTCCAAAAGGGGAATGAGGAAGATAGTGGGAGGATGTAAGCTATGGAGTTAAAGCAGGGAAAGAAAAAACAGGTAGAATGATTATGTGCGTGCCTGCAATCGCAGAGGGCGAGAGTGGAGAGGAAGACGCTCTCAAGACAAGTATATAAATCAAGAAGGAAGAGAGTGGATGTAATAGCCGTGAAAGGGGAGGTGAGACGGTCTGATTAGATGTATAAAACGGGAATAGGAAGAGAAGAAGACGTTATGCGGCCAGGGAGGTGGTTTGGTAATACACTACGCATTAGTAGATCGGAAGGAATGAGCTAGTACATTTGAGAGTAGTAAACGGACTGGAAATGTTAGTATATGAGAAGAAGCTAAAGGACGTTAAAGCAGGTGTACACAATGCAGTAGTTGAAGAGGTTGTTGCTCGCTGCGTTGACGAGGAAAAATAGCAGGAGCCACAGGTATAACTGGTTTGATAGCGCTGGAGCAGTTGACATTGGGAAAAGCGATGGGAAAAGTCAGGTTAAAGGCTGAAGCATAGAAGACGTTGCAGGTGGAGGAAAGGAAGAAAGTGGCTCAATAGTGTGTGGAGAGGTGGACGTGCCTAAAGAGTGGCGCTTGGGTGCTCTTGGATTGTTCCAGTGCATACAAGTGGAGCTAAAACTTATGTATAGGGGAATCACGATAATTAGTGCGGGGTACAAGCTAACGATAATATTCACCCAGCCATCGTGACAGACTGGAAGTTGAAGTAGGCAGTAGAGCGTTGCTGCTGGAAAGTCAGGGTAGATTCGTAGTAAATGTAAAAAATAGTATTAGTACAGCGAAAGAGTTGTAATGGAAGGGAGTAGAGAGAATGTATTATTTTAAGTATTTAGGCTTTTGTGCTGACTGTAGAGGTGGCTTTAGGAAACGTTTGGTGCAAGCAAAGGCGAGAATAGTTTGGGAGATGGCGAAGAGAAAATAGAATATTGGAGAGGTGGTGGGATGGTAACCTTGAAATAGAGTGTAGATCTAGGATGCGTGTGTAAATCCTGTATTATTGTAAGCTTTGAGGTGTGGAGATTGCGAGAGTGGGATGTAATAGAAATGGAGAAAGACTGGTTTCTACTAAAAAAAGACCTTTATTTGGCATATCAGCCCAACCCTTCCCTTTACAAATTCCAGCCGCAAAAAAAACAATACTTTCACAGAAATAACTAAAAAATAAATTTAAAAAAAATACAAATTAACATTTTCTACCCACTAAAATAAACTAAACGCCCTCTCTCCTCGCCAGTTTCCTTTCCCACGTCAGACTCCTGCAGATTTTCACGCCTTTCCCATCCTCTCCTAACCATTCGTTCAGCTTTCTGCACTCTCCCACCCACTCTGCTTGCACTTACTCACATTCTTTGCTAAGGTGCCACCACGTGTCACTCCCCTTCCTACACAGCGCACACGCGGTGTACCCCAGCCCCATCCACACTTTTCTTCCTCGCTCTTCTGACCCACACCTCGCTCTTCCCATGCATACTTTGTCCTCTCTGCTCCACTCTCCCCTGGCTAAGTAGCTCGGGAGTTTCCTCTGCACTTGTCACTCTACGTAGCCAGGGTTGTATGAGTTCTCAGTCATTCTCACTTGCCGTTCTTGCCACTCAATAACCCTCAGTCTCTCCCTTATCTCAGTTCCTAGGCTACCCCTTTCTCTCATTTTCTCCTCTACCCACACCTCAGACATACCCACTCTTTCATACATCCATTCTCTATCCTTCCTCCATCTACTCTCTGTTCTACTCTTACACCTCATCCATACCTCCCGTACCAGTCTTTCCTCGCCCAAATCCTGCAATCTTTCCTCAAACTTCACAACCCTCACACACGACTCCCACCACATACTCATACGACTTGTCTCCTGCAACAGCACTGCTCTCGGTGTCGACCTTTCAAGCCCTAGCAGATTCTTCAGAAACCAACCTTGCTCCCTTTCTATTACCTCCCATTCACGCAATCCCCACACTTCCACTCCATACAACAATATAGGTTTTACACACGCATCCCAGATCTTGCACGCCATTACGAGGTTACCACCCCACAAACTCCCCCATTTTCTGCACGCAATCCCCCAAGCCATTCTTGCTTTCGCCTGCATACACTCCACAGCCCTCCTCCAGAGTCAAACCAAAAGCCCAAATATTTAAAGCCATTCACTCTCTCAATCAGCCTTTCCTTCCATTTCAGCCCTTCACCCTTACCCCTCCTGCCCCTATTCCTAAACAACATCCATTTGGTCTTTTCCACATTCACCACTAGCCCCCTCTTATCCAAGTACCTACCCATTCTATCCAACATCTCTTGCATCTCTTCCACTCTCTTGGACACCAGCACCACGTCATCTGCATACGCCAACATCCATACCTTGGACCTACCCACCACGACCCCTCCTGCCTGTCCTCTCCTCAGCACCTCTTCCAACTCGCTCGTGTACAAATTAAACAGGAGGGGACTCAGCGGGCACCCCTGCTTTACTCCCACATTCACCCTAAATTTCTTAGATATTTCTCCATTCACTCTTGCTTTCGCCCATGTCTCTTTATACATCCTTCTCATTCACTCCACTCCTTCCTCTTCCATACCCAATCTATCCATACATTCCACCAGATTCCCCCTAGGAACTGAGTCATACGCCGCTTTTAAATCCACAAACACCGCATACACTCGCCCTTTGCATTCCAGCGCTTTCTCCACCATTCTCGCCAGCGTGAAAATCTGCTCTCTCGTCCCTTCTTCCCTTCTGAACCCACCCTGGCATTCCGGCAGCAGCCCCTTTTGCTCCAGTTATAACCGGCACTCATAATGGTGATCCCCCTATAGTTTTTAATGTCCGAGGCCTCTCCCCCTTTATGAACCGGGACCACCACCCCTACACGCCACTTTTCCGTCACTTCCTCCTCTCCACTCCACACCTTGTTAATACTCTGCCGCACCTTTTCCCTTCCTTCCTACGGTAGCTTTTTGAAAGCCTCTGCCTCAGCCCATCTTCCCTCGCTGCCTTTTCTAGTTTTAACTGTGCCAGGGCCACCTCCACCTCTTTCCTGGAAAATGCCTCCGTTCGCACCACCTGTCTCGCACTCGAACTGCCCAGCTACACCTCAGATTCCGCCATCTGTTTACAACTCCTCTCCCACTCTGCTAGCTCTATGTTCACTTTGCCCTGATTCACCCTTCCCTGTAAGATCTCCCACATCCGTTTCTCCACTACACACTCCCTCAACCTCTTTTCCACTTTCTGCCACTCCTCTATTTTTTTCCTCTCGCACGTACTCTCGAACTCCCTTTTCGTCTGATTAACGCTTTCGACTGCACATCTGCCGTACCTCCAATTCACCATTTCCCTCCGCCACCTCGACTTCTTTATCTTACACTCCTCGTCGAACCAACATTCCCTCTGGCCTCCACTCTTCTTCCTCACCAACAACGCAGCCGCCATCACTCTCTCCAACTGGAGCATCGACTGTACCTCCTCCCACTTCACGCCCATTAGGTTTCTCTCATACACCGCGATTTCTACTTCGCTCCATCCAAACCCTTGCTGCCCCTTTTTCTCCACCCTCTTCCAACCGTTTGTCCTTCTCAAGACAACCTCCACCGGCACATGGTCGCCCCCCCCCCCACATTTTCCACCTTGAAACACTCCAACTCCTCCCTTCCGATACCTTTGACCACCACATAGTCCAAAACCGAACCCCCTCCGTGTCCACAGAAAGTCTTCTTCCCTTCCCGGTCCCCTTCGCAGTAGCCATTCAGTACATCCCACCCCGACTTTTTCACCCATTGGATCCATTCTCTACCCTCCTGGTTGGTCACTTTATCCTGCGATCGTCTTTCTCTCCATTCCCCGCCTTCTCCGATCCCTCCTTCCAGCTCCAGCCCCACCTTCACATTCCAGTCACCCCCGACGAACCATTCATCTGCCTCCGTCTCGAGCCCATCCAGTATCTCCGTTAGTTCTAAACGGTTTTTGTTACAGTACACGGCCCCTACCCACACCGACCTTCTATCCATTTCCACCTATTACCATATTACTCGAAGACTCTCTGAACCATTGTCCCACTGACTTCCTCACTCATAACAAGATTCCTTTTTTGGCTCTCCCCATCCTCGCTTCTTTCGTTGCACCTTGCATCACCCAGTCCCACCCTGTCGGCATGCAGATTTCTACCTGCCTCCACTCCCACTCCTCTTCTGTCATCCACGTCTCCAGTAGCCCCACTGTGTCCTTTGAGATGAACCACTTCTCCAGTTCCTTTCCCTACACTCCCCCTAGCACTTTTTGCTTTAGCCCCGCAACGTTCCAAAAACCCACCCTGCACAGACCCACCAGACGTTCGTAATCTTCAGTTTTCGATATCCAACCCTAGCTTCCAATCCTTTGGCTCGTGCTTTCTTAGCTCTGTAATTTTCCTTTGTACGTCCCTCTCCTCTACGGTTAGATCGTCATGAATGTATATGTTCGTGCCCTTTAGTTTATATATTGCTCGCATTATGCCCATTGTGTCGTCCCAGTTGGTTATATATATATATATATATATATATATATATATATATATATATATATATATCTCCTAATGTATTGAGTTTTTATAATTACTAGCTATACAGCCTACAGTTTTGCCAGCGTGAACAGAGTTTGTGACGTATATTTGTATATTTAGATCATGGCAGTACTATCATCTCATCATCATTATCAGTTGGCTCTACAGCCCCGGGGGGACTTTCGGACGGTCGTTTCCCGAACTGCCTTGATTCGTGTTTTGAGGGGATCAACTTCCGTTTTCCTTCAATATTTCTTTCATATTTCTTTGTGTGTTTTAGCCTTTCTTACTCAGCCTCCATTCTTTGCTATTATATACTTGTCTCTGTCTTTCCTCTGTATATCGACAAACTATTGTAGTCTCCGCGATATTGTTTCTTTTACAATATCTGTTTCTCCATTTTGTTCTAGTATTTCTGTGTTCGTTAGTGCTATCCATTTTTCGTTTACTTTTTTGCCCCGAGAATTGCACTCATTACTAGTCTTCAGAATATTTCACCCCTCATTTTTCCTCATACTTCTCGTTTCCAGTGCATATATTACCGTTGGTTTTACCACTGTCTTGCAAATTTTTACTTTAACCCTCCTACTAAAAATGTTGGACTTAAATAGCTTCTTGTGTATATCTGGGATCTACTTATATCCGCGCTATTATTTCCCTATTACAGTTGATTCTGATTATTTGTGTCCCTAGGTAGTTAAAGTTGTTCACTTATTCTATGGCGATGTTGTATAATTGTACTATGTTTCCGTGTGTGTCTCCCATTCTTATGTTTCCATGTATTTTGTGTTTTCTTTGTATATGTGTAGTCTTGCTTCTTTTGCTGCGGCATTGTAAAGGTCTCTTCCAGCCACCTTTTACTCCTACTTACGATCACGATGTCATCTACGTCTGCCAGTATTTGTGTAATTTTTATCGCTAATTTTCCATGTCATTTTACCTTTCTTCTAGCGCCTTCTAGAACCAGGTTGAAAAGTGTTGATGATAGTGCGTCCTCTTGTCTTACTCCTGTGTTTATATTTAGATGTTCTGATGCTCCTTGTCAAGTTCGTACTACCGCGATGGATCCCACCATTGTCATTCTCGTTAGATTTATAAGTTTTTGTTTTTGTATGTTCATGTTTTTCATCTCCTCTCGAGTTTATTTTTCTGCTCACTGTGAGAAAAGCGGCTTTAAAGTCGATTTAAAGTATGTGGGTTTCTATACCTGCTTCGTGACATTTTTCGGGTAGTTGCTTTATAGTAAAGATGACGTCTGTTGTCGATCTTCTCGGTTTGGTAATCCCCTATCTCTGTCTGAGTGTGTGTTTCCAGTTTCTTGTGTATTAAGGCTGATAGTACATTGTATGTGATGTTTAGAAGGGTGATTCCTCTTTAGTTTGTGGGGTCTTCTTTTTCTCTTTTCTTTTGTATTGGCACGATTATTCCAGTTTTCCAGGTCTCTGGCATTGCTTCAATCCTCCATATTATCACAAAGTACATATAATTAATTAGATATAAATGGGATTTAGGGATAGATTATATATTATTATATTAATCCGTCGTCATAGATTAACGATTGTGCGTCGCGCTCGCGATTGCACATTCGTTCTAACGCCCGCTGACCACTGACTCAGCAGCCGTACGCGCAATCGGAATACTCCAAGTAACCCAATTGTTTTGCAAAATGACCACGGGCCAGTGTACGGCGTTTCCATGCAGAGAACTCTCAGCGTGATGTCACGAATAGCAGCGACTACAGATTAATTTAGTTTATAAGCTCTAGTTGATTGTAAGACGGCAGTCAGTGGATCAGTCGAATCAGTCGAATGTATTGATCAGTGTGTCATCAAGTACAAGTAATAAAGTCGGCTACCGCTACCCCGAACCTACCTCTGTGAACCCCAACACCCCGCGATATGGTGGAGGCGCCGGGTAAAAAACCTCTGTAAACCTCCAACCCCCGCCCCACCACGACAATATTCTTATTATCAGCTCGTATTGTGTTAATGTATCCTCAACATTTCTGAATATATTCTGTTATCTCATCTGCTTCTGGTGCTTTTCCGTTTTATAGCTTATTTATTACTTCCTTGAATTCTGCTTGCGTAGGCTCGTTTACATCGTCTCCCTGTGTTGTGTCTACTGGGGGATAACTATCCAGGGGTGTCGGAAATGGGCGTAAGGGGAAAACTATTACAAATGATAGGCAGCCACCTGGATTGGAGGTCTGTAAACTCATCCCGGAAGAAGCGGAAGTCACTAGAACTGTGGAGTTATGCAGGGTCGGCTTCAGTGCCGATCCCTGTTGAACATCATGTACAACGATGTACAGAGCCATAATGCCGATGATTTGGCCCTGGCGATCACGGCACGGGATGTGGTAGCAATCCAGGAGGTGAAAAATGAGTGACTCGCTAAGAATAGGATAACATTTTTCTACTGGCCAACCTACGCATTGGCCGTCAGAAAAATACAAAATTTATGATGCCACATACCTCTACACTTATGCATAAAAGGAATTGACACTAAGAAATGTAAGGCGAAAAGCTGCTTTGACTTGTCATCGGATAAAACGAATCCTCTTGGCACAAAATTAGACCATCTAATATCACTAGATCAACCACTTTAGGCCGAAGTGGATATAGAAACATAGATGGACTAACATCACTAGATCAACCACTTTAGGCTGAAGTGGATATAGAAACATAGGTGGAATACTTAAGAAACAATATACAAGAGGCTGCGTGGTTTGCTACGCCTACCTGTTTTTGCCCTATGAGGAGGAAATCTTCTAAATCAAGACACCCATTTCCCCGTCACCACATAATGGTATGAGCATGGGTAGTATCGGTTTCACCCCGACGCGTCTACCGACTAAAACCTTTTTTTTTTTTCTCGTGAGAAGGAATCTAAAGACACCCATGCTCTAATTAGAGAGCATGGGCAGTGTCGCATTCACCCCGTCATTCTGATGGAGCGCCTACCGACTAAACCTCCTCACGTCCCACGGTGGAGGCTTGTCCGCCTTCGAGGCACTACTAAGTGCTCCACGCGCTGCCTGGGCCTAGGGATCCCGGGGTGTTCGGGGTTGGTATTTTACCTTTTACACACCCTAGTTCTCTTATGTAATCCTTTTTTTGGCTCCTAAGTTGCGGGGGGTTGCCCCCCTCCGCCATCGGCTCTGCTCTTGTGCCTGGCCTCATCCCTGGCTCTTCTTTTGATCGGGCATCGGAGACCCCCTGCTGCATGGCCTTCTGTCTTGCAGATAGCGCAATAGGCGGTTGACTTCCTGCATTGCCTGGCCTGGTGGCTTTCTTCGCCACATCTCAGGCACAGGTTGCGTCGGTCTTTCCCGCTGCACTCGCGGGCCCGGTGGCCGTCCAGCCAGCAGCGGCTGCAGCCCTGCGGTAGCTCTTCTCGCCTGTTGGCTCTGCTTTGTACCATGCCGACTTTTATCCTCGTTCTTTCGAGTTCGTTGGCATCTCTCTCGGTTGTTATAACCGTTATGTTGATTGTCCCATTTCGAGCCGGTCTCGGCTCGCCTATCCAGTACTCCTCTCCGCAATTTGTTGCCTTCTGGATGGCCGTTTCGACCTCGGTTTTCGTGGTCAGGAAGTCCAGGCCCCTTATGTGTAGGGTTACGCCGAACCTCCTGACTCTGGCCTGGGTGGTCGGTTTCCTTGCCTTGATGGCGTCGCACAGTTCGTCCACTTTGGCACCACTGCCTCTCATCCTGATCTTGAGGTTGCCATTGTCTGTTCTTTCTAGTCGGACGACGTTGTTGTCCCCGCTGTCGATGTCCCTGATCCGGCGAACTAGGTCTGCGTAACTTTGTCCTTCTGCCGGCTTTATCAGGATTGTCTCTTCCTTCCTTGCTTTAGGTTTTGCCTCTGTGGCTGTTCCTTGGGGACTGCTCGGTGTGCGGTGTCCTTCAAGATCCCATACTGTCGTTTTTACTCTTGAGCCTATTAGGATAAACTTGGCCATCTTCCTCAAAACGTGTGCTTGCAGCCTCGGGTTCTCGATTGCCAGCTCCGTTGTTTCATTCGCCTCAGCGATTGATCTTATTTTCTGAATGCCCCGATAGGTGCTTTACTTTAGACTAAGCTCGTTGGTGGTATCACACATAATATAGTGGGCGAACCTCTCCACTTTCCCCGTTGGGCCTTCGTTAAGATGCACTTCTGTGGTGTGGGCTATTGTGGCTACGTCCCCCACCTTTAAATTTAGACTCGCGAGTTCCTCTATCAGTCTGCCGGTTTTCTTTTTCCGGCCACTTGTCACAGCTCTGTATTGTGCGTCGATGTGTTTGACCACCTCTACGCATGGTGGCCATTTTGTGGTCTCCCTGCCCGTCACTTTCACGTTTAGAAAGGTGCCCTCGGGCCAGTTCTCATCTAGTGTCGCAACCGCCGCGTTGTAGGTGCAGTACCTGCTAAAGGCGCTCCTTATTCTGGCTGTTGCTTTTTCCGGTGGTTCTTTCTTCTTCGTCTGGTTGGGTCGCTTGGCTAGTTATTTGGTCCAACCGTGCCTGCATCTCCTTCATTTCTGCTCTCATTTTCTCCATTTCCTTGTTCCATTTGGCTTTTTCAGCTCTCAGCTCTTTAAGCTGGCGCCTTATTATTCTTGGGGAATTTGAGCGGGGTACCAGATTTTCCGAAGGCCCGCTCATATTCCTCTCGGAGTATTGCCGCGTCCACTTTCGCGTCCTTGGAAATGTTTCGTGTGGTTACTGCTGTGTTAGTCAACCTTATCACGACCTCTCTGAGTCCCGCCAACTGTGTGACGGCCAATTGGTACTTGTCCTCGTTCTCACTACTAGTCAGTTGGTGATTAGATTGCTTTTTCCTTGCCCCTGTTTGTTCAGCCTTTCCGTCTTCTTCTTCCGGTGGCGAGGAGACTTTCCTCTTGGTGGTTTGAGCTTTGTTTCCTTCCTTCGAGTATGAGTTGTCCAGGTTGTTGGCCCTTGCCCTTAGCCAGTATTTTAAAGATTCCTTACTGTTGCTTCTCGGCCTTGTCTCCGTCTTCTCCGTGGCCTTCTTCTTGCTTGGTGACGACGGGGTTATGAAGATCTCGCCGTGTCCCATGTCAGTGTTGCCGGTCGCTTCTTGTAGGCCCCCATCCGGCTGGCTGGAGGGTCATGGCGGTCGCTGGATGACGGTGGTGTGCATCCCGCCACGGAATGCATGACCACCGGAACTGGGGTGTCCCTCCCCTGTTCGGTATGGATCCTTTCCTTGTTCATGTTATATTATGTGCTTGGTTTTAGAGAGTTTTTCTTCTCTTCGCAGACTAGTGCCCACTCGTGTTACTGCTTCAGTTTGTTACAAGTCCTGGTCTGGGTCTGGGGCTGTCTCCTCCGTTTCTTGGTGGGCCACCGGGATCGGCAAGCCATCCACGGCGCACGATAGTGTTGCACCCGGCGTCCCGACCCCGGCTGTGTAGTGGCTGGTTACCGTCCCGGCTGGACTCGTCTCCTTTTTTTTAAATTTATTTATTTATTTATTTTTTTTTATCGGTGAAGAGAAGATGGTTTGACCCCTAGCCCTCGAGTAGTTCTAATAGTGTCGAGGTCAGAAAGAAGCCAAGAGAGGCTGAAGAGGTGGCCAAGGGAGACCGATAGCTCAAAGGTGTGAAGTGACTCTGTAGGCTCAGCCCGTCGCGGTTGGAATTGCGGTGGACTGCAAAGGTTTAAGACAGTAATTTGACCCCTAGCTCTCGATACATAATAGCGTCGGGGTCAGAAAGAAGCCAGGGTGGCTGTAGAGGTTGGCCAAGAGAGGCCGATAGGTCAAAGGTAGTTGGCTCTATTTAAGAGACCCATTGTTGCAAGGAGTTGCAATGGCCCCCGAACATCTTAGCAATGCGACGACTTCCTAGTCCCAGCTATGTATACGCTCATAGCTGGGCCGTTTGCAGATGTCGCCTCAATGGGCCCCCACACCGCGACAAGGTGTGTTCTGTTCGTGGGGGACCGACTAAAACCTAATCTCACGTTCTGTCGCTCTGAACTTGACCGCCGCAGAGGCATTCCTAAGTCTGCAACACTGTCATTGACTATGTCGTTCGATATCTTCATTTATCTAGTCCCGTTGGTCATTATGTTATTTCACTCCCGCAGATCATCTATGAATTTGTGCCTCGTGAAATCTGAGGCGAAGTTGGTCATTGCCTTCTAGTGCTCGGATAGGTCGAGCATGAGGCTTCCAAGTCTTTGTGGAGTCGATCCGTCTTCCCCTAGCGTCGTCCATAAGCTCGCAGTACCACCACTGGTATCTGTATATTTATGCGCCATGTTGTCTATCTTGTTGCAGTAACGGCACCTATCAGAGTCAGCCTTCCCAATCATGTATAAGTAGCTTTGAAATACTTAGGACATTCCTGTTAACATTTGAGTCGTCCAGTGATCCGTCGGACCGTGTTCCTCTCCACCAGTGGTTTAATATTGGGGAATAGTGGCCTAGTAGAGAGCAGGGCGACCTCGGAATGTAAATGTAATGTAAGTTGCCACGAATTCAGCAGCCTGCCTTGCTTTGTTGGCCGTCTCTCTCAAACAACTATTGCCATATCGGTCGCGACCGCGATAGCTGTTGTCCCGTCCGGAATAGGTGCATTCAGAACCCGTATACCAGGTTCCACAGGAGAGGGCCTAGAACTGCGGCACCCCTCCTGTCACCTCCTGCCTTGTTATCTCTGTTGCTCCTTGGCAGACCATATCCCCATTTCTGTCAGGCCCCTGATCTGGTTGGTAAATGACGGAAGGATACCCTTATCTTCAGCACCTGCATTATGGCCACCCATGGCAGCGTGTTAAGCGCATTCGCGATGTTCAGGGTGACTATCATACAATGTTGTCTCAGCCTCCTTTGTCTTGTGCTTTACTGTCGTCGTGAAGACGGCCGACAGTATCGATGGCAGCAGTAAGGCGGTCCACGATTAGCTTCTCCATGGCTTTGGCTAGCGCATCGAGGAGGCAGATCAGTCTGCAGGCACCGGGGTGTTGGTTTCATTGGCTTCGGAATGAGCACGAGGCGGGTAGTCCTCTACATCTATTAAACTCCTCTGAGCTTCTTCCTTGCCAGCATAAAATCACTCGGGCTGATAGCTATAAAGAAAGAAGTTTTTTTTAATTATGTTTGATACAGTTTTAGTTCAAATTAGCCCGATATTATTTGTATGTTAATTAAATTAGTTTATAAAGATGTAATGAAATTGAATATAAAAGTATATTAACAACAAATTCAGTAACTGTAGCCCTATTTGAAGACCTATTAACATTGTTAAAGTCGGAGTTTAGGATTAAAATATTATATAACTATATAATAATGTTATTTTTTTGCTTCTGTAATTATCTGCCAACTGGATTATCATGTCCCATTAATTTATTGTCGCGTTAATTTTCTAACTTAATAATTACACATTTCCGCTGTAGATAAAAGATAATAATCCATATTGTTGGGCTTCAAGTATATAAAAACCAGCTGCAACGTGCCGGTATATGCACTTGTCGCAAAAACGGTAAAGTGATAAACAAATCATGAAACTTTTAGTAAGCGCGTTTCTTTGTGTGTTAGTCGCAAGTTTTGTGGTAAGAAAATATTCATTTTTATCATTTTGCTAAGTATTCATACGAAAGTAAAAATAAATAAAAATGTACAATTGTGTATTAACTAAAATTTTCTATTACAATACGCAATAATAACTTCTAGGGACTAATTAAAAATGTATGGGTTCTGTTGTTCAAAATGCACAATTTAAGAAAGACTTGTTTTGCTTTAATAGGAAGTAAGTACGTTACGAGGATATTTCATTTATATATATATATATATATATATATATATATATATATATATATATATATATATATATATATACATATATATATATATATATATATATATATATATATATATATATATATATACATATATATATATATATATATATATATATATATATATATATATATATAAGTATTAATTTGTATAAGTTATTTTTATGCAAATGATGCATATTACCACGACTACGGGGTTTAGTGTATGATTTTTAAATTTACTAAATTGTATAATTTGTACTTTTACTCAATTCCACTTGCATTACCAAACAAACGATTGGGGTAGCTATTCGACTGGATTTCTCCGTTCCTAGTTTTAGAGGAGTCCGGGGACGTACGGGCCTTTTTTAAAAAAAATCCGGATTTTTAAACATTGGGCCCAATTTTATGTCTTTATGGCCCATTTTTAGTTTGTAAATATTTATATTTTATATATTGTTTGCAGCACGTGTGCCAGATTTTTTTTCTTTGCGGTATATTATTGTATTGACTATAATCCATGGCAATTATTATAATCTTATGAGAAATATCTATATTGCAATCAAATTAAGAAATAAATATTGTTTAAAGATTGACTGTATTGATGCTCACCCACAAGAAGGCAACGGTCAAGCGGGCGGTGGTGCTGGGGGTAACGCAGGGGCAGGGGGCGGCTTAGGAGGAAAAGCTGGTTTGGGTTTCGGATTTAATGTAGGCGCACAAGTAGGCGGCAATGCTGGTGCTGGGGGTAGTGCCGGAGGAAACGCTGGAGGCGGAGGGGGCGGTCGAGGCTTCACCAGAATCGCAAGAGAAGCTGCCCCCGGCAAAAACCCACCACCACCACCATCTCGTAAGTTCAAAGAGAAATTATCTGTATCCACTAATGCTACAGATTTATGATTGTTATTTTTATACTTACAGCTCCAAAAGAATAAATACACAGAAGATGTAAGCCCACGTTCCAGTTAACAGAAGAATTGATGAAGAAACTTCTTGCACATTTTTTCTTGGGAACCATTTTATTGTCTTATAGGATAAATAAAACGATTTTTTTTTACTTTGTTTTTTATCACACTTCAGTTACACTTTGCAACTAGTTTCGGCTAACCTCTAGCCATTTTCGAGCTCCTCCGATGATTATTGTCTTATGTTTTAATAAATTCAATGAGTGTTAGTAGTAGTCAATTTATTTTAACTTGTTTATAAACAAAACAAAAATTGATCCTTAAAAAATAAATTATGTATCAGTATGTATTAAATTTACATGTTTTTACAAATACTACCTAATTCTTTAAGATTTTAAGATATATTATTAAACTAAATAGTCCACCAAAAAAAAAAAACTTTGAAATGATATTTAAAAAAATAGCTTATATTTGCAATTTGTAAATTATTTCTCTGTATTTTATGCAACTAATAAGTTTTACAAAAAATACGTACCTAAATTGATTGACATTAAATGTAATTTTCAAAGAAATTGAGCCTTATGAGTCGATAACAACATAAAAGAAATAACCCACTAATCCAATCCAGCCTATGATTTGTAAATATAAACTTTAATATAAACAGGAAATTATATATCAAAATGTCAAACTGACCTCGCCAGTATATAAAATATACAAGGATAATTTTAATTAGGTCTAGCTGGTAATAGTAGACGAGTGGTTCCATAAAACAAAATCGATAAGACAGACTGAAGGGATATGCTGGACTACGAAATACCCTTCTTTAAGGGATAAAGCGAGACGTAGCTGAACTGGCGAGACTGCTTGACGAGCGGAGAACTGCCGCGGCAAAGAAAAACTGCGGGAAGCGCTGACTGCAACGCCGACATGGCGACAGGGCTTGCGGAGGAATTCGAGGCATCGATACGGGCCCAAGGACTGATATAGCCGATCTGAGGCGAAGACTAGAACAGCTAGAAAGAGTGATGACGGAACGAGAGAAGGACTACGACCGAACGTCGACAGAGGTCCTTGTTCTTCTCTCGTTCCGTCATTACTCTTTCTAGCGGTTCTAGTCTTCGTCTCAGGTCGGCTATATCTGTCTTTATCATGCTGCACCGTGGCAGCACGGATAAAACCGTATGAAAAAACCGTATGAAGAAATGGAACACATGTTAGACAAGAGATGGCCAGCGCAAACTTTCATGAAGACTCGAGTCGGACTAGGGGCGATTGGCAGAGGGGGCAGCCAAGATTCAAGAGTCCATGGGGACAAGTGGCAGGCGTATAAGAGTAGTGCTGGAAACGGGGTAGCTACTAAAGTGAGAAGAAAAATAATGGAGCACCAGTTCGCAGGAGGGGAGATTGAAGTGGCGGTCCGGAACTTGGAAAGGGCAAATGAGCAGGTGGGAAACGCCCAAGAGAAAGGGGTTCACAGAGACGTCCTAAAGAGGGTAACGGATGTCAAATTGAGGTGGATAATGCAGACGACCTCGCCCTGGTCGCGTGCGCTCGGACGGAGACGGAGCTCGAGGGGGCGGTTGACGAGAGCCCCGAGAGGGTGGCCGGGTGGTTGGAAAGCAACAGCCTGGACCTAGCCAAATAAAACAATGAAGCGGTTCTATTGACCGGAAGATAGAGGGTGGGGCCAATCGCCTTCAGCGTAGGAGGGAGCAGAGTGTTGCCTCAGGAGCTCAAGTACTTTGGACTCATGACTCATTGTAGACCGGGGCCTGACCTTTCGGTCCATGTCGGTAGCCACAGCGAAGAAGGCGGCGTAAGCCATGGCGGCTGTCTCCCGATGGATGCCCAATAAGAAGGGCCTGGGGCAGAGGAATAGGGCGATGCTAGCTAGGGTGGCGGACAGAACTATGCTGCATAATACATCGATCTAGGGCCACTAGATGGTGGTGGCAAGAACCTGGAACACCCTGGCACGAATGCAACGGAAGGGCGATTTGAAGGTGGTCCGGGCATACAGGGCTGTCTCCAAAGAGGTGGTCCTGGCGATCGCGGGAATCCCCCCGATACTAGATCCTCGCAGACGAATGGGGAAGAACGCATAGGGAGAGGTAAATCAGAAGGGAAGAAAGGGAGACCACTATGACGAGGTGGCAGGCAATGTCCACCTTTCCTGACCCTGACGATGACCCTGTGGCATGGACAAAAAGGGTCATCCCAGATGTCAGCGCATGGGCGAACAGGGGGCATGGAGAAGTTAGCTTCTACATGACACAGGCTCTGTCGGGGCATGGCTGCTTCCGATGTGGGCAGCACACAAACACCCCTCCGTTGCGGCCCGATACCTACAAAAGTACCTCAATAACGTCTTCCTCCAAACCTCTCAAAAAGCCAATACATAATTCTCATACCCCAACTCCAAGACACACAAAATTAAGTCCTTGGTTAAGCTGTGGCATGAGGCAATCAAACAATCATCACCTTTATAATACTAGGGTCTCCATCTAACCCAAACCCTCCAGATTCCTACTACCATCTTGCTCGCAATTACCAAAGCCCGGTCCCGATTGAGGATGCTGGTTGCAATTCACAAAGGAGGGGCCGCGATAAGAACCAAACTCCACCTTTTTCAGACACGGATCAGACCAGTTTTAGAATATTTAAAAATCCCCCTGGCTATGGTAAAACCCAACCATCTGACCCATCCACAACAATTCTAAAGACGTATCTTACGTAGATTAGGAAATCTTCATCGTGATTTCCCTTCATCCGACCTACATGACACGATCGGTATCTCTGACTTTAAAACTAGAATAGGCGCTCTTCTAGATCGCACACCAAACAAACTTATTAGGACCATCCCGCGTTATTGAATAAAACCATAACACCGCCACGCAAACCTACAGCCAAAATGAAATAGGCCCCCTACGTAATGTTATTAAACTGTTCGAAAACACTGCCTCCTTACCTCCAGGCATGCCTAGATGCAGCCCAACTATAAACCCTAGGCACTCTACATACTTAGCGTTCCTTAGTAATGTACACTCTTGAAATGCGCGGCTTTTCTTTGGACAAAAAATTAAATTAAAATATCCTAGCATACATAAATCATACCAGGACATTTACCACCGCTGCACATCGAGGAACACCCGGACCTCCGACAGCACATATATCACACCAACGTGTTGTTGGGCCAATGAGATGGGCCAAATATAATTTAATTTTCAAGGAGAGAAAGCGCTATACGCTTGTGCTCCAAATTTAACTATTCATCCACAACTACGCAAATTATCTTTCGAAAGGTAGTGCCGCCCCCTTCACAGACACAAGAGGACAAGAATTGGCAGTCGCAAACGACCGGTCTATTCATGTTCCGCTGAATAATGACCGCAGACAAATCCAGCGGGCGAGGGCGGGAGGACAACCGATAACTGTTCTCTCGAAAGAGTACAGAGCTAGGCGGAAGGAGTATCGAAATTCCATCCAGCGGAGACAAAACTAATGACGGCGTCGCCTCTGTGGGAAAGTAGAAGACGACACATGGGGGCTCCCATATAGAAGCGTCACGAAAAGATTGGTGCAATGCTCATGGGACCTAGCGCGGTGGTCAGTTTTCCCTCGCCAATGATTCACATTACCCGACTATCGCTTTGAAACCGTTACTTTATACCTTTGGTAATTCGATCCTCCCTCACCAAGACTCAGAGGATCGATTTATTTGCTTGCAGCGCTCAGCTTACACGGATAATTGTGTCCCTCCTTATTCTACTGGTGACGGTTCTCCCGCACCACGACTCAAAAAACCGTTTCAATCACATCCTATCTTCCCCGTAAGGCGGCCTGGCGGTTTTACCCTTTCCCGTGTCTGTCTTACGAAGACCTGACCCCGGCAACGGACTGCAGCTTCCTTCACGAACTCCGTCGATGCCGAGCTTCGATAGCACTACCTAAGAAGTATGGTATGTGTTAACAAAAACCCACGTAAAGACGCAGAGCCATACATGGCCGAAACAAGACACGAACCGACTCAGTACAACAACAGAAATTAAAGCTCTGCAATGCATTGAGGGAAATCAATATAGGAGAGAGTAAGCATTGACGAAATAAATCACCGTGCGGGGTGAAATGCATCAGTGAGTAGACAAGAAACAGAAGGGCGGAATGGAACATACATATTTAGAGGATGGATGGAGATAGACTAGTGAGATTGTCACCAGGAGGGAGAAGGTCTGCAGGATGAACAAGGAAAAGATTGAACGACACACTTACGGGGACATTGAAGGTTGTCTACGTTAATGAAGAAGAGGATAATAACCATTTTATTTATAATATTCTGCTAAATTAATAATTATAAGAAAGATTGGATGCGCAAGAAACGATGCAGAGTAGCCTTTTATTATGTATAATCGTATATCTCAAAACGAATCTCTATATCTCTAGCCATTTTCGTATATCACTCTGGGCTGGTACGGGCTTATTGTCTCTTGTCCGCTTCCGATGCGCACAATTCTACCTCGGCCCTTACAATCTGCGGCGCACGACCGCAAGACCTGAGCGATACTGCACGCCATGAGGGCGACTAGCAATGCTAAACCATGCTAAACGAACGCGCTTTTAATGATACATAAGCAAATAATAATGCGTCAACAATTAATGTTTTAATATGTTTGCGTAGTTCGCTGCTGGACGATTACGTAATATTTATACAATTTATTGTTGCGATAAAAATTTAACATAATAATTACAGATATCCGCTGCAGATGTCACATAATAATAACTCCATTGTCGTACTTCAAGTATATATAAAACAGATTCAACGTGCTGCAGTAATTGCTTGTTGCACAAACTCTAAAGTAACACGAAAATCATGAACATTGCAGTAAGATCGTTTGTTTGTATGCTGGTTGCAAGTTTTGTGGTAAGATAATAATGATATTAGTTATAGCTAATTTACACTCCGAGTCCTGATGAAGTAGCTATGTAAGCCACGAAATATTGGCAAGAACATTACAGCAAGTCGGCAGGAAAAAAAAACTACAAATTTAACTTTTTTTATTACCTGTGACATTGTTAGTAGGTGTGGTATGTGAGTTTTATAGGTTGTAAGGTGATTACAGAAGGAGCAACGACTAATTTACTCACAATTCATTATTCAGAAATAATATATTAATTTATTTCTCGTTTAACTTTACTGATGTCGTCATTATTCTATTCATTTATGTCGTGTGTGCACAGTTTCCATTATTTTTAGAGTATGTCGTTGTCTCAGTTATATCCATTGGTTTTCTAAGATTGATTTCTTCATAGCGTAGTAACTTTTGTTTTCATCCTGCATTCTACTATTAATTATTTTTCATAATTCCTCATTCCATACTAATTCTGATTCAGAAATAACATTTCCATTAAATAATAATTGTAAAATAAGGAAGATAAATAATAGTATTTAACTAATAAATCATTATCATATCAAGTCGCTTGAAATAGTGAATGGGCATTGTTTGGTTAGTCTTAAGTCTCTTTTCCTATGAAACCTATCCGGGGTATTCATATAAATGGATAGTTTATATATAAACCTCTCTAAATGTGTATTATTCCATTAAATATACGTTCTAATTTTGATACTATTTTTCTCACATTGCTGAGGTAGAAAATTAATCACCCCCATGGCCAAAACACACATAAGCATTTAAAATTGTCTTAAGATTCACCGTACTGATGGTGAGCTACAAGAAGGTGCTGGCGGAAACCTAGGCGCTGGAGGCGGCTTAGGAGGTAATGCAGGTTTGGGCTTTGGCATCAGTGTAGGAGGACAAGTAGGCGGTCAAGCGGGAGGTAATGCTGGCCTTGGAGGAAACGCAGGAACTGGAGGATATGACTATAGCCAATACGGGTATGGCCAATATGGCTTTGTTAGATCCATAGGAGACGCTGAGGATAAAATAAATTAAATCATTAATTTTTTATATTTAAAGTAATAAACAATTATTTTTCCATTCTATATCATTGAGGAGATATTCATTATTGATTATATTTTAATTTTACTTAATCTTTCCTGTTCCCGATCTGACTTTGTCGCCATAGTAAACTTTGCGACAGAAGAGAATATATTATATCCTTATTGTCCCACACATTCTCATATAATCTGATAATAATAATAATAACAATAATAATAATTTATTTCCAACGAACATATTGTAAGTTTAAAACAAGGAAATTCACATGTAGTATCAATTAATAACATAAATATGAAAATAATAATACCATATACATCTGTCCGTTGATAGACAAGTAGAAGTAACATCTAGCAATAATTTATTTTAAAGTAGAACTATTTTAAACTAACAAGGTTCTTAATAATGTAATCTAATAAAGAATTAACTAGATGTTTTATAATATACACTCATAACACTAATATGTTGTTTTCCACATATGTATGTACATGAAATTTTTGAGTCTAGGATTGATTTTGAACATAATTAATAGTCCAGTAACCTTGTCATGGTTATATGGGGTTTAAGTTGCATCAAGTGGGGGTAGTTAGTTTCTTTTCTTTTATGTATAGGATTAGCCTGAGATGCAAAATCCAAGTTTTCGACCTCGGCAGCCTTTTAGAACACTTGGAATATCTTTCTTACTTTTTCGATTTCTTCCCATATTCACATGAATTAGCACGTTTTCGACAAAGACCTTTCTATGCATTTTTGAACTAGATTAAATTCTCTACAATTTGAGACTAAGATGGACTCGGTAGCCTTAATAGTTTCCGAAATACAGCTTCTCAAAGTTTGGCAAAATCTCTAAACTTGAAAACTTTATGCTAATTTTCATGTTTCATCATATACATGAGTCGCTGAATCTAATATTTTGAAAGATATGGGGTTGCAGGGGGAATGGTGGGATGGGTAGTCATGTTCACAAACAAATGACTAAAGTTGACCTTGAGCTCTTGTTGTTTTGCCGTTTCTCTACTCGACAGTCTCCGGCCTCGGCTCTCTTAATCATACTCAGTTTATAGTAAAAACCCTAACGGTATTTGGATTCCAAATTCTCACCATGCCGGAGCCGAGATCGTCCGCATTCGCGACTTCCTCGAGTTCAACGTGCTTATATGTAGTGAGAGTTTGAAGGAAGATGAAATAGTGCTGGTGGAAAAAAAAGGAGTTAACACTATAAGCGTCCAGTGCTGCATTGAAAAATACAGATAATGAACGTTTATTGAAACGTATGACAGATTTATGTACATACAGCATGCCAGAAGCGCTACAGCAATCCTAAGTTTCAATCAAAGCAGCTGTTAAACGAGGAGACACACATATGACAAGACCAACAAGGGCGGAAGAAGAAGAATTTCAACTTCAGAGAACAGTGTTTTCTATGTGCAGAATTCATAACAAAACAATTTATTGATGATCAGAAGAGGAAACCACCAGAAAAAAGAAATACTGTGATTAATGTTGAGAAAAAGTTGAACTCAAACATACTGAAAGCAGCTGAACGAAAAAATGACCAAATAAAGGAACGAATTTCAGAGAAGACTGATTTGGTAGCACTCGGCGCAAGATACCATCTTATTTGCCAAAGGCGGTTATATAAAGTACCAAGAAAAGTACTTCCAAGGTGTGGTCGTCGGCAATCTACCGATGTTTGCTTATCTTGACGAACATGCAGATGAGTGCCGGTTTTTCCAACTTGTTGACCTGATAGAAGGAAAAAAAAAAACTGATACTCGGACCATAATAAAACGACTGACTGACTGAAGTATGGAGACGATATACTCATCACGGACCTTGCATTAAAAAAACAGTTGTATGCTTCAAGAATACTGAACACAAGATCCTTACAAATGCATAGTATGAAGAAACTAGTAAATAAAGTCCTGAACATGAGACGTTATCAGTTGTGAAGACAGCTGCTGATATAATTTGGGAAGACATTCGATCACAAGTTTATGGCACAGCTGTCTACGAACCCTCAACTGACTTATTGAATGACGTAAACTCCATAATCCCTAAGTCGCTCAAACTGTTGTTGGAAACGTTGATCCTCACACATAAACGAGGCATTCTGGATCATTATCGTAGGTGTAAGTGTAGCTATCGCACCGACCTGCGCTCTGAAGCTCTTCACAAAAGCTGCAGTCAATAGCAGTTTCAACCTGGCCAGACTTCCTCCCATGGAAGATACTGCGAAGCTACATTCGTTTTGCACATACTACCAGGTACAGCGCAGTGGCTAGGCTACAAAAACCGCTTGAATGGGGATGGGTTGCTACAGCCCGAGGCCTTTCTCTAAAGATGATATTCAGAGTTCAAGCTGCCCCACTGCCGAACATGATTTTCTACAGTTGCAGGAAGGAATGCAGGAATGCTTGCAGCTGCAGGAAAGCAGGTTTGAAATGTTCCGTTGTCTGCGGGACCTGCAATGGCCCGGTCGTGCGAAAACCTACCGACAACACCGTCGACTTGGACGACTTTGACGACGACGAAATGGATAGGCTGCTCGACGATACAGTCAACCAACTTAGCGGAGATATTGAAGAAGTCGAGGAACAACATGAGGTATAGTTACACTCGTATTATTGTTTATTATTCAATGTAGGTAGAATTTGTCCATTGCATTGCAGGCGCTTGAGGACAATGAATAAGACGGTTTGACGGATTTCCTTGGCCCTGGTCCCTCAAAGAGGAGAAAAAAAGATTAGCAAACATTTCTTTTACACTTTTAATAAAGCCCTGGTTTCCTAGGAGAACGGTCGCTTTAAAGCGGCCGCTTTTGACGTCATTCACAAATCACAAAGGTCGTTTTAAGTATATGTAATAGAAGAACTCACAATTTTTCATCGTAATTCATTGCGTTTTTGCAATACGTTGAGGTATTACACTTTATAGGGAACTATATTCGTTTATATACACGTAGAATTATTTTTGTGACGTAAAAATGACGTCAAAAGCGGCCGTTTTTAAGCGGCCGCTCTCCTAGGAAACCAGGGCTTTAGATACATGTGTTAAATATATTTTGGATTTCAATTAGTCGTTTGGCTGTGAACAGTGACTCCACCCATCCCACCTTTCCCACTTCTTTCCCACCTCTTTCAAAATGTTAACTAAAATAAATAAATACTCATGTTAGATAGGTTATTGAAGATATAAAGATAATTGTATGTGATGAAACATGAAAATTAGCATACAATTTTGAAGTTTGAAGATTTTGACAAACTTTGAAAGCTGTATCTCGGAAACTATTAGGGCTACCGAGTTCATCCTGATCTCAAATTGTAGCAAATTTAATCTAGTTTAAAAATGGGAAGAAACCGATAAAAGTGCAAACATTTAGCAGTTTTTGAGATATTCAAAAGTGTTCCGGAGGGCTGCCGAGGTCGAAAACTTGGATTTCGCATCTCTGGTCCATCCCATACAAGAAAAAAGAACGAAACTAACTACCCCCACTTGATGCAACTTATGATGTGCTAGGGTACTGGACTATGACATATAATTTCCATTTTTAGTATGACACTTTTCTATCAACTGAGTGACATATACATTTAAATATAATAAAAATATAGATCCCAAACCAATAACATTAACTACAGGTGTTAGGGTATGGTGCTCTGTATGTGTATGTACTTTTTTAGCTCCTATGTAAACTGCTCCAGACATTTTTAGGTATTATTGCACTCCTACATAAACCTTTTTTTTTGGTCCTGTGATGTGGAATCTTCGAAAGTCATCCGTGTCTATGTATCACCGCTAGCAATTATAGGCACGGGTAGTGCTGGATTCAACCCGCGTCTACCGGATAAACCAAAACACACGTTCTGTAACTAGGGTCTTGCCCTACGCCGCTTATGTGTGAATTGGGCCTAAGCCCCTAGTACCGTCTCACGTCGCTCGGTCATTTCTGTCTCTTGTACTGTCGTGGTTGTCTGTAATTGTCCGCCCTGAAGGTCGATCTCGAACTGCTTCATCATTATTTTTGCGAATTTTGCGAAAGCGCCCCACTTTGGCACTTTCTTCAGAAGCAATGTTCCAATTTGTCTTGTCGTCGGGTCCTCCTGTCCCAGCTCCTGCCACATGATGGCTCGTTCCCTGTGTCATCTGCCACAGATGTGCAGTGTGTGGGTTGGGTCGTCCGTCCGGATGTAGTGGCGGCACTTGGGGGTAACCACTTTACCGACACGGAACAGGCAGGACTGAAAGACCCCGTGGGAACCTGCGTGAACCAGTGGTCTACCTGCACGTGGCCCTTGTCCACCAGTTGCTCCACTTGGGGGAGAAACTGTTTCGCCCACATCGTGTTAATCGCCGTGTCCCATTTGTCTTACCACCTTGTTCATGTCTGGATTCCGGCATCATCCTTCGCTGTTTTTCTTGCTACCCCCTCCTTGATTCTCCGGTTTGTGCGTGCCTGTTCCTCTATCAGGAGTATGCGCAGATGATTCGCAGGTTCTTAGTGGCCTCCTTAGCTTCTTGGAGTTTAGTTTTCTAGTTTTCGTGGCGTTTGCGCACGCCGAGGCCGCGTACAGTATCAGAGCCCACGCTACTGTAGCTAGCAAACTTCTATTCATGTACCCCATCCCATCAATATTGGGGAAAATTCTGGCCAGGGCAGCCTCGGGTTTCGCTACCTTCGTGGTCGCCCGCAGCACGTGAGCATGTTTCGGTTTGACTTACGCCAAGGGACGTCAGTTGCTTCGTGATCTTGCTGCTTGCCCCTAGCATACGGACCTTATTTGGTATATCGCCATCCCACTTCACAACATCATACACAACACACACATACACGACGATGTAGTGCAGTGGTTAGCACCTCCGCTTTATAAGTGGATGGCCCGGGTTCAAGTCCCGGTCAAGGTAGTCGGGATAATTTGAACGAATTGCCTTAAGTAATAGTAACATAGTTAAGGTCCCGGGGGCTCGAACTTTCTCTCCCTTTGTGTAGGAGGAAACACTATATGACCACTGGTAAACTCATATAAGGTGGAATCCAACAAGGTGGTCACTCAGCTCTAACTCCAGGACCCGACGATGGCTTCCCAAACAAGAAGGTGGACGCCGGACAAGACAGATAGGAAACTGCTCGTAGCGACCCTGGAATCAATTACCCCCAAAGATACAGGAGACAGAGACGAGAGGGTGGAGGACCTGGATCGGCAAGTACATGCGGCATCCAGGATTGCAGTTCCGACCAGGTTAGTGGCATCAAAACGACGGAAAAGTTATTGGTGGTGTCAAGAAGTTGCCAACGCCAGGCGAACAGAGCTAGAAGACGAGCTCTGAGGGCAAAAAAGCGACTGGAGCCCCAACCATGCTCCTCCAGGATCAATTCCGAGAGAGGCGGGCCATTGAGCGTGTGAGATAGTTGAGATAGTGATGAAGATAGTCGGCGACTGCTCGCCTGATCCGGAAGCTACGGTAGCTGGAGAGGCCAAGGCAGTAACAATATCCCTATTCCCACCAGCAAGGACCACTGAATCTCAACCTCATGAAGACGAGGGGATGTCCAATGGGATGAACACTTAGGCAGACGAAAATGTACTGGGGGCCATTCCCAGATTACCTGGCCTTGCCCAACGAAATAGTGAAGGCAGTCGGTTAGATAATAGCCAATGAAATGAATCAAATGAAATCATAGAAGAGATCAAAATCCATAAAGTGTTGTAGAGGCAAAGAAAGAAGAAGAAGATATGTTAGAACGAGAATAAATCCTGCCTCCCACTGTAAAAATTGTCAAAATTAAATTAAATAAATCAGAGAGAAAAAGTATGGCTGAAAAAAAAAATGTAATATAAAAACGATATTTAAATGCATTAGTTTATTAATGTTACTGTTAATGGCATGGTTTCTTAGGTTTTCTATTGTTGCTCGCCTGTTTGCACCGCATTGGCTCTATATGCATCACCAGATCATGGTAGGAGTACTTCTTGAACTTGTAAAACTCCTTGTTCTGATAGCGATTCCCAAAGTAATCGTCGACGTTCTGCGCATCCTTCCTAACGATATCCACCATTGAGTAGATGTCTACAAAATTGGAAGTTCAACACGTTTAGAATTACTTGCCGCATTTCTTCTTCTTCTCTGGACACGGTTTTTGACCTTTGGGCTTATGCGGACACTTAGATGGACATGGTGGTGGACATGGCGGTGGACATGGTCCTGGACATGGCGGTGGGCATGGCGGTGGACACGGCGGTGGACATTTGGATGGACACGGCGGTGGACATGGCGGCGGGCACGGAGGTGGGCATGGTGGTGGACACGGGGGTGGACACGGCGGTGGACAGCCGCAGGATGGTTTGTGATCCTCTTTTTTACCACATCCGCCTTTGGACTTCTTATTGCACTTCAGAAGGGCACTGTCCAGTTGAATACTTCGGTGGCCCCATTGCGGTTTATTGGTCAGTTGTTCCAATAGAGACACACTGAATTTGCACAGAGATTTTTGGAATTGAGCCAAATACATTTGTAAAATACTAAAATTTTGTGATGCGTGGAAATGTGACTGAACTAATGTGACGGCGATACAAAGGCAACGCGATCCTGTCTAGTTCTATTTGCGTTTTTTGCACACGTGATCACAGTGATTTTTCTTTTCGTGCTTGCATGTATGCGAGGTGGGGGGTTTGCATTTAGTGCCCTTACCCAACTTGGGTGGTTTACATATCGTGAAGGATTCCTCTCCGCAGCAATCCGGCTCTTTTCTGGCACACGGATTTTCATCTTTGTCGGGAGGCAGGCATGTTGGTGGGTCACTTGGCTTTCTGCTCCTACACATGTAGAGTTTGGTGGTTGTAAAGAAGTAGTGGCGTGGTATTAGAAAGAACCCACGCTCGGCCATCGAAGCGTTGTTAACTTACAATTTTGAATGATGTTTGATGATGTGAGCCGAAGTCAAATTACTATTTTTAGGTTAATACGAACTCCTACTTGATTATACTTACAATCATACTTATACTAGTTGTTACCCTACTCCCTACTGCATGTCAATCACTAAAGGGCATACGTTGTTGCTCTACTCAAGACAGCATGTCTGAAGGGCATATTCCTTGGTCCAAATAATGGTTACCTTATCGTACCTTTATCATAAACTTCACCCCTCAAAAAATAAAAATCAATAGTTAGCTATACATTTTGAATAGAGTATCATAGAAAAATAGTACTAGTTACTGTATTTCGTATTGTCCTCAAGGTATCATTAATTGTATCCCAATCACAAATGCGATTCGAAACCAGGCCATCTACTGCATAACATAGGCATATATAAAAATAATATTATGTTTATAATATGATTGTATAAGGCCAGTATTTTTGATGATAATTAATATGTATGGCCCAAAAATAGGACCGACTGCGTAAAGTAAGGCGACTAAACAATATTGACCACAGTTACTTCATAGACTAGACTTTATGTCAGTTTGTCTGGCCATCAAAATTTGACGCGTTTCAATTTCATCCATCCCAAAATCATCAATAGTTCACAAATGCATCGCATTTCACTAAAAATCACACGCAGACAGGCTGCGGAATTGTTCAAACTAATACTTGGTAAACCAACACACGATGCACGGATTCTGCGTCAACTGGTTGCTTTGGAGGAAGAGTCTAATAGTACGGTTATGAGTTGTAAGAAGCCAAAGTGTCCCACACCACCTCCCTGTGGCCCACCATCTAAATGTCCACCTCCACCAAGTCCAAAGCCCGTACCATGTTGCCCATGCTGTCCATCGCCTCCATGCTGTCCGTATCCTCCTCCATGCGGTACACCTCCACCGTGTGGTCCTCCATCTAAATGCCCACCGCCACCAAGCCCTAAACCAGTCCCATGCTGCCCACCACCATGCCCGAATCCCGCACCATGCTGCCCACCGCCACCGTGTTGCACACCCCCACCGTGTGGTCCTCCATCTAAATGCCCACCGTCACCAAGCCCAAAGCCAGTACCATGCTGCCCATTGCCACCATGTTGTCCTAAAACACCGAAATGTTCAGCCTGATGTTTAACACTAGTCATGGGGCACTATTGAATAAAAGCTATTGAAATATCTATAGTCGGGAAACTAGCTGTTGTTAAATTGAAAAAGTAATAAAATTAGCCAAATATTTTTTTCTCGAAAGCCATACTGACAAGACTGAAAAGCAACACAAGTAATCGAAAGTAAATTTCCTATCTGGGAAGTGGATGACAATGGAACAGTTTCCAAACACCATTAGTGGTTTTTCGGAATTTTCCAAATCGCTAGTGTACTCCAAGCTTAACTGGGAAAAATATTAGTTTAGGAAAGTCTGCAGAAAAAAATGTGGATAATAAATTACGATGGTCTGATTTCTCGTTTCGTTTTTATTTCTCATCGAACTATGGATAGTTTCTTGTCGATTGTTATGCATAACATAGTGTTATACTAGTTATCGATAGTTGCTTAACTGGGAGAAATACTAGTTTTTGTAGCGCTACAGAAAATGTTGTGGATAATAGCAAAAGATGGTCCTGTTTCGTTAGTTGTTTTGCTTAGTGCGACAAGAAACTAACACTGGGCCTACTGTTTATACTGACTATAATTAAGGATAGTTTTTAATCGATAGCTACCGATAGTTGCTTAACTGGGTAAACCATTAGTTCTTGAAGCGCCGCAGAAAATTTCGTGGATAATAGCGAATAAATGTCTGACTTCGTTAATTGTTATTTATTATCGAACTATGGATAGTTTCATGTCGATTGTTATGGATAGTTTTTAATCGATAGCTACCGATAGTAACTTAACTGAGGGAAACAGTAGTTTTTGAAGCATCGCAGAAAATGTTATGACGGTCTGATTTCGTTAGTTGTTATTACTTCATTGTTATTACTTCATTGTAATTACTTCATTACTACATCAAAGTATAGATATTTTCTTGTCGATCGACATGTTTTTAGTCTATACCTATGTATAGTAGCTTAAGTGGGGTAAACAATAGTTTTAGAAAATGTTGTGGAAAATAACTAATGATCGTTCGATTTTATTACTTATCGAAATTTGGATAGTTTCTTGTCGATTATAATTGATAGTTTTTTTTAAACTTTATAATTTTGATAACAATTGATAGTACGATTAAGTATCCAGTATCCATCACTAATCAACACATTTGTTTTAATATCTTGCAACTCGTATATTGACTACTTTATTAGTACTTCTGAAATAATACCTAATATTTAAAATATTAGCTATTTTATGTCAGCCTTACTTTCAATGTCAATGGGTAGATAGTGGAGCAAGTCAAGATAAGGTGTGTAAGTATGCGAATGAATAATACCTATTATAATCTTCTTCTTAGAGTGCCGTCTTCGATCGAAGGTTGGCGACCATCTGGACAAGCTTGAACTGCTGTTCTGAATAGTGCGGGTCGAATGGGGAGAAGATCCCCACCGGACACACGAGAAAGATCTTGGCGCAGAAGGCCGGGACGGAACTGCGGGTTACCATCAAAGAAAAGCTCGAGGAGACCTCCCAGCCAGCGAGGAACAAACCACCACTGACGGCTGCACAAAAGTCCCCAAGATGAGACGTTAATCATCTCCCCAGCGGAGGGACAAACCTAAACGGAATTGGTGTGGAAGGTCCGAGACGCAGACCATGTCGCTGAAAACGTGGTGCGAATGGAAAGAACAGACAATAGTCACCTCCGCATCAGGGTGATCTGCTCCGCCATCACCGAGAAAGCACAAGGAGCACAGGCCATAATCAGCAGGCCGGGCGTCATACTACACGTCCGGGGCTTAGACGTCCTCGCCATCCAGAGTTAGGTAAAGGCAGCCATCCAAGCGGCCCTCCCCTCTGGCATCGAGGAGCACTTTAGGGTGTGGCCCCTAAGACCACAACTACCGCAACCGAACAAGGCGCAAAGGCCATCACCGCAACCAAAGTCCGTGTAGGCCTTGTCCAAGAGAGGGTCGCCAGGAAGGAGGATCTCTCAAACGGGTGCAGCAAATGCTGGCAGGATAGCCACAAGGCCACGGGACCACCGGAGACAGTGCCTCAGGTGTGGCCAGGAAGGACATCACGTCACGAGTGTACAAGACCCCGATCCCCCACTGCGTCAGGCCGAGGGACATTCGGCAGCTAGTCCGCTGTCCGTCCAAGTTCAGGGCGCTATAGGCGCGAAGACGAGCCATTGGAGGGGTAGCACCACCAACCCAAGGATGACATCAACAACGACGATCCTCCAGGTCAACGTTGGCAGGAGCAAGACAGCCCACCAGCTCCTGCATAGACGGCGAATCGGATGGGCGCACCCAAGCAGTCGTCGCAACATCAACAGGCTGGACCCTTCGTGGGTAACCGATAGACTTATGTGGGACGCAGCCATAAAGCAGCGACAATGGGTGTATGACTGCCTTCTGCACAACAACGTAGGGCATAGCATGGTCCACTACGTTAGGAACATGATCATCGCGAGCTACCTGTTGCCCAACTGCGGTAGGGAGCATGCAAGCCGATGGATCGACACCCCGGAGGCGACGGTGAGAGCCATTGGGGTCCAAATAAATAGCGAGAGACCTGAATGCCAAGGCCACCGCATCTACCGACGCAAGGGAGGAGGCGGTGCTGGAGTTAGTTACAGCGCTTGGCCTGACTGCCTGCAATGCCGGCGGGGCGCCCACGTTCTCCAGAGGGAACTCGGCGTCCCACATAGACGTCCCGCTGGCGTCACCACAGGCAGTCGGGCAAGTGCAGGGGTGGTGCGTGTTGGTAGAAGAGACCCTGAGCGACCACCTCTACATCACCTTCGACATCAGGACAGGTGGAGTCGCTCAGGCTCAAACCCAGCAGTCCCAGCCCCAATACCAAACACAACTTACTATTTTTAACGTTCTCCAGAGGGAACTCGGCGTCCCACATAGACGTCCCGCTGGCGTCACCACAGGCAGTCGGGCGAGTGCATGGGTGGTGCGTGTTGGGAGAAGAGACCCTGAGCGACCACCTCTACATCACCTTCGACATCAGGACAGGTGGAGTCGCTCAGGCAGTGCCAGCCCCAATACCAAACACAACTTACTATTTTTAAGTTATGCGAACTCCTACTTGATTATACTTACTCTTCTTCTTCTTATGGTGCCTATCCGTTCCGGATGTTAGCGATCATCATTGCGATTTTGACTTTGTTGGCCGCGGCTCTGAAGAGGCCCACCGTTGTTGCGTTGAACCATGTACGCAGGTTTTTTAGCCCAGATGTTCTTCTCCTTCCTGGTCCTCTCTTTCCTTCTAATCTGCCCTGCAGGATCAGTTGTAACAATCCGTATCTTTGATTGTTCCGCATAATATGTCCCAAGTATTCTAATTTTCGAGATTTTATCGTTAGGAGGAGTTCTCTCTCCTTGAAAATTCTTTCGAGGAAATCTTTGTTGGTCACGTGCTCTGTCCAAGAGATTTTCAAGATGCGTCGGTACAGCCACATTTCGAATGCGTCAGAACGTCGGGCACTGCCAGTGGATGAAGAAGATGGGTCTACTGGTGGTGCCAATAGGTGGCAATCTGCCGGAATCTGGCGAACATGGCCAAAAGATGGGGGCGGCGAGCCAGGGCGACGGGTACCCCCACGGACAAACTTAGACGCGTGTAACGGGTACTAGATGGAGTACCGGCAAGCGATAGAGAGGAGCCAGACAAACTGTTCGAAACAACTCTGTAGGGATGTCGAAGACGACCCGTGGGACCTTCCCTACAGGGTTATAATGAAGAACCCGCCTCCACGGGGACCTGGAGCCGCGGTCCAGTGAGAAGTGGGGGTCGTAGTCAAAGCCACTAGTGCGTATGAAACCTCCCCCGACAGCGGAGAAGGCGACACACTCTTCCGTCCAGATCAAGACAGTGGGGAATGGCAGGAGGAAGAGGTCCTACAGGCCCTATCCAACGACTATCCAAGACGAAGGTTCCTGAACCGGTCGAATTACCCAACGAGCTACTTACGACAGCAGTGATAGAAATCACCCGGGGTCAGATGAAGGTGGTACAAGAGCATGCGGATGGGCGTTTTCCCACGGGTGTGGAAAACCGCTGGACTCACCCTGATACCAAAACCGGGGAAGCCACTGGAAGATACCTCCGCATACCGGCCCATCTGCCTCCGCAGGAGGAAGAAGTCCTACAGGCCCTCATACGACTAGCCAAAACGAAGGGTCCTGGGTCGGTTGGAATACCCAACGGGCTACTTACGGCAGCAGCAATACGGATCACCCCAGGTCTGATGAAGGTGGTACTAGTGCATGAGGGTGGGCGCTTTTGCGTGGGTATGGAATATTGCCAGACTCACCCTGATACCAAAACCGAGGAAGCCACTTAAAAATCCCTCCGCACACCGGCCCATCTGCCTCGTAAACGGCTTCGCCAAGACGGCGGAGCGGCTGATAGCGGATCGCCTGGTGGGGGCCCTTAAGGGAATTAGAGGGCTACACCAATACCAGTACCGCTTCCGGAAGGCACGCTCTACGAGCGACGCCGTACTGGCAGTCCGAACCATGGTCAATAACGCTAACTCAGGAACCTGGCGAAAACAACCACACTGCTGTGGCGAAGCAGGGAGGAGCCAGGAGGGATTTTATTGTTGAGAAATATAGCCAACTATATTTTGTTACGACCAGTTGTTTTATTAATAAATCTATATTGTTAAAATCCTGAACGGCAGGCACATGTTCAAATCCTGAACGGCAGGCACATGTCTAAATCATGAAAATAGACAAAGTAGCGTATTTTACGAGGTGCCGCAGGCTGCAAAAAGGTACCGGCTTACCTGAACGGCAGGCACACGCCACAAAATTAATTAAGGCGCTCTAGGTCACGTGCACGCACAGAATATGACAATGTGATCCGCAAGGTCGAAGGAGTCACACGGCAATGGCTCCGGAGGAGTTCCGACGAGACTACCCCCGAAGAATGGCGCACCGCAACACAGGCAACCCATCCTATATATCCGGGTCACTCCTTGATGGCCACCATGGACGTGGCAAACGCTTATGAGTCTGCCATGGTGGGCATCAATGCAGCGCTAACACGAAGATAGCAGCACCAATTCGAGCCATAATACGAACCTAGATCGCGTAATGCGAGATATCGTATGAAGGCACCGCAAGCATAGAGAAGTGGTAACGAGGTCGGAAGGTTCCCAAGGTCCATCCATGGACCCCTCCTATGGAATAGCGGCTGCAGCTGCCGGACGACACAACGACCTGGCAGTCATGGACCAGGGACGCGAATTCTAAACTATCAAGACCAGGATGAGGACCGCAGTGAGGCGGTGGCAGATCGCCCTGCTCTCAACTAAGAGGGCAAGAGCAGGTGTCCAGGAGGCCACCGCCAACATGCAGCTACTAGGGGAGACGGTGCACATCAACAGGCGTATCAGGTACCTGGGGACGGTATTAGAGGTCAACACAAACCACCTAAGTACTCGAAGCCGCCGCAAAGGTCACCAGGACGGAGGCAGCCCTGGCGAAGCTGCACCCTAACATAGGTGGCCCGAGCGGCAAAAACAGACGATTGCTGGCGCCGATGTCACGCGTTCAGATCTCGTTCGTAGCACCCGCCCGGCTGGACGCAAGCAAGGTCAGCCAGAACTGCGAGAGGTTGCGACGGGCGCTGCGCACCAGCGCCGTACGCATCTGCATGGCGTACCGCACGGTCTCGACGGACGCGGCCGAAATCCTTGCCGCGACCGTTCCAGTGGACCTGTTGATTGTGGAAAGGGCCGACATATACCGAAGGGCAAAAGCCCGCGAAACAGCGAAGGAGACAAGGAAAGCCGCACAGCAAGTCATACTGCGGGCCTGGCAGGCAAGATGGGATATAACTATGAACGCAGAATGGACCAGGAGGGTGATCCCGCTGGTGGAGCCCGGTGAGCTGGAATATTGGATCATCCAGACCCTATTCGGACCAAAAGTCTTCTAATGATACCTGATAGAGAAGGCGTACACGCCACAGTGCCGTTACTGTGGTGGGACTGATGAACCGGCCCAGACTATTTACCGTTGAGACGGACAGGGCGACCCTAGAATCCACATCCGCAAACACCCTCCTGAGGAGATTGGGGCGAAGATGCTCCAAGACAAGGACTCGTGGGACGCGTCCGCGGTTTTCTCCCGGAAGGTAATGGACAGGAAGTCCGACAACGACCTGCATAGCCCACAGTTAGATGGACTTAGGATGGATGTACGCGACCGCAAACCCAAGATACTAACACAACAGACAAGACGAACTGACTGACGCATTGGCGGTCCAGGGGGCTTAGGAATGCCTGTAAGGCGGTGAAGACCCCCGGGACAGAAGCTGAGTTTTGGGTTAGTCAGTAGGTGCCCCGGCCAATACGTGGGGTGAATCCGACACTATCCATGCCTACCATCTAGTGGTGGTAACGGAGACATGAGTGTCTTTCGAAGATTCCATGTCAGACGAAAAAAAAAGGTTGTACGAGCCCTCATTATATCTTTCTTGTCGTTCTTGATACTCAAAATACTTCATTCTCTGTGACTTTAGCTCGCACGCTTCCCCCGCCTTTTAGTTTCTTACCACCCACATATGAGACATACCCACACTTTTATATATCCTTTCTCCAACTGCTCTCTGCCCTACTCCTATCCCTCATTCAAACCAGCCGCACTCTTCCTTCCTTTAACCTCAAACATGATCACCCTCCCACACGTGCCTTACCACATACTCATTCGGTTCGTCTTTGCAGGAGGATTGGTAAGTTCTCACCACATTGTCTTTGAACAGTAGAAATATTGACATTACTCAAATCTGACTTACACCTATATATATATATATATATATATATATATATATATATATATATATATATATATATATATATGTATATATATATATATATATATATATATATATATATATATATATATATATATATATATATATATATATATATATATATATATATATATATATATATATATTGAGGGTAATTTTTCGCCGAAAAACTAGTTAGAGGGAGACTATTGGGAATGCGCGATTAGGGCTAAAAGAAACCTCTTCTCTTTACGCTCTAACTCCAGAGCTTCATCAGGATTTACTAAAAAACCAGACTGTTAACAATGGTATATCTACAAAATATTTGACGGTTGAATAAAGTTAATGAATTTAAGATTAAAGATAATAAAATGTAAAGTTAAGTTAATATTAATAAAGTTAAATGAGAAACTGTGAACGTGCTGAGGGCTGTTCACGTAAGCCAACACTTACAAGCATGAGATTGCGTAACTAGCAAAAGTAAATTTTTAGTAAATCCTGATGAAGCTCTGGATTCAGAGCGAAGTATCGATCTGAAGAGAAGAGATTTCTTTTAGCCCTAATCGCCGCATTCCCAATAGTCTCCCTATATATATATATATATATATATATATATATATATATATATATATATATATATATATATATATATATATATATATATATATCCAAAATCGAAGATATTATCGCATGCCCTTTATTCTGACGTTTCAGACCCTTCTAGGGCGGACCCACTAGCTAAACCCTACATCCTTTTGCACCCAGATCCAGGACCGTTTTTGCTTTACTTTTTCAGGCCTAGGCGGGTCTCCGTCCTATGTCTCCTCCTTTACCTTCCGTCTGATTATCTGTTTGATGGAGCGCATCACCATCGTTTCTGACGACATCTCGGCACCTATCCATAGGTTCAGAGTCTGCCGTTGGCCTTACCATCGCTGGCATACAAATATGGTGTTCCCCACGCTATCCTGTGGTCTCCGCAATAATTGCATTTGTTCGTCATTGCCCAGTTCACACCATGGAGGTGTTCCCCGAAGCAGCCGTGTCCCGTGAGGACCTGGGTGAGCTGTTAGTTGTCCTCCGCGATCAGCCTCCGGGTCTACGCTGCTCGTTCGGTAATACTTTACCACCGCTCCTGCGATAGGCATTTTTGTTCTCTTCTTCGTTTCTTCTATTAACGGCTGTCAAATCTGCGGTATTCCGACTGTGAAGTTTGACTCGCTCCCTTGCCTGGAGCTCGATGGGGACGATACTAACCACCACGAGCACTGCCTCCCTTGGCGTGATCCTGTAGGCGCTGGCCACTCTGAGGGCAGCTCGTCTTTGAACCGCCCCCAAAAAGCATTTCGTCCTCTCCTCGCGGACCTCGGATCTTAGGCATTAGGCTGCCAAGAGACGCTGTAACCTGGCTTGCCTGTCTCTGCCACGTATGCAGAAAAGGTTATCCCCTGGTGAATTCTGATGCCCAGGTACTTGATGAAGTCTTTGTGAGTGATCGTCTCTTTCCGGAACATGAAGGAGATCTGTCTGCCTACCAGTATGACGCCTCTGTCTTTTCCGCGGCCATGCTGAGCTCACTCCCCGCTAGCCATGCGCTGACTCTAGCAAGGCTTTCGTTTGCCCGGACCTGGATGAGCGGCATATCATCTGCCATAGTCATCAGTACCAGATCTTCGGCATAGACGATGTTCCTGCCCCCCTCCGGTGGGGTGAGGTTCAGCACGCCATCGTACATCATGTCTTTAGCGCTAATTCCTGTGGAACTCCACACGTAAGTGATGTTAGTCGTCCTGATTGTGAGCTTTAGCGTCTTCTCCTCCAGGTAGCTACGGATCATCTTTAGTGGCTTACCGCCGATCCCCATATTTCGGCATCCCTCGACGATAAGTTCCCAGTTCGAGGTGTTAAATGTGTTTCGCAAGTCTATTGTTATTAGTGCCTTGAGCCTTCTCTTCGATATCCGTGTTCCCTCTGCCCTCGATTTTTGGAGCACCTTTTGCACCTCAGTCATCTTAGACCTCCCTGGTCTGAATCCATACTATATAGGTAGAGCGGAAGAGTTGAAATACTATGGATATATTATACATACCGTGACCATGCGTCCTTTATTTAAAAGGACAGTTTATTTAAAGCATGAACCGATGCTGAAAAGTATCATGATTAATGTTATTTAGATTATTATTATGTATAATAATTAATATTGTTTCAAATTTTAATGTATGCATTGTTATATGCTACTATTTTCGTAATAACGTTTATAACGTTTATAACGTTTATGAATTTTATAAGGTTTTTTTCTTCTTCGATATGTCCTTTATTTTCCCAAAAAAAAAAATATCATCGTAAGTATACAATAAGCATGTTAGTTCTGGATAGTTGGCTGGAGGGTAGCGCAGCTACAGACACTGAGGCCTCCATTACAATAAGCATTACAGAGGTATTATTCTCGCGGGTTACGATACGAGCAGTAATCACTCAGTGAAGAATGTATATCGTTATAGGTACAAAACAAAACACATAAATAACGGATAGATTATTGAATAGTCGTAAACGAAGATAAATTATATAATTATATAATAGCACCGTGTATAAGTATTTTGTTTTTGTTTATTGAGCAAGATACACTATTATTAAAAAAGAATTATTAAGTTCAAGGACCATGTGGTTCTCCTGGTTCATAGTTGGGATCGTCAGTGGCGCACTCCTTCTCCCAGTCTTCGGGAATAACGTTGGAAGTTAATCTAATGACATCCTTGAGGGGACAGAATTTCTCGCATCCTGGTAGTTGCATGTGGTAAGGAGTAGCAGTAGAGTTTTTCACGAAAATCTATGAGAAATTAAACAATTCTTATATATTTGTTAATTCCAATAACTAGTCATTATGTGTACTACTTAATCTTTAATATGAACACATTCTACAAAAATGCCTATAACACGAGTTATACTGTTAGAATATTAATGAAAATTCTAATTTATATCAACAATAAGTTTGTTAATAAAGCTCAAAATATGTCTATAAAATCAGATTAGATTTAAACTCACGACTCTAGCGACTAGTCAAAACAACGACTGCTATCAATCAAGGCCAAAAGTGGTGTATTTGGTCACACAGGGTCGTGAAGTTACATATTCTATATAAATATAAAAATATAAAAATACAAAATATGTGAAGTTGTTTGGATATGATTTGATGTTTTTTCCCTCTGTCCTCGCCGCGGGATTTATGGGTGATTTCCCATCTCGGGCTAACGGTATCGAGGTAAACCGTATTTTAAGAACTGTTAATTCTGATACAACTAACACCCTAGGAGGAAAGTTAAACGCCATCTGGCGGCACCACATCAATTAGCAATGCACACCCATATTGTAATAACCGTCAACATGGTCATGCCATCAGTAACTGTTAATTCTGTTTAGATATCTACATACATATGATTCATGATTTTGCTAATAAATCGCGATTCTTATATTTTGTAGCAACTAGACGACTATTATTTAATATCAATATAATAAAATATATAATATAAATATGTATTTAAGGGCTAATCTAATATGTTGAAAAGAAAACGTATATCTTTCTATTTGTCAGCTTTGCTGCTGGTAAAGGGAGAAGATCACAGGAGTGTTATCACTCCGGTATTTATTCGATTCTTATATTTTGTAGCAAGTAGATGTCTGGCGGTAACTATTATTTAAAATAAATGTAATAAAATATATAATATAAATATCTATTTAAGGGCTAATCTAATATGATAAACAGAAAACGTATATCTTTATATCTGTCAGTCCGAGAGCTTTTCCGCTGGTAAAGGGAGAATCTCAGAGGAGTATGCTAATCCGGTATTTACCGTAACTTCACAGAAAACCTCTGATAATCTGTGAAGGGTGATTCTAGAATTTTCGCCCACAACGGGGTTTGAACTCTCGCTGCCCAATGCTCAGTACGAGACGGACGGCGCCTCTAACCAATAGGCCAAGTAGATGGGTTGTTATGATGTTTTTCGAGTATAATTGTAAGGTTTGTGAATTATGAATTGTACTTACTTCCACCCCATATTCTTTCCTATCCTCATCATAAAGAAGTTCAAGTATCACAGCCATTCCATAGTTGGGCACTTGCGGATCAAAAATATCCAAGGCGCTCAATAAGTTGGAAATGGTAGTGTCATGTCCTCCATAAAGATACGCTTTCATTTCATCTAATTTTCCTCTAGCTTTCGCGTTCCAGTCACCTATTATCTTCTTCAGTAGCACGCCACCCTTGAGTCGTTTCAGTGTATTCGTCTGTGCTTTTATAACGAAACTTTTACTAGCCGCGCTGCTCATTTGGTCCGGGAAGTAGCCCTCTGTCCACCTGGGTAGAACCAATCCATACGATTTCTAATTAAAATTGTACAGAAAAATATGCTGATCAATAAAAACAAGCTGAAGTTTCGAGTTAAATAGTATGTTAGCTTAATTAATTAAATAAAAAAATAATTAAAAAATTAATTTTAATTTGAGTTAACGATTACTAAACTCTATCTATGTAAAGGGTATTTCATTTCGAGGAATAGAACTTTAAATTTATAAAAAACATACAAATAATTGTAATGGAGACGAATGTGACTTTTTTTTAGAGATAATTTTATGCCATTTATGTTTAAATATGTTTTCGGACATGTGGCCGCCGCGGCTAGCGCGTAGGTGGCGTAATCTGGGGGTGCAATTTGCGATAACTCTTCGCAGCATTTGTGGTCATATTTCACCAATAACACGTCGTTTCTACTGAAAGCTCAATATAATTTTACAATCCGCGTTTCAAGAAAAGAACTTGATTTCACCCTTAACTTCTTCAAGTTATATTGAACAATACCTCAGCTAGTAGAGTGGTATAGACATCTTCCACATCTGCGAAAGTATCCATTTTTTGTCCAGTCGACTCCTCGATATACTTCCTCATCGGCTTAATATTCTCCAATTCAGCTATCGTTTCTTCTGCGTTTTGAACTTTTTTCAATTCGATGTTGTATTGGGGACAATCTTTTCTCACCAGCAACAGCTAAAAATAATATATAAGATTTGTGTCACTTAAATTTTGGTTCAAGGTGGCCAGAGGTCTAAGCCCAAAATTTGGGACAGGGTTAAAATGGCGCTTCCAGCTATTAAAGAAATCATCCAGTGGACTAAAATTATTTACAAAAGGAGAATTAGAATATAACAATAGGAAAAAACATATAGTCTTCCGTCTATATATATATATATATATATATATATATATATATATATATATATATATATATATATATATATGTATATATATATATATATATATATATATATATATATATATATATATATATAAACCCGTCTGTAGCGCGAAACGGTAAGAGCTAGAGAAAAGTGCCTAATTCTCAATTTGTGGGGCCAAAAATACTGTACATTTTGATATATAAACCATCCCTCTAGCATTTTAAACAAAGACGCTACCGAGTTTAAACCGAGAAAATGCATGAAAATCCATAGTTTTTAGATATGCTCACCGCTGTAGCGCGAAAACGGTAAAAGCTAGAGAAAAGTGCCTAAGCCTCAATTTGTTGGGCCAGAAATACTCTACATTTTGATATATAAACCATCCCTCTAGCATTTTAAACAAACACGCTACCGAGTTTAAACCGAGAAAATGCATGAAAATTCATAGTTTTTAGATTTGCTCACCGCTGTAGCGCGAAAACGGTAAGAGCTAGAGAAAAGTGCCTAAGCCTCAATTTGTTGGGCCAGAAATACACTACATTTTGATATATAAACCATCCCTCTAGCATTTTAAACAAACACGCTACCGAGTTTAAACCGAGAAAATGCATGAAAATTCATAGTTTTTAGATTTGCTCACCGCTGTAGCGCGAAAACGGTAAGAGCTAGAGAAAAGTGCCTAAGCCTCAATTTGTTGGGCCAGAAATACTCTACATTTTGATATATAAACCATCCCGCTAGCATTTTTAACAAAGACGCTACCGAGTTTAAACCGAGAAAATGCATGAAAATTCATAGTTTTCAGATTTGCTCAGACCTGTAGCGCGAAAACGGTAAGAGCTAGAGAAAAGTGCATAAGCCTCAATTTGTTGGGCCAGAAATACTCTACATTTTGATATATAAACCATCCCTCTAACGTTTTAAACAAAGACCCTACCGAGTTTAAACCGAGAAAATGCATGAAAATTCATAGTTTTCAGATTTGCTCAGACCTGTAGCTCGAAAACGGTAAGAGCTAGAGAAAAGTGCCTAAGCCTCAATTTGTTGGGCCAGAAATACTCTACATTTTGATATATAAACCATCCCTCTAGCATTTTAAACAAAGACGCTACCGAGTTTAAACCGAGAAAATGCATGAAAATTTATAGTTTTCAGATTTGCTCAGACCTGTAGCGCGAAAACGGTAAGAGCTAAAGAAAAGTGCATAATCCTCAATTTGTTGGGCCAGAAATACTCTACATTTTGATATATAAACCATCCCTCTAACGTTTTAAACAAAGACCCTACCGAGTTTAAACCGAGAAAATGCATGAAAATTCATAGTTTTCAGCTTTGCTCAGACCTGTAGCTCGAAAACGGTAAGAGCTAGAGAAAAGTGCCTAAGCCTCAATTTGTTGGGCCAGAAATACTCTACATTTTGATATATAAACCATCCCTCTAGCATTTTAAACAAAGACGCTACCGAGTTTAAACCGAGAAAATGCATGAACATTTATAGTTTTTAGATTTGCTCACCGCTGTAGCGCGAAAACGGTAAGAGCTAGAGAAAAGTGCCTAAGTCTCAATTTGTTGGGCCAGAAATACTCTACATTTTGATATATAAACCATCCATCTAGCATTTTAAACACAGACGCTATCGAGTTTAAACCGAGAAAATGCATGAAAATTCATAGTTTTTAGATTTGCTCACCGCTGTAGCGCGAAAACGGTAAAAGCTAGAGAAAAATGCCTAAGCCTCAATTTGTGGGGCCAGAAATATTCTACATTTTGATATATAAACCATCCTGCTAGCATTTTTAACAAAGACGCTACCGAGTTTAAACCGAGAAAATGCATGAAAATTCATAGTTTTTAGATTTGCTCACCGCTGTAGCGCGAAAACGGTAAGAGCTAGAGAAAAGTGCCTAAGCCTCAATTTGTGGGGCCAGAAATACTCTACATTTTGATATATAAATCATCCCTCTAGCGTTTTAAACAAAGACCCTACCGAGTTTAAACCGAGAAAATGCATGAAAATTTATAGTTTTTAGATTTGCTCACCGCTGTAGCGCGAAAATGGTAAGAGCTAGAGAAAAGTGCCTAGCCTCAATTTGTTGGGCCAGAAATACTCTACATTTTGATATATAAACCATCCCTCTAGCATTTTAAACCAAGACGCTACCGAGTTTAAACCGAGAAAATGCATGAAAATTCATAGTTTTCAGATTTGCTCACACCTGTAGCGCGAAAACGGTAAGAGCTAGAAAAAAGTGCCTAATTCTCAATTTGTGGGGCCAGAAATATTCTACATGTTGATATATAAACCATCCCGCTAGCATTTTAAACAAAGACCCTACCGAGTTTAAACCGAGAAAATGCATGAAAATTTATAGTTTTTAGATTTGCTCACCGCTGTAGCGCGAAAATGGTAAGAGCTAGAGAAAAGTGCCTAAGCCTCAATTTGTGGGGCCAGAAATACTCTACATTTTGATATATAAACCATCCCTCTAGCATTTTAAACAAAGACGCTACCGAGTTTAAACCGAAAAAATGCATGAAAATTTATAGTTTTTAGATTTGCTCACCGCTGTAGCGCGAAAACGGTAGGAGCTAGAGAAAAGTGCCTAAGCCTCAATTTGTGGGTTCAGAAATATTCTACATTTTGATATATAAACCATCCCTCTAGCATTTTAAACAAAAACCCTACCGAGTTTAAACCGAGAAAATGCATGAAAATTCATAGTTTTCAGATTTGCTCAGACCTGTAGCGCGAAAACGGTAAGAGCTAGAGAAAAGTGCCTAATTCTCAATTTGTGGGGCCAGAAATACTCTACATTTTGATATATAAACCATCCCTCTAGCATTTTAAACAAAGACCCTACCGAGTTTAAACCGAGAAAATGCATGAAAATGTATAGTTTTCAGATTTGCTCAGATCTGTAGCGCGAAAACGGTAAGAGCTAGAGAAAAGTGCCTAAGCCTCAATTTGTTGGGCCAGAAATACTCTACATTTTGATATATAAACCATCCCTCTAGCATTTTAAAAAAAGACGCTACCGAGTTTAAACCGAGAAAATGCATGAAAATTCATAGTTTTTAGATTTGCTCAAACCTGTAGCGCGAAAACGGTAAGAGCTAGAGAAAAGTGCCTAAGCCTCAATTTGTTGGGCCAGAAATACACTACATTTTGATATATAAACCATCCCTCTAGCATTTTAAACAAACACGCTACCGAGTTTAAACCGAAAAAATGCATGAAAATTCATAGTTTTTAGATTTGCTCACCCCTGTAGCGCGAAAACGGTAAGAGCTAGAGAAAAGTGCCTAAGCCTCCATTTGTTGGGCCAGAAATACTCTACATTTTGATATATAAACCATCCCGCTAGCATTTTAAACAAAGACGCTACCGAGTTTAAACCGAGAAAATGCATGAAAGTTCATAGTTTTTAGATTTGCTCACCGCTGTAGCGCGGAAACGGTAAAAGCTAGAGAAAAGTGCCTAAGACTCAATTTGTGACACCAGAAATACTCTACATTTTGATATATAAACCATCCCGCTAGCATTTTAAACAAAGACGCTACCGAGTTTAAACCGAGAAAATGCATGAAAGTTCATAGTTTTTAGATTTGCTCACCGCTGTAGCGCGAAAACGGTAAGAGCTAGAGAAAAGTGGCTAAGCCTCCATTTGTTGGGCCAGAAATACTCTACATTTTGATATATAAACCATCCCGCTAGCATTTTAAACAAAGACGCTACCGAGTTTAAACCGAGAAAATGCATGAAAGTTCATAGTTTTTAGATTTGCTCACCGCTGTAGCGCGGAAACGGTAAAAGCTAGAGAAAAGTGCCTAAGACTCAATTTGTGACACCAGAAATACTCTACATTTTGATATATAAACCATCCCTCTAGCATTTTAAACAAAGACGCTACCGAGTTTAAACCGAGAAAATGCATGAAAATACATAGTTTTTAGATTTGCTCAAACCTGTAGCGCGAAAACGGTAAGAGCTAGAGAAAAGTGCCTAAGACTCAATTTGTTGGGGCAGAAATACTCTACATGTTGATATATAAACCATCCCTCTAGCATTTTAAACAAAGACGCTACCGAGTTTAAACCGAGAAAATGCATGAAAATCCATAGTTTTTAGATTTGCTCACCGCTGTAGCGCGAAAACGGTAAAAGCTAGAGAAAAATGCCTAAGCCTCAATTTGTGGGGCCAGAAATATTCTACATTTTGATATATAAACCATCCCGCTAGCATTTTTATCAAAGACGCTACCGAGTTTAAACCGAGAAAATGCATGAAAATTCATAGTTTTCAGATTTGCTCAGACCTGTAGAGCGAAAAGGGTAAGAGCTAGAGAAAAGTGCCTAAGCCTCAATTTGTTGGGCCAGAAATATTCTACATTTTCATATATAAACCATCCCTCTAGCATTTTAAACAAAGACGCTACCGAGTTTAAACCGATAAAATGCATGAAAATCCATAGTTTTTATATTTGCTCACCGCTGTAGCGCGAAAACGGTAAGATCTAGAGAAAAGTGCCTAAGCCTCAATTTGTGGGGCCAGAAATATTCTACATTTTGATATATAAACCATCCCGCTAGCATTTTAAACAAAGACGCTACCGAGTTTATACCGAGAAAATGCATGAAAATTCATAGTTTTTAGATTTGCTCAGACCTGTAGCGCGAAAACGGTAAGAGCTAGAGAAAAGTGCCTAGGCCTCAATTTGTGAGGCCAGAAATACTCTACATTTTGATATATAAACCATCCTTCTAACATTTTAAACAAAGACGCTACCGAGTTTAAACCGATAAAATGCATGAAAATCCATAGTTTTTAGATTTGCTCACCGCTGTAGCGCGAAAACGGTAAGAGCTAGAGAAAAGTGCTTAAGCCTCAATTTGTTGGGCCAGAAATACTCTACATTTTGATATATAAACCATCCCTCTAGCATTTTAAACAAAGACGCTACCGAGTTTAAACCGAAAAATGCATGAAAATTTATAGTTTTTAGATTTGCTCACCGCTGTAGCGCGAAAACGGTAGGAGCTAGAGAAAAGTGCCTAAGCCTCAATTTGTGGGTTCAGAAATATTCTACATTTTGATATATAAACCATCCCGCTAGCATTTTAAACAAAGACGCTACCGAGTTTAAACCGAGAAAATGCATGAAAATTCATAGCTTTCAGATTTGCTCAGACCTGTAGCGCGAAAACGGTAAGAGCTAGAGAAAAGTGCCTAAGCCTCAATTTGTTGGGCCAGAAATACTCTACAATTTGATATATAAACCATCCCTCTAGCATTTTAAACAAAGACGCTATAGAAATTTCAAAAAATCGAATTTGTGTTGTTGTCATCGCCTGTAGGTCCTATATGGACCTGACTGGTATCAGAGCTACCCCCATGCCGTACAAACGGTGCATATCGGTGCTCAGTTCGACATATATGGACTCAAGAACATCGCCTGTAGGTCCTATATGGGTGACCGCAATATTTGTTATCGCTGCTCTAGACAGACAATGCCCATCCTATATTATAAAGTATAATATAACAGAGAGAGAGATGGGTACATGAATTTCTATTTTTTCGGTGACTGCTATCAGTCTATTAATAATAGCTATCGGGGGACATTTTGGCCCTTCGTTGTGAAAGTTCATAAGTGTCTTTAAGAGAACCAGACGATTGGTTGTTTTTATATAATGCTATTGTTATATAATGATGATGTTGATAATAATACTTGTAGTGAATCCTATTACTTCATCCCCATTAAATGTGTACGCATTATAGCAAATGATAATGCTTATCGCTTAAAAATTGTAATATTTAGTCATCGGTGATTACGATGACTAAGGTTTGCGTACGTTACCATATCAGTATCCAAGGGTTCCGAATTGACAGGTACTGGGAACCAATCCAAATGCTGGTTCCATCGCTGTGCACCCTTCGGTTTCCAAAGACCAGCATTCACTGACTGCATACTTGCTATGGCTCTATCCACACCCGTTGCTTGGCAGTAGAATTTTTTACTGCTGAATCGGTCACCCAGAAACTTGCCATAACGTACACGGAGCTCCTTGCCGAAGTTGTAGAGCTCGGAAATACCTTGCTGTGAGTATTAAATATGATTACACATGTGATGGGGTTGGGTTTTAATTTGCACTTACGATGGTGAGCTGGCCCAAACCGTTTGGATCGAATTTTTCATTGATGTAGGGATCTAGGGGGTAGGTGCTGACTGGAGCTCTAGCACCATGTCTCATTACCTATAAGAAAATAATATTTAATGTGATAGACTTATTCATGTCGATATGAAACTGATAAATTACTATTCATATAGATTGTGAATAGATTGTGAATAGATTGTGAATAGATTGTGAATAGATTGTGAATAGATTGTGAATAGATTGTGAATAGATTGTGAATAGATTGTGAATAGATTGTGAATAGATTGTGAATAGATTGTGAATAGATTGTGAATAGATTGTGAATAGATTGTGAATAGATTGTGAATAGATTGTGAATAGATTGTGAATAGATTGTGAATAGATTGTGAATAGATTGTGAATAGATTGTGAATAGATTGTGAATAGATTGTGAATAGATTGTGAATAGATTGTGAATAGATTGTGAATAGATTGTGAATAGATTGTGAATAGATTGTGAATAGATTGTGAATAGATTGTGAATAGATTGTGAATAGATTGTGAATAGATTGTGAATAGATTGTGAATAGATTGTGAATAGATTGTGAATAGATTGTGAATAGATTGTGAATAGATTGTGAATAGATTGTGAATAGATTGTGAATAGATTGTGAATAGATTGTGAATAGATTGTGAATAGATTGTGAATAGATTGTGAATAGATTGTGAATAGATTGTGAATAGATTGTGAATAGATTGTGAATAGATTGTGAATAGATTGTGAATAGATTGTGAATAGATTGTGAATAGATTGTGAATAGATTGTGAATAGATTTTGAATTAAATGACAATAATTATGAAGAGAATCCACATTTAAACATTATTAAAAATGATGTTCCACACACATGATCTTCAATCTACATCCATAGAGATGGCTAATGTTTGCAATTCGTACGATTTTGAGTCTCAATGTGTCTAGGTCTCAGCACTATGTGATGCACTGTTCATATAGCAAAAGTTCAACTAGGACTCCAGTGAGGTTCAACCCGTCTCCTCAACGGACGTACATACGATATTATCATATGCTTTTATTTACTCTACAGCGATAAAAGGGACAACCTATGGAAGGTATCGACAAACTTAATGTGAAATCTCTATATGATTACTCAATAATATACTTGTAGCAGCTACGGCTCGAAGAAAAAATGCAAAATACAAGAAGAAGACGAAGCATGGCAAAAACTAAAATACAATATGTGAAGTTAAGGTAACTACCGGGCGATTCAACTCCTCTGAGCTTCTCCCTTGATCGGTGGAACAGCCACATGGCTGATAGTCCTATTAAAATAGATAGAAGCTGTAAAATCACTCGAATTAAAATATATACTATAAAAATCCAAATACCAAACCGTGGTAGATCTGAGATGGTAAGATGTTGGATGAAGAAAATCGAATGTCATACCGACAGTACAGATCAGAATCGATTACATACACCGAATACAATATAATCAACAAGAAAATCGAATATGTTTTGTACTTGAAGCGAACATAAGAAGCAACAGGGACAAAAACTGAAAGCCCAAACAACGAAGGCAGGATGGACAACTCGGTCCCGCAAATGGAACCTTGTCGTGGTGAGTGGGCCCACCACGACAAGGTGTATGCGCCAACATCCGCAAAACGTCCTGCCATGAGGTTAGATAGCAGGGACCAGGATGCAATGCTATGATGTTCTGGGGCTCAGCACAACTGCTTGCGTGATGAGCCTCTCTACTCACAGTTTTGAGCTATTGGCCCCACCTGACTCTTCAGACTCCCTCGGCTCTTTTCAAATCTGACGCAAGGTATCGAGGGCACAATCCTTACATGAGTGGACTAGGCTTACTAGAGTCATTCACACCTATGAACTGTCGGCCTTCCTTGGCCAAACTCTTCGCCTCTCTTGGCTTTTCCGGCCCCGCTGCTATTAGGTATCGAAGGCAAGGGGTCGACACCAGTCCTCTTATTCTTTATAAAAAAAACCTTTGTCTAATCACGGGCCTGGCCGGGATGGTGCCCCCGCACAATCGCCTAGATAGGGGCGCCGGGCTGCAAGACTAATATGCCGCTGTGAAGGGTCTGCATATCCCGGTGGCGCAAGAATGGACGAAGGAGAAACAAATTTTAGCCCATTCCGGGATAGGCAAAGAAACCAATAAAATTAGACGGATCGCTGAATTGTGCTAACTTGTACCATGTACCAGGACTAATCTCTGATAACGACTACACAGCAAACAGGATCGGGTTAGCGTTTACCCATAAAACAACCCAAAAAACCGGAATGATATGGACACAGAGATAAACAAACCATTTTCGGCGCAGAGGGCGACTGATCCCTCAGTGCCAGTGGGGCAAGGCAACGCGAAGGATGCCTCCCGATCCAGCTACCAGCGACCATCTGCAATCACAAACGCGTGCGTGCACAATCTGAACCAACTGCACCTTCAGAAACCGATGAGTACCTACCAAACCCGTACCGTGGAGCTGACCCCACCACTCAGACGCCCACAGAAAATAGGGGAAGAGGACAAAACCTTGGCGAACAATTGATCAATTTCACCATGAACGTCTTCTTGTACCATGTCCACGACTGATCTTTGATGACGACTACGCCAGCAAACTGGATGGAGTTGGCGCTTACTCATAAAACAAACCAAAAAAACGGAATGATATGGACACAGGTATAAACAAAATGTTTACGGCGAAGAGGGCGACTGATCCCTCAATGCCGGTGGGGCAAAACTCCACCTGGCTCGGAAACCGAGCTGGCCCCGCCACCTGGACGCTCACGAAAAATAGAAGAAGAGGATAAAACCTTGGTGAATAATTAATCAACTCCACTATGAACGCATCTGTTAAGATCACACCAGAGCGTGCTACCTTGGCGGTACAATCTGTCAAGAGGAAAGCCACCTCACGATCAGGGCAGCCGGAAGAAAAATCAGTGACCGAAAAGAGAAAAAGGTTCGGGACTCAACATGGCCCTGACCAGATAACCTGGAACTCCCTCATCGTGCTTGCCAATGCTAGGGACATGGTCTTCCAGCTAACTAATACGATAACGCAAACGCAGAATACAAAGGCTTCAGGAAGCTGTATGAACGGATGGCGGGGAAAATTGTTACTCCACTGATCTTACTTACTTACACTGCCCACTAAGAGTAAAGCCCTGGACCAGGCTAATTATAAGAAGGCCGGCCAACCTGACCGGCAATGACCTCACAGATAACCATATAACATAGGACAACGTCGTCAGGGACCGAGCGGCACAAACCTGCTGCTGGCCTCCGCGACGAGGAAGCGGGCGGACGCTGTCATAGTAAGTGAGCCGAATAACAAGCAGATTAACTCCGCATGGGTGGCAGATGGGGGATGTGGCCATCGATTGTATAAATAGCCTCCATGGACAAATCACGTCCCATGGCTCACCCATGAGGGAAGTAACACTACTCGCATGTTACCTAGAGAGCCCAACTGCACTCGCGAACACGCTATGGCATGACTAAACACACTGGAGCAGGAGATTATGGCAGGGAGCGGCCTAATTATTGTGGCGGGAGATTTTAACGCCACAGTATCATGGAGATCTCCCGCCACCGACTGGAGAGGCGAAGCAGTAGCATACCTTATGCTACTTGATAGGGTGACCGTTCGGCCCAAACTCTAGGGCCATGCGCAACCCCCCGAGGCGAGGACAAGAACTAGGAGCCGCTAACCTCCTTAAAGGCATGATGAGGAATGCTGCAAGCCAGCATGGGACTACCGCAAACCAAATGGCGGAGAATCTTAACCTAAGGCAACAACAGGCATGCCTGGCGGCGGTACCAACCAGGGCAGCCACCAGCGGGCACATGAGGAGTGCCCACTGATGGTGCAAGGAGGTAGCGAGCAAACTAGCAGAGGCGAATAGAGCTAGGAGAAGAGAGCCAGCGCAGCGCCGACCGAACAACTCCGGAGCGAGTACAAGGAGCAAAGAATACCGGCGGACGATAGAAAAGAGCCAGACAGACAGCTGGAATGCATTTTTTAGGGAGGTCGACGAGGACCCGTGGGGCTTTCCCTACAAAGTTGTTATGAAGAAAATCGGAGCTCGGTCACCGGGGCCGGAAGCCTTGGTACATGGGGAGTGAGGTCGGTTGTGACGGTACTATTCTCGCAAAATACCAACGATAGCCCAGAAGACAAACTAGTTAATGACCCACAAGCTAGCGAGATGGTGAAGGAGGCAGATCATGTGGCGATGGCGGTGAAAGGGATGGACGAGAGTAAGGGGCAGCACGGTTTCGGGTGGAACGAGTCGGTAATGGTAGCCTATGAAAAAAAGCTGTAGTTCTATGAAGTGGGAAGAGGTGCGCTCGGTCCAGCAGTTGGAGAGGGTAATATAAACTAGCGAAGAGGTAGAATGGTAACTGAAGGGTGAGTTGGTTTAATGACCCACAAGCTAGCGAGATGGTGAAGGAGGCAGATTATGTGCCGATGGCGGTAGTGGTGAGAGGGAGAACGAGTGGGATATACGAAAGTAAGGGGCAGCACGGTTTCGGGTAGAACGAGTCGGTAATGGTAGCCTATGAAAAAAAGCTGAAGTTCCATGAAGTGGGAAGAGATGCGCTCGGTCCAGCAGTTGGATAGGATAATATAAACTGTCGAAGAGGTAGAATGGTAACTGGAGGGTGAGTTGGTTTAATGAAAAGTGCAGAAACACGAAGGCGCTATAACAGATTGGAGAAATGGGAAGCGGGAGCTGGAAAAAGGCCGACCGGGAATATAGGGAGTATGAAATAGTGTGCGTTAAGAGAAAGCTGGAAGAGATCCAGATGGTGGAAATAAGCATTTAAGTTTAAGCGTGTGATTTGGAGAAGGAGCCGTGGCAATTACTGAAGGGGAACATAAATATAGACCTGACAGAATAGGAGAGGAGTTGTAGAGCGACGGTAGGAGGGACAGTATAATACCTGGGGACCACGAGTCAGGTAGTTGGGCGAGAGGAATCCTCGTGGACTGAACTGGAGGTGGCGCTGGGCCATGTAAGAAAAGAGGCGGGAGTGGACTGATTGAAAGGTCAGGAGTTCAAGAGACTAACGGTGGAGTGAAGGGAGAAACTGAGGCTAGGTCTTTTATATGGGAAGGGAAGAATTTTTCTTTTGTGATGAGCTCAATATGCCAAATAATTTTTTTTTAATTATTTTTAGGAGGGGAGTGGAGGTAGAAGCTGCGGCTGCGTTGTTTATATGGGAAGGGACGATTTTTTTCTTTTATGATGAGTTCTTTTTTTGTGATGAGCTGAATATGCCAAGTAAAGGTGTTTTTAATTATGTTTAGAAGGGGGAGTTATCTCAAATTCGCTAAGTGCATACATGTTTATGTTTTGAACTCTTTTAGCAATTTTCATAACATTCGCTTCATAACTCGAGTTATAATCGAGTTATAGAGACATTTCACAAATAGTGTTTAAAATGACAACAAAAATATTGGGAAAATTTATTTTGGGGACTACGCAATTAAAAATCGTCAGGCAGAGACGTGTTAGGTACTGTAGTAATAAAATAAAAAATTGGTAATGATAATAAATATTGTGTTAACACTGTGAAATTTAAAAAGGTAGAAATTTAAACCTGTTTTAACTATATTTATAACTAATTTAAGTTCTAAAAAAAATCATACTGTGTATTCGCAAAAATATTCGGAAACAAAATGGAATAAATAAATCATACTTACAATGTGCACTAGCTTAAGCTCCCTCCGGTCCAATGGTGCTGGTATGGCGTGAGCGGAAAACACCAAAACGGCCCCAATCAAGACGAACATCAGACCCCAGTACATTTTCCCAAGCAGCGATTTCAGGAAGGTCGGCTGATAAGTAGAACGATCTTACTCGGAATTCAGAGCACAACTGTGTTTTAGTTTATAACTACATATAATATTAAACAACCTTGTATATTTGCAAATAGCGTCATAAAATTGTAATTGTAATGTTAATGGTTTCAGTCACATATCTGAATATGTTTATCTTATCATATATTTTTTAAATACGCTGAAGGAAATGTCACCAATTAAAAATTAAAACATTTAAATTCAGTCTACTGATACAAAGTAAATGAAGATTGACTAATTAAAAATAATAGCACATGAAAATTGTATTTCCTGCTACACGAATTAGTTCTGGATAATATAGGATATCGTCGCCTAAGCAGCAACACCACGCATCTAAAATTTTATTTGAGGTTGACATGAGAGAGACATCCTGATTATAAAATGTTTCGATATTTTTCAACAACAAAAAATACAATTGTTGGATTTGGTAAGAATGTCGACAATATAATCTAATAAATAGAAAATAAATAATTGGAATATAACATTACTTTTTCAATTTTAGAAATTTACATAATATTAGAAATATGGCTTCTACGTTATCATACAAAATATGAATATTGTAAACATGAAAATATTTTAGCGGATGTCCTTGGATTATTTATTTATTTAAAATTATTAATATTCATATTTTTAAAGCAACTTTCATAAAAAACTGTAGCCAATATTACATTTTTTTAATCAATACAGATAAAGGCCCATTTTATTATGACAGGTACATACATATATGTTCATTATAAATAAAATCCATTTTTTTGTTATAAGATATTGAAATAAAGGATATATGTACAAAATGTTTGGTATAAGTTAAATTGTAATTATACTAAAAACTATAACATTTTTTTCGGATGTTATAGTTTTTAAGTATAATTACAATTGAATTTGTGCAAAATGTTTTGTACAAATATCTTTTATTTCAATATCTTATAACAAAAAAATGGATTTTATTTATAATGAACAAATATATGTACCTGTCATAATAAAATGGCCCTTTATCTGTATTGATTAAAAAAATGTAATATTGGCTACAGTTTTTTATGAAAGTTGCTTTAAAAATATGAATATTGAAAAGCTTAATAAGCAAAAATGGATTTTATTTTTTATAAGGGCAAAAATTTAAAAATATATATAAATGGTTATATTTGATAAAATAATAATAATAATAAATCTTTAATATTTTAAAGCTTACTACACTAAATTATGATATAATTCAATTATAAGAATAAAAATGAATAAATTGAATAGTTTTTGTTCGATTTTTTAACATCTATAACTTGTTAAAATTACACATCTCCAGCTCATCTCGGGAAGTAAGAGTGAGAGTAGTATAATATAGTGAGAGTATAAGTTTACGAAAACATTTAAAACTTACACATGAATCAAATCTGAGCAACTAGTCGTAGCTTACACAAAAGAACTGTATTAAAAACCACGTAAAGATAATAAAAGTATTAGAAGGACAGTTCAACAGATAATAATAAGTAAACAACTGCCTCTGTTATTAAATGGATAACATCAAACGGTAAACATTTTTTCTCCGTTCAAGGTGAACGTAACCGCGCGCTTTGTTGTGCGGCGCGCATGTTAAATGCTACAAATCGCGTTTTATCAAACGACAATGTTAATCCTCGTTATCAGCACAAATAAATAAAATGTTTATTATTACCTTCCATCGGTTTGCGCTGATGCCATCCGGCATTGTTTTTATTCCGGCACAGTGGACAAAAAGAACGAAACTGGTTCTTGTATGGCAGAATTTGGGGCCACGGCCAAAGCGAGCGAATGTATGGATGTGTGAGCGCGTGTGATAAGATATTTATTTCTTCGATGGGATGAAGAGTGTGTGTGTGTGTATCGGTTGGTAATTTGTGAAATTGTGCGGAAAATAAAGCGGTCGTATGTAAGAAATTCCGCTGAATTAGGTAATAAGCAAAACTGGACTTTTTAATGGTGTTTGTAAATTGAATCGATTATATGATAATCAACATTGCCTGTCGGTGTTTTAATTACTGAGGAATTCTACTGTAATTAGCATTATTATATAATCATTACTATAATGCTATTTTTGTAAGGGAATTAAATGATTTAGTTCCGAGAAAGTGTGCAAATATATATTCAAATAGGGCTGAACATTGCAAAAATTTAATTGTTTTTGCTTAATTAACAGACCTACAATGGTATCCTCAGTAGAATCTTCACAGAAAACACAAACAATCATGACAATATTCAAAACGAATTATTCCGGAGTAAAAAGTTCACCAATCGGATCTCCGGGGGGAACAGTGGCGAAAAAAATTATGAAAGCAACAACAAACAACCTACAGTTAGGGACATGGAATGCAAGAAGTCTTTTCGCATCAGGAAAATTAGACAATATCGTAATGGAAATGACAAGACTAAACATAAATGTATTAGGAATAAGTGATGTTAATTGGCAGCTGCAAAACTAGTACGAAGATTTTTTTTCAAATTTTCACCATTTGTTGCTAACCCAATAGTGATTACAAAAAGATTTTTTTTAAATATGCGCGGATACAAAAAATTCTTCGTGGGCTAGGATGGAAAATTAAATAATTTTGACTTTGACCGCCGTCAAAAACTTATTGAGCGTCATTTTTTGATTTTTGATTTTATCCCATGTTGACCTAATGTATTATAAACAATATAAAATCATTTAAATAAAAATAATATTGCTAAATAATTCGTAATTCCTTCAGCAACAAAGTGAAATCATAGATTTTCAACTTTGACAGCTTCTAAAAAATACTTGCTATCATTTTTTACAATAGGACTTTTTAGAAATCACTAAAGCCATGTTTTAGCAACAATATGGGTTGATTCAAACAAAGGTTTGTAGTCAAATGCACCTGTAATTAACCATCAAGCTATATGGTTTAATTAATTAAAAATCGATATAAAAAAAAATATGTATCCGCACATATCTAAAAAAATTCTTTTTGTAATCCCTATCGGGTTAGCAACAAATGGTGAAAATTTGAAAAAAATTCTTCGTGGGCTAGGATGGAAAATTGAATCATTTTGACTTTCACTGCCGCCAAAAAATAGTAGGGCGTAATTTTTTAATTTTTTATTCCAACATATGCTGACCTTGTAAGTGTTAATCATTACAGAAAATATAAACACATTCCTTAGTTTTATTGTTTTTTTAGCACGCCGTATACTAACAAGTTTAGGTTCAAAATTAATTTAAAAAAAAACTAAGGCCCGCGCATATTTAAAAAAATATGTTTAATGATTACTATTAAATTCTAAACAAAACATGAAAATTTTGAAAAAAATCTTCGTGGGCTAGGCTGCTAAAAATTACAAAATGTTTTCTTGCAAATTTTATTCAATAACAACTAACTAAATCAACTTAATTTTTTTTTACTCTTATATTATGGTTACCAAGACATGTGTAAACAACTGTACCAAAAATCAATTTTTTTTAATGCTCCACTACTGGAGAATCATAATCCGCGTTGCGACCCCGCGCGGCCGCCGGAATTATAGAAAATGGATAACTTCACTGTGGTGTGAGGGACTGGGGACAAGAGAGGCGCTGTATGGACCAATATTATTTTCCGAAGATGTCTAGATATGAATCAGGACGTGTTTGCGTGTGATTTCGAAAAAGCTTTTGATAGGGTAAAACATAATAAATTATATCAACTACTCCTGAGTAAAAACATGGATGACATGAAGATAATCTGCAACTTATATGGGGTCGAACACTTAATGCAAAAGTAGAAAAACAGTTAACAGAAGAAATGGAGATCAGGTGCGGTTTAAGGCAAATCCCCACCGAATCAAACTAAGATAAACCTGAGAGTAGCGAACACCGCCATAGAAAATGTGTAGACGTATAGATACCTTGTAATCTGGATAGATCATTTGGGTAACCAGGATCGGCGTACACCATGACTGTTACAGCATCCGGAAATATGACTGATAAGTCGTACGCGACGTTCCACTTTCCAAGTACCGATTCCTGTGGAACGACGCCCCTCACCTCATAGCGTGTGTGTACGCCATTTGTCGTGTATGTCACTTCTAGATTACTGATATATCCTTCGATAAACCTAGTTAGCGGTTTAGGAATCCCCTGTTTTCTCAGTGCCTGCATGATGGACGGTCATGGTGTGTTCACGCGATCATTAGGCCCAATTCACACATAAACGGCGTCGGGCGCAGGCGCGACGTCGCACAGGCGATTGTGATGTCCATATGCAGTGAAGGGGTGGACATTGCACCTTATGTTTACATAGAGGCAGCGTCGAAGATTTATGCCTCTCGCCTCTTCGCCTACCGTGTCTTAGGCGAAGAGGCGAAGACGCGGTGCCGGTGCTACGAGAGGCACGACGCTTCAAGCCCACGCTATATAAATACATAGTGCAATGCTTACTTAGGTGACGAGGCGCTGGCATTTGCCTCGTGCCTCTCGCCGCGCCGGCACCGCGTCTTCGCCTCGTCGCTTAAGACACGGTAGGAGAAGAGGCGAAACTCTTCCACGCCGCCTCTATGTAAAGATAAGGTGCAATGTCCACCCCTTCAATGCATATGGACATCACAATCGCCTGTGCGAAGTCGCGCCTGCGTCTTGCCTGCACCGCGCCTGCGCCCTACGCCGCTTATGTTTAAATTGGGTCTTAAAGTACGCAAAATGGTGGCTTCCGTACTTTAAGGATCGCGTCCGTGGTGATATCCCCTTGGTGAATCCAAATTGCCTCCATTGTTAGCGCTCGCTTGTACCTTGCACTCATTAACGTTATACCTCTATAGATTTTCAGCTCTGAAGCTACCCCTTTAGGCATTGGCACAATCACACTCACCCGTCACTCTTTCGGGTTACCTCTATCTGCGCCTCCTCTCCCGCTGTGCCTGATCTACGTTGATTTTCTTTCCCTTCTCTTTAAAATTGCTTACACCTCAACTCTTCTCCGACGCACACTTCTTTAGCCTCTTTTCCACCTGAATCACCTCCAGTTTTTTTCCTTTCGCACACCCCCTCAAAATCCTTCTTCGCCTAATTGGGCCTCTCCAACTCTTGTATAACGTTCTTCCATCCTACCACTCCTTATCAAACCTGCCATACTTATTTTTCACCAACGCAGCTACCATCGCCCTCTCTTTTCCTCAAATTTCCCCAACATTTTTCGCCAAGAAGACGCCGTGTCCTCCCGAAGATTGGCGATCCAACTGGATTTGATGGTGCGTGAAACCGTCGTTCTATAGATTTCGATAGATTGCCGTCCGTACCATCGACGTGCGTCTATCAGAGAGTCCTGCCTTCTTCCCTGAGATATCTTCCCTTCCCATTCATGATGTGTTCTATATACTGGAGATTCCGTTCTTGTATTGTAGTCAGCAGTTGTTTCCCTTTCTCCATCTCCGCCTAGGTACTCCTTCGTTGGTTTTTCTTTCCACTTATGATAGACACAGAATCCGTCGATATAGTTACACCTTAAATGTGTCCATCCAAGTGGCTTGCTTAGAGACCTATAGAGAAGCACTGGGAAGGTGTAGCATCTTGGCATGTGGATGCTAGCTGCTGAAGCCTCAGCTCCGGTTGGTAAAGAGAGTTTTCATAGAGATACATGTTCTACGGGCCTGTTCAATTCATGAGTTGATTTTCTTCTTGGGGTCGCTCTACACATTCACAAGGATCCCGAGATATTTAACATATAACACTATGGATTCCTCTACATACGACTCTTGGAGATGTGGCATATCAAGAACACCAGTTCATCCATGAATTTCAAGACTGATATGAGTGATCTGAGTAACATTTACTCATACATCTTTGATAAGAACGTTGTCAAGGACTATCCTGATGTCAACCTATAGCGACCCTTTAAACGTCGTCAGGAAACAAGTGTTAAAGGGTCGCTATAGGGTGACATCAGGATAGTCCTTGACAACGTTCTTATCAAAGATGTATGAGTAAATGTTACTCAGATCACTCATATCAGTCTTGAAATTCATGGATGAACTGGTGTTCTTGATATGCCACATCTCCAAGAGTCGTTTAAGATGTGGCTCAGTTTCAAGAACAGATACATTATCTAAATCGATGGCATGTTTTCTCGTTATCGAGTGAGAGGCCAAAGCGCAGATAGACTTTCTATTCCTGATGTCACTCAAGTAGCTACTGGGTCAATCCAAGCAAGCCATTGGCTGATGTGGCCCACATAGCACTCATCGCAGTCAAAGCACGGTATGGAATAAATAGCACAACTAATAGTCAAAGTAGGGCTTTTGGTTTTTAAGTTATTGAACAAAACTCCCACCCTCTTCGTGTTGCGTGGGACAATGCGGATTCCATCCACCTGGAGGACTTTAATTAATTCACCATTGTGGTGTGAGATCGTCGGAATGGTCCGATATTGAGTGGCTGTCTGGCCCACGGGGGGGGGGCGTTAGTGTCCCAGTCCTTGGAATGGCTGAGTGGATAAGCTTGTGGGCCAACCGTGATGGGTAGCCATTGTTAAGGTGGAGACCAAGAACTGACGGTTCTTCTGCAGGAAGTAAGGATGGAAAATGTGTCTCTTTTGCCCATGGCGGTGAGGACATTGCATTTTATCTTGTAGGGATGGTCGGAATAAAAATGTATGTACCTTCCTGCGGAAGTTGGTTTTTGATACCAATCATTATTCGGAGTACGAACTACCTGAATATCTAAGAAGGCGACCGAGTGGTTCTCATCCTCTCTCTCAACTGTGACTTTAAGGTGGTGGTTGAAACCATTGAGGGCACATAAGGTGGAATTCACTCTGTCTGCAGGAAGGCAGCAGATTATGTAATCGACATATTTCTTGATAAATGAAAAGATATAGTCGAGGGATGTATTATTCCTTTACGAGGTAATCCATCACCAACTTAGTATCGGACTCACGAGCGTATAACTCATCTCTGTAACTGAAGTAGCTGGTATTTAAGATATGTCTGATTGACGTGACTAATGACTCAAGGTCAAGAGTGCAATGACCCTCAATAGTTTCCCACTTCAGGGTGATAATGTCAAGAACTAAGTAGGATGTTGGTGAACAAAGACACCACGCCAAAAGATACAATGACGAACCCCGATGTACTTGAAACTTTGCGTATCTGGGATCTTTACTTAGATGAAAATAATAACGAAAGCGAAAAAATCAAAACAAAGATAATAAAAGGAAATAGAGCTTACTATACAAACAGCAAGTTATTAACCACCAAACTACGGAGTCACAAGTCCGAAGCTAAATATATATCGAACCCTTATACGGCCAGTAGTTACCTATAGCTGTGAGACGTGGACACTACTCAAGAAAAGTGAAGATGGATTACAGAGACTTAAGCGAAAAACATTACGAAAAAACTCTGGCCCAATAAGAGAAACAGACGGTACACACAGATTAAGAATGCATTTCAAACTCGAGGCTCTGATAAACAACAGCAACATGGTTAAACTCACAAGAGAATAATATTGCTCGGACATATACAATGGATGTAAGCGAGTAGGCCGGAGGAATACCCCATAATAAGTGGAAAGACAACCTGGAAGAAGACATAAGAGTACTGAATCGGAGAAGAGCTGTCGAAAATAGAGACGAATGGAATAAAATCGTAGAAGAGTTTTCTAAAGTGTCGTTAATTGTATCCTAACAACAAACCGACTACTCGGGCCCGGATTCTAACCCGTACCGCCCGTAAAGCGGGGGTGCTAACCAGTGAACTACAACGGTGTGTTGTAATTATGCTGTAAATTATAATACGGTTCTTTTGGAATATTATGTATAAATATGTTTTACATATCATTTATACATATTGTAATATATTTAAGAAATAGTATGTATTATAGAGTGGGGTATTTGATATTTTGTAATTGTATATATTTATTGTACGCAGTCTATATTCAACTTGAGTAGAATAAAGAACCCAGTTAAATATAAATATCTTTAAATACACCACACATAGATTCTATAATAATATTCGAAGAAATTTTAATAATTATCAAAATTGACTGTGATACTTCGAGTCCAGATTAATTCTATTATATATCGATATCTAAACAAATTGAAAAAAAAATCCTTACCCTTAGCAAAGACAATTTTAAATAAAATATTCTCTTCGTATGAATTGTTTGCTTAAAGTAACATTTTCTGCCAGTCGTAATTAATTCAAATAAACTCTGGACTGTGATTAATTAACTTCCCCAGGAGAAATAACTAATTACGATAAGTAGTGCAGTCGGAGTAATTATGTCCAAACCTTAAATATTGATCGGTCTGCAGTTTTATTTATAATTAACTTTGGGACATGACATAAATAATATTAATAATTATCAGCACCAATTGCGATTTGCGTTAGTCATTTGATTATTCCAAACGTTGATTGCCCAATCAACAAAGAGGGGCCCAACTATGTAGTCACTAATTGTACAGTTGTTCACAGCGATGCAAGTAATAGTCTTTCTGTTCGGGCTCTTAATTGTCCAAGTAAGTTATATACAATAACGTATTTATAAAGCATATAGTCTGTCAATATTATGTAAATTGATACATTCCGAAGTAGTAGTCATAATCGTAACAAACAAAAATATTTCGTGTTGGTGATTATTGAGATTTTAATTTTTTCTCTTTATCCATTGTTAGCATTGTTTGGTTTTAATACAAGGCAAAGTCAAAAAAGTTAAAAAATAATGTAAAAAATGTCGACAATGTCAAAAAACATTCAAAACATTCCAAATATGCAAACAAAGTTGAAAATGTCGAAAATGTTATACAAAATTAAAGAGGTCCTGTAATTCGGAAAATCGTGTGGTGCCCATACCAGATATTTTGAAATAGTAAAATAATATTTTGGAATTACACGTTTCTTGATATTGGTTGTAACCAATTTTCATCATGTTTTGCCATTTGTTTATATATATTGAGAGTCGTAGATACAAAACAAAATTAATTAATATTAATAATATTATGGGGGAAACTGTTATATTATAACATATAATGTCTCCTGCTATAAATAATAAATATTACAGAGTACTCAACATATCACATTGGAAGAGTGCAATGTAGACATGGCGGCTGCTGTAGACAAATACTTGAAGCATGTACAAGCCGAGAAGGAGCGCAAGCAGGCTTCGGCTGAAGTGCCCCGCGAACACATCCTGTATGAAATCGATTTATTTAACGAGCTGGTGAAGGATGGGCCAATTCAGTGCTACTATTTTTTAATTGAAGACACTAAAGATTTTATTAGAGTTGCCCTAAAAGAGTGTGACGCACAATCCAAAGCTCTGCCGCCGCTAGAGCCTGCTGCTTTACAGAGATTTCCCAAGGATTATATGTATACAGTCGATGAAAACACAAGGGACTACTATTGTCGGTAATTATTGCTTAATTTACGAAATTTTATCTAATTAGATACTTTATTATCTACTTTAAATGCTGTAATTAAAAACAAGAATTTGCTGCTTTCAAGTAACAATTTTCTCAGTATGTTTAGCCGTAAATCCTTAAATCTCTCCGTTTCGGGCGAATTGATACCAATTTAGTCCTTTCCCATTCAGATCGTCACTCCACCTTATCTGATAGTTTAGTACATTATGTGATGGTTTAGAACTTCCCCCACTCTTAGGGGTGTTCATATAATTTCAAATTAGCCTACATCAAAAGGTAAAAGGCAAATAGATAGATAATATATAATTTTAAAATATGTTTCAATAAAAAATATGACAGAATAGGTTAACATGTGTATTGTTATGTTACAGATACTATATAGAATACGTAAACGACTACTGGGATTTCTTAGAGGCTGAAATTGAGCGTTACAAAAACTGCGACGTCAATGAAGTCATGGCTGAGCTACGCTGGAAGCAGTGGAATGAATGTAGGTCTACCAGTATAATGAAATAAAAAATGTTAACGATTATTTATAAATACAAATACAAATAATAATAGTTTGATGTAAATGTTTTCTGTAATTTGCTACCAAAGATGTCATTAAAGAGTGAGAGACGCAAATAAATAGAAGATTTTTTTTTCATAATTTACAAATATTAAAAATAAACGGTATTTATATAAAACTTAACTATATATTATTTGCAGTGTGAATTGAATTGTATTTCTATTTTCTACGCAAATAAATGTTAATGTGTTAATATACCTATAATTTGTTACTACTTCTATTATATAAATAGTAAAATATATAAAAAGTTTGTATAATTGTATTCTTTATTGTTTTCTTTATTATATTCTTTATTGTATTATTGTGTTTGTATAATTGTAGTCTTTATTGTTTTCTTTATTGTAGTCTTTATTGTATTCTTTATTGTATTCTCTATTGTATACTCTATTGTATTCTCTATTGTATTCTCTATTGTATACTCTATTGTATTCTCTATTGTATTCTCTATTGTATTTTCTATTGTATTCTTAATCGTATTCTTTATTCAATTATTTATTGTATTATTTATTGTATTCTTTATTGTAGTCTTTATTGTATTCTCTATTGTATTTTCTATTGTATTCTTAATCGTATTCTTTATTGTATTCTTTATTCAATTATTTATTGTATTATTTATTATATTTTGTCTTGTACTCTTTATTGTATTCTTTATTGTATTATTGATTGTAGTCTTTATTGTTTCCTTTATTGTAGTCTTTATTGTATTATTTATTGAATTCTCTATTGTATTTTCTATTGTATTCTTAATCGTATTCTTTATTGTATTCTTTATTGTATTCTCCATTATATTCTAAATCGTATTCTTTATTGTATTCTTTATTATATTCTTTATTGTATTATCTATTGTATTGTCTATTGTATTCTTTATTGTAGTCTTTATTGTTTTCCTTATTGTAGTCTTTATTGTATTCTTTATTGTATTCTTTATTGTATTCTTTATTGTATTATCTATTGTATTGTCTATTGTATTTTCTATTGTATTTTCTATTGTATTCTTAATATTATTCTATATTGTATTCTTTATTATATTCTTTATTGAATTCTTTATTGTATTCTTTATTGTATTCTTGATTGTATTCTTGATTGTATTCTTGATTGTATTCTTGATTGTATTCTTGATTGTATTCTTGATTGTATTCTTGATTGTATTCTTTTTTGTAGTCTTGATTGTATTCTTTATTGTATTCTTTTTTTATTTTTAATTGTATTATTTATTGTATTCTTTATTGTATTTTTTATTGTATTCTATATATCACAGCACAAACAACGAAAACAGAACGAAATTTCAACATTGATACAACGTGTTTACTCGAACGACTACCTATGAATTTGTGTTCGTTGTTTCGTCGCCAGGTGGATACAAACCGCTTTAGATCACGAACTGTATTCTATATTATATATTTTGAATTCATTTGTATTCTCTTTATTATCTATTTAATGAATATTTTATTACTTTAAATAGCCGATACATGCTTCTGTATATTATTTGTATACACAAAAATGGTTTGAATTAATAACACATTACGTTTATTTGGGTCTTAAAGGTAGTGTACGTCAGAAGGTGGCATCATACCGTACGGCTGTGATGTGTATACTTGTAGTAGTGTACTTACCAAAATAGTATTATTAAATAAACGTTTCAATCGATGCACAATGCACTTAACGATTCACTTAAGAAATATATTATGTACTCATGCTCGCCATAAAACAGCGCATCTTATCTCGTATAAATAAGTTTTCAAGCGTGTTACAATACCTGACATATATCAAAAAGATAATAATCAGTGGGACGAGAAACAATAAAGCTATTACTGGTGATACAGCTGACTGCACGCTACGTAAACAATTTATGTTTTGTTATTAACAATAATAGAAAATAAATTACGATCTTAAGAAAATGTAGATAAATCATCTGCACGAATAACTAAAGTTAAAATTCGAGTTGTGATAACTGTTATCGCGACTCAAATTTTAGTAATAATGAATTATTACTGTAGTTCAAATACCAAACGTTAAATGGTATACAAATTTCTATTAATATTTGAACGAATCTTAAAAATATATACCCCGGTGGGGCTCGAACCCATCTAAATATAATATAATGGATATAATGCAGCCACAGCGATGTCGATGTGCTTGCGTTGTATCAAGGTTCCCATAAAAGTTGTGTATAATTTAATTGTAAACTATTAATCAGTTTCAATAAAAAAAAATCATTATACAGGGGTTGACTACCAAATGAGAAAGTAAAATTCTTCGGTCTCACAATGACCTAAACGCTGGTAAATGGAATTTTGAACCATCAGGAGTTTATCCCTAGTGATAATGGTGGTTTCTTCAAGTATGTTGCATACATTGCATACACTCTAGTTTTCAGAAACCCTCAACAATTTTAAAAAACAAGTTTCACTCTTTTAATTATTTTTTATTTATTTTAATGATTTGGAAAACCTCATACTTTAAGAAATCACCACATCGCTGGGAAGGAAAGCAACTTATGACTTCGTTCCTGTGGGTAAGCTAGTGGAGTGTATGGAAAGGTTAGAGATAAAAATGAAGCGCTGGAATAGGTGAGAAGGATATACAAATAGTCATGGGCAAAAGCGAGAGTGCGTGGAGAAGTTTCGGGGAAATTTAGAATGCATGTGAGAGTAAAGCAGGCCTGCTTTACTCCCACATGCATTCTAAATTTCCCCGAAACTTCACCACGCACTCTCGCTTTTGCCCATGACTATTTTAAGCCCTATCCTGTTTAATCTGTACACACATGAGTTGGAGGAGGTGTTAAGGACAGGGCAAGCGGGAGGGGTTTTGGTAGGAACAACCAAGTAAATATGCAAGAGATGTTGGAAAGAATGGAAAGGTACCTTGATAAGAAGGGGTGAGTCATTAATATGAAAAAACAAATGGATGATGGTAAGGTATAAGGGTAGAATGGGTAAGGTGGAAGAGTTGAAAAGGAAGGGAAAGATGATTGATTACTTAAAGAAATTAAGTATTTGCTTTTCATGTGGTATAAACTAAGAGCCGAGAAAATTTATATTGACGTTGATTTGACTAGGGCCCGTGATCATCTACGTAGAAGTCATACTTCAACACTTCGGTGCCTACTAGGAAATCCGTTTCTTCGTCAGCTAGGACTTTTCAACATCGAATAGCTAGATATGACGCGGATACTGTACCTTAGGTGATAGTATTCAGCTCATAAACCTTGACGCGCTCGCCTGTGTTTTCGCGCCAAAATATACCCTGCAGCTTAGCGTTTTCCGACTTTACCAATACCTGCCGATACATTTTCGCGATATCCGCTGTAATTGCATACTTGTGTTTCCGTAGGCGCAGTACAATAGTAAATAAGTCATCCTGAACATTCAGTGACACTCCGTTGCTCGATTTGGCCGGCGAAGCAAATACTACGCGCAATTGGTATGAACTTGCAGAATAGCCCCCTGGTCACAGCCACGGCTCGTTGATTATACCTCTTAGTACCTTGTTTTAGAAATTTTAGTATAGAATATTTCGACCTACTGCTTTGCTCTTTGCGAAACTAAATAAATAGTACAGAACTGACAGGACGGATACCAAACCACTGTGAAACAAGTGAATTTAAAAAAAATCTTCCCACAATCCCAATAGCACAGAGCCGCTGAGGTTATTATCCAGCTCCCTCTAACAACACTGCAGATACTGTTGATCTCGGCGGTAAAAAATATATGAAAACCACAAATAAATAAATAAATTGTATTAGAAAAATATATTTTAGAATCAACAATAAAAATGCCGAAAACCAGACAGGACGACACAAAAAACTACAAATAAATAATTGGCGAAACCACTAACACACATCGCAAATCTCATAAAATGCCTACAAAAACCAGTAGACTTCATGAGTAAACAATTTGATGACTTACAAAAAGATAATAAAGAGCTGAAAAAACTATTAAAAGAAAGCAATAAGCAAAATGAATTATTGGAGAACCCGCCCTCACACTGGAAAATTTAGTGGAAAATCGTTGTTTTCTACAATATTTTCTAGTGCGGATATAATAACAGCTAAAAAAGCCCCATAATAGTCGATCTAAAATCAAATGAAACCAAAACATACATCCTAAAAACAAGAAAAGCAATAGGGTCAATAACCACAGAAGAATGTGGACAAAAGGGGAAAAAAAGAGAAATATACATATATGAACAACTAACAAAATTAGCAAACGCTGTATTCTATAAAGCCAGAGAACTAAAAAAAGAGAACACGTGTGGTGTAGGGACGGAAACATATACGCGAGAAAAACTGATACAAGCAATAAAATTAAACATAACTGAATTAAATAAACTAAACTAAAAATAATAATAATAATAATACAAATTAGCAAACAAACATAAAAAACAGCACAAAAATGGCCACCTACAGTATATACCTACACAATCTTCGAAGCCTACAAACCAAACTTCAAGAACTAGAAACAATTCCTAAAACCCTAAACAACCCCAAAATCATAGCCATAACAGATACCTGGCTATCTCACTCAAACGAGCACCTGTTCAAATCCCACTCCGGCGAGAATATCCATCCACCTTGAGGACACCACATTCCTGGAATCAGGAATGTCTTGAAAGAAGCAAGCGGGTAACGCAGTGGCCCAGGCGTTATACAATGTTCACTCGGCCAGGCCGGACATGGCAACACTTCAGCTGGCAAGAGGCACCAAAAGCCTCGAAGAACTCGGTGGCCTAGAAAGAGAGACGGTAGGGCCGGACAGGAGAGTCACGGTGAACACGGAAGACAGGGCGGAGATCCAACTGAAAAACCCCGAGGAGGGTGCGATGATCATGCGGGCCCTAAGGGACTGCCAGCCGAGTGTGGAGAAAGGCACCATCAAGTGGACCAGAGAGTACGGACCACACGATTGGTCTCACTGGCTAGGGAAGACCCTTAACGGCTCATCAATGCGGGATGGGTCCGGGGATGGGCCTATCGAGCTACACATACACAAGGCATGTGGGCAACGCAGTGCCTTCGCAGTCGGAGCTGCCAACACTGGTGGACGAGAGAATGCACAGGACCGGATAGGTCCTTGTGTTTCCAGAGGTGTGCCGCGGCGGACCACATCGAGGCGGACTGCAAGAAGAAGCCGGGCTGCACCGCCTGTAACGAGGGGGGAAGCCGTCTAAACACTTCCCTGGCAGCAGGGCAGGGGCATCACGGGGTTCGGGAGCTAAGGTAAACTAACATGTTGCAGATTCTCCAAATAAACCTGGACCGGTGCTGCGCGGCCCACGACGTCCTATCCGCGACAGCAGTATCTCGCAATATCTATTTCGTGATGGCATCAGATCCGAACGTGGCAAGGACCTGAGGTGGAGGACCGACACAGCGGCAGACGCGGCCATATGGGTGAGGCCTCGGCCGAGGATCAGCGGAAAGCGACAGGGCTCGCCAGGTAAGGGTAGAGTATAGGTGGAGGTAGGAGCACGGTCTTCGGCCTGTGCTACGCCTCCCCCAACGCCGGAAGAACTGAGTTCGGCGAATAGCTGATAGAACTAGAATGCTTAAACAAGGACCGGTTTTCCTGCGAGTGGACCTCAACGATAAAGCGTTGGAGTAGGGCTCCTAGATCATGGACTGTAGAGGAACGGATGTCTTGGACCTGCTGGCCTCCCTGGACATGCTACCAGCGAACGTGGGTACAACCCCCACTTTCCAACGAGAGACAGTGAGTCGGTCATCGACATAACGGCGACTTTCGCGACGATAGTCACAGGATGGAAGGTCCTCAAGGAGGAGACGATGAGCAACCATAATTATATTGCGCTCAGCCTGGATAGGGATGAGAGGACGAAGGACGAGCTGCCACTACCAGCTCGAAAGGCACCGGAGATAGATGGTCTCCCCAATGAGGCTATCAAGGAAGCCAAACTGGACAACCCCGAGGACAGCAGCACAGCTCTCAACGTCTGCCTAACCAAGGGATTATTCCCCATGGCTTGTAAACCCACGCGCCTGGTACTCCTTCTTAAGCCAGGCAAATTAGCCGAAGACCCCTCGTCCTAAAGGCCAATCTGCCTCCTTGTCGGTCTGGCGAAAGTCGGATAGTGGCCAACCGACACGAGGATGCCATTGAAGCCTGTTGGAACGTCAGTTCGGCTTCAGGAGAGGGCGTTCGGCGTGGGCGCGATACAGGAGGTGCAGGCAATGGCCTAGGGGTACGATTTTTGACCGATCACTATTACCATGCGCCATAATGCGTACATATTTCATAGCGCTGAACTAATAGAATGAACACAAAAATTAATGTCAAAACATAACTACTGTCGAGCTTTCAGTTCTACCAAAGATAGGCAGAACCTTTCGCGAAGCGTGAAGTCTAAAATCCGTACCATTTGCAATAATAACGTACGTCTATCGATCGCTATATTCATAACGATTGCTCAAAAATACACCTCCAGAGCGGTGAACACCGGCCCCCTCAGGAGAAGAGAGCACTGCGTTATGGTAACGCTGGGTATTGGCAATGTGTAAAACACGTTACCATGGCCATGGCTACAAGAAGTCATGGAGAATTTTGGAGTACCGTTGTACCTCCATCGAATTCATTTCAGCTACCTCGCAAGACTAGACTGCAGCGCAGGGCGGCACTTCTGCTCCTCACAGGCGACGGGTGGGGTTCCGCAGGGCTCAGTCTTGGGGTCTTAGATTCCACTACTGTGGAACGCCATCTAGGACATGGTCCTCCGTCTTTACATCGAGGCATGCACACACATTGTAGGGTTCGCGGACGACCTGGCGGTCCTGGTCACGGATGGAGAGCCGGCTGCAGCAATAGAAAAGACCAATCGGGCATGTGGCGGATTAGCTAGAGGCGATGATTCTCTCTCCGGTCGCAGCAAAAACCGAGGCGGCATGGATGTCTACTCGACGTGCGGGCTTCTCTAGAGAGCTTCTCCACAGTCCAGGCGGCGTGCATAGAGGTTGGTAGTCACCTCGGTACCTAGAGATCATCATGGGGGCTAACCGCAACAACAGCTGTTACGTGCTAAGACCAGCGGAAGGATTAGCGAAGACCACTAGGGCATTGTCCAGGCTCCCGCGGCCCCCACGCAGGGTCCTGGCGGGGCTGGCAGCGTTACAGACCCCAAACAACAAAATTCAACGACACAGAAAGCACTTGAATAAAACCGGCATATCGCAGAGGCAACCTGCCACCTCTACTATATATACTATATACAAACAAACTAATACAAGCATTTAGAAAGGGAAGCTCTTTATCTACGCAGACGACACCTGCACTCCACTCAGGAAAGAAGTACAAAACTATACAAAACGACATAGACACAGACCTACAACTTCTAAAAATCTGGTACTACAATAACCTACTGACGATAAACGAATCAAAAATAGAATGAATGATCTTCAACAACAAGCAACAACCAAACGAGATTAACAAAATCAAAGGCCACACAATAAAACAAACAAAACGGAATACCGCAAGGAGGAAATCTACCACCCATAATGTACATCATATACACCACCGATCTACTAGAGATCAAATTAAAAAGAAACGCATTCATATACGCAGATGACACCTGCATAATACATGTAGGAAAAGACTATAAAAACTTGCAAGAAAACATAAACTTAAAGACTTAAAATTTCTCCAAACCTGGCACAATAACAACCTATTAACAATCAATGAAACAAAAACAGAATTCATGATATTCAACAGTAAACATATTTTTCTCTTTTATTTGTAGATATGCAATTTATTTTAATTTTTACAATTATATAAATATGATTATACTGTATATGTATGGACAAAGGAAAAAGAAGAATAAATAAATTTAAAAAAAAGAAGTGGTACATTCTCACAGTTAGAAGCCTTTATAGCATTTTTCCCATTTTTCTGGTTGTATGTATGCAACGTGTCCGTTGCTACTTATTATTCCTCAGTGTTTTAAGAATTTGCCATGATTCGGAATTCCTTGTTCCTCCGCTATATTGTTCGAAATTATTATATGTTCTTTCCCAGTTCTCATTATTTTCTCTTTGTAATTTTCGTTAGACCTCTTTGTACTTTTATCTGTATTGGTCTAAGACTTCTTGCTGTTTTCCTATTTAGATACTTGATGTATAGGTCCTTTTTTCTAAGAAGCATCTTTTGGTTCCTCAACTAAAGGATGGTATATGCTGTAGTAAAAAAAAACAGGAGAAATCAGGATGAATAATGATTATTTTGGATTATTTATACTTAAACAATAAGAATACATAATACTACTATTTAGTTCTTATTATTTATTTAATTTATATATAAAATTGATAGCTTATTTCATATTTTATATATCTTTTAGTTTTAGAATAAACCCAACTTTTTTATTAATAATAAATTTTAGGATTTTTTTTGCGTATATCATAGAGCCCATTGCTCTGCTCACTTGTTAGCCCAAACAAATCCCCATGCCGTGTGACATTTTGTTTTAAACATTCGAACGGTGTGTGTTGTGCGTGCGCGTGATAAGTGCCAGCAGAGAGAGCCCCCCCGAACAACTCATGGCGACAGAGAAACCCCGCGAGAAAGTCTTCTATCGCAAAGGTGAGCTGACGACTTGTGGATCTGACACAAGTGCATCAACCTTATACATTGTCAAATGACTGTTTCACATCTAGCATATCTTAATAGTACATTACAGACGATTCTATCTTTTTGCTTTTCTGTGATTATATGCACACGGATTATTTTAATGGTGGGCTGCGATTATACTAAGAAAACTACATACGTATGGATAAAATCATAAAAGCAAAAAGTTAGAATTCAATCTAACAAATAGGGCTGTGTAATTTTTTTAATAAAACTACATAAGTATGGATAAAATCACAAAAACAGACAGTTTGAATTCAATCTAACAAATAGGACAATCCAATTTTTTAATAAAACTATACATACGTATGGATAAAATTATCAAAGCAAAAAGTTAGAATTCAATCTAACAAATAGGGCTGTGTAATTTTTTTTAATAAAACTACATACGTATGGATAAAATCACAAAAACAGACAGTTTGAATTCAATCTAACAAATAGGACAATGCATTTTTTAATAAAACTATACATACGTATGGATAAAATCATCAAAGCAAAAAGTTAGAATTCAATCTAACAAATAGGGCTGTGTAATTTTTTTATAAAACTATATACGTATGGATAAAATCACAAAAACAAACCGCTTGAATTCAATCTAACAAATAGGACAATCCATTTTTTTAATAAAACTATACATACATTAAATTGCAAGTGATTTCCCTCTGGAGAAGCCCAAATTTATTGCGATAAAGTTTCTTTTCTTCACCTTCTATCACCTGATTTTTAATTTCATTTTCTTCTTCATTATGACTGCCAATTTTTCCTCCGCTAACGTTATCTTCAATTTTGTTGTTGCATTCACCCAAAATCCCACGCCGTCTATTTTGAAAACCATGAGAGGGCCCAGGCATATTTTCATTTTGTTATAAAGTAGGCAATGTTTTATCATCAGCATCATTATCACTGCTCCCAGAAGGTACAAACACGGGATCTTCGACGGAACAATCCGAATAAGGATCACTTGACGATCCATCTATACAAAATTGGCAATAAAATAAATGACGAACAATTGCAGTATAATACTTTTAAATTTGATGTTTGAAGATAGTTTATAGGAATCTTATAATTACTTATAAATCAGGCTTTACAATTATTCTACTTAAAACTGACTAGATGTATTTAAACCATGTTAACCATCCCGAGTTTTTAAATTGAAATGTGCTTAAGTTTCGTTTGTAGATAGCCAAACGGACATCCTGTTCAATCGCAAGGACCGAGAGCGCCCTAGGCAGCGCAGCAGGAGCGTCTACACCACCAAGTCCCACAACAGTGACAACTCTGGCAGCCTGCGCGACTCGAAAAGTTTTGAGGGCGTAGGACCATGGCTCTCCAGAAGCATCTCCAACAAGAACATCTTCATTGATGACTATAATGTTGGTTAGTTTTGTGTGTGATGGGTGGTTTAATACGACTCTTGGGTTTACAGCATGATCTATATCCCGAGGACTCGTCTCCTATTTGCGTTAGTGCTCTAGGAGTTATCACTTTGCGGCTGCACGACCGCGTCAGGGTGGACATCTCGTTGGACAGGGCTGTGCGTATTATAAATGCAAGGAGTGGAATTGTGATCGCTCTAAGCGCCTCGGGCAGTTCGGCTGCCTTGATGCATCCCAATGGGCGTGTTTATCAGTATGGGTCCAGGGTTGAGATTCTGGCGCATGATACACATGGAAATAATAAGTAAGTAGCATAGTATTCAAACTACCTACTTCACCCTTCCCTGGTTATAGCTCAAAGGTTCTGCACTAGTCACTCAACATATGACCGATTCAATCTATCGATCAACTAATTACAAATCACAAGTTTCAAGCTTTGTAAAATGAAAACCGTATGAAAAATCAAGATTTTCACAACATAATTATGTAGTTCGATAAAGTTTTCACCGGAAAATGTATTTATTTCTTATTACAATATATAATCCATGCCTCAAAACGAAGATTTTCCAATAGGTCAATTTTTATACATAAACTAATTACAAATGACAAGTTTCAAGCTTTGTAAAATGAAAACCGTTTGAAAAATCAACATTTTCGCAACATAATTATGTAGTTCGTTACAGTTTTCACCGGAAAATGTATTTATTTCATATTACAATATATAACCCATGCTTCAAAACGAAATTTTCCAATAGGTTAATTTTTATACATAAACTAATTACAAATGACAAGTTTCAAGCTTTCTAAAATGAAAACCATTTGAAAAATCAACATTTTCACAACATAATTATGTAGTTCGTTAAAGTTTTCACTGGAAAATGTATTTATTTCATATTACAATGTATAATCCATGCCTCAAAACGAAGATTTTCCAATAGGTCAATTTTTATACATAAACTAATTATAAATGACAAGTTTCAAGCTTTATAAAATGAAAACCGTTTGAAAAATCAAGATTTTCACAACATAATTATGTAGTTTGTTAAATTTTCCATCGGAAAATGTATTTATTTCATATTACAATATATAATTTATGCCTCAAAACGAAGATTTTCCAATAGGTCAATTTTTATACATAAACTAATTACAAATGACAAGTTTCAAGCTTTGTAAAATGAAAACCGTTTGAAAAATCAACATTTTCACAACATAATTATGTAGTTCGTTAAAGTTTCCACCGGAAAATGTATTTATTTCATATTACAATATATAATCTATGCCTCAAAACGAAGATTTGCCAATAGGTCAATTTCTATACATAAACTAATTACAAATGACAAGTTTCAAGCTTTGTAAAATGAAAACCGTATGAAAAATCAAGATTTTCACAACATAATTGTGTAGTTCGTTAAAGTTTTCACCGGAAAATGTATTTATTTCATATTACAATATATAATCCATGCCTCAAAACGAAGATTTTCCAATAGGTCAATTTTTATACATATACTAATTACAAATGACAAGTTTCAAGCTTTGTAAAATGAAAACCGTTTGAAAAATCAACATTTTCACAACATAATTATGTAGTTCGTTAAAGTTTTCACCGGAAAATGTATTTATTTCATATTACAATATATAATCCATGCCTCAAAACGAAGATTTTCCAATAGGTCAATTTTTATACATAAACTAATTATAAATGACAAGTTTCAAGCTTTGTAAAATGAAAACCGTTTGAAAAATCAACATTTTCACAACATAATTGTGTTGTTCGTTAAAGTTTTGACCGGAAAATGTATTTATTTCATATTACAATATATAATCTATGCTTAAAAACGAAGATTTTCCAATAGGCCAATTTATATATATAAACTAATTACAAATGACAAGTTTCACGCTTTGTAAAATGAAAACCGTTTGAAAAATCAAGATTTTCACAACATAATGTTGTAGTTCGTTATATTTTCCACCGGAAAATGTATTTATTTCATATTACAATATATAACCCATGCTTCAAAACGAAGATTTTCAAATAGATCAATTTTTATACTTAAACTAATTACAAGTGAGAAGTTTCAAGCTTTGTAAAATGAAAACCGTTTGAAAAATCAACATTTTCACAACATAATTATGTAGTTCGTTAAAGTTTTCACCGGAAAATGTATTTATTTCATATTACAATATATAATCAATGCCTCAAAACGAAGATTTTCCAATAGGTCAATTTTTATACATAAACTAATTTCAAATGACAAGTTTCAAGCTTTGTAAAATGAAAACCGTTTGAAAAATTAAGATTTTCACAACATAATTGTGTAGTTCGTTAAAGTTTTCACCGGAAAATGTATTTATTTCATATTACAATATATAATCCATGCCTCAAAACGAAGATTTTCCAATAGGTCAATTTTTATACATAAACTAATTACAAATGACAAGTTTCAAGCTTTGTAAAATGAAAACCGTTTGAAAAATCAACATTTTCACAACATAATTATGTAGTTCGTTAAAGTTTTCACCGGAAAATGTATTTATTTCATAGTACAATATATAACCCATGCTTCAAAACGAAGATTTTCCAATAGATCAATTTTTATACATAAACTAATTACAAATGAGAAGTTTCAAGCTTTGTAATATGAAAACCGTTTGAAAAATCAAGGTTTTCACAACATAATTGTGTAGTTCGTTAAAGTTTTCACCGGAAAATGTATTTATTTCATATTACAATATATAATTCATGCCTTAAAACAAAGATTTTCCAATAGGTCAATTTTTATACATAAACTAATTACAAATGACAAGTTTCAAGCTTTGTAAAATGAAAACCGTTTGAAAAGTCAACATTTTCACAACATAATTGTGTAGTTCGTTAAAGTTTTCATCGGAAAATGTATTTATTTCTTATTACAATATATAATCCATGCCTCAAAACGAAGATTTTCCAATAGGTCAATTTTTATACATAAACTAATTACAAATGACAAGTTTCAAGGTTTGTAAAATGAAAACCGTTTGAAAAATCAACATTTTCACAACATAATTTTGTAGTTCGTTAAATTTTCCATCGGAAAATGTATTTATTTCATATTACAATATATAATCCATGCCTCAAAACGAAGATTTTCCAATAGGTCAATTTTTATACATAAACTAATTACAAATGACAAGTTTCAAGCTTTGTAAAATGAAAACCGTTTGAAAAATCAACATTTCCACAACATAATTATGTAGATCGTTAAAGTTTTCACCGGAAAATATATTTATTTCATATTACAATATATAATCCATGCTTCAAAACGAAGATTTTCCAATAGGTCAATTTTTATACATAAACTAATTACAAATGACAAGTTTCAAGCTTTGTAAAATGAAAACCGTTTGAAAAATCAACATTTTCACAACATAATTATGTAGTTCGTTAAAGTTTTCACCGGAAAATGTATTTATTTCATATTACAATATATAATCCATGCCTCAAAACGAAGATTTTCCAATAGGTCAATTTTTATACATAAACTAATTACAAATGACAAGTTTCAAGCTTTGTAAAATGAAAACCGTTTGAAAAATCAACATTTTTATAACATAATTGTGTAGTTCGTTAAAGTTTTCACCGGAAAATGTATTATATTTCATATTACAATATATAACCCATGCTTCAAAACGAAGATTTTCCAATAGACCAATTTGTATACATAAACTAATTACAAATGACAAGTTTCAAGCTTTGTAAAATGAAAACCGTTTGAAAAATCAAGATTTTCACAAACTAATTTTGTAGCTCGTTAAATTTTCCATCGGAAAATATATTTATTTCATATTACAATATATAAGCCATGCCTCAAATCGAAGATTTTCCAATAGGCCAATTTGTATACATAAACTAATTACAAATGACAAGTTTCAAGCTTTGTAAAGTGAAAACCGTTTGAAAAATCAACATTTTCACAACATAATTATGTAGTTCGTTAAAGTTTTCACCGGAAAATGTATTTATTTCATATTACAATATATAACCCATGCTTCAAAACGAAGATTTTCCAATAGATCAATTTTTATACATAAACTAATTACAAATGAGACGTTTCAAGCTTTGTAAAATGAAAACTGTTTGAAAAATCAACATTTTCGCAACATAATTGTGTAGTTTGTTAAAGTTTCCACCGGAAAATGTATTTATTTCATATTACAATATATAATCCATGCCTCAAAACGAAGATTTTCCAATAGGTCAATTTTTATACATAAACTAATTACAAATGACAAGTTTCAAGCTTTGTAAAATGAAAACCGTTTGAAAAATCAACATTTTCACAACATAATTATGTAGTTCGTTAAAGTTTTCACCGGAAAATGTATTTATTTCATATTACAATATATAATCCATGCTTCAAAATGAAGATTTTCCAATAGGTCAATTTTTATACATAAACTAATTACAAATGACAAGTTTCAAGCTTTGTAAAATGAAAACCGTTTGAAAAATCAACATTTTCACAACATAATTGTGTAGTACGTTAAAGTTTTCACCGGAAAATGTATTTATTTCATATTACAATATATAATCCATGCCTCAAAACGAAGATTTTCCAATAGGTCAATTTAAATACATAAACTAATTACAAATGAGAAGTTTCAAGCTTTGTAAAATGAAAACCGTTAGAAATATCAAAATTTTCACAACATAATTGTGTAGTTCGTTAAAGTTTTCACCGGAAAATGTATTTATTTCATATTACAATATATAATCCATGCCTCAAAACGAAGATTTTCCAATAGGTCAATTTTTATACATAAACTAATTACAAATGACAAGTTTCAAGCTTTGTAAAATGAAAACCGTTTGAAAAATCAACATTTTCACAACATAATTATGTAGTTCGTTAAAGTTTTCACCGGAAAATGTATTTATTTCATATTACAATATATAATCCATGCTTCAAAATGAAGATTTTCCAATAGGTCAATTTTTATACATAAACTAATTACAAATGACAAGTTTCAAGCTTTGTAAAATGAAAACCGTTTGAAAAATCAACATTTTCACAACATAATTGTGTAGTACGTTAAAGTTTTCACCGGAAAATGTATTTATTTCATATTACAATATATAATCCATGCCTCAAAACGAAGATTTTCCAATAGGTTAATTTTTATACATAAACTAATTAGAAATGAGAAGTTTCAAGCTTTGTAAAATGAAAACCGTTAGAAATATCAAAATTTTCACAACATAATTGTGTAGTTCGTTAAAGTTTTCACCGGAAAATGTATTTATTTCATATTACAATATATAATCCATGCCTCAAAACGAAGATTTTCCAATAGGTCAATTTTTATACATAAACTAATTACAAATGACAAGTTTCAAGCTTTGTAAAATGAAAACCGTTTGAAAAATCAACAGTTTCACAACATAATTCTGTAGTTCGTTAAAGTTTTCACCGGAAAATGTATTTATTTTATATTACAATATATAACTCATGCTTCAAAACGAAGATTTTCCAATAGGTCAATTTGTATACATAAACTAATTACAACTGAGAAGTTTCAAGCTTTGTAAAATGAAAACCGTTTGAAAAATCAAGATTTCCACAAACTAATATTGTAATTCGTTAAATTTTCCATTGGAAAATGTATTTATTTCATATTACAATATATAACCCATGCTTCAAAACGAAGATTTTCCAATAGGTCAATTTTTATACATAAACTAATTACAAATGACAAGTTTCAAGCTTTGTAAAATGAAAACCTTTTGAAAAATCAACATTTTCACAACATAATTATGTAGTTCGTTAAATTTTCCATCGAAAAATGTATTTATTTCATATTAAAATATATAATCCATGCCTCAAAACGAAGATTTTCCAATAGGTCAATTTTTATATACATAAACTAATTACAAACTACAAATTTCAAGCTTTGTAAAATGAAAACCGTTGGAAAAATCAACATTTTCACAACATAATTTTGTAGTTCGTTAAAGTTTTCACCGGAAATGTATTTATTTCATATTACAATATATAATCCATGCCTCAAAACGAAGATTTTCCAATAGGTCAATTTTTATATACATAAACTAATTACAAACTACAAATTTCAAGCTTTGTAAAATGAAAACCGTTGGAAAAATCAACATTTTCACAACATAATTTTGTAGTTCGTTAAAGTTTTCACCGGAAAATGTATTTATTTCATATTACAATATATAATCTATGCTTAAAAACGAAGATTTTCCAATAGGCCAATTTATATATATAAACTAATTACAAATGACAAGTTTCACGCTTTGTAAAATGAAAACCGTTTGAAAAATCAAGATTTTCACAACATAATGTTGTAGTTCGTTATATTTTCCACGGGAAAATGTATTTATTTCATATTACAATATATAACCCATGCTTCAAAACGAAGATTTTCAAATAGATCAATTTTTATACTTAAACTAATTACAAGTGAGAAGTTTCAAGCTTTGTAAAATGAAAACCGTTTGAAAAATCAACATTTTCACAACATAATTATGTAGTTCGTTAAAGTTTTCACCGGAAAATGTATTTATTTCATATTACAATATATAATCAATGCCTCAAAACGAAGATTTTCCAATAGGTCAATTTTTATACATAAACTAATTTCAAATGACAAGTTTCAAGCTTTGTAAAATGAAAACCGTTTGAAAAATTAAGATTTTCACAACATAATTGTGTAGTTCGTTAAAGTTTTCACCGGAAAATGTATTTATTTCATATTACAATATATAATCCATGCCTCAAAACGAAGATTTTCCAATAGGTCAATTTTTATACATAAACTAATTACAAATGACAAGTTTCAAGCTTTGTAAAATGAAAACCGTTTGAAAAATCAACATTTTCACAACATAATTATGTAGTTCGTTAAAGTTTTCACCGGAAAATGTATTTATTTCATATTACAATATATAATCCATGCCTCAAAACAAAGATTTTCCAATAGGTCAATTTTTATACATAAACTAATTACAAATGACAAGTTTCAAGCTTTGTAAAATGAAAACCGTTTGAAAAACCAACATTTTCACAACATAATTATGTAGTTCGTTAAAGTTTTCACCGGAAAATGTATTTATTTCATAGTACAATATATAACCCATGCTTCAAAACGAAGATTTTCCAATAGATCAATTTTTATACATAAACTAATTACAAATGAGAAGTTTCAAGCTTTGTAATATGAAAACCGTTTGAAAAATCAAGGTTTTCACAACATAATTGTGTAGTTCGTTAAAGTTTTCACCGGAAAATGTATTTATTTCATATTACAATATATAATTCATGCCTTAAAACAAAGATTTTCCAATAGGTCAATTTTTATACATAAACTAATTACAAATGACAAGTTTCAAGCTTTGTAAAATGAAAACCGTTTGAAAAGTCAACATTTTCACAACATAATTGTGTAGTTCGTTAAAGTTTTCATCGGAAAATGTATTTATTTCTTATTACAATATATAATCCATGCCTCAAAACGAAGATTTTCCAATAGGTCAATTTTTATACATAAACTAATTACAAATGACAAGTTTCAAGGTTTGTAAAATGAAAACCGTTTGAAAAATCAACATTTTCACAACATAATTTTGTAGTTCGTTAAATTTTCCATCGGAAAATGTATTTATTTCATATTACAATATATAATCCATGCCTCAAAACGAAGATTTTCCAATAGGTCAATTTTTATACATAAACTAATTACAAATGACAAGTTTCAAGCTTTGTAAAATGAAAACCGTTTGAAAAATCAACATTTCCACAACATAATTATGTAGATCGTTAAAGTTTTCACCGGAAAATATATTTATTTCATATTACAATATATAATCCATGCCTCAAAACGAAGATTTTCCAATAGGTCAATTTTTATACATAAACTAATTACAAATGACAAGTTTCAAGCTTTGTAAAATGAAAACCGTTTGAAAAATCAACATTTTTACAACATAATTGTGTAGTTCGTTAAAGTTTTCACCGGAAAATGTATTTATTTTATATTACAATATATAATCCATGCCTCAAAACGAAGATTTTCCAATAGGTCAATTTTTATACATAAACTAATTTCAAATGACAAGTTTCAAGCTTTGTAAAATGAAAACCGTTTGAAAAATCAAGATTTTCACAACATAATTTTTTTGTTCGTTAAATTTTCCATCGGAAAATGTATTTATTTCATATTACAATATATAACCCATGCTTGAAATCGAAGATTTTCCAATAGGTCAGTTTTTATACATAAACTAACTACAAATGACAAGTTTCAAGCTTTGTAAAATGAAAACCGTTTGAAAAATCAAGATTTTCACAAACTTATTTTGTAGTTCGTTAAATTTTCCATCGAAAAATATATTTATTTCATATTACAATATATAATCCATGCCTCAAAACAAAGATTTTCCAATAGGTCAATTTTTATACATAAACTAATTACAAATGACAAGTTTCAAGCTTTGTAAAATGAAAACCGTTTGAAAAATCAACATTTTCACAATATAATTTTGTAGTTCGTTAAATTTTCCGGTTTCGGTTTCGGCACACCTCTTCCACGCCGCCTCTATGTAAACATATGGTGCAATGTCTACCCCATCACTGCATATGGACATCACAATCGCCTATGTGACGAGTCGCGCCTACACCTCGCCTACACCGCGCCTCTGCCTGACGCCGCTTATTCACACATAGGAGGTGAAGAGGCGAAGGCGCGGCTAGAATCACGATGCTTTCACGTCCCCTCTGTATAAACATATGGTGACTTAAGTGACGAGGTGCGGGCATTTGCCTCGTGTAAGTACATGTTGATAATTTATATGTTTTTTATGTGTGCGCAGGTATGCGAAGATGTGGTACAAAGGTGTTAGTTTTACAAGCGACCAATGCGCCCTGGTATACCTGGTGGATTCGGCGGGCACCCGTACCACCACAGACACCTTCTCCGACCTGAACGTCGATTTCTCAATCAGCGTCTTCTGCAGCGAGAGTCCATACGGAGATGGAAACGTTGGGCAGGCGTTGATCAACGAGGCTGTCACATTGCTGCAGTCGTCCACCTATTGGGTGTCTGAAGATGGTACCAGCAATTGGTTCATCAACAGCGTACGCGTCTCACAAACAACTGATGGACTAGTCCGGTAAGTACCGTGAGAGCAAAATTAGTTTGTGCAGTTATTCTAATGGCACATAATTAGACAATTTCAATTTCAAATTTATCAAAACCTATTTTACTTTTGGAAAAATTATGACATTTGATATAAGGCATCGTCAAACTCTATTTTTATTTTCAGTTCAGACTGTGCCAGGTATAATGGCAATTGAAATCCTTGCCAGAGATGTCTTGTCATTGAGTGAGATTTATAAATGTTAGGAGGTTATTGTCCTGCATACTTTATTTATGCTTCTCCTAACATTTATAAATCTCACTCAATGACAAGACATCTTTGATATTCTTTTCAAATACTGGAGTTGTAGACTCTGAGCATCTTCTTCTTCCTTGAACCCACCTAACTGGTTATACCACAAATTTTCAAATACTGGAGCTGTAGACTTTGAGCATCTTCTTCTTCCTTGAACCCACCAAAATGGTTATACCACAAATTTTCAAATACTGGAGTTGTAGACTTTGAACATCTTCTTCTTCCTTGAACCCACCAAAATGGTTATACCACAAATTTTCAAATACTGGAGTTGTAGACTTTGAGCATCTTCTTCTTCCTTGAACCTACCTAAATGGTTATACCACAAATCTTCAAATACTGGAGTTGTAGACTTTGAGCATCTTCTTCTTCCTTGAACCCACCTAAATGGTTAACCACACATTGTCAAATACTGGAGTTGTAGACTTTGAGCATCTTCTTCTTCCTTGAACCCACCTAAATGGTTATACCACAAATTTTCAAATACTGGAGTTGTAGAATTTGAGCATCTTCTTGTTCCTTGAACCCACCAAAATGGTTATACCACAAATTTTCAAATACTGGAGTTGTAGACTTTGAGCATCTTCTTCTTCCTTGAACCCACCTAAATGGTTATACCACAAATTTTCTAATACTGAAGTTGTATACTTTGAGCATCTTCTTCTTCCTTGAACCCACCTAAATGGTTATACTACAAATTTTCAAATACTGGAGTTGTAGACTTTGAGCATCTTCTTCTTCCTTGAACCCACCAAAATGGTTATACCACAAATTTTCAAATACTGGAGTTGTAGACTTTGAGCATCTTCTTCTTCCTTGAACCCACCAAAATGGTTATACCACAAATTTTCAAATACTGGAGTTGTAGACTTTGAGCATCTTCTTCTTCCTTGAACCCACCAAAATGGTTATACCACAAATTTTCAAATACTGGAGTTGTAGACTTTGAGCATCTTCTTCTTCCTTGAACCCACCTAAATGGTTAACCACACATTGTCAAATACTGGAGTTGTAGACTTTGAGCATCTTCTTCTTCCTTGAACCCACCTAAATGGTTATACTACAAATTTTCAAATACTGGAGTTGTAGACTTTGAGCATCTTCTTCTTCCTTGAACCCACCAAAATGGTTATACCACAAATTTTCAAATACTGGAGTTGTAGACTTTGAGCATCTTCTTCTTCCTTGAACCCACCAAAATGGTTATACCACAAATTTTCAAATACTGGAGTTGTAGACTTTGAGCATCTTCTTCTTCCTTGAACCCACCAAAATGGTTATACCACAAATTTTCAAATACTGGAGTTGTAGACTTTGAACATCTTCTTCTTCCTTGAACCCACCAAAATGGTTATACCACAAATTTTCAAATACTGGAGTTGTAGACTTTGAGCATCTTCTTCTTCCTTAAACCCACCAAAATGGTTATACCACAAATTTTCAAATACTGGAGTTGTAGACTTTGAGCATCTTCTTCTTCCTTGAACCCACCTTAATGGTTATACCACAAATTTTCAAATACTGGAGTTGTAGAGTTTGAGCATCTTCTTCTTCCTTGAACCCACCTAAATGGTTATACCACCAATTTTCAAATAGTGAAGTTGTAGACTTTGAGCATCTTCTTCTTCCTTGAACCCACCTAAATGGTTACACCACAAAACTTCAAATACTGGAGCTGTAGACTTTGAGCATCTTCTTCTTCCTTGAACCAACCAAAATGGTTATACCACAAATTTTCAAATACTGGAGTTGTAGACTTTGAGTATCTTCTTCTTCCTTGAACCCACCTAAATGGTTATACCACAAATTTTCAAATAGTGAAGTTGTAGACTTTAAGCAACTTCTTCTTCCTTGAACCCACCTAAATGGTTATACCACAAATTTTCAAATACTGGAGTTGTAGACTCTGAGCATCTTTTTCTTCCTTTAACCCACCTAAATGGTTATACCACAAATTTTCAAATACTGGAGTTGTAGACTTTGAGCATCTTCTTCTTCCTTGAACCCACCAAAATGGTTATACCACAAATTTTCAAATACTGGAGTTGTAGACTTTGAGCATCTTCTTCTTCCTTGAACCCACCAAAATGGTTATACCACAAATTTTCAAATACTGGAGTTGTAGACTTTGAGCATCTTCTTCTTCCTTGAACCCACCAAAATGGTTATACCACAAATTTTCAAATACTGGAGTTGTAGACTTTGAGCATCTTCTTCTTCCTTGAACCCACCAAAATGGTTATACCACAAATTTTCAAATACTGGAGTTGTAGACTTTGAGCATCTTCTTCTTCCTTGAACCCACCAAAATGGTTATACCACAAATTTTCAAATACTGGAGTTGTAGACTTTGAGCATCTTCTTCTTCCTTGAACCCACCAAAATGGTTATACCACAAATTTTCAAATACTGGAGTTGTAGACTTTGAGCATCTTCTTCTTCCTTGAACCCACCTAAATGGTTACACCACAAAACTTCAAATACTGGAGCTGTAGACTTTGAGCATCTTCTTCTTCCTTGAACCAACCAAAATGGTTATACCACAAATTTTCAAATACTGGAGTTGTAGACTTTGAGTATCTTCTTCCTTGAACCCACCAAAATGGTTATACCACAAATTTTCAAATACTGAAGTTGTAGAGTTTGAGCATCTTCTTCTTCCTTGAACCCACCTTAATGGTTATACCACAAATTTTCAAATACTGGAGTTGTAGAGTTTGAGCATCTTCTTCTTCCTTGAACCCACCTAAATGGTTATACCACCAATTTTCAAATAGTGAAGTTGTAGACTTTGAGCATCTTTTTCTTCCTTTAACCCACCTAAATGGTTATACCACAAATTTTCAAATACTGGAGTTGTAGACTTTGAGCATCTTCTTCTTCCTTGAACCCACCTAAATGGTTATACCACAAATTTTCAAATAGTGAAGTTGTAGACTTTGAGCATCTTTTTCTTCCTTTAACCCACCTAAATGGTTATACCACAAATTTTCAAATACTGGAGTTGTAGACTTTAAGCAACTTCTTCTTCCTTGAACCCACCTAAATGGTTATACCACCAATTTTCAAATAGTGAAGTTGTAGACTTTGAGCATCTTCTTCTTCCTTGAACCAACCAAAATGGTTATACCACAAATTTTCAAATACTGGAGTTGTAGACTCTGAGCATCTTTTTCTTCCTTTAACCCACCTAAATGGTTATACCACAAATTTTCAAATACTGGAGTTGTAGACTTTAAGCAACTTCTTCTTCCTTGAACCCACCTAAATGGTTATACCACAAATTTTCAAATACTGGAGTTGTAGACTCTGAGCATCTTTTTCTTCCTTTAACCCACCTAAATGGTTATACCACAAATTTTCAAATACTGGAGTTGTAGACTTTGAGCATCTTCTTCTTCCTTGAACCCACCTAAATGGTTACACCACAAAACTTCAAATACTGGAGCTGTAGACTTTGAGCATCTTCTTCTTCCTTGAACCAACCAAAATGGTTATACCACAAATTTTCAAATACTGAAGTTGTAGAGTTTGAGCATCTTCTTCTTCCTTGAACCCACCTTAATGGTTATACCACAAATTTTCAAATACTGGAGTTGTAGAGTTTGAGCATCTTCTTCTTCCTTGAACCCACCTAAATGGTTATACCACCAATTTTCAAATAGTGAAGTTGTAGACTTTGAGCATCTTCTTCTTCCTTGAACCCACCTAAATGGTTATACCACAAATTTTCAAATAGTGAAGTTGTAGACTTTGAGCATCTTTTTCTTCCTTTAACCCACCTAAATGGTTATACCACAAATTTTCAAATACTGGAGTTGTAGACTTTGAGCATCTTCTTCTTCCTTGAACCCACCTAAATGGTTATACCACAAATTTTCAAATAGTGAAGTTGTAGACTTTAAGCATCTTCTTCTTCCTTGAACCCACCTAAATGGTTCTATATGTTACCTAACAAGTACCACGATTGGATATTTACTTATTTACCTGAAGAACAAAAAATTATACGTACTTTAAAGTGATTTTGGGGGTCTTATGCAATTGTCTTTAATACAACGCACCAATGCCAGCAGCATGTTTTGATAAAAACCTTCATATTTTTGCAGTGTTGGCCGCAACAGTAACAAGTTTTCTCTGCACACTTCGCCGACGAATGGCTCTGCTCGAATCAGCTCACCATTTCTGCACTGCACAGGTTCGATGGGTCAAACCAGGCACTTGTTCGTGCGTCGCGGCGAGCGTCGCATGCACTACGACGGCGCCAGCTTCATAGTCCGCAACGCCGGCCACTCGGCCGGCTTCGACGACAAGCACCAATTGAAAGTCTACTAAGTCGTCGCGTCTGATCAAATGTTACTTCAGAGGGTTGGGGGGTGTGATACTGTTTTGGAAATCCAATCCTGAAATTGCCCATTGCGGCTGGTTCGGCAAACAGTTTTTCTTCTTGTAAGGCGCCACAATCATTTTTAACCCACTCTAATTTACATCGCAAGGATTTTAATCTCATGATTTTGAAAAGTGTTTTTATACGGTTAGTCAGTAGTGTTTTAAAGTAGTATTTCACAGTATGAAGAGGACGTTTCAAAGCTGAATGGCGTAGTTTTTAATCCGAAAAAGACGAGTAGAAAACGCTCTTACAATTGTACGCTTAAAGTGTATGCATCCTGTGTGCCTTTAGTGGGGATCATGTTTTTTTTATAATGATGTTTGCGAGCCAGCCGTAGTTTAGTCAAAGGTTATAAGCCCTTTTCTTTAGTTGCACTGTGCGCGTTGTAAAACGCGCTTCGAAATTCTTTCGTTGCGTTTATAATTACCCCTGTTATTTTACAACAGAATGTTGATTTGTGAAATTTATTGCTTTGTGTGGGACTTTAATTGGCTTTGATTATCTATAATAATAAATTATGTTTGCTTTATAGAAATGTTGCTCAATTGACATATATCAGCTCGCCAAACGTCTTGGTTTCTTGCGCCAAAGACATTTATTTGATACCTAATAGGTGTGCAGGATGTCGATGGAGACAGATATGCATAGTATTAGTGAAAACTTAAATACAATTTCAATTTACGCCATACGAAGAGTATTGACGTGATCCTTGAGTTGGATTGTGGAAAGGCGAGTTAACTATAGCACGTCACAAACAGAGATGTTGAATAAGCATAAGAGAGAAATCACAACATTGTGAAAAATGCCTCATCTATTTCAGTAACAAGTATATGTTATATAAGTTATATATAAGTAATGTTCTATATAATTATTCGCGTAACATGTAGGAAATATCATTTCCCATACACTTATATAAAAAAAGGACCTTTACTTGGCATAACCCCTCAAAAAACTGCTCATCAACATCAAGAACAACAAAAATACATAAAAATAAAAATAAAAGTAACATAGACTTATAGGATTGAAACATTTCGATTCCGTACTTATAATAATAAAAATAAATAAAAAAAAGATTCTGTATTTGTATGAAAAAAGACCAGTGAATATTTCCAAAAACGTGCAAAACGATAAAATAGATTTCCATAATATGATAAACTATCTATGATCTTGGGTAATAAATATGGCATTGCTCTGTGCCTGACGATGCAAATTTGCGTCGATTTTAAATTCAAAATCCATCCAGAGTCCTATGTCAAGGTGGCTGATCTTCGCGGTTTCCAAGGTGAGACTTGCCGCTCAAATAGCCCTCTCATAATTTAGGTAAAACAATGCGAAACATCACGGTCAAATTTGTGTATATTAAACATTAAATGTCAAGATTCGCACATATTTATCATTGCTCTTCCAGGCCTTTGGAAGAGCAATGATAAATAAAGGGTTTCAATTTTTCAAATATTAGATTTTTTTTTTGCAGTGTGATTATTGAAATGAAAACGTTTCCATGCTATTTGTGCCGGTTAGAGAAAGTGGGGCCCACTTTTTCCAGGAACGTCGAAAATTTTAATTTTGTTTACTTCTTGCGTTGCTCTTTATATATTCGATTATTTATTGGAGGAAGCCGGGACACAACGGGAACTGGCTGTTTACATTTGAATATATTTGGGAGCTCGTTTAGGTTTTAAAATTGCGGCCGACATGGAATATTTAAATGGCACGGTGCTACACACGTGCCGTGTTAAGGAGGCTAAGGGTACGTTTACAAATAACAAGATGCATATCATACATGCGGAAGTTGCTCGAAAGAATGGAAATTTATTGGCATCATTTGTTTTTGAGTATAAGGCTTATAGCGTCCATTTCTAACGCTGCAATTATAAGAAATGAGTGATAGGTGTGGATATACTAGAAAAAAACTACGTTTATTCATTGTCAGGATGAACCCGACTATAGAAATAAATTTAAAAATAATAAATTAATCACAATGAATCAACTCAAAATACAAATAAAGCGATCTTACCAAAAGTATATTCAACAACACAATTACAATTAGATTGTATTGTTTATTATTATAGCTCTAGGATACATACAAGCATACAAGCCTATAATGGTGAGGATTCCTATAGTTTTGAAACAAACATGTATAGAAACAGGAATTAGAAAAAGTATTACCAAATGAAGCTCTTTACAAAACATAGCACGCCCTCTGCGCATCTGAAATTCATAAATACATGCATACATAGATACGACTCTTAAAAACGTATACATGTTTTAATCTATTATTTGAAGCCGTACGATCTGTCATCTATGTTTTTACTTTCCGAATACAGCAGTGCTATGTAAGAAATGTATTATTATCGCTAAAAAACTAATCATTTGGGCAAAAATGATACAACTGAGCCCCTAGGAGAAAAGTTAAACGCCATCTGGCGGCACCACAGCAATTAGCAATGCACACCCATAAGATCGAAATCTAGATATGTGCTGAAACAGAAAGATGTAAAAATCCCATTTTACTAATAATGAAATGATGAAACTACGCAAGTGAAAAACGAGACCACTCGCTTTAGAAAAACAAATGCTTGCAAAGAGTGGAAATTGCGATGTGAGCAAGCATGGTATACAGGTAAAGTACTCATTCCCAAAGAAAAAAGAAGTAATTATAGAGAGGGGACAGCACAATATGTGTTAATTGCAGAGATACTACTAAGTAGTTTCACAATCATACGAAATAATAAAAACATAATAGACGTACAGCTATACAATAAAAAAAAACTATGAAACTACTAACCGAAAAATTAAGAGCAGAGTTACAAGCATACTTAGCATGTATAGACATGGAAAAATATTTGGACGGCGTTTTACAGAAACAAGTATGGAAAAGTCTACACCACAGAAAGATAATTTCATCGCCTATAACGTCCATGTTAATCTTTTTGTTCCATTGCGTTTGTTTTTTAAATTCATTCCTCCTGGGAGCTTCCCGATTAGCTTTGAGACCCGAACACTGCTCTGACTTGTGTAAATCTTTATATATACAACACAAAATAAATACTTTACTTTACTTTACTTTTTTACGGAAGAGGAGTGGGTGTAGGCAACATGTCGGCAGATTGAGATAGGGCGTGCGGGTCCTCCAGGATCCTCTGTGCCTGCAGGTCGGTTGTGAGGCTATCCCCTCCTATAGCTGCTCTCAGCACATCCCTCTGCTGCTCCCATTTTTCATTGCATTAGGGTGTATTTGGCGTCGTCGACCTCGCCAGAGTCGCAGTAGATGCACTGTCTGGTTGTGACCTTCCCGATCCTGTAGAGGAAGTGCCTAAAGCAGCCATGACCTGTTAGTAACTGTGTTAAATGGTAATTAAGGTTCCCAGGTCCGGGATCAGAGCCCTGGCGACCTGTTCCGCGACCTCCCACCTATTCTGCCATTCTAAAAGTGAATTCTTCCTGAATCCCTTCTTAGCCTACTTTTTGTCCTTACCTGGACCTTTCTCCATGAATATCGGATCTTTCCCGTATTACAAGGTCTCTGGGGGTGGAGCATGCGCTGTTTTCATGGCGTCCACCCACACGGAAGCCCCATACAGAAGCTTGGACGCTACCACCCCATGTAGGAGCCTAAACACTACCCTCATGGTCTTCGCTGCTCCCTCCGCTGCTCTATGCTCGTTGCGGTTAGCCTCCAAGATGACCCCTAGGTAAACGAAGTGGCTACCTACCTCTACGTGCGCCCCTTGGACTGTTAGCTGCGATAGAAAAGCCCCCTACCCGCACGTCGCGTAGTCATGCCGCCTCGTTTTTTTCTGCGACCAGAAGGAGACCTATCGCTTCTAGCCAATCCGCCACCTGCCCGATGGTTCTGTTGGTCTTTCTATTGCTGTAGGCGGCTCGCGATCCGGGGCCAGGACCACCAGGTCGTCTACGAACTCGGTCTCGGGAACCCCGTCGTAGGTGGCATTCCATAGTAGTGACCCTAAGACCGACCCCTGCGGAACCCCTCCCTCCGCCTGGAAGGAGCAGCAGTGCTAGTCCGGAACGGCGTACAGGAGTTGGGCGCGTGACACTGTTGACAGCAACCTCCTCATTCCTTCTCCCGGGCCTCCCACGTACGGTAGCAGCCTCGCCCATGCGGGCCTAGTATGGCCAGCATGGGCGAGGCTGCTACCGCCAGAGTTTTGCAGTTCGCACGCAGAATTGACTGGTGGGACGAGTGAGTAGCCTTAAAGAGAGGTTTCACAATAGGCCCATTTTGAGGCCTAATTGTCTGTAGCTCTGCTACCCTCCAGCCAACTATCCAACTGCCTCTGTTCCCGCGACCTTTCTAGTACCTGGGTGGCATGGGTGGTATTTATTTCCATGATCCATTAGTCTCAATCGTGCTGGTCCTTGTGTCCTAGTTCCTCTGGTGGATAGGAGAGCCTCCGCCGCCTTAGCCACCGCGATGCCGAGTCACCTCTGTTTTAGCCAGTCGGCCTTCTTCTCGATCGCTTCGCGTGCCTTTGCCTTTATTCTCTCGAGGTCATGGCCACGAACAGAGGATCGCCATGTCGTCGGCGAATACGATCGAGTGAGCATCCTCGGGCAGCTTCAGCCGGAGTGAGTGGTCGTATGCCACGTTCCACAATAGGGGACCCAATACTGATCGTTGTAGGACCCCTGCCATGACTCTAAACTACGTTGTCCCTCCGGTGCCCTCGTGAGTGACCTCTCGGTCACTCAGGTACCCCTCTATCATGCGTATGTATGGTGCGGCAATATGTCTGTTCCTTAGCGCGCGTATGATGGTCACCCATGGAAACTGATTAAACGCATTGTTGACCATCAAACAATGTCTTCTGGCCCTTCATATGTCTTGTTTTGCCCCTCCACGGGGCTTCTGACCGCTAATATGGCATCCGTTGTAGGGCGACAACTCCTAACGCCGCATTAAGGTGCCGGTTGCAAGACATTTGTTGGCGATGGTGGCGACGTCTCGTGCGATGTACGGTCATGCAGTTTTTATTGCTTTGTTGGGGATGCCTGTCGGTCCCGGGGCCTCTTTGTTGGGCAGGTTGGTGATTACCTGTAATACTGTCTCTTCTTCCCAGTCTTGGGATGTTGAGGGCAGCTCTTCTGCATCTTCTTCTGGGGGTCCTTGTTGTCTGGCGCTGGGAATAAGAGGGTTGTTATTACCGCTCTTACCCTTCTAGATACCATCGATTCGGGTTCAAGCGCGCGAGGTTTGATCTTACCCATGACGATTTTGTTTTGGAGGCCCCACGGGTCTTCATCGACCTCCCAGCATAATTTTGGCCAACAGTCCTTTTGGATGCGTTCAATTACCCGCCTGAATTCCTTTCTCTTGTCCTGCAACTGAGCCTACAGGAGCTCTGTTGGGGCTCTAGTCGTCCTGGCTCGCCGCACGCGTCTACTGCAGCGGTTTACAGTGGGGGTGCTTCGGTGGGGATTGCAACGCCCACTCGTCTGTTCACAGCCTCGATCTGGGCACTTAGGTCCTCCGCGTCTGTGGTTGGCCTCCCGGAAGATTATTCTTGTATGTTCCGCGGTGTCAGTGAGTCGAAGAACTGGTTCGTGTGCCGCTACTAGTTCGTTTAGGGAGTTGGTTGGCATCTCGTCTGTGTCCTATTTCTTTCGGTCGTATCCGTTTTGCTGTCACCCCTTGGGTTTTCTGCTGGTGAAGTGACTTTTCTTTTCCTGCGGGGATCCTCATATTTATCAGTCTTTTCTGAATCTGTCATGAACCATTCGATCATTACCCCACGACTTATAATCCTCCTAAGCGGAATAGAGAGTGGGGTCCGTGGCGTTTTCGTGCTGCTCATAATTGGTCGACATCGTTGTTGTTGTTGCGGCGGTGGTCATTTGATGACGGTCGGGGGGCGTCCACGCCTGTCCCTCCGACCGGCATTGAAGGATCTACTCGTCGCGAGTTCCCGTTGAGGTCGTCTTGAAACTTCGTCGCACCATGGGGCTGATAGGAAGCTACTTGATGAACAGGAATAAAATAGTGAAGAGTGCAACAGGAGAAAAGCACATGAAATTTGGGTGAGATGTTCCACAGGGATCGTCCCTGTGGATCATTATGTATGATCACATCCTGAAAATTCCCCTCTTCAACTGAAGAGCGTGAGCGACGAGAAGGCAAGCTGGGAGTAGGTGACTGGAAAGTCGGCCTTCAGAGTTATGCATACTAGGCATGGGTCACCATTCTATAATTATTATTTATTTATTAACTACCTTTTCCTCGTACCGATATACAAGGCGAGTCCTAAGCTACCTGGCGAAGGGCCGGGTTTGCGTAAACGCACGAGCCTATGTCTTTTATGCTTCAAGCGATTTCCGGTCCAGCTGCCTTAATGAGTTCATTGAGTGGTCTGTATGGCAACTGGCTAGTTTGGTCATTGTGTCCAGCACCTTCTCCTCTTGCACGTTGTTGTCGTTACAGCCTGTGTATATTGGTATTCGTCGTCGCGAAAAGAAAACTGAGACTACCGCCCTCGTCCCTACAGGCACCAGCACCGTGGATGGTGGATGGTCAAGGAGTGCGAGCTCCTACCTTCTTCATCACGATACGGGAAACCCCACGAGTCGTTGTCGACTTCCGCGCATCGTTCCCGGCTCTACTCAACCGCCCTCCTGAACTCCTTCATTTTTGCTTTGTAGTGTGTCTGGAATGGCTCAGTTGGAGCTCTAGCCGCTCTGGGGGTGTATTTTTGAGCAATCGCTATAAATATAGCGACCGAGACACATACGCTATTATTGCAAATGGTGCCAATTAGAGACCTCAAGCTACGCGAAAGGTTCTGCCTATCTTTGACAGAACTGAAAGCTTGACAGTAGTTAAGTTTTGATATTAAATTTTGTGTTCATTCTATTAGTTCCGCGCTATGAAATATGTACGCATTATAGCGCATGGTAATAGCGATGGGTCAAAAAACGTACCCCTGGCCTCTTGTACTCATCTTCTGGCTCTGTTGGCCAGCGTGCATCTCTTCACAACTTCCTGGAAAAGTTTTGACAGTAAATTTTGTGTTCATTCTATTAGTTCCGTGTTATGAAATATGTACGCATTATAGCGCATGGTAATAGCGATCGCTCAAATATCGTACCCCTGGCCCTTTGTACTCATCTTCTGGCTCTATTAGTCTGCGTGCGCAACTTCCTGGAACCAGAATACCCTTTTCTGTCGTTGTTTAGGTCGGAACTGTATCTCCGCTTCTTGTCTTCGGTTAAATTCTTCAGCCATGTGTTACAGGGCTTACTAGCTGTAGAATAGAACTGCCTTCCAGTCGCCAACTCGAATTAAAAAGTGGATACTGAAAGACATGGGGGCAGTCTTCCAGTATCCACTTTTTAATTCGGGGTAGCGACTGGAAGGCAATTCTATTTGGCTGAATGGAAAAGGAGACGTACCGATGATGGCTTGTGATCCTTTATTCCTCCAGTACTCTCCAACCCTGTACTCTTACCACCAGCTGCGTTGACGCGAGGGTGAAGTCAATGTGGGATATTGACGCTCAGTTGGCGAAGATCGGCATATTGATAGACAATCACAACTACAACTACTGCTGCTTTGCTCCTTTTATCTGACTGAGTGCAAGTTCCATCTCTGACCTCGTGAAATAGTCTGAAATACTTTATATATCCAACTCCTCTTCCGCACCCTTCATGAGTTTAACTCCACTTTATACAGGCCGATGTCTACTTTCGCCTGCTCCTTCTCTTCTCTTCATCAGTATCTCCCTCTCTTACCCGAATTAATTTGTTTTCTAGAATATCTACATACATTTTTTATCAGTTGAAAAATCTTTTGAATCTTAAAAATAATAATAATAACAATCTTAAAAAATATTTCACTATTATTTTATAAAATATAATTTTATTGTAGTTTTCGAATCCTTTTCTAAGGGCGCTGCAGGATTTTGACAATGTGAGCCAGCACATAAAGATATTTTGGCTCTTTCGAACGCTAAAGATAATTTTGAATTTGTATAAAAGACATAATTCAGACATACACATAATATATAACTTTTTTGATAAAATTTATAAAAATAAAAAATTAAATAAAAATATTTGTTACTATATCTGTTACGTTAGTAAGTGGCTATCGACTTCATGTCCTTCTGCCGTGTGTTAGTATATGTATATGTGAGTGTTAGGACTTGCTGTATCAGAAAATCATCCAAACGGTTTATATGTGTAGAGTATTCCTAGCGCTACAGATTGACGATAGACACTTTTCTCTAGCTCTTACCATTTTTGCGCTGTAATGCTGGAAAAAATGTGAATATGATTTTTATTTGAAATGCTAGAGAGATGGTTTATATATCAAAATGTAGAGTATTACAAGGCCTACAAATTGAGGCTTAATAAAAATGTAAATAAATTATAAATGTTTAAAAATAACAATAAGTAGTATACTGACGACTTCTAACTAATTCTACAGGATACAATTTTAAATTAATAATCTGTTTTTATTTTTTATAAACTAATATGATCAATTTTAGTTTTTAACATAATAATAGTTAATAATTACGGTATTTGTTAAATTATAAAACTGCCTATCGACCTTCGGGTCCTTCTGGCGTGTGTATGTATAGGTGAGTGTGTGTTGACATATTTTAGTGCAATTCCCGAAGAAGGTCTTAATGAGAACATACATTTACATTAACCACCCAATATTTTAAAAACAATTAACAAAAATTAAAATGAAGATTCTTGCATTAATTATGTTATAGCCCTTCTCTACTTTAATGACAGCTTAATATATTCACAGGGCATAATAGTGCATAGTCCATATTGAAATGGACTTTAAAAAATGACCCCATGCACCAAGAAGCCAAAGTATTCAAAAATTCAGCTGTCCCTGATTGCGGCCACAATAAATTATACTTTACAACCAGCCCCGTCCGCAATGTCGCAACGCATGCGAATGCAAGCGTTGGTGGCGGCCGCACTCCTCTCGCCCGTCGCCCGTAATGTCCGCGGGAGAGGGATAGCGTCGCCAAAAAAGTGCACCGAAACAAATCCGCGGATCTGCGAATGCAAATGGGGCTGGTCGCGACGCGTTTGAAAAATCACCCAAAAATCCAATTGAATATGGAACGCGCCCGGCTCGCGGGTATAAGTACTCCGCGCGGGGTCCGCATACGGCCAGAGGCATTCCCTACGAAGTCTACGCGCGTACACACGACGACGAATTAAGAAACTCTCCAAAATGCTGCTCTTGTTCACCCAGACGACATTTTGGCTGCTCGCCGTGTTCGTAGGCTTCGCAGTGTTCCTGCTAGCCCGCCGCAACCAGCAGAAGGACGTGGATGCGCCTCCGAGTCCCATGGCGTTGCCCATCATTGGACACCTGCACCTCTTAGGAGGTTACGAGGTGCCCTATCAAGCTTTCACCGATTTGGGCAGGAAATACGGAGACTTGGTTGCACTGAAACTCGGCTCTGTAGCGAGCTTGGTGGTGAATGGCCAGAGGAACATACGGGAAATTCTCGTCACTAAAGGAAACCAGTTTGATAGCAGACCGAATTTCGAACGATACCAACAAATATTCGGGGGTGATAAAGAAAATTGTAAGTGAACCAATTGTCAACCACAGTTTATCTAACTAATAATTCACTTTTATTTACAGCTTTAGCATTTTGCAACTGGTCGGATAAACAGAAAGTCCGTAGGGATATGTTGAAAGCATACACCTTCCCAAGGGCTTTTACTAACAAATTCAACAGTCTTGATGATATTATTCTTAATAACACATCCTCGATGCTATCACGGTTAAATGCATCAACCCCATTCGCAATCAAACCTCTCATATTAGAAACCTGCGCGAATGTTTTCACCAGTCACTTTTGTTCGCGTGAATTCCATCACGAGGATCCCAGTTTCGTGCGGATGATTGAGAATTTCGATGAAATATTTTATGAGGTCAATCAGGGATACGCTGCTGACTTCCTACCGTTTCTGTTGCCGCTGCACAAGAAGAACCTGCAACGAATTTGTGGTTTCACTCACGAAATTCGCGATTTTATTACCGACAGTCTTGTGGGTGATAGGCGTAGCGGTTTCAGCGGTGAGGAGCCCGCTGATTACGTGGAGAGCTTGATTCAGCACGTGGAGGGAGGTGGTGAGGCACCGATGAGCTGGGATACGGCCTTGTATGCGCTGGAGGATATTATCGGGGGGCATTCGGCTGTTGGAAATTACGTCCTGAAAGTATTGGCATATTTGGTGAAGGAGCCGACCGTGCAGCGCAAGGTGCAGGAGGAAATTGATGCGTGCACTTGGAATGGCGAGGAATGGAGGGCTGTGCGGATTTCCGATCGCAACGTAATGCCGTACACTGAAGCCGTTTTATTCGAAGCAATCCGATTAATTGCATCACCCATTGTCCCACGAGTTGCTAATCAAGATACTTATGTTAATGGTATGTAATATAATTTTTTATAAACTTTCCTGTCTTCATAACATAATGCGGCACTTAAATTTCATATTATAGACATTTCTAGTAATTGATCTAATTCGAGATAATTTTGGTTAAAAAACGAAATTATCTGTAAAATCATTTAAATTGCATTAATTATGATAATTAGTGTTGGTGTATTTAAAAAAAATCAAAGGAGTTCAAACCAGCACAACACAATCAAAATTAATTTAGTTGCAGTATTTTATATCTTCTAAAACTTCATATTTTCTAATATAATCTTATCCAGACCAAGCTCAGTAGCCGAGTGTTTAGAGGCGTCGTCCGTCTCGTACTGAGTTCCCCAAATGCTTGAGTTCGATCCCTACCGGGGAGCGAATTTTCTCGAATCACCTTTCACAGTTTTTCAGAGGTTTTCTGTGAAGTTAAGGTAAATACCGGGTGATTAAACTCTTCTGAGCTTCTCCCTTTACCGGCGGAAAAGCCTCATGGCTGAATAAAGATAGAAGTTTTTTTCTTATCCAGTACTTTATATCCTCAAAAACTTTATATTTCATGTAATTTGATCCAGTACTTTATATGTTCTAAAATTTTATATTTTTTAATCTAATCACACAAAGCTAATTTTTTTTTAAATTTAAATTAATTTGCTAAATTTTTTCTATTTTTGTTTTTCTCAATAGGTTACAAAATCAAAAAAGACACCCTAATCTTCCTCAACAACTACGACCTGAGCATGTCACCGGAACTATGGACAAACCCCACCGCATTCCAGCCAGAACGCTTCCTCCAAGACGGCCGCGTCGTAAAACCCGACCACTTCCTGCCCTTTGGCGGCGGTCGCAGGAGTTGCATGGGCTACAAAATGGTGCAACTAACCGGCTTTGGAATCATTTCAACGCTTCTACAACGCTACACAATCTGCCCGGTCGAGGGTGAAGAGTACAAAGTGCCGGTTGGATCGCTGGCGCTCCCTAAGGACACGTACAAGTTCTCGTTCACGGAAAGGCGGCGTTGAAGGGGGCTGCAGACTGAAAGACAAAAAAAATCGTTAATTTATTCAAAGTATAATGTGGCCGATAATGTTATTTAACGCTGATTCAATGGAAATTTATTATTTATTTATGCACCAGTTTCGGGGAAGGCACGAATGTACATTTTGAAATATATACGAATGTAAGTCTGCTGCGTATTGAATTTCATTCCAAAAATTAAAATATATAATTATTGAATTGAGATGATGTGTTTTAAATGAAACCTATATAATTATCATGTGTTAGTGAATAAAATAAAATCGCTGTGGTTTGCAATGCCAGCGATTTTCATCTGTGAAACTACTGATTTTTCTTATTGTAAAAATTGCATGATTGTTAACAATTTCTTAACATATAACATGTATATGATTTAAGCATGCACAGAGATCACCCATTAGTTTGTGTTTCTGCTACCAGATAGAATAAAACAGCCTCTATTCGCCCATAGTTTGCTGTATTGATTTTTATTAAGATATTAAATGAAAACGAACTTCACGGAAGGGCACATCAGTAATACAGGTCCCAACATTTATCGCTTGATGTCCTCAGAAAATGACACTAATTATAGCATGAGGAAAGAACACGATACAGAAATATGTAAAAAAATCAAGTTAATTGATTTTCGGATGTTTATCAAATATATTATCAGCTATTGTACAGGAATTGAACAATAAAACCAATGCAATATTTACGTAATTTGACAAAGCAGAAAAAATATGATTATTAAATATATATAGAATCAGATACTTAGATGATGAATTTAAGTAATAGAGAATTTTTCGAATCAAAAAAGAGTTTAAGTTACATCTACTTATTTTTATCTTTATTGAGTATTCATCTTTGAAAATTGTAAATGGCCATAAGTTCTTATGTGATTACCATACAATTTTAGGTAAACTCACATTTATTAGTATTCAGAGCCCCATAAAATTTAATTATGCGACTGAGAATAGTAGATGTAAACTTCTACTCCAACACTTTTGCTGAGGGAATGCATTTTTGCACAGCGCGGCGAGGTGATTGTCGCCGGGGAGTGTGAGGCTCACCCTGCAATTAAATACAGGTCATACCCATTAAACCCTAAAGAACAAGGGTTGAGCTCTTGGCCCCAACCCGGAACCAATCGCTCATTTAAGCCTTCGGGCGGGCGGGCAGTGGTGGCTGTCTGCACCCCTTTGCGCGGAGAGAAAGTGCACATAAAGCAATGTCTGGTAGTCCTTATCAATCCAGAAATGTATTTGGTCATCAGGGGCCGAGGCAACGGTGGCAGGGGGCATTGGCGGTAATCGCACCCCTTTTTTAAATAATTTTTTTGTCCATACATAGACAACATAATCATAAGTATATAGAAGATAAACTTAAAATTAATTGTATATCTACAAATAAAAAAAGTTGAATGGTAATTTCTTCTCTCGGTCCTCACCGCGAGGTTTGTGGTTGTAATTCCTCCTCGGGCTGTGGGAATTGAGGGTTTGTGTTTAATATTTTCTGTTACACATTTATTCATTTATTCATTTATTCATCTATTCATCTATGCATCTATGCATCTATTCATCTATTCATCTATTCATCTATTCATCTATTCATCTATTCATCTATTCATCTATTCATCTATTCATCTATTCATCTATTCATCTATGCATCTATTCATCTATGCATCTATTCATCTATTCATCTATTCATCTATTCATCCATTCATCCATTCATCCATTCATCCATTCATCCATTCATCCATTCATCCATTCATCCATTCATCCATTCATCCATTCATCCATTCATCCATTCATCCATTCATCCATTCATCCATTCATCCATTCATCCATTCATCCATTCATCCATTCATCCATTCATCCATTCATCCATTCATCCATTCATCCATTCATCCATTCATCCATTCATCCATTCATCCATTCATCCATTCATCCATTCATCCACTCATCCACTCATCCACTCATCCACTCATCCACTCATCCATTCATCCATTCATCCATTCATCCATTCATCCATTCATCCATTCATCCATTCATCCATTCATCCATTCATCCATTCATCCATTCATCCATTCATCCATTCATCCATTCATCTATTCATCTATTCATCCATTCATTTATTCATCCATTCATTTGTTCATTTGTTCATTTGTTCATTTGTTCATTTGTTCATTTGTTCATTTGTTCATTTGTTCATTTGTTCATTTGTTCATTTGTTCATTTGTTCATTTGTTCATTTGTTCATTTGTTCATTTGTTCATTTGTTCATTTGTTCATTTGTTCATTTGTTCATTTGTTCATTTGTTCATCTGTTCATTTGTTCATTTGTTCATTTGTTCATTTGTTCATTTGTTCATTTGTTCATTTGTTCATTTGTTCATTTGTTCATTTGTTCATTTGTTCATTTGTTCATTTGTTCATTTGTTCATTTGTTCATTTGTTCATTTGTTCATTTGTTCATTTGTTCATTTGTTCATTTGTTCATTTATTCATTTATTCATTTATTCATTTATTCATTTATTCATTTATTCATTTATTCATTTATTCATTTATTCATTTATTCATTTATTCATTTATTCATTTATTCATTTGTTCATTTGTTCATTTGTTCATTTGTTCATTTGTTCATTTGTTCATTTGTTCATTTGTTCATTTGTTCATTTGTTCATTTGTTCATTTGTTCATTTGTTCATTTGTTCATTTGTTCATTTGTTCATTTGTTCATTTGTTCATTTGTTCATTTGTTCATTTGTTCATTTGTTCATTTGTTCATTTGTTCATTTGTTCATTTGTTCATTTGTTCATTTGTTCATTTGTTCATTTGTTCATTTGTTCATTTGTTCATTTGTTCATTTGTTCATTTGTTCATTTGTTCATTTGTTCATTTGTTCATTTGTTCATTTGTTCATTTGTTCATTTGTTCATTTGTTCATTTGTTCATTTGTTCATTTGTTCATTTGTTCATTTGTTCATTTGTTCATTTGTTCATTTGTTCATTTGTTCATTTGTTCATTTGTTCATTTGTTCATTTGTTCATTTGTTCATTTATTCATTTATTCATTTATTCATTTATTCATTTATTCATTTATTCATTTATTCATTTATTCATTTATTCATTTATTCATTTATTCATTTATTCATTTATTCATTTATTCATTTATTCATTTATTCATTTATTCATTTATTCATTTATTCATTTATTCATTTATTCATTTATTCATTTATTCATTTATTCATTTATTCATTTATTCATTTATTCATTTATTCATTTATTCATTTATTCATTTATTCATTTATTCATTTATTCATTTATTCATTTATTCATTTATTCATTTATTCATTTATTCATTTATTCATTTATTCATTTATTCATTTATTCATTTATTCATTTATTCATTTATTCATTTATTCATTTATTCATTTATTCATTTATTCATTTATTCATTTATTCATTTATTCATTTATTCATTTATTCATTTATTCATTTATTCATCTATGCATCTATGCATCTATGCATCTATGCATCTATGCATCTATTCATTTATTCATTTATTCATCTATTCATCTATTCATCTATTCATCTATGCATCTATGCATCTATTCATCTATTCATCCATTCATCCATTCATCTATTCATCTATTCATCCATTCATACATTCATCCATTCATCATTTGTTCATTTGTTCATTTGTTCATTTGTTCATTTGTTCATTTGTTCATTTGTTCATTTGTTCATTTGTTCATTTGTTCATTTGTTCATTTGTTCATTTGTTCATTTGTTCATTTGTTCATTTGTTCATTTGTTCATTTGTTCATTTGTTCATTTGTTCATTTGTTCATTTGTTCATTTGTTCATTTGTTCATTTGTTCATTTGTTCATTTGTTCATTTGTTCATTTGTTCATTTGTTCATTTGTTCATTTGTTCATTTGTTCATTTGTTCATTTGTTCATTTGTTCATTTGTTCATTTATTCATTTGTTCATTTATTCATTTATTCATTTATTCATTTATTCATTTGTTCATTTGTTCATTTGTTCATTTGTTCATTTATTCATTTATTCATTTGTTCATTTGTTCATTTGTTCATTTGTTCATTTGTTCATTTGTTCATTTGTTCATTTGTTCATTTGTTCATTTGTTCATTTGTTCATTTGTTCATTTGTTCATTTGTTCATTTGTTCATTTGTTCATTTGTTCATTTGTTCATTTGTTCATTTGTTCATTTGTTCATTTGTTCATTTGTTCATTTGTTCATTTGTTCATTTGTTCATTTGTTCATTTGTTCATTTGTTCATTTGTTCATTTGTTCATTTGTTCATTTGTTCATTTATTCATTTATTCATTTATTCATTTATTCATTTATTCATTTATTCATTTATTCATTTATTCATTTATTCATTTATTCATTTATTCATTTATTCATTTGTTCATTTATTCATTTATTCATTTATTCATTTATTCATTTATTCATTTATTCATTTATTCATTTATTCATTTATTCATTTATTCATTTATTCATTTATTCATTTATTCATTTATTCATTTATTCATTTATTCATTTATTCATTTATTCATTTATTCATTTATTCATTTATTCATTTATTCATTTATTCATTTATTCATTTATTCATTTATTCATTTATTCATTTATTCATTTATTCATTTATTCATTTATTCATTTATTCATTTATTCATTTATTCATTTATTCATTTATTCATTTATTCATTTATTCATTTATTCATTTATTCATTTATTCATTTATTCATTTATTCATTTATTCATTTATTCATTTATTCATTTATTCATTTATTCATTTATTCATTTATTCATTTATTCATTTATTCATTTATTCATTTATTCATTTATTCATTTATTCATTTATTCATTTATTCATTTATTCATTTATTCATTTATTCATTTATTCATTTATTCATTTATTCATTTATTCATTTATTCATTTATTCATTTATTCATTTATTCATTTATTCATTTATTCATTTATTCATTTATTCATTTATTCATTTATTCATTTATTCATTTATTCATTTATTCATTTATTCATTTATTCATTTATTCATTTATTCATTTATTCATTTATTCATTTATTCATTTATTCATTTATTCATTTATTCATTTATTCATTTATTCATTTATTCATTTATTCATTTATTCATTTATTCATTTATTCATTTATTCATTTATTCATTTATTCATTTATTCATTTATTCATTTATTCATTTATTCATTTATTCATTTATTCATTTATTCATTTATTCATTTATTCATTTATTCATTTATTCATTTATTCATTTATTCATTTATTCATTTATTCATTTATTCATTTATTCATTTATTCATTTATTCATTTATTCATTTATTCATTTATTCATTTATTCATTTATTCATTTATTCATTTATTCATTTATTCATTTATTCATTTATTCATTTATTCATTTATTCATTTATTCATTTATTCATTTATTCATTTATTCATTTATTCATTTATTCATTTATTCATTTATTCATTTATTCATTTATTCATTTATTCATTTATTCATTTATTCATTTATTCATTTATTCATTTATTCATTTATTCATTTATTCATTTATTCATTTATTCATTTATTCATTTATTCATTTATTCATTTATTCATTTATTCATTTATTCATTTATTCATTTATTCATTTATTCATTTATTCATTTATTCATTTATTCATTTATTCATTTATTCATTTATTCATTTATTCATTTATTCATTTATTCATTTATTCATTTATTCATTTATTCATTTATTCATTTATTCATTTATTCATTTATTCATTTATTCATTTATTCATTTATTCATTTATTCATTTATTCATTTATTCATTTATTCATTTATTCATTTATTCATTTATTCATTTATTCATTTATTCATTTATTCATTTATTCATTTATTCATTTATTCATTTATTCATTTATTCATTTATTCATTTATTCATTTATTCATTTATTCATTTATTCATTTATTCATTTATTCATTTATTCATTTATTCATTTATTCATTTATTCATTTATTCATTTATTCATTTATTCATTTATTCATTTATTCATTTATTCATTTATTCATTTATTCATTTATTCATTTATTCATTTATTCATTTATTCATTTATTCATTTATTCATTTATTCATTTATTCATTTATTCATTTATTCATTTATTCATTTATTCATTTATTCATTTATTCATTTATTCATTTATTCATTTATTCATTTATTCATTTATTCATTTATTCATTTATTCATTTATTCATTTATTCATTTATTCATTTATTCATTTATTCATTTATTCATTTATTCATTTATTCATTTATTCATTTATTCATTTATTCATTTATTCATTTATTCATTTATTCATTTATTCATTTATTCATTTATTCATTTATTCATTTATTCATTTATTCATTTATTCATTTATTCATTTATTCATTTATTCATTTATTCATTTATTCATTTATTCATTTATTCATTTATTCATTTATTCATTTATTCATTTATTCATTTATTCATTTATTCATTTATTCATTTATTCATTTATTCATTTATTCATTTATTCATTTATTCATTTATTCATTTATTCATTTATTCATTTATTCATTTATTCATTTATTCATTTATTCATTTATTCATTTATTCATTTATTCATTTATTCATTTATTCATTTATTCATTTATTCATTTATTCATTTATTCATTTATTCATTTATTCATTTATTCATTTATTCATTTATTCATTTATTCATTTATTCATTTATTCATTTATTCATTTATTCATTTATTCATTTATTCATTTATTCATTTATTCATTTATTCATTTATTCATTTATTCATTTATTCATTTATTCATTTATTCATTTATTCATTTATTCATTTATTCATTTATTCATTTATTCATTTATTCATTTATTCATTTATTCATTTATTCATTTATTCATTTATTCATTTATTCATTTATTCATTTATTCATTTATTCATTTATTCATTTATTCATTTATTCATTTATTCATTTATTCATTTATTCATTTATTCATTTATTCATTTATTCATTTATTCATTTATTCATTTATTCATTTATTCATTTATTCATTTATTCATTTATTCATTTATTCATTTATTCATTTATTCATTTATTCATTTATTCATTTATTCATTTATTCATTTATTCATTTATTCATTTATTCATTTATTCATTTATTCATTTATTCATTTATTCATTTATTCATTTATTCATTTATTCATTTATTCATTTATTCATTTATTCATTTATTCAATTTGTTTAATTGGCCGTTTATGATTTCCTAGGAGCTCTCCGCCTAATCAGATTATAGGAAGCTGCATCTCCCTGCACCTTACCACGGTGAGTAGTCCCAAATGTGCAGTGTTAAAAGGGTTCCTCACAAAAACCGTCACGAGGGCCCACACCTGCCTCTTCCTCCACGGCCATTCAATGGTAGACCTTGCTACTTCCAGGACCTCGTCCAGGGCTTTCATGGTGGATCTGTGTGGCCTAAAACCATGCTGGTGGTCGGACAGTCCGCTAGGTGTGTGCTGTACTCCGTTCCAGACCTATCTATTCCAAGCCCTTGTCCGTTGTGTCTGGGGCTCTTTACGCCTCACGTTTACCCGTACCTGCCTGGCGCGATCATCTAGTCGGCGAATTCGTCCATGACTCGGCCCCTATTTCCTTTGTCGCCTATCACTCGATATTCCTCGTTGATTATGCTGACGACCTCTCACTCCCTAGTTATGCGTGCTCCTCCTATTTTAGGGTGGCGGTGTTTGGCCTCGGGCCATTCGTCTTACGCCAGGATCTTAGCTTGTGCGAAGGGGGTGTCCCTTTAAAAAAGTCCCCTAGCCTCTATGTTCATTGGGCTATCCTGTTGCGAACGTGTCTCCTTTTGGGCCGCCGCCATCTCCTCGAGTCTCCTCGCCTGTTCCTGCTGACCGCTCTTGAGGGTCCTATTTTCGGTGAACAGTTCGAGGATCCTTTTCTCCGCCACAGGTGTTTCGGTCCTCGCCTTTTTTTTCCTTCTAGCTTGGACGTTTAGGTCGTAGAGGAACTTCCTGGAGGCCCTTCTTGACGTGCATGTGAAGATTCTTGTGTTTGCCTGCGATGGTGACCAGGTTAGCTCCTTTTGCCCTTGGCTTTCTGGCAGCCTAGGAGAGAACACGGGAAGGAGGAAAATGAAAGGGGGCAGCACCTAAAGGTAGACACACCAAGCCAACGAAATCCAGAAAATAGTCCATCCTGGTGAGGGTCACGGACAAGGCCGACCTCCTCAAGCTGGTCCGGGAGGGTCTCAGGGACTCCTATAAATAACGTGCACGCACCCCTAAATGGCAGTCAGTTCTTCCTCACCAAGACTCTGAGGACTGATTCACATTACCCGACTATCGCCTTGAAACCGATACTTGAGTTTAAATTTTTGACTTTGGTAAATCGATCCTCCCTCACCAAGACACAGAGGATCGATTTATTTCCTTGCAGCTATCAGCTTACACTGATAATTGTGCCCCATATTCCTCTTGTCACGGTTCTCCCTCACCACGACTCAGAGAACCATTTCAAGAACATCCTCTGCAGTGCAGTTGGTGCTCGACACGGCTAGAGCGGCTGGCGAGGAGTCCTGGAAAAGAAGACGTCTGTGCACTTTAGTCACCTTCGACCTTCGAACGCATTCAATATCCCCCACTGGGGCCGCACTTTGGGGAAGTTCCGGGCTCTGGGATTCCCGGAATATATGATGTGATGGTGACTAGTTACCTTGAAAATCGCCCGCTTATCATACGCGGCTGAGGCTAGGGTTGTGGCGTTCCGCAGGGTTCGGACCTAGGGCCCACCTTGTGGAACGTAGAGTATGCGAACAACGTGGCCATAGTCGCGACAGCTGGCAGTGAGGAATTATTGCGTACTCGGGTTAATGCCAGCCTAAAAGGGCTCAAAAGCTGGCTAACTTCCTCCAGTTAGCCGAGGATAAGACAGAAGCTGCGCTTCTGATCAAAAGGAAAAGGTGCGGGGAGATCCGGTTTCCCATCGGTGTTTCCGAGGTGATTCCCAAGCGAGAGGTGTAGGGTATGCGGACGATGTGGCCCTAGTCGCGACAGCTGGCAGTGAGGAATTATTGCGTACACGGATTAACGCTAGCCTGAAAGAGCTAAAGAGCTGGATCTCGGATAACTTCCTTCAGTTAGCCGAGGATAGGACAAACGGTGCGCTTCTAATCGAAAGGAAAGGCTGCGGGGAGATCCGGTTTTCCATCGACGTTTCCGAGGTGATTCCCAAGCGGGAAGTCAAGTACCTGAGGTTGTGGTGTGGAGGGATAACCTTCCGCAGACACGTGGAGGCCATCATGCCTAAAACCAGGGGTCAACAGACAACAGAAGAGGGTGATGAAAGTATAATGCCCAATTCACACATCAGCGGCGTCGGGCGAAGGCGCAGTGTAGGCGAGGCGCAGGCGCGACGTTGCACAGGCGATGGTGATGTCCATATGCAGTGAAGGGGTGGACATTGCACCTTATGTTTACATAGAGGCGGCTTGGAAGAGTTATGCCTCTCGCCTCTACGCCTACCGTGTCTCAGGCGAAGAGGCGAAGGCGCGGTGCCGTCGCGGCGAGAGGCACAACGCGTTCACGCCCCCTCTATATAAACATGTGGTGCAATGCCCACTTAGGTGAGGAGGCGCGGGCATTTGTCTCGAGCCTCGAGCCGCGCGGGCATTTGCCTCGAGCCTCTCGCCGTCGCCGCGTCTTCGCCTAAGACACGGTAGGCGAAACTCTTCCACGCCGCCTCTATGTAAACATATGGTGCAATGTCCACCCCTTCACTGCATATGGACATTACAATCGGGCCTGCGCCCGACGCCGCTTATGTGTGAATTGGGCCTAATGCATAATATACGAGGTCCTGGTCTGGGGTCACCATCTAGCCTTTCAAAGCCCGAGGGACAGCAGCGTCAAGGGAAGCCATCCTCGTCATCGCCGGCATCCGCCCGGTAGGGTTTCTGGCAATAGAGCGCACCGAGAGATTCTGCGCTAAGACGGCCAGGGGCAGAACAGTGCCCAGGTGGCAGCAAACATGGTTTTGTCATTCGAATTTAAAACTAAAGTAAATGGAACTAGTTAAAACAAATTACATATTTACTATATAATAAAAAACACTAACCTGTATAATGTCCAGCTCCTTATAAAACAACAGTTGGTTTATGTTATACACATTATTCTTGTTTAAACTATAAATATTTTTTATTAAATCTGTGCTTATTATATACAATGTACAATAATATAACCTCTTTACAAATATTCAAATCGCTTAAAACTATTATCAATTTAAATTTATATATGTATATATAAAAGAGAAAAGTAATCCGTCACAGAGTTAAGCGGCGAGCGTTACGGCCGCATGTCCTATTTATAAACATATAAACAAAAACAATTTCAAGGAGGAAAATACAGGATAATCTAACGAATTGTGTACTGACAAATTTTATAAATTACATTGATAGTCATTATATGTAGTGTCCGACCGAAATTTCGTTTCCGTTTTCAATGTGTTTGGGTCAAAGGTTCAGTAAAGCTCCGCTTTTCTGGGAAGCGGACGTTTAAAAGTGGACTCTCAAAAGCAGACTCTTAAAAGCTGACGCTTAAAAGCGGACGGTTAAAAGCGGACACTTAAAAGCCGACGCTAAAAAGTAATGTAATTCATGACATTTTACCAATACTTTGAAGTATACCCCTCTCTGGATTACCAGATTTATTTCAATATACGTAAAAGAAATGTGTGACGTCAAAATTACTTTAAGGCTTTAAGCCTTGGTTTCCTAGGAAGCGGTGTCGACAAAAGCGGCCGTATTTCACGTCATTTTGACGTCACACATTTCTTTTACGTATATTGTAATAAATCTGGTAATCAAGAGAGCGGTATTGGGAAAATGTCATGAATTTCAGTGGAATCTGATGAGTTATTCAAATGTAAATGACTCCATATATCGCCGCTTTTACGGTACCGCTTTTACGGCACCGCTTTTACGGTACCACTTTCCTAGGAAAACATAGGGTTGATTTTTGAGCGATCGCTGATTTTAACAATATAGAGATGTTTACTATTTTTGTGAATTGTGTCGACTTTAGGCACTACACTTAGTGAGAGAAGATTGCCATCTCTGACAAAAACTAAAGGCTAGCTTGTAGTCATATTTTGACAATTATTTTAGAGCTAATGCCAATGTACATAGATATGAAACATGTACGGTTTATAGCGCAGCGCATGACAATAGCGATCTCTCAAAAATCGCACCCCAGGGCTTTACACATATACACATATTTTTTTGTAAAAATAACGTCAAACGTGGACGCTTCCCATGAAACCTGGGCTTTACGGCCAAAACTATGGTAGAACCTTCAACCAATGCCAAAAACTGCATGTGTGTGGATAAATTAAATGAATAAAGTATGTGACTTTTCTGATAATAATTAAGAATTCACTTTTTAATAGTTATGTTTCAGATGAAACTGAGATAAAAGCCGTAATTCGGTTTCGACTTAAAAACTCTGATTCGATCGGACACTAATTTTGTGTTTCTTCGAGTAAATGTTATCGGACACTAATTTTGTGTTTCTTCGAGTAAATGTTTTGCGCTGCTAGATTTTTGATCTGCACTATAAATATAATAGTAAAAGTTACAATTTTGTAACTGACTCTTGGGGTAGCTGCCGTGAAATATAATATAAATTCTATTAAAAAAAAATGTTTTAAGTTCCGCACATAATATATTGTGTATAATACACCTGTATTTTCCTCCCTACTCTCTCCACTACTCCCGCTTTAAAATAATCCATTTGTACTAAACAATAAAACTGGTTAATAAAATTCTGCACTCGTTCCTGTATGTGTTGTGTATGTGTACTACAAAGCATTTCGAGAGAGAAATCCAAAAAAAAAAACAGTTTTAATTGTGGTGTATGTTCGCCCGTTAATGCGTGTTTGGGGGGCTGTATAAAGGCACCTTCTATAGCTGCGGTAAAAATGTCTGTTTGGTTTTCTTTGTTAGAACGCACTGCACGAAGACTTTGTGTCGAAAATCCAGGCACTTTACATGATATAAATATAATATGTATAAATATATATATAATAGAAAAACTATTTACATATGTATCAATTCGACATTAAAATTATAAAACAAACAAAACAAAAAATTTAGTTACAGCGGCGTTTTCGAGTGGGCTGATGTTGGTTGATTCGAGCGACTAGATTATTGTCAAAACGTCTTTAATTTATTGTTACCGTTTATAAGTTGATGAGTGGTTTTATGTACTGCAATGGCGGTTTAATTTATTTAGAACATGATCATTTATCACCATAGCGCATAATCATCAAAGCACAATCTTTCATAGCGATGGACTAATAGCATTAGATACCAAAAAAAACTTCTATCAGCCGTGAGGCTTATCCGTCGGTCAAGGGAGAAGCTTAGAGGAGTTTATTTAGCTTAATTTCACAGAAAACCTCTGAAAAACTGTGAAAGGTGATTCGCGAAAATTCACCCCGATGGGGTTTGAACTCAGGCTCCCCTGAGACGAACGACGCCACACATCACACGGACACTATACTAATTTGATCTGATTTAACAAATAAATACAATAGTAACAAAAAGGAAAAGTGATTCATTCTAGGGTGATGGTAGGAATTGCAAAACTTTCCATCCTATTTGATTTATTTAGGTATCGCGTTTTCCTAGGAAATCAGGGCTTTAGCAGACACGAATAGAAATAACTGATCTGTACTACAATATTGGATTTCACAGGTATCTACTTCATAATAGTTAACCTTAAAGGATAAAAGAAATTATATGATACAAAGCAAATTGTTTGATTCAGCATTTGATCTTTTCTAACATTTTTATTTTATTTTATAAATAGTAACTTTAGGTAAAATGTATGAAAATCTAAAACTTTTTTTGAAACAACTTGATCTTCATAAATATAAAATACTTTAGATTTTCAGGAAAATTTGTATGTGTCTATATTTTTTCCTCCCCAACAATTTGCTATTTTGGGTGGTTATTTGAAAAAATGTTACTTAAATAAAAAAAATTCAGATAACCACCCAAAATAGCACTTTATCTGAAAATAATAGCAAATTGTCAAGACAATTTCAGGTAAACTAACATTTGCGTGAAGGATACGACAAAAAGTTATTTAAATAAATTGATTAATTTTATAAAAAGTAGCTTTATGTAAATTTGTATGAAAATCTAAAACTTTTTTTGAAACAACTTGATCTTTAAAAATATAAAATACTTTAGATTTTCATGAAAATTTTTATGTGTATATTTTTTCATCTCCAACAACTTATTTAAGTAACATTTTTTTATATAACCTCCCAAAATGTCACTTTACCTGAAAGTAATAGCAAATTGTGAAGACAAATTCAGGTAAACTAACATTTGCGTGAAGCATACGACAAAAAATTATTTAAATAAACTGATTAGTTTTATCAATAGTAGCTTTATGTAAATTTGTATGAAAATCTAAAACTTTTTTTGAATCAATTTGATCTTCAAAAATATAAAATACTTTAGATTTTCATGAAAATATTGTATGTGTCTATATTTTTTCATTCCTAGCAATTTATTTAAGTAACATTTCTTCAGATAACCACCCAAAATAGCACTTTACCTGAAAGTAATAGCAAATTGTCAAGATAATTTCAGGTAAACTAACATTTGCGTGAAGGATACGACAAAAAATTATTTAAATAAACTGATTAGTTTTATAAATAGTAGCTTTATGTAAATTTGTATGAAAATCTAAAACTTTTTTTGAAACAACTTGATCTTCAAAAATATAAAATACTTTAGATTTTCATGAACATTTTTATGTGTCTATATTATTTCATCTCCAACAACTTATTTAAGTAACATTTTTTCATATAACCACCCAAAATAGCACTTTACCTGAAAGTAATAGCAAATTGTGAAGACAATTTCAAGTAAACTAACATTAGCGTGAAGGATACGACAAAAAATTATTTAAATAAACTGATTAGTTTTATAAATAGTAGCTTTATGTAAATTTGTATGAAAATCTAAAACTTTTTTGAATCAATTTGATCTTCAAAAATATAAAATACTTTAGATTTTAATGAAAATTTGTATGTGTCTATATTTTTTCATCTCCAACAAATTATTTAAGTAACATTTTTTTATATAACCTCCCAAAATGTCACTTTACCTGAAAGTAATAGCAAATTGTGAAGACAATTTCAGGTAAAGTAACATTTGCGTGAAGCATACGACAAAAAATTATTTAAATAAACTGATTAGTTTTATAAATAGTAGCTTTATGTAAATTTGTATGAAAATCTAAAACTTTTTTTGAATCAATTTGATCTTCAAAAATATAAAATACTTTAGATTTTCATGAAAATATTGTATGTGTCTATATTTTTTCATTCCTAGCAATTTATTTAAGTAACATTTCTTCAGATAACCACCCAAAATAGCACTTTACCTGAAAGTAATAGCAAATTGTCAAGATAATTTCAGGTAAACTAACATTTGCGTGAAGGATACGACAAAAAATTATTTAAATAAACTGATTAGTTTTATAAATAGTAGCTTTATGTAAATTTGTATGAAAATCTAAAACTTTTTTTGAAACAACTTGATCTTCAAAAATATAAAATACTTTAGATTTTCATGAACATTTTTATGTGTCTATATTATTTCATCTCCAACAACTTATTTAAGTAACATTTTTTCATATAACCACCCAAAATAGCACTTTACCTGAAAGTAATAGCAAATTGTGAAGACAATTTCAAGTAAACTAACATTAGCGTGAAGGATACGACAAAAAATTATTTAAATAAACTGATTAGTTTTATAAATAGTAGCTTTATGTAAATTTGTATGAAAATCTAAAACTTTTTTGAATCAATTTGATCTTCAAAAATATAAAATACTTTAGATTTTAATGAAAATTTGTATGTGTCTATATTTTTTCATCTCCAACAAATTATTTAAGTAACATTTTTTTATATAACCTCCCAAAATGTCACTTTACCTGAAAGTAATAGCAAATTGTGAAGACAATTTCAGGTAAAGTAACATTTGCGTGAAGCATACGACAAAAAATTATTTAAATAAACTGATTAGTTTTATAAATAGTAGCTTTATGTAAATTTGTATGAAAATCTAAAACTTTTTTTGAATCAATTTGATCTTCAAAAATATAAAATACTTTAGATTTTCATGAAAATGTTTATGTGTCTATATTTTGTCATCTCCAACAACTTATTTAAGTAATTTTTTTTCATATAACCACCCAAAATGGCACTTTACCTGAAAGTAATAGCAAATTGTCAAGAGAATTTCAGGTAAACTAACATTTGCATGAAGGATACGACAAAAAATTATTTAAATAAACTGATTAGTTTTATAAATAGTAGCTTTATGTAAATTTGTATGAAAATCTAAAACTTTTTTTGAATCAATTTGATCTTCAAAAATATAAAATACTTTAGATTTTCATGAAAATGTTTATGTGTCTATATTTTGTCATCTCCAACAACTTATTTAAGTAACTTTTTTTCATATAACCACCCAAAATGGCACTTTACCTGAAAGTAATAGCAAATTGTCAAGACAATTTCAGGTAAACTAACATTTGCGTGGAGGATACGACAAAAAATTATTTAAATAAACTGATTGGTTTTATAAATAGTAGCTTTATGTAAATTTGTATGAAAATCTAAAACTTTTTTTGAATCAATTTGATCTTCAAAAATATAAAATACTTTAGATTTTCATGAAAATGTTTATGTGTCTATATTATTTCATCTCCAACAACTTATTTAAGTAACTTTTTTTCATATAACCACCCAAAATAGCACTTTACCTGAAAGTAATAGCAAATTGTCAAGACAATTTCAGGTAAACTAACATTTGCGTGGAGGATACGACAACAAATTATTTAAATAAACTGATTAGTTTTGTAAATAGTAGCTTTATGTAAATTTGTATGAAAATCTAAAACTTTTTTTGAATCAATTTGATCTTCAAAAATATAAAATACTTTAGATTTTCATGAAAATGTTTATGTGTCTATATTTTGTCATCTCCAACAACTTATTTAAGTAACTTTTTTTCATATAACCACCCAAAATGGCACTTTACCTGAAAGTAATAGCAAATTGTCAAGAGAATTTCAGGTAAACTAACATTTGCGTGAAGGATATGACAAAAAATTATTTAAATAAACTGATTAGTTTTATAAATAGTAGCTTTATGTAAATTTGTATGAAAATCTAAAACTTTTTTTGAAACAACTTGATGTTCAAAAATACAAAATACTTTAGATTTTCATGAACGTTTTTATGTGTCTATATTTTGTCATCTCCAACAACTTATTTAAGTAATTTTTTTTCATATAACCACCCAAAATGGCACTTTACCTGAAAGTAATAGCAAATTGTCAAGAGAATTTCAGGTAAACTAACATTTGCATGAAGGATACGACAAAAAATTATTTAAATAAACTGATTAGTTTTATAAATAGTAGCTTTATGTAAATTTGTATGAAAATCTAAAACTTTTTTTGAATCAATTTGATCTTCAAAAATATAAAATACTTTAGATTTTCAAGAAAATTTGTATGTGTCTATATTTTTTCATCTCCAATAACTTATTTAAGTAACATTTTTTTATATAACCTCCCAAAATATCACTTTACCTGAAAGTAATAGCAAATTGTTAAGACAATTTCAGGTAAAGTAACATTTGCGTGAAGGATACGACAAAAAATTATTTAAATAAACTGATTAGTTTTATAAATAGTAGCTTTATGTAAATTTGTATGAAAATCTAAAACTTTTTTTGAAACAACTTGATCTTCAAAAATATAAAATACCTTAGATTTTCATGAAAATGTGTGTGTCTATATTTTTTCATTCCAAACAATTTATTGAAGTAACATTTTTTCAGATAACCACCCAAAATAGCACTTATATGAAATACTAAGTTTGTCATTATATAGCATGAAAACTAGCAACGCCATAATTCTTTTTATGACTTTAATTGATAGACTAATATGTTGTTAATGTATTGACGAAGTTTGAAAAATATCCATCAGAGGATTTTTGAATTATTTACAAAATTGCCGTTTAAACATACAAAATCGTATTATTTTTTATATGAAATACTAAGTTTGGCATTATATGGCATGAAAACTAGCAACGCCATAATTCTTTTTATGACTTTAATTGATAGACTAATATGTTGTTAATGTATTGACGAAGTTTGAAAAATATCCATCAGAGGATTTTTGAATTATTTACAAAATTGCCGTTTAAACATACAAAATCGTATTATTCTTTATATGAAATACTAAGTTTGGCATTATATGGCATGAAAACTAGCAACGCCATAAATCTTTTTATGACTTTAATTTATAGACTAATATATTGCCTAATGTATTGCCGAGGTTTGAAAAATATCAATCAAGAGATTTTTGAATTATTTACAAAACTGCCGTTTAAACATACAAAATCGTATTTTTTTTTATATGAAATACTAAGTTTGGCATTATATAGCATGAAAACTAGCAACGCCATAATTCTTTTTATGACTTTAATTGATAGACTAATATGTTGTTAATGTATTGACGAAGTTTGAAAAATATCCATCAAGGGATTTTTGAATTATTTACAAAACTGCCGTTTAAACATACAAAATCGTATTTTTTTTATATGAAATACTAAGTTCGTCATTATATAGCATGAAAACTAGCAATGCTATAATTCTTTTGATGACTTTAATTGATAGACTAATATGTTGGTAATGTATTGACGAAGTTTGAAAAATATCCATCAAGGGAATTTAGAATTATTTCAAAACTGCCGTTTAAACATACAAAATCGTATTTTTTATATGAAATACTAAGTTTGGCATTATATAGCATGAAAACAAGCAACGCCATAATTATTTTTATGACTTTAATTGATAGACTAATATGTTGTTAATGTATTGACGAAGTTTGAAAAATATCCATCAAGGGAATTTGGAATTATTTACAAAACTGCCGTTTAAACATACAAAACCGTTTTTTTATATGAAATACTAAGTTTGGCATTATATAGCATGAAAACTAGCAATGCTATAATTCTTTTTATGACTTTAATTGATAGACTAATATGTTGTTAATGTATTGACGAAGTTTGAAAAATATCCATCAAGGGATTTTTGAATTACTTACAAAACTGCCGTTTAAACATACAAAATCGTATTTTTTGTATATGAAATACTAAGTTCGTCATTATATAGCATGAAAACTAGCAATGCTATAATTCTTTTGATGACTTTAATTGATAGACTAATATGTTGGTAATGTATTGACGAAGTTTGAAAAATATCCATCAAGGGAATTTAGAATTATTTACAAAACTGCCGTTTAAACATACAAAATCGTATTTTTTATATGAAATACTAAGTTTGGCATTATATAGCATGAAAACAAGCAACGCCATAATTATTTTTATGACTTTAATTGATAGACTAATATGTTGTTAATGTATTGACGAAGTTTGAAAAATATCCATCAAGGGAATTTGGAATTATTTACAAAACTGCCGTTTAAACATACAAAACCGTTTCTTTATATGAAATACTAAGTTTGGCATTATATAGCATGAAAACTAGCAATGCTATAATTCTTTTTATGACTTTAATTGATAGACTAATATGTTGTTAATGTATTGACGAAGTTTGAAAAATATCCATCAAGGGATTTTTGAATTACTTACAAAACTGCCGTTTAAACATACAAAATCGTATTTTTTGTATATGAAATACTAAGTTCGGCATTATATAGCATGAAAACTAGCAATGCTATAATTCTTTTTATGACTTTAATTGATAGACTAATATGTTGGTAATGTATTGACGAAGTTTGAAAAATATCCATCAAGGGATTTTTGTATTATTTACAAAACTGCCGTTTAAACATACAAAATCGTAATTTTTTTAATATGAAATACTAAGTTTGGCATTATATAGCATGAAAACTAGCAACGCCATAATTCTTTTTTATGACTTTAATTGATAGACTAATATGTTGTTAATGTATTGACGAAGTTTGAAAAATATCCATCAAGGGATTTTTGAATTATTTACAAAACTGCCGTTTAAACATACAAAATCGTATTTTTTTTATGTGAAATACTAAGTTTGGCATTATATAGCACGAAAAGTAGCAATGCTATAATTCTTTTTATGACTTTAATTGATAGACTAATATGTTATTACTGTATTGACGAAGTTTGAAAAATATCCATCAAGGGATTTTTGAATTATTTACAAAACTGCCGTTTAAAGATAGAAAATTGTATTTTTTTTATATGAAATACTAAGTTTGGAATTATATAGCATGAAAACTAGCAACGCAATGGAATTCTATCGATAATACGAGGGTTGTAAAAAAAAGAAACTTACAAGTAAAATTTCATTACATTCCCTCAATCCCAGCAAAGTTTATTACTTTTAAAACAGTCGATTCAGTTTCAGTTACAACCCCATGTTGCTGTGTGGCGTTGAAATGGAGTGTTGTTATGATGGGGTTGTTGCTGTATGGCGTTGAAATGAAGTGTTGTTATGATCTCTCTAAAGTATGCTGACAAAACTTAAATTAATGATAAAAACCAAAACAAAATATTAAAATCGAAATTTCCTGTGGCAAAATGCATCTGAATATTATCGAGGATTACAAGATTACGTGACCGTATAGGACAGGGGTGGCCAAAGCATCGACCGCGTAACTATTCCTAGTCGCCCGCCTCCCTGATATGTACACATATTACATATTGTTTTATTAATTAAACTAATTGGCTAGTTTTGTGAGAGGAAAAAATAAGTTTTCTTATAAAAATAAAACATATATAAGTGTGAACCCACCTCTTAGAGGTTATTACCATATGGATGTGCATTGCTAATTGATGTGGTGCCGCCAGATGGCGCTTAACTTTCCTCCTTGAGGGTTAGTTGTACTATTTTTATAAAAATAACTTGTTATTGAATATGTGTTAGTATTATCTATGTTTATATTAAATTTAAATATATTTTTGGCTGTAAATTGCTAGTTTTCTTATGATTATACACGTTGTTGGTAAACCCCAAGAGATCAAACTTTGGCCACCCCTGGCATAGGACTAATTTTCCGAGAATAATGTATTTTTTAATATTTTTTATTTGTTAAATTATATTTTTTTAATATCGACGGTCTATGGAGAGCAGATCACTCACGTTGTCAATATGAGCCGCTTTCGTTTGTCATACTGTCTTAGCTGGCTTAGAATAACCCGGAACAGTCCCCGAACAATAAACGAAAGCGACTATGATGACAACAATTTACACAACTTGTCTGTTCAAGCATGTTTTCGAATTGGCAAAAGTGGAAAGACAGAGCCGTTAGGTCTGTGACGCAAACGCCATGGCGTTGACAGACGTTGAACATCTAGGTGATTTCTATTTATATTGCCACGGCTTTCTTTACAGCCATCGTACTTAACGATAGTCAAACTATCGATAACAATCGATAACAATCGACAACGAACTATAGATAGTAACTACAATCGATAGTCGATATAAAGTATAAACTATCGAAAGCCGGAGACTACCGATAGAATCAGCTACAGTGCTCTAAAATGTACTGCATTTCTCAGTATAACCTGCAGTATTTTAAAAATTGGTGTTTTTCTCAGTTAGATGGCAGTTTTGTCGGTAGCAATTTTGTACTTTTACATATATTACCCAATACCCCAGCTTTGCGATTTTCTTTCGATAGATTTTCAACGACCGTAACCTGTCTTATAATTGTAAGAACATGTTCAAACTTGTATCATATAAAGCTGAATATTTATATTTTATGCTCATCAAACTTTAATTTTAGTTACTGCTTCATAACTATCTTTTGGGGGCTATCTAACCAAACTTTGTTAATTCAGATATTAGTCAACTAATAAAAACAACCGTAACTAGTCTTGAAATTGTAAGAACACGTCCAAACTTGTATCATATGTAGCCGACTATTTTTCTATTTTTGTATGCTGCTCAATTTTTAATTTTAACTCCTTCCAAAAAGTATTTTGGGGGCTATTAAACCAAAATGTGTCAACTCGGGTACTACTCAATACAAAAAAACGGCTGTAACTGGTCTTGTAATGGTTAGAAAAAAATCAAACGTGTATAATATGTAGCTGAATAGTTATATTTTGTGCTGCTCAATTTTTAATTTTAGTAACTGCTTCATAACTATATTTTGTGGGCTATAAAATCAAAACGTGTCAACTTAGCTACTAGTCAACTTATAAAAACGATTGTAACTAGTCTTGTAATGGTTAGAAAATATTCAAATTTGTATCATATGTAGCTGAATAGTTATATTTTATGCTGTTCAATTTTTAATTTTAGTAACTACTTTATTACCAAATTTTGAAGGCTATCGAACCAAATTGTCTCAATACAACTTATAAAAAAGACCGTAATTTGTCTTGTAATAGTAAAAACATGTTTAAACTTGTATCATATGTAGCTGAAACTATTAATAGGCCGATAACTACTATCGGCCTATTAATAGTTTCAGCTACATATGATACAAGTTTAAATGAATGAAAAATTATCATTGCCTGAATACTACATTCAGGCAATGATAATTTTTCATCTATCGATAGTTTTCGAACTGTTTAATTTTTTCAAATCATCGACAGTATAATCTTTTCTGGTTGTACTTTTTTATCCATGGATAGGTGGATAGTTTTCGAACTCTTTGTAGTTTTTCATCTATTCATAGTCTGATAGTTTCCTGACTATCCATTGTTTTCGATCTATATATGGTTCGATAGTTTCCGGACTATTGATTGATAGTGCCCATCGCTAGTCATTTTATTTGTTTTCTTTAGCCCAAAGGGATAGATATAAACACGTTTCAGTATCCCAAAAAAAAATGATATGAAGACAATAAACTATTTTTAATTATAACCATAACTCATTAACAAATTGTTTTATCTCCGAAATAATATACCTATTTGTTGTTTATATAAGCTTATATGTTACGCTTTTATATTTTATTGACCTCACTTTAATCCATGAGGTTAATGTTGAATTTTGACCTTATAAGTTTGAAATTTTATAACGTTATCAGACTAGATTTTCGTACAATAACCGTAACCTTTTTGTATTGAATTGACGTCAGTTTCTTCTATGAGATTATGTTATTTTTTTTTATATTGACCTAGGTTCCACCTATTGAATTATGTTGTATTATGCTTTTTTGTGGACTATTGACCTGACTAATCCCTGGGGTCATGTGGTATTGTATCTAGATACAGGAGTAAAACAATTCCTCCCACATTCTACATGATGTTATCTTGCATTTCATATAGATACTTCTATTTCAGCTCAGTTTCACCTTCCGTTATATTTTTTCTCTTATATTCCATGTTTTATTGTATTTCACCTAGATTCATGAACTTCAATGTATCTTTTTAAATTCTTTTCTATTTTTCCTAATGACCTCAGTTTCCTCTGTTCGGTTATTTTAGATTGTATCTACATACAAGGATAAAAACAACACCAGCAAGGTGTTCCTTTTTACAGACAATTAATCTCAGTTTAATGTCTGAGGTTGTGTTTGATTACATCTAGATGCAAGGATAAAAACAATATACACCCCGTCTAAAAGTGATTATGGATATTTTACCTACATTCAATTCATTACCCTCAATTTCTCCTTTTAATTCTCTTTCTTGTGGACCTGATTTTCATCCGTGAGATTATGTTGGATTTTTTTTAGATGCATGGATAAATGAGGTCATATTGTATTTCACCTCGAAGTAGTTCATTACCTCAGTTTCACTGTCAATTAAATTCTATTGTATTTTTCCTTTATGTGGACATCAATCTCAGTTTCATATCTCAGGTTGTATTTCATTGTATAGATACAAGGATAAAACAAGAAATAACCTTCCCCTCCTATAGTTTCAGAGTCTCCTTTTAAATTCTGTTGTATTTATCTTTTTTTATGGAATATTAACCTCAGTTACAAAAGTGAGATTATGTTGGAGTGTATTTCAGCTACAGGTAGTTCATTACCTCAGTTCCACCTTTAATTAAAACCTTTTAAATTATCTTGTATTTATCTTTTTTTATGGAATATTAACCTGAGTTGCATCAGTGAGTCTATGTTGGAGTGTATTTCAGCTACAGATAGTTCATTACCTCAATTCCACCTTTAATTAAGACCTTTTAAATTCTGTTGTATTTCTCTTTTTTATGGAATATTAACCTCAGTTACATCTGTGAGGTAATGTTGGAGTGTATTTCAGCTACAGGTAGTCCATTACCTCAGTTCCATCTTTAATTAAGACCTTTTAAATTCTGTTGTATTTATCTTTTTTATGGAATATTAACCTCAGTTACATCTGTGAGGTAATGTTGGAGTGTATTTGAGCTACAGGTAGTTCATTACCTCAGTTCCACCTTTGATTAATTGTTGTTGTTTCCTTTTTATTACTTTTTATTTATCTCGGTTTTATTTTTGATATTTCCTATTGACCTCAGTTGCATGTCTCAAGGCTATATTGGATTATAGATAGATAGTAGCTGTAATTTATATATATATATATATATATATATATATATATATATATATATATATATTGCACAGCTACTATCTGTCCATGTTATGATTCAGGTTATGACAAAACGTTAAGTTTGTGGAACTTATTTAGCTGTTTCTTACGTATATTACACTTATAATATACATATAAATATAATATACTTATATTGTACATATCTAAATACAATACATATGCTATAGGCATATCATACTTATTTTATACATATATTATACGTGTAATATACTTTAGACTTTTGTGTTAAACGTTGTACATTGTGTGATGATACTACTCTTGCCCTCAATACCATTTCAATATACAAACTCCAAACAAAACCCTCATCAACTTATAAATGCTATCCAAATTCCCTAAATAAATTTTCGTCGTCGCCCAAAAACCCTGACACCCCAACCCCTCGCAAACGCATCCAATTTAAACCAATACCCATCACTCGTTCTAAAAAATAAATTTCGGCTCACCATAAACAACTAACATACCTACACGTTATTATTGCTGGGCGCCTCCTCTTTCGCCTGCGCTTTCACCTCACTCCCCTCCGCGACGTCCCCGTTCCGCACGACCTCCCCCACCACCTTCTCCGCTTTACCGCTCTCCTCGTTGTTCTTAATGCTCTCGCGGATCTTACTCTGCGTCAGCTTCTCGAGCGCGTTCTGCAGCGTCTTCTCGCTCTTCGACTTGCCCGACGGCTTGCTGGGCGGCGGCGGCGGCGGTTTCGGCGCGTCGTCCGTTTTCGGCGGCGACTCGAACGCCTTGCGGCCCATCTCGAGACTGAGGCTCGGCGGCAGCGCGGGATTGAAGGGCAGCCGCTGCCCGTAGAGCAGCGAGTGGTAGGCGGCGGCCATGACGCGCGGGTCGTACGAGGGAAAGCCGGGCGGGCCGGACGGGTAGAGGAATTGGTTGGGGTTTATCGTGGGCGAGGCGAGGTTCGGGATGAACGGATTGGGCGGGGTGTAGCTGACGTTGACTTTATCACGTTTCGTCGGCGGGCTCTTTTTGGGCGAGTGCGGGCTCTTGCGGTCGGCCTTCGGCGAGCTCTGGTGCTTGAGCGGGTTGAAGATCGGCACGCTGCTGGTGTTGATTTTTAGGTCCTGGTGGTTGCTGAGGCTGGACGTCTCGGGCGCGCGCTCCGAGACGGGCTTGAGGGTCTTCGGGTCGATTTTCACGATCGAGTGCCGTTTGATTTCGGGCTTTTTGTCTTTGTCCGGACTGGTGTGGACTTGGTAGAGGGGTTTCACTCCGGACGCGGGGTTGCCGAGGTACCGGGGCAGGTTATTGCGCATTTTGAAGAACTTCGCCGGCCGCACGTTTTTGGTGTCCGGCGGTTTGGGGACGGCGGTTCGCGAGATTTGCGGGTTCCACGTTTTCGGCGGGTCCCGCAACGTTTTGTAGCCCATCGGAGATGAGGGTTTGGGTTTGGGGATTTTATTGTTCGTTATCATCGAGCTTTGAGTTGTACTGATTTGCGGTGGGGGGTTGCTGTCGACGGCTTTCGAGGAATTACTCGTGCTTGGTTGAACTTTAGGTACATTTATGATGGTGTTGTAGCTGGGGGACTTAGGTACGTAACAGGGAGGCGGGCCCGGCGTTGATGGTTTGCACCATTTCGAAGACGTTGATGGGGTAGGTCGGGTAAACGTCGAAGACACTACGGTACCGGTTGACTCCAAACGCGGCGCTTCGACACGTTTAACTTCCGCCAACTTTTCAACCGAACTGTCTTTTTTGTTGAGCATCTGTGAATGTTTCTTGAGCGGATGATTGTTGGATAGATTATGAAGACCTAGCGTGTGATTAAGTACAGTCGGTTTCGGCTGCTTTTGAGGTGGTCCGCCATCGGTTGCTGGTTCGTCCAACTTTCTTTTTGGTCCAGATTTCTCCACCGCCGGAACCGAACTTTCTTCTTTACTCGATTCGCCCACCTCTTTCGTTTTAGTTTTCGCCACCGGTGATGGCGACGAAACCTTTGTTTTTGAATCACAGCTTTTTGATTTTTCCGAGCTAATAAGTTTGAGTGCAGGTGGCTCCCGTTTTAATTTTTCACTAGGCGTTTTTTTAGGCAATTCCGCTACAGTTTCTGTTTTCACTTCAGCAGCCTCCGTCGCTTTTTTTACACTAGACTTCTTTTCACTCACTTTCGGCGCCTTTTTAGCAACCGTTTTACTCACCGCTGGTGTTGCCGGCCGTATGACTACAACATCAACATTAGTTATCACTGGCTTCACTTTTGACACCGGAGCAGCTGTTTTCAGCAACAATTCTTTCGTACCAGGTTCAACCTTCCCTGCAGCAACAAGTGGAGTCAGTAACGGTTCTTCAACCTTATCCACAACCGGAGCTACTACAATTTTATCATCCTTTGCCACAATAGCAACCGGCGGTGGTGATTCTTCTACCTTTACCACCTGCGGAGCTGGTGACGGTTCCGCAACCTTTATATCAACAACCACTTTTGCATCGGACTCCTGTGTACAGTCTTTCACAATACTAGCGCAGTGCTCGTCGAGAATGTCTAGACAATCCTGGATACCCGTCACACTCATCTCACCATTCTCACTAATCCTAAGTTGTACTTCTTTCCAATCGTTATTGTTGTTATTATTGATAATATTGCTTGTTGAACCGTCTTCTTCTTTTGTATCCTCCAATTTCATTCGTTTCGCTGTGTTTTCGTATATTCGGTACGTTAGCTCCATTGGACCTTTCTGCAAACACAAATAATTACATATTATAACAATAAATTAAATATAATTATTAGCCACGCCCCCCTTAAACGCCCACATGGTAAATCACGCCCATTAAGCATACTACGAAAACTTATAACTGTACTATGGTTACGTTATTTAAACATGTAATGGCATATAAATATTAAATCTAGAATCTTGTAACGTAGTACAAGCAAAGTCAAACTTAGGAATTATATAGAGATATACCCTGTATAATGAATGAGTTACTTACCCGTCGCCACAGATAAATATAAGCAACATCCATCAAAGTAAGGTACGAATTGAGGCATTTCTGGTTGTAAAAAACGTCTACCCGGTGATTCTCCGTCAGATCATATTTGGCCCGGATCAGCTTTTGCAGGTTGGAAACGGTGACTGCGACAGGGCATCGCAGATATCTGCATTGTAAAAGGATTAACAGTAAAGACACTGAAAGTTATAATTTGATACACCAATCACCTTTTAACGGCGGTACTGCCGTGGTAATTGAAGGAAATGCATATCGTTTCGTCCGGTGATAGCAGGTGTTGGTAGGCAGCCTCTGCCCTCTGCTCCAGCAGGGATGGTTTGGCCTCAGGGTGGTCGTCATAGTACTGATTTCGTCTCTTCGATTCATCTATGGTAAATACAAGAGTTTAATTAATACTTCATTGGTAAGCAATTTTCTTAAACAGAGTAGAGTAGGATGATGAATAGGATCCTCAATTAAACTTGCAGTATAGTTATAGTTGTATCAGTTATGAAAATTGCACAAAATCCCACAATATGTGGACCACCCTAAAAGATGGTCTTTTTCTCAGTTAAGCTGAGAGTATAGTATCTACTATATATAGTAGATACTATACTATACTACTATATAAATGTCATCATGAAAAGAACATATGGTTTCCATGCGCAGACGCGACGTCGCACAGTCGATTGTGATGTCCATATGCAGTGAAGGGGTGGACATTGCACCTTACGATTACATAGAGGCGGCGTGAAAGAGTTTCGCCTCTTCGCCTGTGTCTTAGGCGAAGCCGTGGTGCCGACGCGGTGAGAAGTACGAGGCAAATGCCCGCACCCCGTCACCTAAGTGGGCAATGCACCACATGTTTATATAGAGGGGACTTGAAGCGTCGTGCCTCTCACCAAAGAATGCCTTCAACTTCGGCGCACTGGTACGAGGTGCTGCACATGCCGAGGAACTCGCTAAGACTTATTCAAAGTTACCTCTACTAATATAATCTGTCGATTTTCACCGATTAAGAATTAAATCAGTTCAGTCAAAATTTAAAGGCCCATTTTAATTTATTTTTAACAGACGTTTATGAATACTGGCATTACTCATACACGTCACCAACCCTATACATAATCTTAAATATTATGTTTGTAATATTTATGGAATTACAGGAAACGTGTATATTATACGGACAAAAAATGACATTTTTGGGTGTACACACAAAAGCAATTTAGATTTTGTAGGAAATAATACTTACTGTGAAAGAGTCTTGGGACCAGTTTGTACACGATATCTTGAAGTATTTTGTCAGGCCTGATGTTCTGCAGAGGCTTTGTTTTGTGCACCTGGACATCACACACTGGACAGTACTTATTGCTTTCTAGGTATTTAACTATACAACTGCGACAAACTGAAAAAAAAACATCAACCGTAATCATTACTAACATTTTGTACATACAATTATAAAATTTATATCGCGTATCCGTATACCCAAACATATAAAACACGAACAGAACAGAATAGAACAGAATAGAACAGAATATAACAGAATATAACAGAATATAACAGAATAGAACAGAATAGAACAGAATAGAACAGAATAGAACAGAATAGAACAGAATAGAACAGAATAGAACAGAATAGAACAGAATAGAACAGAATAGAACAGAATAGAACAGAATAGAACAGAATAGAACAGAATAGAACAGAATAGAACAGAATAGAACAGAATAGAACAGAATAGAACAGAATAGAACAGAATAGAACAGAATAGAACAGAATAGAACAGAATAGAACAGAATAGAACAGAATAGAACAGAATAGAACAGAATAGAACAGAATAGAACAGAATAGAACAGAATAGAACAGAATAGAACAGAATAGAACAGAATAGAACAGAATAGAACAGAATAGAACAGAATAGAACAGAATAGAACAGAATAGAACAGAATAGAACAGAATAAAACAGAATAAAACAGAATAAAACAGAACAAAACAGAATAGAACAGAATAGAACAGAATAGAACAGAATAGAACAGAATAGAACAGAATAGAACAGAATAGAACAGAATAGAACAGAATAGAACAGAATAGAACAGAACAGAACAGAACAGAACAGAACAGAACAGAACAGAACAGAACAGAACAGAACAGAACAGAACAGAACAGAACAGAACAGAACAGAACAGAACAGAACAGAACAGAACAGAACAGAACAGAACAGAACAGAACAGAACAGAACAGAACAGAACAGAACAGAACAGAACAGAACAGAACAGAACAGAACAGAACAGAACAGAACAGAACAGAACAGAACAGAACAGAACAGAACAGAACAGAACAGAACAGAACAGAACAGAACAGAACAGAACAGAACAGAACAGAACAGAACAGAAGAATAGAATAGAATAGAATAGAATAGAATAGAATAGAATAGAATAGAAAGGAATAGAATAGAAAGGAATAGAATAGAAAGGAATAGAATAGAATAGAATAGAACAGAACAGAATAGAATAAAATAGAATAGAAAAGAACAGAATAGAACAGAGCAGAACAGAGTAGAAAAGAATAGAACACAATAGAACAGAACATAACAGAATAGAACAGAATAGAACAGAATAGAACAGAATAGAACAGAATAGAACAGAATAGAACAGAATAGAACAGAATAGAACAGAATAGAACAGAATAGAACAGAATAGAACAGAATAGAACAGAATAGAACAGAATAGAACAGAATAGAACAGAATAGAACAGAATAGAACAGAATAGAACAGAACAGAATAGAATAGAACAGAACGGAATACAATAAAATAGAATAGAATAGAATAGAATAGAATAGAATAGAATAGAATAGAATAGAATAGAATAGAATAGAATAGAATAGAATAGAAAAGAACAGAATAGAACAGAACAGAATAGAACAGAATAAAACAGAACAGAATAGAACAGAGTAGAAAAGAATAGAACACAATAGAACTATTGTTTGTTTCTACTTCTGTTCAGAATAGAACAGAATAAAACAGAACAGAACAGAATAGAATAGAACAGAATAGAACAGAATAGAACAGAATAGAACAGAACAGAATAGAACAGAATAGAACAGAATAGAACAGAATAGAACAGAATAGAACAGAATAGAACAGAATAGAACAGAATAGAACAGAATAGAACAGAATGGAACAAAATAAAACAGAATAGAACAGAATAGAACAGAATAGAACAGAATAGAACAGAATAGAACAGAATAGAACAGAATAGAACAGAATAGAACAGAATAGAACAGAATAGAACGAAATAGAACAGAATAGAGTAGAAAAGGAGTAGAGTAGAATAGAGTAGTCTAGAATAGAATAGAGTAGAATATATTCTATTCTACTCTATTCTAATAAAGTAGAGTAGGAGTAGAGTAGGAGTAGAGTAGGAGTAGAGTAGGAGTAGAGTAGGAGTAGAGTAGGAGTAGAGTAGGAGTAGAGTAGGAGTAGAGTAGGAGTAGAGTAGGAGTAGAGTAGGAGTAGAGTAGGAGTAGAGTAGGAGTAGAGTAGGAGTAGAGTAGGAGTAGAGTAGGAGTAGAGTAGGAGTAGAGTAGGAGTAGAGTAGGAGTAGAGTAGGAGTAGAGTAGGAGTAGAGTAGGAGTAGAGTAGGAGTAGAGTAGGAGTAGAGTAGGAGTAGAGTAGGAGTAGAGTAGGAGTAGAGTAGGAGTAGAGTAGGAGTAGAGTAGGAGTAGAGTAGGAGTAGAGTAGGAGTAGAGTAGGAGTAGAGTAGGAGTAGAGTAGGAGTAGAGTAGGAGTAGAGTAGGAGTAGGAGTAGAGTAGGAGTAGAGTAGAGTAGAGTAGAGTAGAGTAGAGTAGAGTAGAGTAGAGTAGAGTAGAGTAGAGTAGGAGTAGAGTAGGAGTAGAGTAGAGTAGGAGTAGAGTAGGAGTAGAGTAGGAGTAGAGTAGAGTAGGAGTAGAGTAGGAGTAGAGTAGGAGTAGAGTAGGAGTAGAGTAGGAGTAGAGTAGAGTAGAGTAGAGTAGGAGTAGAGTAGGAGTAGAGTAGGAGTAGAGTAGGAGTAGAGTAGGAGTAGAGTAGGAGTAGAGTAGGAGTAGAGTAGGAGTAGAGTAGGAGTAGAGTAGGAGTAGGAGTAGGAGTAGGAGTAGGAGTAGGAGTAGGAGTAGGAGTAGGAGTAGGAGTAGGAGTAGGAGTAGGAGTAGGAGTAGGAGTAGGAGTAGGAGTAGGAGTAGGAGTAGGAGTAGGAGTAGGAGTAGGAGTAGGAGTAGGAGTAGGAGTAGGAGTAGGAGTAGGAGTAGGAGTAGGAGTAGGAGTAGGAGTAGGAGTAGGAGTAGGAGTAGGAGTAGGAGTAGGAGTAGGAGTAGGAGTAGGAGTAGGAGTAGGAGTAGGAGTAGGAGTAGGAGTAGGAGTAGGAGTAGGAGTAGGAGTAGGAGTAGGAGTAGGAGTAGGAGTAGGAGTAGGAGTAGGAGTAGGAGTAGGAGTAGGAGTAGGAGTAGGAGTAGGAGTAGGAGTAGGAGTAGGAGTAGGAGTAGGAGTAGGAGTAGGAGTAGGAGTAGGAGTAGGAGTAGGAGTAGGAGTAGGAGTAGGAGTAGGAGTAGGAGTAGGAGTAGGAGTAGGAGTAGGAGTAGGAGTAGGAGTAGGAGTAGGAGTAGGAGTAGGAGTAGGAGTAGGAGTAGGAGTAGGAGTAGGAGTAGGAGTAGGAGTAGGAGTAGGAGTAGGAGTAGGAGTAGGAGTAGGAGTAGGAGTAGGAGTAGGAGTAGGAGTAGGAGTAGGAGTAGAGTAGAGTAGAGTAGAGTAGAGTAGAGTAGAGTAGAGTAGAGTAGAGTAGAGTAGAGTAGAGTAGAGTAGAGTAGAGTAGAGTAGAGTAGAGTAGAGTAGAGTAGAGTAGAGTAGAGTAGAGTAGAGTAGAGTAGAGTAGAGTAGAGTAGAGTAGAGTAGAGTAGAGTAGAGTAGAGTAGAGTAGAGTAGAGTAGAGTAGAGTAGAGTAGAGTAGAGTAGAGTAGAGTAGGAGTGGAGGAGTAGAATAGTGTAGTGTAGAATAGGAGTAGAATAGTGTAGTGTAGAATAGGAGTAGAATAGTGTAGTGTAGAATAGGAGTAGAATAGTGTAGTGTAGAATAGGAGTAGAATAGTGTAGTGTAGAATAGGAGTAGAATAGTGTAGTGTAGAATAGAATAGTGTAGTGTAGAATAGGAGTAGAATAGTGTAGAATAGGAGTAGAGTAGAGTAGTGTAGAATAGGAGTGGAGTGTAGTGTAAAATAGGAGTAGAGTAGTGTAGTGTAAAATAGGAGTAGAGTAGTGTAGTGTAAAATAGGAGTGGAGTAGTGTAGAATAGTAGTAGAGTAGTGTAGTGTAGAATAGGAGTAGAGTAGTGTAGTGTAGAATAGGAGTAGAGTAGTGTAGTGTAGAATAGGAGTAGAGTAGTGTAGTGTAGAATAGGAGTAGAGTAGTGTAGTGTAGAATAGGAGTAGAGTAGTGTAGTGTAGAATAGGAGTAGAGTAGTGTAGTGTAGTGTAGAATAGAATAGGAGTAGAGTAGTGTAGTGTAGAATAGGAGTAGAGTAGTGTAGTGTAGAATAGGAGTAGAGTAGTGTAGAATAGGAGTAGAGTAGTGTAGTGTAGAATAGGAGTAGAGTAGTGTAGTGTAGAATAGGAGTAGAGTAGTGTAGTGTAGAATAGGAGTAGAGTAGTGTAGTGTAGAATAGGAGTAGAGTAGTGTAGAATAGGAGTAGAGTAGTGTAGAATAGGAGTAGAGTAGTGTAGTGTAGAATAGGAGTAGAGTAGTGTAGAATAGGATTAGAGTAGTGTAGTGTAGTGTAGAATAGGAGTAGAGTAGTGTAGAATAGGAGTAGAGTAGTGTAGAATAGGAGTAGAGTAGTGTAGAATAGGAGTAGAGTAGTGTAGTGTAGAATAGGAGTAGAGTAGTGTAGAATAGGAGTAGAGTAGTGTAGAATAGGAGTAGAGTAGTGTAGAATAGGAGTAGAGTAGTGTAGTGTAGAATAGGAGTAGAGTAGTGTAGTGTAGAATAGGAGTAGAGTAGTGTAGTGTAGAATAGGAGTAGAGTAGTGTAGTGTAGAATAGGAGTAGAGTAGTGTAGTGTAGAATAGGAGTAGAGTAGTGTAGAATAGGAGTAGAGTAGTGTAGTGTAGAATAGGAGTAGAGTAGTGTAGTGTAAAATAAGAGTAGAGTAGTGTAGTGTAAAATAAGAGTAGAGTAGTGTAGTGTAAAATAAGAGTAGAGTAGTGTAGTGTAAAATAAGAGTAGAGTAGTGTAGTGTAAAATAAGAGTAGAGTAGTGTAGAATAGGAGTAGAGTAGGGTAGTATAGAATAGGAGTAGAGTAGGGTAGTGTAGAATAGGAGTAGAGTAGTGTAGAATAGGAGTAGAGTAGTGTAGAATAGGAGTAGAGTAGTGTAGAATAGGAGTAGAGTAGTGTAGTGTAGAATAGGAGTAGAGTAGTGTAGTGTAGAATAGGAGTAGAGTAGTGTAGAATAGGAGTAGAGTAGTGTAGTGTAGAATAGGAGTAGAGTAGTGTAGTGTAGAATAGGAGTAGAGTAGTGTAGAATAGGAGTAGAGTAGAGTAGAATAGAATAGGAGTAGAATAGAGTAGAATAGAGTAGTACAGAATAGAATAGAGTAGAATATATTCTATTCTACTCTATTCTAATAGAATAGAATATATTATACTCTACTCTATTCTAATAGAGTAGAATATATTCTATTCTACTCTATTCTAATAGAGTAGATAGAATAGAACAGAATAGAACAGAACAGAGTAGAACAGATTAGAACAGAACAGAACAGAATAGAATAGAACAATACAGAACAGAACAGAATAGAACAGAACAGAACAGAATAGAACAGAATAGAACAGAATAGAACAGAATAGAACAGAATAGAACAGAATAGAACAGAATAGAACAGAATAGAACAGAATAGAACAGAATAGAACAGAATAGAGTAGAATAGGAGTAGAGTAGAATAGAGTAGAATAGAGTAGTACAGAATAGAATATATTCTATTCTATTCTAATAGAATAGAATATATTCTATTCTACTCTATTCTAATAGAGTGGAATACATTTACATGTTATTGGGCAATTGAAGAAAGGTTACGAATACCAGGGTGTTAAGGGGCCCAGAGATGAGGAGTGATCACTATTTGCTGATCATAGAAATATTAGAGACACAAATAGTAGACCCAATACTAAAGAAGACCAAACTAGAGGGAGAGAGATAATCATAAGTTACAAGCTGAATGAAGAGAAAGGAAGGAAAGAATACAACTGACAGAAATAGAATGCAGAAGACAAAATAACCACCAAAACAGAAACATAGATAAATTATGGGTTAGCTTCTAAAGAATAGTAAGAAAAAAAAGATTTGTGGGACAAGAAAAAAAACAAAATGGTCGCAAAGACGACGAATCTATGGAAACTATATCTACAACGAAGGAAGGAGTACTATACTGAACTACTATGATCAGAAAGTACAAATCTAGAGGACAGAATGCTGATATTTCTATTATCAGCAAATAGTGGTCACCCCTTATCTCTGGGCCTCTTAAGACCCTGGCATTCGTAACCTTTCTTCAATTGCCCTTTTCAACTAATATATAGTCGATGATTGACTTTTCTTCCTGCTATGGTAGCCACGAAAACGGAAGGAAAAGGGGTAAAAATCAAGAAAGATATAATTTCAGAAGAAGAATTCAAGAAAGATATAATTTCGGAAGAAGAATTCAAGAAAGATATAATTTCAGAAGAAGAATTCAAGAAATCATTAAAAAAATTAAACTAAGGAAGGCGGCTAGTCATAAGACCATAAAAACTAAAACACATGGGCTACGAAAGATAGAAATTACTACTGGAGAGATGCAGAATGACATGGGAATAAAAGAAAATCCCCAAAGACTAGGAAGTGGCAGTAATTATATCAATATTCAAATCTGGAAATAGAAGACAATGCAAAAACTACAGAGGGATATCACCGGGGAAATTGTATGAACAAATTATGGACTGGAAAACTAAGAGTTTACACAGTCAATAGTACTGTCAGTATTATAAAATATTGACAGTATTACTGATCGTGTAAGGTGTAGTATTGATGGATTTTTAACAGAATATTGACGTTAATCCAGTTAATTGATTGGTTGATAAATATTGAAGCAAATACTGACAGTACTAGGAATGACAGTATTATTGACCACCAAGGTGCTTTATAGAAAAGGGGCTAGACATTGTGCAAAATAGATTTAGAGCAGTCATAGAACATAAGATCAAATATTTACGATAAGGCAAATAACAGAGAAAGTGTTAGAAACTAGGAAGGAAGTATATTTCAATTTTATAGATCTCCAAAAGTCATATGAAAGTATACCCAGAGAGATAATATAGAAGAGGCAAAGACAGTAGGAGAAGGACTAATTATTAGATAATCAGTTTTTCTCTCTCTCTTATCAACTGTAGATGTGTGGTATTGTGGCTTAGGTGACTATATATTGTGTGGAGACAATCTTAACTTTAAGATAATATTATAACATGTATATAATGATTTCTCGGATATTGATTCACAGCATCATACAACCATTCTAAAACAATTTTTCAATAACTGAAACCATTTGTTTTAGAAAAATTGTTTCAGAATGGTTGTATGATTAATATCCGAGAAAGCATGTCTGAAACTGGCTTTAGTAACGTTTAGGATAGGTTTGTGATTCTTATAAACACCATATCTCAATTATACTCTGAATATATTTGATATAAATCGAAGGTTATATTCTTTAAGAAAATACAAATTGTAAAATCGTGCTTATAGTATGGCCACCAACAAACAAGAATAGCTTAATAATCCCATGAAAACCAACGCATATTAAAATAGGTACTTACATGAATGTAAACACTCAATAATAGTCGTAGCATCAATAAAGTATCCATGGCATAGTGTGCAAGTGAGATGCTCATTCAGGTCAGTAATCGGTATCCTTTTGACCCTGTGGTGCATTGTAGGAGTCTCCCCGGATGAGCACTGCCTCACATCTTGATGGGCACCCTTCAGAATCATCTAAATCCCAATTATGGATTCAGGCTGCCCATATTGGTAACATCATGACCTACAAACCACGCGAATCACCACGCGTAGCCCGCCCGTCGCCACAATCACACACGCCGAGGGTTTCTAATCGCGCACACACTACACAACCCTCCAGCGGGGACACTCGAGTTTCACAAACGCACCATTAACCAGTGTTATTGTTTACCTCAAAAATCACCATTTGACAGATTGCCATTGAAACACGTTTGACAGATACGCACATCGAGACGCGGGCATTGGAGCAATACCCAACTTAAAACCACAGCGGAGCACAATTATAACGTAATTAATATTTTATTAATCGCGGATAGTTCCCAAAAAAGGGCCATTTACGGCTCATTTTGCGCCAAACTTCATCACGCATAGGTTATGATACCAAAATGGCGTCCTATTGTTTTCTCACTTCGCGTCGAACTGGTGCTTTGCGAGAAATTTAATACACACAGAGGTCAATTAAAAATATACTTCGAGGCTATTAACACGTATGTGGTGAGGACAAACATTATGACGGCACTTTACGCGGTAGTCTCACCAAAAAATCAAACGCATTTCACAAACACGTGTTACCAACTGACTAATATTAATAACACCGCGTCCATTTACACCAACATAAAAAACAAAATTATATTTTGTATTTCATATAAAAAAAAATACGATTTTGTATGTTTAAACGGCAGTTTTGTAAATAATTCAAAAATCCCTTGATGGATATTTTTCAAACTTCGTCAATACATTAACAACATATTAGTCTATCAATTAAAGTCATAAAAAGAATTATGACGTTGCTAGTTTTCATGCTATATAATGCCAAACTTAGTATTTCATATAAAAAAAAATACGATTTTGTATGTTTAAACGGCAGTTTTGTAAATAATTGAAAAATCCCTGGATGGATATTTTTCAAACTTCGTCAATACATTAACAACATATTAGTCTATCAATTAAAGTCATGAAAAAAATTATGGCGTTGCTAGTTTTCATGCTATATAATGCCAAACTTAGTATTACATATAAAAAAAATACGATTTTGTATGTTTAAACAGCAGTTTTGTAAATAATTCAAAAATCCCTTGATGAATATTTTTCAAATTTCGTCAATACATTAGCAACATATTAGTCTATCAAATAAAGTCATAAAAAGAATTATGGCGTTGCTAGTTTTCATGCTATATAATGCCAAACTTAGCATTTCATAAAAAAGAACGATTTTGTATGTTTAAACGGCAGTTTTGTAAATAATTCAAAAATCCCTTGATTGATATTTTTCAAACTTCATCAATACATTAGCAACATATTAGTCTATCAATTAAAGTCATAAAAAGAATTATGGCGTTGCTATTTTCCATGTTAAATAATGCCAAACTTAGTATTTCATATAAAAAAAAATACGATTTTGTATGTTTAAACGGCAGTTTTGTAAATAATTCAAAAATCCCTTGATGGATATTTTTCAAACTTCGTCAATACATTAGCAACATATTAGTCTATAAATTAAAGTCATAAAAAGAATTATGGCGTTGCTAGTTTTCATGCTATATAATGCCAAACTTAGTATTACATATAAAAAAAATACGATTTTGTATGTTTAAACAGCAGTTTTGTAAATAATTCAAAAATCCCTTGATGAATATTTTTCAAATTTCGTCAATACATTAGCAACATATTAGTCTATCAAATAAAGTCATAAAAAGAATTATGGCGTTGCTAGTTTTCATGCTATATAATGCCAAACTTAGCATTTCATAAAAAAGAACGATTTTGTATGTTTAAACGGCAGTTTTGTAAATAATTCAAAAATCCCTTGATTGATATTTTTCAAACTTCATCAATACATTAGCAACATATTAGTCTATCAATTAAAGTCATAAAAAGAATTATGGCGTTGCTAGTTTTCATGCTATATAATGCCAAACTTAGTATTTCATATAAAAAGTAAATACGATTTTGTATGTTTAAACGGCAGTTTTGTAAATAATTCAAAAATCCCTTGATGGATATTTTTCAAACTTCGTCAATACATTAACAACATATTAGTCTATCAATTAAAGTCATAAAAAGATTTATGGCGTTGCTAGTTTTCATGCTATATAATGCCAAACTTAGTATTTCATATAAAAAAAATACGATTTTATATGTTTAAACGGCAGTTTTGTAAATAATTCAAAAATCCCTTGATGGATATTTTTCAAACTTCGTCAATACATTAGCAACATATTAGTCTATCAATTAAAGTCATAAAAAGAATTATGGCGTTGCTATTTTCCATGTTAAATAATGCCAAACTTAGTATTTCATATAAAAAAAAATACGATTTTGTATGTTTAAACGGCAGTTTTGTAAATAATTCAAAAATCCCTTGATGGATATTTTTCAAACTTCGTCAATACATTAGCAACATATTAGTCTATAAATTAAAGTCATAAAAAGAATTATGGCGTTGCTAGTTTTCATGCTATATAATGCCAAACTTAGTATTTCATATAAAAAATAATACGATTTTGTATGTTTAAACGGCAGTTTTGTAAATAATTCAAAAATCTCTTGATTGATATTTTTCAAACTTCGTCAATACATTAGCAACATATTAGTCTATCAATTAAAGTCATAAAAAGAATTATGGCGTTGCTAGTTTTCATGCTAGATAATGCCAAATTTAGTATTTCATATAAAAAAAAAATACGATTTTGTATGTTTAAACGGCAGTTTTGTAAATAATTCAAAAATCCCTTGATGGATATTTTTCAAACTTCATCAATACATTAACAACATATTAGTCTATCAATTAAAGTCATAAAAAAAATTATAGCGTTGCTAGTTTTCATGCTATATAATGCCAAACTTAGTATTTCATATAAAAAATAATACGATTTTGTATGTTTAAACGGCAGTTTTGTAAATAATTCAAAAATCTCTTGATTGATATTTTTCAAACTTCGTCAATACATTAGCAACATATTAGTCTATCAATTAAAGTCATAAAAAGAACTATGGCGTTGCTAGTTTTCATGCTAGATAATGCCAAATTTAGTATTTCATATAAAAAAAAATACGATTTTGTATGTTTAAACGGCAGTTTTGTAAATAATTCAAAAATCCCTTGATGGATGTTTTTCAAACTTCGTCAATACATTAACAACATATTAGTCTATCAATTAAAGTCATAAAAATAATTATGGCATTGCTAGTTATCATGTGATATAATGCCAAACTTATTATTTCATATTAAAAAAAATACGATTTTGTTTGTTTAAACAGCAGTTTTGTAAATAATTCAAAAATCCCTTGATGGATATTTTTCAAACTTCGTCAATACATTAGCAACATATTAGTCTATCAATTAAAGTCATAAAAAGAATTATGGCGTTGCTAGTTTTCATGATATATAATGCCAAACTTAGTATTTCATATAAAAAAAAATACGATTTTGTATGTTTAAACGGCAGTTTTGTAAATAATTCAAAAATCCCTTGATTGATATTTTTCAAACTTCGTCAATACATTAGCAACATATTATTCTATGAACTAAAGTCATAAAAAGAATTATGGCGTTGCTAGTTTACATGCTATATAATGCCAAACTTAGTATTTCATATAAAAAAAATACGATTTTGTATGTTTAAACGGCAGTTTTGTAAAAAATTCAAAAATCCCTTGATGGATATTTTTCAAACTTCGTCAATACATTAGCAACATATTAGTCTATCAATTAAAGTCATAAAAAGAATTATGGCGTTGCTAGTTTTCATGCTATATAATGCCAAACTTAGTATTTCATATATAAAAAAATACGATTTTGTATGTTTAACCGGCAGTTTTGTAAATAATTCAAAAATCCCATGATGGATATTTTTAAAACTTCGTCAATACATTAGCAACATATTAGTCTATCAATTAGAGTAATAAAAAGAATTATGGCGTTGCTAGTTTTCATGCTATATAATGCCAAATTTAGTATTTCATATAAAAAAAATACGATTTTGTATGTTTAAACGGCAGTTTTGTAAATAATTCAAAAATCCTTTGATGGATATTTTTCAAACTTCGTAAATACATTAGCAACATATTAGTCTATCAATTAAAGTCATAAAAAGAATTATGGCGTTGCTAGTTTTCATGCTATATAATGCCAAACTTAGTATTTCATATAAAAAATAAATACGATTTTGTATGTGTAAACGGCAGTTTTGTAAATAATTCAAAAATTCCTTGATGGAAATTTTTCAAACTTCGTCAATACATTAACAACATATTAGTCTATCAATTAAAGTCATAAAAAGAATTATGGCGTTGCTAGTTTTCATGCTATATAATGCCAAACTTAGTATTTTATATAAAAAATAATACGATTTTGTATGTTTAAACGGCAGTTTTATAAATAATTCAAAAATCCCTTGATGGATATTTTTCAAACTTCATCAATACATTAACAACATATTAGTCTATCAATTAAAGTCATAAAAAAAATAATAGCGTTGCTAGTTTTCATGCTATATAATGCCAAACTTAGTATTTCATATAAAAAAAATACGATTTTGTATGTTTAAACGGCAGTTTTGTAAATAATTCAAAAATCTCTTGATGGATATTTTTCAAACTTCGTCAATACATTAGCAACATATTAGTCTATAAATTAAAGTCATAAAAAGAATTATGGCGTTGCTAGTTTTCATGCTATATAATGCCAAACTTAGTATTTCATATAAAAAATAATACGATTTTGTATGTTTAAACGGCAGTTTTGTAAATAATTCAAAAATCCCTTGATGGATATTTTTCAAACTTCGTCAATACATTAGCAACATATTAGTCTATCAATTAAAGTCATAAAAAGAATTATGGCGTTGCTAGTTTTCATGCTATATAATGCCAAACTTAGTATTTCATATAAAAAATATATGATTTTGTATGTTTAAACGGCAGTTTTGTAAATAATTCAAAAATCGCTTGATGGATATTTTTCAAACTTCGTCAATACATTAACAACATATTAGTCTATCAATTAAAGTCATAAAAAAAATTATGGTGTTGCTAGTTTTCATGCTATATAATGCCAAACTTAGTATTTCATATAAAAAAAAATACGATTTTGTATGTTTAAACGGCAGTTTTGTAAATAATTCAAAAATCCCTTGATGGATATTTCTCAAACTTCATCAATACATTAGCAACATAATAGTCTATTAATTAAAATCATAAAAAGAATTATGGTATTGCTAGTTTTCATGCTATATAATGCTAAACTTAGTATTTTATATTAAAAAAAATACGATTTTGTATGTTTAAACGGCAGTTTTGTAAATAAGTCAACAATCCCTTGATGGATATTTTTCAAACTTCATCAATACATTAGCAACATATTAGTCTATCAATTAAAGTCATAAAAAGAATTATGGCGTTGCTAGTTTTCATGCTATATAATGCCAAACTTAGTATTTCATATTTAAAAAAATCGATTTTGTATGTTTAAAAAGCAGTTTCGTAAATAATTCAAAAATCGCTTGATGGATATTTTTCAAACTTCGTAAATACATTAGCAACATATTAGCCTATCAATTAAAGTCATAAAAAGAATTATGGCGTTGCTAGTTTTCATGCTATACAATGCCAAACTTAGTATTGCATATATAAAAAAATACGATTTTGTATGTTTAAACAGCAGCTTCGCTAAGAAATTTTTTCTCACGATTATGTGGTATATACAATATTTAAAAAAATAAAACAAATTTTTTTTGCTATTTTTAGTACTTTTTTACAAATGGTTTTATTATTTTTATAATACATTTTATATAACTTTTTTTTAAATCAAAATGATGCTTCATTCACCAACTAACAAAAAGAAAACGAAAAAAAAAAGAAAAACAAAAGGAATTACCAATAAAAAGATGTGTACAGAATGATGAGTAGGAATGGAGAGGGGGCAAGAAAATTCATCCAATCAACAGAGGGCGCGCGCGCACAGAAGATATTACCAAATCATCAATAAATAATAAGTTAATAGAAGGTACAATCGGGCGGGTACTGCTGCCGCCCCTCCGCTGACCATTAAACCAGTAAAAAGACTTCGTTCATGCGGTAAAACACTTGATGACGGTTCCACGGGTCGGGACGCGTGCCCAGCAGCGTCCAAACTAAACAAATGCATTTCATATCAGTTTTTTTTTGTTGTTGAGGGGGTTGTGAAGAATAACGGCGGAAGAGTCCAAATAAAATAAGGGAGGAGTGGAAAATTTTCTAAAACGCCTTTTCTTATTGCAAACTCGCGTTGTGCTGAACGACTTGCTGTTGGTTTACCGATGTTTGATTTAGCGCCGTGTCTTTCATGTGTTTTTCCACCTGCAACAAAAAAACAAACAAACAATGTATTATAATCAATAATTAGTTTAATATTAGTATTAGTAGTAGAATTGTTAGATTATTCCAATCAATCTTTATTATTTATTAACAACAGACACTACGGTGCCGCTGATGCTACAGGATAATGGTAAATGGGAAGCCATCGCCCACTGCATCAGGGAAATTATAAACCGTAAGGTAGAAGAGGCGAGATAGGACCGAGATCTACCCAGGCCTGAAGTAATGCGCGAGCGGTCCCGGGCCTGGCGGTGGAAAGAGGTGGGGGTTTAGCTGGTAGGTCGACTCAAGAGAGGCGGAATCCAGCACATCCTGGGGGAGAATGCCAACAAGGCCCCCGAGCTACTATGAAGATTCCCCCTCATACAAAAAAAATCAATCTTTATTGACTCTCTGATTTAGATATTTATATGTATTGCCAAATATTAGTAAAACTAGATGTCTTTGAACCATAGCCATAGCTTTGAACTGGCAAGCATTGAAATTAAAATAAACCATGTTACAATTTGAAAATATTATTTAAAAGTAAATTGTACATACCACTTTCCTAATGTATGTAAACTCCCGACTATTGGTATTCCCCCTAATATTGTCCACTTGGTATGGTGGTGTTATAATGACCTGGTCCCAGACCACAATGTCTGAATTCCTCCACCTCACTTCCTTAATGGTCTTTGCTATTGCTATAAACAGTCTTTGCCCTTCTGGTGTCACACTGGATGACATCGTTGTGAGCAGCTTCTTTTTCTCCTCTACCTGATTGCGTATACGGGTATTTAGCTAAAATTAAAAATTGTTACGATTATAAACAATTCCTTTTACTTCAAATCTCAATTTGTAGGCCCTAAAATACTTTTCATTTTGATATATAAACCATCTCGCTAGCATTTCAAATAAAAATTCTACCGAGTTTAAACGAGAAAAATACATGAAATTTCATCAATTTCACATTTGCTGGCCGTTATAGCGTGAAAACGGTAAGAGCTAGAGAAAAGTGCCTCAGCCTCAATTTGTAGGCCTTGTAATACTCTACATTTTGATATATAAACCATCTCTCTAGCATTTCAAATAAAAATGCTACCGAGTTTAAACGAGAAAAATACATGAAATTTCATCAATTTCACATTTGCTGGCCGTTATAGAGTGAAAACGGTAAGAGATAGAGAAAAGTGCATAAGCCTCTATTTGTAGGCCTTGTAATACTCTATATTTTGATATATAAACCATCTCTCTAGCATTTCAAATAAAAATGCTACCGAGTTTAAACGAAAAAAATACATGAAATTTCATCAATTTCACATTTGCTAGCCGTTATAGCGTGAAAACGATAAGAGCTAGAGAAAAGTGCCTAAGCCTCAATTTGTAGGCCTTGTAATACTCTACATTTTGATATATAAACCATCTCTCTAGCGTTTCAAATAAAAATGCTACCGAGTTTAAACGAGAAAAATACATGAAATTTCATCAATGTCACATATGCTGGCCGTTATAGCGTGAAAACAGTAAGAGATAGAGAAAAGTGCCTAAGCCTCAATTTGTAGGCCTTGTAATACCCTACATTCTGATATATAAACCATCTCTCTAGCATTTCAAATAAAAATGCTACCGAGTTTAAACGAGAAAAATGCATGAAATTTCATCAATGTCACATTTGCTGGCCGTTATAGCGTGAAAACAGTAAGAGATAGAGAAAAGTGCCTAAGTCTCAATTTGTAGGCCTTGTAATACCCTACATTCTGATATATAAACCATCTCTCTAGCATTTCAAATAAAAATGCTACCGAGTTTAAACGAGAAAAATACATGAAATTTCATCAATTTCACATTTGCTGGCTGTTATAGCGCGAAAACGGTAAGAGCTAGAGAAAAGTGCCTAAGCCTCAATTTGTAGGCCTTGTAATACTCTACATTTTGATATATAAACCATCTCTCTAGCATTTCAAATAAAAATGCTACCGAGTTTAAACGAGAAAAATACATGAAATTTCATCAATTTCACATTTGCTGCCTTTTATAGCGCGAAAACGGTAAGAGCTAGAGAAAAATGCCTAAGCCTCTATTTGTAGGCCTTGTAATACTCTACATTTTGATATATAAACCATCTCTCTAGCATTTCAAATAAAAATGCTACCGAGTTTAAACGAGAAAAACACATGAAATTTCATCAATTTCACATTTGCTGGCTGTTATAGCGTGAAAACGGTAAGAGCTAGAGAAAAATGCCTAAGCCTCTATTTGTAGGCCTTGTAATACTCTACATTTTGATATATAAACCATCTCTCTAGCATTTCAAATAAAAATGCTACCGAGTTGAAACGAGAAAAATACATGAAATTTCATCAATTTCACATTTGCTAGCCGTTATAGCGTGAAAACGGTAAGAGCAAGAGAAAAGTGCCTAAGCCTCAATTTGTAGGCCTTGTAATACTCTACATTTTGATATATAAACCATCTCTCTAGCGTTTCAAATAAAAATGCTACCGAGTTTAAACGAGAAAATACATGAAATTTCATCAATTTCACATTTGCTGGCTGTTATAGCGTGAAAACGGTAAGAGATAGAGAAAAATGCCTAAGCCTCAATTTGTGGGCCTTGTAATACTCTACATTTTGATATATAAACCATCTCTCTAGCATTTCAAATAAATATGCTACAGAGTTTAAACGAGAAAAATACATGAAATTTCATCAATTTCACATTTGCTGGCCGTTATAGCGTGAAAACGGCAAGAGCTAGAGAAAAGTGTCTAAGCCTCAATTTGTAGGCCTTGTAATACTCGACATTTTGATATATAAACCATCTCTCTAGCATTTCAAATAAAAATGCTACAGAGTTTAAACGAGAAAAATACATGAAATTTCATCAATTTCACATTTGCTAGCCTTTATAGCGCGAAAACGGTAAGAGTTAGAGAAAAGTGCATAAACCTCAATTTGTAGGCCTTGTAATACTCTACATTTTGATATATAAACAATCTCTCTAGCATTTCAAATAAAAATGCTACCGAGTTGAAACGAGAAAAATACATGAGATTTCATCAATTTCACATTTGCTGGCTGTTATAGCGTGAAAACGGTAAGAGATAGAGAAAAGTGCCTAAGCCTCAATTTGTGGGCCTTGTAATACTCTACATTTTGATATATAAACCATCTCTCTAGCATTTCAAATAAAAATGCTACCGAGTTGAAACGAGAAAAATACATGAAATTTCATCAATTTCACATTTGCTGGCTGTTATAGCGTGAAAACGGTAAGAGCTAGAGAAAAATGCCTAAGCCTCTATTTGTAGGCCTTGTAATACTCTACATTTTGATATATAAACCATCTCTCTAGCATTTCAAATAAAAATGCTACCGAGTTGAAACGAGAAAAATACATGAAATTTCATCAATTTCACATTTGCTAGCCGTTATAGCGTGAAAACGGTAAGAGCAAGAGAAAAGTGCCTAAGCCTCAATTTGTGGGCCTTGTAATACTCTACATTTTGATATATAAACCATCGCTCTAGCATTTCAAATAAAAATGCTAACGAGTTTAAACGAGAAAAATACATGAAATTTCATCAATTTCACATTTGCTAGCCGTTATAGCGTGAAAACGGTAAGAGCAAGAGAAAAGTGCCTAAGCCTGAATTTGTAGGCCTTGTAATACTCTACATTTTGATATATAAACCATCTCTCTAGCATTTCAAATAAAAATGCTACCGAGTTTAAACGAGAAAAATACATGAAATTTCATCAATTTCACATTTGCTGGTTGTTATAGCGTGAAAACGGTAAGAGATAGAGAAAAGTGCCTAAGCCTCAATTTGTAGGCCTTGTAATACTCTACATTTTGATATATAAACCATCTCTCTAGCATTTCAAATAAAAATGCTACCGAGTTTAAACGAGAAAAATACATGAAATTTCATCAATTTCACATTTGCTGGTTGTTATAGCGTGAAAACGGTAAGAGATAGAGAAAAGTGCCTAAGCCTGAATTTGTAGGCCTTGTAATACTCTACATTTTGATATATAAACCATCTCTCTAGCATTTCAAATAAAAATGCTACCGAGTTTAAACGAGAAAAATACATGAAATTTCATCAATTTCACATTTGCTGGCTGTTATAGCGTGAAAACGGTAAGAGCTAGAGAAAAATGCCTAAGCCTCTATTTGTAGGCCTTGTAATACTCTACATTTTGATATATAAACCATCTCTCTAGCAATTCAAATAAAAATGCTACCGAGTTTAAACGAGAAAAATACATGAAATTTCATCAATTTCACATTTGCTGCCTTTTATAGCGCGAAAACGGTAAGAGCTAGAGAAAAGTGCCTAAGCCTCAATTTGTAGGCCTTGTAATACTCTACATTTTGATATATAAACCATCTCTCTAGCATTTCAAATAAAAATGCTACCGAGTTTAAACGAGAAAAATACATGAAATTTCATCAATTTCACATTTGCTGGCTGTTATAGCGCGAAAACGGTAAGAGCTAGAGAAAAGTACCTAAGCCTTAATTTGTGGGCCTTGTAATACTCTACATTTTGATATATAAACCATCTCTCTAGCATTTCAAATAAAAATGCTACCGAGTTTAAACGAGAAAAATACATGAAATTTCATCAATTTCACATTTGCTGCCTTTTATAGCGCGAAAACGGTAAGAGCTAGAGAAAAGTGCCTAAGCCTCAATTTGTAGGCCTTGTAATACTCTACATTTTGATATATAAACCATCTCTCTAGCATTTCAAATAAAAATGCTACCGAGTTTAAACGAGAAAAATACATGAAATTTCATCAATTTCACATTTGCTGGCTGTTATAGCGCGAAAACGGTAAGAGCTAGAGAAAAGTACCTAAGCCTTAATTTGTGGGCCTTGTAATACTCTACATTTTGATATATAAACCATCTCTCTAGCATTTCAAATAAAAATGCTACCGAGTTTAAACGAGAAAAATACATGAAATTTCATCAATTTCACATTTGCTGCCTTTTATAGCGCGAAAACGGTAAGAGCTAGAGAAAAGTGCCTAAGCCTCAATTTGTAGGCCTTGTAATACTCTACATTTTGATATATAAACCATCTCTCTAGCATTTCAAATAAAAATGCTACCGAGTTTAAACGAGAAAAACACATGAAATTTCATCAATTTCACATTTGCTGGCTGTTATAGCGTGAAAACGGTAAGAGCAAGAGAAAAGTGCCTAAGCCTCAATTTGTAGGTCCTGAAATACTCTACATTTTGATATATAAGCCATCTCTCTAGCATTTGAAATAAAAAGGTTACTGAGATTAACGTGGAAAATTCTATGAAATTTTATCTTTGTCACATTTGCTGACGGCTATAGCGTGAAAACGGAAAGAGATAGAGAAAAATGCCTAAGCCTCAATTTGTAGGCCCTAAAATACTCTACATTTTGACATATAAACCATCTCTCTAGCATTTCAAATAAAAATGCTACCGAGTTTAAACGAGAAAAATACATGAAATTTCATCAATTTCACATTTGCTGGCCGTTATAGCGTGAAAACGTTAAGAGCTAGAGAAAAACTCTTAGCCTCAATTTGTAGGCCGTAAAATACTCTACATTTTAACATATAAACCATCTCTTTAGCTTTTGAAATAAAAAGGCTACCGAGTATAACGTGGAAAATTCCATGAAATTTCATCTTTTTCACACTTGTTGACACCTATAGCATGAAAACGTTAAGAGCTAGAGAAAAATGCCTAAGCCTCAATTTGTAGGCCCTAAAATACTCTACATTTTGACATATAAACCATCTCTCTAGCTTTTGAAATAAAAAGGCTACCGAGTTTAACGTGGAAAATTCCATGAAATTTCATATTTTGACATTTGCTGGCGGCTATAGCGGCTATAGAGAAAAGTGCCCAAGCCTCGATTTGGTAACAACACAAAATACCTGTATTTTACATTTTTTTACTGAATTGCAATAATCTTCTTGAGAACTCTGAAGACAATCACCACCAATGGATAATCAACACTAGTATGTTTACGACACTTTTCAAATTCAAATAGAAAGAGCATATGATATATGGTGCAATAAACCAACAGGTTTTTTGAGTCGTTTTTCTTCTGGACAAGTATTCTGTACTCATAATGCCTTTATAAAATCTGGCAGTGTTCCTAGAAGAGAGATTCTAGTTATGTAGAAAATCTTATTTTTGTGCTATAAATACACATACTTATGGGTGCAATAACTATTGATAGATTGAACAGATTACGACCCTGTCCAATTAGTTACAACTAATGACAAACGCTGATGTCATGCTATACTATTAGTATGAGTGTGACATCAGCATGTGTCACTACTAGACACGAGTAGTAGCTAAAGAGAGAGGGCCTATGATACCTTAGCGAATATGGGGGACAACACAATTCTTTATAGCTAGCAACACGGAAGCGAAACATGGACATTGGACAAGAGACTTAAAAGCAAAATACAATCAGCAGAAATGAAGTACTTAAGGAGGATAGAAGGTATCACAAGAATTGACAGAATACGAAATGAGCAAGTTCAAACAACTCTACAGATAGAAAGTACACAGACAACCATAGAAAGGAAACAACTCGGATGGTATGGACACATAATTCGCATGCCAGAAGGGAGACAGACAAAAAGTGTATGGAATACAAGAATACAAGGAAAGAAAAGAAGAGGTAGACCACACAAAACGTTGGAAGACAACATAGATGAAATATTAACGAGGAATGGCATTAGATGGCAGGATGCAAAGAGGATTGCGAGCAATAGGAAGGACTGGAAGGAATTTCTACAGAAAATTCAATAGATTTAGATTTGTTTATATTGATATAAAATACGCTTAAATAATCTAGATAGTTGGCTGGAGGCTAGCATTAGCTACAGACCCTTAGGCCTCAAAATGGGCCCATTGCGAAACCAAGGAGTATAATCTCTTTAACTTCACAGAAAACCACTGAAAAACTGTGAATCGTGATTAATGAAATTTCATATATAATGTGGTTTAAACTCTGTGCAGTACAAGACAGGCAGAAACTCTAATCACTAGGCTACTGAGCTGGGAATTTTTTTCTATTAACACATTAACTTCCACAGTCATTGTTAAATAAGAGTCCTTTGCAGATTTTTTAATAAATTTGATAATAGTTTTGTGATGTTTCATCCTATTACTTCCATGTGGCTATTAGATACATGCCAGGTAAGACATGATGTTATGAATGAAATCAATAAAATCAGGATCGCAAATAGGCAATACATAAAACAAAACATTATTATTGTGTGTGTGTGTATTCAAAATCATACACATGGCAGATATACCTGTATTCACCAACATCCTATAAACTTTATAGGTCCCATAAGCTATTGAATGAATAAATTGACAACATCGTTGTGACAGAGTATGCCGAAACAAATGTAAAACACCTTGAATGGCGCTTGTGATTGGAGCTTTAATGACACATTTTATTTAATTATTCAGTGTTTGTAATAGAGAGAATCTAAAGTAACTACATTCCCTGGATAACATATTTATTGTTGCTATAACAACGAATACTTATGGGTTCAATAGCTATTCATAAAAGCACCTTACACAGTCAATAATATTGTCAATATTTTAGAATAATGACAGTATTACTGTATGATAATATGTTTAAAATGTTCATTATTCTAAAATATTACCAGTATTACTCATCGTGTAAGGTATAATAATGATGTAATGAGGAGAATACTGATCTTTATCTGGATAATTGATTACTTGATAAATATAAAAGGAGGATTGAAATAAATATTGACAGTACTAGGATGGACAGTATTATTGAACATGTAAGGTGCCTTATAAAGGCACCTTACATGGTCAATAATACTGTCATTATTTACTTCAATCCTCCTTTTATATTTATCAAGTAATCAATTATCCGGATAAAGATCAGTATTCTCTTCATTACATCATTACTATATCTTACATGACAAGTAATACTGGCAATATTTTAGAATAATGAACATTTTAAACATATTATTGCACAGTAATACTGTCATTAATCTAAAATATTGACAGTAATATTGATCGTGTAAGGTGTCTTATAGATTTATGGAATTTCAGTGAATACAGGGGTTCTGGATAGTTCTGGATAGTTGGCTGGAGGGTAGCATAGCTACAGACACTTAGGCCTCAAAATGGGCCCATTGTGAAACCTCCCTTTAAGGCTGCTCACTCATCCCACCAGTCAATTTTGCGTGCAAGCCGCAAAACTCTGGCGGGTGAGGAGCTGCCAAATACAGGGGTTAGTGTGTTAAATGTCTTTTTTAATCAAATACAATTAACAACACTTTAGAAAACTCGGGGACAAGTCCTTACACTCATATACACATGCCAGAAGGACACAAAGATTGATAACCAGTTACTAATGTAACAACCACAGTAACTACTACTGTCTATTACATAGAATTTTAAAATTCATGATTATGACTGGTAAAAAAAAAAACTGATATGACTACTTAGTTATAATAATAGAAGACCTAGAAGTTAAAGAAACTTTATTAAAAACTTACCCTTTGCAAGTTTAAGGACTGTGTAACATCGGCTACACTTGTAACCTCCTTTTTCACCTGCAGCTCACTAACAAGGCCCAAATTCACAAAGTGAATATCATTGAAATTCGTGATGCCACTGGATGTAACACATTCTAAAAGGCAAGTTAAGGAAAACCTCGTATTTGTTAAATTCACGTGGGGGGCTCGTACCACCCTCCCACTACGTGTAAACACACAACACAAATCTCACACACACACTGCAGGGTGTTTTGTTAGCAAAAAGGATACTGAGTATGAGCATTTTGGTGCTCGGATCGAACGCCAGCACGTCCCCCTCGATCTCCTGGTTGTAGCACGTCCGACACCACACGGTGCTCCCCAGCGTAAAACAATCCGAAACGGCGGCCATTTCGCAAAAACCTTTCAGAGGCGCCTCGCTCGCAAAACAGACATTAGAGGCCCGTCACGTTGGCGGCCCTTTGTCGATTAATGTCTTCAGGTTGCTTTCTGGAGGGGCGGAGTGGGAAGTTGCGGCGGGCGACGTTGCCACGGTTCATAACTTTTTACACACAAAATATTATAATATGAATACATTAATTAATAATCATACTTTTTTGTTATATATTTTAATTTAAGAAATAAAGTACTGTTTTCAGAAATATTAGCTCCCATGTTGCGGTGCCTTTTTTAATTTTTGACTTTAACTTATTAAAAAAGACTACAAAAAGTTGGGACATGACTTTTAAACATTGTTGTCAATAAGTATGACTATTTATCAATGCGTTCAGGCTTATTTAATTAAATTTTGAATGTTATAAAATGACTTATTTTACTTTTTCCCTTCCAAACTGCGGTGGATTTTTTAATTTTTGACTTTAACTTATTAAAAAGGCTACAAAAAGTTGGGACATGACTTTTAAACATTGTTGTCAATAAGTATGACTATTTATCAATGCGTTCAGGCTTATTTAATTAATTTTTGAATGTTATAAAATGATTTATTTCACTCTTTCCCTTCCAAACTGCGGTGTTTTTTTAAATTTTTGACTTTAACTTATTAAAAGGGCTACAAAAAGTTGGGACATGACTTTTAAACATTGTTGTCAATAAGTATGACTATTTATCAATGGGTTCAGGCTTATTTAATTAAATTTTGAATGTTATAAAATGACTTATTTTACTTTTTCCCTTCCAAACTGCGGTGGATTCTTTAATTTTTGACTTTAACTTATTAAAAAGGCTACAAAAAGTTGGGACATGACTTTTAAACATTGTTGTCAATAAGTATGACTATTTATCAATGCGTTCAGGCTTATTTAATTAAATTTTGAATGTTATAAAATGACTTATTTCACTTTTTCCCTTCCAAACTGCGGTGGATTTTTTAATTTTTGACTTTAACTTATTAAAAAGGCTACAAAAAGTTGGGACATGACTTTTAAACATTGTTGTCAATAAGTATGACTATTTATCAATGCGTTCAGGCTTATTTAATTAAATTCTGAATGTTATAAAATGACGTATTTCACTATTTCCCTTCCAAACTGCGGTGGATTTTTTAATTTTTGACTTTAACTTATTAAAAAGGCTACAAAAAGTTGGGACATGACTTTTAAACATTGTTGTCAATAAGTATGACTATTTATCAATGCGTTCAGGCTTATTTAATTAAATTTTGAATGTTATAAAATGACTTATTTCACTTTTTCCCTTCCAAACTGTGGTGGATTTTTTAATTTTTGACTTTAACTTATTAAAAAGGCTACAAAAAGTTGGGACATGACTTTTAAACATTGTTGTCAATAAGTATGACTATTTATCAATGCGTTCAGGCTTATTTAATTAAATTTTGAATGTTATAAAATGACTTATTTCACTTTTTCCCTTCCAAACTGCGGTGGATTCTTTAATTTTTGACTTTAACTTATTAAAAAGGCTACAAAAAGTTGGGACATGACTTAGAAACATTGTTGTCAATAAGTATGACTATTTATCAATGCGTTCAGGCTTATTTAATTAAATTTTGAATGTTATAAAATGACTTATTTCACTTTTTCCCTTCCAAACTGCGGTGGATTCTTTAATTTTTGACTTTAACTTATTAAAAAGACTACAAAAAGTTAGGACATGACTTTTAAACATTGTTGTCAATAAGTATGACTATTTATCAATGCGTTCAGGCTTATTTAATTAAATTTTGAATGTTATAAAATGACGTATTTCACTATTTCCCTTCCAAACTGCGGTGGATTTTTTAATTTTTGACTTTAACTTATTAAAAAGGCTACAAAAAGTTGGGACATGACTTTTAAACATTGTTGTCAATAAGTATGACTATTTATCAATGCGTTCAGGCTTATTTAATTAAATTTTGAATGTTATAAAATGACTTATTTCACTTTTTCCCTTCCAAACTGTGGTGGATTTTTTAATTTTTGACTTTAACTTATTAAAAAGGCTACAAAAAGTTGGGACATGACTTTTAAACATTGTTGTCAATAAGTATGACTATTTATCAATGCGTTCAGGCTTATTTAATTAAATTTTGAATGTTATAAAATGACTTATTTCACTTTTTCCCTTCCAAACTGTGGTGGATTTTTTAATTTTTGACTTTAACTTATTAAAAAGGCTACAAAAAGTTGGGACATGACTTTTAAACATTGTTGTCAATAAGTATGACTATTTATCAATGCGTTCAGGCTTATTTAATTAAATTTTGAATGTTATAAAATGACTTATTTTACTTTTTCCCTTCCAAACTGCGGTGGATTTTTTAAATTTTTGACTTTAACTTATTAAAAAGGCTACAAAAAGTTGCGACATGACTTTTAAACATTGTTGTCAATAAGTATGACTATTTATCAATGCGTTCAGGCTTGTTTAATTAAATTTTGAATGTTATAAAATGACTTATTTCACTTTTTCCCTTCCAAACTGCGGTGGATTTTTTTATTTTTGACTTTAAACTTATTAAAAAGGCTACAAAAAGTTGCGACATGACTTTTAAACATTGTTGTCAATAAGTATGACTATTTATCAATGCGTTCAGGCTTATTTAATTAAATTTTGAATGTTATAAAATGACTTATTTCACTTTTTCCCTTCCAAACTGCGGTGGATTCTTTAATTTTTGACTTTAACTTATTAAAAAGACTACAAAAAGTTAGGACATGACTTTTAAACATTGTTGTCAATAAGTATGACTATTTATCAATGCGTTCAGGCTTATTTAATTAAATTTTGAATGTTATAAAATGACGTATTTCACTATTTCCCTTCCAAACTGCGGTGGATTTTTTAATTTTTGACTTTAACTTATTAAAAAGGCTACAAAAAGTTGGGACATGACTTTTAAACATTGTTGTCAATAAGTATGACTATTTATCAATGCGTTCAGGCTTATTTAATTAAATTTTGAATGTTATAAAATGACTTATTTCACTTTTTCCCTTCCAAACTGTGGTGGATTTTTTAATTTTTGACTTTAACTTATTAAAAAGGCTACAAAAAGTTGGGACATGACTTTTAAACATTGTTGTCAATAAGTATGACTATTTATCAATGCGTTCAGGCTTATTTAATTAAATTTTGAATGTTATAAAATGACTTATTTCACTTTTTCCCTTCCAAACTGTGGTGGATTTTTTAATTTTTGACTTTAACTTATTAAAAAGGCTACAAAAAGTTGGGACATGACTTTTAAACATTGTTGTCAATAAGTATGACTATTTATCAATGCGTTCAGGCTTATTTAATTAAATTTTGAATGTTATAAAATGACTTATTTCACTATTTCCCTTCCAAACTGCGGTGGATTTTTTAATTTTTGACTTTAACTTATTAAAAAGACTACAAAAAGTTGGGACATGACTTTTAAACATTGTTGTCAATAAGTATGACTATTTATCAATGCGTTCAGGCTTATTTAATTAAATTTTGAATGTTATAAAATGACTTATTTCACTTTTTCCCTTCCAAACTGCGGTGGATTCTTTAATTTTTGACTTTAACTTATTAAAAAGGCTACAAAAAGTTGGGACATGACTTAGAAACATTGTTGTCAATAAGTATGACTATTTATCAATGCGTTCAGGCTTATTTAATTAAATTTTGAATGTTATAAAATGACTTATTTCACTATTTCCCTTCCAAACTGCGGTGGATTTTTTAATTTTTGACTTTAACTTATTAAAAAGACTACAAAAAGTTGGGACATGACTTTTAAACATTGTTGTCAATAAGTATGACTATTTATCAATGCGTTCAGACTTATTTAATTAATTTTTGAATGTTATAAAATGACTTATTTCATTTTTTAATTTTTGACTTTAACTTATTAAAAAGGCTACAAAAAGTTGGGACATGACTTTTAAACATTGTTGTCAATAAGTATGACTATTTATATATATATATATATATATATATATATATATATATATATATATATATAAATCATGCAACACGCTTGAAATTGCAGAAAGACGTGGGGCTGTTATTATTCTTGGAAAAGCAACTTTCTAATCTTGAACCCAGCTTAAAATTTGTGATAACATGTAAATTTCAGGTAGACAACCCTTCTGAGAATGTTTACACCATTTAACGCTTCAGCTAACACCAGTGATTGCGTTTTAAAGACTACCGAAATAACAAATCGGTATTAACGCGCTGTTATTAATTATTAACAGTTAAGTACGACAAAGAGAGGTGTGATTTTATTAATTATCATGTCAGACTTATATAAACCCATTATAAAATGAAGTGCAAGAAGAGATTTGAGTGTACATGGGAAGTGTTAAATTATCCTTTGCGGTTATTGTTATGAATGTCAAATTATTATTAATTATTATCAAAATTGTGTGTACATAAACAAGCATAAAATTAATAATTTTCAAAATATAGTCTCATAATTTTCAAAATTAATTAATACATCTATTTTGAATAATTTTGGTATGTTTCATAAATTTTCGGTAATCAAAACTCGAATTAACACAATATTTCGACATTCAAAATTTTGTGTGCTAAAAAAATCATAAAATTAATAATTTTCAAAATAAAGTCTCATAATTTTCAACATGAATTAATACATCTATTTTGAATAATTTTGGTATATTTCATAAATTTTCGGTAATAAAAACTCGAATTAACACAATATTTCGACATTCAAAATTGTGTGTGCATAAAAAAATCATAAAATTAATAATTTTCAAAATAAAGTCTCATAATTTTCAAAATGAATTAATACATCTATTTTGAATAATTTTGGCATGTTTCATAAATTTTCGGTAATCAAAACTCGAATTAACACAATATTTCGACATTCAAAATTTTGTGTGCATAAAAAAATCATAAAATTAATAATTTTCAAAATAAAGTCTCATAATTTTCAGCATGAGTTAATGCATCTATTTTGAATAATTTTGGTATGTTTCATAAATTTTCGGTAATCAAAACTCGAATTAACACAATATTTCGACATTCAAAATTTTGTGTGCATAAAAAAATCATAAAATTAATAATTTTCAAAATAAAGTCTCATAATTTTCAACATGAATTAATACATCTATTTTGAATAATTTTGGTATGTTTCATAAATTTTCGGTTATCAAAACTCGAATTAACACAATATTTCGACATTCAAAATTTTGTGTGCATAAAAAAAGCATAAAATTAATAATTTTCAAAATAAAGTCTCATAATTTTCAACATGAATTAATGCATCTATTTTGAATAATTTTGGTATGTTTCATAAATTTTCGGTAATCAAAACTCGAATTAACACAATATTTCGACATTCAAAATTTTGTGTGCATAAAAAAATCATAAAATTAATAATTTTCAAAATAAAGTCTCATAATTTTCAACATGAATTAATACATCTATTTTGAATAATTTTGGCATGTTTCATAAATTTTCGGTAATCAAAACTCGAATTAACACAATATTTCGACATTCAAAATTTTGTGTGCATAAAAAAATCATAAAATTAATAATTTTCAAAATAAAGTCTCATAATTTTCAACATGAATTAATACATCTATTTTGAATAATTTTGGCATGTTTCATAAATTTTCGGTAATCAAAACTCGAATTAACACAATATTTCGACATTCAAAATTTTGTGTGCATAAAAAAATCATAAAATTAATAATTTTCAAAATAAAGTCTCATAATTTTCAGCATGAGTTAATGCATCTATTTTGAATAATTTTGGTATGTTTCATAAATTTTCGGTAATCAAAACTCGAATTAACACAATATTTCGACATTCAAAATTTTGTGTGCATAAAAAAAGCATAAAATTAATAATTTTCAAAATATAGTCTCATAATTTTCAACATGAATTAATGCGTCTATTTTGAATAATTTTGGTATGTTTCATAAATTTTCGGTAATCAAAACTCGAATTAACACAATATTTCGACATTCAAAATTTTGTGTGCATAAAAAAATCATAAAATTAATAATTTTCAAAATAAAGTCTCATAATTTTCAACATGAATTAATACATGTATTTTGAATAATTTTGGTATGTTTCATAAATTTTCGGTAATCAAAACTCGAATTAACACAATATTTCGACATTCAAAATTTTGTGTGCATAAAAAAATCATAAAATTAATAATTTTCAAAATAAAGTCTCATAATTTTCAACATGAATTAATACATCTATTTTGAATAATTTTGGTATGTTTCATAAATTTTCGGTTATCAAAACTCGAATTAACACAATATTTCGACATTCAAAATTTTGTGTGCATAAAAAAAGCATAAAATTAATAATTTTCAAAATAAAGTCTCATAATTTTCAACATGAATTAATGCATCTATTTTGAATAATTTTGGTATGTTTCATAAATTTTCGGTAATCAAAACTCGAATTAACACAATATTTCGACATTCAAAATTTTGTGTGCATAAAAAAATCATAAAATTAATAATTTTCAAAATAAAGTCTCATAATTTTCAACATGAATTAATACATCTATTTTGAATAATTTTGGCATGTTTCATAAATTTTCGGTAATCAAAACTCGAATTAACACAATATTTCGACATTCAAAATTTTGTGTGCATAAAAAAATCATAAAATTAATAATTTTCAAAATAAAGTCTCATAATTTTCAACATGAATTAATACATCTATTTTGAATAATTTTGGCATGTTTCATAAATTTTCGGTAATCAAAACTCGAATTAACACAATATTTCGACATTCAAAATTTTGTGTGCATAAAAAAATCATAAAATTAATAATTTTCAAAATAAAGTCTCATAATTTTCAGCATGAGTTAATGCATCTATTTTGAATAATTTTGGTATGTTTCATAAATTTTCGGTAATCAAAACTCGAATTAACACAATATTTCGACATTCAAAATTTTGTGTGCATAAAAAAAGCATAAAATTAATAATTTTCAAAATATAGTCTCATAATTTTCAACATGAATTAATGCGTCTATTTTGAATAATTTTGGTATGTTTCATAAATTTTCGGTAATCAAAACTCGAATTAACACAATATTTCGACATTCAAAATTTTGTGTGCATAAAAAAATCATAAAATTAATAATTTTCAAAATAAAGTCTCATAATTTTCAACATGAATTAATACATGTATTTTGAATAATTTTGGTATGTTTCATAAATTTTCGGTAATTAAAACTCGAATTAACACAATATTTCGACATTCAAAATTTTGTGTGCATAAAAAAGCATAAAATTAATAATTTTCAAAAAAAAGTCTCATAATTTTCAACATGAATTAATGCATCTATTTTGAATAATTTTGGTATGTTTCATAAATTTTCGGTTATCAAAACTAGAATTAACACAATATTTCGACATTCAAAATTGTGTGTGCATAAAAAAGCATAAAATTAATAATTTTTAAAATAAAGTCCTATAATTTTCAACATGAATTAATACATCTATTTTGAATAATTTTGGCATGTTTCATAAATTTTCGGTAATCAAAACTCGAATTAACACAATATTTCGACATTCAAAATTTTGTGTGCATAAAAAAATCATAAAATTAATAATTTTCAAAATAAAGTCTCATAATTTTCAGCATGAGTTAATGCATCTATTTTGAATAATTTTGGTATGTTTCATAAATTTTCGGTAATCAAAACTCGAATTAACACAATATTTCGACATTCAAAATTTTGTGTGCATAAAAAAAGCATAAAATTAATAATTTTCAAAATAAAGTCTCATAATTTTCAACATGAATTAATGCGTCTATTTTGAATAATTTTGGTATGTTTCATAAATTTTCGGTAATCAAAACTCGAATTAACACAATATTTCGACATTCAAAATTTTGTGTGCATAAAAAAATCATAAAATTAATAATTTTCAAAATAAAGTCTCATAATTTTCAACATGAATTAATACATCTATTTTGAATAATTTTGGTATGTTTCATAAATTTTCGGTTATCAAAACTCGAATTAACACAATATTTCGACATTCAAAATTTTGTGTGCATAAAAAAATCATAAAATTAATAATTTTCAAAATAAAGTCTCATAATTTTCAACATGAATTAATACATCTATTTTGAATAATTTTGGTATGTTTCATAAATTTTCGGTTATCAAAACTCGAATTAACACAATATTTCGACATTCAAAATTTTGTGTGCATAAAAAAATCATAAAATTAATAATTTTCAAAAAAAAGTCTCATAATTTTCAACATGAATTAATGCATCTATTTTGAATAATTTTGGTATGTTTCATAAATTTTCGGTAATCAAAACTCGAATTAACACAATATTTCGACATTCAAAATTTTGTGTGCATAAAAAAATCATAAAATTAATAATTTTCAAAATAAAGTCTCATAATTTTCAACATGAATTAATACATCTATTTTGAATAATTTTGGTATGTTTCATAAATTTTCGGTTATCAAAACTCGAATTAACACAATATTTCGACATTCAAAATTTTGTGTGCATAAAAAAATCATAAAATTAATAATTTTCAAAATAAAGTCTCATAATTTTCAACATGAATTAATACATCTATTTTGAATAATTTTGGTATGTTTCATAAATTTTCGGTTATCAAAACTCGAATTAACACAATATTTCGACATTCAAAATTTTGTGTGCATAAAAAAATCATAAAATTAATAATTTTCAAAAAAAAGTCTCATAATTTTCAACATGAATTAATGCATCTATTTTGAATAATTTTGGTATGTTTCATAAATTTTCGGTAATCAAAACTCGAATTAACACAATATTTCGACATTCAAAATTTTGTGTGCATAAAAAAATCATAAAATTAATAATTTTCAAAATAAAGTCTCATAATTTTCAGCATGAGTTAACGCATCTATTTTGAATAATTTTGGTATGTTTCATAAATTTTCGGTAATCAAAACTCGAATTAACACAATATTTCGACATTCAAAATTTTGTGTGCATAAAAAAAGCATAAAATTAATAATTTTCAAAATAAAGTCTCATAATTTTCAACATGAATTAGTACATCTATTTTGAATAATTTTGGTATGTTTCATAAATTTTCGGTAATTAAAACTCGAATTAACACAATATTTCGACATTCAAAATTGTGTGTGCATAAAAAAAGCATAAAATTAATAATTTGTAAAATAAAGTCCTATCATTTTCAACATGAATTAATACATCTATTTTGAATAATTTTGGTATGTTTCATAAATTTTCGGTAATTAAAACTCGAATTAACACAATATTTCGACATTCAAAATTTTGTGTGCATAAAAAAAGCATAAAATTAATAATTTTCAAAATAAAGTCTCATAATTTTCAACATGAATTAGTACATCTATTTTGAATAATTTTGGTATGTTTCATAAATTTTCGGTAATTAAAACTCGAATTAACACAATATTTCGACATTCAAAATTTTGTGTGCATAAAAAAATCATAAAATTAATAATTTTCAAAATAAAGTCTCATAATTTTCAACATGAATTAATACATCTATTTTGAATAATTTTGGTATGTTTCATAAATTTTCGGTTATCAAAACTCGAATTAACACAATATTTCGACATTCAAAATTTTGTGTGCATAAAAAAATCATAAAATTAATAATTTTCAAAATAAAGTCTCATAATTTTCAACATGAATTAATACATCTATTTTGAATAATTTTGGTATGTTTCATAAATTTTCGGTTATCAAAACCCGAATTAACACAATATTTCGACATTCAAAATTTTGTGTGCATAAAAAAATCATAAAATTAATAATTTTCAAAAAAAAGTCTCATAATTTTCAACATGAATTAATGCATCTATTTTGAATAATTTTGGTATGTTTCATAAATTTTCGGTAATCAAAACTCGAATTAACACAATATTTCGACATTCAAAATTTTGTGTGCATAAAAAAAGCATAAAATTAATAATTTTCAAAATAAAGTCTCATAATTTTCAACATGAATTAGTACATCTATTTTGAATAATTTTGGTATGTTTCATAAATTTTCGGTAATTAAAACTCGAATTAACACAATATTTCGACATTCAAAATTTTGTGTGCATAAAAAAAGCATAAAATTAATAATTTTCAAAATATAGTCTCATAATTTTCAACATGAATTAATGCGTCTATTTTGAATAATTTTGGTATGTTTCATAAATTTTCGGTAATTAAAACTCGAATTAACACAATATTTCGACATTCAAAATTTTGTGTGCATAAAAAAATCATAAAATTAATAATTTTCAAAATAAAGTCTCATAATTTTCAACATGAATTAATACATCTATTTTGAATAATTTTGGTATGTTTCATAAATTTTCGGTTATCAAAACTCGAATTAACACAATATTTCGACATTCAAAATTTTGTGTGCATAAAAAAATCATAAAATTAATAATTTTCAAAATAAAGTCTCATAATTTTCAACATGAATTAATACATCTATTTTGAATAATTTTGGTATGTTTCATAAATTTTCGGTTATCAAAACCCGAATTAACACAATATTTCGACATTCAAAATTTTGTGTGCATAAAAAAATCATAAAATTAATAATTTTCAAAAAAAAGTCTCATAATTTTCAACATGAATTAATGCATCTATTTTGAATAATTTTGGTATGTTTCATAAATTTTCGGTAATCAAAACTCGAATTAACACAATATTTCGACATTCAAAATTTTGTGTGCATAAAAAAAGCATAAAATTAATAATTTTCAAAATAAAGTCTCATAATTTTCAACATGAATTAGTACATCTATTTTGAATAATTTTGGTATGTTTCATAAATTTTCGGTAATTAAAACTCGAATTAACACAATATTTCGACATTCAAAATTTTGTGTGCATAAAAAAAGCATAAAATTAATAATTTTCAAAATATAGTCTCATAATTTTCAACATGAATTAATGCGTCTATTTTGAATAATTTTGGTATGTTTCATAAATTTTCGGTAATCAAAACTCGAATTAACACAATATTTCGACATTCAAAATTTTGTGTGCATAAAAAAAGCATAAAATTAATAATTTTCAAAATAAAGTCTCATAATTTTCAACATGAATTAATACATCTATTTTGAATAATTTTGGTATGTTTCATAAATTTTCGGTAATTAAAACTCGAATTAACACAATATTTCGACATTCAAAATTTTGTGTGCATAAAAAAGCATAAAATTAATAATTTTCAAAATAAAGTCTCATAATTTTCAACATGAATTAGTACATCTATTTTGAATAATTTTGGTATGTTTCATAAATTTTCGGTAATTAAAACTCGAATTAACACAATATTTCGACATTCAAAATTTTGTGTGCATAAAAAAAGCATAAAATTAATAATTTTCAAAATATAGTCTCATAATTTTCAACATGAATTAATGCGTCTATTTTGAATAATTTTGGTATGTTTCATAAATTTTCGGTAATCAAAACTCGAATTAACACAATATTTCGACATTCAAAATTTTGTGTGCATAAAAAAAGCATAAAATTAATAATTTTCAAAATAAAGTCTCATAATTTTCAACATGAATTAATACATCTATTTTGAATAATTTTGGTATGTTTCATAAATTTTCGGTAATTAAAACTCGAATTAACACAATATTTCGACATTCAAAATTTTGTGTGCATAAAAAAGCATAAAATTAATAATTTTCAAAATAAAGTCTCATAATTTTCAACATGAATTAATACATCTATTTTGAATAATTTTGGCATGTTTCATAAATTTTCGGTAATTAAAACTCGAATTAACACAATATTCGACATTCAAAATTTTGTGTGCATAAAAAAAGGCATAAAATTAATAATTTTTAAAATAAAGTCTCATAATTTTCAACATGAATTAATACATGTATTTTGAATAATTTTGGTATGTTTCATAAATTTTCGGTTATCAAAACTCGAATTAACACAATATTTCGACATTCAAAATTTTGTGTACATAAAAAAATCATAAAATTAATAATTTTCAAAATAAAGTCTCATAATTTTCAACATGAATTAATACATCTATTTTGAATAATTTTGGCATGTTTCATAAATTTTCGGTAATCAAAACTCGAATTAACACAATATTTCGACATTCAAAATTTTGTGTGCATAAAAAAATCATAAAATTAATAATTTTCAAAATAAAGTCTCATAATTTTCAACATGAATTAATACATCTATTTTGAATAAGTTTGGTACGTTTCATAAATTTTCGGTTATCAAAACTCGAATTAACACAATATTTCGACATTCAAAATTTTGTGTGCATAAAAAAATCATAAAATTAATAATTTTCAAAATAAAGTCTCGTAATTTTCAAAATGAATTAATACATCTATTTTGAATAATTTTGGTATGTTTCATAAATTTTCGGTTATCAAAACTCGAATTAACACAATATTTCGACATTCAAAATTTTGTGTGCATAAAAAAAGCATAAAATTAATAATTTTCAAAATAAAGTCTCATAATTTTCAACATGAATTAGTACATCTATTTCGAATAATTTTGGTATGTTTCATAAATTTTCGGTAATTAAAACTCGAATTAACACAATATTTCGACATTCAAAATTTTGTGTGCATAAAAAAAGCATAAAATTAATAATTTTCAAAATAAAGTCTCATAATTTTCAACATGAATTAGTACATCTATTTTGAATAATTTTGGTATGTTTCATAAATTTTCGGTAATTAAAACTCGAATTAACACAATATTCGACATTCAAAATTTTGTGTGCATAAAAAAAAGCATAAAATTAATAATTTTTAAAATAAAGTCTCATAATTTTCAACATGAATTAATACATGTATTTTGAATAATTTTGGTATGTTTCATAAATTTTCGGTTATCAAAACTCGAATTAACACAATATTTCGACATTCAAAATTTTGTGTACATAAAAAAATCATAAAATTAATAATTTTCAAAATAAAGTCTCATCATTTTCAACATGAATTAATACATCAATTTTTAATAGTTTTGGTATATTTGATATAATTATGCCTACCAAAAATTGAATTATTGTGTTTTTTCGACTTTTTGGATCATTATTTAATTTTATTTTTATATATTTATTTTATATTTATTTTTATTGTTTAGTATAATATAATTTTTTAATGAGAACGGAGTGTACTTGTCTGTTTTTTTTTTTAAATATTGTATAAGATTGGCAAATTCTTCAATGGTTTTCAATTTAACAACACCGGGCTTATCGAAACAATTCATACCTAACAATAAATCCACCCCATTGTGCATGTTGTGATTCCGTACTTTCCCTTCAAAAACCCGTCCAGGTAGACGTAAAAATCAACCCCCATCCGTAATCCAGTTTTTCCAGGTAACGAAACGGCTGGCTCCAGCAGCCGAGATTCCCTCCGAAAATCCGCATTCAGGCAGCGACTTCCGCATCGAAAAGATAGACGCGGCAACGTTGCGCGCATTGTCTGTGTTGCACGCCATTTTAGTCGGACCGAAACCAAAACAACGCGGCCCCGCGGAAGGCCACCAAATAATTTTCCCATCTGAAAATGCACGCCGGATGAGGGAAAAGCGCGAACGTCTACCGTTAGTTTGAGAAACAAACCCGCGAGTTTGATTGTTTGAGGAATAGTCGCGCCATTTTCGTAGCTAGCTGCTGTTTGGCGGAGCGTGAAGACGGCGGCGTCTGGTGTTGATTTTGGGGGGCGACCCGAATCCAGAACGGTGAGTGCAGTCTCTAATTTAATTTGTGTCAAATCTGTTCAGCATATGTTTTGAAGGCTAGATATTTTCTATTGAAACACCAACAGGTAGTTTATACAGTACTGTAGAAACTAATGTTATTACAAATATGCAATGCATTGTTACTGATAAAAAAGGAATGCTTTTTTATGTAAATATTTGTTTCTATAAGGCACCTTACACGATCAATATTACTATCAATATTTTAGAATAATGACAGTATTACTGTACTATAATATGTTTAAAATGTTCATTATTCTAAAATATTGCCAGTATTACCCATCGTGTAATGTATATTAATGTTGTAATGAAGATAATACTGATCTTTATCCTGATAATTGATTACTTGATAAATATAAAAGGAGGATTGAAGCAAATATTGACAGTACTAGTATTGACAGTATTATTGACCATGTAAGGTGCCTTTATGGATTGTGAAGTTTAAATTTTGCAAACAAAAAACCTAATTATATATAGCAAAATTATAATTTCCAGCTTCAATGTTAAAAAAATTACTTATTCCTGATTAATTTTAAGTAATGACATCTGAATAATAATCTGAACAAATCTTATTACATTCTATTTTCATTAAAACTGAAACTAGATATAACAGCTTTGTTTATTTTGTGATATTTTATTCAGTTATAGTAATATATTTCGAATAAACATTACATGTTTTCGAATGTTTATCTCTTAAATTGAGTTTTTGGCTAATTTTCTAATCATGTTATGTCCACCACAAGAGATGCATTGTTTAATGTGTAATAATTTGAGTTGTACTAACCAACTCTACCAAACTCACAACAGTTGTTGCTATATATGTATTTGGAATGTAACAGATTTATCTTGTAAATTAAATGATAGCCAACTCAATAAGGCACCTTACATGATCAATAATACTGTCATTCCTAGTACTGTCAGTATATGCTTCAATCCTCCTTCATTATTTATTAAGGCACCTTACATGGTCAATCATACTGTCAATATTTGCTTCAATACTCCTTTTATATTTATCAAGTAATATAATATCAATTATCCATATAAAAATCAGTATTCTCTTCATTACATCATTAATATACCTTACACAATAAGTAATTCTGTCAATATTTTAGAATAATGAATGTCTCCATCTTTCCATTATTTTGCACTCTTCCGTTATTATGTCTCCTTTGCTTTTTATATTCTTTTTTTCTGCTCAGTTGTTTTAATGTTCCATAAAATAGTCCATGATCATTGTTTTGCTTTCTTTATTTCTATCATCACTTCCTTTCTTTTTTCTTTGTACTTAGCATAGTCTTCTTTATATTTTGTACTCAGATATTTTTTCGATTTGTCTTTTTTCTTTTATTTTTAATTTTATTTCTTCAATTTGTCTTTTTTCTTTTATTTTTAATTTTATTTCTTCCATTTGTCTTTTGTATCTTTTATTTCTTTCATTTGTCTTTTTTATCTTTTATTTTTAATTTTATTTCTTACGTCCACCACTCGGTCTTTGTACGTCCCTATTCGCTATTTTTGTTGTTCCACAGCTCACTCTTGCTGCTTCCATTATTATATTTTTGAACGTTTCCCACTTTTCTTCGAATCCCGTTTTTTTTCGTTTTTTATTTAATCTTTCTATTATTTCCTGGTATTTCTCTTGGTTCTTTCAGTTTATAGCTTATAATTTAAACTTTTTCTATCTTCCTCCTTTTCCCCGTTTGCTCTCCTCTTTTGTTACGTATGTCCATTTTGACTAGGTAGTGATCAATTCCGATCTCTGCTTGTCTGGATATTTCACGTTTTTTTATATTCTTCCATTGATTTCTGTTTCTAGTCGATTATTGATTTTTCTTTTCTGGCCGGTTATTCTCTTGTAAATTTGTGTATCATCTTATATCTGAACTTTGTATTCGCTATTATTAGGTTATTCTCAATGCTCAGTTCAATTAATAAAAAAAAGACCTTTATTTGGCATATCAGCCCAACCCTTCCCTTTTCCACACATTCCAAAACAGTACTTTCACAGAAAGAACTCAAAAAACACAAAACACAAAAAAGAATACAAATTAACATAAAATACATTTTTCTATCCATTAAAATAACCCCCCTCTGCCCTTGCCAATTTCCTTTCCCGCGTCAGCCTCCTGCAGATTTTCACGCCTTTCCCATCCTCTCCTAACCATTCGTTCAGCTTTCTGCACTCTCCAACCCACTCTTCTTTCACTCCCTCACATTCTTTTCTAAGGTGCCACCACGTGTCACTCCCCTTCCTACACAGCGCACACGCGGTGTACCGCAGCCCCATCCACACTTTTCTTCCTCGCTCTTCTGAACCACACCTCGCTCTTGCCATGCATACTTTGTCCTCTCTGCTCCACTCTCCCCTGGTTAAGTAGCTCGGGAGTTTCCCCTGCACTTGCCACTCTACGTAGCCAGGGTTGTATGAGCTCTCAGCCATTCTCACTTGCCTTTCTTGCCACTCAATATCCCTCAATCTCTCCCTTATCTCAGTTCCTAGGCTACCCCTTTCTCTCAGCTTCTCCTCTACCCACACCTCAGACATACTCACTCTTTCATACATCCTTTCTCTATCCTTCCTCCATCTACTCTCTGTTCTACTCTTACACCTCCTCCATACCTCCTTTCTCTATCCTTCCTCCATCTACTCTCTGTTCTACTCTTACACCTCCTCCATACCTCCCGTACCAGTCTTTCCTCGCTCAAATCCTGCAATATTTCCTCAAACTTCACAACCCTCACACACGACTCCCACCACATACTCATACGACTTGTCTCCTGCAACAGCACTGCCCTCGGTGTCGACCTTTCGAGCCCTAGTAGATTCTTCAGAAACCAACCTTGCTCCCTTTCTATTACTTCCCATTCACGCAATCCCCACACTTCCACTCCATACAACAATACAGGTTTTACACACGCATCCCAGATCTTGCACGCCATTACTAGGTTACCACCCCACAAACTCCCCCATTTTCTGCACGCAATCCCCCCTAGCCATTCTTGCTTTCGCCTGCATACACTCCACATGCATCCTAAGCCCTCCTCCACAGTCAAACCAAAAGCCCAAATATTTAAAGCCATTAACTCTCTCAATCAGCCTTTTCTTCCATTTCAGCCCTTCGTCCTTACCCCTGCCCCTATTACTAAACCACATCCATTTGGTCTTTTCCACATTCACCATTAGCCCCCTCTTATCCAGGTACCTACACATTCTATCCAACATCTCTTGCATCTCTTCGACTCTCTTGGCCACCAGCACCACGTCATCTGCATACGCCAACATCCACACTTTAGATCTACCCATCACAACCCCTCCTGCTTGTCCTCTCCTCAGCACCTCCTCCAACTCGCTCGTGTACAGATTAAACGGGAGGGGGCTCAGCGGGCACTCCTGCCTTACTCCCACATTCACCCTAAATTTCTCAGATATTTCTCCATTCACTCTTGCTTTCGCCCATGACTCTTCATACATCCTTCTCACCCACTCCACCCCTTCCTCTTCCATACCAAATCTATCCATACATTCCATCAGTTTCGCCCTAGGAACTGAGTCCTACGCAGCTTTTAAATCCACAAACACCGCATACACTCTCCCTTTGCATTCCAGCGCTTCCCCCACCATTCTCGCCAGCGTGAAAATCTGCTCCCTCGTCCTTCTTCCCCTTCTGAACCCACCCTGGCATTCCGGCAGCAGCCCTTTTTGTTCCACTTCCCTATCCATTCTATTTTTCACCATAGTCATCATTAATTTATAACCCGCACTCATAATGGTGATCCCCCTATAGTTTTTTACGTCCGAGGCAGCTCCCCCTTTATGTACCGGGACCACCACCCCCACAAGCCACTCTTCCGGCACTTCCTCCTCTCCACTCCACACCTTGTTAATACTCTGCTGCACCTTCTCCCTTCCTTCCTCCGGTAGCTTTCTGAAAGCCTCTGCCTTCAGTCCATCTTCCCCCGCTGCCTTTTCTAGTTTTAACTGTGCCAGGGCCACCTCCACCTCTTTCCGCGAAAACGCCTCCCTTCGTACCACCTGTCTCGCACTCGAACTGCCCAGCTCCACCTCAGACTCCGCCATCTGTTTACAACTCCTCTACCACTCTGCTAGCTCTATGTTCACTTTGCCCTGATTCACCCTTCCCTTCAATATGTCCCACATCCGTTTCTCCACCACACACTCCCTCAACCACTTTTCCACTTTCTTCAACTCCTCTATTTTTTTCCTCTCGCACGTACTCTCGATTTCGCCTGATTAACCCTTTCTGCCGTACCTCCAATTCGCCATTTCCCTTCGCCACCTCGTCTTCTTTATCTTACACTCTTCGCCGAACCAACATTCCCTCTGGCGTCCACTCTTCTTCCTCACCACCAACAGCCACCATCACTCTCTCCAACTGTAACATCGACTGCACCTCCTTCCACTTCACGCCCATTAGGTTTTTCTCATACACCGCAATTTCTACTTCGCTCCATCCAAACCCTTGCTGCCCCCTTCAAACCTTTTGTCCTTCTCAAGACCACTTTCACCGGCACATGGTCCGAAGCCCCCCCCCCCCCCACATTTTCCACCTTGAAGCACTTCAACTACTCCCTTCCGATACCTTTGACCACCACATAGTCCAAAACCGAACCTCCTCCGTGGCCACAGAACGTCTTCTTCCCTTCCCAGTTCAATTAATATTTCTCCGTTTATTTTTGTGGCTTTCGCTCCTTCTTTGCCCATATAATCTTCTATTCCTGGATTCTGGTTTCCTACTCGTCCATTCGTCCATTTAAATCTCCCATGATAATTATATTGTCCACTCTATCATCTATTTCTTTTTGCACATTTTCGTAGAATATGTCTTATTCGCCTTATTCGCATCATCGCTTACCCCGTAGTCTGTTATTATGGTCCATGGTTCATTTTCAAAAAGCTTCATGTCTACTGATATGATTCTTTCGCTTACGTATCTTTCCTTTATACTGTCCTTTATTCTGTTTGGTGCAATTATTAGTCCTACGTCTCCTTTCGCTCTTTCCGTTTCGTCAACACCAGCCCAAAATATCCATTATCTATTCTTTTTATTCCTCTTCCTTTCTTTTTTGTTTCTGTAACTCCTAAGGCTCGTTCGTTTAGCATGGTTTATCATTGCTAGTCGCCCCCGTGGCGTGCAGTATCGCTCAGGTCTTGCGGTCGTGCGCTGCGCCGTCGGTTGTAAGGGCTGAGGTAGAATTATGCGCATCGGAAGCGACAAAGAAACAATCAGCCCGTACTAGCCCAGAGTGATAAACGAAAGCCACTCTAATATCTCTATTTGCTGTTTTATCATTTCTTTCACGAGTTCTTCTTCCATTCCGTTTATGCTAAGTACATTCCATGTTCCTATTCTTATTGTTTTTCTGTGGATTTTCTCTATGCGTGTTCTTTTTCCTTGTCATTGCTTTTCCGTTATCATTATGTTCTTAGGTGTTTTCCTTTGTCTTTCTATGCGGTATATCCTTTTCTTCTTCTATATTCGTATTTATTCCTTTCATGCTCGTGTCCGTTTCTTTTGCCATGTTCCTCTCTTTTTTTGTCCATTTTGTTTTTGTTCTTTCGTTTATTAGTTTTTTTGGCCTATTATGTGTCTTAACCATTCCTGCTTCCCGGTTTTCACATCTATATTCCACATTATTTATTATCATCTTTTGGTATCCTGTCTTAACTGTGTTTCCTTTATCTCTTTCCTCCTGTGCAATCCTTCTAATTTCACGCTGTATCTACCTTTCCTTCATCGTTGTCGATATATATTCTCGTGTTTCTGAGTCTAAATCTGAGTCTGCATTTGGCCTTCATGATGTCTGACTTTTCATTCCATGTATCTAGTGTTGCAACTATCATTTCTGTTCTATGTCCTTTGTTGATGAGGGTGGCTTCAGTTATCTTTGCTTCTACTTGTAGTTTGTTATCTATGAATTCTTGTACGCCTCGCTTTATATCCTTTCCCTCAATTTGTAATCCGTTTACGACAATATTATGTTTCTTTTCCTCTCTTTCGGTTTTTTTTCATGTTGTTTTTACGGGCGTTTTTCTTTTGTTTTTCAAAATTATTACTTCTACCCTTTTATACAGTTCCTCTTTCTCTTCTTGCCATATTTTGCCTTTCCTTTTTATTTGTTCATTTCTTCTATCACTTCTTTCCTTATTTCTTCCTTGATGTCTTGTGACATTTTAATTATTATTTCGTTGAGCTCTTCCATTCTACGCCGTTCCTTTCTTGTTTTACCTGGTCTTTGTGTTTACCTTTTTTTGCTTTATTTAGTGATGACCTTAAAATTGTCTTACTAGTCTTTAGTACGCTTTCCTCCTCGTTATTTTTGGTTCCTGTTTGTCTTTTTCTTTTTGTCTGTTCCTCTTTTTCTTTTTGTCTGTTCCTCTTTTTCTTTTTGTCTGTTCCTGTTTTTCTTTTTGTCTGTTCCTCTTTTTCTTTTTGTCTGTTCCTCTTCCTTATTCATACTCCGTCTCGTCACCGTTCTTGCGTATTTTGTCAGTCTCGCTTGTGTGTGTCACGGTCTCTTCGTACTTTCTTGTGCAAGTTTGGTTGCCTTTCCGTCTGCCGCGTAACGAGTGGTCCGGCTTCAACAGCTCGGGGGAGCCCGTCTCATCGGCTTTTGCGATCTATTGGGTTGTATTGTATATCTCTATGGTTATATTGTATATCTCTATGGTTATATTTTATATCTCTATGGTCATATTGTATATCTCTATGGTTATATTGTATATCTCTGTGATTATATTGTATATCTCTATGGTTATATTGTATATCTCTATGGTTATATTTTATATCTCTATGGTCATAATGTATATCTCTATGGTTATATTGTATATCTCTGTGATTATATTGTATATCTCTATGGTTATATTGTATATCTCTATGGTTATATTGTATATCTCTATGGTTATATTGTATATCTCTGTGATTATATTGTATATCTCTATGGTTATATTGTATATCTCTATGGTTATATTTTATATCTCTATGGTCATAATGTATATCTCTATGGTTATATTGTATATCTCTGTGATTATATTGTATATCTCTATGGTTATATTGTATATCTCTGTGGTTATATTGTATATCTCTATGGTTATATTGCATTTCTTTATGGTTATATTGTTTTTCTCTCACCTCGACATTTCCCGTACTTTGTCTTGCTTCACCTTAAATCTGCTGCTCTGTCTCCATATTTATCTGATGCTTGTCCGTATTCAGAGGCGATTTTCGGAGAGGTGTGTCGTCTTTGCCGGGTGCTTTTCTTTTATGTTCTTAATAATTTCTACTATTTCTCTTTCTTGTATCCTTTCTATATCTTGTATTTTTACTGGTTTCTCTTGTATTATTATTATGTTGCTGTTTGTGTAAGTTCTTGAAAGTGTCGTCTCCATATTTCCATGATTTTGGCATTCTTCTTTTATTATGTTTCCTTCTTTGCCTTTTATATTCACCATATCATGCTCTTTCTTCGTTTTAATTTCTTTTAGTGTCCCATAAAATGTTTTTTTGTTTTTCCTGTAATTTCTGCCATCTTTTCTCGAAATTGTGTCCATCACTATTGCTTGGATTCCTTGATGAATTTCTTGACTTCATTTCCTTTTTCTTTGTATATAAACATATATAAAGATTTTATCGAATGTATTCCATACTTTAAGATATATGAGATGGCCATGTGTTTATGTTTTCACAAAGCAACCAATGGGCAATCAACGCTCTCCAATCATCCTTAATTTGTTGTATATCTTTATCAATTTCACTAAAAATGTGTACTGGTAATAATTTACGCCACTTAATAATGAACTCAAATGTTATTTCAGATGGACGATTCCACAATAATCCCCAACGCCTCATCCGAGGACTCGGGCTTCTCCACCTTGCACGAGTCCACGCCGATCAACAGCGATCACTCGCTACTCACGCGCAAACGTAAATTCTCCCGCGCCCCCACGCGAGCATCGCCCTACCCCAGCATACTATGCAGCACCCTCAACGAATCCAACATCACCTCCTCCTTCGAGCGATGGAACATCAGCTCCTTCACACCCAACTTCTACGTGGAGCGCAGCAGCTCCCCCACCGCAACGCATGCCATCGAAAAAAAGGAATGCTCGACGCCCGATAAGGACGAGGAGAGGACGGAGTTTTATCGCATGCACACCGAAGCCTCCTTCCAGCGCACGCCCACCAAGTGCGGCTCCTTGCAGAAGTTGGGCTCGCCGGAACGGAATCGAATCCTGTATGGCGATCTACGGCCCAATTCCTTTACTAAACTCGAAAGCGCCGCGTTTAATAGGAATTCCCCCGCGAAAAAGAGGTTGTTTCAGAGCGGCACACCTGAATGGAAAAGGGCCCCAGTGCGCGCTCATTTGAAGTTGGATCCTGTTAAGTTTTTTAGCAGACAACGCGCTCTCGGTGGGATCATTGAGGAGGTGCTTGGGTATCTGGCGGATGTTGATGTGTATCGATTCTCGCGAGTTAGTAATGAATGGAAGATGGCGGTGTTGGAGAGCAGGGGGGCTTCTGGGAGGCTGCATGCATATATGCATCGAATGCGGCTGAATAAGGAGAATTGTCATAGTAGTGGAGGGGTTAGGAGGAAGTCTAGTGTTGCGTTCCAGGAGACTGGGATTAATCAAGGACTTGATGCATTTACGGAGGTAAGTTATCGATGATGTAGATATGCATATGCACATTTGGAACATTTTTTGAGTTACATTTCTCTAAATTGTCTCGTATCATACAGCAAATTATTTGAAATATTGAATTGGATTGTAGATCGAATGGAAAAATATATCGCGTTCTATTTGTCAAGGACGAGGCGGTCCGTGTCGCAGTGGCCTAAGGCGATGGTCTAAAGCCATTGCGTACGGAACGTTGGTGGTTCGAATTCACCGCTAGCCGGGAATTTTTCCACAAAGAATTAACCCGGCTAGCATATCATGGATGTTGTATGAGGCACAATAGCTCCGTGAAGGGCCGCAGTGCACACAGCCCAGGGGCGGGGGCTGTACTCACCGTAAAAAAAATGTCAAGGACAAATTGTATGGGAGAATGATACATGAATTCATTTCTTGGACAACTTTTGAGCTAAGAAATTGTCTTGTCTAAAACGATCTTACGAAAAGACAGGAAACAAAAAATGTAGGGCCTAAAATATATTTATTCAGCCCTGACTGTATTTGTATGGACAAATTGACGACAATTAAAACAATTTATTTTCGCAGATGGCTCGTTTATTGAAGGACGGCCAAATCCTGGACAAGTGCCCCCTATGCAGAAGACCTTCAATCGTCGAAAAGAGCATCGGCCAATGCCAACATCACAGCTGCGGCTACATCTATTGTCGCCAGTGCAACAGTTCCTCGCGTACAGGCCCAGAGAACTTCGTGGACGCATGCACCGGTTCCCGATTACAACTGACCTCCCCATCACATCACAAACCCCGGCTAACGGACAGTCCACAAAAGGCCGCGCGTCACTCTTTGTCATTCATACTGGACACCAGTGCCATGAAGTACGACTCGGGATACGCGACAGACATGGACACGTCCACAAAAGTAGACTACATCCCTAAAACCCGGCGCAGCATCGTGCTAGGCGAGCTAAACTGTGACCTCAAAGAGATTAAACTGGGCGGCATGCGACGCCACTCGTTCGTCCCAGTGATCACCCGCCAGTCGTCCGCAAAGCGCGAGATTATGGAGCCTTCAAGTCCTCCGAAAATCAGGAATGTCGCCTGCTCGGCGAGCAGCAAGAGGAATCTCAAGAGGCTCATCCGCCCCTAACCCTGTGATCTTATTTATTTGTTTTGTACATACTATTTTTTTTCCATGTGTTTTGTTTGTGTGGAACGAATGGTTTTATCACACCGACACTGCCCACATTCCTAAATTTAATGACTTTAAAAACAAACGTCCCAGTCGAAACGGTTACAATCACTACTTAGATTTGTTCCTTTTTATTATTACCTATTTTTATATACTTAATAACGAGCGTCCAGCTAAATTTGTGGTAGTAGGATTTGACTGTGTTTCTAGTTGAGGGGTAATTTTTTTTTTAAATTTACGACCTTCGCTGGATGATTGCATGGCAAATGTTGATCCTGTTGCACGCTCTGTAGTTGATGCTACTTACGCTATTTTTATATTACTTAGATATATATACTATTTTAATAATACACATACATTTTTCTAACAAAAATTGTTTTATTTTTTTATGGAAATTTTCAAGATTGTAGTTTGTTAATAAGTAAAGTTTAGATGGGAAATCTGATTCATTATTGAGATTCAATGATGTGTGAATAGACCGTGTAGGATATACAGGTTAGCCAGGAAATAAAATCTACCACAAGATAGCAGCACATATGAAATAATTAAAATCACTGAGTCGAATCAGTGAACTGCATTTGAGTCTGCCGAGCGTAGAGAGGATTAATTTCTTTGTGTAGGTTTTATTATTTATAATTATTTCATGGTAGATTTTATTTTTTGATTCGCCAAGAAATAAAATTTATCACATCACAGTAGCACACATGAGATAAAGAAGACCACCGAGCCGAAACAGTGAACGAATCTTGGCAAAAATGCTGAGAGTTGTTGCTGATTTGAATCTGTGAGATCCGCTGGCACTGGCTCGCTGCTTTCTTCGCCTCTGCTTGTTTGCCCGCTACCTCCTGGCACCACCAGTGGGCACTCATCTGCGAGTCATTTATAAACATATGGTGCAATGCCCACTTAGGTGACAAGGCGCGGGCATTTGTCTCGTGCCTCTGGCCGTGCCGGCACCGCGCCTTAGGCCCAATTCACACATAAGCGGCGTCGGGCGCAGGCGCGACTTCGCACAGGCGATTGTGATGTCCATATGCAGTAAAGGGGTGGACATTGCACCTTATGTTTACATAGAGGCGGCGTGGAAGAGTTATCCCTCTTCGCCTACCGTGTCTTAGGCGAAGACCCGGTGCTGCGAGAGGCAAGACGCTTCAAGCCCCCTTTATATAAACATGTGGTGCAATGTCCACCCTTCCACTGCATATGGACATCACAATCGCCTGTGCGAAGTCGCGCCTGCGCCCGAGGCCGCTTATGTATGAATTGGGCCTTAGCCTCTTCGCCTGAGACACGGTGGCTGCGAGGAGAGAGGCACAACTCTTCCACGTCGCCTCCATGTAATCATATGATGCAATGTCCACCCCTGCACTGCATGTGGACATGACAATCGCCTGTGCGACGTCGCTCCTGCACCTCGCCTACACCGCGCCTCCGCCCGACGCCGCTTATGTGTGGCCTTATTGTAATCATGGTCAACTTCTCGGACGTTCCGGAGTAGGTCAGCGTAAGTCTCTCCCTCCTTAGACCTGACAAGGATCGTTTCTTCCTTGCTTGTTATTTGTGTGTGGATTGGCTTAGAGTGTCCTTTCGTTGTTCGGCTGGTTTCCCTTCGTTCTTGAGCATAGACCAGTGCTGAAGTGATAAAAGTAGCAGGATGGTGGGATAACGTCTATACCAAGGCTGTATTCCGAAAAAACAGCGTATAACTTCTGATATTTCAGGATTTTTTTAATAAATAATGAAGTTAATCTTTTTGATTTGTGTACTGTATACTGTAAATATGATATAAAAAAATCCTGTAAATGTTAGAGGATATACGCTAAGTTTTTCGGAATACAGCCTTGGTATAGAACACAAAACATGCATAGACGTATAGAGTGTTAACCTATGGAAAAACTACGCGTAGAATGGTGGGGTGGGCGGGCGTCCCCTACCAACCTGACTATGACCATCCACTATTTCAAGCGACTTGAACTGTGCATTACATTATTTTTCACATATATCTTAAATTAATAAATGACATTAATTTAACCGTAGAAAGTAACGAATAGCAGTGTAGTGCATAGTTCAAGTCATTTGAAATAGTGGACGGGGATAGTTTGGTTGGTAGGGAGCACCCGCCCACCCCACCTTTGCTTGCATAGTTTTTTCAATGGATACAGGCGTTTTATATTGTTATTTCAAGAAGAGTGTTATCCTATGGAAAAACTATGCCAACACAGGTGGGGTGGGCGGGCGGCCCCCACCAACCTGACTATGCCCGTCCACTATTTCAAACGACTTGAACTGTGCATTACTTCATTTTTCACATATATCTTTTTAATTCGTCTTAAATTAATAAATGACATTAATTTAACAATAGAAAGTATTGGATAACAGTGTAGTGCATAGTTCAAGTCGTTTGAAATAGTGGACGGTCATAGTCAGGTTGGTAGGGGCCGCCCGCCCACCCCACCTTTGTTTGCATAGTTTTCCATAGGATAACACTCTTCTTAGAATGGTTTAAACAATATAAAACGTTTGTATGCATTAAAAAAACTATGCGAACGAAGGTGGGGTGGGCGGTCGGTCCCCACCAACCTGACTATGCCCGTCCACTATTTCAAACGACTTAAACTGTGCATTACTTCATTTTTCACATATATCTTTTTAATTCGTCTTAAATTAATAAATGACATTAATTTAACAATAGAAAGTAAGGGATAACAGTGTAGTGCATAGTTCAAGTCGTTTGAAATAGTGGACAGGCATGGTCAGGTTGGTAGGGGCTGCCCGCCCACCCCACCTTTGTTTGCATAGTTTTTCCATAGGCTAACACTCTTCTTGGAATGGTTTAAACAATATAAAACGTTTGTATGCATTAAAAAATAAAATAAAAATAGTGGACGGGCATAGTCAGGTTGGTGGGGGCCGCCCGCCCGCCCCACCTTCGTTCGCATAGTTTTTGCATAGGATAAAACTCTTCTTGAAATGGTTTAAACAATATAAAACGCCTGTATCCATTAGAAAAACTATGCGAACGAAGGTGGGGTGGGCGGGTGTTCCCTACCAACCAAACTATGTCAGTCCACTTGTTCAAACGACTTGAACTCTGCACTATACTGTTATCCATTAATTTATATTCTATTCAATTAATTCCATTTGTTAATTTACGTCTAATTCGTAAAAAAAAGTGTAAACCAATGTAGTGCACAGTTCAAATCATTTGAAATAGTGGACACGCATAGTTTGGTTGGTAGGGACCACCCGCCCACCCCACCTTCGCTCGCATAGTTTTTTTAATGCATACAAACGTTTTATATTGTTTAAACCATTCCAAGAAGAGTGTTGTCCTATGGAAAAACTATGCGAACGATGGTGGGGCGGGCGGGCGGCCCCTACCAACCTGACTATTACTGTCCACTATTTCAAACGACTTGAACTATGCACTACACTGTTATCCGTTACTTTCTATTGTTAAATTAATGTCATTTATTAATTTAAAACGAATTAAAAAGATATATGTGAAAAATAATGTAATGCACAGTTCAAGTCGTTTGAAATAGTGAACGGGCATAGTCAGGTTGGTGGGGGCCGCCCGCCCACCCCACCTGTCTTCGCATAGTTTTTCCATAGGATAACACTCTTCTTGAAATGGTTTAAACAATATAAAACGCCTGTATCCATTGAAAAAACTATGCGAGCGAAGGTGGGATGGGCGGGTGGTCCCTTACCAACCTGACTATGCCCGTCCACTATTTCAAACGACTTGAACAGTGCATTACATTATTTTTCACATATATCTTTTTAACTCGTCTTAAATTAATAAATGACATTCATTTTACAATAGAAAGTAACGGATAACACTGTAGCAATAACAATATAAAACGTTTGTATGCATTAAAAAACTATGCGAACGCAGGTGGGGTGGGCGGGTGGTCCCTACCAACCAAACTATGCCCGTCCACTTGTTCAAACGGCTTGAACACTGCACTATACTGTTATCCATTAATTTATATTCTATTCAATTAATTCCATTTGTTAATTTACGTCTAATTCGTAAAAAAAAGTGTAAACTAATGTAGTGCACAGTTCAAATCATTTGAAATAGTGGACGCGCATAGTTTGGTTGGTAGGGACCACCCGCCCACCCCACCTTCGCTCGTATAGTTTTTTCATTGGATACAGGCGTTTTATATTGTTTAAACCATTTCAAGAAGAGTGTTATCCTATGGTAAAACTATGCGAACGAAGGTGGGGCGGGCGGCCCCCACCAACCTGACTATGCCCGTCCACTATTTCAAACGACTTGAACTGTGCATTACATTATTTTTCACATATATCTTTTTAATTCGTCTTAAATTAATAAATGACATTAATTTAACAATAGAATGTAACGGATAACAGTGTAGTGCATAGTTCAAGTCGTTTGAAATAGTGGACAGGCATAGTCAGGTTGGTAGGGGCCGCCCGGCCACCCCACCTTCGCTCGCATAGTTTTTTCAATGGATACAGGCGTTTTATATTGTTTAAACCATTTCAAGAAGAGTGTTATCCTATGGAAAAACTATGGGAACGAAGGTGGGGCGGGCGGGCGGCCCCCACCAACCTGACTATGCCCGTCCACTATTTCAAACGACTTGAACTGTGCATTACATTATTTTTCACATATATCTTTTTAATTCGTCTTAAATTAATAAATGACATTAATTTAACAATAGAAAGTAACGGATAACAGTGTAGTGCATAGTTCAAGTCATTTGAAATTGTGGCCGGGCATAGTTTGGTTGGTAGGGACCGCCCGCCCACCCCACCTTTGCTCGCATAGTTTTTCCATAGGATACCACTCTTCTTGGAATGGTTTAAACAATATAAAACGTTTGTATGCATTAAAAAAACTATGCGAACGAAGGTGTGGTGGGCGGGTGGTCCCTACCAACCAAACTATACCCGTCCACTTTTTCAAACGACTTGAACTCTGCACTATACTGTTATCCATTAATTTATATTCTATTAAATTAATTCCATTTGTTAATTTACGTCTAATTCGTAAAAAAATGTAAACCAATGTAGTACACAGTTCAAATCATTTGAAATAGTGGACGCGCATAGTTTGGTTGGTAGGGAACACCCGCCCACCCCACCTTCACTCGCATAGTTTTTTCAATGGATACAGCCGTTTTATATTGTTTAAACCATTTCAAGAAGAGTGTTATCCTATGGAAAAACTATGCGAACAAAGGTGGCCCCCACCAACCTGACTATGCCCGTCCACTATTTCAAACGACTTGAACTGTGCATTACTTTATTTTTCACATATATCTTTTTAATTCGTCTTAAATTAATAAATGACATTAATTTAACAATAGAAAGTAACGGATAACAGTGTAGTGCATAATTCAAGTTGTTTGAAATAGTGGTCAGGTTGGTAGTGTTATCCTATGAATGGTATCTTACTCTGTGAATGGTATAGACGTTATTCAAGCACAGTTACACATGATGTATAACAGTATGCAACTAGTCGTACATTTAGTTCCCAGCCCTGTAATATACTACTGTTTATGCACCTATGTTCATTTCAAAACCCTCCATTTAATTTGTGTCCTCTAGTTAAAAACCAATCTGCGGAATAATAAATATGATAGATTTTCAGTTGTTGAATTTGGATATTGAGATATTCTGAATTCTCTTCATTTTTTATGTGTGCACAGGGTCTTGGTAATTTTTTTCGCGCGTAGGCATTCTCATCGTTCATCTTGTCTATGTCGTTCATTAAAATCGCGCCCTCTGGAATTAAACAAACGCCTCGCGCGCGCTTTTTGTTTGGTGTAGGCAAGGGCC